>CM076263.1:47751271-49095021 GCA_038380795.1 Pyrocephalus nanus | reverse complement strand
GTAAAATTTGATTACAGTTGAAGACCCAGTGAGATCACACTTTTCATTACACAAATGAAGATAGTGATTAACCTTACAATAGTTAGGTCTATGTTGCAGAGAATATCAAAATGGAACAGAGTGGGCGGGTCTGAACCTTTTGGGAACCTCATCAACTGACCTGGTCTTTTTAATTTGGCAGCTATACTGTGAGCATTTCCAAGCCCTGGAGTGCTGAGAGGAGCAGTTCCACAGCAGATGAACCTATTAAGAAGAAAGATGAGCAAACTAAATTTTAAGACAAAAAAAAAAGAAAATTATTTCTAACCTTCTCCACTCATTCTGCTAAAGAAATGTTAAAAAAAAAAAAAAAAAAAAAAAAGGATAAAACTGCAGAAACAGAGACTAGATTAGGAAAATGAAAGACTTTTCCTCCTCAAAAGACCTAAAATTGTGATGATTTCAATTGCCTTGATAAAATCAGACCTGCCCGTTAATGCCATATTTTCTTTTGTGCTTCTGTAGTGATGATAAATTTTGCATGAAATGAATGTAAATAGTTGTTTATACTTCATTTTACAGCAGCCAGTATGTCACTAAGTCAGCACTTCTCTGCTGAGATTTACAGAATAGGTTTTAGGCTAAATTGCTGGCACATGAGATTTCAGCCAAAGGTTGTTTTCCTTTAACTATTTTTTTCTTTTTCAAATGCCTTGGCTGATTTTAGGTTATTGGAGTCCAATATAATTACTTGTTTAATTGCTTGGAAGAAGTAGAGCTTCCGTAGTTGAAAAATGGCTTATTTTTTAAAAAAATAGCTGAAATCTGGCTTGGGGTTCTCTAGAATGCAATGCACTATACAATTGTGTAATTTTATCCTCTTAAAAATTCCCTGAATAGCCATTAAATCTTTGGAAACTAGCTAATCTCCAGGACAATGCGATAGATCTGGCTATTTTCCAGGATTTGCAAGAGGCTATGACAGCTTAACATCATAAGAAAAATGGTTTCGAAATCTCTGAAGGACAGGGTCAAAGACTCCAGAACCAGCTTCTCCCTTCAAGAGGTGACATAGAATAGAGGAGAGGATGAAAAATTGACTCTAATAGAGCTTGTGAATAAGGATGGACCAGTTTGATATTAGTCAGTGTAACTTTTAGTTGTGATGTACCAACTTCTGTTATGGTGAAGCACAGCAGTGAAGGGGAAAAAAATGAAGGAAAAAACCCCAGAGATATAATGTGGTAGTTAGTGGAGGAGAGTAAAATAACAAACAAAGCAATAAAATAGGGAAAACTGTAGCCCACATGTTCAGAAGCCAGAGAAAATGCTAAGATATTCAGGATTGTTATTTCTGTCCTGAATACCACTCGATGCCTTAGTGCAGAGGGTGTGTATGTCAATTCCAGCCTGCTCTCCTCTCCAGAGGAGGACTGTGATGTGAGTTCCTGTGTGTTCCTGTCCCTGTGTAGTCTATCAATCTGTTCTTCTGTCTGTTCCCTTATCACTTGTTTTATTCAATACCAAGCAAATCTAGTGCAAAGTGAGTGATCTCAAAGACTATGCAATTCCAGGAAGTTTCATGAAAATTATGTGTTCTTGTGCAAAAAAAAGACAAGAAATTCATTCCAGAAAGGCTCCCAGATGAAGGCAGCACTGCAGCATGAGTCTTTACAGACAAGAGACAGCAAAGGATCAGTAAGTAGAAGGATGAGTAGGGGGAAAGAGAAGTCTCTGGAGCCACTGCCACAGGAGATCTCTGCATATTGCACTTTACCCCAAAATGCAATTCACAGAGAACCAGGCATTAGTTCCAGCACTCACAAAGGCAAGGAGCTGTGCCTCTGACTCCAGCACACATGTGGAAATTTCTATTGCCTAATCTTACCCGAGCTCAATTAAACATGTTTTTCTTGGGCATTTGTTTATTTGTGGTTGTGTGATGTTTTGTTGTTGGTTGTTTGTTGGCTAGGATTTTTGGGTCTGATTTTTTTGTTGTTTTGTTTAGATTTTGGTTTGGTTTGGTTTGGTTTTGAGGTGTAGTGCACAGGGAACAAGTGCACTGCATTTGTGAGCTTGATTTGCCGTATCAGCCAAGTACCAGCCAAACGCACTAGGATGAGGCATTTTGTAGGGCAAAATTTTGCCTCTACTCTTTAGGGCTAAAGTTAATTTTGGCTAGAATACCAAAATGATTTTACTAAATTTGGTCTTTGGCTTTTCTGGTGAAAATAGAAATTGCCTCTTCTCTGCCTGATGTGGCTTTGTGAGGGTATGAAAATTCATACCCTGCTTTGTGAGGGTATGAAAATAATATAAAAATAAATATATATGAAAAGAAAAACATTTCTATGCTGGAAGAGAATCTGGTCTCTTTGGAGATTGTTGCAAGACATATGTTAGTTTACATTACCTTTCCTCTTCTGTACCTCTGAAATATGAAATAAATCCCTGAACATCTACAAACCACAGTAGTGACTGTTTCACATGAGTGCTAAGTAGACATTTGAGAGCTTTAGGGCATTGTGAGTATGCTGAGGACAAGATGCATCTGCTTTCACCCAGATACAGACTTGTGATTGCAGCAGATAAGGATTTGGAAACGATGGGAGGGGAAAAGATTCAATGAGGCTGCAAAACATTCACCGTCTTTTCATACTGTTTTTTGTCTGGGTTGTCTAGTAGGATGATAATTGTGCAGCCTCCTTCCCTCACGTGTGCACATTCAATTGCAGCTGTGTTGACCTCTGGGGAAAAAAGAGAAAGAGGTCATTGCCATTGTAAATAGAGGAGCTGAATTGTCATCTCAAAGCCTCAAAAGGAGGCTCAAAGGAGTTGAGGATGCCATCCAGTCTAGCTCACATCCACATCAGTCCTCAGAGACTCCATGGGAATCCGCAGGGCTCCATCAGTGAATTAGTTGAGCTCAGGGAAAGAGTGGTAATCTTGATTTCATGTCTGGACAGCTTGATCTAATCTTGAAACAGAATATTTTATGTATTTAGAGAACAATTGTTTTATACTTCTATGAAGAGAAGAATGTTAGTTGACATTGGTTATTCAGATGTGAAGGAGACATTTTATTTTTAATATATCATGTTGTGTCTATTAAATCTATCAAACAGCTGACTGCAAGACCCTCTTTCTAATTGGCTTGTTTCAAGCTAGCAGCAATAGAAATTTTACACGATTATGTCTTTTTTGCTAACAAAACATTTAAAGGACAAAAGAGAGCAGAAAAGAGGTATAGAGAATCATTAAGGTTGTTTTATCATCTTATGGTTTTATTCCAATGGATTTATAAATTTGTTGGTGTAGCAAAGTAGCTCATGGAATTAACTTCAAGTATCTATAGATGTGCAGTTTGAAAAGAAATATCTACTTTGAGCCAGCCTTGCACAAATGCCTAACTCTGTTTCAGAGTTCTACAATGTGGTATTCGAAGGCTTAGATCTCTTAGTGATGATGAAAATGTGAGATTGAGGGGGTTTTAATACATAAATATTAAATATATAATATAGAAACAAGGTATGACATTACAATAATCAAGGGCATTAACACTGGTAAACTGGACATTGCCATAAGGAAAATGTTTAGGAAATATACTATTCCCAAAGAACAAAAAGCTCAGATGAGAAGCAGCGATTCTGAGAAGGCAAAAATAAACCAGAGTATCCCACACAAGCACAAGCTCAGCCACTTATTAACACACATTGTGTTATGTGATCTTTCTGTTGAAACTGAGCTTGCTTAGCCAGGTTTCAACTCAGAATGGACTGCAAGCTGACTAATAAAGTTTGTAGACAGCCAAATGGACTTTGAAAAGTTTTTGAGTGAGACATTCTTGAAGCTAAAGTTGAGAAATCTTGAAAATACTGGCTTTATTTACTATTGCTTGTGTATGGGAAGTCCACACTCTTCTCATATTCTTTTATCTTAATATAAACTGTGACTGTTCATCAGTGATCTGTCAAGGTAGACCAGTTAAAACTTACTTGAAGCCAAGCAACCATCCTGAACTCTTATGTGCTGATTTTATCCTAGGTTTAAGCTTTTTCATCTCTATTATTTATGTTGGTGATGATAATCATGGTTGTGACGGTTGGTTTGAGCTGCTGAACCTGAAATTCTTCTGATTTGACTTTTCACTGAACATCTGTTTTAGCAGTGCTTTTTCCTGTACATTAAGCTTCAGCTATGTGCATTTGTAGCACTGTAAATTAGTCAATGAAAAGTAAATAATGTGTCTAGATACTCTTAATTGGTATTTCACAGTCATATTATCAAGTCTGTCCTTCCTCTTGTCCTGTCAAAAGCGTACACTGAGGAATGGGATTGCTAATGTCATCCCTTGAATTCAGTTTAGGTAATTCTTCTTCTGTGAAGAAATTCCTAAATTTATTACATGTTGGTTTTTTGTTGTTTGTTTTTTGTTTTTTGGTTTTTTTTCCTCATGTATCTTTCTTTGAAGAAAACTTTAGTGTATTCCACTGTAAGCAGTATGTGTCCCTTGCTTTTAGTGTTCATTCACTTCAAATGGATAAATATGTTAAATTTGTTTTATGTTAAAATAAATTGCATTCTGGGTGTGTAGCTTAATCCCTTCCAGCTTCAGAAGAAAGAGGTCTATACAGTCCTCACTTGCCACTCATAACTGGAGACCTACAACATCAGTATGGTGGATTACTAGTCACTTTCTTTCCTTAAAGCATAATCTGAAACCTTCCTCTGATGACCAGCTTGTTTTTCTTTAACACTGCTGACTCTTTTTTGCAGCCTGTGACAAGGATTGAACTTTCCAAATTATGTATTTCAGACGTTGAGAAAGAAAGGACTTAATGGCTGTGACAGTCCAGACCCCGATGCAGACGATTCAGTAGGTCACAGCCCTGAGTCTGAGGACAAGTACAGAAAAATTAATGAAGATATTGATCTAATGATCAGCAGGCAAAGATTATGTGTAAGTATCTGAGCTTCCTTTCATTTTTTTTTACTTTCTGATATTTCTCTGAACCTGGCAGGCATTGAACAAGAAAGAAAACAAAGGTTGTGAAAGCCCTGATCCTGACTCCTCTTACGCTCTCACCCCACGCACTGAAGAAAAATACAAAAAAATTAATGAAGAATTTGATAATATGATCAAGAGCCATAAAATACCTGTAAGTACCAAAGGTTAGATGGCTGTCTGCTGATAACTGCTGCAGTAACAAACCATAACCCTTTCAGTTCTGGCTTCTTAAAGAAAACATTTCAGCTGGAAACAGACTTTAATAGCCAAATATATAATTAAACACTGTGGTCAGAAAATTTCACACAACATACTTTTCTTCCAAGTCTCTACTTCTGACACACAGACAAAGCCTACTATGGGTGAAACTTACAGAAGGAAGTGAAATATACATATACACATTATATTCACTTGATTTACAGAAGTGTTTTACCATACCACTTACCCAAATTATACCTACAAAATAACAATGAAAATCTTTCTTTGTGCACAGGCTAACAAACCCACAGAACACTTTCTGTGGTGATATAGAAAAAGTTATATAGAACTGAAATTCCTTTATATATAGTAATCAGTGTGTTTTGTGCATGTCACTTCAGTTCTCAAGTGTCTCTGCTAAACTCAGTTTCAGCACTGAAGGGTTACAGCTACTTGCTCGCTGCAGAAAAACAGACTGCATGAGAGCCTAATGGCAGGATTCAGACATGTTTGTGTGTTGGGGTGATTTTACAGCTTTATCAGAGAATTTGCTTTGACCTCATCAGCATTTCTTTAATGCTTTAACATGAGCTAAATTTTGTTTTAACCAAGTCAAAATTTCTAACAATCAGTCATATGCCTTGCCAGATATCTAAGAGAAATAACTCTGCATGTGCTATTTCGTTTGCACAAGACATACAAAGGATAGATACTTTCTGGTTATGTTTGAAACTGCATTTATAAAGAAAAAAAAAAAAAAAAAAGAATGTTTCGAGGTTATGTTTGGTCAGTTTTCCAAATGTGTGTGGAAGACAAAGTCAAAAACCAAAGTTTTACCAAGATCCAAAAAATCATTTGAATTTGCATAGGTAACTACTTGTTTCTAAAAGAGAAGAGGTGATCTGTATGTGTTCAGTCATTGCTCCCACATAAAGGCTGCATGGTTTGCTACCAAAAAGGTTATCTGTATACGCAGAATGAGCAAAATATCTTCTGTAGTGCTAGTCAATTGCACATAGAAAATCTGACACCTAAGATGAGGATACTTCTTTAGAATGCACAGATTCTCTCATTAAGTGTACGTGTTCTTTCCCTTAATTCTCACCAGACAGATTGTCACTCAAGGTAATTAAAATTTGAAGTTCTCACATCATGCCCAATATATTTCAGAAAAAAAATAAAAATATTAAGTAATACTTTCCCAGAGACTAGCATGGCACCAAATTAATATTTGGAATGGTTGGTTAAGTGTGTCCAATGTGTATATAAAATATCAGGGAGAAAGACATATATATTCCATCTTTTTTACCTCCATTTTTATTTGCTTCTTGTGCAAAGCTGTTTTTCTCAGAACAAAAAGCTTTAAAGCTGTCACCATGAATTTGGTTTCTCAGGATGGAACTCAGTTTGGCAAACAATGACTGCAGCATTTAAGGAGACTGTTATAAGCTGGAATGCTTAACCCTTTTTCAAATCAAAATCTCACCAGTTGTGATTCTTCCGTTCCTTTCCTGTTTCAAGGATGAGATTTGCCTTTTTCAAATCAAACTGACAGAATTTTCACCAAACTACTTTTCTGCCTTAAAAAAGTGTTTGAGATGATTCTTCAGAACCTCTGTTTATCTCATGCTACCCCTGTTTTTGTTCCAACAAAGCAGCAGGTGTTATAATCAACTGAAATCTTAGGACACGAAAAAGAACTTAAACTGGAAAGGACCCTTATTCCTGTGGTAGTGAGATCTGTCACTTTCTTTATCTCCATAAGCATTCGGTAAATTGTCTTTTCTATAAAACCAGGAAACTTATAGGAATTAGGAACAACACAGTTAATCCAAATGGTATCCATCAGTTTTGTCCTTCCAAAATTAATGGAAATTCCCTATGGTTGCTTTAATTAAATTAAACCTTTTGATGTCAAATAATAGTCCTCCTTCAGCAATTACCTTGGTGATTTAGGGCATAATGCAACTTCCTACTTTCAGGGATGTTACAAGGTATTGCGTATTAATCGTTTTGTGAAATTACATCAGAGATGTTTCAGAGATACAGAACTGCAGTGTTAGCATTTTTTTTTCATGTAAGATGGAATATCCCTTCTCTGGATACTTCCCATGCAGAAATCAAGATCTGTGTCCTTAATCATTGTACTTACCTCAAAAGGAAGAATCACTAGATATTCCCCCCTAATGCAATAGGGACTCCTTCTTGGATCATAAACTGAGATGTAATGGGCAAGATGGTGCTCACAACTAGTACATAATGGAAATTTGTAACTATCTGTTTTATATATAAATATCATATATTGTATATATTATTGTATACAATAATACCCTTAACTGTACAGATCAGTATAACCTCGTCAGGGAAGTTATATTCATTTACTTTTGATCCTCAAAGGTAGCCAAGAAAGTTGAGGGGAAGAAAGTAAATTAAACAAAAAGTCAGCAACGGTCTAAATCACAACTTACAAAATATATAAAACAATGCACTGCCTATGCCTGGTCTTGTAACATAGTAAAGCTGCTGCCAAACGAAAACAACATTGGCTTTTGCTCCTAAGAGCTAAGACCAATAATATTTCCTCAGATAATTTTCTGGGGATAAGTATTTATATTGTTCTAAACCATCTGATAATAATTAGACATTTATTTGTAGTTTTCATAAGAGTGATGAAAGCAGAGGAGACAGAAATAATCCACTAGAAGGGAGCTATAAGTATCTCTGTCTCTAAATAAATGAAGGCCTGGTTGAACATAGGAGTTATAAAACCAATATTTAACACAGAATGTTTAGTCCATTAATTTCCAAGGGGTTTGAGTGTCCAACATTTTCCTTTGCACCATGTACCACAGATTTGGAATGCACATCTTTACACAATGTGGTATTGTCTCCAATGAGCCATCTGCCCTCTTTGGCAGTTGTGTGCAAAGGAGAAAAGACAGAGGGAGGGGAAAAAAAAAAAAAAAAAAAAGAAGAAGGCAAAATGTGGCAAACTACACACACATTACAGTAAGGCTTTGCCTATGTCAGAAAATTAGCAAATGGCAAAGAACATAGTGAGGCAACGGGAGGTACTTATCTCTATGCTGAATGCTTTGAACTGTCCCTGGCATCCTTTTAGAACCAGCCAAATAACATTCTCTCAGACAATTTCTTAGCTCTGTTTGGTTGTTGGCCCAGGACAGGAACAATTCCCAATTGTCAGTTTATATGTAGTCATGACTTTTTTGAGGTTGAGAAAGCTTAATGGTATGGACATGAACTGCTCTGTGACCTCAGATGGCCTCAGCTCCTCTCTAGTTCCTACTAATATAGATATTACGCAAGTGCATCAGGAGCTTTAATGTCCATCAGGCCTGGCTGAAATCGATATGCCCTGTGACTTACTACCAGGAATGACTAGGGAATCTGCAGGAGGCTGCAGTTCTTGGTGAAGGATTTAAAAAAACTGTAATAAATTTGAACAAACAGAGCAAACTGTAGCTAGAGACTTACTGCTTTATACTGGTGTTTATCCAGTAAAACTTCTCTAACTTTTGACTATGGAGGAGAAGAAATAAAAACTACTATATTTCAGTTACAGTGTGTATTGTGTTGCAAATCAAAGAGCAAAATTACTTTTCCCTGAAAAAATTGCCCGTGAAGTGCTCTGTAAATAGATGTAAGTAGACCCAGATAGTAGGTAAAAATGAAATCATTACTACAGAAATTAATTCAATACAGAAATTCAATTCAATAATTCAATACAGAAACTAATTCAACTTGTTTAAAAACATATTTTTAAAATGACAAAATAAAAGCTAAACAACTGTTCACGTGACTACAGAGATCTGCAGCTTCAAGAGCACCCAAGACTGGATCTCTTTTGTCCTGCGCTGATGTAGAAAAAGAAGAATCTGACTCTTGATGAGTTTGTTTTGAACATGGAAGGGAGAGTATAATGATGAAAGCAGACCAGCTTGTTGAGGTCTGGCAAGACCTTTGGTTTTGAATTTGTATCAGTGTTTTAGGTTAGGTAACTCAACAGAAATTTTGATAAGGAAAAAATGTTAGAGACCATAATAGTCTCTACCCAGGCTCAGAGGGCAGATTTCACAGATCTTGTGTCGCAGGTGAAGATGACGCTCTGCAAAGTGCTCTCCAATGGGTGACAATCTGATGTGGACTGACACTCAAGCAGGCAGGATCATGGCTTCAAAGCCACCAGGCAGAAAGAATTCCATCACAAGCCTGAACATTGAAAGAATCAGAAATTCCATGTTGGCTTATTTGTGCCTCACGTCAGGCTGGAAGAGGAGCTAAGACATGAGGAGCTATTCACATCCTAATATGAATTCACTGGCTAAAACTTTCTGAAAAGGCAGTAACCAGTAGCAACACCTAACTTTGAACTCCAGGAGCAGTCACATGCTTTTGATTTATATAGGATTTAGGAACCTCTTGGGTCCTTCTGCGGCCAGTGAAAAGAATGTCTTGCTTCAAAACACACCTTCATCTGATAAAGTGCTTCAGATTATGCTATAGGAACCTATTTCCAAGGAGTCTTGACCTCAGTCACAAGTATGTAGAATACATGTAGGTTCTTACTTCTGCAGATTAGATGTAGAACATGTGGATTCCCAAAACACCTCACCTTCCTTTCCCTCCTCTACTTCCACCAATCAGCTCTGTGGAAAATACAGCCCTTGGAGTGCATTTCAGCTTCTCAGCAGAGGGAAGCAAGTTCCTTCATGAAGCCCCCAGGCTGGGGAGCAGAGCCAGCAGATCCATCTACTCAACCACTGTTGCTATGGCCAGCTCTCATAAAAACCAGGCCACAGGCTACACAGAGGATATCAAAGCTAAATTAACACCTTCAAATAATTCCCAAGGCATGTGTAATGTATCCTTCACATCATACCCTGAACTAAAATCTTGCTCTGTGTTTCAGTGGTTGAGCAAAATGATTCCTCTATATTTATAGCAAAATTTTGTCTGCTTCTAGAAAGGGGAGAGGTTAAAAAAAAAAAAAAAAAACACAGCCAACCTTAATAGATAACTGTAATTTGATGGCTAGTGCTGTAATACAGAGGGCAAAGCCAACAGTCCATGCCAGAGAAGAGACGTGGGTGGTACAAGGTCAGGCAGGGTACCTCTGTTGCCTTGCAAGCAAATAATATGTCCAGCTCTCCACATACTCCCTCTAGGTCCTTGAAGACTTACAAGTACTATCAGCTACCAATAATAAAGTTAAAACCTCTGATTTTCTCCCTCAGGATAGGTTACAAGACTCCTCAAAAGAATTTTTGGATGTGTTTAAGCTCTTCAAGCTTATAAGGTTTATAAATGGCAAATTGAGGGGTACTGAGTTTGCATTCAGGTATTGAATACTTAAAATGCTTTCAGGTAATTATGAAAACATGTTCTGTCAAAAAGCAAGAAATTAATTACTTTAAAAACAAATTAAATATGGATTTCTAATATGGTTATAATCTTTACAGAAATTCAAGCAAGCACTACTTAAGAAAACCCCACCCAAAAAACTGACAACCAACCAAGGAAACTTCAATTGGGCTTTCTCAGAGCCTATTGAAAATTAGATACCGCATCCCCTCATACCCTCTGTCAGAGTGGTACATTATTTGGTTCATTTTTGAAAGGGATTCTTGCAAAAGGAAGTGCGTCAGGAGACAATCCTGCCTTTTAAGTATGAAAACAGTGTATTTAAAAGGTGTTGGCGTATTTAATGGGATTTGGAATCTTTCTGGTTTCTAGAGCAACATAAGCTAAATTAATGCCTTCCTTTTTGTATTCTACCCCTTCTAATTTTTCTCTAAGCAATGAAGTCATCATAATCATTTACCTTTGATCTTGCAGTCATCTATGCCACTAGATTAGGGTATCATAAGTGAACACTCATGACCTCACAGAATGAAAGAAAAAGAAAATTAGGCTGCAAAGGTAGAGGCTTGTTTTAAACAAGAAAAAAAAAAAAAAACTAAAGAAAAAAAAGGAATATTTTCCAGTTCTTAAAAAGTAAATGTTCAATCTGCATTAAAGGAGGATGGGATCATGATTTGAAAAATCACATTTAAAAGTATTGAAAAAAATCACATTTAAAAGCTCTTTTGAAACTCCTCTATTGAGTCCTGCAGAGGGAGGTAAGCATAAATATTTTAACCACCAACTACAGAATATTTTAACCACCAGCTACAGAATATTTGAACTAAATATAGAGTAACTGTACTTGAAGGCTGTTGCGCTTCTGTACTATTCTCATCTCTGTTTTCCTTTTTTTGCTTGTACAGGCTGTTCCACCACCAAACTTTGAGATGCCAGTTTCTATCCCAGTGTCCAACCACAACAGTTTGGTGTACAGTAACCCAGTCAGCTCACTGGGAAACCCCAACCTTTTGCCGCTGGCTCATCCTTCTTTGCAAAGAAATAGCATGTCTCCTGGCGTGACTCATCGGCCTCCAAGTGCAGGTAACACAGGTAGGCTCTGTTCCATCCCATCCCTTCAAGTGCTCTATTATCAACTGCTTGCATGTCTTCAATCACTTTAAACTGTACTCTGAGAAACAAGAAACTCTGTCTTTACCAGCCATAACAATTTGTCCAAAATTACTGTGTTGAAAAAAAAATCGAAAAAAGAGCCAAAGAGGTTTCTATTGCCAATTTGGAAAATTTAAAATAAATTTTAAAAAAAATTAAAAAATATTCTAGAAAAAGCTGAATATTCACTAAGATTAAAGGAAGTCAATAAAGGATAAAAGGGCAGACAACTTGCTGTTTCATAAAAAGGCAGCTTATGTACTTAATTTGTACAAGAACTCCCTATACCATGAAGTGTAAGAGGGCAGGGAAGAAAATGTAGCCAATGCAAACGAGTTGAAGCAAGTAAATTAGCACACTCTTTACTTAAATAATCAGTCTAGAGGCTAAAAGCAGAATGTATTATTACTTATTCATTCACAAGTTACTTGATGGGTTAATGTTAGTTGAGCTCTGTACTTGAGTGCCTTGTATAGCAAGGGGTTATGCTTTATTCTGGTGATGATGAGGGCTCACCTCTGAATAGGATAAAGGGGGATTAGGTTGTTTCAATCTGTCTGGCTGCAGCAATATCAAGACCCTTAAGTATACCACATTCAAAGAACCGTTTGAAGTCTCCAAGTGCAAAGGGAAGTTTTAAATATACTTAGTGTGAATGTCTGTAAAAGGGCAAGGAAGTTAAAAACTGTGTAAATATATATATATCTTCAGAATTACATTCTTGTCTAGCAATCTTCAGCCTCTTCCTTCCAATCCTATGTGAAAGCCTTCACTTTTCTGACTAACATTCAACTAAAGATAGATTTCAATGAAGGACTACTGTACATAACTTTCACGCATAATTTTTCATATGCTGTGGAAGTATGAAAATTTAAAACAAATAAAGAATGAAATGTTGTGTACTGCATATTTTTGTTTATCCTTCAAAGGCAAGTGTGTCAGACAGGTAACATTAAACATTATGATTTTATGGCTACGGTCTGATTCAGTGCCTGTTGAAGTCAGAGGAAAGAAGTCGTAGGTACTGGAGCAGACTGTTTGAAGGTAGAGAAAATGTTTTGAATATTTGTGTGTTATAATTTATTGTGCTCATTTATAGTATTTCATTTCAACCCCCTAGGTGGCCTGATGGGTGGGGACCTCACAACCGGTGCAGGCACCAGTGCAGGTAAAGAGAAAAGAATTTAGTTCTTTAAGTGAATAAAGGACTTACTTCAAAGGCTGAGGCCTAAAATAGCTCCATATTGGAGTTGATACATTAGAAATTGATTGGCATCGGTTTAATTCTCCCAGCTGGGTGGTGGAGAGTTGGTACTTGTGCTTCTCTTATTAAAAGAAAGAGGCATGTTTTCCAGCAGGGTCAAAAATCTTGCACCTCAACAAATTCCACAGATACCAATATCTGGTTTGTTTCACATCAGCCTTTCCACACAAACTTTTGGGTACATTGCATACCCCTCTTCAAGCAAAACTCCCAGTGAAGTCAGTATCAGAAACCCTGATCCTTTTTGAGTCACAGGGAGTTTTTCTTTGACTTTAGTTGAATTGGAGTTTCGTTTTATGAATTTAAGCTTGTGTAAAGATTTCAGGATTGAGTTTCTCATTAGACCTCAATGAACTGAGTGCAGATTTGATTTCAAGCCCTTGCTCCAAGATCATTGCTAGTCAGCAAAATCTGTTAGCATTTACTTTAATAATCAGTGATTAACTTCAGTTTTATGTATTTGCTTAAGTGCTTTGGTACACAACAGGGAAAGGATTTTCAAAATGCCTAGTCTGAGAAAAAGATTAGCCCGTTTAGTTCTGCTCCCATAGAGCTAATGAGAACTGTACTTGCTAAGGTCTACGTTATCAAATCGATGTTGTCAGAGTAGTCCCCTTTGCTCAGTAAACTCAGTGGTTTGTTAGCAATGTCAGCAATGTTGCATTATGACAAATACAGATTACAAAAGACAATGGCAAGATTACTTCTGCAGTTTTAGAAGTACACGTATGTTAAAAGAAAACATTCAATTTTACTGGGTTAACTGCTCTCAAAGAGAACTGTATGGAAAAACAGTTGGAAGATTCATTTTGTGCACTATAAACCAAGGCTGCCATATGTGGCAATTCCAACATTGTCTCTCAAAATTACTTATAAAGAAATTTTGGATATAGTGATTTTTTTTCTTTCCTTTGTCTCTCCTCAAGCCCCACACACCTCTTATCTTCACACATGGATGAATCACAGATGTTTGTGTGATGCATCCATAGCAAAATTGTAACTGCAGAGCACTGTATTAGAAAAGTGCTTTAAACACACACTAAAGCTTTGAGGGGTCATTTTGTACTAATTTAGAAGTAGGGAAGTCAGACCACAGGAACTTTGCTGTTAGTCTCCTTTGTTTTCTAAAGAGGGAAAGCATGATAGAAAATTATAGATTTGTTCATTATCTCCTGTTAGCCTGCGAAACACAGCCAAAGGCAAATCCATTCTGGCAGTGTTCACATTTCATCTTTCTTATTGAGCTCGAGTAGAAACTTCAGGAACGGCGGCGGAGGAACTGGGATAGGAATTGATCCCCCTATTAAGGGGCTCCCTCTTCTGGCTTATTTAGAAATATCATCGCCTGGTTACTGGTCTCCCGTTCCTTTAAATAGACGCTGGAAAGCATTTAGTAAAGAAGGCAATGTTATCTTTTAAAACAGGCGCATGCAAAAATTAAGGTTCACCTACATGTGCATTTGTCTTAAAAAGCCTTGTGCTTAATATAATATGTATATCAGTATACCAGTTGAAAATTTATATTCTTTCTAAATATATTTTTTCCCTTGGAAATATATTAAAAACATATATAAGCATAGGGAGGCAGATTGCTTGATTATTTACTCACAAATTAAGGATTTGCATTTCTGGCACTGCGTTATGCATTAAGCTCTCAAGCAATGTAACTTTGGAGTAGGCAATTGATTTGAGGGGCATATATTCGAGGGACATTGCTAGGAATGCATCATGAATATTTAATCGCATGAATAGTCTTTGTTCTTTATCTGGCAATAAGTGCCTTAAACACCATGAAAGAAGTGTTTTCTAAATCTCTTCAATGCAGAACAGTAGGAAGAATTTGATGCAGGGCTGAAGAAAGATGGAAAGGTCACTGTAAGGTTGAATCCTCTGTCTTAGTTGCATCATTCCACAACTGCACTGTTTTGGACAGTCCTCTTTCCTTAGGGAGGACTAAACAAAGAAGAATAAACATCAAAAGTTCTCTTTGTTCATCATTTTTCACAAGAACAGAGACCTCTGTGTTTTCTTCAAATTGGCATAGTAGAAGCTGGTAGCATGATCATGTGCCGTAATCTGTTCGGGTTCATATTTCTAGACAAATTAGAACATTATTAATTTGCATTTTTCTGCAATGCTCAAAAATAACATATATTCAAAATAATATACTCCAAGAAGAGTCTAAACAGTTTCATTTCTGCCATTATAAAATGCTACTTTTTGTTACTAATGCCAGGCCTTGCTTTCTTCGCTCCTTCAACAAATTACATTATAACAAATTGCATTATGATTGCAATATCAGAAATGAAAAGAGATTATTTAAGCCCATGTTTGGATTATTTCAAGTATTAACCCTGGAATCATCCACAATTTACCTTGGGAGTCAACCCAAGACAGAAATAGATCTTAAAAAGCTGACTACTTTTTTATTATCTTACACAACTAATTACCATCAGTGGTATTTTTAAGTTGAACCTAGGTTATCTCAGGTTTGCTAGAGTAAATTTGTTCTTAACACTGATTGAATAGCTTCTGTCATGTGATAGTAGCAACTGCCAATAAAATCTGAGTGAACTTCACATTTTGTAACATTACTAAATTATAAACACAGCAATGTCCTTGGCATTACTCTCTCAAGCCAGTGGCTTTTGATTGAACTTTTTGGATACAAATTGGCATGCTCTAAAACCATTCTACCTTACACTATAACTAATATGAAGACTGATTTGTATACCTGTTTGCATCATAGACTGTGTGAAGTTCTTTTAATTTCTAGAGAATGTATTCATTAACAAAACAACTCAACAACTTCCAGTCCCTTGACCAGGAATAAATAAAGTTGATGAAGTTTTAGTACTATAAATTATCTGAACTCAATTTTTATTCAGTGGCTCATTATTTATGTTGAAAGTTTGATAAAAGATTAAAACTTCTAAAATATTTCAGAAGTTTTAAAATAGAACAGTATTGGGGGATGTCTGTCTTTGGATCTGTACTCTAACTTTTGATTTTCCGATTAAATTCTATTTTTAAGTTGAATTTTGGTTTTCATTTTTATATCTTTTTCCATTTAAAACATTTTATAATTAAATTTTCTTTTGAATGGAATGGAATCCTAAATATATGCTTAAGACTACTATAAATAATAAAATAAAAAGAAAAATTCCGTCTCAAGTTTTAAATACAGGATGGGTATAAAATAAAAGATTTACTTGCTATAACTGTTTCTTTCTGTAATTTTTTTTTCCCTATTTGATTTTTCTACTGCCTCCATCTTGACATTAATATTAAACTAAAGGACCAATTTAGTCAAAAGTACTTGGGACTCTACAAATGCTTCCAGAGGATCTAAGGGCTTGCTCTCTTTTGATCTGGCATCCTCAAACAACCTTTAATCCCGTTCTTAAAAAAAATTAGAAACCAGAAAGATCATCAATGTTTTGAAAAATTCCTCCCATGTCTCTTTAATAACTGAATCCTGTATTTACCTATAAGTCAACAGCTAGTCATTTCCTTCTGGAAATTAACCTTGAGCTAACAATTGCCTTCTCATCTTCTGAGGGCTGAGGTCCTGAAATGCCAGCCAGTATCATAATTTTGTAGTGTTTTTCTTCTCATTATTCTTTTCTTGGAATGTACTGACTGCAGGTGAAGGTATTATACATTCGACTAGTATTTCAAGACACGTGGTAGTGTATGTAATAGTAGCAGTTTTTAACTTATAAGCCTTCAGGGCAGAGGCAATCTGGATGGTGTCTTCTCAAAAAAGAGTGGTTTACTAAAAAGAAGCAATCTGCCCAAATAAGCCAACCAGCCGTACCAAAACAAGCAAGACTTTCAAATATATATATCTAGCTGCAATAATGTCTTTTGAAACTATAAACATAAATAAGAAAACTAATAATAATTAACAAAAAAAAAAGTAAAAGGCTACCTAAATATTCTCCACTGTACCCTGAAATCATGCTTGGCATAGTCAAAAGAAGTTTGGGCTACAAGTGTGGAATGTGTTAAATAAAGAAGTTCGCTTGGAACAATGATTCTCACACCACAGTTTATGGGCAGCCTGCTAGGACTGGGTTTGCCAGGGAGAGCATGATAGGTTGTTGCCTGTTCCTTATTACTTGATGAGTGCACTAGCCCACAGACTTCTGATCCAAAGATTAGGCAAAATGTGGTACAGAAGCATAGTGAACAATATTTTTAGTCCAAGGAAGCTTACAGTCCCAAAGAATACTCATTCATAACAGAGCTGTGATGCAATAGTGCCAAATCAAAATAACAAGAATTCATAAATTGGCTGGTTCACTTAAAACTATGGAGGGGGATGATAAATGAAAAATGTAGCAGCTCTCTTCTTCCCTTTTTCCACTTGTATTATGCCATTAGGTGTTCCTTTTCCAAGCTTTCCTCAATATAAAGAGTGTATATATATATATATATATATATATATACATATATATATATATATATGTATATATATATATATATATATATATATATATACTTCTTTTTCTTCAGTGTTTTAAGGGAAGTACCTACAAGTAGGAGGTTTTGATAAAGCAGGAAGAACACTAGAACTTGTCTGACGGGTCTAATGCATAGTAGGAAGACAATAGTCTATCCAACAGTACCTGAATTTCATACCTATATAGGGAGGCAACACAGGCCTTTCCAAATTTAACTCCTACTTCTGCCCTGAGCAACTGTTTTATATAGCTTATCATACATGTGAAAATCACAAAATATTTGAAAGGATAAATGCTGTTGTCCATGTAATAGTAAAAAAAAAAAAATAAACCACAACCAAAAAAAAAACTTGCAGTGGGTGTCATATGCAAAGATAAGCATGTATCTTCAGCTAACTCATGTGACTTCTTACCAAAGAAGAGATCCAAGCAAGCTCATTCACAGAAGACATCAGTGAAAATCTGTGAAAATTCAGCCTTAGTTTCCACAAGTTGTGTAAGTGTTGACTTAGTAATTGATTTAGTTATTCTGTCTCTTCATTGCTCTAATCAACCGTGTCTCAACATTTGTATTTATAAAAAGAGAGATTGAAAGAATTGAAAGGGAGAAAGCCCTAAGTTCACATATAATGAACAATTAAGTGAGTCATACAAACTGGTTCTTTCTAAGTTGGATTTTAAAGACAGGCATGATTGACTTCCTTTATGACAAAAAGTTTCAAATGTTTCTCAAGACTAATTTGGATTCTTTAGATAAAATCCTTTTCCTATTGAAGTCAGGGGGAATTCTATGCTTTCCTTAACTGGGACAGGAATTTCACTGTTTTTTCTGTCTGTGCATTCCTGCTCACTAAGACATCATGCTGTCTTCTGTTGCAATCCATAATCTTGTTCAAATTCAGAAAGCAAAAGAAGGCAGTGCAAATTAACAAACATCTTGAATTTCATGCTTGCCTTGAATCCTGAAAGGGATAGTTGATGCCTCCTGGATCTGGAATGCAGCAATGACTTTGCAGTGAGAAAGCAAGCAAGAAAATTCTTTTAAGCTCTTGAAGCTGTGACTGCAGCTACTCATGGAAGCTCCTGACAGATTCAAGTTAACATGACCCTGACTTTTTAACTTTTAGCATGATTCCTCTATTAAGATATTGAATCCATAAATTCCATTTGTTTTCCAAATCTCTTATGAGCTGATTTTTCCTTTGTTAACAGTTGGAGCAGTCTCCCAAGTAATTAAAGCCAAAGGAGACAGAGATAGGCTAGGTACTGGTCTTTTCTTTGCACTGCTTAAATTTCAACCCAAATCTAAGTAGTATTGTGTATGTGCAAAACACTTTATTTTTGCCTGCATATTCAAAAAAAAAAAAAAAGGTTAACAATTATTTCTAAAATTTCTTACAGGAAGCAGGAAAATACATTTTGAAATAAGGTCTTCTGTTTATAATTTGAATTATTCTCCTCTTGAAATATTTTTCATTGAAAAGGCAGTTTTCTCAACAAGGCAATTGATTTCAAGTAGCCCAAAAAGGAAATTATGTGTCATCAGCAAATAATTTGTTAAAAGCAGACGATTGACAAAAAGGTTATAGCTTTAAACTGAAGGAGGGCAGATTTAGATTAGATATTAGGAAGAAATTCTTAACTGTGAGGGTGGTGATGCACTGGAATAAGTTGCCAGAAAAGCTGTGGATGCTCCATCCCTGGAAGCGTTCAAGGCCAGATTGGATGGGGCTTTGGGCACCTTCTATTGAAAGATGTCCTTACCCATGGCAGGGCATTTGGAACTAGATTATCTTTAAGGTCCCTTCCAGCCCAAACCATTCTTTGATTCTATGATGTGATTTGTAAAAGTCTCTCACAGGCAGTCAGAAGAGATAAGTCCTCTACTCTTCTCAAGCTTGTATTTTTCTCCTATAGATCTCCAGCAAATATTATATTTTTCAGCAATATAGTTTCTTCTCTGACATGTCACATTCTAGTTTTTTTTTAATTATTGTAACTCAGGATCAACCCATACACCAAAAAAAAAAACAAAAAAACAAACAAACAAAAAAAATGTTTATTTTTTGCATAAACAGAACTAGACTGAAGTATCTTTTCAGCTAGCATACTTATAAGAGGGCAGCTAGGTCCTGCAAACATATTTTGGAGAGGGTGTTATCTTGGACCAGTAAGGGTCAGATAGGAATTGTGCACATTTTAAGAGACCAGGTCTATGCCAGTAACTGCAAGATCACTGGAAAAGCCGTGATGCAAGTTGAGTTTCAGTTTACTATGGGAAACCACCCTCAATATCTGGTGTTGGCCTCTCCTACTAGACTAAACTGTACTGTGGAAGATCAGTGTATTTCTAGTGCAGAGCATGGATTAACATTGCAGATGTGAACAGTGAATAAGGAGAGACCATTGCCCAAGGTCTGGGACGTTGCAGTGTGCCAGCTTCTCATGGTAGCAGATATAACACCAGTAGCAGGTGCAAGGTAGCTGTTTTACCATGATAAGATAATTCTAAATGACTCTGATCCCTGACATTTTGTTTGGACCGTACAAAACTGTAACACAAGAATATATTCCTGTTGTTCATTGTGCAGTGCCCGCAAGTCTAAACTACAGACTTATAATATTTATAAAGCACAAGACTGAGAACCTC
Organism: Pyrocephalus nanus; assembly: GCA_038380795.1. Classification (NCBI taxonomy): domain Eukaryota; kingdom Metazoa; phylum Chordata; class Aves; order Passeriformes; family Tyrannidae; genus Pyrocephalus; species Pyrocephalus nanus. Next base: position 49,074,919 of record CM076263.1, on the reverse strand, counting down.
TGTCCTTAAGTGTAATTGCCTTAAGTGATTTTTCTCAATAATTACAACTTAGTTACTGTGCTGATTAGGTGAAGCTTCAAGCCAAATAAGATGCTGAGATGAGCATAGCTATTGATAAATAATGGTGTTAGAACAAAATAGTGCTGTGGAAGTTGAAATAAATCAATCAATATAATCAGAAGTAAAGATACAGGAAAGATATTATTTCTATATATGAAAGCTGTATGATTTGAGATTCCTGAAATTAGGTGCCATTAAAGAATTAGGAAAGCACATAGTACTATGGTGTCCTATGCTATGAACGAACATTATATCATAAACATAATGACAATATTAACTGTACTGCAAGTTTAAAAAAATACAAACAGGACCTGAGCTTGAGTCATCTATTGCCTTGTTTCCTTGCTGAGGAAAAAAAAAAATAGGAATGGTGATCATTGAGGAAGAAATAGCATTATCCCTTCTCTCAGTGTATAATTTGCCACAGACCCTCACTGCCTGTGACATACACCCCTATTCCAAAGGCTGCAATGACGGAGTCCATGATGTGCTGAAATATCTTCCTGCCACTTGGGAAAACTAATCGCAATGAGAAATGTTTTGAAGCATTTCTCACAGTTCCTTGTGTGGGTAGTCACAAGCTAATTCAAGACAGTCAGCTGCCACCTTTGCATTTATTTTATTAAGGTGTGAACTACTAAAGTGGGAGAATAGTTAGTGCAAGAACTAATTTAGAAACATTTAAATATGGCTCTTTTTATAGCTTTAAAACCTAACTGCAGGGTTCGTGATCAGGCTAGCTTCCCATGCACTTGACTCAGCAGTAAAGTATTTGCATGCAGGTGTAGTGGTCTGAGATGTACAAGTCAGGTTTACGTTCTCATGGTCTTTAATCCTCCATCTAAATAAATTCATTTATTTCTCTATTCAGCTGAAAAATCATCTTTGATTTTTAGCATCCCAGATTTGGACATGTCCTTAGATTTTCAGGAATGTATTTTGTACATGTTTTCATTGTCAAGTGGCCAAAGAGCCACTTTTTTACTTTCAGTCTCTGCCTGAGAAGCATCATCTCTGTCCAGAATGAAATCTGAGCCCAGTTGCTGCAGTATGAGAGAAAAGTGACATTTTGCAGCAATAGTTATGTGCATCAGGAAATACTCCACATACAGTAGCTTGTCAGGATGTTCCAGTTTTTACATGCAGTCACCCACAGGTTAGAAATAATTTTGGCTAGATCATTCATGTTTACAGTTCACTGAGGTAGCCAGCAGTACTCAATATGATGATTTTATAAGGAGAGTTAATTCTTACATGAGGAACATGCCACCAGGACACGCTGGGGTCAGGGAGTAGCTGGAGTCCTGGAACAGCAGAGATTCCTGGGGGTGCAGAGCTGGGCTTCACAGGCAGGATGCATCCCACTTCCTCAGCCAGGGAGCAGGGACAGGGAGAGGGAAGCCCCGGTCAGACCCAGACCCAGGCATCAGGCACCTCCATGGGGATGGCAATAGAACAGAACGTTAGCCTATGGATGGGTGTCTGGTGAGGCAAGACTGTTTAGAGGACTATTAATGGCACTAAATACAACATTTAGCAGTAAGACACATGCAATCTCAATGTGTACCATAAGTACTTGAACCAGCAAAGGGGCAAAGCAAAACTGAATAATGTGAGCCACAAAACAGAGAAGTCACTTTCTTCATAATATCCTACAAATATAAGGAAATCATTCACAGAGTTTTCCTTGGAAAATTTGAAGAGACCCTTCACCTCCCCTATAATGGAAGCACTGGAGATTTTCTTGATTTCCAAAATGAGAACTCACCCAGAATAATTAAATGGGATGCACAATCTGACCTTTAGCTTTGTGCAGTCCCAGTGCAGGTGGCATGCACACCTAAATTGCCTACAGTATTGGGAGTATTTTAGTGGTTCCCAAATACTATCTTTTTCCCCACACAGGACAAAAATAATGCCATTAGTGCCCTTTACATCTCTTTAAAGGGCAAGAAGTTCCCGTTGACAGTTATGCAACCTACATGGCAAGAATGGGTGACTAGAGAGAGACAGCTTAGTCGTACATTGCTGTAGAAATCTCTACCTTCTTGTTTACTCTATTTCTAAATGGTCAGTTCTAAAACTAGCAAAAAGGGTTTGAGATAGTTTTGTCCTCTTTCTCCTCCCATTCTTCCAAATGCCTATGTGTTCTCCAAACTGCCATCCTATTTCAGCTCAAAAAGCAGCTAATACTTCACAGGATTCCTGAGAATTCTTTCGCACAAACTCAGTAGATTTTGTGTGAGTTGACTGTCTGAGTTGACTCCCTGTAATTCAGTAAAGAATTAGTCAGTGTTGTGAGAATGGGCAGTTAATTTAACATAAAGATTTCCTTTTTTCTGTGTGAAGATAGGTGCAGATTGGTTTTCTTTTCCTACTTGCAGTTAGTAAAGATTGTGTACTGTGAAATGACTAGCATTTGACCTGTGAGTAAGAACATTCAATTACCTTTTTTAAAATTATTTTTAGGTGAATGCCAATACAGCTTCCTAACATTAGTGCTTTTTTGCTGTATCTGTTTATTTTGGGTGGTAAACCATAGCCTATTCCAAGTGTGCATGCATAAAAAAAAAAAAAAAAAAAAGACATGATGTAAGGGAGAAAAGAGAGAAAATTGCCTTTTAATTATGGTTAGGAACAATTAGCAGTCCTTCAGAAAGTGGGAAAATGAACTGAGTGAAGACTGCAAAGCTGGGTATAAATTTAGCAAAATTTCTTCTACTGCATTGATTTTTTTTTTATATACATATATTTTGGAGTTGATTTGTGGCATAGTTTGCTCTCACGTATATATAGATTAATTCTATATTTAACATTCTTTATAAGAGGCTTGGTGGTCAGTCCAAGTGTTGTATCTATGGGATATGCATTTAGCATAACCCAGTAAGAACCAGAAATCCTTTATGAAATTGAAAGTATACACATTCACCTTGGAAGCAATTTTGAAATTTTCAGAAGACGATACACTTGTTGGAAACTTGAAAGGAGCTTTGATATTTATTAAAACTCCTTCGAGAATTTGAATGTTCTTTTCTTATTACAATTAATGTAGGTAGACATCACAGATTCCTAAAGATGTCTTAAGTTCTCAATATTTATCGTCAGTGAAAAGCACTAGCGTAAAGAAAAGAGAAGAAAGAATGTTTAAATTGTATGTCTTATTCTTTTTGTTTGTAGGACTACCATAGAGAATTTTTCATTCAGTATATTTTTATATCTTTGAAGCCGCTAATTAAAAAAAAAAAAAAAAAAAAAAAAAAATGGGAACATGACGGTTTCAAAAGTTCAAGAAATCAAAGTATAAAAATTTTTTAATTTTTCAAGCCTTAAGGGCTTGGAATTATGACAATGCTGATTAAGAATGTTGAGAGATACGGAAAAATATTATTCTTTCCTCATCTGCGTTACCTTAACACATGGAAAGTTTCCTGGCTTTAATGCTCAGTACAAAATTATTGACCTAACTCTGAGAATATAAAAAATTGCAGCCACTTGACAATGAGAATATAAAAAATTGCAGCCACTTGACAATGCCTATAAACCAATGACCATAACTCTAAGATTCAAGTGTTCCTAATGGGAGATGAAAGGAGAGAAGTAAACTTTGCTCTCTGTCTTGTCCTGAGTAAACTTGTGCCCTTCTGATATCGTTAAATTCTTAAAATATGGAAGGAACTATTCAAGTGTTCTTTTTGAATTAATAACACCTGGTGCACAAAAGTACATTTTCTGAATGTTTTTAGAAAGTGATGTTGCTGGGATTAATCTTGCATTTTGTACTTTTATGGAATTCCTTCTAAAGTCAATTGCACCTGTGCCTAGATGCACAATGTGGGAGCATGCCCAAGAAGAGTATTCAGTGCTCAGAAGGCACTTGTCCTTATATTCTGCCATTAGTCCAAATGCAAAGTCTGGCACTGCATCTCTTGGCAGGTTCTGCTCCTCTAACTCTTTTAGAAACAAGCTCTTTTCTGTGTAAAATATTTTTACTCTTTCAAGTTAGTATAACAAACAATACAAGGAAATATCATTTTCTCTGAAAATTTATTGAATTGAAAATGCTGTAAATTTGCATATACTGACATATGCCCTTTAAAACTTGTGCATCCACTGTTTGTATTTTCATTATGCACTGCAGAATATATTTGTACTGTTTAAAAATGTTCTATTCCAGCAGAAATATGGCTTTTAACCAAATAAAAATGTAAAGCCAACTTGCTCTAAAATCCATCTGGTTTTCATTTTCTTATAATCTATAATCAGGAAATCCATTCATACACGACATATAATTTTTGCGCTTTCAAGTGGATAGTGAAATGCAATGTTCTGCATAGAGTCACATCTAAATTGATAATTGTCCAGGCAAAGTGTAATTTTAAAGTATAGCATGAAGGAAGGTTTAATTTGTACATTAGAGTCTTATACATAATTTTTTTGCCTCTGAATGTAAATGAGGCTATTCTCTTCAGTCGATTTTTCTGAAGGTGGGACAGCTTCCTCAGAGCAGGCCACAGCCCTCTTGAGTTAAAAGGATACAGTTTAAAGAGCTGGTTTAAATGCAGACTCTTCTTAACTGTAAACCGCATGCATGCATTCAATATTGATTTCCAAATAATGGGTTTCTGTATCATTGGTTTAAGGTCCACAGTCTTACATTCCTGAATCCTCATTATACCAGAAGAATAACAATTTGGTGGCTGGAAAGAGGAATGATTATTACATGGCTCTAAAATGCTAGCTGGCATAATATGTCATGAACAGCAGAAATCTCCTGGTAAAGAAAAGATTGCAATAGTTCTTTAAAAGAATTTTATGTTTTTAAACATAAATGTAAGTAATTTGATCACTGTTCAAACTATTTGACATCAGTAGGTAAATAAAATAAAGGTCAGATGAAAGTTTCTGGAGAGTTAAGGTTTTTACAGAATCATTTCATCTCTTAGTGTTTAATAGTGAATTATATTAAGTAAATTTTTATGTAGAAAATGGGAGTTCTTTCTTGTAAGGGATTTTATTCTCCAAAAATCTCAATTAGAAACAAACGTAGAGAGTACAATGCATTCTGTTTTGCTGCATATCTGCTTCAAAGACTTTCATTGTCACTCTCTGAACAAGTCCTTGTCATACAACAGATTTAACAGGGAGTTTTACGTCCTGCTTGAATATAGCCTGTAGAAAACCAACACGAGAGAAATTCTACTTTTGCTTCAGTTCCCCTGTTGATCACAACACATTCCCTTTTCAATATTCAGTTTGTAAAAGATGAACTTTTAAAAAGCCCTGTGTTTTCTAGGAGAAAATATTGTCATATATTCAAAATGCACCTTTTAATCTCATGCATACACTTCTTTTCATTAACATTTTATCTTACTAACTGTAAGATATTAAAGAAATAACAGGATTAACTATGAAAAATATTTTATTACAAAATATCTGAAGTGATCTGAGTGCTTTTAAGTTTTCATTTTTTTGCAAAGGCCTGTGAGATCATGATAATAAGAAGCATGAGAATAAATAAACCAGGCCACAGCAGTTACTAAAGGTACATCATAAGTACAGAATTCAAGCACTTTTTGATAATTTTCCTGTGTCCTAAGCCTAGTGTTCACAGTCAGGGTCTTCCAGAGCCTGAAGTGGTGTTTTTGTATTTAAAAGCCTTTGACAGATTTTATTTCTGTGAATTTGCTGATCTGATAAATACAATTAACTGATGTGCTTGAGGATTAAAAACATGATTTAATCTTAGTCATGCTTGGATGCACTTCATTGTCCTTAAACAGAAAAGCTAATGACTCTCATATACTGTCATTTTTATGCCCACCTCATTTTTATGCCCACCTCATTTTTATGCCCACCACATTATCAAATTTAGTTCCATAATCCATTTATGTCTTTTAGGGCTGTAAGCTCCAATAAATTTGGGGTGTAGTGGGGGGAAGTGAGATACTCCTTCTTCACTGAATTTGGGACTACAGAGCAAATTTGAAGGTCCAGGGTTTCTGACCCACAGGGCTCTGCCACTGTCACTAGCTCGTCTTCTCAAATGAATTCTAGGTTGTGTGTCACAGCTCAAGAACTATGAACAAAAGCTGAGCACAGAACAGAAAGTCTTCCCTAGCATTTTTCCTTGGCATTTATACATAAAAGTTTCTCTTTTTGTAATAGTTTTTTTTTCTATTCCCTCTCTGTGACTGGGCCATTTCTGTGCGTCTCTTGAGACTATGCAGACAGAATTTCAAGGTTAGGCTAAAAAGTCATCTTTTCCCCCATCCTTTGTTTGGCTAAGAGGTGAAATCAGGCAGAGAAAATAGAAAGGTCTCATTTTAGCGGAATAGTAGGTCAGTAACCTTAAGGAAACACAGTTGTCAGTCCTGTGTGGTGAGAAAAGGAAACCCTTTTCTGAAAAAGGCAAATAAAGCATTCCCTTGTCAGAACTGTTCCTGGAGCCTGCAGCAGAAAGATGAAGATGAAAGATATGGTGGTATTTTCCAAATAAAGTTAAGATCTTGCTCCCATTGACTTTAGTGTTGACAGAATCAGATCCAAAAAGTGTAGTGAAAGAAAGCCAAAAGCATTTACAAATCTTCTTAGTCCTCCCCTTATTTTTCTGGAAATTATAGCCTTGCTATACTCATCCTTTGTTTAAAAGCAAAACAAAATCATGACCTACAAAGGGCTGAGTCAGGAAAGGCATCATGCTCTGTAGTTGTCGAGAAAACATGGAATAACTCTGAGATTTTTTAAGCCCTTAAATTATCTGACTTTCCCAATTCTCTTGTAAGGCAAATGTCAGATACTGGCTGCTACAAGGGCACAGTATATTGTGCTATATACCACAGTGCTGTAAACAGAGTCATATTTCAGCACATCTCTAAGTTGTCAACAGCCATGAGAGAAAGCATTTCAAAACCAATTGTTCCAAATATAGCATATGTTGTATTTTTCCATAAAGACACATGACATAGGCATTTACCATAAGCTTTTTATTTTGCATTTTTAATGTTGAAGTTACAAAAATACAGAGGAGTTTATCAAACTTCTCTCTCCTTTTTATTTTTTTTTAATTTCTCTTTTTTTACCTAAACAGGAAATGGATATGGCAACCCCCGCAACTCACCAGGTCTGCTGGTCTCACCTGGCAATTTGAATAAGAATATGCAAGCAAAATCTCCGCCTCCGATGAATTTGGGAATGAACAACCGCAAACCAGATCTCCGTGTGCTTATTCCACCTGGCAGCAAGAATACCATGCCATCAGTGGTAATGCATTTCAAAACTTTTCTTTTTCTCTTCAGATAAGAGTTACTTCAGAATTTCAAGGCTGGATCAAGCAATTAAATTCTTGCTTGTTTGGTCTTTCTTTCTAGCCTTAAGGTTTGGCATCAAGCTGAGGATTTAGGCTGAGCCTCTTTGATTGCTTTTTTGAAGTCATATTTACTTCCTCCCTTTTTTCTGTTAGTTGCAAAATAGGAACTGTGTCCTGCACAGTCTAAACTTCTGCAGTCTCTTTCCTTAGTAGCTGAAAGAGCCTTTCCTGGATTTGTTATAAAGACTGAATTTAACCCTGAGTATTTCTAACCTATTATGTTTTTCTTAAACATTTAGCCACACAGACTCTCAGCAAATGGCATATTAACTGTAAATAAATTGATTTGAAGTCTATTACTTTGAACTCCAAATTTTGTAAGGACAAGAGCAAAAGAAGAGGAAGAGAAAAATGAGCATGAAGTTTTGGTATCTCCTGCCAGGATTAGTGAAATTTACGCAATATATTACTCTAGAAGGTTGAATTGGGAAGGTTTCATGTGCATGTCTTGTAGTTCCCTTCCAAAAGTCAGCTAGTGTTTGCAAGTAAATCTTTTGTGAGTGATTTAACATCAAAAGTGAGATTAAACTAAAAGGTAGCTTGACAGTAAATTTAAGTGACAATAGAAAGGCAGCTTTCCATTATGTAACAGACATTATTAAAACAACTTCCAAGTTGGTTACTTTAGCTTGATGAAAAATAAATTAACCATCAAACTAGAAACCCCCAGAAATGTGATGCTGCCTTCTAAGCGAGTAAGTACCAAATAGTGCTACAGGGCAATACTCGAAGTCAACCAAGGCCATAATAAGCTGTTTGCATCAAATTATTTATTTCAAGGCCCTTAAAACAGATATTTTCCAAGGGATTTTTCTGAGTGGTCAGGTGTAGCATGTTAATCTGCAACCAATGGGGCTGTGGAAGAAACAGTGAATTCTTAACGAAAGTCTTGTGCTGAAAATTGGATAAATTGCCCCTAGAGCTGAGACAAACATGCCATTAGAAGGACAAATAAGAGATCTATGAGGTGTTATTTTTCCAAACTATTCTCAGAAAATGTTTAATTTGCTACCCCTATCAGATGAAACTAAAACCTAAGCTAGAAACCTGCATCCTGGAAAATATTTATATTCACTAATTTTTAACACTCCTTTCCTATGCAATCAGTCTGAGGATGTTGATCTGCTTCTGGTAAGTGGTAATGATGTTCATCTTAATAACAAGGAAAAGAAAAACAGTTATTTTTCATTATGTAGGTGAAATGTTGGTTGAAATAAAATGGAAAACACTACCGTAATAAATATGTTGTGAAGAGAAAGCTCATTGTAATTTTCTTAGTAAAACAATATAGAAGACCAGGTGTAGTTGTTGCACATATTCAAATTATGCCTGCTAGAATTAATCTTTCTTGTTACTGATGCTTTAAGAGCATGTAAAGTTTTATTGTTGAAGGTGGTACAACCTTGTTGTGGCTCTCTGGTCATTTTTTCCTGCCACTCACAGAATTAGAGTTCTCTAGTGTAATTTTTATAGTGCAACATCTAGTGCCTTTCAGTTAAAGATAAGTGTGTAACTGCTGTGCTACGTAGGAGCCTTGAAGGTTTTTTTTAGTGCACAAAAACTACTCTAAAGTAGTCAGAGCACCATCTGCTGGTAAGACTTCAGTGTTCAGCAGCCTGGGGGTGCCCCTCACTTTCAAAATCCCGTATAGCTGGGTTTAGGGGTTTTTCTTTCACCTTTTAGTTTTGTTTTGCTTTGTGGGTTTTGTTGCTGCTGTTTGTGGGGTTTTTTTCTGTTTGAGTAAAAAGGAAAACAATAGGAATGGAGCTTATATATTTCATAAGTTTTTCACATGATCTGTTCTTCTACCCACAATAAAAGCAATCTTACAAGTTCAGTTACCTAGGAGATACTGATGTAATGTGTTACTATGGTGACAACTGGTCTCTTGAAGGCTTGTAAATGATAGGGTTGGCAGAGTTCATCAAAGCCACATGTTAAAGGATTAATTTCTAGGAATTTGTATCAGCCCGTATTCCTCATGCACAGAACATATACAGAAAGCAAATACACTCAAATTACTTAAAGCTAGTCAATAATATGTTTATTTTACTTACTTTAAAAGAATCAAAGGATAAATAACTCCCAGTCTGCTCAGTCATTGGCTACTCCAGTGGTTTCCGTAGCAACTCCTACTCTACCAGGGCAAGGGATGGGAGGATACCCATCAGCAATCTCAACAACATATGGTACTGGTAAGTATGGGTGCAGGATGCAAAGGATGGGGGAGGGAGCAAGGTGCTGACAAGTGTCTATCTTAGTACTAATGAATTAGCTAATGTTCCTTGGGAGAAACTGAAAATTCATAGCTGATATGCTTTTGCACTACATTTGCTTATTCTGTACCTGTCACTAACTTCAGACACATCTACTTTAAAGTCAGCTGTCTTGTTTGAATGAAAGACTGATTTGGTAGCTTTCTTTCCTTGGCTTCAATAAAATTTAAAAAAAAAAAATGTAACTTAAAAAACAGTTCTTAGTCTTCTGTGGAGGTACCTTCTATGTGGTTGAGTGCACCATCCTAAAGCCATGAGGGTAGTGGGAAGGAGCAGCTTCAGTGTCTCCACACCAGAATTCAATAACTTTGTGGGCTATCACACAGTTACTTGGGAGGGCATAGAAATGAAGCCTCCAGAGATCCATCGCACTTCCTGTTTTGTATTGCTACTGTACAGAGTATGCTAACACACAGATCCAATGCTCTTAGAGAAGACACATTTTGTTCAGAAACAATCTTCCTGCTGGGTTCTGCAAGGAAGACTGTAACCAAAATATTATGTTTTTCAAGTCCTTCTGACAGTGCATTTGTAGTTACGGTGGATATACAGTCTAAGAATGCTTTGGATCTTTCAAACCCAGTAAATCCCTGCTAAATTACAGAATAATTATTAGTGCATTATTTGCTCCCAAGTTAATGAGTTGAGGGAAGAGGAAGGTTTACTTTTTCTGCTGCAACTTAATGTGATTGGTGTAATTAAAATTAAAAGGCTTATGAAATGACGTGAAAATTACTATGCTAGTTGTTGTTTAATTGCTTCCTCTTTAATTCTCTCTTAATTATAGTCTTTCTGTTTTCAAATCTAGAATATTCTCTGAGTAGTGCAGATATATCATCTCTCTCTGGGTTTAATACAGCCAGTGCTCTTCATCTTGGTTCTGTGACTGGCTGGCAACAGCAACACCTACACAACATGCCACCATCTGCCCTCAGTCAATTGGGGTAAGCAGTGTTTTCTTTATTTTATTATCCTAGAGTGACTTCAGTCTCCCCAGTAATTCCAAATGTAAAATATGTCAAGATAACATATCTGCACATATTTACTCTGTGTAAGAATTCCATTTTGCAAAACTGGAACTACATATTCAATGGAAAGTTTACTAAGTAGCTACTACGAAATATTGTGTCCATGACATTTTCTTGGTAGTGTGCTCTTTCTGTTTTAGTTTTTATTTCTTTAAATAGCATTTTATTTCAGTACTAAAACCAAACTGAACACCTATTGTACTATTGCTATATTTTGCTATTTATGCTTTTTATTTCCAGTTACTATAGCACAAACATTTAAACTTGAAATTTTTCTAAATATTTTTAATCAAGTAAGAATTACATGATTATTTGACCTGAGATTAAGCCTTAACCTTACCTAATAATCACTATTCCCTTCTGCTCAACTCTGACATAACAGAAAATAGCATAATTAGGCCTAAGAATTGTGATCCCACAAAAATCATTGTGATGTTCTGGTGTTGAGGAGTACAGGTATTCCTGTCCTCTAGTGGCTAATTTTGAGACATTTATTCAAGTTTTGGAGAAGCACACTGCTCAATCATTTCAGAATCTTTAGAAGTGTGAAAATTCACAAAGGGAGATCACCTAATGCATTCTTGAACATGCAGCCTGTTGGCTCATTGAAATGAACAGGTGTATGATTTTCAGAAATTCTGATATCTTCAATTTCTATTGAGTAAGAACAGAGGCAGGCAGCAGTGTGGCACACATAGACCTGTATGAGTAGACACATTTGAATTTTAAAAGTTTCAGTTATAAAAATAGATGTTGAAAACAGCAGGAGTGTATTTATGAGGGATAATTTAATTCAGATGCATTTGAATTTTTTTTCAGAAAGAGATGTTACACATGTGCTATTTTTTCTTCAAGATGGTTGCCGTAATGTAGAACTATTTAATACTATAAATGTGTCTTAAACTTCAAAATTCTCCTTCTAGTTTATCTGAATGCTTTTTGTAACTTATTTTGATATCTTTGCCATGTACAGACAATCTGGGCTTTTAAGGACAGCTATACAAGTGTCTCAAAGGAAAAAGAAATTTAAACCTCATTTCTGTATAAATAAGTATATATAGACACTAATAATAAAAACACATGCAATTGAAGTAGTTGCTGATATAGAAAAAATAGTCTTGATTTCTTTCTCTTAAACTTCTATTTTCTTTTTGAGTTTGTACAGTTTCTGGGGCAGCATTCAGACTAAAAGTTCAGCTAAAGACATAAAGTCTCGGATTGAAAGCTCACATTGGACATCAATGTATAAACTTCCAATAAGATGATTGTTTTCAGTGGCATACTAAAGAATGTAACAAGGCTATTTGGTTAACCAAAGAAATGTATAAATTAAATCCTAAACTAACTACATGCCTTTTCAAACATGTCACACATCATGATCTGTTTCTAATCCATATCACAGAATGTCAAAGTGTAATGACTGTGGCTGTGGAATATATTCTGAGTGGCTACTTTTATTATCATTATTTTAATGATTTGTAAATTAATTCAGCTATGAAAGCTGCTTCACTGACTGTTCCGAAGAAGTCTTCTATCTCTGCAGAAAACCATAAGTCACTGAGTTCTGCATGCAAAGGCACCTGAGCTAACTTTTCGATTATTTGAAAAACTTGAAATTATATAGAACATATTCAGTCCATGTCAAGATGAGCTAGAATTTGCAGGAAGATTTAAAAATCAAACAAAATTAGAGTCATCCTCTTATATTTGAGAAAATACATCTAGAAAGCTTTTGACAACTTTGCTGACTTAGGTCCTATTCTGAACAGATTTGGCAACTGTGAGATATTTGTTGTTATCAATAGGCTGTAAAGATCTGTGAGAAAACAGGTGATTTAGTGGAAGAGACATTCTAGTTCCCCCTCAGGTTTTATTTTTCACCAAAGTCTAAAGGTGAAAACCAACTCTACTTCCGCTGGACAAAAGAATTTGGTTAGTAATAGAGTAGGACAGGGTTAAATGTATCAGCATGCTCCAAATAAGTCCCCAACAATTTCAGCAGCAGTGTCAGAACAATCTTTAAGGTAATTGGAGGATATCTCTGCAACCTGGCTCTTAATTCATATTGACTCTGCAATTAGCAGCCATACTAGTTCTGGTTTACTTGGGGGCAAATATCTGAGGACAGGGTTCATCTTCCCTGTCTGTGCAGCTTTTGGCCTTTTGCAGAGCCTGGTGAACTGCATAACAATGTAGAGCCTGTTTTGATATGACTGAAACACTAAAACAAGATAGACTTTTCGACTTTTTAGGTTAAAAAAGCAAAATGGTCGTTTAAATGGGTCTGCATCTGGAAAAAATACACACAAATTCTACTGAAAATCATTCCATCCCAGACTTTGGGGTTTGGTCTGAATATTGCTTCAGTGTCTCTTACAGAGAGAGTTATTGCTTATTTAAAATGTGCCAAAGAGTCTAACAGAAATTAATTGCTAATAACCAGAAGAGAAATTCATTCCAAACGTTATAATAAGGGATCCAAATTTTTGGCACAAATCCATTATATGGAATATGTTTTCTTGCATCCATATTTCCCAGCTTAAGTTACAATCTTTTCTTCCTAAATTAACATCCAAGGTGAAATTTTGGCTTTCCTAAAATATTAATGCAAACATAGAAACAATATTTCACCTGAAGAATCTTCAGTATAGATAGTTGTTTGCATAAGAAAAGTTTTTCCAAACTTCTGCCCACCCAAACAAAGTTTTCCAAAGTCATATGTACTGTTGACTTATTCTGTGACCCTTAGATAGCAAGATTATTACTTAGCAATGATTACTTTTGATTAGATAATAACCACAGCTAAATATAGGCAAATATCCTCCATTGAACCATTTTTACTGAAAAATTTATATACAGTGACGTCAAGTTTAATGAATTTGTATCAGTTCTGCCAATCTGCTTGTTTTGAATAAAAAGCTCGTGTATTTCAGACTGAGCTTTTTATTCTTATGCCTGTATTAGAAATAAGATGTTCCAGTGATTCAGTTTCTTGTTACTGTTTGTTTAGAAATGTCGTTTTAAAAAGTGTAAATCGTAATGTGTCAGAGCTAATCAAAATACCTTGACACAGAAATTCTTATTCTGCTGTTACTTTGACCAAAAAAATTCATATTAAAAAAAAACAAACAACAACTACAAAAAACTACCTAAAGAAAAAACAAAGGGGAGGAAGGTTGCATTGTTAGCAAGTCAAAAATATCTTCTATTCTCCTACCTACAAATTAACACATAACTAAAGTTGCATAACTAAATTTTGCAGTGAATTTTCAATGGTTTATTACTTGTATTTATGGGGGAAAATTGGATGAAGTGAGGAAGTAAACTAATCTAGAGATGCAAGTGTGGACATTGGTATGTCAGGCTCCATCTTTCTTCAATAAATTACTTTCTCCTCCTGGAAAAGCCTACCTGGTGCATGTTTGTGTCCTCCCTTGTCACCTACTCAGACCTGCACTTCTGCCCGTGCACGCTGAGCTTCAATACCAGTTGGAGATTCAAATAGATGGGAACACACACAGAACTGATCTCACTGACATCAGTGACGACCAAACTTCTTTCCAAGCTCATGACACCCTGTCTTGCCCCCCACCTCTCACACAGCAGAGCTGTGTCATTCTTCCATGTGGAACCTAGACAGGAACCAACATTTCTCCATATGCCCATCATAATCTAAATAAACACCACATTTTCACTACACTGGTCTCAATGGGAACTGCTGTGCCAAAATAAAACATGAATTTTCTTCACTGTCCCCATAAAATTAAGTATTTTCATACAATGTGTGGAAAAAGGTGATGATGTCAATATGAGTGGACTGCCAGGCACCCACTGAGTGCACATAATTATACACAAACTTTGAAGTCATTTGCTTTATTTTCTCACTGGGTTTCCCATATTCAAATCTAATTTTTTTTCCAGAGAATTTAGTTTAGGTTTCAAATGATAAAAAGACATCATGCTTGGACCAAAGTCATGTGATTATATGAAGCAACAATGTAAAATCTGCATTGTAACGTATCAGTGCAAACAGCTGTTTGTACACTCACATGTGTACAGGAAATTAAATCATTTTGTAACTGGCACAATTCTCATTTTTTACAATAGATCTTCTATTCTAAATAGGTCAGTCCTCTGTTTAGAATACAGGTCTAAAGGCTGCACCTAAGTATATAGTATTTCACAATTCACATGTATGTGTAATAATAGGTTTCCCTTGTAAGTGATCATTTTATCTTAGGTGAGATTCTCAGAAAATTATTTCAGAAAATATTAATGAAATAATGTAAATTACAGTCCAATAAATAGATATTGAGTTTTAGAAATAGTTTTGGCAGAAAAAAATATATTTAAAAAGGAAAAAAAGTTGTGAATAAAAATAATTGCTGCAATTTATTTATGTTGTTTTAAACCTCAAAAAATCAGTCCTGACCTGCCAAAATGACTTCTTAACCTTTTTTAAATTTATTTAAAAAAAAAAAATGTTCAAAATGCAAATCAACCTGAAGCATTATAAAACTGCCTCTAGTTTGTATGCCAGGTATTTATGCAACCCTGCTAAATCACAAGGAGTCTCTGGAAAAGTCTATAGAAATGCATTCTCATACTCACTTCTAAAGCACTGTTAAAAAGGCAATATTGCAGCACAGCAATACTAACCATCTTTCACTGAAAATTCAGCTTATCCCTCTAGATTAGTTACTATGGGGGCTATCACAGGATAGAATGCAAGTATGTTCCATGTGAACACATTTGACTGAATATGGTTATTTTTATCTAGCATGGGTTTTTTAGTTATCCCAGGCTTGCAAAGTGACATGTCATTTGCTCAGATCAAACACTTCTAAATCAAATCCCCGGGCTCCATCGTCCTTTATAATGGGACTTTCAGGTTTATCTATAAGCTTGGCACCTGAAATCATATGTAATCTTATCATACATGCTAAACTGACAGCTTGTTTATTCAGGTGAAGTCTTAGGATCTCCTAAGCAACTGAAAAAATTAAGTCACTGGAAATGAAAAGCAAAAAAAATAGAGCAGAAATGTATATTTGATTCTTGTTGGATCCTTTTTTACAAGTTTTCAGGAAGAGTGGAATATTCCAATAACTTGGAGCGGCAAAGTCTTATATTTGCAGTTTCCTCTATGTGTTAATTTAATATCTACAAAAGCAAAAGCAAAGAAAATGTACTCATAGCAAAAAAAAAAAAATCCACATTTGCTACTGTGAGTTCTATTACTCATGAGCTCTGTAATTTATGAAAGGGCTTGTTGCAGATTTGGCACTGTCATCTGTATAGGAATGAAGGGTAGATAAAAGCAATTGGAGGTAGAAAGTCCTCTTTTCTGTTTTCTAAGAGGATGCATTAATTATTAAACACTGCAGTAATTCCTAATAAAAGCAGCTGGTATCATTCAATATTGAAGCCATGAAGTTTTATTTTAAATCTGTCAAAAGAAAAAAAAATCCATTTTGTCTTTCATCATAGTAGTAAATGTTAATCTCAGTTCCCAGCTGATGAGATACCAGGAAAAGTGGAGCATTTCAATAAATGAAAAGACCACATCTAAACTTAACTGTGTCTTCTACATCCTTAAAAATTTCTTCTAAATCCCAATGTTGCATCTTCTTGAATTAAAAATGCCCGCATATCCCTTTGGGTTTAAAATTCTGTAAAGCCAAGTGGTCTGTTGCCCCTACCATCTTCCTCCCTCTGTATAAATAAATACTCATGACTAGAAACCTTGAAAGTGTATCTATGGGATTAAACACTAACTTCAGCCTAGCAGATGGTCTCTGAAGTGGAACACATTAGGAACTTGCATGTCAAGAACTCTATTTTAATAACAAAAAGTTAGGTTTTGCCAGGAGGTGGTGCTTTTGTACAAAATATTGTGCAGATACAAATGAGCTCATTTCTCCCATAGAGAGAATGCATGTTCTCAGTATTCACACTCCTCCCTGCCTGTTTCATCTTTCCTCTGGCATTACTCGTCCACAAAGATGCACAGGATAAAAAGAAAAAAAGAGCTTAGAATAATTATACAGATTGAAAAAGTTAAAAAGTTTCACTGTATTATTCTGTCTGTTAACAGCATCCTCTGATTTGGCTTTCCTACATGCAAACAGTATAGGCCTCTGACACTACTTTTCAGCTTCTCTTTGATAGTTTATCCAAAAGTGTTCTGGATTGAATTACAGATTCATAGATTTAAATTGTGGAATCACATGTCAATCCTTGCATTCCTATGCTATTTTATTCCTATCAATACTAAGACCAGTAATTTCAACTCTATTCTGAAAGGTTAAGGTATAAAACATACCAGGCCAGATTTTTTTTTGTCTCTATTTTGCATCTGAAGTAACATGTTAAAATGAAGAGTGATAGAAGCAGTTGGGTGGGTTCAAAGTAACTGGATTAATCCCAGCAGAAAGCCTATGCCTCCCCTGTCTCAGCCGGTGCATACACACGCACAGCGTTAGTTACACAGAAACCTGCAGGTGGTTCCAACAGTGCAAAGGCTCGCCTCACCAAATTTGTGGTGACACTTAATTTTAAAAAAAATGGAGACAGAGAGATTGAAAGCAAGACCTCCTTCCAAACTGAGGGCACATCCCACTCAAGTCAACCACATTGTGGTGCTTTCATCTCCTCAAATTTGTGAATTCTGCCCAGTCAACAGTCCCCATGCTCTCTGTGTGTGCTGGTCCTCTGCGAGCCTTTACACTGGTGTTTTGTGTGAGTGTTTGTGCATATCTGGGGGCTCCATGCCTCCTCCGTCTGTAACTGGGTTTCCTTTCCTCCTACAGAGCTTGCACTAGCACTCATTTATCTCAGAGTACAAATCTCTCCCTGCCTTCTACTCAAAGCCTCAACATCAAGTCAGAACCTGTTTCTCCTCCTAGAGACCGTACCACCACACCATCGAGATACCCGCAGCACACGCGCCATGAGGCGGGGAGATCTCCTGTTGACAGTTTGAGCAGCTGTAGCAGTTCCTATGATGGAAGTGACCGAGAAGATCACCGGAACGAATTCCACTCCCCCATTGGACTCACCAGACCTTCGCCGGACGAAAGGGAAAGCCCCTCTGTCAAGCGCATGCGGCTCTCTGAAGGATGGGCAACATGATAACATTATTACCTATTAGGTGGTTTTTTTTTTCTTGCAGTGTGTGTGTGCTATACCTTAATGGGGGGAGGGGGGAGGGGGTCGATATGCATTATATGTGCTGTGTGTGAAAAAAAAAAGTCAGGTACTCTGTTTTGTAAAAGTACTTTTAAATTGCCTCAGTGATGCAGTATAAGGATAAACAGAAATGCTGAGATAAGCTTAGCACTTGAGTTGTACAACAGAACACTTGTACAAACTAGATTTTAAGGCTAACTTCTTTTCACTGTTGTGCTCCCTTGCAAAATGTATGTTACAATAGATAGTGTCATGTTGCAGGTTCAACGTTATTTACATGTAAATAGACAAAAGGAAAACATTTGCCAGAAATGGCAGATCTTTACTGAGAGAGAAAGCAGCTGTTATGCAACATATAGAAAATGTACAGAAGTTTTGACAGACCCAGTAGTTGGGTGGCCATGAATTGATTCTAGAAAGAGACTGGGTCACCTAACATACCGAAAATGCTCACAAACATACAGGTATATTTTTGGAGTATGGCACTCATTTAAAAAGGATCAAAACATTTAAAGAGGACCATACTTGTAAAAATGTTGAATTCGAGGGCTGACATATTTAATTTTAAAAATTCTGGGTCTGCATCACTTATTAAATAATAAAAAAAAAAAAGTATAAAAATATGTACATTACATTTTGCTTATTTTCATATTAAAAAGTAAGACAGAGTTTGCAAAGCAATTGTGGCTTTTGTAGTTTCCTTAAGCCAAATTGTGTTCTTTTTTCCTTGATAGCTTTGCTAATCTTTTAAACAGTCCTGAAGAAACAAACAAAAAAGGACTTTTTGTATAGAAAGCACTACCCTAAGCCTTGAGGAACTCCATGCTTTGCTAACCAAGATAACTGTTTTCTCTTTGCAGAAGTTTTGTTTTTGAAATGTGTATTTCTAATTATATAAAATATTAAGAATCTTTTAAAAAAATCTGTGAAATTAACATGCTTGTGTATAGCTTTCTAATATATATAATAATTATGGTAATAGCAAAAGTTTTTGTTATCTTAATAGTGGGGAATTATATTTGTGCAGTTGCACACTTAACTATTTTCTTTCAGTTTTCTTTTACTGGGTATTTTACAGATCAAAGTCAGCCGTTGAAAGACTGATCTGTAAACAGTTAGACTTTACCCACGGTGTAACAACCTAAATCATTTTAATGCAGCATTTTACAATCAGTTGGGTGAACTGCAATCCATTGTATATACTGATTAGTTCTTTCATGCTGTTTTGTGCATTGTAACAAGTTAAGGGCCCTTCTATTACTTAACGTCCTGCGTATCTTGTAGTTTTCCATGGGTTAAATGACAAAGTGGCGTAACTTGGCCCTTTCTCATTAATGAAGCTGGTATTCTGCCTGTCAGAATTAGGTGTGCAGCTCGAACGGCTGTCAGCTACGTGAGTGCAGGTGAATATGTGCCGAAGCAGCAGAGAGAGGCAAAGGGAGGGATCAGCACAAATGTGCCTGGTATAAAGATTACTCCCCTCTCTCACAGACATCAAACTTCTACAGAGATCATCAATTAAAGGATCAAACAAAGTCGATTGATCTTACACAGCCAATGTTGGCCATCAGGTCCCTGGTTCTCACGGACCTCCGCAGTCACGTCATCTCACAGTGGGCACGTTGTTGAGCAACGCTCCCTGTGTGTTTACACCAGAGCAGGACTTGCTTTAGCATATGACGTCCACATTTTGTCCAGCCTCATCTTGTTCCTTTGACTAAGATAGCTTGACCAGAGGGAATGCGTCATTTTCTTCAAGTCCCTCTTTGTCCCTCTTGTTTATTAGGAAAAAAAAAATGGTGTATTCAAGTGTTTCAGTTGAATCTTTCCGTTGGAGGGGAAAAGTGTTTAAGCAAAATGTTAGTGCCATAGTAAAACTGTAATATATCTCCTTTTTTCCAAGAGTCCTTCCAGGTCTCGCCTACATACATTGACACTATGATGAAGGATATAGCTGCGACAGCGAAATGTCAACACAAAATATTTTGTTAAGGGAAATCCACACTCTTTTTTCTACCTGTATGTGCAGTTGCTGTGCACTGCTCAATGACAGAGTGTACCTCTCTTTAGCAGAGAATGATGATCAGACTACAGTGTGCATTAGGACATAGGCTCTTCACTTATCATGACTTTACAGAAGCCTGCCTTACAGGCACTCTCAGCCGTGCAGGGGCTAGTGCATAATCTGGAAACTCCTTAAGCAGAATACTGTGCTACTAATGCATCCATCTTATCTCGTGGAGCAAACTGCAGGGTAAACAAAGATACGCATGTTAAAAAAAAAAAAAAAAAAAAAAAAAAACCAAAAAGAAAAAAGCACAAAAAGAAAAAAAAAAGTCAAATGGGGCCCATAATTAATTTTAAAACACAAAATAACCTGGTTTTGAAACCACTTTCTTCACCTTCAGATGAATCAATACTCATATTCTCTTCTGAGAATTTTAAACTTTGATGTGTTAAAAATATGCAAATATATCACAAATGTACCTTGTCATTTCAAGAAAAAAATACAATTTTATTGGTATTGTAGTAGAAACTTGTCAGTGGGGAAGGGGATTTGGTCTATTGATACATGAAGAATAGCCATATTAATAGTTTACCTTGCGATTTGCCTCAGCAACGCATGAAGAAAAATGAAAGATACCATATTTAATGAAGATGCAGTATAATATATTACTGCAAGTAACTAAGCAGAAAGTAGCGTGAAAAGTATTGCCTGGGCAATTTATATTAACTCTGACAGTGATTTTTGTATAAACATGAGTAGAACAGAATCACGTGAAAATAAATGCCAGTTGGCCTTCTTGTTCCTGCTGCAGAGGGCAACTAACTTATACTGGCAAAATTGTGGGGGATAATGCATATTTGCAAACTGATCTAATGATAAGAAGCACAACTTTGATTGTGAAGTCACTTTCTGTAAACTATAACTGTCTACCTTTCTTGTTCCTTTATCTGTACCTTACCATTTATTGTATTTGCAAAGCTAATTTGGGTTTATTGTGTGATTCCTTTGTATTTAAGGAGTTTGGGGCAGAGCCCTGAAAGAGTATTAACATTTACTTTACCTTAACCCATGCTATATGATGTTTTAGGCAACATTCTTAATTGTAAGTTCAAACACCTGAAGTGGCATTCTAGACATCTGCAAGTATTGTATAGCTAAGCTAACCCCTATTAAAAGGTGTTGTCAGTTAGTGTTTAATTGCTGGTGACAATTATATGATATACCCTATCTGCACAACATGTATATTGTATGCATTGAACCATTTGCAGTAAAGCTTTTGTCATTTCAGTGTCTTTCAAAAGTTGTGTTTTATAACAAAAATGGCTTATATTTTTCCCAGAAGTGGAATTTAGCAATTTTTAATGAATAATATAAAAACTATCTGTTGTCCTCAGATCTTTTTCAGGTAAAGCTAGCATAAAAATAGAAGAACTCATAGGCTGTTTTCAAGGATGTCAACCCTTTTGTATTGTATGTGTTATCCTATATACCCTCTTTTATCTATAGTCTAACAGCTGTTTTGTTTTCCTTCTTCCTTCGCCTGGAAGGTAAATGCTTTGTAATTTTTTAAAAGCCACTTGAAACCTCAATAAAGGCTGTTGCCTAAACATGGCATACTTCATCTGTTCCTGTTTGTGCCATCTGCTGTGATGTCGTCAGTTATATGGCAATTATTTCCTGCCACTACAGGTCTCTTGAAGGACTGATGGAACATTGGTATCTGTTAGAATGCTTCAGACTGTAGATGTAATGAAAGGCTTTTGTTAATATATTTTAACCAAAGATGTGGAGCAATCCAAGCTTTGAGCCACAGACTTTATGCATCAAAAGTATGTTTGATTATTTTCATAATCAGGTGTTGCATTTCTACCTTCCCTTGTCATACCTCAGACTGATCCGTACCTCAGTTTGATTCAAAAAAAAGGTCAGTTAAGTAATTTTAAAAAAAAATTAAAAATAAAAAATGCAGTACTAGAGTCTTTTGTGGATTAATTAGTATCAGACCTGGGTTACTGCAGGCATTACACTTGGATTGCTTCAGATGGTTTGTTGTATCCTTTTTTTTTTTCTTTTTTTCTTCTCTTTCATGGGGATTTGCTTCCATAAAACAATGGTGATAACAAAATAGCTTGTAAATGGGAGCATACAAGCATTTGCAACAAATATTAAAGTAGAGGCTCACAGCGGCATAAGCTGGACTTTGTCGCCACTAGATGACAAGATGTTATAACTAAGTTAAACCACATCTGTGTATCTCAAGGGACTTAATTCAGCTGTCTGTAGTGAACAAAAATGGGAAAATTTCAAAAGATTCTCCTGCTGGAAATAAGGTATAATTTGTATTTTGCAGACAAATCAGTAAAGTTACTGGCTTTCTTAGTGATACGGTGTCTGTGGTGCATTTTTTTATTAATTTAAATAGTGTTCAGTTTTCACTGTTTCGCACTGTAACACATGAAAGAATCAGCACTTTAACTGCCAGCAGCTGCCTCGAGGTCCCGCTACCCATTCCTTGTGCTTGCTTTGAAAGCTAAGCACCTTTTCCTGGCACACATCACCCCACCAATTTAGAGAAACTCCATTGTTGCTCTGGAGTCAATGTCATTTGGAATGAGGTCATCTGAATCTGTCTCTGTCTGATTAGCAGAGGACTGGTAAGATAACGCCTGGCTTTTGGTGTTTAGTCACTGACAGGGAATCCAGATTCTTGTACATACATGTCCTGTGAATCTACCCTTGGAGAGGACCATGCAAAAACCCTAAAAAAACCCATGTTCTGTGTTAAAATAATACATCATTGGTTCTATGCTCTGTCTATATTCTCCAACATAACTGCATTGGGACTGTGTCAGAATTAATCTATTATCCTTTATGGACTTTTTTCTAGGTTTGGGTGTTTTAATATTGTTTTACTGACTAATATTTGTAGTTTTGGAGTCTAAGAATAAAAGAATTGCTTTATTTTAACAAGATGTGTTTTCATGCCAGAGGCAGACAAGCTATTAATAACTTAAGGTGGTTGGTGAATGTGGCAATTTCAAAAATAACATTGCAAGGCCTAGTTTCTAAAGGTGTTTATAAAAGAAAACAACAGTACTGTTATTTACCTTTTCTTTTCATGACAATTTCTTTTAAGAGAAATGTTTCTAGTATTGCAGTGTTGGACACAGCATAGTAATTGGTTGCTAAAACTAAGATTAGATGTCTGTCTTTGGTTTTCCTACATAATACATTTTTTTTTCCAGTAAATCATTTTTTTTGTCATCATTGGCAAGAATAAGCAAAATATTTCTGAAAATGCAGTTGAAGTGTCTTAGAAAATTCATATCCTTGAGTCCTTCCTCCTGCAATCAAATGTGTGATTACTACTGATAATGCTATACCTGCCCTGTAAAAGAAATTACTTAGCAAATAGAGTCTGTTATATACTTTGTTCTGTTATTTATTACTCTGAAAAAAAATAACCATAAACATACTGTTTATTTTGCTTTAAACTCTGTGAACTGTATTTATAAAAAATTCTTAAAATTGTATTACCACGGAAGGGAGGAGGTCACCAGTTCTTTAAATACACTATTTCACTTTAGGCTCAAATATGTCATCCTAAAAACCAATTGTGAAGTGTACACTGAGAGTTAAATAAGCCACATACTTTTGCTATTCATAGTTTTTGCTTTCCCCAAAAAAGCTGAGGGGTTTGTTTTCTTTAGCAAAAATCACAAACACAAAACCTACATTTCCAGAGGCAAAATATTGGGATGAGAGAATCCAAGGAGAAGCAAGGAGAAATGATTTTAGACTGATCAGATCATTAAGTCTATAAGCAGCAAAAAGATGTTCCTGTCTCTGTTGACTATTCCCCATTAATTCTATTTTTAAATGGAATTTACCAATGCAGCAAGGTTTTACCCACTCCATCTAAACTGATATATGGAAGTCCAGTTTTCTGTATCTCCTGATTTTTGGAAGCTCAGACTGCTTAGCCATAGGGCTACATTTATTTTGTATTCATGTACTGCACTTGGTGCTTTATATTAAATGTTCAGAGTACCTGCAAGACATAAAGCTATAGTGCTTTCTCTGCAGTCCATGTAAACACATCCAAGATAACTCTGTTTTTAGCAGGTATTTTGGTTAGCAGTAATATTTGCACTGTTGAAGGTATTTCTTCCTCCTCTTCCAGCAGATTTTGTAGCATGCTTTAGTTCCATTCTGCATCACCTTGATTGCTAGAGATACTGAAAGCTAAAATGAGGGTACTCATGTGAGTGTTGAATTTGAAATTAATACATTGCTTCTGAAGGCTGCAAAGTGTGCTATTGTAATTGTCCTTTCTACTCTGCTCTGTCTTTGTGCTTCTGCCTGTGGTTCATTCAGAATTTTCAGTTTTAAATATCTGTCTGTCTGGACAATGGTCTTTAGGTTCATTTAGACTACAAAATATATTACCTCCTTCTGGAGGGCAGTACTTCATCACTGTTAGCTATGCAGGTTTCAGTTCTCTGTCTGAAGACAAAAAGTGATGGAATAGAAGATTTAACTGCGCAGGAAAAACTTAAAGGTGACAAAACTTAAAGGTAGTATGTTATGACAGTGCATTGTATAGCTGATTAATTTCTGTATTTAGGAGGATTGCTCAGCATAGGTTGTGCAGACTTATAGTGAAAACATAGCATCCTGTGACAAGTATATACAAAAGTGTATCCCAAAAAGTATCAGCAAAACTCCTAAGGAGGAGACAAGGAAAAATCATCTGGAATTTGGCTACAGAGAATTGACAAGCCAAGGTACAGCAATGGCCAGTAGAAATGCAACTGATTCATTTACCACATTTCATTTTGATCCATTGAGAAAATCATATAAAGGAATTTAATTTTTCTTTAAAAAAGCATATAAATCTCTGCCTTTCTATGCCTAAATACCTGAATATATGTCAAAACAATGGTGCTTGAAATACAACTTTTATGTTTTCTCTGACACTTATTTTTCAGGAAAGCCATCACTTTCTTTAATTATAATTTCCTGTATCACATACTACTTAATCTGGGAAAGCTTGAAAAGAGGTTCCTGGAATAAGTGTGTTCAGTTCATAGTTAATATTCAAGGGAAAAGCAGACTAATTTACAGTGGTGCATTCAGACTGTGGGCACTGAACTTTAACCCAGCAAAGTTTAAGACACAAACTTGGAGGAGACTGTAGATCAGCTGTTGCCTCAAAGCAATTCTCTGCACTTTCACAGATAAGCTTGTGAAAATATAATGCATGTGGCACTTAGTCATCTGAAGTAAATTTATCTCTCCTTGATGAAGGCCCAAGTCACTTTTTTTGCAACTTTTTACACTATGTTAGCTTTTACTCTTTTTTTAAGGAACTGAGATCTGGAAAATACCATTATGACATTCTTTGCAGTTGCATTTTTACAGTGGGAAACCTTGATCTAGTACATATTACTCCACCTCAAAAAGAAAACAGAACAAGATGAGCTGGGGACAAATTTGCTTAAAAGGAAAAATTACATAAAATATGAGTTTTCAGCTTGGAAAATAAATGAACAAGAGTATATCCTTATGTGACTGGCATGGAGACAGCAGATCTGTGGGAAAATACTGTCTGCTCTCTCTCAAAAACAGTAGAAGCATGGGATGTACGAAGAAACCATCAGATAGCAGGTTCATAAGGGTATATGATGCCCACATTAGGTGTAATTGAGTAATGGGACTTGTGGCCATAAAGCATTGTGAAAGCAAACAGCCTGGGTAAGTTCATAAGGGGTTAGATAGGTTAAAAAGGCATAGCTCCATTTGTCTTGTTAAGCATGATGATACACTTACAGTAAAGGAAGATTTTCCACAGCTATTTCTGAAAAATGAGAGGTATTGTAAGGAACAATTCACATATGCCTTTTTTTTTAACATTTTCCGCCCTTCAAATCCCCTAAGACCCTTGTCAGAGAGAAGATAATGAGATAAATGGAATTTTGATCTGATTCCATATGGCACTTCTTGTGTCTAGACATCACATAATATAACCATCCTAATTTTCCCTGCAAACCCTTTTTTTCAGACTATGCGTATTGATTTTACAGTGTTGGAAATTAATACAATACAAATGAAGCATTCAGCATGCATAACCAGTCAAGAGCTAAAACTGTCGTTTAGCATAGCTTTGCTTTCACAGGAATTCCGGGGAAAAAAGAGAGTTTATGACCTTTGGAAGAAGGGTCAAGCAACTCAACAAGAGTACAAGGATGTCATTAGGTCTTGTAGAGAAAAAATTAGAAAGGCAAAGGCTCAAATAGAACTCAATCTGGCCAGTGCTGTGAAAGATATTAAAAAATGTTTTTATAAATACATTAATAACAAAAGGCGGGCAAAGGAAAATCTCCATCCTTATTGGACACATGGGGGAACATTGTCACCAAAGATGAGGAAAAGATGGAGATACTTAATGCCTTCTTTGCCTCAGTCTTTAATAGTAAGACTGGTTATCCTCAGGGAAACCAGCCCTTTGAGCTGGTAAACAGGAACAGGGGGAAGAACAGACCCTCTGTAATCCAGGAGAAAGTAGTTAGTGACCTGCTGAGCCATTTAAATACTTATAAATCTATGGGACTGGATAGGATTCATCCAAGTATACTGAGGGAGCTGGCTGATGAGCTTGCCAAGCTGCTATCATGTATCACCAGTCCTGGCTAACCAGGGAGCTGCCAGATGACTGGAGGCTGGACAATGTGATTTACATCTCCAAGGAGCACCAGAGAGTGATCCAGGGAACTACAGTCCTCTCAGCCTGACCTCGGTGTCTGGGATGGTCGTGGAGCAGATCATCTGGAGTGTGATCAGACAGCACCTACAGGACAACCAGGGGATCAGGCCCAGCCAGCAGGGCTTTCGACAAGACGGGTTCTGCTTGACCAACCTGATCTCCTTTTATGACCAGGTGATCTGCCTAGCAGTTGACAGAAAGCCTGTGGATATTGTATGCCTGGACTTCAGTAAGGCCTTTGACACTATCGCCTATGGCTTTCTCCTGGAAAAGCTGGCAGCCCGTGGCTTGGGCAGGTGTTTCTTTGCTGGCATAAGGACTGGATGCATGGCCAGGCCCAGAGAGTGCTGGTGAATGGTTCTACATTCAGCTGCCAGTTGGTCACTAGTAGTATCCCCCAGGGATCAGTGTTGGGCCCAGTCCTGTTTGTTATCTTTGTTGATGAAATTGGCAAGAGGATTAAGTGCACCCTCAGTAAACGCAACACTAAATTGGGTGGGAGTTTTTTATCTGCAGAAGGGCAGGAAAACTGCAGATGGGTCTGGACAGGCTGTATCAATGGGCTGAGGCCAACAACGGATATGAGGTTCAACAGGGTCAAGTGCCAAGCCCTGCACTTTGGTCACAGTAATCCCAGACAGCACTGTGGCTGGGGACAGAGTGGCTGGGAAGCAGCCCAGCAGAAAAGGACCTGGGTGTCCTGGTCAACAGCCAGCAGAATGTGAGCCAGCATGCGCCCAGGTGGCCAAGAAGGCCAAGGAAAGATACTGGGGTGCTGGAGCAAGTCCAGAGAAGGGCAACAAATCTGGTGAAGGGCCTAGAAAGTAAATCATATGAGGAGCAGCTGAGGGAGCTGGGTTTTTCTGCCTGAATAAAAAGGAGGCTTAAAGGAAGACTTTATCACACTCTACAGCAACCTAAAAGGAGGTTGTAGCAAGGTGGAGGTTGATCTCTTCTTCCAAACATCTAATGATAGGACAGGAGGACATAACCTCAGGCTGTGTCAGTGGAGAGTCAGGCTGAACATCAGGAAGAATGTCTTCATGAAAAGGGTTGTTAAACTTCAGAACAGCCTGACCAGGGAGGCGGTGGAGTCATATCTCTAAAGGTTTTCAAGAAACGATTGTACGTGACAGTACTGTGGTTGAGTAGACAAGGCGGTGATCAGCCAAAGGTTGGATTGGATGATCTTCATGGTCTTTTCAAACTTAAGTGATTCTGTAATTCACTGCTTTTCTAATTTTGTGACGCACACCCAATTGACTTAAGGATAAACATGCACCTGTTTATTCCACAACAGCCAGGAAAAATGAGTAAATGCATAAATTACAGACATATGGGTACAGTTAAGGATGCATGATTGATGGAATTAATATGCACATATAGGAATGAGAAAAGTGTGTAAGTATAGGGATGGGAAGTGAAAACAGAAGGGTGACATGAATGCAAAGGTGGGTCTGTAATTTCGCGTGCCTGCCGTTCAACTATGCATGAGAACTTTACTAAAACACAGATTTGTAGTTGTCTGCAAAGTGCCAGCTAACGCAACAAGACTGCTCCCACCATGAAAAAAAAACGCATGTGTAAATATGCCAGAATTTGGCATCACCTGTTTAATTAATAAAACATATATACACAGAAAATAGATAATGAAATCTTTGTTCGCTGTCAGAGTACCCAGCTACACAGAAGATTTCACAGAACATTATCAGGACATATATTCCATGTCAGAGCTTAAGATTGCTTCTGCAAGCAGCCCATCAGACCAGCATGCAAATGAATATGCTGGATTATCCATCCTGTGCAGACTTTATTTAATGTATCTAGACTGACTGGCTCAACAAAAGATATTACTGGCTGTAATTTTATCAGAATTAGAGGGCTAAGTGCAGAAACTCCAGAGCAAAATATCACAGAAATGTTACATGGATCAAACTCAAAGACTGTCAAATTATGTTTTTTACTGCCTCTAATATCTCTGCACGTAGACTGGGATAATTTAGGAGTTTCCTCAAATGTTTTTGTATCTGAGACTGTGAACTAGTCAACTTTATTAATAGTCTAACTATGAAATCGTTTACTGAGGGTAATTTAGCAACTCATGAGAAATGCTCATGACAGATGCAGCATAAATACCACAATCATTTTTTTTAAATCTGTCTTGTATTACCTTAACATGCAGAGGCAGAGGCTGAGCCCTTGTCAAACAGAGCCTCCTGCGATGATTTCTTTGCTATTTATACCCCTGGAATATTAGCTGAACAATTCAAGTTATTTAATTCTTGTGGAAAAACTGTCTTTGTCCCAAGGTAGAAGACAGATAGAAGACAGATGGACAAATGAAAAGCATACAAGAAAAGCAAACAGTGTGCAAACATTATTTAGTGCCATCTTTTTGAAATCTGTTTGAAATCTCAGCTGTTCTAAATCTGAATAGTTAAAAATACTGAAGTTACATTTAAATAGCAGTAAACTTAATCCTGATTGAGTTTTTCGCATGGCTGTGTGGGTGTCACTCACAAGTGTAAATAGGAATTTATTGGTATTTTGCAGAACTGTAGATCAACCTGCAGATTCAGTAATGGAAATTACCAGTGCAATGACATCTAATCCCTTTTTAAAGGTTAAAGGACCTTGAACAGAGGAAGAACAGTGTAGCTTAAGCCCAGGTTTTCAGACCAAAACTGACTGATCAGCAAACTTATTGCAGCAGAGGAAGTGTGTGCTCTGCCTCCTGAAAACACTGGAAAAAGTGTTTGTGGCTGATTCAGTCTACATCTTCAGGATGAAATGTGGATATATGTCAGGTAAAATTACCATCATTATGGTTTGGTACAATTAGCAGGTCTTCTTCCAACATGCAACAGATACCTATCAGTGACCTCCTGAGATTTTCATTGAAATTTCTTTCCACTGCTGGCCCTTCTAAGCCTCTTATCTATTAAATACTAGATATATGCTGCAATTAAATTCCAGAGTTAATGTGTTAAATATCTAATATTCCCTCTCTTTAGTTCTTATTATTCTAAGAATTTTTTGAGACACTAAAAGGTACAGACCCCATAGTTATATCTGTATGGCTCAGGCAAAGCAAAATTCTTTCTGCCACAGAAATTTGTGATACAAACAGAAGCTTTTGAAACAACTGAACCATTGTTTTAGGGAAAGGAAAAGTAGTCACAGGAAAGCCACAGAAAAATAGAGACTCCTGCAACTTGCTTAGTTACTGAAGGCAATGCCATAGCAAACATTCAGCTGTTCCTCTCTCCCAAAATTTCTTCATTCCCCTATCCCCCTTCTGCTGTACTGCCTTAGAAGTGCCCTGGCTGGAATCATAAAATCATTTAAGCTGGAAAAGCTCTCTAAGATCATCAGGTCCAACCTTTAACCCAACACTGCCAAGTTCACCATGAAACCATGTCTGCAAGTGTCACAGCCACACATCTTCTAAATACCTCCACCACTGCCCCGGGCAGCCCATTCCAGGGCTTGACAAACCTTCCAGTGAGAAAAGTTTTCCTAATATCCAATCTAAACCTCCCCTGGCACACCTTGACACCATTTTCTCTCAACTGGAGGCCATTTCCTCTTGTCCTATTGCTTATTAACTGGGAGAAGAGACCAATCCCCACCTGGCTACAACCACCTTTCAGGTAGCTGTGGAGTGATAAGGTCCCCCTGAGCCTTCTTTTCCTCAAGCTGAGCCCTCTCAACTCCCTCAGCTGCTCCTCATATGATTTACTCTCCAGGCCCTCCCCAGCTCTGTTGCCCTTCTCTGGACTTGCTCCATCACCTCTGTGTCTTTCTGGTTGCGAAGGGGCCCAAAACTGAACACAGAACTTGAGGTGTGACCTCACCAGTGTTGAGCACAGGGGAACAGTCACTGTCCTGGTCTTGCTGGCCACAGATCAAAGCCAGGATGCCCTTGGCCTTCGTGACCACCTGGGCATGCTCTGGCTCATGTTCACTGTCAGTGAGTACCCCCAATTCCTTTTCCACCTTTTCCCTCAGCCTGTAGCACCACGTGGGGTTGTTGTGACCCAAAGGGCAGGATCTGGCTCTGAGCCTTGACTATGAAATACAATTTTTTTTATGCTGGACCTCAGAGATTTCTTACCTCCTTCTAACATATTTTAAGATAGAGGACAGAAAAGAGACATTATTTAGTGTAATAGCATTCCTGTATGGATTTATTTTTAAGGAGATGTCCTCATGCAAAGTGATATCCCAAATTTCTACTCACTTGTCATGATTTCTTCTTTTTTTTTTTTTTTTTTTTTTTTTTTTTTATATTTCCAGAGAGATAAATAACTTTAATCAGAAAATCAGCTGAGAATTGGTAGGCATCTAATTGTTGCTGTTTGGATGCATTGCTGTTTAATCCCAGGCTGAGTAACATCTGAATGAGAGTCGCAAAGGAAGAAACAAGGAAACTATAATTAACTGCTTATAATTCTAAAGCTTTTCAAGTTTTTTATATAATGAAGGTATTTTCTTAGATAAGATTACTTCTTTCACTGTTTTTTCCCTTCCGCTGCTGTATCATGTACCCCACAGGTGATGCACCTTGTATAGTGGGGGATTGTTACCTGTTTGTAGATAACATCTGCTTGTAGTTTACTAAGTGCTTTGTTTGGAAGACTGTGAGAATCCAACAATTTTCTTTACTATGGCTCTTACTATTTTAGGCAGACGAAATCCTCTGGAAAAACAGGGAGACAGAGTCCTCCCGGGGAGACAGTGTGCAGTGTTTCTGGAATGACGTATAACTGAAGGCTGAGCAGCAGCAGGATACTGATGATGTACCTACAAGAAATCTTCTACCCAGAAAATACTAAAAAGAAAGAGGGAAGGACTGTTCCCTAGGAGGCTGAGGGGAATTGTCTAAAGACTGTACAGTGCAAGATGCCATCAGTTGTTTCTGGAATGGAGCACAAGAACAATAATGAAATTATAAAGTACAGAAAGAAATGGAAGTTAACTCCCCTACTCTCATTCAGTATCTCCTCCTGCAGACCTGATATTCTGCTATTAAAAGTTTTCTTGTGTTTAGAAATTAACCTTTTAAGAAAACCTTGCTCGAGCCAGAACACTAGTGAGAATGTTCACAATAAGACAGATGCTGTCACCTGAAAGCTCAGCTCAGCCAAGGCTCTCATCACACACCTTTTTGAGGATACCAAGACTCAGCTTCTAGATTACTGTGGCTGCACAGATAAATAAATAAATAAATAAAAATAAAAAATCAATTAGGCTGCACCAAAAGGTTTGCTCTGTGTAAAGTTGTAAAATCACCTTCTGCTTCCTTACTAACTGAAAAATTACTTTTCCCTAGTCATAAGCTGGAACAAAGAACAGAATAATGTATTTATCCTATGAAGACCCAGTTTGCATCATAATTATTTGGCCTATTTTCCAAGCATGGAAAGATAAGGCTATATAAAAGACAATTCCTTAAAATAGGGGTAATTTTTCAGGAGGCCCTATGATCCTCCAGATCATTTTTAGCCAATATAGTCTCTTATCATTAAAGTTTTTATAGATGTGAGAGTGTGAGCTGCCTGATTATTTCCTCTGACATAGCTAAACAGACCAACTGTTTCTGAGAAACTTCTGTAGCTGTGCTGGTAGCTGGGGTAAGGCCATATAGCTGAGCTTGGATAGTTTTTCTGCTAATGTTAACCTCGGTCTCCTTCAAATAATCTCTG
This sequence comes from Pyrocephalus nanus, assembly GCA_038380795.1. Classification (NCBI taxonomy): domain Eukaryota; kingdom Metazoa; phylum Chordata; class Aves; order Passeriformes; family Tyrannidae; genus Pyrocephalus; species Pyrocephalus nanus. The sequence continues at coordinate 49,042,516 of CM076263.1, read as the reverse complement.
AATAGCTGCTGAAGAGACAAGCATTAGCCAGACCCCTTTTCTCTTCCCACTTTCTGAATGTCAACGGATTTCTCCAGGCTACTGGATTGTAAGGAAGGCAATTTTTCAATAAGGAGAAGTACCTGTCTCTCCAACACAGTTTTTCTATCCTGTTTTTTGGAGTCAGAGGGTATTAGGCTTCAGGAGAACACATCCTTTCCATCTCCCAAGCATTTGGGTTTTCTCTGATCTTGCTCTTCAGTGACCTCAGACTGTTCCCCTGCTCCTTATTAAAAACAAACAAGCACAACACCCTGTCTGCTCTCATACTTCACCCCTAAATTCCTCTGATTTTTGGAGTACAGGTGCAACAGGTGGTCTCATTCCTGTGCTGTGCTCGCTATACCATGTTTAGCAACCTTTTAGCTGGTAAATGCAAATCATCAGCCAGGGAGGGACACACAACCTTGGCTCAGCCTCACTCCTGTTCATAGTGAGGAAGATTTCATTTCCTTGAGGTTAATGCTCTTTTATACCAGAGTACGGGCTAAGGTAAGCAGGACTGGGTTTAATTTACAGTGTAAAATTCTTCTCTGTTGTTACAAGTCTCATCCTGTCCTCACACTACCCAAAGCAGAAAAAAGCAACTTGTTTCGCTCTGTTGGGTGCTCGGGTGATGGAGTCATATGTAGCATTATGATACTCTACCCTGCTTTAATTCTGAAGTAACCTTTTGTAAATACTAGGAGATTAAAATTCCAATTTTAATAACAGAATTAGTGAAGAGTTTTATAGCCAGTCGGCTTGAACTGCCCAGTCAGATTTGCAGTGCATGTTTCAAGATGAAACTCATCAGAGGTGTTAAAAGGTCTTCAGTTTCCTTTAACAGTCTTTAGAGCAGGACCTGTCTGTTCAAAGGCACTTCCCTAAGGTTCCACAGTGACCTTGAAAGCTGCCTGACCATTCCTCTGGGCAGATAAGATGTGGACTGCCTGGCAGCATCCAGGCATTTCCTTTATGCGTCTGCTTCTTTTGCTGCTCAGACCCCATTAGTCCAAGCTGTGCCCTGAAAGCAGGATCTGCCCTTTAGTTTGCTAATCCCTACTCCTGGTGCATGGGTTTCACAAAGGAAAAAATGGCAAAGAGAGTGATTTTTAAAGCTTCTTCCCCCTGGTGGAAGCTTAAACCTGAATCCCTCCTAAATGATCCTTTTCCATCTCCTGGATGAGCAGCAGGAGCTCCTTTTCTTCTACAGGAGCAGGTACTTATCAAAGCGGGATTGATGAGAACAGGTGTTGTGACACAAACCCAAACCCACTGTTTGTGTGATCCACAGTCCCTAAGTTTAGAGCTGCTGGAAGCAGTCACACGCTCTTCTCTCTGTGTGTGGTTGTGTTAACAACTTTGTGTTTTGATGGACACATGACAACAGTTCCCATCAGGAAGAGTAGCTGTGGAAATTGCTAGTGCTGCTGCTGGTCTCAGCTCACAAGCTTTTGGCAAAAATATAGCTCAAATTATCTTCCTATATGAACGTCTACATCTTGAAAACAGAGATGACTGACTATGTCATGCAAATGGTTGTTTCTGACCTTAAGTCTCTGAACGCAGAGATGAAATTCTGCTCTTTTTTTATGAGTTTACATAATCTTCTCTCTTCAGATAAGCCTGTGGTGTATTTGAGGAGACTTCGAGGATCACTCAAAATTATATCTTAGTTTGTATTTAAGCACTATATGGTCAATACTTTAAATAAGACAAATTAGATATATAGTTATGCTTAAGACTATAGTTGTGTTACAGTTAAGTTTAACATTTAGGATACACAATAATGGAACTTAAATATAAAAGTTTAGGAGACTTCATGAGCTTAATGAGTCTTTGTGCAAAATCAGTAGCAGGTGAAAGTTTATCATCAGTGGATGTTCTTTTACATCCATAGTGTTTGTGAGGGCATAGTTTTAAGATAACACACCAGACAATCCATATAAAAAAAAGCTGCCCACACGAAAATCTATGAGGATGTTCACCTGCTTGTATAAGTTTACTTCATGAAATAGAAAAATCAGCTAGAAACTTGAATTACCATCTCTGTAAGTCAAACCTAAGAACATATGGTTGTATGAATTTCCTTAAGGCAAGGCTGTGACACAGCACAGAACTATTTTGCATTGCAGGCACTACAAGTTGCATTTTTCCTCTGTCCTCTGATGTACAGGGAGAGGTAATGGGATTTGACATGTTTCTATATGAGAAAAAGACAGAGGTACCACTATTAAAAATCAAAGTTGGGAAGCTTGAATAACCTGAAATATGTCAATAAAGATGAAGAAAAGAGAGTGAAGAAAGTCTAAAAGAAAATGACGAGACTCTCCTTTTCATAGAATCATAGAATTAACTGGGTTGGAAGAGACCCCCGAGATCATCAAGTCCAACCCTTGATCCAACCCCACTGTGGTTACTAGATCATGGCACTCAGTGCCACATCCAGCCTCATCTTAAAAACCTCCAGGGACAGTGAATCCACCACCTCTCTGGGCAGGCCATTCCAATGCCTGATCACTTTCTCTGTAAAGAATTTCTTTTTAATATCCAACCTAAACCTCCCCTGACAGAGCTAAAGCCCGTGCCCTCTTGTCCTACTGCTGATTGCCTGGGAGAAGAGACCAACCCCCACCTGCCTACAACCTCCCCTCAGGGAGTTGTAGAGAGTGATGAGGTCTCCCCTGAGCCTCCTCTTCAGGCTAAACAACCCCAGCTCCCTCAGCCTCTCCTCATAGGACTTGTGCTGAAGTCCCTTCACCAGCCTGGTTGCTCTTCTCTGGATGCTCCAGCACCTCAATGTCTTTCCTGAACTCAGGGGCCCAGAATTGAACATAATACTCAAGGTGTAGCCTCACCAGCGCTGAGTACAGGGGAAGGATCACTTCCCTGCTCCTGCTGGCCACACTGTTCCTGATCCAGGCCAGGATGCCATTGGCCTTCCTGGCCACCTGGGCACACTGCTGGCTCATGTTCAGCTTCCTGTCAATCCAAACTCCCAGGTCCCTTTCTGCCTGGCTGCTCTCCAGCCACTCTGTGCCCAGCCTGTAGCGCTGCAGGGGGTTGTTGTGGCCAAAGTGCAGGACCCGGCACTTGGCCTGGTTGAACTTCATCCCATTGGAATCAGCCCAACTCTCCAGCCTATCCAGGTCCCTCTGCAGAGCCCTCCTGCCTTCCAGCTGATCGACACTCCCTCCCATCTTGGTGTCATCTGCAAATTTGCTAATGATGGACTCAATTTCCTCGTCTAAATCATCAGTAAAGATGTTAAACAGGACTGGGCCCAGCACTGATCCCTGGGGGACACCACTGGATGCAGCCCCGTTCACCAGCACTCTCTGGGCCCGGCCCTCCAGCCAGTTCTTAACCCAGCACAGAGTGCCCCTGTCCAAGCCGTGGGCTGCCAGCTTTTCCAGGAGTATATTATGGGAGATGGTGTCAAAGGCTTTGCTGAAGTCCAGATAGACACATCCACAGCCTTCCCCTCATCCACCAGGTGGGTCACCTGATCATAAAAGGAGATCAGGTTGGTCAGACAGGACCTGCCCCTCCTAAACCCGTGCTGGCTGGCTCTGATCCCTTGTCCATCCTGTAGGTGCTGTGTGATTGCACTCAGGATGATCTGCTCCATAACCTTGCCAGGCACTGAGGTCAGGCTGACAGGCCCGTAGTTGCCCTTTTTTCTGGATCAGTATGACATTCACCAACTTCCAATCACCTGGGACCTCCCCAGAGAGCCAGGACTGTTTGTAAATGATGGAGAGCGGCTTGGCGAGCTCTTCTGCCAGCTCCCTCATCACCCTAGGATGGATCCCATCGGGTCCCATGGACTTGTGTGGATCCAGGTGGCTCAGTAAGTCACTGACTATTTCCTCCTGGAATGCAGGGGGGCTATTTGGCTTCCTGTCCCTGTCTACCAGCTCCAGAGGCCGGTTGTCCCAAGGGCCCCCTGTCCTACTGGTGAATACTGAGGCAAAGTAGGTGTTAAGTACCTCAGCCTTCTCCTCATCCCTGTGAACTATGTTTCACCCCCCAAGTCCAACAAGGAATGGAGGTTTTCCTTGCCCCTCCTTTTATTATTAATGTAATTATAGAAGTTCTTTTTGTTATCCCTGACAGAAGTAGCCAAATTGACTTCAAATTGCTTGTCTTTCTGCATGACCTAGTTATATCCCTAAACTCATCCTGAGTAGTTGGCCCTGTTTTCCACAGTTGATAAGCTCTCTTTTTATCCTTGACTTCTTTAAGAATCTCCCTGTTAATCCCTGTTTTCAAATATGTCCAATTTCAGAATGCAGTAGCATATATTGAAGAGAGATCTTGAGGGAGAAGGTATAGTGAAAATCGAAAGAGGCGACTTTTTTCCACTGTCACCATCTTTTAGCATTTTCATTACCACCTTGAGGGCCACTGTTAAGCCTAGACCTGAGCTGCCACTGTTAAGCCTAGACCCGAGCTGTGGGATTCAAGTAGAGTAGAAAGGGAGCTGATGTTGCCAGGTCACTTATTTACCATGTGGCTTACCAGGTGTAGTAGACAATACTTCCACAGGGTCCTGTTGTTGACCCTGGAGGGGTCATCAGGCCACCCAAGATACAATGAGGGCTCAATCCCAAACTATGGACTGCCTGTACATTGGAACACAGCAATTTTTGTGAGTGAATGTATGTGTGTTTTTCCTTGCTGTATAGAGGACCATGTGGTTTGGCAGCTGGAATTTTTGCATTTTCAGGAACACAGTTTTACATCTTGGTTTTGCATGAAGAAAAGCTCAGTTCTTGCTGTGCTACCAGTTTTTGTCCCCACCTTTGGCTCCCATTGCCTGCCGCAGAACACCACCACAAACAACATCACCCAAACAACAGAGACAGATGAAACATAGCCTCGCAGTCTGACACTCTTGTCCCAGAAATTTATGTTGTGGAGCTGGCATCCAAATAACCAGGCATGCCATTCATGTTGACATCTGTTTCAGAGCAGAGTTTAAACTTTCAATTAACTGTCTTTGTTTGCTTCTTTGCAGACACTGCACCTTCTCCCATAGACCCTGTTTCCTGGGACACTTGTGTACAACACTTTCGGGGTGTCCTGTTCCCCTCACTGCCTGCATAAGTACTTTTCAGGTGCCTCCAGCTGCCGAGGAGCAATGTACATACATCAGCACCATGTCACCCCTGCCTTATCACCAACATAAGGAAAAAGTTCTCTTTCTGGACACCCTGTACAGCTGTTAAAAAAAAAAAGCTCCTTTTGAAAACAGTCCCTAAATGCTCTCACAGAGGACTATGTCTCTCTCCGGTGACTATTGAGTATCCATGGGGAATAGCCTCCTAAATTGTTTAAACTTATGTGGTTTAAGTGATTCCCTCAGGTTAGAAAACAAGATCAAACCTGAAGTCATCTCAGCTGACTTTTTGAGTCTTCTAGGATGTAGATTTTCACATGAACCTGCACTACTCTTACTGATGTGCCAAAATACATCTTTGAGGCAGGATAGCAAGGCTTAGCACTTCCCTTCATTTATACTGGTGGCATCCTTTGTCCATCGAAGATTTGAGCCTGCTTTTGACAAATGCAAATACTCCTGACAAATCTTTTCATTTGCATTTTTCCCTCCTTCAAAGAAGACGCCTTCAGTATATTTCACTCCATAAAGCTGTTTAAGTCATGCAAGTAACTTTTTTTTTTTTAATATACACTTATGTACCTGACTTAGGCTTTCATTTTCCCCAGCATTCAAATAGTTTTTAGGGCACTTTCCAATTTTCTGGTTTTAATGGCGGATCTCAGAATGTGTGAACATGGGGGAGTATCCTAGTTTCAACACACTGTTCCCAAGTTGTACAAAAATACAAAACAATATTTCTGCACACACTAGTTCATTATCACCATTTGAGGACAGATTAGTCTTTTTTTCAGCAATCTCAAGACAAGACTTGCTGTTTAATTGCCTGTAGATGCTCAAAAAGGCTATTGGTTTTCAAAAACAGCACCACTCTGCAGGTGGCTGCAATCATTGATACATGATGCACAACTTTGCATTTGACTTCCATGTACTACAGAATTACTGACCTAAGTCAAAACTGGAATATACTCTAAGACTCCCACATAACTCACCTTATTTCTCTCTTGTCCAAATATTATACATCCGCAGCTGCCACTTGTAGGGATTTTTTTGTTTAGTTTCAAATAGTTAATAAAATATAGGAAAGAACAGAGCCATCAATTGATCAATAAGAATCCTGTCATGAAAACACTTATTTGGGAGTTTTTTACACCAATTTTTGAGGTCTACTGGTTGGCCAGTTCCTAAGTGCATTGCTAAATCAAACTGCCTTGTTCAGACCTGCAATTACTTTTATCAGTCAACCCAGTTGTCTTATAATATTTCACATAACTGTTACTTGACACTAGTTGTGCTGCATCCTGCAGTTTCTTCTTATTTATTCAGTCTCTTCACTATGTTTTGTCTGATGATAAATTCATTATTTTGTTTGTCCTGTGTAACATGATGTTATAAAAAAATTGGAACTACCCATAAAGACAGAACTTTATCATAAGTGATTCAGGACTGTTCTTGGTACCTTTGTAGAGTGAAAAAAGGGTTGTTACTGGCAATAATATACATCTTTTGAGAAAAACAATTAATTGTAATCCACACCAACTAAAAATATTGCTGCAAAATGGTCCTGAGTAGCTTCAATTGGATACAGCATCTACCAATTTTGCCTACATTTTGACTCTCTCCTTTAAATTGTGATCTGGATTTGTTGTTAAGCAAAAAAAACTAAGAGACTTTATAGCTATTACTATAGTTATTCCAAAGAGGTGGAACTGCATCATTCAGCAATAAATCATTCAAAAGACAGAGAATTGGAACTTTAATATTAAGTGAACTTCTGGTGATAAGACAGGCAGATGGCTCTTTGCGTTACCTAACACTCAAAAGGTGATAGTCATGATGCTGACTCTGTTTTCCATTTGCTGGAAAATGCTGAAAAAAGTACAGGTGCATCACCCAACTTACCTTCTGCAAGTATATTTTCCTTGAGGAAACAATGGCATCAAGGAACTTCAAGGCACAACATTTAGTTTTTAATCTTACATGTTCTTCAAACGGGTAAATTACTACAGAGAGCCTTCAGTGACCTTACCAATTTTTTACATTAGTGTATATGCTTTCCATCCTTCTTTATAGCAGAGGAACAGGGTTATGCAGAGTGTTATCATATAAAGTGGGATTTATCTTCTCTGTCTCTGTTTGTTCTCATTATCCAAAGCCAAGATCTTACTGTTCATCTTAATTTTCATAGTAAACTAAATTTACTACTTTAGATATAAAAGAATGAGAAAAATCCTTACTCGGTGTTATTTTTATTACTCTAATCCACAAAATTCAGTGGATTTCGTCATGTTACAGACATATCACTGAAGAAAATTGCCATTTTTCTCATACATGCAACTAATAGGGAGCAGTATTTTTCCATTCAGTTTACTGAGGGGAAGAAAACAAACTTACTGGCAGTGGGAATTATGGATATTACAGACTTTCTGTTGCTAAAGATGATCTTATTGTCTTAGTACTAAGAGTTCATCATGTTGGGAGTAGCTGGAAAGAAATGTTAAACACGCCTTCTAAGCAAGAACAAACCAGAAGATATAGCAGCCTCAGAAATGGGATTTAGGAAAAAGACAGGACATGGTCTTTAAGATAGAGGCAGATATAGGATTGTGTAATTCTTAAGGAGAAACCTATCAGTAACTGAAGGTAGATCCATCAGAGCAGACAAGATGAATGTTGGCTTTATTAGTTGGGGTGGCTGTAGGTGAGGAGGGAGGCTGTGAGCAGTTCACCGAAGAAACACAATATTTTGTGTAAGTGAGCAGAAGGGTGATCAGAGGACAGGTGTTTGTGATCTATTTGAGACAAAAAGTCTGAGACACCTCTGCCTTCCAGACAAGAAATCCTGTGCTGAATGATAAACGAACATGAGATATTAACCTACCAGTAGCAAATGTGAAAATCACCATTTGGACAATTCAAGAGGGAGGATTGTTTTTGTTGTTGTTGCTGTTAAATGGCTATAATATGGTGGGAAATAGTGAAAACTTGCCTTTGTCACCAGCACAACAGGTTGAGGGAAGGAAAGCTTTATAGGGAAACATCAACAATTAATACTGACCTGAAAACCTAACCAGCAGTAGCATCGGAAAAGAATGGAAAACATAAGAGGACACTGGGAGGAAAAAAGGGTTGTCATATGTCACATCCCTCTTTTGGCAGCACAATGGAGGGGGCTGCAAACAAACCAAGATCTTACATGATGAACAGATCAGTAACTGTGAGTTAATAGAGAAAACTGTGTGGTACATACTTAGCTGAATCACTGACTTCTGTTGCCGAAGGGAATCAGTGTCCACAGCTCACTCAATCTGTGCCACCAGCAGACCTCCTTGTAGTTGCCATCATTGCTGGAAACCCCAAAAATGTCAGGGACAATCCAGATCCTGCCATTCAGTCCCTCCAAATCTCATACTGGCATATTGTGTAACAGTACTGAATTTCATCAGTGAAGGGAGACCACTGTCCTGGTGCCAAGAAAAAAACCATTCAAAATAGAAATTAAGGACTCTTCAGGGATGCCTGAACAGCTCAGTATTTTATCCCAGTCTCATTTTAAAATAGTGAGATCAGCCTATAAGGGCAATGTGCGTAGCAGTAAAAGCATATGCTGGGGTAAAAAATGCCTGTCTGTACAAAGGGTAACTTTTCTTCATTTTTCCCATTACTAAATAAGTAACAAAACAACTTGTTTAAGTCAGCACTGTCTTCCAGTAGTGCTGCCTGTACTGTAATGTTTTAATTACTCCTTTAGGGAAAATTGCTACTAATATCATAACTATTTGACTGTCTGGTCTTTCCCACTTGTGAGCAAAAACTGCAAGTATAGTTTTATGTTTTATTTTCTGTTGTTTACTTAATCACATTCTCTTCCTCTAAGCTGATTTATTTTTAGTGGCAAATGAGGGAAACAAGTGGTTACTTTTAGGAAACTGGAAGATTATGTTTGTTGTTAAAAACGGGGTTTTTTTTAAAGGCAAAAGTGGTATTTTCCTAAAGTATAGGTACTTGTTTCTTTTAATCTCTACTGGAAATTTGATAGATCTTATTAGCAGCCAAAAAAGTAACATTTAAAGGAATACTCAACTTACACTCCAGAGAGTGAATAATTGCTGGTTTCTGGCCTACCAAATATTTGTCAATCTGAACTGTAGCAAGCATCAGTAAAAAAGTAAACTTGATTTTAGAATTAATTATAAGTAAAAAAGACAATTTAATTTTAATTGTGTTTAAAATTCTTCTTTCTTTTTCTGAAAATAATTCCATTAACAAAAGTATTCATTTCTTCACAGCTGAAATGTGGTGTTATGAGCCTTTTTGACAGACTCCTACTTTCCCATTGGGGATCAATCTCAGAGACAAACTGCTGCTCTTATCCACTTCACAAAAATCACAAAATGTCTTATCTGAATTTTTACATGTGTGCTTATTAAATTTTTAAATCTTGTAAATGTTTGCAAAGTGAATGTATTAACTTAGAAATCATTATTACAGTTACAGTCTGCCAGTACTTCTCAATGCTAGTCCAGTATCGTGGGTTGTACTTCTGGGACTGAAGCTCCTCTCTTGCTTTTGGGAAACTTAGTAGAAGTCTTGTTATTGCTTATGCCCCAAGTCAAGAGGCTTTACTGCAGTAAGAGAAGCAAAGATCTACTAAGATCACCTCTGAGTCAGAAAGTAAAGCTCTCAGGATAACAATAGGCCATAAGAATCATAGCATTACATCTGTATTGGGCAGCAAACCTGAATACATTTTGGGTCTACATTTTAATTTTAAAAACATGACCTCAGTATTGCTCAACATTTTAAAAAGCAGTTTAGTCCTAAAAGTGTAATAAAGTAAAAGAAAAGGAAATATGAAGTTAACGTTGATATTTCATATCTGCTCCCTTGTAATAAAGTCATTTATTTGATTAGTGATTAAATCCATTACAAAAATAATGGTGGTGCTGTTACTGCATCTAAGAATGGAGGAGGAAGTAGGCAGCTCCAAGCCTTAATAAAACTGGTATCTAGCACCTAACACTTATGTCTACTGCTCTGGACACCACAGGGAAAAAAGTATAGTTATTTCTATTTGTTTCTATCTTGCTCTCTCAAAATTTTCCAACAGAGAATAGATTTTTAATTTTGTTTTATTAATTGTGTGATGGGCATTTAGGCAGTGTTGAGGACAAGTAACTGAGCATGTAACCATTATATTTAACAACTGTCCAACACGAAGTCACATAAGGAGTATGCATCTCTAGGAACTAAAAGCTAGCCCAGAAAATAATCTTGATTACAACCATCTTTAGACCAATGAAAGATCTTTGATTTTCAAGTATTTAGAGCTTTATTTTCATTGCACTTGCCTTCTGCATGTCAGTTGCTGAATACCAGATAAAACATTTTTTGTTTATAGGTTTGTCTGAAAATTCATACAAAACAAAACAAAGTTCCATTATATTTTAGAAAGAAAAATTACTTTTTTCCCATGTTTGGGATAAGTAATCGCAAGCAAAGCAGAAGAAGGACTTTGTGGGAAGCAGAGCCTGGCAGCAGAAACAAGACTCTGATTCTTCGTCACAATCACAAGGAAAACAGCTTTGAATGGGTCAGCTGGCACTGAAATAGTTTTCTGCCAATGTCCCAAACTTGCTGGGTTTACTCTCAGTAGCAGCAAAACTGACACTGAGAGGGGTGTGTTAGGCTCAGTAAAGCTAAAGTCCACTAATAAACATGCATTTCCCTTCAAGGGTTAGTTATTCTCAGGCTTTCTGATGAGATTTGGTGACCAATGAGAAGAGGGATGGCTGGTGGGAACTTACTCCTCAAGTTGTGCTTCCTGAAGAAAACTTTCACCTATGGAGACCAAACTCTCTTCTCTTTCTCTGGACAGTAGAACCTCCGTGGGTATGTGTGGGGCAGGATAGGGAAGACCAGGGAGCATCTGGCCCAGCTGGCAGAACTGCTGCTTGCCCCTAACAGAGGATAACATAAAATTATAAAAATAAAATTTTAATCCATAAATAAATAGATAAATAAAAACAAACAATGAAACCAACAAATCAAACGAAATAAAAACCACACAACTCCCAGCAAACGTATAAAAAACAAACAAACAAACAAAACCACACACACCCACACAAAAAAATCACCAAAAAACAAACACAAATGTTCTTTGCCACATTGCAGATGATTTTTCATGTCCATGTGATGGACATGTTTCGCAGCCACTCTCCTACCTCCACACCCATGTTCAATGTGACCCACCTCCTTGGCCTCGTTCCACTGCATTTTCTTCAAATTTTCTCCTTTCTTCCCTTTCCTCCTCCCCTCACCCTTTCTAATTTTTTTCCTTTTTCCCCTATTTTTCTCTTTGGCCACTGGCTGCTCCAGAGGGACCGACTGCATTTGCCTTAAAGTGTCCTTTATTTTTCAGACTTATTCTGATTCTTTTTTTTTCTTTTTTTCTCTCTCCCACCTCGCCTTCGCGCGCCTTGTCTGTACTGTCACTACTTTTCCAGCCTATTCTGATGTTTACCTGTTTCTTGGTTCCCGAGGCAGCGGGAAGGTGGTGCGGAATGTCCGAGGGAGCGGGAGGACGCACCGCGTGTGGCGAGAGAGGCGCTTCCGTGCGGCGCCGCCTGGGGGCGGCAGCGCCTCATCACATCCCCTCCGTCCATCCTCGATCCCCCCTATCCCTCCTCGATCCCCGCTTCCCTCTCCTATCCCCGCATTCCTCCTGGGTCCTCCCGTTCCTCCTCGGTCCACCGGTTTCTCCTAGGTTTCCCCCGTACCTCTTCGATCCCGCCGCGTCCTTCCCGCCGCTCTCGGCCTCTCCGGGCTCGGCAACATCCCACGTACCGACCGGCGGTGAGCAGTGGCTCCCACCGAAATGGGGAAAGGAGTACCAAAGGGTCACACCAAGTCTGACCCTTCCTCCCTGTCTGTCCGTCCTACCGTCTGTCCGTCCCTTCTGGGGAGAGGGCACCTCTCCACAGGTTGGTTTCTTTGTGCTTTCTCTTAATAATAATGCTAATGAGGATTATTAATAATCTTATTTATCATGGTAAGAATAACAGGTGTAATGTAATATACTATTTGAGGGTTGGGGATTTTTGAAATTATATTTATCTCTCTGGAGGGAGAGAGGAGTGGGCATCTATTCTTTCAGAGCAGCTTGAAAAGTAGGCAGAAACACTTATGTCGGGATGAAAAACCGGTATTAACGCTTCCAGAAGGGGTGGGGGCCTGGAAAAGTGTTTTTCGTAGTTGTTGTTTTCCCGAATGCTGGAGATTTTACTCCAGTGAAATTCGCTGGCGGTGGAGGGGCTGGCAGGGAGTCGCGGCGGAGGCGAGGAAGCGGTGGAGTCTCCATCATCCTGTCCACGTGTCTTCTCTGGATGGCACTGTCTCCTGCCAAACTACACCAAAGAGAGTTTTCCCTGGTCTGGAGGTATGTCCCTACGTCCTGCTGTCCTTCCCGTTCCAGTTTTAGGCAACCTGCAGATGAGGAACCGGTTGTTTTTTTCTGGAAGTAGGAGGAAAGAGGCCATGTGCTGCTGGTGCCTGGAGGGAAGCTGTCCGCGCAGAACGAGGAGGCTTCCTCACCTGGCAGGGACTACGGCTGGGAACCCTTCCTCAACACTTGGAGTTTGGTGACCCAAGTTCTCCCTTCTGACCAATATCTGTCCCTAACATCAGAGTCGCAGAGCTCAGAGCACCACAGTTTACGGGAGTGTTTGCAGCAACGCAGGGACACCTACCTGCTCCCTGCCGTAGTAGGGATTGCAAGTTTGCTTCTACACAGTGTTGATTACACCTCCTGCTGGGCCCCCGGCTGCAGATCCACAATCACTGTAGGCTGAACCACTCCTTAGCCTCTTCGGTCTTTATCGAGTCTAGTTGTTCATTTGGAAAAAGAAAAAAAAAAAAAAAAAGAAAAAAAAAAGAAAGGAGAAAGAAGAAATAGAAAAGGGAGGGGACAGGACAGGAGGGGAGCGGACGGGATAAGCAGAGAAAATAGTGATCTTTTTTGAAGATTTATCCTGTTATTTCTACACTTCTTAAGGAAAATTATCACCTTTAAACGTACCTGGAAAATGTACGCACACACATTAAAAAGTAACTCCGATGGAAATAACGATCCCAGCTGAAATGCGTTGGCGGACTCAGGGAAGAACAGTCTGATGCTCCTCTCATCCTCTCATACCAGATTGGGATAAGCCGGTTGGTACCTTCTCAGCACCTCGTTTTTGAGGTCGGACGGGCTCACAGCTCCCCTTCCTTACCCACACATAAACCACGGAGATATCACCGTGTCCCTGCCACCGCGTTGCTCCAAATTCTCCAGTCTTAGAATCATAGAATCTCAGAATCATGGAATCATAGGATAGTAGGATGGTTTGGGAGTGAGATGTTACCCAGTTTTAAAGACTTCAACTCAAACCTGCCCAGCCAGAGCATGTTCAGAAGTTCTCAGAACTTCTTGGTTTATTACCTAGACACACTTTTATAATAACACGCCACTCGAACCTTAAAAAAAAATTAAAAAAAATTATAATAATAATAATTAAAAAATCCATTTCCAGAGAACGCAGCAAACTTTCTATCATCGTTTTTGAGACTGTCCTCAGTTCTTCTATCGAAAAAATGTCCCCTCCCCTAACGGAAGTTTTGACTGAGCAGCAGCAGTTGTTCAAATAACTAAAACAAAACAAAACACTTACGATGTACTTTAGGCGATTTACCTGGTGAAGAGGAGAATGAAGTGTGTCCTGTTTAAAGCCATATTCTCTTCAGGGAGTGCCACGGACTGACCGAGCATCCCGATCCCATGTCTCATTGTCTGGACAGGCTGTTTTCAGAGTGGCCTACTGTTTTGCTCAGCAATGCAGGTGTATTATTCGCCCTGAGAGTTCTGGGGAGAGAAAAACATTAGAGGAAAACCTAAATATAATCAAGCGTTTCACTTGGCCCGAATAATTAAGCAGGATTTTAAGTGTTTCATCCCCTATTGTACGGCTTCAGGCTCTTGGCAAGACTTTTTCATCTGATGATTATGTTCCGTACAGGTGCACGGCTGGAACACTAATAAATTCGGGAGCAAGCAATTTTAAATTGATCGGATTCCTCCAGTCCCCTTAAATACCTTTGAAAAATCTCTATATAGTTTGCCTTTACCTGCCAGATATTTATATGTAAGTTTAACAAGGGATTAATTTGTGAGCTGCATTTTAAAACAAGCAGCCACACACCTTTGTAACTTGAACAATTGAGCTAAATTACCCCCTGTTAAAAATAAATTACACGGATTTCAATGGCTTTAAAACCAATTTGATGATGATTTCATGTCTAATAATTCACTTTTTATCCCACCCGAATTCTTAGAGATCCACAGCAGCTAACGCTTATCATCACTGGAGCTGACCTGCCCAGAAAGAACTTAACTGTTTTCTGAAGTTAAAAGCAATTTTTAAGAAATCTTAAAAAAAAAAAAAAAAAAAAAAAAAAAAGGCTCTGACATTGTCAATACATCCAGGAACTACTGAAGAAGAATAAACCTGAGTGTGAGTGTATCTGAAAAGATGCAGCACCAGAAAATGGTTGATCCATACGAGAAAGTGAGTGCAGTAGCAGTAGTTATAACCAGGGTAAGGAAAAAATTTGCAAATTCAGGAACTTCCTTGTTTATTTTTTTCTGCTTCAGGTAGTGGCACATTACAGCAAGGATATGCAGACCGTTGTTCTGATACCAACTCTTCTTACTGTGAAATGAAGTCAGCTCTAATACATTTTAATTTCTGTTTTGAGAATAAATAAATTGAAAGGAGAATATTTCCACAGTTATTGGAATAAACACTAATCGAAGGATTTTATTTAATAATTTAAATAATAATTCACAACATAGTCTGTCTTACCTATTTTTATTTATTATATTAATCATTTTATATAAAACCAGAACGGTTAGAAACTAAAGGCAATTTGTGAACACAGTATAAGATACTTAAAATGTCTTTTTTTTTTCTGTTTATGCCAAAGAATCAAATATTTATTTTCATTTTAGTGCAATCTGGTTTTAAGCATGCTGTAATTCTTATTAGCTTAATTCTGTATTATTAGCACAATCTCTCATTACGTTTTTTTGTTTTGGTATATAGTACATAAAAGGTATAAACATCTTGAGACACATTGACAAATATTAGTATTGGCTCATTTTCACTCTGTTTAAACACGAAACTTGAATAACCCCATAGAAACCACAGCCTGCTATACGGCAAAACATACTTTGCCCTCATTTGCACTATAGAGGGAAGAAGGTTTAGAATGATGCCATCTCTGGCATGCAAATCGTGTGCAAGTCGTGACGGATGTTGCAGTCACAACCGTGGGATTGTACCTGCCGGGTACCGATGCCAAAAATTTTCGACAAACCGTTGAGAGAAAATTTCAAAAAAAAGGTCTGGCCAAGGAATGAGTGGGACAGTGGGTATAGCTGTAGCAGTGGAAGTTTCAAGGGGGTCTGTGGCGAGACCCCCCAACCCGAGCCGGTCGGACACAGGTGTGGTGCCCTGGTAACGGGGCAGGTGCCGCTCACCGACCCCCAGCTACCGCCGGCGCTCCAGCAGCGACGCACAGACACCTTCTGTCCGAGCCTACTGCCCCCCTGGGGTGCTGCCCGCCCTCAGAGACCACCTTCCCCGAGAAGCCTCTTCCCCCCGTGCCCTCTGTCTCCTCCGGCCCCGCCGCCAGCCCCCTTTTGCAGAGGCCTCTTAAGTTAACCAGCAGCAGCAGTAGGAATAATGATGATAACAACAACCAGAGGCCGGGAGGACGATGCCTGATGCGTGGAGAGACTTTCCCACCCCACCTGCGAAAGCACTCGAGACCCGACAGTCCCGCTCTCGGCGTGGGACGCGAGCTGCCCCAAACTCGAGCACCGCTGGGCCCCACAGGCTGAGTCCCGACCCTTCACCCTGCCCGGCCGGGATCCTGAAGAATGGAGGACCACCTCACCAAAAGACGTGTCCTCGTCCCCCACGGCTATCTGCCTTGGGGCGGGAGCGGGGGAGGTAAATAAGTGGGAAATACCGGGCGAAAAGCGAGGAGGGAGCCACGTCGCCGTCCGATGCGGGGCAGCATTCGCTGCCGCTCCCCTCTCTCCACCACCAACCTCGTCCCCCGCTCCTCCGCCGCTTCTTCTCTTCTTCCTACCAGTCCGAGTCGGGCTGGAGAAGCCTCTGTCGGGCTCCCTTCGAGTGACGGCGCTCAGCGGGCGGCTGCGGAGCGCGGATAGGAGGGAACGGGATGAGTCCGGAACAGGGGTGTCTCCGGGAAGGGACGTGGGGGAAGCTTCGTGCAGTCCGGCCTTGCCTTTCCACCCCAAGGATGGAGAAGCGTGTCCGGCGTTGAGGGTCAGGCAGTGCGCCATCCTCTCTCCGACCTTCATTTCTCGGCCTCTTGTAATAACGAGGGAGGTTATAATTTGGTGTCCGGGCCAAGTGGAAAGAGGGGGACTAGCCAGGAAGGCATCCCTTTAGGGAGAGGGGAATCCTCCGCCGCTCTCTTTTATCCTTAACACCCTTATGCTCCCTACTTTCTTACTGTCAGTGACCAGTCTTATTCACTTGAGAGGAAACTATTGGATTTCAAACCTGATCAGCTGACGTGGGTTTGCCCATGGGCTCGTTAAACACATACGCACACGCTCGGGTACCCGCACGGCGCTGCCTGCACCCTGAGCATCGCGCTGCACAGGCTCGGGGGTTAGGGAGAGGGGGCAGGCCTGGCGAATGCCCCTCGGGATGAAATCAAAATCAGTGGGGTGGGAACGAGATGATGAGGCGCATTCCCGGGATTGTGTGGGGTGCGACGGTCTGTACTGGAGAGGGTATAGGTCATAGCCTGGGCCAAAGGACAAGGTACAGGTCTATATTCTCCCACCCAGCGCCCTTTCGGGGATATGAAAGAGGCGGAAACTGAAATCTTGTAAGTGTAGTGGGAAATGGCTTGACTACCCTGTACAAACAGGGCCCGCTATACAAACGCGCTCCACGGTCAGCCCCTCCCCAAGTATCGCAGCGTGGCGGCTGAACGGTGGGCATCCTTAGCTCCGTTTCTTGATTCCCTTGTGGCTACCGAAAAGATGGAGAAGACAGGAGTGGGAGTGGGCTGGCAGGGCAAGGGGTTCTACGTACTTGCCCTGCTCGACCCGCCGGGGAGGTGGCCCCGGAATCCCTCCCCTTGATACCGAGGCCAGAGGTTTGCGCTGGGAGAACCCTGAAACTTTTGTCAACAAGCATCAAAACGGAGACGTTTTAATGAGGGTACTGCGGTCCCGGCTCTGGGAGTGGGTGCTCCGGCAGCATGGGAATCGGCACCAGTAGCGCCGTCCGTCTGTCCTCTGTCCGTCTGCAGGGCGCGGTGCAGCGGGGAAATGCGATACCGACAGCCGGAGAGTGAGACGCGGACGGCGACATGGTATCCAGGGCAAGGATGAGTGTCAAAATAGTCCTCAGCCGTTTCGGGTGTTTCTGGGACAGAAAGACAACATCCGAACCAGAAGGACAGGCGGACAAAGGTCCCCGCCGCGTCTTCTCCCCTAGAACCTCCTCAGCCCGTAGGGATTCTGTCGTTGCTTTTAATCCTTATTTTTCCACCGCCCAGAGCAAGACCGGCGCTCGAATAATCTGCTCGGTCCTTGGGCTAAGATACCTTTGCTCAGAAGGGCACCTCGAAATTGTTGTCTTGGTGAGCAGAGGACTAATTTATGCTCGGGTTTTACTGCCTAGGAGATGAAACCGAGTTTCTGTGTGTTTGCCTCCTTGCGCATCGCTGGGACACATTGGTACCAGCAGTACAACAGCTAAAACACGCGACAGGCAGGCACGTCAGGAGTGTTTTTGTAATAGCATATAGGCTTCACCCCGCTTTTAAATCTAAATATTTCATGGCCGTGTGCCCACAGCCATTTCTCATATAAAAATAAAATCCACCTTTTTATATTTTTTTTTTTTTGTCGGAGAAGAAGAAATAATCTCCTGAAGGTGCAGAAGAAACGTCCTCTGAGACACAGCATAATAGAAGTTATTCTACCTGCTCTCAGTCTGCTGAGGTACCAGACAACGAAAAATTCCTAGAAGGAGATCAGGAGAATTTATTATCGAATCACACCAACTTGGAGGAAGCTCGGCTAATGAACTAAAAAAAAAAAAAAAAAAAGGGAGGGGAGGAAGAAGGAGTGGTTAATCCAACCAAACGTAACCTCCAACTTCTAGGGAGTGCGTCTTCCTCCTGAGACCCTACCGCGACTGGAACTCTTCACGGCCATTCCCGCACGTAACAACTGCATTTCCATAACATCAAACCTTTCGGTTTCATTACTTTTATTAAAAGACGAAGGAAGAATCGCAGGAAGGTAAAAGCCTCATGTGACCAGCGACCAAGTGCTTCCAAAAAAAAGGTCTTTCCAGGTAGCACTGGTACAAATTAAGTAAATAACGAGGGGCCATTCTGCAGGGAGAAATATCGAAATATTACCGTTGCCTGGGATATTGGAGCCTCCCCTCCCAGCCCCTGCATTTCGAAAGCCCGGCTTCTCTTCAAACAGGCACCCACAGACCGAGACCGTATTTTGATCTCGGCAATTAACATGCGAAGCATGTGGGAGAATGAGGGAGGCGACAATTACACACATACCCCGCCCCATTGAGGACGAGGGCGAGAAGTTCAGAGGAGATGGAGGGCCCAGGGTGCTGCATATGACGCCAGGGATGGTCTACCAGCAGAACATCCTCATTCTTGCTAGATGTCTCGTCTCTTTCTCTCTTTATTATTATTATTGTTATTATTATTGTTATTATTGTTATTATTATTATATTATTATGGGTTTTGTTTGGTTGATTGGTTGGTTGGTGGGGTGGGGGTTTTTTGTTTGTTGGTTGGTTTTTTGTTTTTGTTTGTTTGTTTTTGTTTTGTTTTGTTTTGTTTTTGTTTTTTTAGTGAAGCACAGCCCAGATGCGACGGCGACGGGTAGCACTCGAAAAGCACTGGGAGGAGCCGGGAGACAAGGGGAGACTGCGCTCCTTGCGGGTCCTTCCCGCCGGCCCCGGCAGGTGCCGCTGTTCCCCCGCCGCCGGCACGGGGGCCGCGCATGGCGGGGCAGATTCCGGAGCCCGCCGGGGCCGGACACCGAGCGGCATCGGGTGGGGAGAGGCCCCACGGAGGAACTGGGTGTCGCTCCCACCTCCTTCCCGCTTTTTTTCCCTGCTCAGAAACGGGTCCTGCGGAGGGGTTGCAAACAGGACGAGGAGGGGTGGTGACAAAAAGTAAACTCCACACCCGCGAGTGAATTTAAAATCAAAACAAATCAGTGAAAAAAATAAAGAAAAAATAACACCAAAAAAAGAAGGAAAAAAAAAAAAAGGAAAGAAGAGGGGAAAAAAAAAAAAAAAAAAAGCAAGTTCACTCCTTTCCGCGAGACCATATTTATGGAAAAGAGCATGCATTTAAACGGCGTCTTTAAGATAAGTTATTTTTGGCCTAGGGATAAGCTGGCTACCACAATAAAAAGAGAAGGAACGTGGCGAAAACGAGGCTCATTCCCCTTCAGCCTGTGCTGAAAGCCAAACCTCGCCGTGTGAGGAGATTCGACTACTCTGTCCGCTCACTCCGTGCTGGAGCTTAAGTTGGCTTTCTACATGCTCGCCAAAACAAGACAAACTCTGACGAAGAGTTTGCTGTACTTCAGCCTCTGGAAACCTCAACAGTTACCGATTATTTGAAGTATGGATGAAAGTATCTCAGTTTTCACCCCCTCTTCTCCTGCCGCTTTTCTCGATTCCTGCCTCTATACCTGTAATAAGGAGAGATGTACTTAACCGGGAAAAAAAAAGGCATTGACTTATTATTATTATTATTATTATTATTATTATTATTATTACTATTATTTCCAAAGGAGATGCACCACGAGGGTGTATTTGCACTGGAAGCTTTTAGGTAAGGAATTAGATTGTGTGTGTGTGTGTGTCTGTGTATGTGTGTAGAGAGAAAGCTCTAAATTTATTTTTTTTCCTTCCTGAAAAATAAATATTTTTCTACACCAAATTTCAGTTACTTCACCTAATATTATCTGTTCTTTGTTCTACCTGTTTTCATTTCGATTTTAAGTCTTGCAGAGAAAAAAAAAAAAAAAGTAAGTAATTAAAAGAAAATACTTTAAAAAGACCTTCCACTATATCCACAGTACCTGCACCTCCACTTTTCTAAAAAATAATGTTCACATGTACAGCCATATGCAGTTGGGATTATTTACAAATATGATAAGAAGACAAGGATGAAGAGACAAGGGAGAAAATTTAAGTGTAACTTGATGAATACTGAGCTTAGAGGACCATAGTTATTAAAAGCATTGATGAGGGGGAAAAATAAAAAAATAAAATAAAAAAAAATGGCAGGGAAAAATAATGAGAAGATGTGGAAATAGATTTATTTCACGCATTCATTTATGTTCAATCCGACGTCCTATCTCATCTTTGTGGCTGTAGCGGCCACCCCAAATCTGACCATCATTAGTGCTGTTACGTATTCATTTGTTTGTCTATCCTTGGACGAAAATCCAAGAAATCGCCGACTTCGATGGCGTTTCGATCACCTGGGATGTTCTGTGCAGATCCGTATTTTTAGCAGCAAAAGACCGATATTAGGTAACGAATGGGCGGGGGGGGGGGGGGGGGGGGGCGGGGGAGAATGGTGGTGGTATTTATTGTTCCTGTTCCCCCCGTCATGTTCAAGTGGTAAGTGTCTGGAAGGGGGTGGGGGACACGCAGCACTACCCACGCTGCTCGTGGCACAGACAGCGGCGCAGGCAGGCCGGGGGAGGAGCGCGCTGCCAACCCCTCCACCCCTGGGGCTTGTTCAAAAGCCGCCGCTGTGATTCGCGGGGCCGCCGCTCATTAACGTGGGGCAAGGAGGGGAGCTGGGGTGGGGGGGGATGCTGCGAGGCGAACCCCCGGCAGCCTGGCCTGGGGGATGCTCCGGGGATGCAGGCGGCGGCCACCCCTGTCCCGTCGTGGCTGCGGCGAGGCCCGGGGTAAGGCACCGGGGAGGGGGAGGGAAGGGAGGGAATGATGCGGGATGCGCTGCGGGGACAGAAAGATGGACGGACCCGCTCTCACCTCCTCCCTTCTCCCCACACACGCTAATGCGGGTCCGCAAGGGAGCGACAACTGCACGAGCGCTAATTAAAAGGGACAGGGAACGGGGATGGTCAGGTTGCCTCCTCGGGCCGGGAGTCCCCGGCACGCACTGTTGATAAAAATGTGTAGAAATAGTACTTTCCTAATGAATTGTTGGTAGATGTGGTAAGAGCTAACCTAAGGGATGACCATGCCGATTTCCGTTTTGGTGTGGTATTATTTCTTTAAATGTATTACTTGTAGCCATCTGACCACTTTTTACTGGATAGCACATCCGCGTAGGGCTCGTAAAACTGCAAGGAGAGGTAGCATGGGTAATACCGTAAGAGACGACAAAGAATTAAAGTATACTTGTGGTGAATCAGGCACTGAGTAACACAGACACTCCACTCTTTATTAAAAAAAAAAAAAAACAAACATGCATGTCAGTCCTTTGAGAAGGCAAATTTTTGCCTGATACGTCCATGCAGGCAAGTAATTCATAGAGTAATAATCATCTATGCATGCACTTGAGCTTGCTCTTTTTTTTTTTTTTTTTTTTTTTTTCCTTAGGAGAATAAGGTTCTTGTTTAAAAGCATAACATTCCTGGACTATAAAAACAGAGTAATCTTCAGGGTTTAATCATATTTAAACTAGTCTTATTGCTACTCTTCTTTCTTATTATTACCCGTTAAGGTAAATATACTAACAATGTTTTTCATATAATTCAAGGCCTGTGGATTTTCAGGTAAAGCAAGCGTAAGGCTACGAGCATATTTAAAAATAATATCTAAAATCCGCTTTTTCTATAAAGTATTACGTAGTAGCCTTAGAGCTGCACGTTAAAACGGGGTGTAATACATTTAATAATGCAGCAATAAGACAGAAAGTACAATATGTCTTCCTCGGAGAAAGCTCTCCATACCTGGCTCTGCACATTTTAGGAGAAGATTTTGAAATAAACGATTCCTGAAACCAAGGCAGATATAAGTGCGTTATGTGTCATAAGACAGCAATGAGATATTATAAGTCCATTTACACAGTCCCCCTTACACGCATTATCTGTATTTCTTTATATTCTTAAACAGGGCAGGAGCGGAGGTGTTGGTGGTTTTAAAATTTGTTTCCTAATATGAACCTAATTAGGCAAACTCCCAGTTTCGAGAGAGCTGCGTGATAGCTGAGCAGAGCAATAGCATCATCCTTCCTTCTTAAAGCCCAATAAGCGTCTTGTGCACCTTGATTTGTAGTATTAGCACTGTACATAATCTGTAACCTTATACAAACAGAAGCATGGAGGAAACTGGATATAAAGACACACTACAGAATCTCGCCAAAAAACGGGGGGGGGGGGGGGAAGAAAAAAAAAAAAAAAGATGGATATTTAAACAGATAGAAAAAAGAGGGCAAAGGAAAAGCGTTCGGCTGCAACTTTCAGTAAATTGAAAACAATGCAAATATACCTTTACATATGCATCAGTATTAAAAGTAACACGCTCTGGAAGCCAACAGGAGCAGGAAGAGGATAAGAGAATGGCGCAGTAGTGGAGTCCTGCATTCACACGGGGGCCGCGGCCGCCCTCTCCCAGACAGGCTCTTCTCCGCTCCACAGCCCGGCTCCGATCGCTCATTTCGAGGATATTTGCTTTGTTGTGGATGATGATGATGTTTAGAAGAAGAGGGAGGCCTGTTTTTTTATTCTGTTAATTAAGATCTTCCGCAAATAGGGACGATTGCTCCCAGAATCCGCGGTCTCTTCTCCGAGCAGGAGGATTTGCATATTCTTTTTTTTTTTTTCAAAATTTTTATGCCCTAATTTCCTTGATGTATGTAAATGCAGGCAGACGTGCAGTGTGCCTTCAGCTGACGTCACTGGACGTGACCTCTCCGCTAAACCTTGAACCTGAAGCGGGGATGTCGAACGCGGGGAGGAGGCGCAGCCGCTGAGATAGTCCTCGCTGTTCCGCGGGCGCGCAGGCTCCCAGCCACACTGTGCCCTATGAAATAGACTCTGGCAGCAGCAACAGCAGCAGCGCTGCCCGCCTCAACGCTCACTCCCAAAAGAAAGCCCACCTTCCCGCAGCACCACGGAGTCCCTCCTGCCTTTTCTCTCTCTCTCTTTTTTTTTTTTTTTTTTTTTTTTTTTTATTAGAAATTATTTACTGCTTCTTTTCATCAGGAGACGGGAGGGAAATGGAAATTTCTAACCAATTTAAAACGATTGTAAGAAAATTTCTCTCCCACCTCCTAAAGACGTTGCATGACGGAGGAGGGTTGAGCCAGCGGAGGCGCAGCATCCATCCGGGCGCCGTTTCGCAGCGAACTGCGAGTACGGGACTCGGAGAGAGGGAGGGAGAGAGGGAGGGGAGGCGGGCGACTGGAGGAGTGGGGTGGCCGCAGTCTCAGTCTCAGCCCTCGCCTGTCTGCTCTGCAAGTCCAAGCCGCTCTGCCGGCTTTGCCGTGATCTCCCCATCCCTCCACGGGGAGGAAGGGTCGTGTGAACGGAGAATCGATGAGCATACGGTGGTAGCAGGTGGTGGGTGAGCGGTGTGTGATTCTCTTTCCTTTCCACCGCTCCTTCTGGAGATTCTGCGGTGTATCGTGATGTTTGGAGAACATTCAGAACTTCAAACGACTAGGCGTCAGGATGAGAGGAGTGTTCTCTGTTAAGACCCGAATTTCTCTCCTTTTCTGCTGACTTTTATTAACTCCTTTGTCAGCCTTCTGTGAGCCGTTCCACAGCCTCTCTGAGGACCTTGGCACAGCCGTTCCTAGGGCTGCACGGCCGCACACTGACTCACCGCTTCTCCATTCAAACATCTCAACTAAACTTCAATGCCCTCTCCAGGAAGCGGAAACGCGAGTGTTTTTCTGACCAGGGGAGCAGTAGCGGCTTGTGTTTTTTTGGTTTGGTTTTTTTTTGTTTGTTTTGTTTTGTTTTGTTTTCCACCCAGGGGTTCGTGCTAAATTCCTTAGGTTCTCTCGGGGCTGGCGTTTCGGTCCTCACAGAGATCTCTTTGTCCGCCGGATCGCCAGGGGCTGTGCCGGCAGGGGATGCCTGTCTGCCCAGGACTGCGGTGGGGATCTTCCCACAGAAACACTCCTCGGAAATCCTTGACCGGAGACTGCGGAGCTCCTCCCCGCTCCCCGGAGCCTCTCACTCCGGGCGGGACACACATCTGACATCATATTTTTTAGATAGATAGATACATAGATTATATATATATATAATTACATATAGACATGTCTGTGTGTGCGCGTCTGTAGGGTGTATATATACATATATTTATTAATTTTTGAGCTTTACCCCTCCCCCTGCCCACCCCTACCCCTCACAGCCCCCTCCCCACACACATACCCACACTCCTACACTGCCCGTGCGGGGCTTCGTGTAAAGCCGGCACACAGTGGGGGGCCAGCACTACACCGCCCCCTCCCCGTCACACCCCATACGCCCCCCAGGCGGGGACTGGGGCAGGAACGAGCCATTCTGCCGCCCCCTCGCCCTGCACCACCTCCTTCTATCCCTCCTCCGTCCCTGCCTCCTCCCTTCCCCTCTGCACACCTTCTATTCCAGCGCACACCCAAACTTCTCTCCAGGGGACCCCTGCGCCCTAAAACGCAGCCGAGGCTTCTACTTGCGTTTTCACGCTGTTTCCAAACCCAGAGCGACAGATGAGAGTGGACAGAAGGATCCCGCAGCGCTTTAGGACACTCTCTTTCCAGCTACGAGAGGTCACACTACAAGTTCGCATGACACCAGGGATGGGAAAAGGGTATTTTTTGTTAACACCGTGACTGTTTTTCTAATTTTTCTTTCTTTTTTTCCTTTTTTTTTCTTTTCTTTTTTTTTTTTTTTTTTTTTTTTTTTTTTTTTTTTTTTTTTCCGGCTGTTGACTGGCTGCTTGGTTTGGATAAGAGTTGCACAAAATGGCAGTGCCTTCCAAAAACAAGACTCAGATGAAACTCTTCTTCAGAAATTAATTGGAGGAAAACACCTTAGAAAACTCGACCTTTTGCTTCACTTTTTTTTTTTTTTTCCTTAAATTTCCAAAGAAATGCGAGCTTCCCTTCTTCTCTAGGAAGAGCTAGCCATTGCTCTTCTTTACACTAGACATTTCCAATTTGTTCCGTCCGTCAAAAGGGGACTATGAGAGGTTTTGGTGCAAATTCATTATCTCTGGCAAAGCATAACCTATAATACGAACTGAAAAAGACCGTGGCAATGGATGAACAATAGGGCTTCAGTTCATCAGCAACAAAAGCGTTGGGGAAATTCCTTGAATTTCAGAGCACGTCCTCCTCAGCAGAGAGGGCTGGACTAGACCTTGGCCAACCCCCCCAAAAAACTTGCAGAGCCTCACTTACAACAGTTCACTTTCTACTCCGGGGCATAGGAAGTGTTGTGGAAAAAAAAAAAAAAAAAAAAAAAAAGAAAAAATATAATGGCAAACCCAAGCCAACTCTCTGTGTTTCTCTCCTATTTTTCTGGATGGAACATTTCTAACTGGTGTAGAGTCGTTGGAGCAAGAAAAACGCCGTGGAGCTAAGCAGCACTTTTAAATAGGGATGGCGAGGTGGAAGATATGAATTTCTGGAAAATTGAAAGACCTTTCTCTGCTCCGAGGGGCTTTGGCCTTGGGGATCTTTGTTTGTCACCGTTGGCTCAGCTTTGCCCCTAGATCTGGGGTCACATCTTTCCCTGATAAAGGCGAAGAAATGTAAGTACCACAGTGTTTATGTATGTGTGTCGCGGTGTCCTCAATTCCAGGCAATATTTGGCATGCTGAGCCCCGGGCAGGTAGCGGTTTCCCAGATCCCTGTGACTCCACGGAGGCCGCCTCTCCCTGGGTAGACCGAGAGGGTCTCCCCAGCGGAGCTCTGGCCACTTCCTCTCGCTCACGGCGAGAGACATTTGATTAACAAGAAAAGGTTTATGACTGGACACGGTAGCTTACGCCGGTGAGACGATTTGTGAGTCTGAAGCTAAACCTGTTGGTCGCAGACCACTAGCAGTTGCCGAGCTGTGGCTTCTGAGGGAGCTTTTTTTTGCAATGCCTGGGTGCCCTCGGAAAGTGTGGAGGTGTGCAGGCACAGGAACAGACAGTCACAGAGCTAAGTATAGCAGCTAACTCCAATGGCCTTTACATAGTCAAGCTTAAAAACCACAAACAAATAACAACACTAAAAAACAAACAAACAAACAAACAAAAACCAACCAACAAAAAAAAAATAAAAAAACCCATAAAAAAAAGGAGGGGGAAAGATAGAAGTAAGAGGCATATCTTGCAGCTGGTCGAGGTGCAAGGGATTGCTCGCAGCAGTTTATTCATGCGGTGCCTCCCACGTAGTAAATCACTCGAAACAAGCAGCCATCACTTCCCGGGTTCTCCAAATCCACCCCAGCCAAAAAGGCTCGACTCAGGAGCATACCTGGCAGAAGGGTGTCAGTGATAGGGCAGTTCTGCGAGAGTTCGGGGAGGGCTAATGAAGTGCCGCCCGACCACTCACCATGGTCCAGGAGTGCCCCTTTGCATCTCTCTATCCACCAAAAAAGTGGCGGAAATCCTTCAGCAACCCCGGTCCACACCGGTCCGTGGGATGGGTGAAAATGCTTCATTGTAATATCCAAGAACACTGTTGTTCCCTGGGAAATAAGATTTTTTTTTTTTTTTTCCGGCTGAGGCTGCTGTAATGGATATAATGCAATGAAAGCCAGCAGCTTATGTTGTATTTATTTACCCCAGCGGCCCTTGGCAAGCTTTCTGGGCTGTAAATAGAGACCAAGCCTTCCTGGTAATTCAGGTTTCAGGACAGCATTCAGGTCTGGAAGAGCTGGGAAATCCAGTGGGGAAATGCTGGCTTAGTATGTTTTGCATGTTTTGAACTGAAGGCTAGGTGGAGCCTCCATCCTTTGTTAAGTAACTGGCAGCTTACAGTATGCAAATCATAGATCTGCCTCTATAATTTTGGTCACTTCTATTCAGCAGCCCAAATAATATTTTTAGTCTTTTTAAGCATAATTCTCCAGAAAAAAAAAAAAACAATAAAATTTTTTTTAAAGTATATTATATTATTAATAGGATTTCCTGTAAATATTGATTACTATATTTAACCCTGCAGATACAGGAGGACGTCACTCATACCTGTTTTCTGTCATATTAAATCATCTGCAGGAAATATGCCTAGTTATTTCCCCATTTAGTCTAGAGTCAAGCGTTTTAGTGATTTATCTAATAATCTCAGAAGTTAATATACTCAGTGTCTTCTAAACACATAGGTTTATCCCTTCCCATGCACTTCTGGAACAAGAATCAAACACTGAAAGTGTTTAATTTATGATCTTTTGCTTTTTCTTGGGGGGGGTGTGGACTATTTTTCAAGTTTAGGCAACACAGATAGACCACAGGTAGTGAAATCACAACAAGAAACAGTAATTTGTTTATTTTGCTTAATAAAGTCAGACAATGACAAGCATCACCTACAGATGTGAATATATGTTCTTTAACAGCACACAGTGTTTCCATGTGTAATCACTGACTGTGTGCAGGTTTGATATTAATTTTTTTTTTTCTGAGGTTGAATTCTTGATACTCTTTTTTATTTTAGTTAGTAATTTGGATTTGTTGTAGATATCCCTTTGCATACTATAAGTTTAACATAAT
This sequence comes from Pyrocephalus nanus, assembly GCA_038380795.1. Classification (NCBI taxonomy): domain Eukaryota; kingdom Metazoa; phylum Chordata; class Aves; order Passeriformes; family Tyrannidae; genus Pyrocephalus; species Pyrocephalus nanus. Next base: position 49,014,547 of record CM076263.1, on the reverse strand, counting down.
GGAAGTACAGTCTGTGGTTGTCTGTCAAATGAAATAGTGATCACAAAAGAAAAAATGAGGCACCATTATTGGAAGGCGAGACAATCCAGTGACTTACCTGGCTGGGAGGAAAAGGATGCTGCTCTACAGGGAGAGATGGCCTGGGCTGCACTGGCATGCCATGGTGGTTTAACTCTACATGAATTCTGTCATAATTTAATGTGAAAATGGAATTTATGTAACACTACACCCTCTTAGGTGCCTCACAGCAGCTTAATGGGTATTCCTGTGTGTGTTACCCACAGAAGGTGGGGATGCTGGAGATAGATGGGTGTCTGATTGCAATAATTAAAGAATCATAAGCATTCCTCTTTAAAGTCAGTAGACACTGTTTATTCTTAAGAAATCCATGCAGGATATTTCTTCTTTATGTCACAGCCATCTGGAGACCTATAAAAAGATTAGAAAGCAAGCATGGCAATCACATACTAATCCGCAGGTCGTTAGCAGGAATTTATTAGGCAACTAGGAGGAAAAAGTCAGTGTTTGTATTTCATGTCTTCCAGTAGGCTTCTACAGTTTCTACAGTGACTTCGGAATAAATAAGTTTTATTCAATTATGTAAACTGGAAGAGAGCAGTTAACTGCTGCTTTTGACAATGCAGGTGATGTTTTGGGTAGAATTTTCAGAACAGTGCATTGCTTAAACTTTCCACATACTAGGCAACATTGAAATCTTGGAAATGTGCTTTACAACTGCTGCATATATTTTTGTAATATTCGGAATAAGAAAATACTTAGTGGACACCCGACAATTTTAAGGCCTTACTAAGTGTATGAGAGCTAGAAAGTGTAATCGGTAATATGGCTAAAGAACAGCTACATCATTCGTTTTTTTGACGTAATCAATGAGTAATCAACAAAAAGTGTGTATTGCAGTTACTTCCTAAGTCAGAGGGTGAGATGGTTGTGAGAGCAGGGCTTGATGTTTTGAAGGTAAACATTTGAAAAACACCTATTTGTAATAATATACCTTGCATTTAACTGTAAATCCAGTGACAAGTGACATCTGATGACATGCTTGTATTAACATGCACATATGCATTTGTGTTAATATGGTTATATAGAGATATGTACATATACACCTGTATATGTATTTATATGTACATCCATATATGTACATATACACCTATATAAGCATACACGCACACACATACACGAGGAGCACTTGAATTTCCATGCCTCTGACTGAAAGAATTTAATCCATAAGCTCATAAGCCTGTCCAGTGCAACACATGCTTGATCACCAGCACTACTGCCCCTAGCTATTGCCATAAAAACCACAACTTTCTGCCTATCTGCCAATTCAGAAAAGCTCATTAGAATTTTACATAATATCAAGGTGATCATGTGCCTCTGGAGGTATCAGATGTCTGATTCAGTTGCCCCTGTTGTGCCTGAACAGCCTGAGAGGTAATGAAGAAGCTCAGTAACTCATATTGCAGCATTATAAGTATTCTAACCATTTGGTGTGAGTCTCTGAATTTTCCACAAAGAACACTGGCACAATGAGCTCTCATGTCTCTCAGGTAAAAAGCACTGGTGGCAAAAAAACAGTCCATAGGAGGATAAACAATATGTGTTTAAAAAAAGAAATGCTCAATTTCAAGGGCTTAGAATCCATAAGGAGAAATAAATTAGTAATATTTCTTCAGTATTTGAGACTTAGCAGACTGGCAGATTAGCAATGTCTATGTGCTGCTTCTTGGTGGCAGTATTAATTTTGGGTAGTGTCTGACAAAGGAGATTGCTTCTCTGTTTTCATGCTTTTGTAATTATGATAAAAAATTGGGCTGGTTAGTTGATATTTTACAGTACAACTATGTATATCTGCATATTTATCTCAAACACTTACACACACATGTTCCTAGACTGACATATGTACATATGGCTCCCCTGCGTACACACAAGCACACATTTCCTTTATCATACAAGCAAGCTCTGCAGCCAACACAGAGCAACAACAACTTTAGTTTGACTCCATGCATTTAAAAAATTCCACCCAAAAATAGCAACCTAGGCAAACACAGGCTAATTTACAAACAAATGCATTTAAATGCAGTATAGCATATTGACTGTGATTGTGAGAGAACATAGTGCATAATATGCTGTGTTTTATTTTGCACCTTAGAAGGGAGCAGCAGCATGATTTTTAACTTGTTTTCCTTTAGGAGTTCTGAGCAGTTCATAGTGTGTGTGTACTGAATTTTTCGGTGTGTGTCTTATACTGACCACAGCACACTGGAGCTGTTGAAGTGCATTTTTTAATTTCTACAGAAAATATGGTAGATCTCAGTTAGAATGTTCATTACTCACATATACTCGGGAGGCCGTTAATGTTCTATGCAAATCATATTGTTAAATAATTCAAAGTGTACTGTTCTTTTTGGAAAGAGGGGGAAGGGGAACTGAGAGACTTAAATCCTAAAACTGCACATAACACATCCTTACAGTTTAGACTTGCCTTCATTGGTTCCACGAGTAACACCAGCATGCATTTCTTCGCTCTAGGTACAAGGTTAATAAAAATAAAAATAAATCAGCGTTATTGTTAACCCAGATGAGGCATGGCCTTGAACAAATGTTGCTGCAATGTTCACCTGTGTTGCATTCTAACACAGACACAGAGACACACACAAGCTGGGAGGGAGTGGGGGAGGGAAGAAGGGTGAAGAGGTGGAATAGACGCCACGGAATACACTGAACCTGCTGCTCTCAGCTTCCCCCACGGGCAGGCAGGGGAAAACGCCTTGGACCGTCCTGCTATGAATATCTGCGATTTACGATAGGTGAGAAGCACGACAGAGATGTGGAGTCAAAAAACCCCCAAAACACAAAACCACCAACCAAACAAACCAAAACCCACCAACCAACCCAACCAACCCCAAACCAAACTAAAACAACAGGAGAAAACCACACAAAACCCCCAAACAAACAAATATACAAAAAACCCCCAGAAACCCAAACAAGCCAATCAAAAAAAAAAAAAACCAAACAAAAACAAACAAACAAACAAACAAACAAAAAACCACAACCACAAAACCAAAACCAAACCAAACAAAAAAACCCACCAAAACCCAAAAGCCCTGTAGACACCCTACGACAAAGCAAATTGTCAATGTAATTACATATCGACTCACTGCGTAGCACAGCCCTGCTCCCGGCCTCCGAGTACCAGGCCCCGCTCCCGCCGCGGCATCGCTGCGCACCGGCTGGGGGCTGCCCAAAGAGGAGCGCGGGCTCCCCGGTGCTCCCCGGCTCTTCCCGGGGCCGGACAGGCTGCTTCCCGCCCCGGGGGAGAGCGTCCTGCCTCCCGGCCTCTGGATGTTGGAGCGGTCTGCGCTGCCGAGGAGGAGGAAGGTGACAGCGGCGGGCGGATCCCTCGCGACAGGACGGCGGAGGCGGCGATGCCGGAGGCGAGACCGGGCTCGGTCCCGGCGCCGGCGGCTGGTCGCTCATGCATATCAACAGCCGTGTGTACCTGAGGTTTCTCATGACATCATCATTACCTTGGTCTCCCGCGGTCCAGGACCTTTGACCTTGCCTGGCTGGCCCGCATTTTGGCACTGAAAGCCCTCCAATGATGGCCCTTTCCTCCTTCTTTCAGACTGGGGACAGCAGCAGCCGGCAAGACCACGTCTTCTTCTCCCCGGGTCTGCGAGCTCCGAGAAAGCGAGGATCTTCCCCTTCTAAAACACACACCGCACCCAGATATTTGCAATCAAGCTGCCACCATTTGGCAAAGAGAACTATGCCGTGCATAATCTAGAGGGGATCAGGAGACGCATCCTCGAACCATCTTGTCACTTTCTACTAAATGGAATTTTTGTTTCTTCTTCCTCCTTAGACTGCGATGGAAATTGCCGATGGCTTTACATCTTTATAGAGGCTAAAGTCTTTCGTGAGAACGAGGCGATTTACAATGCAAATAGAGGCCTGTAAAAGGATGGATGCTCCTCTCTCTTAACGCAGCTTGACGCATCTTAATAGCTGGTTTTATTTTCTGATTTTAACAGACGAATTGTTGGCTCTCCCTGCTGGAAATTACTGGTGAAAAGTTCGGAATAAACTTTGAAGGCAACAGATCTCTCCTGGATGTTACTAGCTGCACATACAGACAGAGACACTTTCATAAAAGGATGAACAATTTAAAAGTAACACCAGTCCTCTTGGAGGAAACAACATGCCTTTTTGCCAAAAAAAATCTGGATTCTAGCAAGGAAAAAAAAAAAAAAAAAAAAAAAAGCAGCTTTGAGGGGAAGTGAGTTGTTATCTTTGGTTATCTAGCTGTATGAGTGTTTTGGTCTTCATAAAGCTAGATAACCGAAAGTAAAAACTCCTTCAAGATCATCGTACAGCGTGTGAAAATGAAAGACTGCTGCAAGAGACAGTAAAACTCGAGAAGGGTCAGTAATGCTTATTGAAACTAATATTTTTACAGTTGAAGATGAGAGTGGAGGAAATGAAATGGCATACTTATTCCAAAATATGAAGTTGTCAGATGGCACAGAATGGATAGCCACCCGCTGCGCAGAGGACATAGTACTGATGGTAAACAATGCATGTCCAACCACTGCTGTTGAATAAATAAATAAAGAGAAACCCAGATCAGCCAGCCTTAAACTGGGCAAAGAGCATATACTTGATTTATTTTTCTATTAGAAAGCTAATTATAGGTTTAATTTTGCAAAGTGATTCATTGCAGTGAAATAGCCTTAGAAACAAAGGTGGTAGTTGGCGATGGTGAAGACGATGGTGCTAATGATACAGAGTGGACTACTGAACTGAGGAAAAAAACCCCAAACCAACAAAAAAAGCAATAAACCAACCTAAAACCTGTCTGTGTGCATCTGAGACAAGGCATCGAGGTTAATTTCAAATCCTGTGAAAGCAGGCTTTCAGAAAAAGTTTACACTGAAGTGTAGGGAAGCTTAATAATTTATATCTACTGAGAACCCGGCGGAGCTGCACAAAAATGGGGAAGAAAAAAAAAAGTAATGGCCGATTTTTATTCCTCTATTCAAAACGCGAGACAGATGCTTCTCTGTTGCAAGAGGGTTTCCTTGAGGAAGCTACTGAAGCAGAAAGACATGATGGAGACGAGATCGCCTCCCCCCTGTCAAAGTGTAAAAAAATGTTCTGTGCTTTGCTCTGCGCCTAGCATTGGAAATGAAAGTGACATTTACTCCAAAACCCACGTGTGCGCCTCCTCTCTTTTTGTTTAAGGATGATCAGATCTATCCAGGAAACAGCTCTGGCATCCCATACAGAAATAATTAGGACGTGTATAGTCCTGACCAAAACAAAACAAAACAAAACAAAACAAAACAAAACAAAACAAAACAAAACAAAACAAAACAAAACAAAACAAAACAAAACAAAACAAAACAAAACAAAAAAAGTGGGGGGAGGGGGCGTGCGGGGGTGGAGAAGCAGAGAGTCTGTCTTGCCTAATTGATTCCGTTAAACGGCGTGCAGGAGATGTGAACGGCTGGGCGCTCCCATTCCCACGCTCGGGGCAAGTGGCAGCGCCGTGCCCCGGCTGCCGGTGACAGACAGCCCGGCGGGGGCCCGGGCCGGGGATGGGGCCGGGCGGGGGGAGTCACCGCTGGCACCCGCGAGAGCATCTCCCACCCGCGGCCATCCGAGGGGTGCCGGGCAAGTGGACACCCCGGCTTCCCCCGCCCCACCCCCGCGGAAGAAGGGCGGAACCTGAGCTCGGGAGGAACTTGCGCCATTCTCCTGCGGAGGGCGCGAGCTGGAGGATGCGGATTTTGGTCCCGCTGGAGGAAGGGAAAGGCAGGCTTGTCTGTCTTGCGAAGATCCCCGTGTTTTTAACAAATGTTAGTTCGGGTGCTGTTCATCTTTGTAATTACCGCGGTTTAGGCGCCTCGTGCAGTGAAATCTAGGAGGATTAATTGTTCGGGGTAACACATTTCCTCTGGACTTGACCTAGGCGTCTTCCCGGAGGCACACTGGCATGTAATACTGTGTTTAAAACCGAACATTCTTCATGGCAGAATAAAATAAGATCAGAGATAAGGAAACGGGGCTCAGCGGTCTCCATCCGTCTGGGGCTAATCCTCTGCGCACCGCTTTTTATTGTTATCTAATTTTCTTTTGTATTTTTGCTTCGCTCTTGAACTGGTTATATAAAAGATTAGTTTGGGGCTTGTAGTGGGAACATTCTTCATCACGCCACACACCGTGGGAGGGATAGAACAGGGCGTCCTGGAAGTAGCAGCCTTGCTATCTATCTAAAACAAAGAATTTGGCCCCAAAAGTTGCCCCATCCTCCCTGTAGCTGTTAAAATAACCTCAGTTTCGTCGGAGGGTCCTATCTCTTGGCTGCCGGCAGTGCCGTCCGGGGCCCAGGCCAGGCAGTTTTTGAGGTTAAACCTCCCTTTTGGCTGCTCTACGCCTGCCAAAGTTTTATTGCTGCAGCGCCCGGAGAGGGGAGCCGTGTTTATTTACATCGGAACCGTGTTTGTGCCACCAGCCTTTCACCGACGAGTGCCCGCACGCCTCTCATTTACTGCTTGTCTGGGGGTGCTATTTACCTAGAGCCATTGTCTACTACAATTAACATTTACATGACAAAGTGCGCGATTTTCTTTCTCAAATAGCTTCAATTAAGGCGATAAGCTGTTTTCTGGGGAAACTCATTGTTTACTTAGTCATGAATGGGGCCAATTTACTTAAGCTGCTGCTTGTGTCTTGGTTTCCAGTGTGAATTTGTGAAGGAAAGCACCCTAGAAAAATAGCAGCATGTCGGCCATTGTCACCTTAAATTGTTTTGTACCTTATTAATGTTATGTAATCAATCAATAAAATACTACTGGCTATTATTACTACTATTATTATTATTATTACTGCTTCACTTCTTCAGGAGCAAAGCGCTTCATTTCGCTGCATCTTTTCTCTGGCAGAGCTAACTTCTGACTTGGGGAAAGAGAGCATTTTGAAATGTGGTAGCAGGCCCTCAATTATGCTTTAAGAGGCTCATGCACCAGGTAACTAGGAAAAGTAATCCTTTCCTAGGATTATCCATCTGTTAGGTGCTGTTCCCTTAAAACTTGTGGGGAAAGAAAAATCAAACAAAAAAACAGTAAAGCTTTATGTAACATATATAAAAATCCCCCAAAACAACAACAAAAAGTTTAATTATCAGTGGAGTAGTTATCTCAAAGCCAGTTTAGGACTGGAAGAGACCAGATCGAGTTTATTTAGCATACCACTGCATTGTAAAACAGTTGGGAGTGTAGTTGCAGGTTGCGTGAGTATGCATGTTAACTAGCAGGGACCAGGACTTATTCTTTGTGAAAAGGGAGCAGCACATTGCTGTGCAAGGCCAATGTTAAAAAGGCAGCTGAATTTAACACCATCTGGAAGAAAAGATCCCTTCACGACTTTCTCACACCGTCAGACAAAACTAGTGTCTCTTGTTCTGAGCCCTTGTCTATGGAACCATGCAATACTGAGTCATTATACTTTTGCTGAGAGAAAATTTGAGAACACAATATGGGTAACCAGTGAATGACCAAGTTTCATTGTGCCCTCTTAAGTCGATTGAAATCTATGACTAGAGCTATGAATGGCAGCATTGTTTTCCTCACCGGGGCTGTACTAAATGTCAGCACAGTGTAAAGAAAAACTTGAAGTCTGCAAATAACTTACCAGATCACAATTATAATATTTTCCCACACTAGAACTAATATCATTGCCAGGGTCTACAATGCATGAAGTACAATAAAAAAGGTGGAGGAAAAAATGATTTCATTTACAAGTTATTTTACTCAGATAAAAATTTTAATTTTCTTAAAATGAGTCCAGCACATAGAGTTGGATAATTTGTCATGAAATTTAAAAAATAAACTGTGCTAAAAAACTTATATTCAGCAATTATTTTAACCCTCCAGACTGGGATAGATAAAACATTAGTAAGTGCACTCCACAGTACATGGGTTGCTTCTTCTATTGAGTGGTTAGCAGAAAAAAGAAAAGCAAAGCAAAGGGAAATATATTTCCCCAGATGTTGGAGGATATTCATCAGGGCATTTCAGTGTTGACACAGGTACCAGAAGGAAAGCTTCCAGTTCTTTTGATTTTTAACTACTGCTTTTGTACTCTTATTTTATAATGGTTTCTGTTATGAGTGCTGTTCAGTTCAGTCCTCTGCTTAGCATTCATGCACAGTGCAGACTAAGGAGCAGCTCAAAGGCATGGTAAGGAGTTAGTTGTGTGTGCTTTGTTAGAATATCTGTATTTTAAACCTAAGTGGCCACGACTCTGCCTGTGTTTCATAAAGCACTATACAGTTATCAGCATAAAAACTTGAAACAATGACTAGCTGGCCCTGTGCCCAATAATGCATCCCTTCAGCTGCTCCACCTGCTGCCTTTCCCAGCAGGTCCATCACCATCAACATTGGACACTGGGAATGTTGATGCATGGTACAGGCAGAGAATCGTCTTTTCTGACTTTCTCATGTAACCACTTGTGAGTGAGGGGCAGCTGGTGCCATCTGAGAGCAGACCAGAATCAGGGCAGCATAGGCAGGTGTCATGGAGGTTTAAAGAGAAGCCAGGCCTTGACCACTTTCCTGCCCACCATACAAAACCTGGCAGCTGTTGGAGGAGGGAGTTTCTTCACTTCTCCAAATAAGAGAGTACCAATACTTGTACAAATAGTCAAATTCATGTATGCACCTCCTCTTTCCTGAAGTTGCCATGAATATGCAATAGCATAAGGTGGATTAATTGTTTTTGTTTCAGTTAAAATAGATGCTGTGAAATATTTCCCTTTGTGGAGGAGTCAAGAACACGCTGCCTGTTAGGCCAGATCCTACCCTTTCCATGTGAATTAAAATTGGTTTTCTGATTTCTATTGGTTACTCCCAGAAGGAGGGGTAGGTGTGCATAGCTGTCCCACAGAGACATAATGGAAAAAGTCCATTTAAATTTTTAAAATGTACACTACTTCCATAGCTTGCTCACTCTAGAGTGAGTGCAGTGATTACCCCTTACCTCCTCCATTATTTAATTTAGAAGAAAGAAAATGTCAGACTCTAACAAATTTCCTATCTATATAGCAAGTGCATGAGGTAAAAATTATGGCATTTTTTATGGCACTTTCTAGGAGTGGGAAATGAGGAGAAAGGAACCCTTTGACTTTGCTGTTGACTGTCAACAATAACCTGTTTTGTTCTTCCTGAAGCTCTCCCTCGTGTATAAACATAACTATAAACATATATGTGTGCATGTATGCATATACACGCATTGCACGTTATATAAAGCTAGTGTGACCCCACCAGGGTCAGAGTCTGACACGGATGAACTTGTGCCATTGACTTTGCAGGGATCAGGATCGAGTCTCACACCAGGCTGTCTAATCTGATTTGAGAGTATATGTATGTAATGCAGTGCGAAAAGAATATAGTGTTCAGTCCATGTCTTTACACCTGGTGCTCAAAAACCTATTTTTCCCTAATTCCACACAAGTAATGCTAAACCATGCTTCAGGTGCGGAGCAGGGGAGGGGCCGGAAAATCTCCCGGCAAACGAGGAAGCTGCGCTAGGCCCGCGGGCTCCCCTAGCCGCTGGCTGCCCTGCCAAGGCCGCGCATCCCTCCACAGCTCCTCAAGCAGATCCCCCGCTGGTTTGAAGCCCGAAACACCGTCCCGGATGCACCGAAGCCCATCCCCATCGCCGAGAGGATGCCGGGATCCAGCCGCCGGGCTCCGCCCCCTCTTTCCGGAGACCGCTCTGATTGGTGTTTCCCGGGAGACAGGCGGCGGCGCGCTGGGGGTGCGGCGGGATGCGCAGTCCGGAGCTCCGAGCCTCTGCTCTCCCCGTGCTCTCCCACTCTCAGTCCGTGGCCCCCTGCCTCATCGCCCGCCCCTCTCTGCTATTAATTGCCGTCAGCGGTAGCGCTACCCTCCCGAACAGGAGCCGTCTGTCACGGCACTTAGTGCCCTCTCCTCCCATTGCCAAGTAAATGAGTTATTATCGCTACTGATCCGCCTCGTCGGTGTGCTCCTCCGATCAGGAAGGTTCCGAAAAAAAGATTCAGGTCTTAAGCTGTTACTATAGCCACTTAATAACATCATGCATGGACATTTAAACTTCTTGTAAGTCGCGGAAAGGATTAGAGAGAAATCGCTGCGCGGGGCTAATGATACCGTCCTGGCTCCGGAGCGCTGCCAGGTGGACCTCAACCCGCCTGCGATGGTGACTGCCCCGCACCCCTCACCTCAGGGCCAGGTTTAGCAGACACTCTGCATGGGCCCCTAAAAGGCTCTTTGAAGGGCCCTGCTGTCACCCCCCGCCCCCAGCTTCATGTCAGACCCATGTTTATGTCAAACAATTTCATGGTGAAATGGGACAACCCCCATCAGGAGCAGTCATCTCCATGTTGGTGCTGTAAGAATAGGTCCGGTTTTGGATGCTCTTATGACTTTGATTACCTTGCTTACATGTGTGGGTTCTTCCAGACCTTGTAACTAAAGGAGTAATGTATCAAAAAGGATTCTTTGGTGCCCCAGACATTTGGGATACTGTTCATTTTAAAATCTGTGACCACTTGCCTTTCAAATTTCTATGTCTGGCCTACATCATAAGAACACCTTTTAAAAGTGGTTTATGCTAGAATGGTAAACATACTCATATTTAATGTAAGGACAATATTGGGATATTTAATGTAAACACAAATCAGAGCACAACTGATCTTTCTTCTCCAGGTGTAGAAGCTTTGTTGCCATGTTTTTCAGTTCCTTCAGCTCTTATTGAAATCACAGAATTATAGAATGTCCTAAGTTAAATCATAGAATGTCCTAAGTTAGAAGGGACCCACTGGGATCACTGAAGTCCAGTTCCTGGCCCTGCACAAGGGCCTGACAGGCCCAAGAATCACAACATGACAAATGGTAAATGGGTAGTCCCTCCTCCTAAACACCGATGGTTTAAATATCTATGCTGATGTGCAGTGTGTGATAAGAACATAGATGTTTTTTATTGCTTAATGACTGTTATGGCTCTGATGATGCTGTGAGCCATAAGGCATGTGAGTAAGGTTGCAGCAGAGAGCAAGTCTGGCAGACTCATGTGATAAAGTAAGTAAGGAAACTGCCAGTGCATGTGAAATTATGATAAGGGATCACCTTCTGCTTAGCCTCCTGATCTCCCGTTTGTACATCAGCATCACCAAAATGGGAGCTAGGTTAAAATGAACTTCTTAATTAAGGTCTATGGGAGGCAGTCAGTAATTTGTCTTCTTTAGAGCATTAGAAGAGTTTGTTGGGAAAAATTAATGCCCCGTGCTTTGGGTCAAAGCTTGGTAGGTCTACATTTGGCTCAAATAGGACCAGTGTTTCACCCCTTGTAAAAGGACTTGTGTGGTCTGAGTGGGATTATTTTCCTTCTAAAATAAACTATGTCAATGCAAAAGGGCATATAATTGGTTTTTTTCCAAACATGATTTTTTTAAGATTTTTTTTCAATTGCATTTATTTAGTTAATAATGCCAGCTCTCTGAAAGGAATATTAACATCAAAAATACTCCAGTATCATTGTCATATATAATAATATCTTCAGAAAACAAGAGTTTGGGTTGTAGTAAAATAATATAATTATCAAGAGAATAATGGTGCTATTTAATGTAATTGGAATCTAACACACAATAAATTTGTATGAGAAAGCTAGAGTTACTAACAGAGAACCTGCACAGAAAGGATGATATCATGCATAGGCAGTTTCTTCTCACCTGCCTAACTTAGCACAACTGTGGTACGTGAGAATTGGTAAAAATTAACCCTCCTTTGTATAAGTATGAATTACTGTCTTCAGCGGTTCTCTGTCGCAGAAAGCTGTAGCATCTCAGAATTCATTGTGGATGCATAGGCAAGTACAACCTGGTGGTGGTATGGGCTGAAATAGACCCATAGACAATTCTTCACTTATTTTTCACATTAGAAAACTGTCTCAAAATTGACCATTAAAATCTTTTTCCCTATGTCTTCAACTGATGTAAGCATACATTATATAGCTCCCCGTTCAGCTGAGTATTGGGGATTTTATGAGGTACCAGTATTTTACCAGTGAACATAAATAGAATGTTGGGAAATATATGAATATTAATTTTATGTCTTCATCTAAATTCCGATGTTCTTATATGGCTGGGTTCATATGACAGCTATATATATCCTCTTTTTATTTTAGGAGCGTGTACATGGATAAAATTGACATATGCAAACTCATATGTATTTGTCTACGTAATTTTGAAAACAGAAACCTGTGATCTGTGTCAGCACGTGCATTATCAGGAGGTGGGTTTACTATGTTCCATCCTATCAATAAACTCTACGTCATTTGCCTTAAAAAGATTTAATGTGGTGAGGGAAGATCCATAGTTAACACAGTTCCATAATACAGATCAATAAAACGGTTACCAGGAGTGAGTCACCTCTGTCACCAGTCCGTATGTATTGACAAGACAGAAAATTTCCATTTCTTCCCTGCATTGTCCTTTAGCACTGATGACCAATGGGATAGACTAAAATAACTACACAAAATGAAGTAACTACTTAATGATATTATAATTAAATTGACATTTCCTCTAATAATTGAAGAAGAGAGACTCCAGGACAATATTAATGATATTTAAATTTAAATTTTATTCCATTCTAGTGGGAACAGTACATTATTTCCTATAGAATGGTTTAATTCCTATTATGTGTTCAAATTCTTTCATCTTGAAACTGAAAAGAGAAACCAAAGATTTGCTTTCATGTTTTACAAACGATTCATCAAATATAGCTCTGTAATATATTACAACATCTTGCACAGCACTATATTATTAAGTTAACCTGATGCCCAACGTCACTACACACATTCCTGGATGTCCTTCTGATATCTCTCCAGTCCACTGGATTTTGAATTGCGATTATGTAAATTTTTTACTGATAAATAAATTACAGCAATTGTAGTTGAAATACCACTCAGATTCTTGAGACTATTGCATCTAAATAATATATTATGCATTCCTTAATTATTTATCAAGACTAATTAAAAAAAAAACCTGTAGGATAAAGCATACATTTAATTTTAAAAAGCACTTTTTGCGCCAGGTCCAAAAATGTTCCAGATATCAAAAAGAAAATAAGAGTGAGGAAACACAATTTCCATCTTTAAATGTAAAGGGTTTGTTTGGATTAATAATATTGTAACACTGTTACCATTCTTACTGTGAACTTGCTATCAATTATAATATATCTTGGCCAATATATAGAATTTTTATTGGCAGGAAGACAAGAAGGGAACAGTTAATGTGGGTAAAAGGTGAGTATATGGAACAATAAGAGAAGAACAGCAGTTTTAACTTCCACTAAGAAACAGTGAGGAGATACATTCTAAACCCGGTGTTCAATGCTAAAAGTGTAAAATCTCAGTGAGCTGCCTGGTGGTTAGCAGCAGCACTAGACTGTTTTCAGAGGAACTATTTAGCTATACTTGCAAAGGAACTTTATTTTTAGTCTCATGCAAATTCTAATTCTCTACTGGGTTCTAATCACCATGTAGAAATCATCACAGGCATCATAAGATTTCAGTGTACATATAACAGTCTTTATTTCTCTGTTTCAGAACAGACCTTTATCTGGCTGCTAATGAAATACAGGAGATTGATTGCAGAAAACCTACAAGGGGATATTTACTGTACCAGATATAGTAAGCCCCATTTGGTGCATTAGCATTTAACCATTTTATGCAAATTTAGTGAGAAAATGACTCATGTATATGATTTAATATGCATCAGCAATAACTCTTTACATCCTTATAAGGAAAAAAAATTAAAAATTCAGTAGAAAACTAGAATAGTGATGCTAAGTGGTTAAAACATTAAAGCATATTTATTTCAGTGTTTTGCTTACACTAGTGTTCTCATCATGGTGCCACCATTTCATGACAGAGAATAGAGGAGGAAACATTCAACTTAAAATGTCTGCAGGCACAGATCGCTGGATTTGTATGTCACTAAACAATGAACAAGCATAGCCCTGAATACCAAATATTTAATTAGCACTTTTGCCCACCATGCATAGAAAATACCTTCTTTACATGCATCATACTTACCAATTATTGCCATAAAAAGCTACTGGTTTTTTTTTAATGTATGTCACATTCTAGTAAGCCCACACAAGAAAAGCAAAACATCTGTTATTATTTCAAAAACCTCAAAATTCAGAAATTGAATTTAAACAAGTAAAGTCTTTATTTCTCTTGGAGGTGTATTTTAATTATTTAATTTAAACTTAAGTGTGCTCTAAAAGGCTGGATACAACTAATAATTAAGAACTTCAAAGGGCCACAGACACCCCCTAACAGTCTGCAGTTTAATTAAAGGCTATTATGACAAACCTCTTGAACATTTAATGACAAGTGGTGACTTGTAAATGATGCATTTGAGAGGTACCACTCCTGTTCTAAACACTGTTAGACAATGCTGAAATATGCACATTCTCCCAGTGAAAGACTCTATTTTGAGCATAAATGTGATACATTTATGAAATTAAATATTTCTGTCACTTGGAAAGTATACTATTTTGAAGCATTTTGCTTGGAAATATTCATTAGTTTTGTTCATGTCCCTCAACATCTGCAAAATGAAAAGATTATCACTGAAGAGATACACCAGTTAATATAAATGAAAGCCAGCCACTTGGTCACATTTTGCTGGTAACATACGGTATGCAGAAACATTCCCTGGATGTACACACAATAAACATAAGATACTATATTTAAAACAAAGATGTAATGTCTCAATGTAATTTAAAATATTCCACCTTTGAAAGAAAAATTCTGTGTATTTTAGAGATTTTTCCCAAGCAGCATATATTCAAGAATTTGTAGGAATGTAGGCCAAAATACCTATCAAATCAAAATGTATTGTACTAACTCTTAGTCATTGAGCCCAATCCTGTAAAGTCCCTGTTTTTCAGGTAGTCTTCACTGTCTTATAGTGTCTTTCAAATTTGGCGTCTCCTATAAATAAGAGCTACTAAAATAAACAGAGGTTTAAGTTGGTCTTATCATACAAAAAATTGGCATTTCTCATGAATAGATACAATCTTATATATTTTGAGTTTTAAACTGGATTTTTACCTGTTCTTTCTGCTTTCATCCCTGTGGTTTTGCACTCTCAGGTGAAGCCAAATCATGTGCTTAAAACCCACACTTTGAGAATGTTAAAGGTCACACGACATTTGAACTCTCATGTGTAAAATGATGAGCTCACCTAAAAATGAACTAATGAAAATGTAATTTTCATGTTCTAATAATTTTAAAAATTAAGATTTTCCCCCCAAAATGTGCTTAAATAATTGCACACACTTTCATGATTTAAGGTAATTTATTGTCTAGGTCTATCAATACTGGACTTTAAACCTGAAAGTACTTATTTACTAATAATTTAGAGAGGGCACATGAAACATGTGCCCTGTATGTTTCTGTCTTTGGAGAGGCTACAAATACTTATGGGAAAAATGAAAGAATAAGCATAAACAAATCAGGTTACCAACGTTGTTTGGAAACGAAAATATAAGATTTAACATGGAAAAGAGAAAATACATGGGTGAAAAAAAAATCTGAAACACAAATAAATGTTCAAAAGAAACATATACTTAATAATAAGAGATCTAAGACCTAAGTGAACAACAAGTTATCAGGTTAAAATATGATTTAAAAACAAAAGGCAATGAAGTAGCAGCAATGCCTCTTATGCAGTATATTTTCAAGCATCATGTTGAGAACCCATAATTTTGGCCTAAGAGTATGAGACTACCTGGAATATAACATGCCTGTTATAATATAAGACCTATAATGAGTCAGGCTCATAAGATGCAGAGAAAAAAAAGGGGGAAACTATTGAGGTGACAGAATGGAGGGATTGCTTTGGAAGGAAAGCTTGAGGGAAGTGATTGAGCAAACTGATGATCAAAGCAAATGTGTGGGTGTTTGGATAAAGAGTAATTCCAGCTTCCAATGATTAGCATTGTGTTAAGCGGTCATTGGTCATTGTTTGTATGCAACCAGAACTTTCTCTATTGTTAACCAAAACCAGGCTAATAGAACACCAAACAAAATGCTGCTAGGACAGTGCTGACGTGATGGTCTATGTACCTAGGAAAGGTAAATAAGAAAGTGAGCAGAAAAGATGGCTGTCTGAATATCTGGAAAAATTCCTAGAGAAGAGGTGCGTGGTGGGTTAGATTGGTTCTCTGGAGAATACTCCTGAGAACTCATTGCAGGTTATGATCTTGAGTACTTAAGAAGATTGGCTAGGTCATCTCTTAGATCTTTTTTCATCTCTAAATTTCTGTGACTATACATTAATTTGATTCGGGTGATTCTTTTGCCTAGAGCTAAATCTTCAAATAAAATGATTTCTAAAGATAAATCTGGATAGTTCATTTGCATACTCAAGAAGCACATGTGATAGAGACCTATCGTGATAGTGTTTGTTGCCCAGAAATCATCACAGGAGTAATAAGAATGCAATCATCTTGAAACATAAAAGTAAAGAATCACAAATGAAAATGGTTGGTTTAAGATTCACAGTCTTAAGCTGAAGATCCCAAAGGTATAATCATATTAGGTATAGGCATATTCCTTCCATTTATTTGACATAGATAGATATCTACTGCCTTTGCCCTTTTATTCACAGTTTCCCATAAGACAGTGTCTTTATTATTCCTTTCTGTGAGCTGGTGAAATACAAATATAGCAGGTTGCATATGATTATATTATGGTCTATAGCAAAATATCACATTTACAAATACAGTGGTCAAAAAATTTATCTTTTAATATTTGTGTCTTAGACAGTTTGTATTGTTCTCTAACACCCCTTGCATCTTTCCACTGAAGTCAATGAGTGATGCTGGTGTAAAGACAAGATTTCTTTATCTGTAGAATATTAAAATATCTGTAGAACATTAAAATGATTGAGTCTCAAAAATTTTACAAATTATTTTTCTGAGTAGACACTGACAGAATACTAGATTAGATTACTTACAGAGGGACTTTTCCTGATTTCATACTTCATTTTCAGTTTGAACATGGTGTGAGCATTCAGATACCTTGTTCAAATAAGAATTACTCCAGCCTGCCAAATACAAGCACTTTTATAATATATAATCTGAGAGATGGTTTGGTATCTCTGAGCTGTTCTGTGTGTTTTACTGACATGCATCCCTGTTGTGCAGTTTACATTTATACATATATATATTTACAGAAATATGTATGCAGAAATATGTAAAATATATATATTATATACAATATACATGAACTACCTAGAAAGAGTTTACTTCACTGTAGAATTTATTTGTGTTATTGTTTCCTAAATTAGAGAGAAAAAGAGGAACTTTCAAAATAATAAATATGTTTTTAAAAAAGGAAATAAAAGGAGAGGGGAAAAAAAAAGCTGTCAACCTTAAATCCATTTTAACTCTTATTTTTTTGGTTCCTGATAATTTCCAACAATGACTAGGCATGACAAAGTGAGTGGGTTCTCTCATGTGCTTTCTCATATGGTATTGTTTGCTCTAATAATGCCATGCCATTTCATGACACAAGCTGTATGTTGGTGTTGTTGTGTATTAGGTGTCAAAGGGTTGGTGCAGGTGTGAGCACAGCCTTCTTCACAGGACCTATGATTAGCAATTCCTCCACACCCCACCTCTTGTTTTTCCCCTCTTAGGCCTTTTTCTGTGCTTGCTGTCCTTTCCCCAGTACCAGTGCAGAGGAGGATTTTGTTGTAAGATGTAAACACAGAGAACAAGCACAGAGCTGGTGCTCTCAGGATGAGAGCTTTGCTGTCCTTGAGGGTAACTAACTGAGGAGAAACTTGCTTCTTTGGGAGCATCAGTGTTAGAATTCAACCTTTACAAACCAGGGCATTCTCTGACCTATTGGCTTTGGTTGTCTCCAGTGAGTGTTAATAGAATTAATTCAGATTTGCCTTGATTTAAAGTGAGAACTGAATTAAATGCCTTTTTTTTTTTTCCTCCTCTCCCCCTAGGTTTGCCAGCCCTCTTTTGCTTTTTTTTTTCTTTTAATATCAATAAAAATGATACCATTTCTCCTCCATGCATTTTTGCACTATTTAAATAAGTGATAAGGTTGTAAAATTTGTGTTCTAAAGCCAACCTAAGAAATACGGTAGGTGATGGTAGAAATAAGGTCGTCAAAAAATAATTACATATATATTATGTACATCCAACTTCTCTAGTTGGTTTACTGTCTGCCAAACAGCAGGAATTGATCTGTAGGGTATAGACTTAAAGAGGAAAAACTGTGCAGTGATTAAGAAAATTAGAAGTTCCTTAGCCAATCAGAATGTAAAGCATCGCAAAGTTAAGAACAAACTTTATACAGCATTTGAGCATGTCTGCACAGTAATTTTCAAAAAGAAGTCAGTTTTATTATAATTTTACTATGAAAACTCTTTGTATTATGTACTTGTGAAAATTATTTTTCATAGATCGAAGTGAGAATTCCAGATGAAATTTTATGTAACCTATACAAATTTGGATATAAATAGATTATTGCAACAAAGTTCATAGAGTTCTGGAACTGCTGCTCCAAAACGCTAAGTTCTGAAACTTAACAATCAAGTATAGAGATATTTTTTTTCTTTTTCATGAATAAATTTAGCAAAATTACATGATTTGTGATTTTGCCCCTTGGTTTCTCTGCAAGTTAGATATAAAATGTGTGTATAAACTAATAATAAGCCTTTCTGTACAGTAAGTTTGGGGCAGATTATAGGTGGATTAACTGTAGTTTAACAAATATTTCACAAACCAAATATTTTAGCCTTTTTCACAAAGGCAGAAAACTTTTTGAAGGAAATAACATCAACTCTCCCTTAACCAGTTAGAATATAAGAAGAATTCTGATCTCTTTTTGAATTCATTTATGTATGTTGATTAGGATCTAACATATTCCATAAAATTTAAATTTCAAGTAGTAACTGAATAAAATACAAAATTTTGGAGTATTCTAATACATAAAAATGCAATCTGTTGATCTTGACTTATAAATCGGGATGAAAGTAAAACCACTTTCCTATCTTCAATTTGCAAAGACATAGCAAGTAATATCCTTACAGAACACTTGGCATGAGTATATGTGTATGTGAGTGATAATACATGTAGATGCATGTTTAAATTTATGTATAAGATCTATAGGTATAGGTCTATGGAGAGAGGACACCTTGCATATCAAATCATTCATAAATGTTTATTAATTAATCATAAAAAAAGGTACATTTGATTGTGAGGCTGATTGTTTGGTTTCGGGGTTTTTTTAAGCAGGGAAATCTCTCAACTTTGTAAACATTTTCTTTCAGAAGACCTTGAGAGAGGACCTTCCATCATCAAAATTATATACATATGTTTTTAAAAGCTATTTTCTATATATGAAGAAAGCCTGAGAGAATTATCATTCTGTCAAAATATTTCTGGTTTTAATTTGAAATTCTACTCTCCATGAAGGATCTAAATCTCTATGTTTTCCCTGGGAAATTTATCTTTTGCAGTCAGCTTCAGTCAATATTGGGCACAGCTGAATTGGTACTGCAGGTATCTGACTTGGAGATTATTTATGCAGATATAATTAAGGAATATTCAGTATTGTTTGTGAATTAAGGTGTTTAGTGTGCTTTAACTGGTGAATATCTGATACAATTATTTTGCCAAAATGAGTCTTCTCATTAGACATGACCTCAAGGCACAGATGAATCAAGGGCATATTCAGCACTGCTTAGGAATCAGTTCTGACCGTGCTCTGGAGTTCTATGTTTTATCATTCTGAGTATTGGCAACTACTTTTTTTTTTTTCATCTTAGCTGCACATTTAGGTGACAACTGGATTATCTTCAGTGAAGAGTCCTACAGCAACTTGATAACTAGTAGCATAATGACATTAGAAGATTGAGGAAGTTGAAAGCAGGACAACTTGGAAAGGAAAACAAATTTTAATCTATTACACATTTTACTTGAGAAGTCATCTGATTTTTATAATAAAGGCACATTTTAAGAAAAGGTGTTTCTGACTTTTGAATTAAGAGTTAGATGCAACTTTACTTATTTAACAATACTGTGGAGAACTAAATATTCATACTCATGGTCCTAATATTTTGATATAAGAGAAACAGTCATCCAGGATAATAAGGGTGTTGTCACGATAAGGGTGACAACTGTATCAGTAAGTTAAATATCAAAACAAGTAAGTCCTGAATCTCCCTACCACTGGGATCAAGCATTGTATTCAGCAGGCTTCCATACAAAGCTTATGTAGGTATAAGACTCATGATGAGTTTATCCAAGAGATTTATCTTCAAAAACAAAAATCAGAAAGAACTTTTCTTAGGGAAGAAATAGTCTGGTGATGCACGAGACTACTTTATTGCTAAGTGTCACTGTTTCATGCCAGTCTCATTTTGATGTGTTTTAGTTTATTCTTGATGGACTCAGCTGTGGATTTTACACCTTCATAAGTGAATTCTGAAATTGAGTAATAATAAATGCTTTATACATAATTGAAAGGGTTCCCTTCCTCTCCTTCCTTCTCTCTCTCTCTTTAGAATTTTAAATAAAAGTCTGTAGCAAAAGGAAAAGACCCCAACATATGAGGTGTGCATAGGTTAGTTCAGCTGAAGTTCTTGAAACTTTCATGCTTTGGCCAGGTGAATTCCTGCCTTCCCTCCCTTCCCTCTCCTCTAAGGACTCAGCAAAGATACAACCCTGCAAAAAGCTAAGTGCCTTCTGTGATATGCTCATTTTAATTTTAATGGAAGCTGAGACTGTTCAGCACCTTGTAGTAGACACTCAGCAGCTCAAAGGCCATCAGTTTCCTTCTCAAATGCAGGGGAAAGAATAATCTCGAGACAAAGTCAATGTGCCCTTAAGGAAATTTCTTTTCCAACCCAAATCTAGCAATCAGTGAAAGGTCGTATGGGACATCAGGACTTCCTGACAGAACAAGCTGTGGATGAAGCCTGACTGTTCCTTTCTGAACTTTAATACCTATCTCTACAAAACTCATGTAGATCAGGAAAATAGAAGAGTGGGAGCTTTCTAGTTGACTGCCATCAGTGGAGCTGGGATAGGTTTCTGCTTTCCATCAGAGAATCTCAGTCTTCTGGTGGGGGCACCTAGAAGAGATTAATATGAATATTAGCAAATACTATGCAGTAGCCAATCAATCATCTCTGTTAGCGGGTGGTCACATTTCCCATCAGTCTGAGAGAGCTTAGCTGGTGCGCTCCCTACAGAGGCAGAAAGTGGAGCTGTCTTACAACTCCACCTACAACTGAATGTAGTTCATAATTCCTGTTGCTTTCCTGATGTTGAACTCTTTATCCTAAATCCTGAAGGGAGATAATAACTATTTTTATACACTGGACTAAACCCTTGCCCAAATAAGAAGGAAATATTCTTAAGCTTTAGTTTACTAGATGCAATATGAAAATAACCAAAGAATTCTGCTTTGCATTTGTGATTATTATTATTATTATACACAAGCTCTGTATGTCAACAACCAAGTCTTGGACATATTTTAGATGTCAATATTTTTATCTGATTTGCTTTTTTTAAATACTATTTGTTGTAGCTTACTAGTGAGCCATGTCGTGGTTTTTCTGTCTCCTAAGTATGCAGTGTGTTGTGTGGATATCTAAACTCTAGCAACATTTATTATAAAACTCAGTTTTGAGATGTAGGGTATCAGTTCAGATACACTTGATAGTTGCTATATGTGGTTCTAACCTGTCTGTTACTGACGGGTTCTTGCTTTCACTGGGAACAAATCCTGTGTCTTTGTTGAATGAGGCCAGAAGAGAAGAATACGTGAATGTAACTGCTTAAGAACAAGGCTGATGGGAAAAGACACTATTATTGAAGACTTTCTAGTTTACTGAAGGGTTTTGATCAGGAAAAAAAAGACAAAACCAACCAAAATGTTTGGTCTTACCATTACTGAACTACATCTCTCCACATTCTAGTATTGTGTCATGGTGTTAAAGCTGAGATTCCTTCTCTCCTGTTTAATCAAGTTCTAGCCATGTCACTGGAGTTGCATAGCTGCAAGGGCCTGTACACTGAACAACAGTCCTGGTACATAGAGGAAAATAACTCCAATGGCATTGAAAGACTTTTAAGCACACATGGTGCAAGATTTACATATGGAAATACCTGATATTGCCATTAGATTTTGAAATGCCAAAATAAGGAATAATGGGAAACTGACTTTTACCATAAATTTTAAAACTTAGAAAATTTTTCAGTTGCATTTGTGTTCTAGAAACTTAAGCTACCCTTATTTCTCACAGAGAGAAGAATCAGGAATTGATTTAAATGGAAGAAAGAAATAAAAAGGAGTTGGAAAATAATAAAAAAAATGAGCATGTTAGTTAACATAATGAGCTTAATCTAAGTGTAATATCATAACTGCTAAATCCAAGAAAACATCTTTGTTGAAATAATCTATGAAATTCAAGTATATGTATTCTTACCTAAGTTAAGCAAAAAGCTAAGAGCCATTTTTCCACTGTTTTCCAGTTCCCCAACTTATGCATCCTTTTCAAAGATCATTTTTATCAGTTTAGACAATTAAAATAAAATCAAGACCAGTGACTACTGTAGGTAAAAAGTGGCTGAGTAATAAAGAGCAAAATTCTTTCTACTATGACAATGAATAATTTAAGCAAACATACTGACTTCCCCGCTCAGAAAGTTGGTAGATTCCCAGCCTATAGAAATGAAGAGCTAAGATCATGTCTCCATTTATTTTTAAAAGTGATTTTAGACACTATGAAGTTTGGCAGTATTATCAGGTCATCTATAGGAGCAGATATTGAGCCTGGATTTCTAAAGCCCCATCTATTATTCTACACAGACAGTAGTGCAGACCTCAATTTCTTCACTGGTTTTATTTATTTAAGTTTACATTCCTTCACTGATAACATCTGGTTCTCTGTTCACAGGACTTTAATACAAAGAATAGAGTTCCCAGATTTTTTAATTGGCAGTCTGAAATTGCTGTGGCTATTAAATGTGGCCATTTTAGCTTATCAAACAAACAAACAACCCCCCCAAAAATACAAAACAACAAAAACAAACAAACAAACAAACAAACAAACAACCCCCCCAAAAAGCATGCCATAACCAAACAAGAAAAACTAAACCCACAAAATAAATTCTGCTGACTTTTTTGCTCAGTTAACTTAATAAAGTGAAAAATACTGACATAAATATGTTCACTTAAGACTATGGTGCACTCATCTAAAATAAGGAGGGAAAATATTTTTCCAGTTGGATCACAATACTTTGAGGAAGCTTGTTTTGATGTCAAGCATACAAGCAATTTAAAACTATAGATGATCTAGTTCAGGATTAAATCAAACATTTTAAAAATTTCTTGCTTCTGGATACATTTTGCATCCAAGATTAATTTCCAAATTAATCTTTCAAAGCAGTAGTTCAGGTATTCTGATGGTTCTTCCATTGTACTTAATTCAATATGTGGGGAAAAAAAGGTTCATAGCTACATTATAGTGATTTTTGTAACTTCAACAAGTATCAACAGATGTCACAATGTTAAAATTAATCTGAAAAATCTGACTACAATGTACCAAAATCAGCATATAAAACTAATTTACTGATTTTAAACCAAAATCAAAATAATAGTTCAGACATGGCAGTATTTTGGGATAGTTAACGGAAAAGTAATGCAACATACAATATAAATGTAATTCCCAGTTATTGTAATATTGTCAGAGTGCCAGTGGTGTAATAGTTGTTTGAAATGAGAAATATGTATGAGCATTTAAGGATGTAAATTATTCCTCTAAAGTGATCAAAATAAAAAAGGAATACTTTCTTGATAATTGAATTCTTTATTTTCTAAGCATGAAATGTATTGAAAGGAATGTAGCAAAAATCTCAACATGGATAACTGACATGAGTTTTTTTTTTCCTGTCTGTTTCTCAGTCCACTTATAATCTAATTGTTTTTCCCTATGTAGCTGGAAAGTAGTCAAAACCCAAAGACAATGCATATACTTCCAATTTTGCATCAATAATGTCTTGATTTTCTCAAAGACTGTTTCAATCAGTGTCAGATTGTGACATTGATTGTGAATTAGAATTTGCCACAGACTTTAGTAGGAGGTTCTGCTAAGAAATCAGTTCCCTGGTCAGGATGATTCTGGAAGAAAGTGAGATTCCTCTGAAAGAAAGAAAGAACCTGATGTCTCATAAAAATAGGATAAGCATATTGTGGTAGTGGTATGAAAGCTGGAAAATGAAAGAGGAGTTGATACACAAAAATAGAAATCAAGTTAAAGGTGATGTTTTTGTTTTTGGCTCTTTTTTAGACCACAAGCTAAAAACTAATATTTTTCTATTTCTTCAGCCTGAGGAAGGCCTCAAAGACAGAGGAATGCCTCTAATGTAGTTCTGTACTTCAACATGTGTTTTAAAAACTACAGGAATGTTATTGGGGCAAAAGTGATAGGACAAGTCAGAAGAAAACTGCCATTGTTTTCCTTGACCAAAGAGACTCTGAGGAGTTACTCTAAGTTTACACTTCTGGTAAATAATTAAGACTGTTAGTCCAATTATAGATCTAAACATTCCTCTGAAAATCATTGTCTAAACATTTCCCTGGTGTTTTTTTTTTTTTTTTTTGTGCAGAGGACCTAATTCAACCATCCTGAGTTTCATGGTATGATATAACTTTAATTTAGGTTAAAAGGCCAAATTCTAATCTCGTCTGTACAAGTGGTACATCTTGAGAAAAGCTATTAAGGTAATTTGAGTTCCTTTAGATTTACTGCAGTGTAAGTAAAAGCTTATAGGGTAAATTCATGTAAGATTTATTTATGCTTGGACAGGCTACATGCTTGGGCACCTAAATTTTCTCTGAAAGATAAAAATTTCAGCTTTTATGTTCTGTCTTACAGCCCTACTTATTTATATATTCCTGTAAATTAGTAGGCTATATTCCATATGTAAATGCAAACACTTCAAAATAATCTGGTTTTGAATCTGAGAGACGTGGGGGAAAGGGAATAAAAATGCTTTTTTTCCCAGCTAAGGAATGGCAGTTCATTTCTTCTCACAGAATCTTGTATACACTTACTCCTGTAGTATATTTGCTAGCATGCTTTGCTAAAAATGGTTCTACCTTTGACAGATGTGGCCTTAGGCACGCAGAGGCTGTGACATTCATGGGCATAATATATGAAAGCCTAAAACACAGAAGATGCATCTTTCTGATTCCCTCAGAATATAGTGAGGGAATCACAACGACTTTGTAAGGGTACATGCAGCCTCCAGAAGAAACCAAAATATTATTGTTTAGAGTTACAGGAATGGGCAAAAAAAAAAAAAAACAACTTTACACATTTTTAGCATGACCAATTCACAACATTGCACAAGTCTTAAATAATTCATCAATAAGATAGGTGATTTGACATGAGGTCTTTTCCACTGAATATAATTATGTCTTGAGTAAAAAAAATAGTATGTGTGTATATATACATATACACTATATGTATATATATATACATATATATATATAGTGCATGTCATTGAACAAATTATGTCAGAGAACAAAACACAGCAAAGTCTACACAGCCATGAATGTTTCCATAATAGAAGTAAGCAGAGTATAATACAGAAGGCAAAATAAGGGCACAGTGGCTTAGGCACATTCTGTTTCCTTCTAAGCCTAATTTTTTTCAGTTAGGTTAAGTGGGAATTTTTCTGTTGTTGTACAGAAAAGAGTGCAACGTTTTACAGAGAAAAAAAGCCCAAACAAAAAATCCCACCTACACTCTAGGAAACTATGGAACCATTTTGAAAACAGGAACCAAAATATTTTGATAAATATAGCAATCCAGAGAAACAATAAGAAGTGAGATTTAAAATCCCCAAATGGAACTGTGTTATAGATATTAAGATAACAAAAAATAGGGGAAGGTGTCATTGTTATGGGTTTGAGGCTTACAGTGGGTTTGCATTGCAAACATAAGCGAAGCACCCAGAAAATGCTGTGGTAGATAAAAATGGCAACTGACCCAATTAGCAATAAACCAGACTTACCAAAGGTAGTGTAAATGTAGCTGAGAATCAGAAGTGTTTTTCAAGCACAGTTTTTAGGATTCTAGATTATGGAACAAATAATCTTGAGCAAAGAAAATGAGGAAAATACAAAATGTTTGTTGATTATTGATCCACTGGGGACTAAAATCAGTATAGTTTATTGAAATGCATATCACCATCTTAATATGTTTCATAAACAAGACCCAAGTCTTGTTTGTAAGCTAGGAAAATATATTTTGCACTTATTTTGTATTATTTACATATCAATTGTAGAGCTTAATTTTTCATATAAGCAGTTTCAGTTACAGTTTGAGATGCTTTTTTTATTTTTTCTAATATTAAAATTTTACCTATACATATAGATTGGTTTTGGAACGAACTGTAATTCATGCTCCTTATAATTTGATATTTCAGCGGATTATTTCTGACTTCATGGTTATATTCCCTTACATGTAAAAGCTGCTGGTTCTACCTATCCATTAGGAAACTCTAAAGCAGTGCTTTTTATCCCATGTCTCTGCTATTGGGCTTTTAGCTGCTCAACATAACTGTGTATGGTTGAACAAGTGAAACAGTTACAGGTGTTATTTAGTAACTCTTGCCATAGAAATTAAATCAGACTGAATTTAAAGAATGAAATAATTATGAAAAACTGAAAAGAATAATTTAAACAAGATGAGAGGAAGTGATATTTCTTAAGTTAGCTGCATAACTGGTGTGTTAGAAGTCACTTCCAAAGGCAATAAGCAGGATGACACTTTAGCAAAGTATTAGATAGGCTATCACAACTTGAGTAGCCACATTATATGAGAAGTCAACTGGGTACAGATAAACAATCAAAAAGTCAAATAATAAAACCTTTCTTCTGGACTGGTAACTTCATTATGGGCCTTTTCTATTTGTAAATCATTTTTCTTTTGTTCAGATAATGCTGGCCAGCCAGATAGTCAGGATGATCTGATCCAGGATATCAGTTCCAATGCTTTTTTGCATTGGATACATAATTCCTACAGAACTAATGGAAATTGCACCTACTACAACAATGGCTGAAATTTTTTTAGGACTGTGGTTACAGGTTTTGTATGCAAAAAGAACCCAAACAAAACAACAACAAAAAAATAAGTCCTTAGAAAAATTGTATTAATTTAAATTCATAAACCAATGGGGTCCTTCAATTGTACAAATGGAAGATATGTTAAACTGAAGAATTTTATAGGACATCAATAATTTTATAATTTTAGGGCTATAGTGTTTTAAACCTCAGCAAATATGGCTGAAATAATGTTTCCTTAAGCTAC
Source organism: Pyrocephalus nanus (assembly GCA_038380795.1). Lineage (NCBI taxonomy): Eukaryota > Metazoa > Chordata > Aves > Passeriformes > Tyrannidae > Pyrocephalus > Pyrocephalus nanus. Next base: position 48,987,049 of record CM076263.1, on the reverse strand, counting down.
TTTAAAGGTGCTCTTTCTTTAATATGGCTATTTGATAGATCAAATATTCCACTGGAATTTTAAACTGAAGCTTTCTTTTTATCTGTAAGAGTACTGTAAAGGCACAAAAACCCTTCTTTTGTAAAATTTGATGTAAGCCGAGCATCTGTAGTCCTTTTCTGCAAAATTTAATCCACTCTCCTTTGAAACAGAGCAAGACTCCTGCAAACCTTTTGCATGTATTTTCTTTCGCCATTCTGATTTCTTTTCAATCTGATTTTCATATAGGTTTTTTCTTTCTGTCTTCCAATAAGCATTTTCTTCTCTGCCTGAGTCTCTGTGAAGCTCTTCTGCCTCTTTCTTCTGCACACCTTTTGACTTTCCTACCCCTCTCATTCAAATGCTGGCAGATGATGTTTCTCTCAAGTTAGTGAAGTATCTCTGTGTCTGGATCACTTGTGCTGTGAGGTTATACAGTTATCTGTCACACCAGCCAAATATTCCAAATTGGTTTAGTTCCTTTAATGAACAACCCAGCATAAATAAGACAAAACCCTGCTCTTTTTTATGTGAATGAGAAAACTTGTGTATTGCTGGAATCATTATTTAAAGATTTTTTTCTGATTGTGGCAAGGATCACAAGACCAAAATTACAGTGCGTTTTATGTATACTTAGCCATCACAGAAGCAGTAAAAGGCAAGACAAGTTTACAACCCTATAGAGTATAAAACTTCTCAAGATCACTTCGATGTGTGCATATGCATTCTGAAACTACCGAATATGGAGAATTTAAGGGCAAGCTAAATCATCTCAGCTCTTTACCATCCAGTTTCAATAAAAAGATATATATATCCAAGATTTATTAATCAGGTTTGCCCTATACACAAATATGTACACTAGTTGAACATTTTTGTCACCTTATTATAGTTTTAAGATGTTGTTTATTGCTGTTTCTTAATTCGACTTAAATCCTGACATATCTCAGAATTAACTGGTCTCATTTTAAGATCTAAGAAACATCACTTTTGTTAGTGTATACTTTGACTAAGTGAACACTTTTAATTTTTTTTTTTTTTTTTAATTTGGGTTATCTGGAATGGTATGCTAAAATTAAACTAATAAAAAAAAGAAATTAGAGGATCTGCTTTCATTTCAGACCTCTGACCCAGTAGACAGTCAAATGCAAAGTATGGGTAGCCAGAAATCACAATACTTAGATGAAACAAACCTTTTCTTAAAAGTCCCAAGGTCCAGCTCAGGCTTGGTATCACACTACTGTTTTGATGGGATGCTATAATATTTTATTTTTGCTTTTTTTATCCCTGTCACAAAAAAAAAAAAAAAAAAAAAAAAAAAAAAAAAAAAAAAAAAAAAGGAGAGAGAGAAAAAAGTGGAGTAAAAAGTCTTTAAAATAAAATAAATAAAAAAATTGGTTAACCATGTTTTGCCTACATTCACTAGCCTTTCTTGACCAAAATAGTTAATTCCATTTTGTTTAGAATGTTGAGAATCAGTGTTTTGTCAGGGTCAAAATGCTCAAGAGTTTCAGAAACGTGTTTATCCTCAGAGGTCAGGTCAGCCTCAGTATAAGCCAAAAACCTTTTAGCTTGCTATATAATTTTTCTCAAAATCAAGACGTTCTTCTGAGGCATTATCACTCACATAGTGAGAGATGGAGAGAGACAACAGATGTTGCACTAGAATATGTAATTTGCCTTCTTTCAACTTCTCTGACTCAGTTTCTCGCCTTTATTCTGTTATATGAATAGGTATTAGGCATTTCTGCTTGGAAATAAAAGCATATTTTATAGACTTAGTTATGTATTTTGAAATAAAAATATAAGATTCCAACAGAAAAGAAATACAGAATCATCCTGGCATGTTTCTGTAATAATTTGCTCCGCGGAAGCCATTATTATAGAACTGTACTGGGATCACGAATAACACCTTCACTGAAGATAACAGCAATAAGAAAATCACTATGTTAGAAAAAAAAAAAAAACATTTAGTCTAGGCCTCTGTTTTAAATGATTGTATATCTCACTTCAACGGCACTATGCAGAATATATCAACAGTGAGGTGAAAAAAATAATGCGTACTAAATCAAACACAGCAAATCAGGAGGGTGCTGAAAGGTTATCTGCAAACTTCTAATTCAGAGAAGATATTGAAAATGGAATGCAATGACTATGGAAAAGAGCTGAACTTGTCCCATTAAATACAGATTCTCTAAGACAGTTTTCAAATGCACTATGAAGGGCAGCATGACATGGGGATGGCAGCTGCACCTGCTTACAGGGAAGATCCCTGAAAATTCTTTCCTGGTATTTTTGGAAATACATATGTAAGGATCATTACAGGAGGGCAGTGCGAGATGAATAGCACCTACAGTGTGCCATTGTGAAGGTTTCCAGTGGTAACAGCAATCAGGCCTTTGCATTGTTTGTGATTTTTAGCCCACAGTATTGATCATAACTCTTCCCTGCTTGCCCTTGTGTCACCTTAAGAGCAGGCATGGGGCCAAATGAGTTTTACTTGACCTTTCTTACAATATTCTCAGGTAGAATGCTACAAAAAAACCCCTGACACTGAAGAATGGGGTTATCACTGTTCTGTGTAACCACTTCTTCCTCCTACAATACCATGGGGTTTTCTTTTTGGAGGATGAAAGGAAGAGTGCAACCTTCCTTTCCTAGATCAGAATAGTGACAGTGATGACATGAAGCTTAGCAAAGTTGCTTTTTTGCACTTTTTACTCTTTTGTTTGTTGGTTCTCATTGCAAACCTGCAGATCCAGGGATGATATTAATCCAAGTACTGGACTTCATACCAAGACTTCTCTGTTGTTTCATGTATGACAGAACTGATTAATTGTTTTTAATTAACAGAGTAATATTTTCAAACTATTTTTCATAGTATTCTGTGAGAAACTAATTTTCAAAATTACACAAAGTATTCAAGACAAAAAAATTTCTTCAATAATGGACAGGTAGGGCTTGATTAGGGCTTTTTATTCACAATCACCTTCTGTAAAACAGTATTTTGCACAGAGAAATGTAATACAATGTATTACTCTCAGACATTTGTACTTTTATGCAAATGCTTTGTATTCTGATTCAATACTTAGGTTGCACAGTGTGCAGCATTATCTTGATTTTTTTAGGTCTTATCATCACTTACTGCTTCTTAATTTGTGAGACTAAGAGTTTTCAGGACAGATGATTTTCTGGACTAGGACATCTGCACAAACATATATTTGCAAAAGTACCAACATTAACATTTTTGGTACTTCCACCTCAAGGTAAAAAAGACTTTCTTACCTGCGTTTTTGCCGATCACACTGACATTAATGGATAAAAGTTTTTTCCTAAAATAATATTTGTTTTTTCTTTATGCTGTTCTATTGCTCTGGCTCTATTCAGTTCCAGAGAAATGAAAAATGGTGAAGACTTAAAAGGTTACCTAATGTTTTTCTATTCCACTGAAGGATTGTTCCTTAAAGTGTTTTCTCTTGAAAAGAACAGGAAGTCCACTATGTCCCCTGGGAAACTTTTATACAGTCTAATAGAATTCATCATTAGAAACGTTTTCACTTTGTTCAGTTCATATTTTCCTTTCCCTCATTTCATTCATTTCATCATCCTCACTTCTATTTAATGACAATAATCTGACAATCAGACTGCATTGTCTTTCCAGATACATTACCAAACATTTAGAACCTGCAGTCATTCTGCAGTCATTAATAATGTACAGTGGCCTACAAGTGATGAAAATTTAGTCTCCAAAAGCAATTCTGCAAGATGATGGGTGCACCTTGCTAAGTGCTGCACAGCCCTCAAATTCATCACCTTGTGGTTAAATTCAAGGCTCTCATCTTTGTACTCAAACTTTATTTGACCTAGACATTTGACCAGATTCTGCCCTCTCTTTTCTACTGATGGTGTTACCCTTGGTGGTCTGGCTGCCTCCTCCCCTCCTTGTCTGTGTCTTTTTAACTCCTCCTCTCCATTCACATCTTCAGCAAACTGAACCAGGGAAGATTCACCTTCTTCTTAGCAGGACCTTTGCCTAAACTCCAGTTTTGGCATTAAAATTAAAGCAGTTTATGTAATATTTCTGAATGTTTGGAAGTATATTTATTTTACAAATTATAAATATTGAAATAATCAGCCCTAAGGTAAACTTGCTTTCTGTAAATAACTGGAGTTACTTAGCTTTTGCCATGAGGTTTGCATCTCTGCTCTCATTTCATCCTGTTATCAAACTCATCTTGAGATTGTAGTAACAGTAAACTTCTCTGGGGAAAAAAATGTTTGCTTAGGAAGTACAAAGCTAAAAAAGAGTTAAAAATAATTTAAGAAAGTTAAAAAATGCTTAAAAAGTTATATTTTTAAATTTAAAAATCCTAATGTTTAAAAAATTAAATGCTTCAAGAAAATTTAATGCTTAGAAAAATTAAAAAGTTATAAAGAAATTATGTATTCTTAATAGTAAAACAATTATAGCAGTAGTAGTTTGATCCTGAAATTTCAATTAAAAAAAAATCTGCAATTTTTAATATGGTTTGTACTTCAACATCAGATGTGGGTTGGGCTTCAAGTAGGTTAAGAAATAGAAGGTAATTGGAGGAAGATTTAATTTTTGGGCATTACTCAAACTTTTTTGAGTGAAAGAAGTAGCAGGAATTTCCCTGTATGTGCAAATACTTCTCACTTGAAAAAATAGATGCAAAGAATGGTTTAGGATGCTGAAGCCTAGTGATGACTAACCTGTTTGAAATGAATGACAAAAGTATTTGCAATCAGTCTGGGTGAAGTTTTGAACTGCATCTGTAAATTAATAGTTATTTGCTCAAGTGTTATGGGTAACTTTTTATAACTTTGTCAAAGCTGTTTGTTAGCTAAGTGGAGATCTATAGCTCTCTATTGAAAGTATCCTCAGAGTTCCCAGGCTGATGTGCATATTTAGTCTGAAAGTACTCACATGTGCTGCAAAGTGTTATTTGAGGAGAGCAAGGCAGAAAAAGTAATCATGGTGTATCCATCCAGTGATGCTGGATTAAATGAATGATTGGGGAAGTTCATTCAAGAACCATTTTAATTTGAGTTATCAGGAAAAAACCCACCTTTTCCGCATGTTCTTTCTGATCTTGCATGAAAACAAATATAGAAAGAGGATCTTCTCGTAGTTTTAGCCCTAGTTCTGTTGATATCTTTTATTATCTTCTGCTGCTCCTTTGGGAACTGTCTTGGTTTTATTTTTCATTTGACCTGACATAAGTATCTCTCAATTTTCCAAGAAGACATTTATTTGTTTCACTGATATCTAAATTTTCTTCCACTATTTGCCTCAGGCCCAACTTGTATTATCTATGGACAGAGGCCCATGCACCCTTATGGGTCCCCCAACATTTTAAATTATCACCACTTAAGAGTTTTGCACAAGAGTCTTCTGTTCTTAAATGGGGAAAGAATTTGTATTACAGTTATTTGTACATCAAAATTCTTCAGAATCCTTAGCCTATGAAAAAAATGGAAACAAAAAAATACTATTGTGTTATTTATTTGGTTAGTGAAAACAAAGTATTTTTAAAAATATTTCATTATTTTAAAAATCTTGTGATTTGATATTTTGGTCAAATCTACCCGCTCATAAGTCAGTCTCCAACAAAATCATGATTATTTGAAAGTGAGTTTGGTAAAATTGTGCAGCTTAATGCCTTTGCTACTTATCTTTCCCTATTCTCTGAGCTACAGAAAATTGATACCAAAACTTTCATCTATGAACTTACTTTTAGTTGAAATGATATCCTTGTGCATGGAATAGAGAAACTCTCTTGCTGTCATTCCTAACTATCTTAATGCCTTTCTACAAAATCTTAATTGAGAAGAAGAAATTGTACTCCTTCATTTATTCCAAACTTGATACTATTTCTTTGAAAAATGAGAAGCATAGGAAAAAGAGAGAAAATTCTGTGTGCACACGTGCTCTCATACATCTGGCCATCACATTGCCAGATGACAATCACATATTTTTACTTCGCTCGTATACATTTTTAGTTGTGTTTCTTCACTTACTTTTTTGACTACTAAGCTACATCCAATCACCAGGTTCTTGTAGGAATGGGTCTATACAGAATTCAGACCCTTCACATAGGAGTTCATTGTTCATCACTGAAGAGTGGCTCTGCTCCAGACTGTTGCCCCACCTTGGAAGGGGCCAGTCTTTCACTTTATCCGATTAAACATTGATTGCTTTTTTATTGGAGTCCAGTGAGTAGATCAGAATAGGGGCTGATTTGTCAGCTGAGGAATCCTGTGAACAATTGCAAAATCCGTGTCTCCATTTGCAATGGACTCTGTGCTGGGAAAATTTGTGTGACTCAAGAATGTATTTGCATGAAACACAAATTTGAATTTTAAGCTTATAAGTCTTGAAGTACTGGATAAATAGAAAAAACCCTGAGTAGTATGCAACTGATGGTGACTTTCATGCAATTCAGTGTTATGCTTGGGGTTTTTTAAACCAGCAGAATGCTAGAACCCAGATTTTGTTCTGAACAAAGACATTTCTGGCAAAGTAATGCAACTGACTGCTTGCTTGAGTGTTTAATGTAATTCTCACTTGTGCATAAGTATGCCAGCTGGCGATGCATAAAAACCACATCTGGTATCACCTATCTCTTATCTCAGTCACTGACATGGTCCAGCTTTACTTAGTTTAAGAAATATGAGCCCTGCTTGACTGCAGATAAGTACACATCCTTGTATCACTGAACAGAGTTATTCTACCCCAGTGTTTACAACTTTCATAATTTTATGCTGATTTCCTTGGTACTATCTGTTTTTCTACAAGACCTTCTGGTATATTATAAACTCTTCTTATACAATCTTTTATTTTAACATTATTTCCAACTTGGCAGTATTTTGCTACTGAAGTTTTGAGGTAGCAAACACATAGTTGAGACTTTTTAGTCAATCTTCTATTCTACATGGAAAAGATACAGTACTTTTCAAGCCTGTGATTTGATGATATTCAGCGGGAAGTCAAAGATAGTAGAGCTTGGTTGTTTTTTCTTTTCAACCTGGCAAATTGCTTTGAAAATCTTAGCACAGCTTTCTTGTCCATTATCCTCCATTCCAGAAATGATAAGCACTCACTCTTTCTGCTGAAATAAATGAAAACCCACAGGGCTTCTACAAACCAGATTTTCAATATGAATACATTAATTCTTTGGTTTTTTTTCTTATAGCAATTATCTGTGCTTCATATTATTTTGCTGTTAGTATTACTGTAGAGATAATAGTAAAAAAAATAAGACTGGTCATCTTGCTAGGAGCTGAGGCTTTATTTTCAGGTTTTTTTTTCTTCGGTTTTCAGAGTAAGCAGACAAGTGAAGCTGCAGAAAGTGGCATAGGTGCCTGAGGGGATTATTTGTAATAATATTTCCAGTGCCATCTTGAAAATGCATTTTGGAAAGTTGGAATGAAAAGGAGGGATGTTTTGACACATAATCTGAGAGGAAAACCAAAAATGTTTAAAATGAGAGTCTATGTTGATAACTCAATGAAATTGCTGGAAGGGGTTGTTTTGTTGATAAAAGTCATGTGACACTTTTTGGCCAGGAAGGTAATTCCTGGCACAGATGCTGCCCACAGCAAGCTGCAGTAGTGGGAGTGGAATGACTGCTGCATCACTAACACCTGTGAGCATCACCTGGGACAGGTGAGCTCGGATAGGGATAGGGGGTGGGGGTCCAGGGGTTGGGGGGCAAAGGAGGGAGTGCTGGGGGTAGTGCCTGGCATCATATGCCACTGAGGGATGGGTCGTTGGGGAGGGTCATTAATAAGCTCGCAGAGACGGACTGGTAGTGCCTATGCACAGAGGGAGAGCAAATCAAGGGTACACCAAGTCAGGGAGTGCAAGAGGAACTGTTTCAAGCAGAGTGACGAGGAGGATGTGTGGTGAGTGACAGCCAGGTCTCCTGGGTAACAGGACTCACCGGGAGCTGAGTTGCTGCAAGGCGGTAGAGACATGAGCAGGAGACAGGGAGCTCAGCAAGGGCCTGAGGCTCCTGTCAGAGCATGAACGAGCTCTGAAGGAGGTTCAGCATCTGCAGCAGCAGGGTGCTGACATACAGGAGGATGCTGAAGGGGCCTTTGCCCTGAGGATGGAGATGTGAATCATGTAACTCTCTCCTGAACCTGCTGGTACTGGAGTGACCGTTGTTAAGCAGCCTGAACAGGGTTCTTTTAACATCCCTACTGAAATGGGAAAGTTGTTTCCCTTGGAATGCAAAATATTATTTTTTTTTAATTTATTTTTAAATCAGTCTTAACATTTACAAGCCTGAATTTCTAATAATTACTGTTCCAGCTCATATATAATTTCTATGTTGCTAGGATCTGTAAGACAGCACTTGCATCTAAAATTGTTAATGAAATAAAGTCTTTTTGGATGACCTTAATCAAATTCTAAAAATTTTTTTCATATTTAGTCATAAAGCTTTATAAACACTTTATAAAAGCCTGAAAATTTAAGGGAAAAATATTGGTTTTCACTACACTGTGTTTTCCAAAGTTTGAAGTTCTAATAAGAATTTAACTTTTGAAGAAATTGATTTTTATTCTCCAAGGTAAAATCATTAGAAACTTAATTTTCTTCACTCAGTATATAACAGGAGAATCACATATGCATGTTATAAAAATTTAGCGATCCCTTAAATGCTGCTAATAAGTGGAGTAAGTCTTTTTGTGTATAACATTCTCTCCTTTGCATGAGAGAAAAACATATATATATGAACATGTATACAGATACCCATTACATTTATGTATACAAACATAAAAAGGCAGCTTTCACATTTTTTAACCCCATACATCGTCTGATCTACTGAATGGACCCAATTTCTCTTTCTTTTTCTCTCTCTCTCTCTTTCTGTACCCACCTTCCCCTTTAGTTTTAGCAGAGATAATGAACCCAAATCAGCTCTGTTGTCTTGGTTGTATAATTTAAGTCATCAGAATAAAGACTAGGAGTAAGATCATATAAATGAAAAGAAAAAAATCCAACAAAAGAACAGCTATAAGAAATTGAGACAAAACTGTTCCTTCTTGTGCATCAAAAATATGTCACTTTCCATTTTGCAAATACTTATGTGTGCAAGAATCTGCTTCAGGGTATTTAGATGACTCGCATCCATAATATTACCCACAGAGACTGCAGCATCCAGGTCTTGTTTGTTAAGTTCCTCTTAGAAGGTCTTTTAGTCATGTGAAAAATGTGTTTCACTATAGTTAGCCCTTGCCCAGGTGTAATCCCATCACAGCTCAGCCTGAAGAAGCAGTTACTCCAATGAGATAATAACTTATTTTTAAGGCTAGGATACTGGAACATGTTTGTGAGAACTGCAGTGGAAAAGTGCTCTGTGTAAACAGCTAGAGATTATTTAAGAAGGACAAACATAACAAAGTAAGAGAAAACCACATTAGTGATATAACCTGTATTTCTAAACTATTATATGAGTGGCTTAGTTTGGGCTGCTCCTGTTGAGTGATCCCTTTAATTTAAAGTATAGATGGCTGCTTCTCATTTTGTGTGGAAGATCATGAGGAAAGCAGTCTTATTCTTTTGATATTATTTGCAATGACATTACTAAGAAATCAAGTAAAATGGAGTAAAGAGCTTCTTTGTTTGTTTGTTTAATGAGTTGCTACAGAAGAAGAGTTGAAATGTGTCTTAATTGCTTTTGAAGGTCCCACTCCTGTAAACACTTTGGCTCCAACAGTGTCAGGTTTCTGTGCTCGAATACTGAATGGAGTAGGGTTCTGCATGGATTCACTTCCCTGCCCCTGTGCTAATGTTTGCTGGCTCAGGGCAGAATGCCCATGCTTAACTTCACTTGCGTTAGTCATGCCATTGAACTCAAATGGGGGAGGTGACCTTAGGAGGCAGCTTACATCAGGGATGCACAAGGCATTATTCCTACGGCAGTTCTGCAAACACAGGCAACAAACCTGTCTTGCATTGCAGCCTCACACAACCAAAAAGACAAAGTAAATGGGTAAGAAACTTTAATCTAATATGAAGGTAAATTTAAAAGGTGAAGGATAAGCAGCTCCTGAATGTGTAATGCAGCTTTGGGATATGATTCATTTTTAAAGGTAAAAAAAGAAAACAAACCAACAACCGGTATGTTTTGAATATGATCAGAAGAGCATTTCTGAGAAATTTATTCTACAAAAAATGTTGTATTTTATGTCATTACATACTTGTAAAATGCTAACTGAATTCACTTCAGAGAATGACAATATCTGGAGAATATAGGTAGTGAATGTCCTCACCTATACTACATTGACTTACATTTGAAATTTGAAAAATGGTATTTTACATAGCTTATTGGAATGTCTTGAGGTTATGAATAGCGCTGGCTTGAAGTTGTAAATGATAAATGTCTTTCCATCTCTCTTCTCTTTAGACAGTCGGAACTTTGTTACAACTTCAGAATGGCAGCTTGTGCTAAGCATAGTCATAAAGTAATTCAGCACTGGTTGTATCAGAAATGTATTTTTTTACCCAGATGTAAAACATACAATCATTATGGTAGGGGAATATTCTCATGTAATATTACAATTATTATCCTGAGAATTTTACCTATTGAATGTTGGAAATATGTACTCTTCCACATCACTTTGATTAAGGCACACTCTAAAAATAATTTTTCTCAACCCTAAATTTCCCTGCACATTTACATCTCTGTAGTATGTTTTTCTAACACTCAGCACTGGGACACCACATGCAGCTACATTCCAGTAGCCTGCTTCCTTTTTTAGTTACCTGATGTGTTTTGGAGTGTGTCTTGATGCAATTTCTGCTTTATGTGTGTGGGATGGACAAAGTCAAATTTGGAAAGGAGATTCGGTACCATCAGATGAATGTATTACTGGAAGCTGGGTTCCTACATACCTGAATCAAAGTCTCCATTCCTTTTATCCAGTTCTGCAGGGACTGCCTACTGATGTATTTGGCCTAGTGATAAAGACAAATAAGCTTTATGTGCATCTTTAGCTCCACTCTCACTAGTGGCTCTCACCATTGTGCCAATGGCTCGACCTCCCCTGTCCTGGCTGCCCAAAGGTGTGAGTCAATATCTTCACCAGAAAGCATCACCCCGTATGTGATGCTTTCTGGTGAAGCAATGAGATTATTTCAGACGAAAAATCTTCCTGCAACCTGTTACCTGGGCCATAGAAATGATCAAAGAAACACGAGCTCAAAAACAGTGTCAAGATTAATGGGACAGTTTCAGAGTAGTCCAGATTGCTTGTATTTGTGCACTTGAAAAAGAGTTTATTCTGGTCTTTCTGGTTAGATACCAAAGATAGTTTGGAACTTCAGCTAATAGAATGGTAACAAGCTGAGCTAAACAGATGCTGCTCAGTTCTGAAAAATTATCTTACGAATTTCTCATGCTCTAAGCTGTTTCTTGTTCAGCAAATATTTTTCTAGAAGAGATTCCTTGCATGAACATCCACTAATAGGAACACTATTAAAAGTTTAAAGCATTATTATATAGTGCTTTAAAACAGTACATCTGCTTTGACGTAAAAGGCCTCACAATCAGTCACTGTGGCAAAGATTATGTTTTTACTCCCTTTTCACAGTCACAGAGGTATACACAGAGGTAGAGTTTTTTTAGAGGCCAAGTACAAGATATTATCAGAACTAGGGTTAAAACTAGGGATTTCACAATGCTGTTCATTTACTTGGAGCACTTGCTATTTCTATTTCATTTGTCCTTTAATACAAAATGAATTAATTACAACAAGAATGTTAAAAAGCAAAGTATCTGAAACATTATTGTGTACTTATTTCTGTGTCATGTTACCTGCCAAATTAATCATTCATCCTGATGGAGGAGCACACATCTGCATCAGTGTATTCCACATAGAATCAAATAAAGGAGGTTTTGTTATTTAGAGTTTGATTTAAAGTAAAAAAAAAAATAAAATAGTAAGCTTCATAGTAAACATTTTTCTAATACACTTAATAATTCTATGTTTCAGAGTAGTGTATGGCTAGTGACTTTTCTTCCTGAGGAGAATGGCTGAGATGTCTGTTTGGAATTATTCCTGGAATTAGACCAGCATGAGGTCTCCTCTACCAATCAGAGGTAATATTGCTAAAAGGCAAGAAATCTAAAGTTATATATGTCCAATTGTCTGTGCATTGACAATATCAACCCTGGAAAAAGTTCCATCTGCCTGGTGCCAAAGGAAAGAGTCAGAAGAATGGGTAAACCTGGGTAACATCAGTCTCTTCTGAGGCATATTTAGCTGGTGGAGACAAAAGCTTCTCTAGGTAATGGGCAGGTTTTATTAACAGTGATAGCCCAGACTTCTGCCACAACTTATTGAAGGTTAACTATTTATTTACCTAACAATACACAGCATAATGGCAAACACAAGAGTGTTGTTATTTTTTGTTAGTTTGTAGAGCCTTTATAACCTCAGAGACTCCACTAGAGGAAAATCAGGCAACTTAATATGAGAATGTGGACAGTTAGTTAATATATATAGTTAGTGGTATATTAGTGCTCAGGCCTAAGCCTTCTGCTAGGAAAAAAAACATTCAAATTGTGGTTTTCTTTTATCTAGTGCTCAGCAGAAAAGGTTTTCGTTGCAATTATTTTCTTTTAAGGTGAGCCTGACATAATGTGAGGGCAGAATCAGCCCCAGTAGGATCTACACACAAAAATAGGAAAAATACAGTTTGCCAGGTGATATGCATGGAAACTAATTTCCTTGCTAAGGAATGATCTTTTGAAACGTTTTTGGTTGGTTTTGGTTGTTTGTTTTTGTTTGAGGTTTGTTTGTTTTTGTTGGTTTGATTTTGTTTGGTTGGTTGGTTGGATTTTAAATGGTGATAGCTAAAAAGCAGCAGAAAATATGCCCAGGTCTGAGATATACCTGTCTCATTCTGCATTATTGAGGTTACATAAACTGTATCTGCTCTCTTCACTTTGGATAGTAGTCTGGCCTTGGAAAGATTGAATTATTATGTAATATCTTTCTCTAATTGTTTCTCCCTCTAGAGTATTTAAAAATTGGGTTGTGTTGACAACAGTAAACGATAAAGAATGATAAGATATCTGTAGTACAAAATAAAATATTGCTTCTGCTAATAATTTTAATAAGATCAAGTCAGTATGATTTTAATGATTTTATAGGTACCTTGTTCTTCTGCCACCTTTTTTTGGGAGGTGAAATAAATTGCCAACATTCCTGTCGTTTATGTAACCCAAAAAACCTGCATCAAGACACTCAAATTATTATTAGATAGCAAATTGAAATATCATTAAACATATTGCAAACAATATCCTTCATGTTCATAAATCCCATTTATTTCAAACATGAGACCTAATTTCAGAGGGAGCTCTATAAACAGGGGGTTGAAAATTTAGGCTCTTAATAATAAAAAATCCTCACTCCAAAAATAGAGAGGAAAAGAAACAAGCACTTTTTAAGGAAAAGTTTGAATAAAAGCATTTTTCACACATTTGTCAGTTATTTCTTTCAGTTAGCAAAACTCATGTTTACACAAGTTAATAAATGCTTTATGTACTAGGACACACTTTTAAGATTTATAGGTATCTAAACATCTCTCAAAGACTCTCTTAAAGTTGCTCAGTTTCCTAATAACTGCCTCAATTGCATACCTCCTGTCAAAATGTGTCACAATACATATATATATATACAGTTCTCATTAAGAGGAAATATGCATATACTTATGTATGTATTTAAATACATGTATATGTATGCACATCCCCCTCTAATTTCTAGTGGTCTCTAATTCCAGAAGTAAGTGAAATGTTTATGCAGTTGAGGGGCATTCTTAAAATGTCCATTATTCTGTGATACAAGTGCCAATTTCTTAATTGATTTAAGAAATATTTTATTATTTGAAGTGCAACAAAACATCTCTCCACAGTTTTAAATTGTATCTCCAACCTGTGAAACCATTAACAAGATAGTAGACTGATTTTAATGTTGCTCACCTTGGTCTTTTCTTAGATATGTGTAACTCAGGTGCTGGTCTTTCATGGTACAAGCTAAAGACAATGGAAAAGGTAGCATATCTAGAACACGGGAATAAAAGAGTAGTCCATAAAAATTAAGCCGCAAACACCTTATTTTAAGGTATTGTTAATCTAGGAGTAGCTTAATTTAAGAACTTGTTTTAATGTGAACACAGGAATGCAAATTACCTTGCAGTGCTACACAACTGCTCATTAGCAAAGCTTCAATGAGGTTTCATCTAAATTTTGATGTGGTTTTATCTTGACTGTGAAGACAGTGTGAGGCTTACCAAGCTATCCAATAGCCTCAAGGCTGCCCCACCCCTGCAAAAGAGTTTGGGTTGGACAAATTTTGTGTTCAGTTGCGCTGACTTGGATCAGTAAGGTGGCTGTAGTTGTTGTGATGTCTGTATTCTGAAGAATAGAAATTTTTGGATGTAATACCAACAGGTATCTTTTTACTTTTTATAAATTACTTAAAACATGTATAGGAGCAGCATCAGCAGCTCCATCTTTTTCTCCTCTCTGGCCTAATGAATCTTGAGCATTTCTTTGCAAGTTGAGCAGGAGGGAGGAGTGAGTGCCCTCACTTAGGAACTGCCCGTTCCTGGTGGTGGGTGATAGTTCTGACTTTCTCTTCAGAGATAAGACCTGGAGGCAGCCAATAATAAGGACAGGCAGAAGGATTTAGAATTTAGTCTGGCTGGATCCAGGCCAGTTTAATCTATCCTCCATTCTGACATCTCCTCCAGCTCTACCAAATAGGCCAGAGTCTGTGATGAATCTGTGATAGACACATGTATGGAAAGCTGAACATGTCCCAGACAAGGCTACTTTTTTTTTAATTTGAAAAGTAAGGGTTCTGAGTAAAACTCTGTCAACACTCTCCTTGTTTATTTCTTTGTTTTTGTGAAATAATGACATGAAATGGGCTCTCCTTTGTTGAAAAGGCTAGGCTTTAATAACGAGGATGAAAGCCAATGGTAAAATATGTATCAGCAGCAAACTCAAACACTTCTTTACCTCTTGTTTCATATCATAAATGTTGTTCAGTTTTAAATAACTTATCAGTACAAAAAGTGATAAATGGTCTTGCTGTTCTTCTGGGGTCTACATGAACAGGTGCTCATTTTGTCATCATTTTACAGAAAAATAGTGTCATACACTGGAGCTTATTTGGCAAAGATTAAAAGACAAGTCCTTCTTCTTGCATGAATACCTTGTGAAGTTATAAGTTTGGGAATTCTGTCTAAAAGTTTCACTAAAAGAAAACTGTACCGTCGAGCTCTGAAAAGTTTGGCAGTGCAAGAATTAAAGCTTCCTTTGAAGCCATTCTGATACTGTCACATACTCTTTTTCTCACTTATTCAACCAGTAGAGCTTGGCAGTAGGATCTTCAAAGCTGCAGCACAGGCTACTTTCATTTGAGCCAACAGAATAACCAATAACCTAAGTCAGACACTTTTCTGGACTTGGGCCACACTTAGAGGGAGACATCACACATATTTTGTCTCCAAGCTAATGCATAAGTGAAATTCAGGGCAGGGGGAATGCTGGGCTCTGCATCTGGAGCTGGGGTAGGCTTGGTAACCCTGTAGTTCTACAAGAACTACAATCCTATGGGAATTTTATTTGCAAAGTGGGTATTTGTTGACTACTTGTGAAGGGACTATCATAATAAGAAATAAGGGCTATAAACTGAGTGGAATTCTTCTGAGCACAATGGAAAAGAAATAAGAACAGTCCTCTTGTTTCCTGAATCACACCAAGGTGTACTTTGCATCTGTAAATCAGCTTTTTAAAGCTAGTGTTGTTCTTTTTTTTTTTTTTTTATCCTTAGATGTTATATATCACTCTCTTTGCAACAAAGGGAGTGCTATAAATATATATATGTATGTATGGAAATAAAACTAGGAGACAACAGAATATGGTGCATTTTAAAGGCATACCCTTGGAGAGCTCTATCTGAAGACTGCAAGGCTGGTCTTTATTTTCAGAGATTTTATTTTCAGTTTTAGCTCATTTTCTGGAATAAAATCTTTTTAGCAAATAGTTAAAATTTTTTGTTGCTCTTATATCCTGTTCAAGACATGGTGCAAAGATAAAGCTGTGAGAAGGTAATAGATGGATGGATGTTTACTAATTCCAAATCCACTTAGTGTCCCGAATATCATGGCACCACAGTTTTTTGTTGATAGCTCAGGCTCTAGCAACTTTAACTACTGAAAAATGAGTGTAAAAGTGTTAAAGACCCAGTTTGAATCCAGACCAGTATTAGGCTATAGTTTATGTATCACCATAAGGAAAACCAACATTTTGTGCATGAAAATATCTAGTTTAACTTTTAGAAAAAATTTAGCATCTACTTGTATGAAAACAATATAATTTGCTTTTTAACAGATCTTTTTAACAGATTTTTTTCTAATATATTTTGCATTAGAAATTTTTTCTTCATATTTTCAAAACGGAGAAAGTGCATATATTTGGTTACAACAGAAACATGCAAAAATGCATGGATCTGGATGAATGTTTGTACATATATAAAGAAAAATCAGATTTTGACAGCTAAAACTGAAACATTGCTTCCACCCTCTATCACTAACAACATAAGGAAGCAACTGCAAGGCTGAGCCACTCAAAACTAACAGCAATCATCTCAGAGCAGGTCAGTCAGTCCCAGCAGAGAATCTACCTGATGGATAAGCCAAAACCAAGCCTAAACAGACATGTCTCCCTGTTTGCAATCTGTTGACTGCTTCAGAGATGAATTTCAATGCCTGTAGCTGTTGTCTCCCTCCTGCTCTAGAGGCAGGTGAATACATTGCATCAACTTCATGAAATGTTTGTTTATATCACTATTGACTTACTATAATTGTCTCTGCTCTTTTGTATGCAAATATTCTAAGAAAGTAATTTACTGGAGAAAACAATTAACAGAAAATTTTAAACAATTACTAAACATTCATGATACAGAAACTTTTCATTCATAGTCTAGAGTGTTAAAAGCCTCATTCCAAAGGTATCATTAGCCCAATAGGAGACAAGAAAAATCTTATGCTACTTACATAGGCCACATAAGGATATTAACTTAGAAATAATTATTTTAGATTAAAAAAATGCTAGTTGCTTGTTGAATGAATAAATATCAAATATGCCTTTGATGTAAGTATATCAAAGTTGATATAAGATAATTTTGTGAGATCACTCACCAGTTACTATCCTAGTAAACCAGACTTGACTCAGGGAAATTAGTTTCATTTATTACCAAGCATATCAGAATAAGATAATGAGAAAAAAACCACAGTCTCAAAACCCCCTTCCCCCTACCCTTCCCTTCTTGTTGCTGTGGAAACAAAATGCATTCCGGAACCTCACAACCTTCTAGGAAACTCTTTGTAACTGTATACCTAGGAAGGGACAATTGCTTTCGTTGTCTTGTAAGTTTGTGGTGGAGATGGGAATGGAAAGGCAAGGTGTGAATGGGTTACCTTTGGGTCTGTTTTCTTCATCTCTAGTTTATTTTCAGAATTGTCAGCTCGAATGTGCGTGATAACTCATAAGCATGTTTTCTTTAAAAATCTTCCACAGCTAACTGATTTCTGTCAGCTTCATAAGTGTCTAATGGAAGGAAAGCACCCTTTCAACATTGTTCCCAGGAGTTCAGTCTTCCCAAACTTGCAGATTTGTAGTCCTGGATAGTCCATTTGTGTGAAACAACACCATTGCAAAAGAGTTAAACACTTCAGCATGGAGTATGGGTTGACTTTTGAAATTCTTTCATTGTCTAGAAGTGGGATGTTCACCAGCAGAAAGCTCATGTGATGGACTGAGATTCTCAGATCCTGGGTGCAATGTGAAGGCACCATATGGGGTTTTTTGGGGTTTTTTTGTAGCAAGATTGCCCATAAGAAAAATTGGAGGAAGTTGAGAATAAAGCCCTTGTATCACTCACTACATAAAGACCTGCAAATATCATAGTATTTAAATTATTGTATGCTGGATTCTTCTCTGCTTATTTACATACTCACCAATTTGCTGACTTTATTTAGTTGGAAACCCACTCCTGCTTTGTCTCTGACACTTGAGATTGATCTTATTTCTCCTACATTGGAAAAATGTCTCAGGTGAGATCTGAAAGGGATTCTTAGTCATCTCAGACTAAAGCTCTGTAAAAAAAGTGTTTTATGATATAGGATGATAAGCATCCCTAGACTCCTCAGGGAGACTCCAGGGTCAATCAGGTCATGTTGAGAGCCACCTCTTGGTTTTAAGTGAGGGCTCATCATGGGCTCCAACAGGAAGGAGCTCCTGTTTTCTGCAGAGGAGGACAGTGTTGGCTGCCTATGCAGCATAGTGATTTCTGTGTCAATCACACACACAGTGAGGCAGAAGCTAGCACAACAGCATGCATGGCAAATCAAAGCCTTTTAGATTTTTAAATATCAATTATAACCTTCATGAAACTACTGCATGAATAACAAGGTTTTGGCTTGGGAAAGACAGCAGTATTGGTATGGATGTCTGTGTGGAGCTCACTGAGGGTTTGGTAGTTTGAGTGATGCACTGAGAACTCTGAGCCCCCATGTGCATATTCCTAGACTGTATCTTCCAGTTTTTGTAGACTATGCCCCACACAAAATAAATGTCATAAGAACAGAAACAGTTGCTACTTCCACGTATGAAAGATGACTCATTTATCAGTGCAAGTAATAATTGGAACAAATTCAGTGTCACAATTAAGAGCACCACATAACTCATTATTTTATTTAAAAATATGCACTAAACAAAGCTGTCCAAATCGAATAATTGTGGCGGCTACCAGAAAAGCACAGACAAATTCTTACAGATAACATTTCCTCTCTTGAATTATGAAGCTATTTTATTTATGCTGCCTCATATTGATGAGGTGTAGCCAATTTTTCTGCTGGGAATGCTTTGTAACAAGGTGATGAGGACAGTATCCTCTTCTTTAAGACTAGTGTGAGAGCACCCTCCTTTGAGACAGAAAATACTTTTTGTCTTCAGATTTCTGCAGGAAGGTGATGATGGTGGTATTATAAAAATTGAGCACAACTAGAATAATTCTTGTTTGGAAAGAAATTTAATTATACTGTGTTTGATTAATTCCATTGTTTCCACAGGCTCTTAGAAATTAAAGAAATGGTTAATTTCTTATATAGGAATCTCACCGAAGTAAAGGTACTTGGTATAATGCAAACTCAAGCAGTCAAATTATTCCTTTATTTTTACACACAAAAATTCCACCAAAGGCAAAGATTTTTTTTTTTTTTATTAATTCATGCTTCTCTCAAGTTGGGCCTAGTTGTGTTCCTGTAGCAGTCAGTGGGAGTTTACCTTTCCCTTTCAAGGGACGACTTTAAACTCTCTCTTACCTACTTTTGGACAATAACCAAGAAACTGATTCTGAAACCTTCCCTCTCATCAGCAGATCCATGAAATTGGTGCACAAATCAGAATGAATCTGACACAGATTTCCATAACACAAAATACAGTTGTTACAGTATAAGAACAGCAAGAAAGTAGTAACACAATTAGGGGACCAAGTCTCTTTATTTTCAGATGCAAGGCAACCAGGAATCTTCAGACCTGAAGGCTGTGTGTCCATGTAGAGCCTTATCTGTCAAATTCAGCATATTTTATAGTCTAACTTTATCAAGATACATATGGTTAGACATGTAGCAGTTAGCTTACTTGCCATAAATAAGCAGATATTTTTCAGTTGTTACTACCACTAGTGTGTTTGCTTAAACTATTAACAGAAAAATTGGATGTTTATGAAAGTGAAAGTTTTTTGGAGGCAATTTAGACATCAACTTATTATTTTCTTACACGATAATAAATCTGTGAGTATTTTATAAGCAAGAACTTTCATCTGGTTTAATATTGAATTTTATTGAAAAATTAAATGCTAATATTGGAAGATTGGAACAATTTTAAAGCAGGAAAAATATTTTCTCTGTATGTAGGTTTTTCTTTGTCACTGTGCTGCACTCTATATCAGAAGAACAAAGATTACATGCATAATAAGACCATGCAAATGAGGTGAAATCAGCAAAAGTATGGTGGAGGAGGAGAAGCTGTAAAATATGATCATCGATGCAATGACCAAGAAGTAGAAAAGTTAAATGTTTAATGCTTGCACATTTGAGTTTATTTTTCTCTCATCTTTTTGAATGTGGAGACTGAGGCTCTTGAAATACCAGCATGAATAAATATCTGTTTTGGACCAAAAGCATTGATAATGTTATTTAATAGATTGTCCAGTCTTCCTGACTTCCTGACCTACACCTATTTACTTCTATTTTTTAAGAAAGAAGCAGCATGGTAAAAATTAGCAGTGACAATGGAGGAGAGGGAGAACCACTGCTGTTTGTGTATCGGTGAGGGTGTTTTTTCTTGCCCTGCTGCACTGCCTGGATGCCAGCTCCCCATCTCAGCCATGATGGAATCTCTGCATACAATAGCAGCACAGTAGCAATATGAATTACAAATATATGTATATTTTACTGCGCTGACTTTCCCTTCTTCTTCTTTAAATTAATGTAGTTTAAAAATATCCTGCTTTCTAAATTGCTTTACTACTGAGGCAAGGTCTTGCAAAAACATTATGGTTACTTATAAAAGAAAACAAAATCTCAAGTCTCAGACTGAATAAACTTCATCTCCAGACTTAATAATGTTAATGTAAACTTTTCTGCATCTGACTGCAAATTAACTATCTATTTGAAAAATATTACTCTCACTTAATAACATGAGTACATGCTCACATTAAGAGCAAACGTATTTTACTTATGGAGAATTCTATGAGGAATACCTTGTTGCTTCAAATAAAAGTAGGGAAAAATGTAGATGCTACATATGTACATATGGTGGGAATTTTGTTATTATTGTAGCCTAGTTAAAGTAATGGATCTCAAAAAAAAAAGGAAGGAGAAAATACACCAAAACAATGTGAAATTAATATTAAAAATATGTTTAAATTTTAGAGCCATATTGAGTAAATTTTCTTAGGAGCAACTACTCATATGAATAATCCACTGATATTGTGGTTTACTCAGATTTGTATAGTGACCTGCAAGAACTTGCAGAATCAAGCCCAAATCTGTAAATATTTAAAAAATAAATCACTGGTTAAATCCTTCTCTTCACAAGATGGACATGTCTATTTGACAATTATAAAATGTAATAATGAAAGGTTTTATTAAATAAGTGAAAATTAGCTAAGTATTAATTACTTCCTTTCAGCCAGTTAAATCCTTTCTTTACCCTCTACTGAAAGAATAAGTTTTAGCATTTTAACTCTTTTGCAAAAAACTTAATATTGCCATTATCACAGTCTGGAGCTCAATCAACACAATTGACAAGGATTTACGAACATTTTCATTTCAAATGCATTTACATATATACAAAAATATGTACGTGTACATAAATTCATTTTTTACAGTTATTTTACACAAACAGAACCTTAAGTAGCTGAAGTACTAAACAAGCCAATCAAAATACTCTTCGTATATCTGTAAGTCCATAAACATCTTAAAATTATATCTTTAAAAAAACCCCAAACAGAGAAATTATGGAAATACAGACTGTATTACAGAATATTTCACAGTTATATCTTGATTCTTTTTAGAAATTCCCACAAGAATATAGGCATGCCAGTGATATAAACTGAACTAACAGGAAGAAAAAGTAGAACACAGGGACTTGTAAATGAATCCATGAAAAACAAGAAGAAGGGATGCTAAGATTATGTATGTTACCAGTACAGTCCTTTGCTTGTAAGCCATGAGGTAGGCAGTTGTGAGATGGAATTTTGCCAGCCTCGCAGAGGCGGGAGAGCATGTGTATGTGTGTGTGTCTGTGTCTGTGTGTGTATGCCTGTAAGACAGGAGAGAGGGAGGAGGAAGGGAGAGGTGGGTGGGGGGAGACGAAGAGAGAACAGAAATGGAGGTGAGGACATGCAGAAGCAAAAAAGCATAATAATATTCCAGAATGTCTAATGGTTTAAATATGATCCATCTATATGTATCCTCTGGCTATCCATACTGTGAGCAGAGTCAGAGAAGCAATTGGTAGTCTGTCCATAGTTTGTCTTTTATTCAGGTACTTCTTGACAATGAAAAATGTATCTGCAACTTCAAGTATAGGGAAGTATTATACATTTGCTTTAATTTACTTTTCAAGATGTCTGTGTGCCTCACATGTTCAATGGGCTGCTTTCCAGCCATAAAATACTAGCATATATCTTAGTTACTTGGAACACCTTATTAGTAGTGAATTAATATTAGTAGTCACAACTTATCTTTTAACAATAGCATATTTTAAAATGTTACCTTTTCAGGGATATAGGATGAAGCGAAGCTCAGGGAAAACAATGCACTTCCTTGGTGTTATTTGGCTCCATGGAGGCTGTTTTGTGAAAATATAGGGTATTTTTTTTGTTTCTTTAATGGATGCTGCAGCGTTAAAAAAGAGTGATTGAGTTGGCTTAACAAAGAGAAGGAGGGCTGAGTGTGTTGCTTGCAAGAGAATAACCACTCTCTTAAATGCACACTAAATGTAATGCAGGTCCTGAGTGGCTTTTGTTTTCCATGTCTTTTGTAAGCTTTTACTGTTTGATTTTTTTTTCTTCTGCATCAAATGTCAAGTTAATTTACAGGGCACTATTGCTGATATGTTTCCTTGGTCTGTGGTTTTCTGTGAAAGGCAGGCAGCTGAGACCAAGTCTTGAGGTGAGGGGGAGGTGCAGAACATACACTGTATCCCCGCGCCTGTAAATTGGCTTGCCCGTGTGACAACAGGATGAGGGGAAACCTCCCGTCCTCATTTGCATCCTGAAAAATATCCAGGGTTAAACCCGACTGATTTCCATATGGGATTTAGACCTGACATTTATTATTTGGTTCACAAACCTCTTGAAGGAAAGTTTGTTTTCCACTCAGATGGAAAAACCTTCCAAGATAAATAAAGCTGGCTTAACAGCAGCAGCAGCAAATAAAATGTCTTTGCTATACTTCTTAGGAATTTATCCTATGTGATTACCAGACAGATGCTTGCCACCAAATTATCGTATTTTTCTCTTTAGCAATTCAAAAGAAAATATCTATCCTATCTACCACATGTCATTTGGAAAATGTCTCCATTTAATTCTAGAAGTTTACTTGCCATAAATAAAATTATAAATCACAGGTTTAAAGGCAAATTGAAACAATCCTTAAAAAGCTATATAAGAATGATTTTACATCTTTCTATATTCATGTAGAGAGATGTGATTTTCTATCTGGTCTATGCATCAATTAGTGTTTTCCAAGCAGCATGAAAATTCAAGCGTCTCTTACATGTGAATGTGCATGTAGTTAATTTTTAACATAGAACTAGCTCATTTTTTATCACCTAATAGCTTCATAAAATATTTTAGTGTTGCTTAGCACTGCAGTTTTAATAGCTAGTAGTGATAAAAACCCATGATCCAATATTTTAATAAAATTTTAAATAAACTAGATTTTCACTTTTAATGAGAGCTAGTACAATACTTTGACTTGTTGCTAATTTAAAGGAAAACATTACAATTCTTACCAGGTGCTGCTCTCCAGATGGGTCTCCCAGTAAGTCTGGGATGCAGTATGTCAGTACCTTTAGTGAGCTGCTTAGTGGCTTTCAGGATCAGGGCTTTAGCAGGCATACCCACTTAAACATGGCTCCTAAATTTCTAGTCTTTGCTGAACAGTTCTTGAAACTTAGCATGGTCTGAATAGTGAGAACAGAGGACAAATGCCAGCTCAGTCTCCAGGCTGATCCTACAAGTGTTAGAGTATGCTAACACAAATATATTCACTGAGATCATATAGGGGTACAGCCTTAGTGTTTTCCTACTATGTTTTATTCAAAGAATTCATGATCATGTAGATTATCCAGAAGCCATGCCCTGATGTCTGTTTTGGCCTCATGTCTGTAAGACACTGAGTGTCTTCAGGTGACCATTTCTGGTGGCTGTATGGAGATGTCCATGCCTAGAATCTTTACAAACAGGGGGAAGGTGAGGGTAAATCTTGGTCACTCCTTCTGCGCCTGACGAAAGCACAATATGTACTCAAGAAGAGAAAATCCCTCTGCTTATGTCAATGCATATCCACGTTTTCTGAAAAGTATGTTTTAGACATTCATTTGATCTTCACGGATGCTCTGGCAGATCATAAATTTTAGCTTTTTTGAATATGTAATGCTTGGGGACCATACTGTTTTGTGCAGATGGGAGGCACATGCATCCACATTCATGTGCAGACATGTACACATCCGTGAGCCTGGGTACTCTGGTGAAGCATTTTTCCCTCCTTTCATACACAGTAACACAACCATAAGTTACATTTGCAGTATGTCAGTCAGATTTATACTGTGTGTATATACAGCTACAAATATGTAAACCGCCTGATGTGACACCCCTGTGTAATGCAAAGTGAAAGCTTCCCATACTGTTTCATAATATTCTGGCTAATTTCCCCTATTAAATCTAAGATCATAGAATCATAGAATCACCTGGGTTGGAAAAGACCTCCGAGATCATCAAGTCTTGATCCAACACCGCCGTGGTTACTAGACCATGGCAATAAGTGCCACATCCAGTCTCATCTTAAAAACCTCCAGGGACAGAGAATCTACTACCTCCCTGGGCAGCCCATTCTAATGTCTGATTACCCTCTCTGTAAGGAATTTCTTCCTAATATCCAACCTAAACCTCCCCTGGCACAGCTTAAGGCCTTGCCCTCTTGCCCTACTGCTGGTTGCCTGGGAGAACAGACTGATGCCCACCTGGCTACAGCCTCCTTTCGGGTAGTTGTAGAGAGTGATGAGGTCTCCCCTGAGCCTCCTCTTCTCCAGACTAAACAACCCCAGCTCCCTCAGCCTCTCCTCATAGGATTTGTGGTCGAGTCTCTTCACCAGCCTGGTTGCTCTTCTCCGGACCTGCTCCAGCACCTCAATGTCTTTCCTGAACTGAGGGGCCCAGAACTGGACACAGCACTCCAGGTGTGGCCTCACCAGCACTGAGTACAGAAGAAGGATCACGTCCCTTGTCCTGTTGGCCACCACACTGTTCCTGATCCAGGCCAGGATGCCATTGGCCATCTTGGCCACCTGGGCACACTGCTGGCTCATGTTCAGCTTCCTATCGATCCAAACTCCCAGGTCCCTTTCTGCCTGGCTGCTCTCCAGCCACTCTGTGCCCAGCCTGTAGCGCTGCAGGGGTTGTTGTGGCCAAAGTGCAGGACCCGGCACTTGGCCTGGTTGAACTTCATCCCGTTGGAATCAGCCCAACTCTCCAGCCTATCCAGGTCCTCTGCAGAGCCCTCCTGCCTTCCAGCAGATATACACTCACCCTCAACTTGGTGTCATCTTCAAATTTACTAATGGGACAATCAATCCCCTCATGCAGATCATCAGTAAAGATATTAAACAGGACTGGGCCCAGCACTGATCCCTGGGGGACACCAGCTGGATGCAGCCCCGTTCACCAGCACTCTCTGGGCCCGGCCCTCCAGCCAGTTCTTAACTCAGCACAGAGTGCCCCTGTCCAAGCCGTAGGCTGCCAGTTTTTCCAGGAGTATTCTGAAGCTTAGAAAAAATTGATGAATAAAACAAAAAATACATCTATTTTTGTAAGTACAAACACAATGGTGGATTTATGTATTTAGGAGAGACAATGAAATGTATTATTAAAATTTAAGAAGAATAAGTAAGTTCTACCAAGAACATACACAATTAAAATTAGAGCATTGTATTTTCTCTTTTATATGGCCTGCAACATTTTTTCTCTTTAGGCACATCAACATAGAATAATTTCTATTAAGAAGGAAGGATTCATAGAATACTTCACCTTTAGTATTTTAGTTAGTGAATATTTTGAGGTATGTGGCAGTGTAACTAACAAAGATTTTATTTCTCAAATTAATGAACTCTACAGCAATATCCAGTAACACTGAATGGACAATTTTAATATTCTTTTGTAAAAACCTGGGCTTCTCAATCTTATTGTTGCATACAAATGTGTGATGAATATCTACTGATATTTTGAGGTCTCACAATGCATTACACCTTCATCTACAAGTAGCTTTACTGATCTTAGATGAAACCATGTCATGAATTTGAAGGTCTGTCTGGTGTGTTAGTGTCTCAAAATATCAAGTACAAAAATGGTCACAGTTAGTAATCATTACAAACAGTAAGTTTTTAGACTGCATTTCAGTAATTCTCTGATAAACAGAAGATCCAAACCTCTGTGAGGTACAACAGATCTGGAACATAATTGCAGTTTGCCATAGTTAACAGTAGATCATTTAATGTTATTTTCACTGGGGTTAAAAGAAAATTGAGGAGAAAAGCTTGTTAAATTGTGCTATCAGTTGGCTGATTAGATTATTGAAGTAATTAGACAGATCAAACTCATTTTCAGAAAGCAGCCCGATACTTGAGACATTTTATTCTCCATTGTTTTCTGTAGGGAATGGAACAATAACACCTAAAATATCTACAGAAAGACTTTTGTTCCTTTAACATAAATAATTTGCACTAAGGTAAGGCAGTCTTGCATGGATACATGCATATGAGATATACATTAGAAAACTGAAGCTTTAAAAAGTAGTATGCTAGTAAAATATTTGATTTTTAAAATATTTGTTCAAATTCCTACCAGTTCACACTGCTCTCAGGAGAGTCCAAGGAAATATTAAAAATACTACAGAAATAAAAAGGAAAAGATATTTGTCACTCTCATTTAAATTGATGTATGTTCCTGTCCTATAAATGTCACATTAGAGAATCCTGAAAAATTACCACGAATTTCCATAATCATGCATATTCTTGGTGGTGGTTTGCATAGCACTAGCATCAGTTTGAGGGATGGGGCCTAAGAGGGGAGGTGGGTGATTAAAGACTGCATGGTTTAGAGGACTAAAATTTTTATTAGCAACCTAGAAACAGACTCAGCAACTGTCCTGTTACCCTTGGTTTACAAAAGCAAAACAATGTGCCTTGCACTGCTCTCATGATGGTTCCAATATGCTACCAGTTTTGTGCACCTTACTTAGCCAAAACAATTTAGCAAGGAGAAGTTGCTGAGGGACACTAATTTTAATTAGGAGCATCTCTTCTTATTATTGACAGTTGTAAAGAAAACTGGGAATGAGAAACCAGTGGAGTGCTTTTTCAATATTGCCCTTTTTTGTGGAGAGTAGAAGGATTGCCCTTCTAGCACCTGTTCACCTGACCCAGGTGAGCCTGTTGCAGATTCAAGTGCATTGCCACTTCTGCACTTAAGATGAGGTCCAGGCAATATTCAAGCAAACTGTAAAAAACCATGAGAGACAGAAAGGTTGTTCTGCCTCTGCTCAATAACTTCTTATGCTGAAAGTGGAGAGCAGAGTTAAACAGAGGCTCTAGAAGCAATTATTGGCAGGGTTTGGGCAACATGGATGCTTGGATAAACAGCTATTGTCCTTTCCACCAGATTCCTAATAGAAACAACAATACTGGCATTGTCCTCCACCTCTCATTAAGGGGCTTTGGAGAGGGAGCTGAGTGTTGGGAGGAGGGTGGGAAACTGACAGTCAGGCTCCAGAGGAGCCTCTCCTGATCCTGCTGCAGCAGGCTCTGGCTTTTGGCATCAGTGGTGCCAGCTGCATGGAGAGAAGCCAAACCTGTCATACCATCTTCTTATCAAACCTTCAGTGCGGTGGCAGAAGTGCCGTTAGAGCCTAATGAAGAAACAAACACAAAAGGAAGAGTAAGGCTCTTTAACACACAGGTTTGTTTGCCCCCAGTGAGATCCCGCCACAGGATGTTTCATTTGTGGGAGTTCTTGTGTTTGTTTTGTTGTTGTTTGTTTATTAGTTTGGGGTTTTTGGTTTTGTGTGTGTGTGATTTGATTTTTTTTTTGTTTGTTTGTTTGTGTGTTTTTTTGTTTGTTTTTTTTTTTTTTTTTTTTAAGGGAGAGAGCTCAGCATGGATTAAGTGATGTTACCTGTTTCTTGTTACCTGTTTTTTAGACATCATGTCATGACCACGCAGTGGTAACCTGGGAAATTGCAATTGACTAGAATTGCATTTGCAAATGCTCTGCCAGTAGCCAGAGTCCATGAGCCTGTGGTTTCAAAACACTGATACTGTCAATACTGCACCACTCCCATCCAAAGTGTTCCTTTGCACACTCTACTAATATGACTGCATGATTTTGGATAAAAATTGTGTGCATCTTTGTGTGTTGCTAAACTCAATCCACTCTTCAGGATCAACATCAGCATGTAATGGCCTCAAATTACTCCTAGACCAGATTCAAAGCTCTTCACCCTGAGTGACACTCTCTTTCATAAGACACCAATCCATCAGTGCTTCTTTTGGGCCCAAAGGCTGTATGTGATGAGCACAGGAGTCACAAAGTAGTAAGCAGTTGGACTCAGTCTTGTGGGTCCTTCCAGAGCAGGACATTCTATGACTCTAGTTTTCCAGTCGCATTTTGTCCTTCTGTGTTCAGAGCAAGGTTGTCTTAATCAGAGTCCCGACACAAAAACCTTTTGCATATCCTATTTGTGATGGTGCCAACAGAACTGTTGTGCTTGCAGCTTGAAGAATTAAAGCCCTGGTCTGCAAGTCTCTAAACCACACTGTCTGCTGTAAAGGCTGGCACTGAATAATGGAAATCTGTGTAAAGTGGCTTGTAGAATTATATCTTCAGGAATGACTCAGGATTTGGCCCTCTATCAGGCATTCTTAGATGTAAAGGTACACCTAAACATGTGAGAATTTGTGTGCTTGAGTATATATTACCAGAAAAATGAACTTGGGGAAAACATAAACACAGTTTTTTGTTGAGTTTATATCACTACGTAATTTGGAGGCTGGAGGTTATTTAAATGTTTTTATTTATAAGGTTTTGAGATATAGATAAATGTCCATGTACATAAAAATATTTCTAGTTTTTGTGTTTTCATAGGTGGGTATGTGTGAAAGGAAGCCAAACACTGCAAACAGTTCTCAAGTGTTTCTTGCACAGACACGTTTACCTATTTACCTGAAAGTGGCCAGGAAGTTTGACAGGCATTGTACTGCAGTTATTGTTATTGTTGTAAGTAATCAGTTATCAGCAGAAAGGTATGCTCTTCACAGACCCAATGTGAAGTTTTACTTTTTACTGCATTTAGCTGTCTGTCAACCACAGGATGCTGGTAATCTGTTTTAAATGTTAATATTCTAAAGAAGACAAGGGAATCTTAATTAAACGATCTGTTTGTCAAGGCATGCACAGAACTTGTACAAGAAAGTTCTATAAAAAATCCCTATTCTTAAACCCTGGGTGCATGTTTGATGAAGGTAGACTCTTGCCATAAAACAACGATTCAGGAGGATGTACATGGCATTTCATATAAGGAAGTATCGACTGTTAAACAGGGACTATGCAAAGCCAAAAATCCTTTATGTTTTCTGGTTTGTACAGCCAAATTTTTAGAAGGATGAACTTAGAATTGTTTGCAAAATCCGGCTCCTCTCAAAGTATTCTCTGCTACAGAACCAAAATGCATAAATATCAGACATATATATATATATATACATATATCTATATATATATAAATATATAAAAATCAGAAGTATATAAAACATTCATTTTGTGAATGCTGGCACATAACACCAAGTCCTCAACAGACTAAAATACTGTCTGTATGTTACATTTACCAAAACTTTGACTTCAGTATGTTTCCATATTCTGACTCACTCCTGAGTAGGTGGCAAGAAGAAAAAGGGTTTATGATGCACTTGAATTGCAAAGCAAGACCTATTTCACACAGTCTACACCCTCTGGGATCTCAGTTAATATAAGCCCTATTTCATTTTTTCATTGTTCAATATCATTAACACACATCATTAATTTAATTTTATTTCCCAAAAATTAAGAAGTATTTTTCTATTATGAGGCTTAACATTACCTTTTCAACACATAATGATCTAGTGTTTTGTCAGTTGTTTTATGAAATAAATTTTCTTTCTTTGTGAAATACTTCTGCAGATCAGAAGTCCCCTGTTGTGATTTTCTGCTATTTTTTGTGAGGCTGCTCATTCAGGACCAAAAATGTATGACTTTGTTGTGGTGGTTGTTGCTGTTAAACTGAGCAGCAGCCCTCCAGTTATTTTCAAGGAAGGGAAGAAAAGTTAAGCAATGTTTCTGGAAGTGCAGTGCCATAGAGCCAATATTAGTGCAGTTTGCAACTACAAGAGCATATTTTTCTTTACACAATTAAGTGAACTTTGGAATAACAATATCTAAGTTTGTTATCAATTAGAGAAGAGTTAAATAGATTCTTAGAAGTGTAGCTAATGTAATAATGTATGTGTGAGAATTATGCAAAGTGCAGCTACACTGTTTCATAGGTGATTATTTGTCCCTTTAAGCATTTCTGGTTACATATACAATTATAAGATTAAAAAAGCCAGCACCTGAAAGCACTGTTTAGCTTATGCTACCTTCTATAGGTATGTCATGAGGTACTTGCACACATCATATAATATTTAAATATCCAATGTGATGCTCATATATAGTGCTTTTATCTATTTCATTTAGATATGTGATTGTTGGTGCCAGATTAATACAGAGAATATTAAGATATCCATTTTTCAAAAAAAATCTGTTGCTAGCCAGTCAGCAGTACTACAGCCTTCAGACTCCAGGGATAATTAGCCCAAATTATGCTTTAAATAGCTTTTGAGATAAATTAGACTGCATATGCAAAGTCCTTTGAGGAGATTATTGAAACATTTTCAAAATAAATGTAGTGATAATGCCTCCCTTTTAATGCTATTTTGTTTGAAGACAAAAAGATATGTTTCAAAGTGTTTAAAAAATCAGAAAGTGCACATTTATGTATAAACACATATGTACATACCTTTATATACACATGCTTGCAGTATCCAATACATACATGTAGAACAAGGTGTAGAATATTTATACATGTATTGGATATTATATATAATACATATTATACACTGTGTTCATATTATATTTAAATTTAAATATAAATATATAAAAATAAGTGTGTAGATATACACATATATACATACATGTCTATTTCTGTAGACACATTTATTATATTTAAATATACATATAAGTACATGCGGCATCCTCAAACTTTTTATCCAAGTAAATTTTCATGGTTTTCATGTAATACTACACTGTTACTATTAAAAGAAATAGATCAAGTATATTATAAAAATACCAAGTATAATGTAAAACAACAGCCTCATTCTTACAAAGCTTAAGGAAAATAGCAAGAGTTTATAAAGTTTGTGTTTTCATTTCTCCTTCTTTACTAGGAAAGATAATAAATAAAGGAGAATAAAAAGCTAGTAAGATATTGCCATGTTGCTTACAATGAATCATTTAATAAAGTTGTGAATATGCTTTTTTTTACTTAATTCTGTAGTATTCCTGTCAATAGCCTTCACCAGAACTACTTATTTAGTCAATGGCACATAATGTGAGTGTAAATTGCAGAATTAGACTTTGAATGGAATATTAAAAATACTAACAAAATCACCAGAGCAACTTTGCAAGATACTAAGTAGTTTGAAGCTAATCTGACGTGAACTCATAGGCAGGATAAACTCAAAGTGTGTTCTCAAAGTTAAGAGATATACACAGGTTTAACTGCTTTGCTGAGTGGGAGAGAATATGAACAGAACTTTGTTGCTCTGTTTTTTCATGGCTTTTTGAGCAATATTTTTCTGTGTTGAGAACAGCTCCTTTGAATAAGGAGAATCATTCAACAAATGTATAGGACTTAGGTTTTGCTCTCAGCCTTGCCAGGAGGGCAGGGAGGAAGGTCTGCCTCATGATGCCAAATTCAATCTGATTGATTAGATTAATAAATACAAACAATAAAAATTATTTTTGTCTTGCGCAACTATAGAAGTGTTCAATTTGTTAGCACTTGGACATTAACAGGAGGACTTGTTAAAGTCCTCATGTAGCATAGAGCTGGTGAGCACCAGATGGTGGTTGGGAGAACGTCCTGAGTAGTCTGAGCAGTGATACTGATGTTATCCAAAGGAGTTCACCAGTCCAGCTGGCTGCACAGGGTACGTGAAGCACTAGATGAAGGAGGATGGAAAGGCCCTGTACAGGTTTGACTTAGAATCATAGAATCACGGAATGGTTTGGATTGGAAGGGACCTTAAGGCCTATCTAGTTCCAACGCACCTGCCATGGGCATGGACACCTTCCACGAGACCAGGCTGCTCCGAGCCCAGTCCAGCAGGCCTTGAAACCTTCCGGGGACTGGGAATCTACAACTTCTCTGGGCAACTTCTTCCAGTGCCTCACTACCCTCTTAGTGAAGAATTTCTTCCTAATATACAATCTAAAACTATTCTCACTTGCATCTATCCACTACCAATGAGCTCTGCTCAAGCAAAGCAAGACAGGGTGGCAAACTCAAAACACATCAGCGATGTGCTTTACAGAGCAAAGAAAATATTAATTGATGTCCAAAGTAGAGTTATTTTGCAGTTTCTTGAAGAAATTCAGCGTTTCTGCCAGGGTGGGGGGGAGATTCTGGAAATAGCTGCTTTTTAGTGTATTCCTCAGGCAAAACAATCACTTTTTATGAGCTAAGAATAAAAGTCAACCTTGTCAAAGTTGTTTTGGAAATTTAGAGAGAGAGACATGAAATACTGGAGGCCACAACATCTTTCCATCCCCCTTCAAATTTGGCACCAGTATAGAAATCTAAATATCAGTGTGGTGTGCCTCTAGACCTACTGTTTTCCAACAACAACTTCAGCTTTCCTGTTTAACTTTCTTACAAAAATATTAGTGCTAAATAAGGAGCAGTACCACATACATGTCTATCCCCACAGCTTTATGTGTATCATTCAGCTTTCTGCCTTTTATGTTTCTATTAGTTTTCATAGATGTAATTTACTCTTTCCCCTTACTTTATTTTTTTCTCTTAGCTCACCATTCCTGGGGGCTTTTTGTCAGTCTTTACCTTCAGTGGTATTTCTGTAATTCCCTTCCTTTTATTTCTTCACTTTGTCTCCTTTCCCCTTTTCTTTACCTCCCATTGCATTTTCTCCCACATGCCTCCTGTTCATCCACCACCATTCACTGTTCTGACTCTCATTTGGTGTGGTCACACCTTCCAATTTTCCCTACTTACAAAGCAGTGCTCAGTTGTTCTGCCTCTGCAGACAGCAATGCTCTCATCAGGTCCCTGGCATTCACTTCACAGCCACCCCTCGCTCACTTGTGCACAGCCAGGCATTTCTTCTGCTGGACACAATAAGGCACTTGGTTGGGTGGTGCAGATCTCTAGGATTTTGAAGCCTAATTGGGAGGCACTTTTCTATCCAGAGAAGTGCCATGGATGCATGTGACTGCTTGTTTAGGTACAAGAGGGCCAAAGAAAACTCTTTATCAGAAGAATTTAGGTCACCACTCCCTTTGGTAGACAGTGCAGTTGAATCACAGTCTGCCTTACAAAAGCACCATCTCCATGTGTTAAGCACTGCAATTGTTTAGGGTCCAGAGATGGTACCAGTCCTGTGTGCTACCCAAGGATCAAATTATGCAGTCCAGTTTTGTCACAAAGTCTGTTTAAGAGTGGATTTTAAATTATCACCCATATGTTAATTTTGAAACATACCTGAAATATTTAATTTCAAGTGTAATTCTACGTACATTGTTTAATATTATGAGCACTAAAAATATTTTTTACTGCTTTCAACTCTTCAGCCTTTCTTATTTCTTATAAAAGTACAGACATGCAGTATCTGTCTTGTAGTAGCAAGACATCCCCCAAATTCTTAGCTGACCTGCACCACGTGCAATTATTACATCCAATGAGTTGTGTTATGTGAAAAGTTCCCTGCAAATTTGTGTAGAAGAGTCCCTGTGCTCCTCAGTGCACAAAATGGCTGTGAAACAAAGGCTGCTGCACATCCCAGATGCTGGGTTGTGTTCTTCTCAGTGCTTTTCCCAGGTAACCGCAGAGCAATAGAAATTAGCTTGAAGGAGTTGTTTTGCTCCTATCAATATGGATGCAGTGGCCAGAATGCCCAACACACAGAGCACTCCCAGGCATTTGCCCTTAACCTAAATCTTACCTGCTCTGCATGTGGTGAAATGTGAGATTCTCCCTCAACTGCTTCTGTGTGATCCCCTACAGTACCCCGCAAAGTGTTCTTAATCTGAGTCAAACATTTTGCAGCCATATGAGGTTTTTCTAGGTAACCTTACTAGTGCATGAAAAATTCTGCTTTACTATTTTATGGATGCCGTTGTACTTTCAGACATGGCCACATACGTTTGTATTAAATCAAATTTGCTGAGTGTGTCTGTATATGGGCTAACAAAAATGAATGCTCCAGCTGTAGGCACTGTAGGGAATATTAAACTAAATTTCATTCCTAAATCTTTCTGTTTTTAAAAATTAATGTAGCTACATACACTCTCTGCCAATTAATTCTTACATTATTTATTACCTTCTTTTCTCAATATCTTCCAAAAGAAATATTAAGTGACTTATTTTAATGAAGGAGTTTATTCTTAGTTTTAAGTGTCACGTAAAGGCCTTCAAACCAGTGACAAGTAGAAAATGCTCTGGATGCAGATGAACATCAGCACAAGTGACTTAGAAGCCACGCTGGCGAAGCTTCTCTGGGTATTGTGATGAGCAGCACACAGGGCCCCTCTGAAAAGCAGCACAGTAGCTGAGTATGGATGCTAATACTGATGAATTGGCAATTCCTTGCAGAATTCACTGGACAACCTCAAGCAAAGTGTGCTGTGGAGGCTTGTGTCATTTCCCAGTTCAAATCTTCCCTGTTTCCATGCTGCTCTACTGCCTTTTAGGGGGAATTCTTCTGATCATACTCACTACCATCATAGTTTTTCAGTACTTATGGAAGGGAGAAAAGCACCAGACTGATCTGTTACTTCATGTACTTAGAAATGCAATGGCTCATTATACTTTGATTTCATTACACCTAAATGTCTGTTCTGATTGCAGTGTAATATTTTTCCACAATTTTCTTATTCTGCAGTGTTTGTGAATTCTTGTCCTTGAAGTATAGACTTCAACTTATGTGATCACGACATCCTTGTTTAATAAATTCCCTTTTTTTTTTTTTATAACAACGATACTATTGTACACTTCACAGACAAACAGCTGCAAACTTGTGTTGTTTATGATCAGAATTTAATGTATTTCTCTCCTGAAGAATTAAAAATTTCTGTTAAATCACAAATATATGATCATAGAATCATAGAATGGTTTGAGTTGGAGGGGTCATTAAAGACAATCTTGTTTCAATGCCCTGCCGTGTGCAGGGACACCTCTCACTAGACCATGTTGCCCCAAGTCCCATCCAGGGATGAGACACCCACAGCTTCTCTGGACAGTCTGGTTCAATGCCTCATCACCCTCATAGGAAAGAATTTCTTCCTAGTACCCAATCTTTCTTTAGTTTGAAGTCATTCTTGCTTGTCCTATTGCTACCTGCTCTTGAAAATAGTTCCTCTTTAGATTTCTTGTAGGGTATCTCTAAGATTTATTATAATGTTACCTTAAAATACTTTTTGAAAATTTTTATTTAAAATAAAAATCCTTAGAAAAGTATTATTCCATTTTCCCAGAGTGTGTCACTGAGAATGAAGACCAATAACCCTTGTCAACAGAGTCAGTTTTTTCATTTTTAATGGAAAAATTGTTGCCAGGAAGAGACACAACAAACTAAATACAGATTTTTTGGTTTTGCTTTGATGCTTCATTGGAAGAGTAAAAAATTTCATGTGAAACTAAGGTTGGAAACAAAGGGAAAATGTACAAATGCTGAAAAGGCCTTTTTTTCAAACAAGTCTGAAATTTTTAGGTTATATTCCCCCCCCCCCCCCCCCCCCCCCCCATGTCCACAGACAAAAAGGTGATTGGAATATTCCTGATACGGTCAACAAAAATTCCCCCATTAGTTCCTACTTTGTGGAAGACCCAGTCTCAGCCAGAGGTTGTTAATGACCTGTGATTTACCTTGGGTTGTGTTTATTTATATTCAATTTGCTGCCTGCTATATGTAAAGGATGAGACCACATTGGTACAGCATTGATAGCCAAAACCAGGCTAAGTTTTCAACTAATCTTAAATAAGAAACTTACAAACATGCTGTGAGACTGCTCAGTGGGCTTAATGTGATGGGCCAGATGCTTGAGAAAGGGGAAATGTCTTTTTTCTATGCCATGCACATTTCTTTCTGGTATTAGTTTATCAATAAACTAACAGCTCAAACAGATAAGTCTTGCTTTTTATATGTTAACCCATCCTAAAAAATCACTTGCCATGTTATCAGCGTAACTATATAGGATGGGAACAAGAAGAAGTCAGAGGACTCTACCTTCCTCAGTGTGGACATTTGTTCTGACATGTCTCCTGGAAAGGAGGGAAAGATGGGAAGGGTCCAAGCAATATCCTCCATAGAGAAGGCCACTTTGTTTACCTATAGCAAAGGGGTGCCGTTGCTGGTCTGTACTGATGTGCGTTGTCACAGAGAGATTTGAAGATCTTTACTGTGTCCTGTCTGTGTCTTAATAACAGCACGCTAATGACTGTAATCCACTAGGCTGATCTTCAGGAAAATTCTGTTGTTTTCCATTGGAAAATGCATGCCAGATGCCAGTTGTTCCTTCCTCGCACTGCTTGAACCAATCAGGTATTGTTTACATCACTAAACAAGTGCTCTCCAAAATGCAACACTCAAATCAAGAAGAAAAATACCTTTCCAGAGCATCTTGTGCCTCCTTAATCTGCAGATACTGATGGGCAACATTTGATCAGCCATGACTGGTTTTGTTTTGGCTTTGTTTTCTGCTGGGAAAATGCCAACGAGGGTCTGTTTAGGATACTGAACATATCGATAGCAACATTGCTAGAAAGAGAACAATCCCCAGCGCTTACTAGCACGGTCTCTCCTCATGGTGAAATTGTCATTTCAATGCAGGGAACTGGAGCAGAGGAAGTGACAGGCAGTACTGAAAGTCTGTCCACACATGTCCACACTGCAGCTGGAGTCACCGGGATGGGGGAAGGTTCAAGGTCGCTACTGACATTCACCTGTCATGGCTTCATTGTCCCCGTGCCTTCCCTTCTTTGACACATTCAAGCGTACTTTATTGGCGCCACAAAGAGCTAGTCAACTGATACCGTTGCACTCCCCCCAGGGTGCTTGTTCAGGACTATTGATACAGTCTCAGGTTTATTCATTAGCTGAGCCATTAAAATTGTGGCTTGCCCAACTCTTCTCCTAACTACGCAAGTTTGCCTGTTTGGTCCAAACATTTAGCTATGTCATTTTAAAGTTTTGCATGTTATTCATTAATTATCTACATTTTAATGTCATATCATTTGTGCCCAATAAAAGATTACCTGAAGAACCCTTCTATTTACCACGCCGGTTTAAATATAGGCACCTGCAGAGAACAAAAATATACATAAAAAACGTAACCAAGGGAATAAAAAAAATCTAGATATTTATTTGTTTTGAAATCCAGTTACTAAGAAATAGAGTCTGCAATGAGAAAAAGGGGAAAATGTAAGCTTGGGTCAGCAAAAGAGACAGTGATTAGCTCCGTTGTTTTGGGCTCTTTGAGCTTCATTGGTCCAAAGAAAAGCCCATTGGTCCAAAAAAACACCCACTAATGAGTCTATTGAACTTTGCTAAACTTTGGAAGAAAACTTATGTTGTGGTGCTCATCTGAGTTGTGGTAGCAAAAGTGCTTCTTTTTTTAAAGTGCTTTCATGCACAAGCCCTACAGAGATTACTGATGATAGCTTATTCAAAAAATATTCTTTACCTGTAAGAGCAGTTCTTTAACTGAAAACATTGATTTTTGGGAATTCTGGTGTTATGTGCTACAGAAAACTTTAAAACTCATTTGACTGCTTTTTTAATAATCAAGCCAGAAGAAACTTTGCTTTTTTTGAACTTGCTTTAGATATATTTAATTTGATATTTGTCTTGATGCTTGATCAAGGACTTGAAGTGTATACAGCCAGATATCAACACCATGGTAAACTTTGCCATTGCATAAGTTATATATCAGAAGCTATTGGTTGCTAGATGTTCTACTCAGAAATACAGAGTTTACTGCACAAAACTATCTCCTTATGTTTTTTCTCCTGTCTGCTTGAGCTGCTTTGTCCCAGGGCTGGTGCAGGAGAGGTTGTAGCAGTGCAAACTTACCACCAGCATGCCTTGTCTGATGGGTAGGGACCACCTCTAGAGGCTGCAAGCTGCTGAGGCAGTCGACAGGCATGCCAATTAGTGTCAGTTGTTGCCATCGTTCTCTGATATGGACACCTGTCCATTGGGAACCAGCCTGAGACCACCAAGCTAATTTGACAGAAACCAGTGAATAGGCACCATCTGACAACAATCTTCAGCTACATACCGGCTATCGGAACCAACCTGACAAGGGCATGCATTAGGCTTTGCTGGCAATGGTGAAGCACACACAAAATATGTATTGTAATGGAGGTAACAACAGATGTTCAAGTGATGATATGAGAGAGCTCTGAAGGTCAACAGTTGTCTCCGGGTGAGGCATCACTGACCTACCCTATGGTGAGAGTCCTATCTACCTCCAGTTGGCTTTACACTTTATCAGCCAGATCTCACCCAGGTTTTAAAAATTTAATCTGGGTCTCCAGTGGAAAGCTACAACCCAAATCAGTCCATTGTCACTGAGTCAATTAGAAGGTTTTAAAATCACCAGATCAAACACCTGGTAAACTGCTTTAGCAGGAGGTCGTGAGAGATTCGAGGGGTGGTCAGAAAGATCTGGCTTTGTCTGGCAGGCTTTTTCTCTCCTTCAGAGCCATCACAGGACAGACCTGGTAGCCAGAGGCCTAACTCTTTTAAGTGCTATGGCTTAGATGGAGATCCAGCTTTAATTTGTCAAAAAAATTTACAATTCAAAGATAAAAAATCTGTTCCTTAGAGGTACAGTATCTGATAGTAGATGGCTCCTCTGCAATGCTTATAAATAAAATTGAGTTTATTTAATCCCACTTACTTTGCATGATCCCTCCACTTTACATCCAAAAAAGTGAAGCAGTTACTGTAATTGAACATGAACATGCTTCCAAAGGCTCTCAAGTTCATTACCATGTACTTACAAGTGCAAAAGCCCTTGACTTCACATTATGCTACACCAGTGCAGCTGAAAAGATTTAACTGAAGCTTTTCTCTGCTTCTTCCAGTTCTTTTTAAACCAATGCATCTTGGTGTACAGGTGAAACCAGTGGTGTCCTGTAGCTTGCAAGAAAGTCTGTGTTTGAATTTAAGCACTGATTGTGTTCTCATCCCTTCAGAATTATTCCACTTCTTCAACTCAGCTTTGCCAGACATTTGAGCTTTATCTCATGTGGGTTTTCTGGGTAGTTCCTGGATTTATGGGTTGCAGTACAACATGGATCTTTAATAAAAAACATATTCTTGTAAGGATACCAATACATTGCCAAAGAGATTTTTCATCGTTCATCCACTCCCAAATTCATTCTGAAATGGCCAACAGGAAAAGAATATCAATTTCATTACAAGGAACATCCTTCTGAGTCCCAAGAAGATGGAAACACCAGCTGTGTTGTGCATCTGGCTTTGCTTGCAAGAGAAGGTTTAGGCAGGACGGTGACTCTGGTTCAAGAAACTGAAGAGAGTAATGGGAGTGAACCCAAATAAATCTGCTCCCACTACTCTTTTTCCTGTATTTTTTGGGAAATTAAGACAAGAGCAAGCAGTGCTAAATGACTATGAAAAAAAAGCGCAACAACAACAAAGAGCATCAGCATAGTACTGTGAGGTTATTTGCATAACACATTTTCCACCACTCTGTATGGATGTGTGTGCAAGTATAAATATACTAAAGGCATTGCAACCTTACTAGATGTTATTCTAGTGTCAGCATCTGTATTTCTGAATTAATTACAAGGCCATGCTAGTAAAAAACTAAACCCTAGAAGTAGACTTCTGAGTCTGATTTTGCTGGTTTGGATGTGTTGTGAAACCATCAAACCCTATTGTCATCATCAGGAGTTGCAATAATCAATTTTTATAAAATCAGTTTAATTAGGAGAAAAATTTTCTGAACCTCCTAAACAGCTTTATGGGAGAAGTAAAATCTTTTATTAACTCAATTGAGAGGATAAAAAAGGAGAAGTTTCCAAGTTTGTGAACATTTCTTGACATTCCAGCCTCAGAGGAGATATGAACTCTTCCTATAAACTTTGTCTCTTTTATTGAAAACATGATGGCCACAACAAAATTATTATAAAACTGACTTGGAGAATTTCAGCATTTTATTTTTATGGGCTTAAAATTAGGCT
The DNA here is from genome assembly GCA_038380795.1 of Pyrocephalus nanus. Taxonomy (NCBI): domain Eukaryota; kingdom Metazoa; phylum Chordata; class Aves; order Passeriformes; family Tyrannidae; genus Pyrocephalus; species Pyrocephalus nanus. Next base: position 48,946,563 of record CM076263.1, on the reverse strand, counting down.
CTCTATTTCTTGATAGACATGACCATGTACATTTTTGTTAAGGACATTTAGGATTTATAGTGGTTGTGTATTGGAATTAAACTGGTTTCAAGGCTGTGTTGCTTTTCTGGTTCTTCATACTTTCTATTTTATTTTTTTTTTGGTATGCCATTTTGTCCTAAAAAACCTTGTATTTCAGTGGCTTTTTTCCATTTTGTAGACCTAAATCTTTTACTGATAAAATCAGCAAGACCTAAACCCCTAGGGTTGAAGTAAAATAAAGTCATAGTGCTTGGATAAAATACATCAAGCAAAGGTTCTTCTTGTGATTTTAAAGGCTAGTTGATGCAGCATTTGCTTAACATATTAACTTGCCTCCTCACTAAGGCAACTCATTTGCATTCCTGTACTTCTTAAATGAGGAGTAAACACCATAATGTATCACAAATACTTCACATGAGATCACTCATGAATAAAGAAGTGTTTACTGTGGCAATATCACAAAAATAATATTTAGCCTTTTGTGAATGAATGACAGGAAAATTTCTGTATCCAATAGTTAAATATAATTCTGGTGGGTCTGACACATTGGTCTAAGTTATATCAGAAGTTAAGTATTCTATTTCCTCTCCCTTTTTTGATAACAAAGTCTACATCTCACCTTATATGGAGTACTGCTTATTTTAATTTTTTGTAATAGCCTGCTAAGGTTTTAACCAAATCATGCTTACACATTGTCAGAGGGAGGTTAATTAATTGACAGTAATAAAAATCAACCTTCTGAAACTCAAACTGCAATTAGTCCAGATTGCAACATATTTTGCAGCTGTAATAAATGCATTTTGTTTTCCAAAGTAGAAATTACATTATCTGATTCTTTAGATAAATAGAAATAATTTTCAGACATAAAAGGCTTGCTGGGATAATTTAATTTTATCTTTCAAAAACACAGAGTCAAACCAGGCAGTTTACCAAAGGAGAAATTTTGATAATATTTTGTTCTTGCAAATTAAAAAAGAAAAAAAGAAGAAAGAAACTGGGAGGTAAATGAAGAGGGTGAGAGAGAAGAGAAGAGAAGAGAAGAGAAGAGAGAAGAGAAGAGAGAAGAGAAGAGAAGAGAAGAGGAAGAGAAGAGAAGAGAAGAGAAGAGAAGAGAAGAGAAAGAGAAGAGAAGAGAAGAGAAGGAGAGAAGAGAAGAGAAGAGAAGAGGAAGAGAAAGAAGAGAAGAGGAAGAGAAGAGAAGAGAAGAGAGAGAGAAGAGAGAAGAGAAGAGAAGAGAAGAGAAGAGAAGGAAGAAGAGAAGAGAGAGAAGAGAAGAGAAAGAGAAGAGAAGAGAAAGAGAAGAGAAGAGAAGAGAAGAGAAGAAGGGGTAGGAACGACTTGTCATTCTACAATACTCTTTGATGTAACTTTTAATCTAGAATTAGAATTAGTTGATGGATTTACCTAGTAAATAGGCAAATATGTAATCAAGGACAGCAGACTCTTATTTATTGGGAAATCTAAGAATCTAAGAGTGTCTCTTAACAGTGTATAGTCAAGTAGTGTGCAATTGGCTTGCTTTGCCATAACAGTTTTAGAAGTGCCTAATAAGGAAAAAAAAGAGAAAGCTATCATTGTGTTAATAGCTAAGTTAATGTAAAAATAAAGTAATATTTATCCTGTAGGAGTAGCAACTGTGTTGTATTGTTAAATTCAGTGGCTTATGATGTTCTTAGCAAAGAACATAACCAGCTCAGCCTGGTAAGAACAGGTAGCTTGCAGTACCTCTACACAGGCTCAAAATGATCTTATTTTTAACAGTTGCATAATTTGCCATTTGTAAATGCATTTTAGTTCTTTTCATTATTCTTGCAGCAGACAACTGTGCTGGCATCTTGAAAGTTTTGGGGTTGTTTATTGCTGGTTTATTGCTGATGGTTAGCAGAAGAGACACTTTCAGGTTCTGTTTGAGGAACCTCAGGCTCTATTTTAGGCAGTTCAGCCTAACAGAATTAAGCCTGACATGTTTCAACTCTACTACTTTGTAAAATAAACATAAAACAATAGTTTAGATTTCTAGTAAATCTCTTGAACCATGTGAAACTCAAACTTTTCCTGTTCCTTTACACATCTGTAAATAAAGACCATAAAAGAAGAACACAACAGGATAAATGAACATGAATTTGAAATCCACTGCAGCATATTAAATGGTGATGTCTCTCTGAGAAAAAGGGAGACCCTGCAGCTTCTTGCAGTTTGAAGCTAATTGTTTTCGTCAGGATGGGAATGTCTGGAAGTCCATGGCAGTGTCCCACCAGCAAGGCTTCAGTAACTGAGCTGGCTTGTGGAGAATGAGCTCACTTTGTAGCAACACAGCATGCTCAGACACCACCTATTCTGCTCTCCAAACTGTCATGCATAACAACTTCATTGTGCTAAATTGAAGTTGAAAGCAACCAAAGGCTACGAGAAAGAGAGGCTATGAGAAAAGCATGCTGTCAGCACAGGCAAAACCTAACCTGGAAAGCAAGCTCAGAGACAGGAGAATAAAAGACCAGGGCCCATGAACACAGCATATTGTTTCATTTTAAAGTATGATTCCCATACCAGCACATACTAAATGTAATGTAAATTTATTTAAATAGATTCCACAGCTTAAAAGTTTGCCAGCCGCTCTTATCCAACTTTCCCAGCTCTCTGATTCGTTACTTACAGTGGGAATATAATGATTTATAGTCATCATTGTAACAGCTTCTTTGCAGAGACACAATGATGATTAATAGCTAGCAGCAAATTTTCACATGGGCTCTGAAGCACCGTAACATTAAGCAGCCAAACACTCCCAAATCCCCCTTTTCTGTTCCACTGAAAAGTACTCTCCTTGTACCTTGCAGATATGAACAAAGCCTATCTTAATTCTAATCAGCTTTTTCTCATTCAAGGAAACTTTGTCCTTTTCATAATTGATTCTTGTGAATTTTTCTTTAGTCTTTCACTGAGCCTGAGACTTTTCTTTTTGCTGGATGGAAAGGGGAAATAATTTCAGTAATAGGAAGGTTTGCTTTGTTTTTCTTTCCAAAATATTGCTTGAGACATTTCTCAGTTGAGCTAATGCACATTAAAAAGACACACAGAAATGAAAAGGAAGACTTAACTTTCTCTTCATTGAAAGGTTATTAACCACATGCACTGAGGGATGAGCTCAGAGAAACAGCTTTAGTTGCATAAGTCAAAGACTTGAGAGCAACAACAATAAACTGCCTCAATTTATTGTACCAATTCCCATTCCCATAAGAAACTTACAGTTGAAACTGGAATGAATTCACTTTTCCTTGCAAAGTTGTTTCAAAGTTAAGACAACTTTAAATAGAAGCATTTTATCAGATTTATTTAGAAATACCTAGAAATAATTTATTTTAATTTAAATGTTTATTCACTGACTTAAATTTATTGTTTTTTTCCACAAATAACCTTTCCACATTGACAGATAAAAAATATTTTTAGGACTGTTTCAGTGTTCCTTTCATCATTTCTAGTGTGATACAACTACACTTGGAGACAATAATGCTTGATCTACACCAGAATAAGCACAGGGCAGATCAGCAGGATGCAATTTTAATTTTTATTAGGAAAAACACTGTTAAAGAGAAAAAAAAAATTGTACCATATTAGAAAGCTGCAATTTACAAAGAATATCAGTTTTGTTGTCCCTCTGGAAGAAATTACAATTTTGTATCTTCACATATGTAACAAATGCACTGTTAATATCAGACTTTGCACATTATTGGTGTTCCAGTCATGGACTGATAATTTGATCTGTCCAATCCAGGAAAGTAATCTTTTTCTTCCATTTGCATATTAGATATAATGTAGACGAGAACTGACTTTGAAAGTAGCATACTGTCTAGGAATAAGTAGTGTTTGCTGAAATCCTTTCAGATAGCATGTGAGATGGAGAAGTAAATATATCCATCACCAATTTTTCTTTTACTTACACTTTAAGACAACACTGTGGTCAAGTTTTCCATAAATTTGGTGAGCTTAATGTCCAGAAGAAGTTAAAATGTTCATCTTAACTTTTGAAAGAATGAAAAATGTCTGTGAATATTTTCAATTTTTTTTTATTCACAGAAATTTGTTGTTTTTTTTCTTTCAGAGATGAAAGTTTCTAGTGAGATAAATGGTATGGCAGATTGGGTTTATGATTTTCATCAAAATTTTCTTAGGATTACTTAGGAAATAACATTGCATATCAAAATCTCTTAAGAGATCAAATTTCTAATCAATTTCTTTATATTGCAGCGCTTTGCAGGCCTGTCATGTTTGCTCCTTCTGTATGTTTACAACCCAAGTTACCCTGGGGTAACTTAGTAGAATTATGTATGATTTAATACACATGACCCAAAACTTGATTCAGGCCCATAGGATTTTTTCAATTATGATTAATGCTCAGGGAAGTAAAAGCTGCATTACAAAACTGCTCTATCAGTGTGTGAGATTCTCTCCTCTTAACTAAAAGATGCTTTGAAGAAAAACTTGCATTATTTTCTGCAAGCAGTTTCACTTTTGACATTTAATTGAAATCACTTGGCATTTAATTGAAAGAGTTAAAAATAATTTAAGTTCTAATAGCTACTAGCAAATTGTATATTATTGAATAACACTTGTTTACAGATATTTAAGAAGGACTATCACTAGAAATATTCCCAGATACCTGGAAATCTAAAGCTGCATATGAATGAGGGCAGTCCATCCACTAGTTTATGGGTCCCAAATTCCTCAGGTGACATCACAAATTGACCTAGTGTCCCTGTGAGCAGAGTTTTGTCTTTGAAACTCTGAATTTTCTGCAAAAAATGTAAAATCTTGTGTAGTCTGTACACTCCTCATTGACTATGCATCTGAGAAGCCCTACGTGTGTTGTTAATTTCAGCAAATATGTAGAATAATACACACCCCCGACAGCTTCAGAGAGTGGTATGCAAATAACTGGCATGGGGGGCTAAAATCTCAGATGACTTACCCTTTTCAGGATGTGTCAGCATGAGCACATTCAACATGTCAACATGTCCATACATACTGAAGCATGTTTTGGAGGAGAGCAGGACCCCAGCACAGGTAGGATTTTACAGCATTTGGTCTACTTTTTGGGGCTGCCTCTGTAGGAGTTTCACAGAAACCAGCTTTAGGTAACTGCAGTTTTAGATGGGAAAACTTCCACCAGCAGTCCCCAAAGATTTGTAGGCATAGGTCATAATCTGCTGAAAATATTCAATGGATATGACCCAAGGGCACAGTCAAATATTCTTGGTCCTTGTAGAAGTTTAGTTCTAAATTTCAGGCTTGTATACCCAGTGAATATTACAAGCCATCTTCTCCTACACTGTGAACTTCTAAGCCTCAAACTTCAGCTATCTTCCCTTACTTTGAAGAATGTTCATTCCCCTTCCACCAGCAATTCTGAGATATTTTCATATGCACCAAGTCTTTCTTTGGTTTCCCCAGGACAGTCCTGTTCATACCCAAACAACACATACCTGAACTAGTAGAGCAGTTACAGGTTTGCAGGATAAATCTAGTAAAATATTGAAGTACATATTCTTCCATTTAGTGGGGGGAAAAACAGGTCTGATTTTGTCATCTGCACTCACATTGCATGGTAACTTAAGACTTAAATGTAAAACCTGCTGTAAGGGAGCAACCACCAGGAACAGGAGTCAGAATCTACTTCTTCATGATTTTTGAGAGGCAAAAAAGAGATAATTTTATGGTGTTTTTTCATTCTCATTTACACTAAGTTAATTTCTTCTTCCTTTCTACCTTCAGCTTTATTAAATTTTTCTGCTTTGGCACAATTTTAATACTGATATTTTACCTAGTTTCATCACAATGCTGACAGCTCACAGAGAAAGAAGCTCTGGGAGTTCTTCCTGAGAACCTCTTCTCTCACATGATTCTTCTCTTTCCTCTATGTTTTTTTCCTAAGATCCAGAAGAAACCCCCCCTCAAAACTGTTCCCTGGGCAGACACCTTGACTCTTTCATTACCTTTTTCGACACTCTTTGGAAACTCTCTTCTTCTGAGCTCAGGGACATCTCAGTCTCTCTTTGGCTTTGGAGCAGCCTTCTAGCTCATTGTCTCTTTTTGAGTTTGGTGACATTGTATGAGGTTGTCCATTTTCAGCAGCCTTTGGTCAACTTCTATAAGATCACAGTGTTATGTAACAATGTCATACCCTCTGTGCATTGAAGATCTCTGACCTGATGTGCCTACAACAGTGGTATAATTCTCACTGGAAGAGCACACATTTATAAGGAAGAAGGAACTTTGTATAGAACAGTTCTTTCTATCTTAAATTTTGTCATTCCAGGTCTACACAACTGCACATCTCCAACTTAGTCTGTTTCATTATCCAGTTCCAGATCATGACTTTTTTCTCTGTGGGTTTTTAACCTTGTGATGAACCTAGATTACATATCTGAATTAAAATTTTGCCAAAACTAGTGAACAAATTCATTTAATTGTCTTGGGAAACAGCGTTGTGAATGCATTTTCATTACATTTTTTACTTAGTTTCAGCTGCAACAGCCTCTGTTGAATCAAGAAGCCCAAAAGCTGCAAAGAAAACCTGTTCTGGTTCTAAATCAACTCAGGTATTCAGAGTACAGCTTTTTTATTTCTAAATCTCAGCTCTGAAAATCATGAAAGATAAAGAAGTCTTTCTAAAGGTTATCCCAGGATAAGCCCTCATCTCCCATTTTCCCATTTTTTATTTTTGCCCTGCTTTGTGCATATTCTTTAGATCATCAGGAAGAGCAATAAATTATAAGTATCATTAATATCATAGACACTGATATCCTGTGACATCATGTTTCTTGAATTATTCTTTTGGTCCCTGGCAATTTCTGACAATTTCTCTTCATTGCTCTAAAGGGCACTTTATGCCTGGAATTCCACTATTCCTGTTTTCCTTTACTTTCACCTCTAACCTTTTGTTTTCTGACTCTCATGGGTCACCAGCCTTTGTATGCTTATCCAATAAATGACCTTCTGAGAAAGCAAACTCCTCTCAAGTGTAATACATTATATTTTTCCAAACTCCTAAAGCAAATAGTCTTCTGCAAAGAAAGGAAATACTTTGTACCCTTTAGGAAATAAGAAAGTGAACATACTGCTTGTTAGACTCAGTACATATTGCCTCTTGCCTGAACATCATACAAAATAAAGATCAGTAAAGAGTGGGGTATGATGATGTAAGTAAACATGAGGGGATCTATTGTGATAGGAAACCCCTATGTATTGTGCTGGTGGAAGAGAAAAGACTGAGAAAGGACAAAGAGAAGTCATGGATTGTCACAGTTGATGGTAAGAAGGAACATAAGGCCAGTGGCTGCTGGAGATACCAAAAAAAATTAGTAGGATTAGGATACAAAGACATCCTTCCTTCATCAACTCACAGTAGATTTTCACATTCAAAAGAATTGTTAGAAGTTTTGAGAGGCACTGCAAAATTGGAGCAGGTCCAATTTGGGAGCAGCAAGATGATCACAGTGCTTGGAAGCTTGACATGTGGAGAAAGGTTGGAGGAATTGGGTTTGCTCTACTCAGAGGATCAAAGGATCTTGTATCTAAAAAGTTTTTATAGATTAGAAGGTGTTCTTGCTTCACAGTGATTCCTGGTGATAGACAAGAGGCAAAGGGGACAAGGTGCTTCAGGGGAAACATTGTCTGGATAGAAGAAAAACTTCACTAAAAGTACTCTTAAATATTGGAACAGTTTGTGCAGTAGAATCTACCTTGCTGGAAATATTCATGTCTTGGCTTAACAAGGCCCTGGATAACCCAGTGGAAAGCCTAGGAGGTTGGACCAGATGACTAGAGTTCTCTTCCAAACTAGACTTCACTATTATTCTGCATCTCATACTAGATCCGAGTGTAGCATTGGGTTAAAATCTTAGAATAAGGTTAATTTTAAAGGCTGCATTAAAAATTAACAACACATATTTAGAATTTCAAAACAAACCCATATATTTTTAAATTACCTTCATTTAACAAGGTTAACCTGTTTGGCAGTTTTAAAAAAAACTGAGGGTTCCAGGCCAGTGTGCTTGGTTCTTCAGACAGCCATTCTCCACTCTTACCTCAAGATCCCTCTGCCTTCTAAGTAGCTCTGACAACCTGGTTGACTCAACTGTCTGTTGGTCGATTAAGAACAAGATGCTGTTAACTTCAGTTAGCATAAATAAGTGACTTTGATTAAAATTTTTATTGCAGAAACAATCAAACAATATAATTTTGTAAAAACTGAATTTTAATTGTTCTGATTGTATTCCATTATGACTGGTGTCACTACATGTCTTTTACTGTACCTCGATTTTGATTCTAAGTCACCCCCTATCACACCCTCTTCAATTGTAATCTCTCCTTCGTTAGTTTTAATAATCAAATCAGATAGCATTTCCATTTGGCTGTCTCTTATTTTCTACTTCTTGTGTTATCGTTTGTCCTAAAATAGTGCATCAATTCTCATATATTTCTGCAGTGATTTGCTTTCAACCTTTGCCTCTACTTGGAACTGATCTTTCTCTAAGATCTTGCACACCAAATCCCTTTTCTTTGTTGACCTCCACCCCTAGCTTGTGCCCTTTCCAAGACTTATGACTTGGCAGTGTCTCTCAATTCTGCAGTGTGTCTGCTCCTTAATTCTGACAGTGTTACTACCACTGGGATTCTTGTCTACAGTTATAGGGTTTTTATATAATGTAAACTCTTGATTTATTTTTCATTAGTATTTGCCTCCTATAAGACCACAAACACTATCCTCCATCTCTGAAGTCTCATCTTCTTATGTTCTTTTTGCCACTGCCTTAAGAAGGCCAAATACCAAGTGATTTCCCTCTTCTGTAAATCTTCAAATGTTATGTTTCTTGTATTAGTTGAATAACTGTGCTGCAGTTCTCTGTTCAAGTGCTGATTTTACAGTCTTTCCTGACTTTTCTGCAGCTTTGTTTCTTTCTGTTGTTTGACTTCACTGGAGGACATTATTAGAATCATAGAACCATAGAATGGTTTGGATATGAAGGAACCTTAAGGGTCACCTAGTTCCAACCCCACTGCCATGGATGATTCTCCTTTCCTTTTCCATCATGCCCAGTCACGTTCTTCCCTATTTCTATGCTCTTATCTCCTTTAGTAAACTCTTTGCTGTACTAAAACTTCACAGTTTTGTGCCTTTATCCTTCTCTCATCTTCAGGCACATGATGTGCTCTCAGTGGAGAAGAGGCTGGGCAGCAGCTGTTGGAGCAGATGCGTGGAGCTTCTGGAGGTCTATCTGAGCTATTGGTGACAACTTCTCCTGCTCCTTTCCTGGAAAGGATTCTCACTTTGGTACAGAGCACTTCAACACCTAATCCCCTTGACCTCCTCTGGGATGAACATCTCTGGCAGGCTGACTGTTAACTCAGGAAAAAATGAAGAAGAAAGAAGGAAGACTTAAAAGACATCCAAATGCTAATGGTCTTCCTCTCCCTGTCCTGGAGTAGGCTTTATACCTCCAACCCTTTTTCCTAATTCATTGAGTAGTGCTGGTTTACCACAAGCCCAGTGGTTCTTTCAAAGCCATACTTTTGAATGGCGCTTCCTATTTCAGCTTTTCTTCAAACAAAGCAATTGTGTCTGATCTCCATAACTAGAGCAAGTGCAAATTTGGAGTGAAAGATGAGGCAACCTGGCACACCCTCAGTTACAAACTGTCTGGGGGCTCAAATAGCTTTTGATATTACTTAGGTCAGCCTGAAGATGATCTCAATGACCTCTATCTGTCCCATAGGAACCAGTGCACTGATTTAAGATGAGGGCAATAATTACATATTTTGCCCTGCCTTACCTGTCTGGTCATGATCCCTCCTTACCCAACCACTCCTATGAACAAGAAATAGCAAATGGTTGTATTTATCCAGCCTGCTGAGGATGACAACACTCCTTCAGAGTCCAGATTGGACTGGAGCAGTCCTTGACTCAAAAGGTTTCAGCAATCCAGCCATGAAATACCACGAAGAGTCTCACCTGGAAAAATGATTAAAGAAACTTATGTCATGAAAAATATAAAACATAAATAAATGTATGACTGAAGAAAACAAGAAGGATGTAAGTGTTCCTTATTTGTACAGGATGTTTTACAGGATCTCTGTGAAATAAAAAACTACCAGTCTCTTGGATGAGGAGTGCTTTGCCTCAAAGGGGAATTTAGTTTAGGGAACAGAGGTCCTTGAAGACTTATTTTCCCACATTCATGTAATTTTTTGTTTGCTCACTTAGAACTGAAAGCAGGCTTATTGATCTACAATGCACACAAAAAATCCTTTCTATTAACTGTTATCAATAACAATAAAATTTAGCATACTGTTGTGGAAAATAACACAAAAATAGGAATAAATTTGGAATGAGGAAAGATTATTATTTTCATCTTCCCTTGTAGAAACTGCAGAGTAAGTGCCTTTTTAATATGGACTAGAATGAAAAGCAAGGAGGGGATCTGGTTATATTGAAAAAATTCAGATGAACTGCAACTTCCCTTTTTCTGAAAAGCTGAGGTGAGCTTCTCTTTGAGCCAACCCAGTTCAAACAGTGAGAGAAATAAGGGAACTACTGTGCAACAGCCACCATGTGATTGACCTCTACCATTTGTCTCAATGAGCCAGGAATGAACTTGAAATACATGGAACGGTGTGATAGGGAGATAAAACAAACCTGTAGAAAACAGAACAAAAAGCTTTTAAGTACGACAAACAAAATTTTCTCAAATCTGTTAAGTGTTGGTTCATGGATATGATTCAAGACATGAACCAACACAGCAGTGTAAATTGGGATGGGACTGGACAAAGGGCTATGAAAGTGAAACATTTCCTGTAGAGTTCTTGTGCCTCTTTGTTTGCATTTCTAATTGGAAAATAAATCTTGAAGACATGCCTGGCCATCTTAGCTGTTGGATGTGAAAAACTTGTGCTCTGATGCAGTGATTCTAGCTGCTTATTGTTTTGCAGCTCCAAAATTCTGTGAAACACTAATATAAAAACAGAGTATCAGTGTCAATCTATCAAAAAGAAATCAAACTTTCAATATGTAAGTAATAAGAGTTATGAAGGTGCTCTAATGTATCATGCTCCAGACACTATGTTATAAACCCACTAGTTTTTCTGAACTAAGAATCTTTGAAAAGACAAACTTTTATCAGAATTCCTGTTAAACTTACACCAATGAATGTAATAAAACTGTACCTGATACTATTCTTAAATATCATAAAACTCCCTACATTTTGACATTTCCCCTATTTATTTGTGTTTCCCCATGGAAATATAGCAAAGGGAAAACCAGAAAAATCTTGAAATCTTTTGATAAGATACATTCTTCAAATAATGATTAACTTGAAATAACTCTTTGAGCTATATGGAACAGAGTATTTTTAACTTTTCCTTCTCCATCATCCAAGTAGTTGATAAAATAAAGAGAAAGCAATTGAATTATCACCTAAATGGTAGACAACACATTTTGTTGTTTTGCTGCAAGGTAATCTATACATGCCAGGGCATACAAGCAAGGGCTCTGTAGCTCTTTTAACAGAATCACTTCAGTGTGAAGTTTTTAGTTTTAAAATTGAAAGATTTGTTTCTCTTTTGCTGGAATATTAAACTTTTACAATTAAAGTTAACTGTTTATTTGGTGTAAACTGCAGCTTTTGTTTCCTGATATAATACCATTTCTCCATGATGTAAAATACATTGATACTACAATTTTCTGTTCTATTCAAATCAGCTTTTAATTGAAGTTCATGTGAATGGGTTATTCTTTGTGATTTTTATAATCTTATAACTAGTTTATGTTTTTTCTGCTTGTCACAGTTCATATGAATTGAAAAAGTATTTGGTTTAGAGGTGTTAAGAGTGATCATGCATAAGAAAAAGCAGCTTATTTTCTAAACTTTCTAGTCAGATAACATTTTCAGATGAGTGAGATTGAGTACAATTTTCTTTTGAACTGAAAAAGAATTACTATTCTGTCAAAAATAAAAGCAGTGTTCAACAGAGGAAAAATTTAACTAGTTAAAAGCCTCTCAGGAGGATAATTTTGTTAATTGCATGAAATATATTTCTTTAGTTGCTTCCTCTCCTTCTCCTCATTTTTTTTAACTGTTCTTAATTTTTCCAAATGTTTACTGTTCTTTAGATTTTTATAAAGGGAAGGAGAGGAAGGTGATTAGACCATGTCTGTGTTGAGAACTAGCTTCAATACTCTTTATTGTTAAGAATGTAACCAGATGCTTAACTAAAATATTTGATACTCGGTGTTTCAGTGATAAGCTCCTTTTTAAATCACAGATAAAGCAAGGTCAAAGGAAAGGCATTACCTTAATTTATTAACTGAGGAAATAATCTGGGTGTATGTTTTTGAGATATCTAAGTCCCCACACAGGAATTAAGCTAAATCTGGAGCTAGTTTCATATTAATATCTTTCACTGAAAGTCAGACCTTTTGAAATCCAATGCAAGGTAGAAGCCACAAGTGGGGATTTTGTTTTGTGAGGGTGTAATTGCATTGGTGTAGTGGGTGGAACCTGGCTAGATGCCAGGTACTCACCAAAGACATTCTATCACTCCTCTCCACAAATGTACAGAGGAGAGAAAACATAACAAGAGGTTCATTGGATGAGATAAGGACAGGGAGAGATCACAGATTACTATCATGAGTAAAACAAACTTGACTTGGTGATATTAATTAAATTTATTACTAATAAAAATCAGAACAGGATGATGAGAAGTAAAACAAATCTTAACAACAGCTTTATCCCATGCCTCCCTCCTTCCCAGGCTCTACCTCCTTCTGCTCAGCAGCACAATGGGAGTTACAGTCAGTTCATCACAGGTTGTTTCTGTTGCTCCTCACAGAGAGTTCTTCCCCTGCTCCAGTGTGGGATACCTTCTATGGGAGACAGTTCTCCACAAATTTCTTCACCGTGAGTCCTTCCCACAGGCTTCAGTTCATGAGCTGCTCCAGGATGGGTGCCTTTCATATGGCATGCAGTTCTTAAAGAATAGGTTGCTCCAGTGTGAGTCCCCTATAGGGTCACAAGTCCTGCCAGCAAACCTGCTCCAGTGTGAGCTCTTCTCTCCACAGGTCTGCAGGTCCCTGCTGGGACCCTGTTCCAGCCTGTGCTTCCCAGGCATTTAGAGACTTTTTTCAGGCATCCACCTGCTCCAGTGAGGATCTTCTCCATGAGGATGCAAGTGGATCCTTGTTGACCTCAATGGGCTGCAGGGGCACAGCTGCCTCACCATGGGCTGCACCACAGGCTGCAAGGGAACCTCATCTCTGATGCCTGGAGCATCTCCTTCCCCTCCTCCTCCTTGGTGTCTGCAGCACTGTTCCTCTCACATATTCTCACTCTGCTGTTCTCTGAGTGCAATTATACCTACACTTTTTTTTTTTCCTTCTTAAATAAGAGGCAATACTACCATCTCTGACTATCTTGGCCTTGGACAGCAGGGGGTCCATCCTGGAGCTGGCTGGCATTGGCTCTATCAGATAGAGGGAAAGTTTCTAGCAGCTTATCACAGAAACCCCCTCTGTAGTCTCCTCTACTACCAAAACCTGGCCATGCAAATCCAATACGATTAGTCAGTTTAGTCCTAAGCCCTTACATATTGCTTTACCCTCCATTACTTTGTACAGCATTGCTGTAGTCAATGAGCAGAATTTTATGAAGACATGAACATGATTTTATATAGGCTTATGTATGTACAAATTAGCTTTATAGCACTCAGTCTGAATTATATCAGTCAAGAAGGAATTAGAGCGTCTTTTTTTGTTGTATTATAGCAAAAAATCTGAAGGTAAATGATACTAATAATGTAGCAACACTTGTGTTCATGTTACTCTCAAGGTACAAGTGTGGTTTTGTTATGTGTTTTGTTTTATTCTTTTCTGTTACAGAGTAGCATAAACATTGTTAAGTCAAGACTTTTTTATGCAATATTTTTTTAAGCAACACAAGGTCACTTGTTATTTTAATTGTGCTCCCTGATAGGGATAACATTTCAATATATGTATGCATTCTATATTGAATGTCTCTTATGTGCTACAACTATGTTAGTTATATCTGTTATGTACATATATTATTCTGTCTCCTCTTCAAGCTGCCTTAAACCATTTGGTAATGATCCCAATCCCACCAGAATCAATGAAAACATATTTTCACTTGATTTCATTAAGTTTCAAACCTGAGCTATAGAGAACCTCCCTATGGCAACATAAGGACCATGTTTTCCTTCACAACAATTTTTTAGTTTCTTTTTCGTTGTGCCCTCTTGTTAGCTTTAAATCTTTGTAGCTCTGGTTGCATAAGCTTCAGAGATTGTGCAGCAGAATGAATGGTCAGGCTCCTTTGATCTACACACTGTCAACCTCAGCCTTCCAATCAGATATACCATCAGCAGAGGAAAAGCATTTTCATAAAAGCATTTATACATATGCACTATCCAGGCAGAATGCTGTCTGGAGACAGGAGATACTAATTTCCTAGAAGGCTGAGTAGTTTATGGACATGAAAATTTGAGAAGTTTCTGGTTACCTACCCAAGCTTGTCTGCTGCTCTGAAGTTTCTGAAAATCTATTGAAGATCTCTGAGAACAATACTGATGTGATCAGCCAGCAGTAACTACAGGAGAAACAGGGCAGGAGGCTGCTGGAGTAGCAAATAGCTGTTGGCCTCTGCTTGCTTTGCTTGTGCCAGGATGTCCGCTGCTCTGATCTGGTCTTTGAGGACCATCAGTACTGAGACCAAGGAGATAAAAATCATAGTCTCTCTTACCTTCTGTGAAGAGCCATCTCAGCTCTCCAATGAGCTATGCCATGATTCGTCTTTGATCTTGAACTGTCACTGGGTGATGAAGTTCAGTTTTCCCTTAAAGACTGAGAAACCTAGACCTAACTTTGTGTCATGGAGTCTGCTCATGGTCAGTCCTGGCTAGCTCTCCTCAACAACAACATGACCATGGCAAGCCTGTGGGTCAAGCCAGGCCATCAGGCAGAGGGGATCCAGTCCTATGGGACTTCATGTTGAATTCTTAAGACCCATGCTCTCCCTGGAGGCCATAAAGATATTTCTGTCTTCTACTGCTTCATCCACGGCAGTGTGTGCATAAAACTGCTTTAAAAAAAATAAATCCCGTTTGAAATATTGGGGTTTCTCCCTCCTTTGTCCCAAAACTTAATTTTGAAGAGTTCCTGGAGGAATTAGAATGAAGGTTTCAGACTGACAACTTGGAGGTGTGTTACCTGGTGTTTTGATTTTTTATTTGCTGAGGGTATTTTTTGTTGTGATTTGGTGAGTTTTTGTGATGTCTGTTGTCCCCTGCATGTGGAAGGTCCTCAAACCAAGGGCACACTTTTGAAACTGTCTTCTTTCCCCACTGACTGGAGAAGTTTTTCTTGAAAGTCTACATCAGATTCTGAAAATCCTCCTGTAGTCTCTGGGAAAGTGTGGAGTGGAGAAAATATGCCAATAATGCTAGTAGATACCTTGAAATTCAGAACTTATCTCCCCATTAAATTCTCAATATCAGCTCTTATTTTAAAGATTACTTTAGAACTAAAAAAGTAACTTAATTTATTTTCTGTCCAAAGTTCAAGCCATTAGTCTGTACCCAAATCACATTACCTACCTTGCAGCCATAAACACTAGAGACTCTCAATATTTTTTTCTTTTTTGACCAAGTTTTGATCAAATTTCTTCTTTTCACATAATCAAGTGGTTTCCGTAATTGAGCTTTTCTTAATAGTCCCTGAAATATTGTCCAACACCAGCCAAATCACGAGAGTCGGTCAGACACATCACAAATTAGACTCTAGTTAAAATTTTTATGGATATGATCAATAGACAGATTACACATTGTATTTTCTGGCTAAACCACAGATCAAGTGCTGCACAGAGATCACCTTGTGTTCCCTGGCCACATATGGACCAGGGGATAAATCCTACTTCCATGGTATAATTGCACTTATGGTAGTGTCAGGTTGCTGGAGAGAGTTAATAACAGTTGGCCACGCTGAAGAAAACAATAATGGCCATTTAGCTCCAGATGCAGTCCAGAAGTTCTGGGGAATACGTGTCATCCCCATCCCCCAGCACACCTGCACCTCTCCTCTCACTTCAGGAGGCAGCTTTTCCATTCCCATTGAACTCACAAAGCAAAGTGATATTGCTACACATGGAAGGAAAGAAATCTCTGAAATACAATCCAGCAAGAGGATTGGCCAGAGAATAAAGTGAAGTATGAGACAGAGGAGATATGAATTTTCTTGGAAGGAAATAATTATCTCTTTTGCCCCACAAAAGTGTAAAATATACTTTAAATACTTTTGTCCAATACCAACTGAAAGTAGTAGTGCATTCCCACAAAATACCAGGGATCAGCAGAGCTTTACTTGAGAAACACAGCTTTTTCAGGGACAGGTGTTTTATTAGACTTGTGATGAATTACCTTTTTTTTTTTTTTTTTTTGCATAGATATACTAAATAGCAGAGATTGCAACATAAGTTTCCATATTAACTTGATATCATACATATACCAGGTGGATCAGGAAGGGATTTAAAGGCAAATAAAATGTAACTGCAGAGAAATTTAGCACATCAAATCTGACCCGTGTTTGTATGATGCACGCATATGGCCAGGGTAGACTCAGCAGCTTAATTTCTAGATTGTGTGTGGTAGGAATATGTGATTTTTTTTTTTTAGAAATATAAAATCTAGATTGCCTATATCAAAGGTGTGCTGCCAGCTGAAGAAAAGAATCACTCAGTTTTTCCAGATATTTCCTTCTGTTAGTTAATCATGACAATTGCATAGTGAGCAGCAGGACAGAGATTTCCAATGAAAAGGAAGATTCAGCTTCAGAGGATTTTTTTAAAGAAAAACATGTAATTTTATAGATACATGAAGAACCAAAATTGTATGGTTTTCTGAGAACACTTTAAACGTTGAAGAAATAAGACTGAACAGATATACACACCCTCTGTGAAACATCCTTATTCCCTTTTTTGCTTGTTTTCCTGATTCCTTTATGATGGAGTGGGTCTTAATAAAGATGAAAGTGCTCAAAATCTCCTCTTTATTTTTTCTCCATGCATCCAGTGTAATTTCCTTGCACTATATGTGATCATTTTTCTTTTTCAGAGGTTGAAAACTCTACATAGTGGGGATGAGACATGTCACTGGAAAGGATTTTTCCCTTCCCTACCTTTCTGGTCCCTCCACAGTTCCTCAACATCTTGATCTTGGCTCCAGACCTCTTACATTAAATGTCATTATATGGGCACTAGGAAATGCAACTATAGAAATATAAGAAATTATTTTTCCATCCAGAATTTGAGCTGAATTATATATTCTATAATTAAGAAAGCATGCATACCATACATGTAAGAAAAATAAGAGCAGATCGAGACAAATATAGCAAAATTACATTATTTTCCTTCTTTCCTTCCTTCCCCTTCCTCTACAGCACTGTGTCTGCAAACCATTTGGGTCAGAAAATTATAGATAGATAAACAATGACCTCCACTTCATAAATGTTTTAATACACATAGTTATGATACCACACTCAGAGATTACATTATACTAACTATTCTTTCATGGGTTTTTTGCAGCCTGTTGTACATTTACTCTGCTTGTAAGCATGAACAAGAACAGAGAAATGGATATAAACACAGAGATAATAAAAATCAGGTATGAATAGAATGCAGGAAATATTGTAAACTTAAGCTTCATAAAGAGAAGACTTGGGGAAAAAGATGGCTTTGGTGTTCTTCTTCAAAATTTTACATTTTAAATTTTACAACATAAAATGATATATTCATGTTGTCTTGGATGTATTTGCTATACCAGAGCTCTTGCAACACCACTATAAAAGGAATGAGGTTCTAAAATAACTTCAATGGAATGTTGATTCTTTTGCTTGATTATGGCCCTTTTCATATCAACAGTATTAATTGCACTGCTTCCTCCCAGGGTGAAACTAGCAGCTACATGACATTTAAGCTGGAAATATCATCGTTTTTGGCTGAGGGGAGAGCAACTTGATGATGTGACAGGACAGATGTGTTTGTCAAAAGCTTTTCATATTATAAACAGCAAATATTGAGACATCTTGTACAAAAATGTTATCTGTATCAAGTAAATACAAATAAATAAGGACTTTGCTGAGCAGTGACCTGGCAGATACATCTGCTGTTGCAAGATGTGTTTTCCAGAGCCCTATGTTCCATTTGTTTGAGGATGATCTCACACAGTCTCTTCCTGGGACAGATATGTTCTACAACAGCAGCAGTAGCTGCTAAGCAAAAGAAGATGAAACTTGAGGTCTGTATCTCAGGTAGGTGCCATGTGTCCTGGTTATCATCCTCATCTAAACTGTAGATTGAAATTTAAATTAAAAAAAAAAAGGAAAGGAAACATCCTTAACTGCATTCTTTTCTTTCTGGTTTCAACCCTGACAGTTGAACTCAATTGCAGTCTGTCTGACTAGATCCAATTGGGATTTTTTTCCCAGACCAGGAGGAATTTATCCTTCTCTACATCCCTCTAATGCATGAATTGCAATAAAATCAGGAGTTGATAATGAAGACTGAGTCATAGGTACCAAACCCAGGGAGCTCACACATACACACAGAATAATAAGACTATAAGGAAGTTCCAGATATCAGGTAAAAAAAAAAAAAAAAAGTCTTGGAGTCCATTGCTGGTAGATTCTGCAGAAAAAAACATATTTGGCATGAGGTTCAAATGTAAATCAGCATATCTACCATAAAGTATCTTGGTTCTACAGTCAATGGAAAGAGTTAAATGTCTTTCGAGACGATTTGAAACATCTAAATTAAATGCCTAAAGCCAAATTGTGTGAATGCTCCTGAGAAGAAATGAAGGGACATGACTTAAGATTGTTTATATTTTTACTAGGAAACACCAAACTTCTCATCTTGCCAATAATTTGTAAATATTAAATGGATGGTTTCATGCTATTCTGCTAGTGAAATACTGAAAAGGAGAGTTTAGCAAAGGAAAAAGTATTAGGCGTCTAGGATCATGAGTTTGCTCCTTTCTTATCTGACCTTCATGAATGAAATGCAATTTGTCTTTTTCTTTTTTTTAATTTGAAAGTATGACAAAAATCTTAGCTTACAAAATTAAAGGCAAACACAAGTAATCTAACAGGGCTTAGCTATTGTTCAGGTAACATCTTTAGATGCTACAGGGCAGTAACGAAGATGTTAACAGTGGTCCTTTTTCAAGGAGAATGATTTCTCATGGGGAGACACAGAGATTCAGCATTTCTTATTTCTCATTCTAATGTCTTCTTTTCGTTTCTGTCACACTTGGCTAACTGTCACACTAGTTAGCCTAAAACTTTGGGGTTTTTTTTATGAGGCGTTTGTGTTATAAGGCCTATATACAGCTGAAAGAATCTGTAAGGTCATCAACACCTTGTCTTTTTACTTTTTTCTATTTTACATTGAGTGGAAATTCCTACTTCTAAGGTAAGTTTCTCTTGTTTTGAATTTAACACCCAGAACTTACACTTTTTTGAAAGAAGAGTATATGCCTGATGGCTGCCGTCTATTAACGTTTTCTCAATATACTTTGCACACAACTTATTTCCTTCTAGTTGAGACATTACTTATTATAAGTATTGACAGTGAGGACAGTGTGGATACATGAACACAGATCACTTTGCTCATTTCCTTATACATTAGTATATTGTGGGAGATAAATAACTCACAGAGCTAACACATAGGGAATTGATCCTGAAGAAACGTCACAGTCACTTATTCAGATTCAATATAGCCTATTGAACTGTTGCTTTTCAAAGGCAGTCCCAACAGTCAATAAAAATGTGCTTGAATGTTAAGTAGCAAAAATATTTCAGATACAGATTAACTACTGTATTTGCAAATAAAGTGCATACTCAGGCAGATAACTTGCATATTTTGAAATAAGGTGCTAATTGTAATGAAGTAGGAATTTGAAAGCCCAGAACTGAAAGCCCAGAACTGAAAGCTCATGGATAGTGTGTATTTGTATTTCAATAGATAATATGAAATTAAAAGGAAAAAAAAAGTTAAGAAAATTTGAAGCCATTAATTCCATCTTATAAAATTAAATGAAAAAAAAATTTATGGAATTTTTATGTAATGGCTATTAGAAGTTATAGCTTAATGATCTTAAAATATTTTCTTGCACGTTCTACCTTATTTAGTTGTTATGTAACAATTAGAGCTGATTCCTGAGTGGTTCCAGAAAACAATTATTATCCATGGCATTCCAATCACTTATTACTGCTTTTACTGAAAGCTGTTAATGTTTTTGTCTTAATGAAATGAAATGTTTCATTAAGAGTTTAAAAATGACTTGTAAAAATGAAAATATGTAGATGCCTTTACTAACTGCTATGGACCAGTCTCCAAAGATAAAGCATAAATAGCCCTAGTTTCAGTCTCAGTGGGATGGACAAAAAAAAGGTTTAAAGTTGGTTGCTGCCAAAGAATCAGTGATTTAGACTTGGTTGTATTCAGTGTGAGTAAAAGCAGGAAAAGTTCAAGTAAAGATAAAGAGTATATGTCATACCTGAAAGTCTCATTGGCAGAGAGAACTTGAAGGATATGTTGGAGAGGAATGTTTAGAATTAAAGACATGAATGAAAATTAAGGGTTCTGTAATTACTTAGAATCTATAAGACAGGAAAAAAAATTGTGATTACACAAGAAAAACAGGCAACACTATTTTTTGGATGTTAAGCAGAGAAGTGACACCACCACTTTAAAAAAAAATAAAGTGGGTTAGCAAAGAAAATTCATTGCAAATAGTATGAAAGAGAATTTTTGTGTAAGTAGCTGAAAAGTTTAAGACACTGAAAACAGATTTATTGTTTCTTTACAGAAATAAAAGAAGAGATAAAAGGATTTGAAAGACTGACACTGGGAACAAAACAGATCCTAGCAACTCTGGAATTCTATTAGTAAAGAGTTGTAATAAGCCTATTAGTAGACAGGCATCCCAGAAACAGCCAAAATAATTTCTGTTCTCCATTTGGAAACAATAAGGAAGTTCTTATTACATAAGAATATTCTTTTATGAGATTAGTGAGTACTTTCCAGTCAGTTAATAGATGTTAAACAACATCTGCCAGTAGGTCTGAATAATTTTAACCCAAGAGTCCTAAAAGACTTGGCAAGGGAGAGCACTCTATCACTGATGTCAACTTTTAATAAACCTTGAAATAGCAGGGAAATGCCAGAATACTGGGAGAACACTGCTATGCCAATATTCTGAAAGGGCAAGTGATTCTACCCAAGTAACTTCGGTCAGCAAGAAAAATAACTCCTTTGGGAACTAGCTGATAGGGAATTAAAGGGCATCTCACAGGTGATTAGGGAAATTAATTTTGACAAACAGACCTAATTTCTGAATAATAATACTACTATTATGTCATGTAAAAAAGCTGTTCTCCTTTCCTCTAACAACCCCAAATAAATAAATGGTAAATGGCTGATAGGTGGTTCTAAAACAAAAAGGAATATGAAAAGAAGGATTTTCTGCTGCAACATGCAGGGAAGAGGAAGTGTGCTTGTCAACATTTTCACTGAGCTAAATCTAGCTCAAAAATTGCTGGTGACATAATAAACACTGATGAGGACAATCAAAGTGTTCAGTATAACACTTAACAAGAGGGGTCTGTTCTGATGGTTTAATACAGACATATGAAAGTTGCAGTGACTGCAAAGTATGGGACTGGAGTCTAGCCAATAGGAACTGAGAAAACTATCTCAGTGTCATACTGAACTCCAGCGTTTCTGTGGCAAGGAAAGGGTGGTGCTATTCATGCAGCGATAGCATTATATAGAGTTAACTCACCACCATACTAGTTTAGTTGTGGTGTTCTTTCAAAGAAGAGTTGCAAAGCCAAAATGGGAGTAGAAAAGAACCCTGCTGCAAACTGAAAACAACAGACTAATATGAGAAATTGGACACTATCTTTTGACAGAGAGGTTGATCAGTCATCATAAAAATTACAAAGGTAGGCTGCAGGATCTCCATCTCTCAGATGAAAACTAGGTGTCTTTTAGGAGATATGTTTCAGGTAAACATAACTAAAAGTGTTTAGGCAAAGAGAGAGGTCCTTGAGCTCAGCACAGGAAAGAGCAAATGAAATGTATGGCCTGTGATTCTTGGAAGGTTGTAGTGGCGTGATCCGATGAAACAAGCCAAACTTAAGCTGTGGGAATTTATGGGTCAATAATAGTAATCATAATTATAAGCACATTTGCAATTGCAACTGAGATAGTAATATACATTTTGAATTTTAGGTTATGTCTAAAATTTAATGGAGAGACAGAGCCCAGGAAAGTGGATTATTCTATGGGAAAAAGAAACAAGATTTTGGATCACAAAAGTTATCCACATATTCTTCCAAGGTCCTGGAGAGATACAGCTTCTGTGTCAGATTAGGAGACGGTTGATCAGAAGTAATTTTGTAGCATAAGATTCCCTGATATCTTATGGTGTGGTGCTTCTCCATAGTCCCTGAAACTGAACCTCTTATGCTGGTTTTCTCTCAAATATGCCATTTCCATGGAGTTTCAGAACTTGCACCTGGAGGTGGAACCTTTCTGCAACCTCTGATGGGTGGGCAGATGTAAGGCCATCACTTTCTGTCCTTTATCTACAACTTAATTGACTACAGCACTTCATCTAGAAAAAAAAAAAAAAGGCTGCTTATAAAACATCTATGGTAAGGCTAAAGAAGAAAATTTCTCAAATGTATAAATTATACTAGTTGTAACCTTGTATAGATCTTCTCCTTAACCTTCTTGCCGCCTTTTGTCTTATTAGCATCATCTATCTATCTATCTATCTGTCTATCTATCTATCTGTCTATCTATCTATCTATCTATCTATCTATCTATCTATCTATCTATCTATCTATCAGCTTTAACATTTCTAAGTAAACTTTGATTCCATATATGCTGAAAACAACTCTGAGGAGGTCAATCTTTTATAATTAAAATGGTTATGAAATTGAGTGCACTTCTCCTGTAGCTTCAAGACAGAGGCACAGAAAAATTCTTCAGTGGGGCTTTTCTAGGCAGAAGTTACCCCAAAGCTGTGCAGTGGACACTGAATCACAGTGGAGTAAATCACAGTTTTACTCCTCTGCTTCCTTTGAGCATCTTCTCTGGGATGCAGGAGAAGGTCCGCACTCTTGTTATCCCTGCTGCATTTTTCTTCCCTTCCTAACAAGGACACAGAAACCCCAAAACATCCTCCAACATGCTTAGAACTACAGTATCATCCAATTCTCTGCTCATTTTAGAAGAACTGAGTTGCATATTTTCCTCATTGTTTTGCAACTATTCCAACAATAGAAACTCATTGCACATAGCTGCAACACAGCACTGTAGATTTTGTAGTTTCCAAATGCATATTCTTAGTAGCTGCATCTGCTATTTAAAGGACCAATTGACTCTTATTATGCCCATTTATTTGGCTTTGCAAGCATTATTTTTTTTACTGATGTGTAGAAGAAGCTATGATATTAAAAAGAAAATGTATTTTTCTCATGGTTTAGATGAAAATTGTCATTTTAGTGTAAATTTTGTAATTTTAATTGAATTCTTTCTATGCCTCACTTGGGGAAAAACTCTTGACTATCCTGTATTCTGAGAATTTTCTTTTTTTTTAATAGATAAATTTTTGTGTGTTGAACATTTTAACATTTTGCTCTTTTTTTTTACATGATTTTGTGTTCCCCACCCTGCCCATCTCTACTATTGCTTCAAAATCAACTGCTTAAAAAATAAATTAATTTGTGAAAGAAGACTTCTGAGAATAAACTTGATAAAAATATGGTGAAAACAGGTTTTCAAGGCATCGGGATTTTGATTCTTGTTTTCACATTAGTCTTGAGATGATGGCAATGTCATTGCTCCCAGAATTAGTTGCTGACAGCTCACCCCAATAGGATTACTTGCATATTTAAAGTCAAGCAAGTGCAGAAGTGTTTGCAGCTTTAATAAGCAGCTATACACTTGACAAGAGCATGGAATGAATAATGAGTCATCAGCCCTCTAAGGGCAGTGTAGATGAGCTCCGTGGCTGCTACTCTGGAACATGGCCAGACACCAAAATTGCAAATGTTTTTTTCTCTTCAGTTTCCTCCCTCTTCCTCTCAGAAGTGGGGCCCTGACATTGTGACATTTCTTTTGTTCTTTGACCATTGTGTTTTCAGACACCTGTAGAACTTCTCAGAGGAGATTATGGGTGGTCTGGTTAATTAGTTTTTCAGTTTGACATCCTGGTGCAACAGCACGATTGCTTTGTGAAAGGAAGTCTCAAGAAATGGTTCTTTTTGGAAACATCTGGAGGACATCAGCAACATCAGAGCCTTTATAAAATGGACAGTGTGGGCACGCAGAGCAGGAGAGCTAACTCTGATAGTCTGTACTTTTGGAGAACTGAATGTGCATATGCATCTTTCCACAAGCATACATTTTATTTTTGAGGTTGCTAACTGGGCACTGATCTCTTGCTAGGAAGATTCTTACTCAGCTATGAAGCAGAAGAGGAATGGCTTACATGTCAACTGGTCAGCAAAGACCTTCGTCATAATTTCTCTTGTGACTTTTTAGCTTGCAAGATTGTGAGCATAATGTTTCTGGCTAAAGTATTACATGCAACATCCTTTTTCAATTACCACACCAACCAACTACATCCCCAAACTCCAACTTCCTTCGTGAAGTACCTGATCCCCAAGATCATGGGGCTCATTTAAGACAAGAAAGCTCATGTATTTTATAAATCAAGCTTTACTGCACAGACTCACGGTAATTGCTTGCTTGTACAGGTTATATATGGATAGGATTTAAACTGTTTTGTATTTCAAAGAAATTATCTAATGTAGAATTAGTCTTTGGCTAAATGTATGCCATAAATATGCAGGATGACATGTTACAGATGAGCTGATGCCACAGTGGGAGAATCTTATTTTCTGCACTGCCCAATTTCTTGCTGTATGTCTACAGTGACCTGATGTTGTGAGCATTTAGCTGGCATTGGTATTTTACCTTCTACCTCCACAAAGGCAAGGAAAAGTCCCAACATACGCAGCTCCCAGACATGGCAATTATTTTCAGCTTACATCACTCTCCTCCTGGCTGCAGTTACTTAAAATAGACTTCATTGGGGTGGCACAGATATCTGCCCGTGGCTAATTAAATTAAGGGTTCCATCTGGACTCATGGATTTAACTCAGAATTCTCCTTACATGTATGATTTTACTGTGTAAAAACATAATTATATAAATCAGTTGTCACATCCAAAATTAGTATACAGGTATAATCCTTGACTATGTTACATAAACCCACACATCTTCAATTGCTAGAAATGTAAATCCATTTTCATGCTTTTAAAAAATAGGTTTTGCTTAATAAATTTTTATTTTACCTGTGCCAAAAACTTTTTCCATATTTATAAAATATGGCCTCTGAAAACAGTCTTATTTTACATCAGGTACAAAACACAAATTATCATCCTTAACTCCTCATATTTTTGGGTTTTGAACAGATATAGATCTTTCAACAGAACAAAACAGTTTGGCTATTATTTTCTTCTGCTCTTGTTCTGTGTTATACATAGGGAATCATTTACCTGTAGCATTCCTAAGTAATGGGTTCTGGACATGCATACTATAGCATATTTTTTTAGCACGTGAAAGGAAATATCCTAGTCTCCAGATCTCATCTACTGCAAGCTTTAAAAAATTACAAATGCTCCAGAGGGAACAATGACTATGCCCATTGCACAACTTGCATTACTGGTGATAACTGAGCAAAAATTAACTTCACATCACGAAAGTGCAAAGCAAAATAAATAAATTAAATTATTTGTATCAAGTTTGGCTATATCCGCTAAATATATTCTAACCATTCTAAGAGAAAAAAAACAGAAGGCCAAGAGGCAATGTATAAAACCAGTAATGGTCAATAGCATGTGTTGAATGTTTTTTAAATGGAAAGTAACTTATAACATCTGAAATAAAAGCTGTTTATTCTTGTGTTTCACTGTCTGTAACAATCCTTGCAATTTATCTGTGAAAAAGTGAGAAACTATAACTCCATTAGCATATGAATACTTGACACATCAAATTGGTTGTACAATAACAGAGGAACATTTGCTATTGCTGTGTGCACACAGACAAAGCAGCTATTTTGAGGGGGGAGAGGGAAAAAATAAAATAAAATGGTGTGGGTATTTAACCCATTGTTTGTCTCTGGGTTTCACATGGCAGTTTTGGTCAGTGTAGCCAGGTAGAGTGGCTGGAAATTCCAAACCCAAGATGCGGGTTAAATGCTGATACAGAAATGTGTTAAATTTTTATTCAGATGGTAGTGGATAAGACAATAAAAGAAATGCAAAAACCCTGTCCAAAATAAGTAAATTTGTGTAGTCTTTTAATGTGTGCACCTGGGGTGGGGTGAGTAGAGAAATGAGGAAATTGTACAGAAATGAACTATTTCCTATGTACAGTTTTATTTCATGGCAACAGTATTGTGAGCCTTGGGTCAGATGTGTGAAACTATTTCTCAAAGAAGCTGCATACATAATTGAGGCCCTATGCAGGGTTCTCAGTTGAAGTTGCCAAGCTACATTCATTTCAAAAGCAGAGCCATTTGTTATCAAATTTAAATTAACTCTCTCAGCCCTGGGTACCTAGTTTGAAGAGCAGCTTTGCAGACTGCACGTGCTGTCTGAGGGAGAAGGAGTGGTGCCTGCTCACTAAATGTAGTGTTATTTTGCAAAGAATGGAAATCTTTTTCGTATTTAGGCCTGAAAAGCAGTAATCTAAGAAGGTAGATTTCTGAGGGATAACTTTATGCTTTTTTCTCTCTTGGAAGACACACTGGTCTTTATTCTCCAGTTCTTTTCTTTTCCTTTAAAAAAAAAAAAAAAAAAAAAGATTTCAGCTTTAATTTGGGAATAAATTAACAAATCAATATTTGCTGCTGTTTCTGCTGTTTCTTCTGAAAGCACACTGTGGCTGCCTTAACCAGTTTGGTTTTTTTTCTCTTGCTTTAAATGGGGCTTAGAGTGCTTAAACACATAGGTTAGCAACCCAAGATATTTGTATTTTTCGGATCCCCTAGCCTGTACTTGAACTGGTTACAGGTGTAAGTGCAACTGTTACATTAAAGAGATAAAAGATTGCGCTAATTGTTATAATTTTTTTCTTTGTTTCCTTGAGTGTCCCAGTGTGCCATGTGCTTGCCAAGCAGAGGAGAGATGTCTGTGCCCCAAGGAGCTCACTTGACTGTTACAAGCAAGACACGGGATTTTCAGTGCCATTTCTTAAGTAGCAAAGGGCAACTGATAAAAGCACAGAGCCAGAACCACAAACATCCATTCACCATATCAGTTGGTTTTCCCTGGGCTCTTTTCTTCCCCACGGTTGCTTTCAGTAAACACTGTAGCAATTGAGTGCCAACGGCAAAATATTTGTTGAAAGTAAATTTCAAATGCTGTAAAGAAGTCTGTTTGCTAGAAACTTGGTACCCATTCTTGGTGATGT
The DNA here is from genome assembly GCA_038380795.1 of Pyrocephalus nanus. NCBI lineage: Eukaryota > Metazoa > Chordata > Aves > Passeriformes > Tyrannidae > Pyrocephalus > Pyrocephalus nanus. The sequence goes on along the minus strand of CM076263.1, from coordinate 48,918,932 downwards.
CAGACACTCCCAAGCTCTGCAAGAACATACTTGTGCTTCAAGGTAAAGTGCTTTGGCTCAGGTCCATAAGGATTATTTCCTAACCCTCACTGAAACCAAACACCACTGAGCCAAAAATAAAAGAATAGATACAGCACTCTCCAGCTGAAGGCAAGTGATGAGTTCAGTGCAAGTTTTGAATATTGATAAAGAAGTCACAGAGCAGGGGAAAAAAAAACACTCTAAAGATAGCATTCTTAACTCTCTGTGCTTTCACTTCTTCAAGCAGGAGATTAGGGCATTTAATCTACATTCCTTCATTAGCATAAGATGCTGATTTGTTAGAATCAACTCAAGCCTGCTGTAACTGTTTACAGGTGTACTGGTAAGATTGAACTGATTTGTGTACTCTCTGGGTTGAGAAAGGACTTTGTTACAGTAAAGGCTATGGCAATACTACCAAACACCAAGGTGCCACATTAAAACAACATTTCTTCTAAAAGAGGAATAAACAGCATCTTATTATTCATATATGTAAAGATGTTATTCATTTGTTTAAACAGTTAGCAGGTGACTATCCCAAGTTGCCTATCACATTAGAAAATGATCCTTTGTATAATCTACAAATGTCTTCTGAAAAAGAAAAGGAAAAGATTAACTGATTTTAAAAGTGAGGAGAGTAAAGTTATACAGCATAATATTTGTCCTTTGATTTTTCTAAAGGAAGATATATCCCTTCCAGCTCTAAATATTCTGTTATTCTGTGATATCACGTGTGCTTGCCCCATGCTGCCCTGGATGTTATTCTAAAGCTACAAACCATTTGCTTATTTAAAACCCTGTGCAGCTAACAATGCTACAGAGCTAGTAAATCCTGCCAAGCAGTCTTTGAGAATCTTGTTTATTTACTGGTGAAAGTGATGGACCATGCTTATGTATCCATGACAACACTTCAACATGCAAGAGCAGGGCCAGGTCTTTTCTTACTCCTGCAATATGAGATTAAAAGTAAGAGTCTAAATCTTATTAAATAGCAGAAGCTTTTCAAAAAATAAAACATAGAGTTTATGGGACCATATGATAATTGTTCATGATAATATATCTGTGCTATTTCAATGTTTTCATTAGTTTCCTCCATTGACTGTAAATAGTGCTGAATGGTGAACTTACACGGAAAGAGAAAACTTCGCAGCTCATCCTGGACCTTGTCAGCGTCAAGCCTGAATTGTTAAGAATATCTGTTTTAGAGGATATTAAATTGGATCATGCTGTAATTTTTATCTTTTCTTGAAAGGTGTTACAGATTCTTTTATATTTTTTGTTCTCATGCCAAATGCTTTGATTAGGAATGTTACATGATCCGGTGGATTAGTAATGTAATTGCCAATTTATATTTATAAATCCATGCTTTCTCTCGGTGCATTTGTGTTTGCTGTACCACTGATATGTTAGACTGATTTGATTGAGATGTAAATTATGTGTATGTGGTGGAATTTAGACATAAAATGAATTCTTTATGAGCCATAGGTTTTCTTACTTTTAATCTTGTATTGCCTTTGCCTTGAGAAAGGTTGTGCATTTTTAAGGTTTAGAAAAACACCTCGAAAAGTTAAATCAAATTAATTCTGTGTTAGAAAATCTATGCAATAAAGGAAGAATTTAGCAATGGAGCAATAGGCTCTAGAAGAAAATTTATCTTCCTCTAACATGGCCAAATTCTGGCAAAGGTTTTTCAGTATTCATAGACTTAAATGACACAAGATTTTGATTTAATGCATCAGATGTCTTCCAAGTATACTGTATTTTCCAGAAACACTAGTATTTAGGCTAAGATCTAATTTACAAGACTAATACATTACCTATAGTCTGATTACAGGACAAAGAAAGTTTTCTGGTTTAATATCAAATGTGTTACATGCATCTGTTAGTTGATTCTCTAAAATTACAGGTGAAGTCCTGAAAAAATTAGTAAGCCTTAGCTGAGACGAGCCAATCACTGTATATTAAAAAATGGGCATCAGGATGTGGCAGCTCTGGAAATGGTACAGAAAACACCCAAGTAGCCAGTAGCCAGTAGCCAAAAGCCCAGTAGCCAGGCTTTTCAGAATAACAGCAAAATAAAATAGCTTTGGTTGGGTTTTTTTTTTTTCCAAGAAAAGGTAATAACTGTAATTTTTTTTCTCATTTTCTATCCCATACTGAGCACATTATAATTGGACATCTCTGCATAAACAAAGTATATCTCTATAAAAAAGTGGCTCTGTTAAAAAGCTGTTTTGGAAGGTACCTGCTCCTCAGATGGAAGAGACGCACAAGTTTTGGTCTTCTGTTGCGTGATTTTGATTAACATACTTCAGGGTGACAGAGGATTTCTTACACACCTGTTGGTCATATGTGTGCCTATGCACATGCATAAATGAAGCTGTGAATTTGGAGGGTAGTGAGGGGATAAAATTTTGCTGCCTGGGTTAGCATTTACTCAGCCTGTGAGGTCAGAAAGAGCCTTGTGATAATGGCACCCATCTAAGTGAAAATAATTTGAATTTTCAGCAGAAAAAGGAGTGGAAGACTGGATAGGTCTATTTGCAGACTAACTTTACGGTGTGACATCTTTGTTGTTAGAAAAACCAATATTTTTCAAGATTCTATCTTTGATGTTCATGCCAAATTTCTATTCATCTAGTGCAGAGACTCCTCTTTTCAATATTCTTCTCTTTTTTCAGGTTGAACTTGGTAGACCATCACTGTTCTACCATTTTCAAACAAACAAACAAACAAAAAAACAAAACCAAACAAAACAACAAAAAAACCCAAACGAACAAAAAAACATCCAAAACAAAAAACTGGCCAAAGGAGAGAGCTCTGCATTTCCCATAACACACAAGGAGATAGGAACGGGATTGATCCCCTCTGGATAGTGTTGGTCGCTCAGGTACTAGCACATAAGTATTTATACAGTAGCATAAATTTCCAATGCAGGTAGTTTCATTAATCATTCATTTCTGATGATCCAACTCACTTACTTTCAGAGCAACTTGTTGATATTATGGGGATATTTCCCTTCTTCATGCTAATTGACTGGAATTCAGACAGATGGAAGAGACTGAGAGATTTATTCAATTTGTGCAGTTTTAGAGAATAGTGTGTCTTTTTGAGGGGTGAAAGGGACTGCAGGGAATAACACTATATCTGTTACTACTCAGAGGCAGGTAAGGAATATTACAGCCTGCAAGGGATCTAGCTGGAGACAATAGCAATTTGTCTCACTTGACACTTTAGTGAGGTCCCCTGTTGGAGTTTGTTCAGACTGTGTAAAATGCTGATTAATCCTCTGAGGACATACGTCATGGATTTCTTGGTTCTACATGCAGAGATCCTTTAAAACATTCAGGAATGGCCAAAAATTGGTTTGCCATGGTGATTATCAACCCTTGAAGTGTTTACTTCCAGGGGTAAAAGAAAAATTAGAGATTTTTTCTATCCAATCTTAGAAAACCTGTCTTTTGAGTGCATAAGGTGTTGGATTCTGGTTAAACAAAATTTTAAGATTACTTTTCAGGTTATAATGAGGACAGAGGAACAATGTAGAGCTTGTTAACAAAACCAGTAGCAGCTTTACAAAAAGTGGCTATGATGATATCTGCTTTCCTAGTTTTGTTTTCACTTTATTAGGCATGTGTGTACATTTTTCTTATTTAGTGCAGAGTATGCAGTGCACCTGAAAGTGTTCAAGGCCAGGTTAGACAGTGCTCTGAGCAACCTGGTCTAGTGGAAAGTGTCCCCACTCACGGCAGGAGGGTTGGAGCCAGATGATCTTTTGTGCCACCTCCAACCCAAACTATTCCATGACTCTCTGATTAGCATTTGGGAAAATTGCTTCTTTCCTATAGCTGAGCTGGGATATTTCAAAATCTGTCACATTATACATGAATCACCCAGAACTCTTTGGCACATGGTGCAGATATATTTTCAGTGATTTTTTTTTCTAAAAATACTTAGCTTATTAGCAAGTTCCGCTGCAAGAATTAGTGATTTTATCAGCTATATTTATGCACCCTGAAGTCAAATATCTTTAGTGTAGTTGCACAATGATAGTAAATGATAGTTTGTAAATATTTATATGCAATAGTAGATTAAAATGCAGCCACTAAATCCAACAGAAAGCAGGTAACAAATTAAGACAGGGTGAAATAACTCACCAACCAAAATTTAAAATAGATGTCTCAAAAATACTTGAAAATTAAACAAATTTTAAGAATGGAGCAAGTAAGACATCCTTGTCTGTAACTTATTTCCACATATAGGCACACAGAAAGATAAAGCAGTTCTAGGAATTACAATCCAAATGCAGGAATAGGAAAAATTCAGCTCTTCTTTACATGGAATACTGTAAATTTTTTCATTGTATTGAGTAAAAGTGAGGAAGGGCACTGGGAGCAAGAAAGATAGAGAATTGGGTGATAAACCTTAATTTTTGATTAGTTCAGTAAATAATAACTATGGAAAACCTGTAGCACGGCCTACAGTTCTCATCAAAATATTTTTACTGCTTGTTCCATCAGGATGCCAGCCATCAGGGTGTTTCATAGACAAAAATCATAGAATCATTGAATAATCTCAGTTATGCTGAACACACAAGGTTCATCAAAAGTCCAACTCCTGTCCCTGCACAGGGCACCCTAGGAATAGCACCATGTGCCTGAGAGCATTGTCCAAACATTCCTTGAACTCAGACAGGCTTGGTGCTGTGACCACTTCCCTGGGGAGCCTGTTCCAGTGTCTGACCACCCCTTTTCCTAAAATTCAACCTAAACCTCCCCTAATTCATCTTCATGCTGTTTCCTTGAGTCCTGTCACTGGTCATCAGAGAGAAGAGATCAGTGCTTGCCCCTCAGATTCCCCTGATGAGGAAGCTGAAGACCAAAATAAGGTCTCCCCTCAGCCTCTTCTTCTCCAGGCTGAACAGACGAAGTGATCTCAGCCACTCCTCATACGATTTCCCCTCCAGTCCCTTCACTATCCTTATGGCCCTCCTTTGGATGCTCTCTAATAGCTTAATGGCTCTCTTATATTGTGGTGCCCAAAACTGCAAACAGCAGTTAAAGTGAGCCCACAGAGCAGAGCGGGACAACCCCTTCCATTGAGGGGCTGGCAATGCTGTGCCTGATGCTGCCCAGGAAACAGTTGGCCCTCCTGGCTGCCAGGGCACTGCTGACTCATATTCAACTTGCCATCAACCAGGACCCCCAGGTCCCTTTCCACGACACTGCTTTCCAGCCTATATGTACATCTTAAATCTCATATCAATAAAATAAAAAATGTAACCGCTCTGGGCAGTATATTTATAGCTTAATCCAGAACACAACATATACCTAAACATGCAAGCACACTCCTGTTCTTACAACTGTGACTTGGTCTAAGATCAGTGGAGTTTTTCTTGATTTACCTCCCTCTGACATAGCCACATGACAGGAAGACATTATTTGCATTAGTCTGAAAATAAACATTAGTCTAAGCAAATGTATAAGAATTTGTCTCTCAGACTCACAACATGCAGGTTACTGTGTTCCCCCAGCTATCTTTATGTCCCATATGTGTGAAACATATGTATGAATAAATTATTTGTACATGGTCTAATCAAATACTTCACATGATGTATCTGTTTAAAGCTGTATTAAACACCCATATTTTTTTCTATACACTGCTCTGAAATATAATTATCTCATGTCATATTTTATAGGAGAGATGGAGTTTGGAAGTGACTTGATGTAGATTTGGCAGGAGGCCAAGGCAGATCAGAATCAACATCCAGAAGAAAATGCCAAATACAAGAAAATAACAATGACTTAATATGATTTAATATCAATAAATTTTTTGAGGTTAGTGGAATGAATCCTTGATCTTTTCTTCTTGTTATAAATTACAGATGATTGTATAATGTATTGTAACAGTTGTAACTCCTTCCAGCTAGGTCTATCCATCACAGCCTGGACTGAAACACTGCTTTTTCTTCATATCATGGAGCCAAACTGTTGAGGAAGGTTCATGACAGAAGACCTACTTACCCTGTTCAAAGACCTATTCCTCCTGTTTTTTACAATTTCCTCTGTGTTTTTTTTATTAAAGCAAAGGTACCATCTATTACTCTGACATACTGTTATGCAGCCACCCCATGAACTGACACCTCCAAAGTGGCTTTGGGTTTCAGAAAGCAAAGCTTGACTTTGAGCTATGCCTAGCACAGCTGGTGCCAAACAATGTGAATTTTCTTCCTACAGCATATACAGAAAGGCCCTAGTGGTGCCCAACCTCTTCCCTTCTCTTCTCTCATAACATTTGGATGTTTTGTATAAAGGAATCACAGCAGCTGATTTGATTTCACCTCTGAATCAAATTTGATCTCACCTCTGACACACATTTCACTGTTGAGCCCTTCCTTCTTCATCATCTACTGCCTAACCCCCAACCTCTCCCTTCCCAGACCAGAAAATCTGAAGTACTTTATACAGAGAACAGATGCTGTGGGCTTGAGGGAGTCTTCAGCCCTGGGGCATCATGTGGTTAGGGCGTGCTCCAAGTGGCTGCCGGAAGGGATAACGCTCAGTAAGGTAAATGTGTGATGAAAGCCTATGTTTCCTATGATCCCATTGAATTACCAAAGAGAATATAGCGAAGAACAGATGGGAGGTACCTCTGACTCCTCTGCTGGCTTTTGCGTCATGTCCATGCACTATGGAGTGTCATGTCCAGTCCGGCCTATACCTTCCTGAAGTTTTCATGAGATGGGCAAAGCTGAGAAAGCTCGAGAGGCTGTAGATTGTAGACCGGTTTGGACCTTTAAAAGTCATCTTGTCCAACTCCCTGCAATGACAAGGGACATCTGACATTTGATCAGTTTGCTGAAAGCCCCATCCAACCTGACCTTGAATGTTTCCAGGGATGGGGCACCCACCACCTCTCTAGGCAACCTCTGCCAGGGCCTCACCACCCTCATCATAACAAAAAATGTCTTCCTTATGTTTAGTTTGAAACCCATCTTTTTGTGCCTTAAAACCATTTCCCCCATCCTATCACTACAAGGTCTACTGAAAAGTCTGCCTCCACCTTTTTTACAAGCCCTCTTTTAATATTAAAAGACTGAAGTCTACTGTGCTGCAGTAGACTTGAGAACAAACAAGGTAAGTACCTACAAGGCTTGATAAGACCCACTACTGTTAAACATTCTCTTTCTTTTCAATTGCAAAGACATCTTACCTAACGTGTTTCTCAATTAGTTACCAACAAAGTGATGATATCAGTGCTGCTATAGTATTAGCACTCTGAAGAACATCTGTTATATACTGTATCTTCAAATGGACAATAAAAGATAAAGCATTATTTATACTGAGTTAACAAAATGATCCCCAAAAGATACTAAAGCTTCAATTTAGCACATCTGTTGTTTAAAAATAAAGGAGCAAGCATTTATGTTCACACATCTGCTGCTTGATCTTATCACCACCATCATCATCATCATCATCATCATAATTTTACATTAACATAATTACTTTTGGTGTAATATAAAAATTCAAAAACAATGAAAAAAAAAATGGCGTTCTAACAACTGCTGGGAATTAAGTGCTTACTTTCCAAAGCCTGGCATAAATGATGTTTACAAGTATACACTATGTAAGTATGAGAACCGTTATATCACAGGAGACAGATGTTAGAACGTGAACATTATTATCAGTTTGCAGTAGAGTTAAACTCAAAAACAATAAGGCCTTAGCTGGTTTTATGTTCTGTAATGAGCAAGGAGCTTAGGCTGTGCTCACTGACATTTTCAGATACCCAACTACATTGATTTCTTATTTCAGATAAAAATCACACAAAGGCTGTGGCTCCTGGAATCAAGATAAAATTAAGAGCTTGAAAACAGAATTGAACCAAAACTTTTTAAGTTTAAGTGTGGTAGGACAATCCATAAAGAAGAGATATATTCTTCTGTCTAACTGATACCATTTGGACAATTTCAAGACAAATCCTGCACTGCCTGCCTATTCTCTATGCTTCAGTGGAGCTGTGTAAAGCTACTCAAAAAGTCATCCAGTTTTGGGGCCGCGAATTTTATTTTCTTTCCCTCCTAAGACAAAAATACTCAAAATGTTAAAGATGGTATAAACCTGCATCACAGCTGTGTAAGGTGGGCAGAGAGAACATTTTTCATTAGAACACTGAAACTGTCTAAGTCCTAAAAAGAAGTTAGAAAAAGTAAATTACAGGGCTATCAACATGGTGGGAAAGAATGGAAGATCAAGAGAAAACAGGTTTCACTTTCACTCTCTGAATTGGAGGGAAGTTCTTCTTGCCTCTTTTTCCTGTGGGATTGATGGGTGTGGTGTACAATGTTGGGTAGCCAGCAAAGAATGGCCCTCATGTCAGGAAGACAGAATAGTCTCAGAGCAGTTCCAAGAAGAACTCAATTTTAACTGGACTTGAAGAGGACCATAATTATCCCCTTGAGCTTTCAGTGGGTTGTGCCAGGTACTTCATTAAGGTTCCACTAATACTGAGGTATGCCTGCTCCACGGAGCAGCCTCAGAGAGAAACATTCTGCTAGGCCTATGAGTTGTGCTTCCTGCAGGCCTGACCACTGTCTACCTCCTGCTACAGAGCTGCTAAGAAAGCCCAAATCAATGTTCTTGATCTGTGCTGAGAATTGCATGATGTTCCACAATTGCAGTGAGAAGTCATTAGTTCTGCAAAAGCTATTATATAATTCCACGTAGGCTCTTCCCATTCAGAAAAACATTTCAATTAAATTAATTTCTGAATAAAAAATTAACTGGAGAATTCAATGGATGGCACCAGGGTCAAAGTTTGCCATTCGGGATTCTCATCTTTTTGCTTTAAAAAAAAAACAACCTCCCCCCCAAAAAAAGTGTGAAAATGTATTTCACTTCCACACTCTTTTGTACATCTTTTTTAAAGTATCTATATAAATAAGTAAATACAAAAGAATGTTTTCCACATCTCAGTCCTGATACTTTTTCTTTTGCCTTTCTTAGTATCTGAATATCTTAGTATATCTTAGTATTTTGTAATAAAGAGTTAATTCTAACTTGTTTTTATGTTTGTTTGTCTTGTTTTGCAGATGATGCTGCATTTTATAAAAGCATTTTTAAGATGAATTACTGATTATTGGGAATCTACAATCCTGGGTGCTTTGGAAACAACATATGTTAGCAACAAAAAGAAAACTGTCTTTATCTGCATTATGGGATATTCTGAAAACAGTAATTGTGGGAAAACTGTATAATGAGATGTGCAGTTTGCACTGCTTTGGGGACAGGGACAGTTCTGCTTTTGGACAGCATATGGAATAAGAACAATCTTTGAGAGGAGGCACCACCAAAATCTGACTCTCAGTAACTTTTATCTGGTCCCTTTCATTATTTCCTTTCTGCACCATATACTGGAAATGCAGTTCTTCCATTAAATTCTACTCACTTTTTGCTTGCTTTTGCCACCATGGACTACAACAGACAAATGAGTTAATGACATTTTTTCATTCTCAGCATATAAACTTCAGAGTCAGGCCAATTTACAGTCGGACATAATTTTGCAATAGAAGGTAATGGGGAAAAGCTATGATCAGTACCCAAAGCATCACATTTCTGTTTTGTAATATTTATAACTTATATCTTAAACTTAAAAACCAGTTTGTTTCTATGAAACGTGGTTATGTATATTTAATTCTTTAAAGGTTTCTTAGAGAACTATCTACCTGCATCTTCTCTATCAAATAACTGTTTTCTCAAAACTTTTTACTCGTTTCTTATTCTCAGCAAAATATTAAAGAAGATAAAATTCAATGCAAAAAATCTTGAGCCAGTTTCAATTTACTTGTACTTTTCTTGTTATTTTGTATTCATATTATAAATACAGAATTTAGCCTTTTAGAAATCCTGTAGATCCTTTGCAGACAAAATCTTTGTTTATATTGCTTGAAACAAAGATTATAAAATGGAGTTGTGAGATTAGTTCTGTGTGTGTGTAACAGCCCCGATCATTTTTCATGCCATGTTCTTCTGTCTGTTCAGAAGACTTTTTCCACCAATACAACTTAACATTTGATGTAATTAATATATATATCTTTTTAAATTTCTAATAAAATGAAGAGTTTGTGTTGCTTAAACATACCTCTTTGGTTGGACTTCTAATAAAATTATTTTAAATTGCCAGTTTTAGGTCTTTCAGAAAGTTAAGTGGATCTTGATCAATTTTAATTTGGGTATTATAGTGATGGCTAAAACCTAAAGGCCTGTGCAGAACTGTCCTATAGCAATAGAAGAATTAAAATAGCACATAGTACTTAATTTAAATAAATTTTTTTTAAACATTTGGGCCACACAATATATGACCATAACATGTTCATCACAGTTTATAGAATTAATGTCTTTGACAGCTGTGATTTTATTTCAGTGTTCTGAGCTGCTCTGGAAAAAGTGCTCAAACATGCAATAGTGGAAACAAGATACTTGTGACATTGTTTCTTTACAGATAGGGCAGAGCTAAACTCTACTCAGTGACCATCAGAGAGGAGTGAAGCAGCTTAGACTTCCAGTGGATATCAGTCCTGATAGCTTTGCTTTCTTCCCCTAAAACAGAGCAGTGGGCAAGGTGCATTTAGCTGCAGGTCCAGCTACATTTCCATACAGTGAAGTGTTGATATCAGACAAACTGCAGGTAACCATCCAGAAAAGAGGAAAACATGCCCATAGGCAACCATCCTACTCCCCATTATCTACAAGTCTTTTCTCTGACCTCTAAACACTTGAGCTAATGGGAACACAGTGCTGAACTGTGCTGGCTAAAGGACTGCTGAGTTTTGCTTCTACTTTATAAGAGAGAACAACAAGGACTGAACTGTTTCTGTAATATGTCAAGTTTCTTCAGAGCATTTTACATGAGAACTCATTTAGACCTTCTTGCTTGGGAATAATTCACAGAATAGGAAAATCTGGCACCATATTTGTAATGGATATTGCACAAGAGAAAGCAAAAAGGCAAAAAGCACAAAATTTGGACCTTAAGTGTGTGCATACAGTATTTGAGGGCAAAATTAGTCCCATGTTACTTAACAGAATGCCAGAAGAGAAATGCATATGGACCTACAACACAAATCATCACCCTAGGAGGATGAAGGTAATGCCACCAATATCCAAAAATGTGCAAAGAAAAAAACCACATGCATTTTTTGTATTTCCTTTTCACTGTTATTTCATCTGTGTGACACTGGCTTGAAGAGTTAACAAAATGTCACTGCTACAAGAGGTCATTTCACAACTAAATGTAGCAATTTGAAGGGGGAAATGTAACAAACACAAAGACCATGTTTAATGAAGTGCCATTCTGGATGTATTCTTTGAAGAGTACATTTGCAGAATTGTTTGATTACTTAGAGTGTGCAGGAAACAGTAAACCCAACAGAGCATTAGTGTTGATTTTTAGAATTTCACTCAGCTCAAACATCAACATTCCACTTGGAATTACAAATAAATCCGTTACTGAGTTACCTAATATCGTGGAAATGTTCCTGTGCAATTTGCATAGAAAATGCTCAGAAAAATGGCTCTTCCTTCAGCCTAAATATTAAGAAGGTAAGACTTGAATTTGTTTATTCATATTAAAACAACTGCAGTCAGTCTTAAGATTGATGAAAAAGTTTTGTTTAAACAGCTCAGAACTGCAGTTTAAACATACCTCGCATCAGTTGGATCTTTACATTTTTGCCTGCTGACAGCAAGTGTAGAATAGTTTACCTATAAACTGCCAATAAACCAATACTCCAACTGTCAATGTTGATTTTATTTAAGAGAAGCAGGCTGTGTGAGTGGCTTTGCATGTCAGTGTGTAGACTCAACGCCTAACACTGTTCCATCTTCATGTTAGCTCCTAAATCACAGCATGAATTCAATCTTTGGCCCAATTATTCTTGAAAGAGCAAGAAACCATAGCTATCTAATCATACTGGAATTGACTGCGCTGCTGGAAAGAGTTTGGTTTTGTGTCAGTTGTGTTGCCATTAATTAGTGTCAATCAGATATCCTAAATAAAAAACAAATGCTATTATTATTATTGTTGTTGCTGTTGTTCTTATTCTCAGTTTTGTAAAATTCTTTAATTGTTTCTTGACATTATTCTACATTTGTCACCATGCTGATAAAAAAATATAAACTTTTTTCCACATCTCTCATGGTGCTGCATGGATGCTATACATTGAAATCAACACAGAAATTCAGCAGGATGAGTAATGGAGGGAGGCAAATTCGTTAGAGGGAAGAAAGAAGCCACATGAACAAGTTTTAAAAAGGACTATTAAAAAAAATCAGCCTGTGTGATGTCCACTTCCCCTCCCCCCACATTTCTGTTTGGGTTTTAAAAGCTTAACTTCTCTCTGTGTACCAAATTTTGTCTCCTTCTGGATCCTGCAGTGACACCACAGCAACTGTTCTACTTTAAAGGTTTCATTAATGACAAATGGCATATCTGAACTGGATGGAAGTCATCGATGCCTGTCCTCCTTGATTCCTTCAAGATCACAGATAAATTGTTTCAGCCAGCTGTCTGCTACCTCAAAGGTGAAATTCATCAGCCTTGGTGACTTAAAAACAGTTAGAGTCATAGAATGGTTTGGGTCAGAGAGGACATAAAAGATCAACTACTTGGTACCCCCATGCTGTGGGCAGAGACATGTTCAACTAGATCAGGATGCTCAAAGCCCCATCCAACCTGGCCTTGAATGCTCCCAGTGATGGGGCATCCACAGCTTCCCTGGGCAACCTGTGCAAGTGCCTCACCACCCCTACAGTCAAGACAGTAAAGAATTTCTTCCCAATATCTAATCTAAATTCGTTTGATTCCATTCCCTCTTGTCCTATCACTCCATACCATTGTCAAAAGTCCCTCTTCAGCTCCTGTGGCCCCTTTAGATATTATAGGGGCTCTAAGGTCTTGCCAAAACCTTTTTTTCTCCAGGCTGAACAACCCCAGCCTTCTTAGCCTGTTTTCATTTGGGAGGTAAATATTCCCTTACCTGCATTTTCCCTACAGTAGCTAGAATAACCATGACAACTGATTTCAGCCAGCTAATGACTGAAAAAACAAATTAAACTCTTCTGCTGGAGTGTTATTAATGTATATTTTTATCCCCTGAGCAGTGAATCAAACCTTGCCTTTGTTTTCTGCCTCACTACTGCTATACTTGCAGAAGACTTTCCAGATATGTGGTGTCCCTTGTGGCTTCTGAACTCACTTTGTGCCTTAAGGACATGACAAGACTTTCTAATGTGTCATATCTGGCCTTTTATCCTATCTCCAACCAAGGTCAATAGCAGTATATAGGAAACAGGATAAGAAATGGACAATGGTGTACTAACTGTTTATCAGCATCTTGTGGTTGAGGAACATCCTGAACAAGAGGTTACATCTTTGTATATAATAGAGTAGGGGGAATTTTCTTTTCTCCCCAGTGTATTTTCTCCATAATTGAAAGGTATTTTTAACTTGCACAATACTCCCCAGTATGAAGTACCATAGCAAAGCACAGACTGTGAGAAATAATCTCCATCAGTCTCTGCTGATCCTAATGTCTATGACCTATCCAGTGTATTCTTACCAGTTTATCAGTTTTCTCTTTCTGGTCCTTCATTCTCTCAGGTTTTGTCAGTTTGCACTTCTCTGACATGCGTCACCTCCTATACCTTCTTTATACCTTTATGTAGCAGAGTTAACATAACTGAGGCTTCCTTTGAGGTGCTGACACCATTAGACTTCATGTGCTCTCTTGTGAAAAATTTGAATTTGATGAGGTGTCATCTTCCAACTTTCTCTTCTCCCAAAACCTTAAGTGAAATAGGAAAGTAGGAGAAACCAAAAACATTTATAATTACCATTTAACCCTGAAACAATAATTTCTCTTTGAGAGTTACCTCCATGTAGAGTAAATGTCACTTGCTTTGCAATCAGAATGAGAGAATTTTGCACTTAAATTGCACTTTGTACAGCACTGATGAAGCCATAGGAGAAGAGACCACTAACACATGCGAGTGAGGGCAATGGGTGCAGAACAGAGATATCTTGAATAAACTTAGGCTTTGACACCAATGAGGATAACACAGATTAATTAACTCAATGAAGAAAGAAATTATTCCATATTTGGCTTCATTATGCCATAAGAAGATATCTATGAGCAGTAAGCCAGTAGTGTAACACCAGCCTGCTGAGCAGGGGCTGAAGTGAAGACATGTTTGGGGGGTCAGACCCAGCCCTAGCCATATAGCTGGCTACAGCTGTACCCAGTAAAACAAAAGGAAAAAAAAATACACAAAGGACCGTAGTGTCTTATAACTGATTCTGTATCCTCACTAGAAATAAGCAAGCAAAACCCAAAACAATATGTCTTTTTATAATAATTTTTTTTTATTATTTTTTATTATTCATTCCAACTGAGCAAATTGTTTAGCTGGTCACATATCAAGTGGATATAAGCCACTCAGCTATGCACTATATACTTTGGAAGGGAAAATGAAGGAAATTCCAGTAATAGTTAACAGAGATCAGGGTCTTATGCTTATCATTTCAGGAAAAACCTGTTAGATTTTTCATTACATGCCCCTACATCTGTATGTGTGAACATATAGCTGTTGCTAAATGATAAGTTTGTACACAAGTGCATAAATGTCAGCAAAAGCATGTGTGTATATTTACATGTGGTCTTATGTTATATAAACTCAGGTTTTTAGAACTGGAAAGTTATGCACTATTTTTTTTTTTTTTAAATTTCAGAGTTTGAGTAAAATCCTCATATTTGCACATTTGCAGACATAGTTAATATAGTTTACACCCTTATGTTGGGATAAATCTATACTGATTTGGATTGTCTAAAAGTTAGGCATTATCAGTTAGAGAGAGGCATCCCCAGAAGTCAAAGAGATGGGATCATGTATCACCTGGATGCTACACAGCCAGCTTAACAGTTTCAAGATAGTTAAAGTGAGAGGAGCACACATTTTTTTGTCAGCTACTTGATTGCTGTTAGTTAGCTCAGGAAGATCACCTGAATATGCAAATAACTGGATGCAAAAAACATGAGAAAGTAAGGTAATACCACTTGTGTTCTGGCAAAGACGTAGAGAAATCCAGGCAAAGATGGATTTCCAGTTTCCTATAATATGCAAAGCTGCATGCAATTCATGCAGTACCAGGTTTCCTTTGCATGTAACTATTGAAACATCCATATTTAGGCAAGAGAACAAAGACGTTTGTAGGTGAAAATACCACTTTTCATTTTAATAGGCATACACACTAATCAACACAAATGATTGGAGGTGTTAAAATGTACCAGTTGCTGTTTGACATCTTCACACTTTCAGTGTTTATGAAAGAACTAGGAAAAGTATGGATCTATTGAAATATTACAGAACATTTTCATACATCAAGGCTTAATTTATTAAAAAATATTTGAATATTCTTGTTTTAAACAAATGACAATATTAGTACTCTTTAATACATTCAAAAAACACATTAGATGGAGAAATAAACAAATTGTGCTACTCAAAGAAACAAACACCCCTTTCAAAACTCAATTTTAATGATGTCCAAAAACATATGATCTTTTATCTAATTTTTGACAAGTGATTGAATCAAGAGAACACTCAAGTCTTCATTTCCAAATGGTGGGAAAGCAAATTTTAAGCTGCTGTGAAGAAAAATCATATCAACAATATGACCCTGTGTTATATTTATGCAGAAATCTTCAATTCCAAAACTCTTGATCCAGCTCTTTTTATAAATACTTCACATACAACACAAAACAAAAACAACTAGGTCATTACCTCATTCAACAGTGAACTTTTAAGAGGCACATTATTTAAGTATCTCACATATGGAAGAGAATTCCATGTTTACAATCATTTATATTGCTACATAGAAACTAACAAAATATTTCCTCTTTATCTAGGTACTTAGACTGTGCTGAACAGTGTGTGATTACCCTTAATGACTTCCCTTCCTTAGGAAAGAATAGACTTTTGTCTAGTTGGTTCACAATTTCTTCTGGAAGTTAAGGATTGAAACAATGTCCAAATCTGATTTGTGCAAAAACAGCAGAATCATGTCTTTGTTTGTCTTTGGAAAACATTGCCTGAGTGATAGTACATATGTTCATGCAATTGAAGGTGTGTTCCATGGCCTTTGCAAAAATATGATGTAAAAGAAAGTAGGAAATAAAACCACTCATTTCACATAAGGCTGTGTATATAACTATCTTCAGCCTTTACCGGAGTGTTCACTGCTTATTGTAGGTTTATCTTGAAAAGTATCATTTGAGGCTTTGGGGGTTTTTTACTGCTGGAACCAAACAAGTAGGAAGTGTTTTAGCTGTATGTGCTGTATCTCCCACTCCTTTGTGGAGAGTTGCAGAAGGAATCATGAACACATAAAACAGCTGAGCCTCATTAGTAAGCTGTCAGACGGATGCAAGTCAGTCCCTTTGAACAAATATCCACATCCTCAGTTCTTCATAGCAGAGTCTTGAGGGCCCATTTTATGAGCAGATGTGTTATTGTAATCACACAGAATGCCATCATTCAAGGAAAAAATAAAACAATCCCAGAAAGATATTTTTTTAGTTGCAGTGGACTAGAAAAATCCACTTCCATAATACAATGAAATGGTTTATGTGGCTCTAAGGAAGCATCTGAGGAGGGATGTCTTTCCAGTGTGATTTGCCCAGGTACAGTGGCAGAAGAGACAATTTTGGGGATGGCAAATTGCAGTCTGAAGAGCCTTATTTTTTTCCTGCTGACTGTGATGATCTGCCTTATGGATTTAAGCTAGAGCTTAGGCAAATGAATCCCACTTCGCAGCCATGTCAGGGAGTCAGGTACAGCTGGTCAACCCAGAGAGGCACCTTGGCAGTGCCAGACACCTGCAGTGAGGGAGGAACCCGTCACCCCAGGCTTAACGGGCACTTCCATAGGATGACTCTTATGGCTTATTTCAGATGCCTTCCTTGGGATAGGAAGAATTACTGCAGAGAATTATACCTTTGTTTTGAAAAATGATCCCCACACTTGTTATCCCTTTGCTGACATCTGATGGGTTGCAAATTTAAAAACCATCTACAAAGTACTGCATTTTCCAATACAAATAAATGTTTTATTCTTTAAGGATTGTCAGTCGCCTACTAGTTGTGATCTGAGCCCTGATCCTGGCAATTTAGCTGCAGATTAGAGTGGAGCAATTGCATCAAAATAACAACTCTCCTCCCCTAAAGTAACTGAGTGCTTGAATGCCTTTAATCCAGCCAGAGACAGTAATTTCCACAAAAGCATCAGTCAAATGTTCTTGTGGCATTTATGATGGAAAATTGGACTATCTTTGTTACTAATGCATGTTAAAAATTATACATGTACTTGTTACTGTGAGTACATGTTGGACAATTTCATGTACTTGTTTTAGTTTTATGCTAACCTATAATATTTCATAACAGAGGAGGAATAAGTGGGGGGATTAGCTGTTAATTCTGAAGTACTCATACACTACCCATCAGTGTTACCATGACCCTTCAAATAAGCCAAGTATTCCAAACCAGGAAATTAGTTAATTATCTATAAACTTTGTTTTGTTGATGATTGCACACTTCCATTTTGCCAACGCTGCTCCTTCCTCTGGCCCATTCATGTTTCACACGAGAAACTGATTTTCCCTTGTTTTCTGACAACACGGGAAATATATTTATATAAATGAAAAAAGCTGGTTCACTCAATTCAAACAAGGAAGAAGAGACTGTATTTTGGAGAGTTTCATAAACAATTTGAAGAGGTAACAATGAACTAAAGACAATATATTTACACAAGCATTTGTAATAACAACTCACAAACTTCATAGTATGTTCCATGACTATTAGCTCAACTGCACAATTGGTTTGTCACTTGGTATCTTACTCAACTTATAAATCTTCCTGCTAGATAGGAAATCTATTCCATTTTGCCATCATCCTTCACATTCACCACACATCTGCTGCTGCTGTACTGGGGAGTAAAATTTAAGGATCCTTTAAAACACTTCATTATTTTTTAATTCTACACTACAGCACATGAAAATTAAAAGTCTTGCACTTTATATTAATTAATGAACCTTACATAAATTGTCATACCTGTGTGGGGGTGTTTTAAGGACTGATTCTTGTAAAATACCTTCGGTAGAGCAAGATCAAAGCAAAGCAGAGATGTCTGCTAGAAGATGATAATTCAGGCAAACATATTCAATAGTAAAACTGCAAATGTTGAACTGTGATTGACTTTGTTTCTATTTAAAGTTTATTTTCCCTGACAAAGCACTGACAATTTCAAACCAATTCCAGATCTGCTATAAAAGAAATAGAAACCCCTGTAAGCCAACAAGTTTCTATGTTTTTTTAACTTAACCTAGATCTCACACGGTAAAATACTGCTCAAAGTTTTCATCTAGTCAGCTTTCTGTTGTGCTTCAGGAACATGAGAAAGAGCTCAAAAGAAAATAGCTCAGCTATAAATGTTTGCAAAATAATTAAAATTGTACAAAAACATACCACTCCTGTTCTATACACAACAGCAACTCTAATTTTTGAGTGTATTGTACACCTGGTAATTGTGGTCCATCCTCACAATTAAACTTTTTTAATCAGTAAAATCCCCCGCCTGGGAATTAAAAAATTTTTGAATAAAAGTATCTTGCAGAATTGGACACAATCCTGCACATAAGAAAGTCTGTCTGAATGATGCTTGACGGTTGGTGGTGTTGGAAAGAAGAGGACTCCTTGATGGGACGTGCACAAACTGGGCAGGTTTCCTACCTCTGCAGATTTAAAGCAGAATGTTCCACAGGACATGACATCACCTAGACAAGGGGGAGGAAGGAGCACAGATATAAAAGAATCCTGCAGCATCATTTGCTGTTTTCACATCATCCTTTTTTCACCCTGCTATTGCAGTATATCTCCTTTTAGGACAACTCTGGAGTTATCTTAAAGTTCTTAATTTCTGAGGCAAGGTGGCTGAAATTTAGGTTCTTGGATGTATATGCATTAGATCCAATGCCATAAATCCCAAGCAAGCCCACTGCAGCTTTCAAGGGCCTTGGATAGCTGCTGCATCCTCATATAGCACTTCCATGGAGCCTACAGCAACACAAAATAATAACCAATAAAAATGTTACAATTAATTACCATTAATAATAATAACCCTTTTTACTCAGACATCATGGATGACTTGTGCCTTCTCCAGATAAAATCTTCCCCTGCAGAAATCTGCTTGCTGTTTACAATATTTGCTTGTCAACCTTGTTCTGTTCTCCTACTTCCCAGCAATATTAATATCTTCTCCAAAACAATATTCTCTCTAGATGAGAGCACATTAGCACAAGGAAATGCCAACTAGCCTAATTCAAGCACTTTTAGAAAACAGATATAAAACTGAGACTGTAACAGTGTAAATAGAGCAGTGAAATTACACTCCACCAGAGAAAGAGAGAAATCAAGAGACATGGAGACAGAGTTACAGACAGCTAGACATCCATTATATGTCTGTGCTGAAACACCCCTGTTCACAATAGGAGAGACACATCTACCCACAGTGTCACAGAAAATGTACTAATTTTCATTTTTAGGAACCGCAG
The DNA here is from genome assembly GCA_038380795.1 of Pyrocephalus nanus. NCBI lineage: Eukaryota > Metazoa > Chordata > Aves > Passeriformes > Tyrannidae > Pyrocephalus > Pyrocephalus nanus. The sequence continues at coordinate 48,899,252 of CM076263.1, read as the reverse complement.
CACTGGCAAGGATGTCATCTCCACTTTTCCATCCAGTACAAATCTCTCCTGGAAGGGATGGGGGGCTGCTGTGGGAGGGGTCCTAGCCATGTGGACCAGGTCCAGGCATAGTGTGATGTCCAGGTGTCGTATGGTGCTGTATGCCCATATACGTGCTCAGGGAAAGCACATTTGGGACAAGCAAGAATTAAAAAACTGGAACCAATGTGGCTGATGTTTTGGATCTCACCCACAGGTTTTTGGTTTTGGTTGGTTTTTTTGTTTGTTTGGTTGGTTGGTTGGGGGTTTTTTTTGGTTCTTTTTTTCCTTTTAATTGTCCTATTTATTAATGTAGCAAAGAAATGGAGCAATGAAATTTAGGATAGGAAAGCAAGTGATGCCTTTCATCTGTAAATGCCCTCTTTGTTTTCTGGCCCCATGGGAGGCTGGGAGAAGAGGGATTGAGCAATGAGGAACAGCTAGGACTTTAAAAAATGTCATTTGGGATTTTTTTTTTATTTTAGCAGATTTTAACTAAAAAAACCCCTTTGGAATAATTTTTTTAAAATTGAGGGTATGTTTATTTGAGTAATTTCACAGGCCTGGTGCACAGTCCAACCCTATGAACAGCTGTATCAGAGCAATTCTGAGGATGGTGAGCCTCAAGATGAAACTTTGTGAGCTGGCTTCACTGTCAGACAGGAGATGATGGGGCAGGTGAAAGGGCTCAACTGGTGTCCAGAACTGTGAAAGAGCAAGTGGAGAGATAAGGATGTTGAGGGAAGACACTGTACACTGATTTTTCTACTGAAACATTAAATAGCCTGCAAAAAGAAAGGAAGAAGAGTACCTCTCAGTGAGAGACATTAAGCATGTTTTTTCAGTATATTTTCTTTAGGTTATAATCAAGTCCAGTTTTAACCAGCCACCTCCTTGAATAGTTGCTGAATTGTGACTCTGGTGGAATGGAGTGAATCTATGTTGATGCAGCTCATTCGTGACCCAAGGGACAGCAGATTACGGAAGAACTGTGGCCCGAGGGATGGACCCATGCCAGAGAGGTCTGTCAAAGACTGTCTCCCATGGGAAGGGACCTCACAGGAAACAGAGGAAGGACTCAAAGCCATTACTCCGTGTAATTGTGGTAATGACCATGGTGAAGCAAGTTGTCCCCTGGCAGCCCATGGAGACCATCAGAGTACAGAGGGAGAGAGACCTCTGTGCCTGATGGAAAAAGTGACCTCCCAGGACAGTGAATTAGGAAGAGTTCTTGTCTAAGAGATGGGTTTTAACAGCAGCAGAAGCAGCCGCTGGCTGTGTCTTTACCCCTTTTCTTGTCTCCCTGCGCTGCTGAGGGAAGGGGGGAGTGGAAGGAAGGTGTTGTGTTTTAAGACTGTTTTATTCTTTTACTCTTTAGTTCTTATTTTGTTAGCAATAATTTAGCTTTTAGTTTAAGTTTGTTAGCAATAAATTTAAGTTCTATTCACTTTGTTTGCCCATAAAAATAATTAATAAGTGAGTCTCTCAGTTCTTATCTCTACTCAGGAATTCTCTTTTTTTTCCCTCTCTTCTGAGAAGAGCAGAGGCAGAGAGGAGGGAGGAAAGCAGTTTTCAGTAAATGTTTAAAGTCCAGCCAAGGTCAAAACCATGACACTGTTAGTAAGCAAACTACATGTTTCTGAAGGAAGGTGAATTGTGCAGGATCTGTTATAATCACACACTTGAAATTATGTTGAAGCACACAGATAAACCTAAAACAGAATTATATGGAAAAGATTTGGCTATGATATAGCCCCTTGGCAAGAGAGGCTATGAGATCATTCTCAATGATTTTTTAAGAATCTTGGTAATCTGGAGAGGTCCCAGCTGACTGGAAGATGGAAAATGTTGTCCTAGTTGTCAAGAAGGGCAAGAAGGATAACCCTGGACTTTACAGGCCTGTCAGTCTCCCTGCAGTGGCTGGTAAAATTATGGAGAAGATTATTCTGGAAGTTACTGAAAAGAACCTGAAAGCCAATGCAGGTACTGGTCACAGCCATCACAGACAGGTTCATGAGCGGAAAATCCCACCTGACAAATTTAATTTCCTTTTAAGATAAGGTTTTCCATCCAGCTGACCAAGGGAAGCCAGGAGATGACGTCTTTTTTGACCTTGGTAAAGCTTTTGATACTCTCTCTCCTAGTATCCTTATGGACAAAATGTCCAGCACACAGCTGGATAAACACATCATGTGATGGGTGAGCGATTGGCTCACGGGTCAGGTGCAAAGGGGTCAGTGAATGGGGTAGTGAATGGGGTAACATCAAGCTGCTGGGGTCACATCAGACACCAGTGGGGTTCTGCAGGGCTCTGTCTTAGGGCCAGTGCTCTTCAGTGTCTTCATGAAGGATTTGGACACAGGACTCAAAGGTATATTAAGTTTGCTGACATCACTAAGTTGAGAGGAGCTGCTGATACCATTGAAGGCAGAGAGTCCCTGCAAAGAGAGGGCCAAGCAGAAGAGCAGAACCCAGAAATATCGTCAATGTGCAGTGTGGGCACAGAACGGTGAGGTGACAGAGACCAAGATCTGTCCCAATGCGAAGACAGCAGAAACAAGATCTGTCCCAAAGAGAAGACATCTCCGGTTTAATGTATGCAATATAACTCATCAAGGCTGGAAAATCGCAGTATTTCTTGTGGCCTCAGTGTTTGCTGAGCTCAAACAGTAATTTTCTAAAAAAATATATCAGTATCTATTTGAACACCTTAATATTGAGGCAAATGCTAAAATAAAAGACAAATAATTGTATTTCCTCAGAAAACACAAACACTTCTCCAATAGAGAAAAGATGAAGTGCACTCTCATCTTAGTCAGCTCTGCTTTTGCATTAAACTTCATTAATGTTATTTTGCAGTCAGTCCCCATACATGTATGAGGTCCTTTTTACAATTATTTGCTTTCACATAATTTTTTAATTCCTGCATTTTTAAATTTATGCTTTATGATAGACTCTGAACTGAAATTTTCTTTAAGGTTTGACCTGATGTCTTTGGAAAGCCATACAGAGCTGTAAGTTGCCAGAGCCCAGTCCCCTTCAGCCTGGAGCTCAGGGCTGCATGCTGCAGATTGTGATCTCAGCCTTTTACAAACCCTGCTCTGAAGGGGAAAGAAAAGAATTAAAAGAAACTTGATGAGAAAAGCCAAATAGATTTGAAAGGAGAAACCAAGAGGACCTTGTAAGAGGATGTGAAAATTGGTGAGTGAAAACTGGCTGAAGAAAGGCAACGGACAGGAAGGAATATCTCCTCTTTAATATTTACTAACAGAAAATATTGCTTGGATAAAAGCAAGTGATAGAAGGAACCCAGATAGTTTCTGAAATGCACAGGATATATAATGAAACCTCAAATACTGATGTTATCCATGCAAAAAGTGACTGGCCATGTTACACACAACTGACTTCTCTATGATAAGGCAGTGCCCTGAAGATGAGCATAAGTAAAATGTTTATACTATATTTCTGCAACCTGCATTCTGGATAAGCAATATGCAGATATAAAACAAACAAACAAACAAACAACTTCATTGAAGATTATAACACTCCTAAATTATTTCATAGAGACAGTTTTTGTCTGTCTCAGCCTTTACAGCCAAGATCCCTAAATAAATAGCAGTCAAAATACAGCAGGCTTAGAAAGATAAAAATACTAGACAGAGCTTTTCTGGCTGTGAATATATGTTGCCTGGAGAGTCTTACCACGGACCTTTTAGAGGCTAGAAGTACACCATGAATCTCTTTAGTGAAATCCCTTTGATACAGACATAAAACTCCTGCTTTTACTGTCAGTTAAGGCATCAGTTACTAAAATCATTATATCTTTGGATATGTGAAAAATTTGCAATGTTTCTTGGTCATGCGCAGACATCACTCACACCTGTGGGAAAGGGGGAGTTTCCTCATTTTGAAGTGGTGAAGTTTTGAGAATTTTCTATCAGCTCCTGGAAGAGAAGGATCTATAGCTAGCAGAAAGCTTAGGTGATCAAAGAGACATGTTTATGTCTTATTTTTTAAGGGTAACTTATTTTTTAAGGCTTTTTAAAAATGTATTTTACCTGTTTATGTGTTAATTCATGTATCTCAAATGAAACTGTGAAGACTGAAATAAAGTGATTCCCCTGTCAATAAGGACTATTTTTAATTGATAGTTAAATATACATTCCAGCTATGTTCTGGCTGAAATGCCCAGCACTATCTGCAAAAATTAAGGAAGTGTGGCTAAAAGTTTTGGGGTCAGGAATGGCAAATCTCACTATGTGATGGTCAAGCAGTGCAGAGACAGGACATAAATGTCCTTCTCATGGGTTTGATCTGAGGCACCTGTTTAGCACCACTGAATCTCCAGGTGCCTAAGCACTATTTTTAATCTTTAGCAAGTCCTCAAATTGTCATCTTGAAACAGAGATGCGTTCCTGAGTTGTAGTCCTCGCCTATTAAAGTAAATCTTCACAGTATTGTAAAAATATATGAATGGGAAGCTACGCATCCTGTATTCCAAATTAGCTTCTATCTCCCCAGGATTAACATAATTCATTAGTCACTTATTTTCCTCAGATTATGTGAAGAAAGATCAAACTGAAGTCTAATAAATTAGCAGCTCAAATGTTTGAATATTGATTATTTCTTATTAGAGGACAAACAAATGAATCAACCAGTTCTGAGGATCTGTCTATACGTATTCAGATCTGACTTAGTAGATGTGGTTATTTTGGATTTCACTCTTCTGTAAATGTCCACAGCTAATTTTAATTTACTTGCACCACCTTTACCATTATGCAACTCTCCAGTTTTAATAGAAATAAGCCAACTCAGGACCAAATAATCAATATTTGGAGTAGGATTTATAGATAAAAATCTGAATTTCTTTCACCAGAGAGGGGAAAAAAGGATTCTTTTGCCATATGGTCTCCAATACAAATTAAATTCTAGTTCCAAACAATGAAACTGATAAACTACATTAACTCTTAAATAAATGTAGACAAAAATGGGTATTTTATCTTAAGGAGAAGGAAAGAGATAGGAGAATAAGTAATTTCCTTTAGGAGACCTAAACATGATGTGGAAAACAAGAAAATAAGCTTAAATGGTAGTGTAATCCCCAAAGAAAAATTTTCAATAATACTGTGCCCATAGCAGATAGCTCACAAACATGTAAATAATTTTATCTATAAATAACTGAAATTACAAGAAACTGATTAAAATAATTTTATTCCAACTTAAACAAACAGGGTGATGGCAAAAACAGAATTACAACAGACTTGGGGTCTGGCTTGATAAAAACTATGTCAGCTGTACTGATACGAAAGGATTGTTTTAAGAATGAGGAAAGGAATGGAAGAGAGGAAGAAAAGAGGGGCAACTGCTGATGGTTGATGGGAAAGAGGATGGTTGTGCATCATGCCTACTCTCATAGCTTCAGCCTTGTCCCTTTTAAGGATCATTGTATGGGTAGGGTCACATTGCACACACTCCTCAACTCAGATTAATGCTTGGAAAAGCTTCTGAGTTTTTTATTAACACAATCCTTGCTAGTGTATTTCTGAGCAATTTGTGTTATACTCATTTCTATGATATCTGAGTTCTGGAGTCTGTGTTATAGTTTCTTAATTAGAGTCACAGTCAGATGCTTGACTGTATGCTGATGGGTACTCTCATCTGAAACAGCCATGATGCTGCAGGTGTGATAGGGTTCATGGGGCAGGAAGCCACCAGGTCAGGAAAAGGCCTTTATTTATTTTATTTTATTATTTTATTTTATTTCTTGGTTTTATTTTTTATTTATTTCTTCTGTATCAGGTTTTCCAAGTCAGCTACAATCTTCTTACACTAGAACTTTCACTGAACTCAGCTGAATGTGGCCCCACACAGGCTGACCCAGCTAAGCTGCTCCAAAAGCAGGAATGGACAATGTGGCCTCCAGAGGTGCATCTTGCTGTAAAATAGTGCATAATTCATTGAATGAATTTAACAGAATTTGTTTGTGGATGTATGTGTGTGTTTAGCATTCTCAGCTGGCCTTCACATATAAAAGATGTGCAACTCACAGAGCAATACTGCACATGAGTTTTCCCACTTGTCTTCATGCTACAGCCCTATAAAGCCAAACTGCACCTCAAGCTGTGACCGGCACAGTGCTATCAAGCCACAGATATTTTTTTCTTGTGGGCCAGTTGAATTTAACCTGTACCTAGACAAAGCTGATCACTAACTACATGTACCAAGCATCAGGCTCCTCATGTCCTTACTGCCAGAAGCAGCTGTGCCCCAAAGTGATTTTCCTCTGTGAACACGTTATCAGGATTGGTCTGTGCACAGCGGTGCCCATTCTGGTACCTGCTGTGATGGCTATCAGTCACCCTGAACTGGCTCTTTTGCTTCTTCCAGCCACCAAGCTCTGTAATTGCAATAGTAATTCCACAACCATTTAACTTGCCTGATATGCCAAGAGTAAGCAGCAGTAAATGACTCTGCAGGTCTGTATAACCTTGCATGTTCACCAAAACCTGGCAAAAACCTTCCTATTTTGTACCCTTTTTTGAGATCAGAACTTTATTTTCCTGCAGCTGGAGATACTATGAGACACTCTGACAGAGAAGGGAGAGATGGGATATTATGTCCTGAAAAACCAGAAAAGATGTTTATCCACAGGTCAAGAACAGCACAGAGGGCTGAGATGTAGGTGTTTTCTTATATTTTTCAACTTCAGAAACATCATCTTTACAGACAGGTGAAGGGAGTGGAAAGAAAAGAAGAGGAAGCAGCAGAGAGATGCATTTGTGTGCTTTATAGGAACAGTGTAACTGCTCTCAGAGTGTCACTGTGATGGTAAGAGGAGATAGCAGGTCAGTGGTTATGAGACTACCAAAAGTCTCAGAGGCTAATTTCAATTATCATGATTATTTTTAATCTGATTGTGTTCCATCTGCAAAATTAAAATCAAAGCTTTACTTCTCTATGAGATCTTATCAGAGCTCTGTTTCCCTCTGCAGATATTTATTTAGTGAAAATCATCACCCTTTCCATACACCTATTTCCTGGTCATCTGATTCAGCTCCTGAGTGCTTCAAGGCTCTTGTCAAAACTGCTTTGTGCAGGGACATCTGCAGGCACACAGTGTGAGAAACCTCCTATGGCAAATGGTCTTCATCCCAGGGACAACAGATGCTGCTGTAAAGATTTCTACCCCTTCCCTCCACCTTATGCCAGGTCAAGAAAGAACGGAGTGATTCCATGTGTGACTTGTGTGTGTGCAGCTCTGATGATCATCAGGCTCTTCTCACTGCACAGGATGCTCAACAAAGAAGCACACAATTCCTGATTGTAAATCCATCACACTTGACTTCCTGGCATGCTTCAGAAGGAGGAATAACAATTTAAATAGAGTATTTCCAATTAGCACATCTGCAAGTGATGGGTCCACTCCAAAAGCAGGAGGTCTAGAGCAGTGCAGAAGGACCACAGCAAAGATATCCCTGGCAGGAAGAAAGGGAAATTTGCAATTAACATGTTATCAAGAAGCCCATTATTATCAATGCCTTGGTGCAATCTTGATTAGAAGAAAAAAAAAATCAAAAATAGAAGATTTCCCCAGTGAGTTTCAAATTAAAACAAAAACAATAAAAAAAGGGGGCACGGACAGGTAAGATGAGTGGAAAAAATAAGCCATTATGGCCCAGCCTTGCAGGCAGCAGGCATCTTGCCAGTGTGAAACAAAATAATCTCAGAGAGTACTTACCCACTGAGTGCCATTTTCATATCATAAAGGTGCAGGCATAGAACATACACAAATTTTTCCCAGACTTCCTGTAGTGCAGTTCCTAAAATTTCTTCAGTATCTTGACCGGGTTGGGTTGTGGTTTTTCATTTCTTTTTAGCTATCCATGGCTGTTTCTGGCTCAGAGACATCTAGGTGTTAATGGCAAAAAAATATTCCCTTGTGACAGAGTGGCAAGATGCACGTTAATTGACAAAGCTGAGTTCCGTAACAATGTCTTTTTCATAGGTCTCTGATGCTTCCTCCTTAAAAAAAAAAAAAAAAGAAAAAGAAAAAAAAAAAGAAAAAAAAAAAAGAAAAAAAAGAAAAAAAAAAAAAAGAAAAAAAAAAGAAAAAAAAGCAAAAAAAAAAGCAAAAAAAAAAAAAAAGCAAACAACCTTGTCCTACCTGTCTTTAGCAAAGGCCTAATTCCAGCTCAAGTATGAGCTTCAGCAAGTGAAAAGCTAAGCAGTCTACAATACTAATTACAGAGTAAACATTTAATAAATATTCTTTCTTTTTATCCCTTACTCTTTTCAAAAACGAAAGGCTGTAATTTACATGTAGGGTGGCTCCTAATTGCCTCTTCACAATACCTGCTTGTCTTATTTGTTTTCTACCTTCTTTGGAATAGGTGGAGCACAAACCCTGATCTACATGTATACAGTACTCCCCAAAAGCACCATCAGCTCCCTCTTCACAGAAAGCAGAGCCCCAGACAGGATTTCCTATGCATTCTGCTGTGATCTCAAGTGATAGGTCTATTGAATTACATTTTTAATTACATAATAGTTATCTGCAGGCACCTGGGTGCCTATGTGGGCACAAAGCTACATATTTGGTATATAAAGCTGCGTTTGTTTGCTTTTCTGTTTTGTAACTATTCCACCGAGAACATGGTTGCAGGATGCATCCAGTTTTAGGAGTGGGAGGGGAGGGGTTTCTTTTTTACAGCAAAATATGGCTGCAGGAATGGCTATGTTTGGGCTCCATATGCAGGTTCCAGCCATATATTCAAGCTGGACAATAAAGCAGGGTAAAAACAGCTGATACACAAAAGGGACCGTCTAGACAGTGACCCGCCAGTCTGGCTAAATTTGGTGCTGGTGCTCCCAATGGGATTGTAATATAATTGTTCTGGTGTCTGAATTCATTCCCCCTGTCAAACATCGTCACAAATATATATCCTTTTTCCAATACAATAGGTCCATAGGCCCAAACTGTAGCATCAGATAGAAGTGGCTCAGGAACAACTACCTAAGCAAATATCTGCTAATATGCAGAAATCCTGAAAACAAAATCAAAACCAAAGAAACCCAATCAACCAAGCAAGCAACCAAAAAAATCTACACAATTTTCAATCAGAACGGAATTAATTTGACTGTCAGTCAAAAGATAACCATTTTAATTAAGAATATGGATTTTTTTAAAATACAAAAATATTCTTTTGTGCAGGTACAAAGTCAAGTTATCTTCTCCTGTAGATTTATTAATGTAACAAAGAAAATTTAACATAAATTCAGAGATACCAATGTGAAATAATAGCTATGAATCATAGATTGTAATGAAGGTAAAATCTAATTTAAAAAACAACTTTAATGATGAAAAGCGTTCATGAAGAAAAAATGCTGTGATTTTATCTTCTTAGAATTAAAAGAAACTAGTGTTTACTTCTTTAATTTCTGAGAAGTGACTGTCATTTATTTGTATTTTTGATTATTCAAAAGACATTTGACAAATATTAAAAGCACAAACTTATCTTGATTATGACTTGTTCTATATATTTCAGAAAAAATACACTGAAAATTCTGAAATCTATAAGCAATTTAACAAGAAAATCAAGCACAAATATGGAGCTTCAAAAGGAGAAAAAAAGGAATTAAGAGCTGTGTCACTACATCCACAGACAGAATGGTAGGAGTCAAAACTTACAAATAAAATGCAAAGACATAAAATCTCCACTTTAGGAAAGTTAAATACAGGAAGTGTGTTTCTGATTTGTCCATCTACAGAGTTTTATGTTGTTATCCATGCTGTTTTGTTCTTTTGTTTCAAGAAAAAATTATCCCAAGACCCTTAGATATAAATAAGAACCAGGCTTAATTTCAGACATTTTAAAGAAACATCCCCTGGGCTTATTTTATTTTAGAGGGTGTTGCTCTCCATGTGCATCAGTAGCTATTTACGTGGCATATTGAGAGTCCACACACACTTCAGGCAGAGACCACCAAAAAGCCACGCTGCCCCATGCTGTGTAGCACCTGGACTGCATCTTTGCATGACCACACAGCTCATATTGCATACAGCACAAATTTCTTCTCCATCATTTACCAATTTACGATTCTGGCAAAGAGTAGCCAGAAGCCTGAAGTGCGAAGAACACAAATATCAGGTTACACTGTAAACAAACAAAAAATTCTCTTCCCCCGCCCCAAAACTCTGGTGTGTCTCATTCCCTAAGTTTTCTTTGTAGAAACCTTGGTTCCAGCAACTTTCTGCAGGATGAGTGAGGGAAAGAAGAGAAGAGAAAGCCCAAGTAATAGGAGGGGAAATAAATCCCCCCATTTCTGCCCAGAAATGCCCTGAAGGATCTGCCTGAGCTGCAGCTCATAACGCAGGTGCTGTCCACCAAGAAAAAGGAAGGGTGGGAGAAAATAAACAAATAGATTAAATAATTAAAGTGTAGGTTTAATGGGCATCACCGGACCCTCTGGAAGAGGAAGTACAAGAGGATAAGGGTGTCGGGTTTGGGGGTGCTGGGGTGGAGAAGGGGGATATGTGTGCGCCTCTTGTGTTGCCTCCTTCCCTTCGTCCTCCGCGCTGGGGGATGCGGAGGCTGGGGGAGTTCGAAGGCTCTGCAGCTGCCCCTCGCACTTGAATAAAAAACTTTTCTTTCTGGAGGGGGCGAGATCCGTGAATACTTTACCCAATAAGAGATGGGGCATATTGAAAACTATATTAAATTACCCTGATTAACAATTTAGCCACGAACAGGGGAGCTTTGGGAGATCTCTATAGTCAGGGCTGGAGGCTATTCATGCCAGCAGCTAAGAGGTCGAAAGGTTTCTGAAGTTCACAGGCTCAGAGCCTTTGTTATGCTAACAGACAATCTCAAATCAGCTGCCTGCTGGAGTGTGAAATATAAGTGATTCCTTGAGAACTTCCAATAAGTTGTCACTCTTGTTCTCCAAATACCAGGACAGGCTGTTAATCTACAGCAGGGTCCTTTTCTCGCGACATTGCGAGTCCTAAATTAATCTCTTTGTATTTCAAATAATCTCTTTAAGGAAGCTGCCTTGCATAATAGCCCAAATACATCTCAGTTTTTGGTTACAAAACGAAAAATCGGGATTTCTGCGAACTTGACTTTGCCCGTGCCGGAGGTGTTTGGGGTGGGTGGGAGAGATGGTCTCAAATACAGCAAGCCAGTACCCAAGGAGGATGAGGGGGGTATCAACGAGTAGTGGAGGACTGGGAGCTGCCAGAGTCAAAACCTCATCCCCCCGCCTCGCTCTGAACAAAGCACAGAACATGACTTACTGTTCCAAAGCTACCTGTTTCCCCCCTTTAGGTGTTATTTAGAGTGCCAGGAGCGGCGAGGAGGGGGCTGTACCCAAGCAGTGGGAGAGGTCTGGGGAAGGTTGAGCTTTGGACAGACAGAGAAACTCACACCCTTCTGCAGGACGTCGACGCTAATCCATGAAGAGCAGAACAATGAGTTAATTATCTTTATATACGAGGAAATCTATTAGAGGATGTGATCTGCTCTTACTCGAGGAGGAGAGCGAAGCTTACCCTGTGAGAACCCTGGTGGGGGTGAGGCGGGGGCGCAAGGCTTCTCGGCGCTGAGGGAAGAGGGGAGACCTCCCCGCCTCCACCTCACGGGGCAACAGTGACCACAATTATAATGAAAATGACACGAATTTAGTTTGCTTGCACTGAAAATAAAAATGCTTATGTCGCGTCCCGTCCCCACCCTCAGGGAACGCGAGGAGGTGGCTGGGTCCCCCAGACACCCACTTTAGCGGACAAGGAAGACGAGCGCACACGAGGGTTTTTTGGGGGTTAAGTTTGGCTGAAGGAGGAGTTGCAGGTGCTACGGGCAGGTTCGGGCGTCTCTGATCCACGCAGCACGGAAGGAGGATGCCTTTTGCCAGCTCCTTGTACTGATATCGACTGGATGGTGTTTTATTTCAGGGTGGGCGGGGGGAGACGTGATAATTGTTTTCCTCCTAATCAGTATTTATTTGCCCTTTTGGAAATTGATTTCGTCTTTTTTTCTCAATAAGCTTTTATAAAATTTTTCCGAAAACAGGAGAAACAAAAGTTTGGTTTATGCTGTTGGCAGGAAGAGTAAAGTTTTGGAGAGTTTTGTTTGTTTGCTTGTTGTGGGTTTTTTTTGGTTGTTGTTGGGGTTTTGTTTGTTTGTTTGCTTTTGTTTTGTTTTTTTTTTTTTTTGAGCTGACACAAGTAAGGAGGTTATTGGTCGGAAACACTAAAGTTCCGAATTATCCGTGTCCTCTTATTAACCACACTTGGCATTTCCAACATGTTTTGCATTTAACATAGAGCTGATGAAACGGACACAAATTGTTGTTGCGATTTTATTTTGCAATTCAAGCCTTTTGGCCTTTTTTTTCTTTTTTTTTTTTTTTTTCTCTTTTCCTTTTTTTTTTTTTCTTTTTTTTTTTTAAAGGGTAAGTTTTCTATTTTTTTCAGCAAGTTTTCAAGCAAATTTAAACTCGCCACGTTCAAGATGCTATTGAGAGTTTGTTAGAAAATTGGCAATACTGGCTTAATCAATAACGTCTGGAGCAGCTAATCCTGAACTGAACCGTCTGCATATTAATGACAATGTTGCTGACGACATTTATTTCATTGACAAATAGCTTCACACATTTATTCCTATGTTTTTGGTGGTCGAGTTGGGAATTTCAGATTTTAGCTTTCCTTTACAAAACCTCTAATAAGGTAGGAACAACATAATACTCGTTGGTGCAGTTATTAACTTACAATAATCGGATTTTTTTTTTTTTTTGGGTGGGGAGACACATTTTATTTTTGAGACGATATCTTTAACTACATAGTATTTAAAGTGCAAAGTTAAGAATTGCGTTAAATATTTCTTTTGTTGAAATAGAATCGACATTAACAAGAACCAAAGCTCATCACTGTTTTAAATGTTCACAGCGACACTGTGAACATTTAAAACAGTGATGAGCTTTTTCAATAAATAAGAACAATATTAACCAGAAAGAAGTTAATCTAGGGGAAGGCACATCCAGGAGATTTCCTAATTTATCATTCCTGAATGGCACACCTGCACGTTAGTTTGCAGACAAATTAATCTCGTTCTCAGTAATAATATCTTGCTAACATGCTTGCTTTTTGTAAATATGTTTCCACAAAGGGCTATAGAATGCAAATATTATCATTCATAAGTATAAGTAACTATAGAGGCAGATGTCATTTCCTTGTAACCACTAGACAATGATTGCCTGAAGTATCAAAGGGGAAGGCAACTTTTCTATAGTATAAGGAACGATGAACATATGGTTTTTTGCAAATCAAGTACTATCTTCGAGGCCAAACTTGGCAACAGCAAAAGAAAAGAAAGACTGTATGGAAAAGAACCAAGGAGAAAAAGTGCAGTATGACACCCACAAGATGGCTGCCTTTTAATTCTTTTCCTATAATTACAGAACAATTTCTATAGAAAAATTAGTGGAAAATGTTCTTTAGCAAACGAGTCAGAGGAACTACATGGCATTCTCCTAACACCCTTGCAAACCGTAACAAAATGTATTAAACACAGTTAAGCTTAAACACATACAGCAAAGCGTCATACATGCTTGCCTGAAGGAACGCCTACAGCACATGAAAGTCATTGTATTAATATCGACACGTTTTGGATGCTTGAAGACAGAAAGATGCAGGCAAATATCCAGCATAAAAGATATTCCTTCAATATAATAGATGGAATTACAGTAGATATATCCAACAACCACACCGTTTAAGCAGATAAGAAAAGTACAGTGCGAATAATACATTTAATGCATTTGAAATGGCTATGGGGAGGCTTCTCAAATTCGGGTAGAAAATACTAATGAAAATATTAATACATCTGCTCTTGGTTGAAATCTACTATCACTAAAAAATGTAGAAATAGTGTAAGGGTAACGTTTTACTTTGTATCAGAATTCGAGCTACTTTAGAAAAAAATGAGGCTTCCGAAGAACAGTAAATAGTTTGGTTTTTAGTCTATTCTACAAAAATTGGTAGGTTACAAGGTTACTCTGTGGGCTGAGACTACATACGAAGAACAAAGCAAATGGTTCAGTTTCAATAGGAAATATATTAAACTCCCTTTTATCTAAAAGCCATCAGGGACAAGCACTCAATACAAGTTAACAAGCAGGAACCGATAAGATAACATTTATAGGAGGTCAGAAGTCAAATGCCAGTCAAAGGCTTTTAACCTCTTGGGTCATAAACAGGAATAGTTAAAACACATAGATAGTTATTTATCGGATTTTAAAGGTATCTGATCATCGTGACTGAATAAGGCGAAGATTTAACCAATTTGGATTTATAGAAGAGGAACTCTGTCATGGTGGACATAAAATGCAAAGCTTCTAGTCTTTAATTCTTTTTTTTTTCATTATTATTATTTTTATTTCTCCTTTCTGTCTCTTGTTAATCTATATGACCCAAAACAGACAAGCAGCCAAAACGATGAACGTTATCTTAAAACAGGTGCATACCCAGTCAATAAGTGGATTGATCTGTACAATCCAAGTCTTGTCTAAGGATTCAGTAGGCTAAATATTTACAGTCAACATACATAAAAGAACAATAACCATCCTCCCTATTGTTGTGTTAATGCCAATGGAGTTTTGTTTTGTTGCTTTTCTTCGAGTCCACTAAAGTAAAAAGTAATCTCATTTTGCAGTAAAAATGAAGAGATGTCCCTTTAAAAGCTTTCAAGAAAAAAACTAAGCAGCATCTGGTATTAAAAAATATCTAATTTTAAGTGCATAAATATTTTCTGTGTATTTGCAAAAGCTTAAATTACACTTCTAACCTATCCTCTACATAATTTTTATTTCCTCTTTCAAACTGGGTCTCCAAATTCTGAACTTGCCTACATTTTTGTTCAAAAGTGCATTTTGCAAGTAATGCTTGAAAAATTACCTAATAGAATGTAATATTCACCTTTCAAGAGAGAAATAAGGATTGATGCAGGCCCTTCTAGGCCCACTGTTTCTTTCAACAGAGTTCACAATACACTAGGCGAACACTGTGGATTTAAACGCTTTAAAATATTTATCAGAAGTATTTTATCACCATATTCAAATGACACCTGGAGTGCACTCACCTTTATTGACAATCTCTGTTCTGAAAGTCCATTTGCTCCACGAAAGCCTCCCAAGCATAACAAGGACTAACCATTTTGATTCTGTTAATGTTTAGTAAAAAACCAAACAACCTTAATCAGCATGCTGATTGCATCGCCAACTAACAAATAATTTACTACTCTGAGCATTGCATTCCATTTAAAGCTCATTAAATTTTCTGTTCTCCAATGGGAGCTTTAGCTTTTGAATTCCATGCTTTTGCTCCAAAATATCACTTAAACCATACTTTTTTCACTCTTTTCTCCCCCCTTCCCTCCTCCCTCCCCAAAGCATAGATGGAAATTTCAATACCTAGGTACACGAAAGCAAGAATAAATACAGCTCAGATTTTATTTTCTATTGTAAATTCAAGATCTTTGGGTGTTAGAGGTGGTCAAGGGGAAAACTACTTCGCTAGATTCTCCCTCGAGCAGTTTAGCTTTAGTGAAACATCTCTCTTCCACAGAGAGGAATAGGGAATGGTGAGTGATGTAGGTGTGGGAATGCTTTGAACAACTCGCGGAGGGGGAAGGAAAGAGATATATATATAACATGGCAACATTTTGTTCTTTAAGTTGGAAGCGACTGCCTAAAGAGAAACGAAAGGAAAAAATGTTAAAAAACCCCAAACTCTTTCAATTTTACTCCCGTAAACAACGAACAAAAGAAAGAAACCCGCCCATGGCTTACGGAGCACAAAACTTCTTGACTGTCCTAAATATCAAGGACTGAAGTTAGGATGCTTTGAGGGGGCTCACAGGGGAGTAAAAAGCTCATTTTTCTCAGCCTTGCATACTAAGTAGCACATAATCGTTATATTTAATAAGTAAAACGCAAGAAAATGTCAGGCCCTAAATTAACATGCATCTTTGGATTGCTAATTGTGCTCATTGCAAATTTGGGTCATTTTGCATGAGTAACTCTAATGTAGGGCTGAGATTGCCATATAGCACAGTGAATTCCTGATTCCCTGTGCTAATCCTGAACTCGGTGATTGTGTCAGGTGCAGTTCTGTATGCTCCAGCAGCTGGTTCATCCTCATCAATGCAAATAAGGCAACTCCTGTAATCAGAACCTCGTGAGTCTAAAGCCTGATTGCTAAGGGCAGCTAAAGCGCTACACAGGCTCACTTTCAAATCATGGTAATTGACAAGACGACAGTAATGCTCCTCCGGTTTGAAGACTAGTCTTCTGCCAAAAAGACCAAACAAACTGACTGGAAAAAAACATATAGGGACAACCTGCGGTTTGGGGTGTACAAAATTCATATATAAATATGTATATTTTTTATATGTATATGTATATGCACACACACACATATATGAACTTGAGTGAAAGCCTGCAGTGGCAATAATTAACGTAATATTTGAATACTTACGAGGAAGTATCCTCAGCCAATGACTACACGTAAAGCGCGGGCCGCCTTTTTTCTCAAGGACGTCCATCTCGGCGCTGTGGTCTCCCGGCACCTCCCGTGCACTACCCCGCAGCCCCTTTCAGAGAGGAGCCGCGTTTGGGGTGTCCCTCACTCACTCACCTCTTCCTCACGACTTTAGGGAAAACCCTAAGGAACCCCCTCACTGAAATCTGCCCTCTGCCTATTCCCAAATTTCAGGGTTTATCCTAGCTTCCTTTTCATAAAGTCCCCTAAGCTTGAGCAAAATGCTGCCTGAAAACTATTAAGGGTGTGAAAGGGACTATAAAAAGTCAAAGCCAAGCCAGTGGATCCGTAGCAAAGTTTATCATACGTGCATACACTATAATACATACAATAGTATAAATAAAAACAGAGGGGGGAAAATAGCCTTTCCAGCAACAGCAAACTCCCTTAAACGGGGGAAAGCCAAGACCTGCAGTTCCACTAGCCCCCATCCCCCCCCCGCCCAGGGGCTGAAAATCTGTCTCAGGGAACATTTGGTCCTGAACCAGAGATCCAAGCACCAGGAGCTGCACCGTATCCCTTAAGAAAGGCAGGGAGGCAGTGGGAGAGGGGATGTGAGCACCGGCAGTCCGGGCTGGAGGCAGGACTTCGAGCTCACCTCCGAGCTTTCCTCTGCGGGGAACAAGGGAAAAACAAACAATCTCTGCAAAGTTTTGTGAAAGGAAACATCATATTTTCCTTTTCCCCTTCCCTCTGGTCCTCACCCCTTCTGTTTCCCCTCTTCACAGTTTTTAGGAGGGGTGGGCAACGCCAAAAAGTGCGTCAAGTAAACCAGACCTCAAAATCGTGTATTTCCTCAGCGGCTGCAGCCGGGCTGTCCGTCCGCGCCCACTCGCGCCTCCTCCTCTCCCCGCCCGTAAATAGGATGAACAGACATTGTCCTAAAAGCAAATCGGAATTTGTCAAATCGTGTGTGACAGGCAATTTGCTCACAATATCCACTCTTTTCCGTTACGGAAACAGCACCCATCTCAGTCTGTTTAATACTGGCTGACACAGGGCATCTTCCAGGCAAACGTTGGTCTTGGCAAAACATTTACGCCCCACCCTGAATTCTTCGTATGTCCTTCAGGTACCCCTGAAAAGGGGACCCTGGCATTCTGATGACGTAACTGTTGAACAAGATTATTGCTGTGGAAGGATCTCCGATGTTTTCTGCAGTCTGTTTTCTGCTTTGTCCCGGGTTCAATAATTCCTTTTGGGCAACCCGAGACGTGCCGGCAGACAGGGTTCCTCCCCAAGACCCTCCGACCTTTCTCTACTGCATTGGTTTTCAAACAGCGCTGCCACTCTCACACGCTGCAGGAGAAAAGCGAGCTGCCCATCCAGAACAGGGCTGAATCCTGCAAATCTGTACACCCGCAATCAGGCTTTCAAGTCGCGTCCCCTCGAGACGGGACTAGCGGCGGGGCTGCTCGGCTTGTCCTGATAGCTGCCGGACCTCGGCAGGCTCGGGGGAGATACTGTGTATCCTCCATGTGCTGCAGCTATCTCTTGCAGGGGTCTCAAAAATTAAAACTCCGTTTCACTCCAAAATCCTTTACCCTCTGTTTTCGGTCTGCTTGTTTTATTTATTTGTTTTTATTATTATTATTGTTTTCCCCTTCCCTGAGCAGGAAGGTTTTCTGGCTTTCCTTTTGTAATAGATGCTATTAGGCAGGAAAGAACCCCCAAAGACATCTCTCTTACACAGAAGCTCATACAAAGTCTCTTACTCCTGCGAATATTGCTGATAAACTCTTTTAGCTTGTATCTGAATTCCAGTTTTCCTACATATTGGGAGAACAGAATGAGGAGTAAGAGATTATTTAATTTCCATTAATGATATCCATCTGCATCTCTGTAATTTTGTGGTGCTTTCCCTGTTCTTCACAGGTGAGGACACCAGGTTTGAATCAAAGGTTACTTGACTTTTGAACTAATTAGAACCTTGTAAAAATAGAAAAAAATATTTTAAAAGATAATTAACTTTTCCACCAGTCATAGTCTATTCTAATGTGATTTCCTCCCCTGCTATTAAAAGCATTTCCTTTATTTGCAGCTGATGGTCTTTGGTAATTTGGTGGGTTGGGAAGTGAGGATAAATACTTGTGACCAAAAAAATACACTAACTTTTGAAACTTAAGAAAAAAGGGTGAGCCACATATTCTGAATAATGTGAATGAGCTGATGAAGCACTTGCTCTACAAGTAGCAGTCATGAAGAAGATGGCATGGACTTTAACCATGTCCAGACAAAGGAAACATGCTTATGAATGTCATTCCAGCAAGGGAGTCCCCAGCCAGCAGCAACCTCCTAAATCCATTTGAGCAGGTAATTCTTCCCAACACAATCTGAGAGCTCTTTGGCTAACAGCTTTTCAGGACTAGTCAACAAATTACAAACTAGATAAATTCCTCCCCTCTTAGAAACACCAAAAGCTACGTTACACATTTCTACAAGCCTCTTTGTGTGCTTGTAGGTTCCTTGCAGCTTGAGCCAGGCATCTGGTCTTCCTCCTGACCAGAGCAGAAATAGACACCAAGCTTTCACTGTTGTTTTTATAATATCAGCTAAAGACTTCTGACTCATTCCACAGTAAGGCTCGTACATTTCTTCTTCACTGAGAGGAAAAATGGTGGCAGCAGTTGATGCCCATTATAAACATATAAAAATACTTCAAAAGCCTGTTCATGATCAGTGTCTATCCTCAAAAAGTTTAAAGTATATCCTGTTAACTGACTTATTTTAATACAGCTCAGCCTCTGTACACTCCTTACCCCTCAGAGCTACCTTATATAGGTGATTTTTGTAGCAAAAGCTCCCCATGTTCTACTATGTTCTTATATTCCATGAGTTATCACAGCCGTTACACTTTATGAGGTGGGAAATCCATTCAGTGCAGGCTGAACAAACAAACTAGGGAGGCAAATATGAAGCAATGCAGCCAAACACTGCTCCTCCCCTCCTGCCCCTCCCACCCCCCGCCAAAATGACAAAGAAAATAATGAATACATGAGGATGATCTAATGTTGAAATGCCTCAGTGACACATACTAAACACACTAGTTCTAGATAACCATAGCATACTCGATGGTAAGAGTCACAGTTTTAGTCAATACATGCTGTTGAACTGGAGTGAACTGGACTTACAGCTGAATCTAAGAAGTCAGCTGCCATGGACAGAAGGTGTACAAACTCAGTCTTCCTTGTGAGTCAAGTGCATAAGAAAAGCTGAGCAAGACACAGATTGCAAGACAGCAGAGAAAAGACAGAATGGGCTGGGTTATCAAAGACGTGAGGACCCTCCCTGCACAGTTGGTGGGGTTCAATGTGTAGGAGGGGATGGAAAACTTTGTGCCAATGACTGCCTTAAATCTCAGGTACACCACCCTACCTCTCAGCTAGTCATAAAAAAATTCAGCCTTGTACAAAATAAGAGGGGAAAAGAGATGCCAGAAGATAAAGCTGGTTTGGGAATGTTACAATCTTCAGCATTTAAAATTCCACCTTTATTCTGGGTACCAATCACAGTTTGAAAGCACAGCCGTGATCCTTGTACACATACACCACTATCTTGCTGTTCCAGGAGATAGTCCCTATTATCTTGAATTGATCCTGTTTGAACACCAAAATGCCTTAGCTGAAGTGTATATAAAAACTGGAAAATTATCATATAATAACTGTAACATTATCATAATTTTAGAAATGCCAACTCTGATCATTAAGGCAATACTCAAGATAGTCTGTGGTAAACAAAAAGGATCAATTCTTGCTATGGAGGAGCAATGTGTCAAATCAGAGCCATCAGAACAATTTTATTTTCCATTATTTCCTGATTTTTTGCTCTTCACTGAGCAGACAACTTGCTAGTATTTAAAGGAACATGGGAGTGTGGAGCTGGTTGTAGTGTATTTACTCAAGTAAGTATCTGGGTGTAGTAATGAGTTTGTTTTAAAATATTCATATTATTTAAATGTTAGTTGAAGTTGACAGTAAATATTGAACAGACATATCAAAAGGGCAGCATGTCATCTTCACTTCTCCTGTACTGTGTAAAATTCAGGCAGCTGCTTGCTCTGATTGTATCCATTTTCTTACAGAAAATTAATTTTTAAAAGTTACACCAAAATGATGATTAAGCATGACAAATAAAGAAGGAGGAAATTCAAAGAGTGTAAAGGAGGGAGTTGACTGAGCCATTCACAAGAGATTATGATCGAATTTCCAGGACTACTGTTTGATTTGTATCAATAATTAGTACTTAGTTATTAGGTCTCTCAGTAAGTTAAAGACACATGGAAGAGCAAGGTCTACAGCTATGGTAATTTGTCAACACAAGGGAAGCATCAGGAAAGTGCGGTTATAAAAAACAAACAAACAAACCCTTCTATCAGTTTTTTTTTTTCCTAAGTGATGCACGACAAGTAAGAATTTCATAAGCATTCATGCAGACATAGTAAAGATCAAAAATGCTTCTTAGACGGGACAGAAAGAGGAAAATACAGCTTACAATGTGAACAGACACTTCAAGAGGGAAGAGATAGTGCCATCTAATTTTCTCCTAATTTAATATTGGCATAATTCTGTCTGCTACTAGAGGACTACTGGGAATGGAGTTCACATTTCTCATATCCTCATACAATCCCTCAGAATTTATATGGGTGGACTGTATTGAGCATTTGTAAATGCAAGTATATGCATGATTAGCTCTGTTTACTTTCCTAAGTAAGATATTTTTTATGTATCTTTTGGGCTTTTACACACTTGTATATAACAGTTGCTACTATTTGCAAAGCAGTTCTGAACTAGTATTCCATTATGAATGCTTCCTTGTTCTGTAGACTGGCTGAATTCAACCATTTTTGTAGAGAACTTCATTTTTGTGTTTTTTGTTTTGTTTTGTTTTTTTTTTCCTTTTTTGCTCTCCATAGGCAACCAAACAAAAATGCTTTGAAATATTTATAAAACACTCACTATGGGGGAAAAAAAGTGCCATATGGTTTGCAGTGAATAGAGAAGCATTTTGAAAGCCAAGAGGCTATTTAAGCATTGTCTTTTTCCTCTTCTTTTTCCCCTCATAGTCTGAAAAGTCTTCCTGCAGAAAAACCCTATCAGAATCCTTCACTGCTAAACTGCCATGAACAGTTTTGGTTAGAGAACTGCTATTAACCTGTTGTTTTCTAACAGTCTTACACCAACAGTGGATGTAGAGGCATATACATGCCAGGAAATCAAGACGTGAAGCAAAATTTATTTGTCTTGGGAGGCTTTTGTCAGCAGCAATTTCATGACTTTCAAGTGTCAGATTTAACCTATTTCTTGTTTGATGCAAATGGTTGTATTCTTTGAGCTATAACTGAGAAAACACACATGCTTTTCTAAGTGTTTTCCTACCAGAGGCAGGGTGGACTCTTCTCTTACACGTTACATAAAGGCCCACTTCTCTGCTTACCTGGAGGGAAAGGGGGAGGGAGGGGAAAGGAGGGGAAGGGGAGGGGAAGGGGAGGGAAGGAGAGGGAAGGGGAGAGGAGGGGAAGGTTTGGGAAGGGAAGGTTTGGGAAGGAGAGGAGAGGAAGAGGGGAGAAGGAGGGAGAGGGAGGGAGAGAGGAGGGAAGGGAGGGGAGAGGGGGAACGGAGGGGGAGAGGGGGAACGGAGGGGGAGGAGAGGGGGAGGGGAGAGGAGGGGAGAAGAGGAATCGAGGGAAGGGGGAAGAGAGGGGGAAAGGGAAGAAAGGGAGGGGAGGGGAGGGGGAAAAGGAAGGAGAGGAAGGGAGGGGAAGGGAAGGGAAGGAAGGGGGAAGGAGAAGAAGGGGAAGGGGGGGCAGGGGGAAGGGGAAGCAGTTGCGTGAAGCAGTCCCTCTGCCTGAAGACCCATATAGGCACAAGAGGTCCATAAAATCATTTTTGTAAATCCATTTTTTTGATTTTTGGTCATCTAAGTAGCTAACCTTTCAAAGATTCAACTCAGCACTATTCACTGGAGTCTAGATGTTAAATCCTCAACTGAGAATGATTCTCAGAATGTTGATAAGAATGCAACAACAGCATTCTGTCTAGTTTTCTGTAAGTATTAACATATATAGTATATACACATACACATTTATAAACACACATAAACACATATTTAGATATGTATACATGCATATATATATCAAGGCTTTCCATATGTACATGCCTATACACATACACACACATATATAGATAGATAGATAGATAGATATACACTGTTTCTCTCTGTATTTCGGAGTATCTACAAGGGCATATGCAGACATGCCTCTAACATTTGTGAAGAACACTTTACAGATTATGGCCCAAAAGACAGTGCACAAATTCTCAAAAAGACTTCGAAACAGTCAACTTTCTTATTCAGGATGCTGTCAAACAACAGACTCAAACTTGACTGAATACAAATCTCACATTAGCAGCAGAGCTAATGAAGCCTAATCTGCTTTGTGCTTGTGTCTTGTGCTTGGCTTTTTTAATGTCTGAATAAAATATGAGGGCCAGCTGATGCTTTACCTGCATTTAGTGTGCTCTTCCATGTAGCTTTTAATAAGGGTTGAGTTCACACTGTAGTGCTACTTGTGCTGGGAGCAATAATGAGGGTCTTCCTTGACACTGGCTTCACACTTTCATCAGACTTGTAAGAACTTACTGTCTTTCAGGCTGGTTTGGTAGGAATTGGACAACAAGTTCTCCAGCATGCAGGTGAAACATCTCATTGATGCACATGCTCATGTGCAAACATAGAGCAGTTACAGCTGAACTCCTTAGGAAAAAAACTGACAAAAAACCAACTGAAATGTTTAAGGATATAAAAATATGTTTACTTCCGGTATGTTTAAACTTTCCTATTCTCCGCAGTATTGCAGGTTGTTAGAGAATCCCCTCAGAGCACTACAGCAGAGAGTTTGCCAGCAGAACTATTTTTATTATTTGTAAATCTTTCTCAATTTTTAGTTTATTATTCCCTTTTTAATCTCAGGGAAATAAAAGGGCATGATTGAAAACATTCAGCTTTTTCAAACGTGTCCCAAAACTCAAGGATCTTGGCATTCAGAACTATGTACCCCCTGTTAACACTGAAACACTGTTTCAGAATCATTTACCTGAAGCCAGTTTATAAAATTCATTGATCTCTCCTCTGCATACCAGAGAACTAATGATAACTCTGCCGCTGTGACACTCCACACTACAGAAGAAGAGTAGAGTTCCTCACATTTTTACCTCCAGATTGTGTTGGAATCATAATAAGTCACACAAGGGCACAGCTGAAAACACTCAACAGGCGTTGTTCTGTTCTGCTTTTAAATTTGAGCCTTACATCTTGACTACATTTATTTTAGACATTTTTGACCCAGATTCATCCTCTGTATGACTGAGACAAAATAAACGGATTTGCATTGGAAATTAATTTGGTTCACTATGCTAAAATCCCTGTGTCTTCATAATAAGCCTGTGTCGAGATGTTTTTAAGATTTCCTTTACTTTAAACTGAGTGAAGAATTGCTCCTATAAATAACACTGATAGGAAGGACATTTAAGAGTGAAAAAAAAATTCAGAGATAAATAAGTACAGGCAACAAAACTCAATAGATTTTATGACATGATCACAGAGCACCACTTCCAGTTAATGCCACTGAAGCAATGCAAGACTTTATTATTGGATATAAACAACATATAATGAGCATCCATGGGACACTGGATAACTCTCATTAGTGAGGGAAGATCTTCATAACTCACGTGTGGGTTTACCACTTCATTTTATTAACTCTCACTCATTAGAGAGCAGCACTGCTTTCCAACATGACAACAGCCAACTTCTTCAGGGTCCACTGCATGTCAGCTTTCCCCATGCTGGCCTTTTGGGGATTTTTCTGAAGAAAGGATTGCACATATGATTTGTCTGTGTGTTGTTGGGAAGGTAGACAGAGACAACAAATGAAAATGAGGGACTGCTTGGTTTTTCATGCAAGAAGCCCTCTGTACATACTTGACTGAGCCTTACCTGTCCCCTCTCCAGCCAGCAGAGCAAAATAAAAATTCATCATTGACTCTGATGAATAGCAGAGGAACTGGGATGGGGAAAACCTGTCTCCTGACCCTCATCTCCCTTTTGACAGCATGGGACTAGAGCAAGTCGTTACCTGATCCCCACCTGCTCACAATCAGTCTTCTTGGGGCCGTTTTCATGGTCTAAAGTTATACAAATCATGATTTTTGTGAGGAATGCAGAGACATCAATAGGGGCTGAGGGACTCCTAGTCCTGAGCCTTACAAACACTGCTTATTCGTTCTGATTTGTAGAAGAATATTCTTGGAGTGTCAAGGTTTTGTTTGCTTTCCTCGCCCCCATCCACCCTCTCCCCCTCCCCAAACACTTGTAATACTTACAAGTGCTTAAGACACATTTCTAGATTCCCAAGGAACTGTGACACTGAGTAGAGAGGCCTGTGGCACTGACACTGAGCATTGGAAGAACATTTCTGTCAGGTTTTTAGCTTGTTTCCAAAACTCCAAACATTCCAGAGTTATTTCGTTCATTACACTGCTCCCCTATGAAACAGAGGATTTGTTTTAAAATTCTCTCTCTGATCTGCAAGACCTTCAGTGGTCCATTTCCTGCAAATTGGCTCAAGCTCTTTTCCCCACTTGCACTGCAGATTCCAGCCCACTGATCATCATCTACTGCTGGCCTTAATGCCAAAATACCAGAGATCTTAACCTTTTTTTTTTTTCATCACACAACTAGAATGCTTTGCCAGTTTGCAGCCCACTCACTCGAGACAAGAATGTTTTGCACATGAATGCCATTCTGGAATACTGCAGTATGTGCTGGCCCACTGCTGATACAATTACATTTTGATGATGCCGTTATGACTTCATTTTTCAAGTACTTCAGTGTATATTCAAACAATATAGATGAAACCTTAACGTACAGTAGAGAGAAAAAACCTCATCAGAACCACTCAGTGCTTTCTAAAAGGAAATACTACTGTCTGAGACATCTATTTTTAAATTCTTTTAACACATAGTGCTTAAATGAAGTCACAACACACTCATAAGCCTTTCTAGTACTACTGAACTGCTCAGCAAGAAGGCACTTGCTGCTCAGTAGCTTTTTTCTTAGGGGAAAAAAAAAGTATGCTCACTACCAGAAAGCACATTTCCTCTTGTGTTAATTGTGTTAATTGAACAGAACAGTAACCAGTTCTGAAGTGACACAGTTGATTAAATGAGGAATGCCCAGTTTTGGCAATGGCAAATTTTGTCTGATTAGTCCGTTGTATACTGTATACCATTCGAAAGGACACATTTTAGACAACATGAGTTTTCTACACAGAGAGTCATATATGTGTGTGAATATGTGTATGCATGGCACAATTGTGTGAACTAGTATATAATAAATATGTACTTTCATACATAGTTAAAATAGTTTGGTCATAATATTAAAATACAACAGAAAGGCTGAGAAAGGCTGAGTGTGGGGATTAAGATCTAGAAAACCCAGTCCAGTGAAGCCGAATTTTTGCCCCAAAAAGCACAGAGAGACTGCTTTAGAGATAAATTTTGTTTCTTTAAAGCAGGAGGTATTTTAATACAACGCGTTGGAGAGCCTCCAGGTCGCCCTGGACAAAAGGCTCTGTCGTGTACAATCAGCATAGCTCTTTTATACAGTTTTTGAGTATAGGATTACAACATAATCATGCATATTCATTATATTGCAACATTTACTTGTAATATTCATGTATAGGCGGAGTCTGGGCGGAGTCTTCAATTTGGGGAGGTTTAGAGGTGGGAGTTCCTGTTGCCTTCCTCTGGGCGGGGGTCGTCTTGTGAGTCTTCCTCACTGTGAACTTTCGAACTTTCTTTAGGTCTTCTCCTTTTAGGGTAGTTTTGGCGAGTATAATAGGGTCAGGTTGACTTTTGGCCCATCCTAGGATTTGCTGAGTTGCTATCTCTCTATTTTATGGTTTTAATGTTCTATCTTGTCAACATGCTCTGTTCCTTAGACTATTTAATACTTCTGTGGTTTCTCAATGCTAGGTTTTCTTGTAATGCTTTCACATTTTGTGTTTTAACCTCTTGTTTCTCGAAGACTGCTTCCTTTCACCAGTCTAGATCTCGTGAGGCAACTTAGTAAACACAGACACATACCTATGCACATAAAAACGAATCCACTGCCTTTTTAGTCATAACTTTCTGTCTTAGTGAATGGTAAAACAGGGGAAATGAACACACAACTGACACAAATACAAGTGTTTTCTTTTTGTTCTGATGGTTTTTTAGAAATAAGGCACAAATTCCTATGGATCTGTGAATCTGTCTGCTTCTATGCCGGTAAGTGATTTTTCACCTAGTTTGCAACTCTTGTCCTGTCACTAAAATCTTAAAATTATGGGAAATACTTTTCTTATACTAAGAAGATTCACAATTATACACCTAAATGTAAAATTTACAGCCTGACATGCTGTCTGCCAAAAAAAGAACTTAATGAACCCTCTGTGGAACATATTTTGACGATTTTGCCACCATCTTTCTTCAATATCCACTCGTGTTGAATTAGGCTTTGTGTCTTTTAATAGTCTTCACCTTACAAAAATGAAAAGTATCCCAAAAAAATGGAAAGTTAGAAATAATCACAACACATTGTAATTACGTATTCCTCTTGTTCACTTCATAAATAACTTTGTACTGATATAGAAGTGCAAATTTTCACATAGTAGGTGACTTGGCCTTCGCTGATCTAAACTTATCTTCCACTTGCCATACGGACATTTATTATAATAATGGTATTATTATTGTAATATTATACATCTATTTAAGAACATAAAATATAATATGTTTGGTAATATATTATATTTAATACTATTTTATATAAAATTATATATTATAATTATTATAATATGGTATTATAATAAATAAGTATTCTATTTGAAGAATTCCTTCATCAGCTTGGTTGCCTGGCTCTGACATTACAGGGCAGACTCCTCAAGTGTCTGTGTTTCAACTTAACTGTGGCTGCTGAGACCACATTTGACACTCTCAAAATGTACTTTGGAGGAGCTTTTGCCTGTTTTCTGAAGAATGAGGCCTGTGTGCCCAGCTTAAGCCAGTGTTGCATCCAGGTGGCACAGATAGCAAAGGCATGTCTCATCTCAGGGATTTCTTAAAACTTGCCACTGTGTGAGACAACAGGGCTCAGGGGAATGACTTCACAGGTGAGATGGTGTTTGTGGCAGTAGCACATGGGACAATCTTCTTTAGCTCACTGCTGCAAAGGCTCCACTCAACCCATATAAATCCATTAAAAAAATCCATTTTTGTATAGTGATTACAGGAGCTTTGGCTTTGTTTTGTTTGCATACTGTTTTTGTTAAAAACCCAGTTAAGCAACACCAGAATTAAAATACCAAGGCTCTAAACTCATGAATGCTGGAGTTCAAGCTGACCAATAGGTAATTCTTGTTAATGAAACAGCTCTGCTCATTAGCAGTTTTGATGTTTATTTTTCACAAAATGCCAACAAATCCATATCAGTGATGAAGTCTTATGCCAAAGAGTTCTACAGTTAAAAATTTCCTTCAAAAGATATACTTTTGAGAGTCTTACACCCAAAAGCGTTAAATGTGTCTCAGATCAGTTGCTCTCCAAGTGCATCTCATCTCTCACCCTTCCTACATCAAGATCGATGCTTTTCAGTTTTAACATTGCTTTTTTAAGAACTTACTGATTTTCTTTAATATTCTGTCTGCCAGGAACACATAGTGTAAATCTTTAGAATTTGTTATTTTCTTGATAGTGCTCTTCTCTACCATGTTACATTTGCCACAATTGTCACCAAACTAGCATTCATAAACAGGGAGGCCAAAGACTTGTTGACTAACATTAAATGGTTTGAATAAGTCAAAATCATCTTCTCTTTGTCTTTAGTAGTATAATCTCTGCTATCTGAGAGACTGAAGTCTGTTTGCTCTACTGTTTTATAATTGTGATGTTAAGTGGGTTTTGCTTTCTTTCAGCTGCCACACACTTCAAATTAACAATTAAAAATGTCAGAATGACAAAGTTTATAGGTCTTCATGACAGTTGTTAAGATGTTACTAAATTATCTTTTCCTCGTGGTTTGTGTGCAGAGTGAGATTTGGATTCACTCTGAGCAGCCCTGTATGGAAAGCTGAAGAGGAGCCTACAGTGTGCATTTGACCGCCAGAAAGCCAAATGTGTCCTGGTTTTAAACTAGAAGAGGTTTAGATTAGACGTTAGGAAGAAATGCTTCACTGTGTGGTGAGACACCGCCACAGGTTGCCCGGAGAAGCTGTGGATGCTCCACCCCTGACGTGTTCAAGGCCAGGTTGAACGGGGCTCTGAGCAACCTGGTCTAGTGAAAGGTGCCCCTGCCCGTGGCAGGGCAGTTGGAACGAAATGATCCCAAATTTCCGACCAAAACCACGCTTTTTATTATTCCTCTCGAGAGACGCGGCTGCTTCACAGCGCTCCCCTAGGAGCGGCTGTACAGCCGCGTCCCTCAGGGCAGACCTAAGCGGGGAGCTGACCCGGGACCAAAGGGCGAGCAGCGGGGCCCCGCTGCTCCCTCAGCACTGCCCGCCAACCCCTCCATGGCAGGGCCGCCACCGCCCTCACCGCGCGCCGACCTCTGCGCATGCGCAACTGAGGCGCTGCGCTCCTCGCCCGCTGCCCTCCCCTCCGCCGGCCCGTTCCCTTCGCGCTGCTGCCCCCCCGCCCCCCCCCAACATCTCCGCTCTGTCCCCCCCATATCATCGCTCTGTTCCCCCACACACATCCCCCTCCGCCGCTGCTCTCCCAAGGGCACCGCCAGTGACCGAGACCTGGCGGGGGAGTTCGCGCTCCAGGCCGATTATCCGCGTCACATGGCCGAGGTCGCGCCGGCGCCCTGCTCGGAGCCGCCTGCCCGCGGCGGTGCCTGACAGGGCTGGTGCAGAGCGGCCCCCCGGAGGGTGCTCCCCGGTGGGCGCCCCCAGTCCCCCCGCTTCTCCCCAGCCCTCAGGCGCGGAGCCGCGAGGGCGGCGGTGTCCGCTGAGGTGTGGTGTGAACGCGGCGCTGCCCCGCCCGCGCAGGCAGCTCTGCAGGCAGCCCAGGCGGGCCTGGTGGCGGCAGGGCCACGGCGTGACCTCGGCGCGGCGCGGGCGGGAGCGGCGGGCGGGGGATTTATGTGCGGGGCGCGGGGCCGGGCGGGGCCGGCGCGGGCTCGGGCACCGCCACCGGCACCATGGTGAGCGCGGGCAGCGGGCCGGGGGCGGCGGGGAGTGGGGCCGGGCGGGGAGCGGCTGCAGGCGGGGAGCAGGGCCGCGCTGCTGGAGGGCCCGGCCCGGCCCGGCCCGGCTGTGGGAGCGGCGAGGCCGCCGCGTGGGACCGTTGGTCTCCTGACGAGCTCTCGGTGAGGGAATGGCCGCGCAGGGTGTGCTTCGCCGCCACCTCTCGCCGGCACCTTTGCTCTGGCCGGGGGTTCCGTCCGTGCTTTTTCCGTCCATTCCCGCTTTTCCTCGGGGAAGGACAGTGAGGCACTGCGATCTGGCCTCTGTGGCAGGATTGGGGTGTCTGACCATAAATACGCGGAGCCCTCGTCGCCCTCCTCAGCTCTCCGAACGGAGATGTGGTGAGGAGGGCGCCGATCTCTCCTGCCGTGCCAGCAGTGAGGGGGCCAGAGAGAATGGCCTCGAGCTGAGACGGGGGAGCTTCAGATTAGATTAAATTTTCACTGTCAGGGTAGTCGGTCATTGGAATAGGCTGCTCCGGGAGGTGATGGAGTCACCATCCCGGGAGGTGTCAGGAGATGTCTGGCTCTGGCGCTGGGTGATGTGGTTCAGTGGCAGTGGCAGTGCTGGCCTGACGTTGGACTTGATGATTTCAAAGGTCTCTTCCAGCCGTGACGATTCCGCGATTCTGATTGTTTATTCACATCTTCTGTAAACTCCCTATAAATAGGGTGTGTAAGTGGTCTTGGATATATGTAGAAACCTTTGATATTCGTTAATGCCAGATCCTTTTCGGTGCTCTGGGCTGTGTCACAGTGTGTGCTGTGGCAGCACGGCAATGTCACTCAATCCTAGAGTGGTTTGAGTTGGAAGGGACCTAAAGAAAAAAGAATCCCGCTTTAAATTGCTTTTCACAATAGGTGTTTCAGCACAGCCAGAATTTATTGCTCTGAACGTAATGCACAATAAATGACCTTGTAACATTGTAGGGGAAGAACAAAGTTTGATTGATGTAATTGTTAATAGTGTAAACTTGTTGGATGTATGACGCTTAAACACAGGAGTCTAAGTAACAGATATCAAATTATATAAAGATATATCACTATAAAGTTGCTGAATTCTGTATTTAGGTCTTAGTTACTGTTGAAAACACTGAAGTTGACGAGCTCAGCTTTTAGTGTACTTATAGATACAAAGAGCAAGGATGCATGGGTGCAGGTATAAAAACTTACTTTGTATGTGCCGTTGCACATATAATAAAGAGTATGTTTTATGTATTTTATATCTATTAAATTATTTTTTTCTTCCATATGGCTATATGACTCTAGGTTTCAGTGTCATTTTAAGTATGGCAAAAGTGTCTGTTGAAACAGATTCTTAAGAAATGCACTTTACCATTACATTGTTAATAAAACTGCCTTTTACCTGTTCTCATACTTACAGATTTAATCACATGATTCTACTAAAGCTCTTTTTAATAGTGTATATTATGAAAAGTATTTCTGAAAGGCTTATGAAAGGAACTGTATTTCTTTTCCTTATGAAGTATTTTTCTTTTTTTCTTTTTCTAGAGGTTAGAATATTTAATCAAAAGGTCATGAAATACTCATTTGTAGGATTCCGTGGGTGCTGTGGCCAATATCCATACTGGAAGCTACTTTTGGAAAATTGTGAGCTTTTCCTCTCAGTGTAGGTCCTTGATTAAATAAATTCAGTGGTTGCTTGTGCTGCCTGATGAGGTTGAAAAATCAGGTCCAGTTTTCTGTGCTGGGTGCTGGCAGTGTAGACAAATAATCTTTGTGTGTGATTCCATGACGTCAGCAAAGTGAAAAGGTAGTTGTCTACTTCTACAGTGTTTGGAAGCTGCATTCTCCAGTTCCAAAGCAACAGGAGAATGAAACATTCATCATTTCTTTTGCACCAGGAGGCTTGTAAGTCAAGTCTTAAAATCAAGATCTGCCAAGCTGGGACTGCTAAGACTCATCTATGCAGCTGCAGTGCCAGTTAGGTCATGACTTTAAACTCTGCACAAGTGTCTTAATACTGTACAAGGCCACAGTGTTTTAGACTCTTCAGCAGAGGCATCAAAGACTTTTCACTTTTTATGCTTGGAATTATTCCTTTAATGGCAGAGCCTGCTCTTTAAAAAGCAAATGTTCTAGAGATTGGGAGCTTTCATAGTTCCTACTTGTGGTAGTTGGGGAAGACCTGTGAAGGTGAGTGGTAGGGCCTTGAACTCCTTGTATATTCATCATGCCACTTTGTGCATCGTTTTTTCATCTCTGCTGTCTTGTAAACAGTGGTAGGTGTATGGAAATTCTGATTCAGGTAAAACTTGTTTGTGAGAAAAGACGAAAAGTAAAAATCTGAACTTCGAAGAGGTCTCTTGGCACAGATATCTCTCCCAAGATTAGCTTTATGAACGTCTGATTTTTACAAATAGTAAGATTTGAACTGCCTCACATTGCTGACTATCATTCTGCCTACACGTCTTTTGTGAAAGTGGTCTTTTTTACAGGAAGCATTCATTTTAAGATGCTGCACAGCAAGCTCAATTTTCTTTGGCCATCCCATATAATATTTTCTAAGAAACAATTCTGAATTGCATTTATGTTCAGAAGAGCACCGTCTTGGTTTTGCAAGCTACAGCTTGAGCATGGACTTATGCATACAGAGAAAAATTTGCATGTGGGGGGAAATTGACATGTGGAAAAGCGTCATTTTAATTGCGAAAGCAATAATGTGTCAGCTGTTAAATGGCATTTTGAAAAGTTTGTACCAATTTAGCTTTCAGGCTCCACAAATACCATTGCACATTTGGAACTGCAGGAGATAAGAGTATTTGTTAAATTCTCCTAGGGATCTTGCTGGTCACTACTAATACAATACCTTTTCCATTTTTTACTTGGAAATTCAGTGTCTTGGTAGCATATTTGCATGCTGCCATTGAAAGAGATTTATGCCTTGAATTAAAATATATAGAATACTCCAGTACAGCTGTGTAAAAATCTTCGTTTTACAAGACTTGCCACTTCAGAAAGAAAGCAGTTGGCATTATATTTCTGAAGGTGAAATTGTAGACTGGGTTCTACCAGCTGTTTTTTCAGGCATGCAGTTGTATCCCTGCTGCAGTCTTGGTGCACACAGCAGTTGGCTTCAGCTCAAGATGCTTCTGCAGTGGAGGAGGTGGTTGTCAGAGAACAGGTAGTTTCAAAGTCCTGTGTAAAGCAAGATGTTTGAATTATTTGTAATATATACACATGTTGTAAGGAAAAGAAAGATGGAAAAAGGCTGGTACTACAGGTAAGGAGGAATAACCTTTGGGAAGGTCAAAATGAGGAGACTTAAGTGGTGTCTTTGCATAAAACAGTCAGCCTTGGCTATCTTTGTGCTTCATGTTCTGTAAGTACACTTAGCCAGTAGATAAGAGTTTTGTAACTTTATCTTAATTGCTTATTCTCAGTTTTTGTTCTCCTCACTATCAGCAACTGTGTTACCAGGTATGTAGTATAAAACTGAAAAGTTTAGGTTGTACTTCATTCAACCTTGTGTTGTTCACTTTTGGAGCTGTCATCTCTTTTTCCTCAATTTTAAGAAATATGGCCAGCTTTCCTTTAGTGTAACTGCTAATACTACTCTTGTGGACCCCTTATGTGTTCTCTGTTAAGATTTAAAGCTTTCATGTGAAATGTGCTGTGTTAGGCAAGCAAAGGTCAGACGGCCATACTTATTGAAGGATCTGGAAGAGAGCACAATGACTTGTTAGACTTCTGAGACACCTCTAACCAAAGACCTTCTGGGACAGAAACACAGCTGGGCAGCAGTTTATTTGACAGGGTTTCTGCGTGGCTGTACTATTTAGTCTTGGTTTTGGCCAGGCAGTTTCTTTCTAGCTTCTGTTTCGCAGAGAAACTGACTTACCGTGTTACATACCTTCTTTCTTTGGTTCCAATGCTACTGGCATTAGAAATTGACAGAAATGTCTCTGGCTGGCGGAATACTGAATACCTCTCTCTTTAGTGTCTTGAACTTGGATTTCAAATTCCACGATGCAAAGTTGAGGCATGATAGGGACATGAATGTACGTGGAATCAATGTGCTGAAGGTCTTAAATGGGTTCAGTTAACATGACTTTCCACAAACTGTTCTGTATCTGCAGACACTTTACTTAGTCTGTGCAGCAGTTCCTCATCTCTTAACAGGTGAGTAGTGCTTCTATGAGTTTTGGTCAGCCTGGTCAGTGACTGTGTGCTTAATTTCCTTATCATAGGTTCAGGTGATGTGTTCTAGGTTTTGTTCACTGGAGGCCCTCAAAACCCCCATATGTGGGCTTTGCCCCTATGCATCTTCTCTTTCAGTTATGTATCATACTTTATTTTTTATACTCATGATTTTTAAAGTTGTGGATTTATGACTAAAATCTAAACTCTATGTCCTCTAATTAGAGTGTGAGAGTAGAGGATGTAAGATATTGGTGGGGTCCAACACCCAGTTTTCATTCATGTTCCTGAAACGAGTGGTTTTAAATTTAAACTGGTATTAGTGGTAAAGTGAAGACTTGGAAGTATGTGGGAGACTGGATCTAGACAGAGCCTGAAGTGAACCCTGTATTTTGGGGGAGGGGGGAAAGACATGTTCTAGTGTCATAATAGGGGGTAGTTTGGGATGTTGTACATATTTCTGGTGTGTGTTAATAAAACATACAAGCAGAGTGTAACCACATCCAGGCAAAAGGGTAGAGTTGGCAAAAAGTTGTGCTGTGCACATAGCATGTTGAGTGGCCACATCACCTACTGTATTCCTGTGCCATGTGTTGTTGGCAGATTGCAGGAAGATTAATGCAGTGGATTTTTTTTTAATTTCTTGTCACACTTTTACTCTATTAACGTATTACTTGTGGTTGTTTACTTACCTTCAGGAATCAAGTGAAAAAGCCTTTACCAAGTGACCGCATATATCCATTTTTTTAATAGTAGGAAAGTAAGTGTAGGAAAGTACGAGAAAGATATTTCCACTACAAAGTTAGATTTAAAGTTAAGGTTAGTGATTCTGTTGGGATTTGATTATTTCTTTTTTTTCTTTTTTCATGTGGCTTAAAACTTGCTAGGTTGTTTTCATTTGTATGCTGAAATGTTTGCAGGTATTTCCATTTTTAACAAATGCAGCAATAACCTCTATGGGAATTAGCACTGTGAATTTCTGCTGGAAGGGGATAGAGAGTATGCAGAGAGATATTCCGTGCCTTAAGACAAATTGTTTTTAATGGATTCTGTTACAACTTGCAGTCTTCACTTGAGTAAGGAAACAAGTTTCTGTTGGTGAACTTTTAAGTAGTCTGTTGATTTGTATTTTAGTATTTTAGCTCAGCTAGTGGTCCTGCTGCCCTGTATAAAAATAACTGCCTTGATTTGTATCATTTTCCCTCCTGTTGTCTTGAGTTGAAAAGGCATTTTCTTTCCCTTACTGATGGGAACCTCTAGGAGTAATTGAAGAGACACATTAGGCTCCTAATAAAAACTGTACTCTAGAGTGATATTAATGTAACTTTACCCTGAGAGACTGAATTCTGAGAGTCATGGCTTAGTGGGCAGGCGAGATAAAGGGACAATGGTTTCTCTCTTACATTGGGTGGCAGTGGTCAGGCTTAGCATGAGGTGGTCAAAATAAATACTTGATTTTTAAAATGCATGGTTTGTTTTATACACAAATTAGAGACTATGTACTTCCTTAGCAAGTTAGTAATTTAAAAATCAAATATATTAAGCAGGCAGCTTGTTTTAGCAACACTTCCTTTCACTGGAAGTACATTTCCATTAGCCAGGGAATTGTTTTGAATAATCTGTGTGTGGAACTATGCATAATCCTTAATAAAGGTAGAGTGGTCAAAGTAATACATGCAGCTGCCACTCTTGATCTTGATCCCTGATCTCAGTGACATAGAGCATAAACAAAAGTGAGGTCTTAATTTTTGACATATCTCAGGGAATTGATGGCACCAATGTGTAGGAGCAGTAGAAATTCCAAGGAGGGAGGAGGCAAAGAGAGGCTTGAGCACTAAAGAAAATTAATGGTATTTGAACCCCTCCAAAGGTGTTACTTCACAGTATAAAAAAGTAACAAGTACTTCTGAGTTTGACACCTTGTTATGAGATGTGTGGTAATATATTGAAGGTGTTTACAAATACTGCAAGATAATTTAGGCTATCTTAATCTCTCTCAATCATATTAAATTAAGTATGATACTGTACATCATGCAAAAACATTTTATCTGCGCAGTATTGACACAATTTCTGATTTATTTAAGGGAAAAAAGAAATAGCATTGAAGGAAGATAAGAACTTTCCTTAGTGCAGTATTTAAGACCAAAGAAGATATTGTTGGTAGGGAAGGGGAAGGTTCACGAAGAGTTGTAGGTTAACAGCTTGTTGTGTAGCAGGTGTGGATAGCAGGGACTTGGCTTGTATGACCATGGGACCCCCTCTGAGGTGCAAGGACTGTTGGGGAAGGACAGCATCCTCCTGACCAAGTGGGGCAAAAGTATCTTTGCCAACAGTCTGGCCAAAGTCGTATGGACAGCTTTAGACTAGGACTGAGAGAGGAAGGAGGTGATGACTCACAAATCAAGAGGAAAAACTGTTGGACTGAGCTGGTAAGCAAAGGATGCAAGGTAATGTTGAGAGGAGTCCTTGAAAGCAACTAATTAGGGGAGAAGGGAACTCACACGTGTAGGTAAAGGCAAATAGGAAATATCTGTATATACAATGAGGCCAGCATTATGAGAGAGAAGCTCTTAGACCTCTTCAGGGTAATGAGCACATTTGAGTTCATCTCTGACCTGCCAGTACACTAATGCACGCAGCATGGGGAAAAATGGGAAAGTATGGGGCTGTATGAAGTTGCAGAGCTACGATTTCATTTGGATAACAAAGATGTGATAGGATAGGCAGTACAATTCCACCATGGATGGATGCAGGCCCTTCTGTGGGGATGGGCTGGGAAACAGAGGAGTTGCACTTACTCTCTACTGAAAGAACAGTAGGAATGCATGGAAGTCTGCCATGGGATTAAAAAAAAAAATTGTGAAAACCAGCAACCAGCAGTCAGAATTAAAGCTTGCTGAGTGACTGGGAATGAGATGGCTGCTGACACTACTGATGTGCCAAATGCTTTTCAGGAGTTGGATGTTGAAGTGAAGCTGTACCGATTCCTGTGTGCCCTTTCTTCCCCACAAGTGCCTGGAATTCGGTGTGGGGCAAATGCTCTACACTAATCAAAGACTGAAATTTCACAACAGGGATGTTGTTAATTGTGAAGTTACTGTTGACTCCAGGGGATTTGTGATGTCAGCTGTTACATGGTGTCAGAGCTGAAGAGATCACGAACCCTAAATTTATAATCAGGGATGTAGGTTTAAGGCATAAAGTCTTGTGAAATGCCATGTATATGAATGGCCTTTCAGTATGTGAAGCAGGGGGCATATATGACTGCCACAGTGACCTGGGAATGCATTTTCCCTTTGATGAAGCATGCAATTGATTGTAGCAAGTTTCAGGGGATTTTGGTTTTTTTTGAAAACTGCTATCGTATCCTGCCCCTTGTTCCTTTACAGTTTAAAATTAACCAAAAAATTAACCTATCATACAGAGTGTTTGTTTTTTGTTTTTTTTTTTTTTTTAAAAGATACTTTATGACTTTTCCAAAACACATACTGACTTATTATTAACTTATTTCTCTACAGGGTGTGATAGGTGTACAGCTGGTGGTTACCATGGTAATGGCTAGTGTCATACAGAAGATCATACCTCACTATTCTCTTGCTCGTTGGCTTCTCTGTAGTGGCAGGTAAGATAAGAAACAGTTGCTATACAATGTGTGACTATGGCAATGCAGTTATGCATTACAGTAGTAACAGTAATTGAAAAGTAATTGACTGCTGTTCTTAAATTTATTACTGCAGCATTCTGACACCTGTTTTGCAGGCTCAAGGTAAAAAGACTGTTGCTGTAAAAGAACAGAATTGTTTGTTGCTACTGATGGTATCAGTCATGAAGTTAATTGTTCTTCAGCTCTTACATTAAAGGTACAAGGTACATCCTTTAATATTAAGCTAAACTGAAGACACTGAAGAATGGAAGGATTTCTTTTCCTCTGCACTTCATCTGTGGTGGTGTTAATCCACCTCCTGATTAGCTTTTCATATAAACAGTGCATAGGTATTTATTAAAAATTATATTTTTTTAATACGTCATAGGACAGGATTAGTATAAATTCAATATACTACTTCCTTGTATCAATAGATCAAACAGACATAGTGAGTTGCAAGGGGAGCATACCCTGTGTGTCTCTATCCAATGAAAAACAGCTCTTTTGAATATAAATCAGTATGCTAAATATTAAAAGGAATCATAGACACTGTTTTTTTCATTTGGTAAGAAAAATAATTAGTATGATTAGAAGATAGGGTGCTGTCTTTTGTAACATAAAATTTTGAGAATATCAGCAGTATTCAAGGAGTATCCCTTGAATAGTAATGTACTCCATAAGAGTATTAATGAGTCTTGTATAATTTTTCCATTGCCTTTTTTTTCTTCTGCATCTCATAATTACTAGCTTATTTCTTTTTAATTTTCCACATTTCATCACCCAACAAGCTGCTAATGAGAAATGACTGTAAATGTTGGTTAGATGTGTGTTAGGTATAACAGAAAACAGTAATTGTCAGATGAATACTACAAGCAGAAATTATACTCCTAATGAAGTTTCATTGTTGACCACATCTGCAGGGTATTGATCACCTTTTTTGTGCCCTAAAAAGAGTATTAAGTTAATGAATATGAAACTGCCTACCATTTATTTTAAAGTGTATTATCACTAGACTGTTTTTTATCACCAAAAGGCATATTATACATTTTATGTCCTATTTAAACTTTTATTTCAAAATTTAAATATCTAATTGCTCTTTTAAAAGAATTGCTCAATATTATGCCTGTATTCTTCATTCTTTCGAAGTTTTTACTCTCTATGCTTGCTCTAAGGCGTGTATCAATGATAGGGAGAGGTTTGCTGCTCAAATATTTTTTCGTAATCCTTTTCTCCATTTGTCTTTGCACATCTGCAGATTGATAAATACATGTAGCAAGATTTCAGCATTTGTGCTTAGGTAATTCTGCTTCTACTGAAGTCAATGGGAGTCCTGTTACTGCCTTTACTATGTTAGTAACCTGGAAACCTCATTCTTGCTTTTCAGTGTTCTTTTATTTATCTGGTATCTTATTTTAGTGCACTGTAATATCAGGCACTATGAATAATCCCCTGAAAACAGGAATTGTATGAAGAGTCAGAAATAATTCTGTGTTCCAGAAATAAAAACAAGTTAGAAGCTTTGTGGCAACAAGAATCTGAATTGTAATGGCAGAAAGAAAAACAGTTATTTTCATGGTTTAGCTGAGAAACTACCTATTATCTTTAACATTTTTTTCTTTAGTTCTGGTCAATGGTATTTGCTTTGACAGACCCTGTGCGGGTGGGGTGGTAGGGCATTTTATACACAAAAATATACAGGTACAAGTAGGCACACTCCTAAGCAGTCCAGCTGTTCTAGGAAAAGTTACCACCTGCTCCTCTTTTCCTTTGTCAATAGACTCCAACTCATCACCACCAACTGTGGTTTTTAAGTAACTTGAACTAAATGTCTTGCTTCCAAAGGGTTAGCAAGCTTTCCTAGCCAAGATAAGCAGAAATGTCCATAGATAGTCCTTGCCAAATG
The DNA here is from genome assembly GCA_038380795.1 of Pyrocephalus nanus. Classification (NCBI taxonomy): domain Eukaryota; kingdom Metazoa; phylum Chordata; class Aves; order Passeriformes; family Tyrannidae; genus Pyrocephalus; species Pyrocephalus nanus. The sequence goes on along the minus strand of CM076263.1, from coordinate 48,859,655 downwards.
GGAGGGAGTATAAACGTGTTATCAGACAAGATGGAAGCACTTAAGTGACCAGTTGATTTCGAGATGCTGTATGTGTACAAGCAAAGTCCATTAAAAGGAAGCACAGACATTTCAAAATTTAAAAGAGTTGTTAGAATAGACATAAGATACTTACATCATTGACTGTCAAAGGGCTATTTACTTAAATTTGTAAAGAAACTCAAACTTTTTCAATCCATTCTATTTTCAGAGCTTCAATGGAATTTAAATGTCATATTCATTGGAAGAATTCACAGCCTAAATATCTGCATATGCCTTTGCATTTTTAACTAATAAAATTTTCTCTGCCAGAATGTTGCTTTTTAAGTTGCTCAGCTGTTTTAGTTGTTCTGTTATCATGCCACTTCAGGAAAACAGGAGAAAGTGGATGTTTTGTTGTGCATTTGTTAATGATCTTCATTCAGATTAACTGCGGCATATCTCTGTGGCTGTTGCTATTCAAACTGACTTGGATATGTCAAAGCCACAGTTGTGCGATTTCAGTTTTTAGCATATATAAGCTAAACCAGATACAAACTATTTTTTTATTATCTTGCTCTTTATGAAAACATTCAGATCTCCTGGTTTTAGGATTTTAAATGCAAGGTGTGTAGGGTTTATGAACTGAAAAATCCCCAGACTCTACTGTAATTAGGTATCACTTGCAGCATAATATTCTGTATTATAATTAAGAGGAAATTGTAATTTAAGTATTTGATTTCTGTTAGCATACTACACAGAACTGCACAGAACAAGAATTTTGTCTGTTCTGCCGCATTAGGCATTACTTCTCTGTGCAGGAAAGGTTTTGAAAAAATTCTTTACAGCATAGGTGACTTTCATCATTACAGAACTACTTATGGTAATGTCAGCATGCCAGATTCAGATCTAGGAGATTGTGAATGACAAAGCAGAAGAATATGTTTCTCTGCTTACTCACACTTTCTTTGGGTCATGTGAAAGACAGGAAGAAATCAGGATCTCCAGTGTAATTTGTCTTCTTGGATGAAAAGGTGGTTTCTCTAGTTTCTGTGTGTCTCAGTCTTAACAAAGTGTCTTTTGCAACAAAGTTTGCAATCCTCAAATTTTTCAGCTGGGACCACACATGATGAAAATAAATTAATGAAACAACTTTCAAGCTTATGCTGAAAAAAAAAAATATCCTGAACAAAATTCAGCTCCTCTCTTCTCCCCCAAAACCCTCTTTGTGCAACGTCTGTAATATTTGCCATTTTCAGCTTTGGAACTGGCAGTGAATTCCTTCAAGGGAAATTTGCAGTGTTTGATGTTTTATTGACTGGTATTGGAGCTGTTTTCTCTTGAAAAGATCCCAAGCTGAAGGAAGCCTTTCCTAAACAGAGCTGGGAGTCAAATGTTATCAAGTGGCGTGAGGTTGTTTGGGTTTTGATGCTTTCTTTCCAAATTTGCCTTGCTATCTCATTGAACTTGGATGTGACATCAGCTCTAATTCACCAGCATAGATTTGAATAGTCTTAATTGGTGAGGTTACTTAATGTGAGAAGATGGTTGTGGATTCTGTTATCACCTCTATTACTGGTGTTAACCCATGTCCCTGTGGGTGACAATTAGTGTCCTCCTACTTCCACATACATTTCTCAAGTCTGTTTCTATTGATATTTGGTCTCCTTTGCCTCAGCATTTGAGAGTGGAGATCAGAGTGACATCCTTCCTTCATGTGGACAATAACCTTCCCTTGTTGAATGTGGAGGAAGGCCTTGTTTCAGCTACCAAGGTTTTTGATGTACTTAGAGATTTAAGTAAAATATATACCATCTTAACACTTAACCATCTCCATGTTTCTTCTTCAGAATTTCCTTGCCACTTCTTGCCTTTTAAATGAATGAGCAATGGATGATATATTGATTTGTGAAAGGGGAAAAACTTGTAGGTCAACTGCATGTAAATTAGTGATTATTTTTAATAGGACTTGTTCTAATAGGCTTTGAAGAGAGCAGTGAGGAGGCTTTTAGGAAAGGAATGTTGATGTTATGATCTTCTCTGCTTAAGAAAAAGAGTGGTAATGGTTATTAGATAATAGCTACTTCAGATTCTGAAAAAATGCTGGGTTTTTGAAGATATAATTAGGTTTTATAAAATTGTTTAGAGTATGGTTCTGATGGGTAATTTTAATGGTATAGTTATTCTAGAGAACCTTTTCTCCTTGTACAAAGCCTGTATTTGGTGATAATTTTAAAATTTTGTGTTTTGAGAACTGAAGGGCTTTCATATGAATGACAAAAGTGTCAAAGCTTTCTAGTCATGAATAAACATCTCATGCTGAAGAGAACTGAAATTTACTTGTGGTTCAGTTCAGCCAAGTTTGGTACTGGCACACAAGGGTGTTCTGCTTAGAAGTAGTAAATGACTGGTGTCTTAATATGCATATAGATCTGCATCAAGATACAGTTTTTTAAAAGCCCCACTCTAAATTGCAAATACGGGTATTGTTATATTTAAAATTTTCTTTTTCTTCAGTTTACGATGGTATCAACATCCTACCGAAGAAGAACTACGGATTCTTGCAGGGAAGCAAAGAGGGAAGAGCAAAAAAGACAGGTAAATACTTGTTTCAAGCTTTTCTTCCCCTCTCTTTTGTTTTTTTTCAGCGTGTTCATGTAACAACTTTGCCAGCCAACTTTTGTCTTTGTGTAAGTTAAAAGCTGCTAGTTGCATATGACTACCCCGCTTGCGTGAATTGTCTCAGTTCTCTACCAAAATATGTTCTTTCAGTTTAACAGAGGATTGAACGTTGCTAAGTTGTGCGGAACTGATTAATTTCCAGTTCACAAAATGATCTGCAAAGCTGCTAATTTGGTGGCAAAGCTTTTTTTTTCAGTGGATGTGTTCATTTAGATAAAAATTGAGGAAAGCAAATCTTAGAATTGAACCTCTTCTGTTGAATCAAGAGAAGAAAAATTTAAGTATATTAGTTCAGTGTATGATTATTAGGATCTGCCGTGCTTACACAACTGTGAAGAAGGTAAATCCTAGGATGTATTACATGAGGTGAACAGAGCTGCTAGGATCATCCAGGAAACAGAAAGCAGGGGGGACTAAAAGAGCTTGGCTGGTTTAACCAATCAAAAAGACAACTGAGGGGGTGGAATAGCTGTCTGTCAGCTTAAGCTAGAAGCTGCTTTCTGGTGTTTAGACATGAAGTTCTGAACAGAAGAACATGTACTTCTGAACAAAAGTACAGCTGCATCAAGATCCAAGACATCTTGAGGTGATGGAGCTGGCCATGTTAATGCAATATTTCTGACATGGCTAAGTTTAAAACAAGCAACGCCCTCTGGCTTTCTTTTGGCAACACAGGAGGTTTCCTTTAGTCCTGTTTCTTCTATCCCAGTATGAACTCTCTTATAAATAAATCTTAAGACTTGAATAAATTTACAGATTTCTCACAAAATCTCTTAATGGTAATGTGATTTTTATCCATGTTTCCTTAGCTCTTTAGATGAATGGTTGGGAACATTATTTGCTTCTGTGATCTACAGAATCACAGAATCATTTAGGTTGGAAAAGACCTCTGAAGTCACCGAGTCCAACCTTTGACTGATCACCACCTTGTAAACTAGACCATGGTACTGTAATATCCAGTCATTTCTTGAACACCTCTAGGGATGGTTAGCCCACTGCCTCACTGGTCAGTCCATTCCAGTTCCATAAAGAAATTCCTCTTGATGTCCATCCTTAACCTCCCCTGGTTTAGCTTGAGGGTACATCCTCTTGTCCTGTCACTGGTTACCTGGGAGAAGACGAGCCCCCACCTGGCTACAGCCTGCTTTCAGGTAGTTGTAGAAAGCAATAAGGTCACCCCTGAGCCTGTTTTTCCTCGGGGCAAACAACCTCATTTCCCTCAGCTTCTCCTCATCCAGATCCTTCCCCAGCTCTGTTGCCTGTCTCTGGATTCACTCCAGCGGTGAATCCTCCCTGAACTGAAGGACCCAAAACTGGACACAGTACTCAATGTGTGGCCTCAGTGGTGCTAAATACAGGAGACAATCACTGCCCTGGTCCAGCTGGCCACACTATTGATGATACAAAGGCAGGATGCCCTTGGCTTTAGTCAGCCTAAGCACACATTGGGTTGTGTTCATCTCTTCTGTCAACCAGCACCTCCAGCTCTTTTTCCACTGGGCCACTTTCCAGCCACTCTTCCCCCAGCCTGTAGCACTGGATTGTTGTGACCCAAGTGCAGGACTCAGCACGTGGCCTTGGTAAACTCATACCTTTGGCCCAAACTCATTGATCCAGCCTGTCCAAATCCCTCTACATAACCTTCCTGCCCTCCAGTGGTGAACACTTCCACCCAACTTGGTGTCGTCTTCAAATTGACTGAGGGTGTACTCAATCGATAAGGATATTGAGCAGGACTGGCCCCAACACTGATCGCTGGGGGACACCACTAGTGACCAGCTGCCAACTGGATGCAGCCCTGTTCAACAGCACTCTCTGGGTTAAGTTGTTCCTTGTAAAATTAAAGCTATATAATAGTAATTTTTTTCCCAATATTTTTTAAAATTCAGAAGATCATTTTACCTAACAGTTTTCTGTGAGAAATTAAGGCAAAATAGTTGTAAATAGAATAACAATTTGTAGCAATCCATTTAACCAGTGATATTTATTTATGTGTAAAATAACTTTGTTATGTAATTATAACTTTATGTTCACTCATAGGAGCCTTAAACAGAAAAATACCATCACATTGCCAAGTAATAATTGTACTTTGCTCTTATTGCCTTTCCTCAGCCTTGCCAGTCTTTTGCCATAGTTGTTGTAGGTGCTTGTAGCAGGGTGAAAATCACCAGGATTATAAAACTTCAGAGAAACTAAAGCGATAATATAGAGGCTTAAATTATGTTTGCTTTGCTTTTTTAACAGCTGAATAATATGGTTATTTTTTAGTGAATAAATGTACCTCTCTGTCCTCTAAAGAAGTGACTGTTCCTGGGGGAAAACTATAGTTAAGCAGGAATTGTTCCTGCTGATCAGTTGGATGTGCTGATTTAGGTTGCACAAAACGGAGTGCACATCTCCTTGTGAGTCATCTCAACAAGATATGAAACAGATGGTGTGGAGAAATAAAGATGCATCTACTTGAAACTCCCCATATCTTTTCAAGATAAAGAATCTGCTTTGTCCAGCCCATAGTCGTGAAAAATGTAATACCTTCTCCTTAATTAAATATTTTCCCAATCTGAACTAATTAAAAGAGAAATGATGAAAGGAGATACAAGGAACTTGCTTGAAAATTAGCCTTAGAAACAGCTGTAGTGTGAACTTTTAGTCCATTTTATTCAGTGCATATTACACTTCAGTATATTCTGCTGTAAGTTATAATAGCACCTGAATATTAGGCAGATTTTCTACTTCAGAATAATTTGTATTACATTGAATTGCTAGGCTAATGAAAAGGTCCATTGCTAGTATCAGTTACTTTCAGTTAAAGCTTCCAGTGATCCCAGGTATGGTCGCTTGGATTGTGGGTCCCCTGGGATAATTAAAGTGTAGGAACACCAAATTTTGTTGAACTGAAATAGCTACAGTCATCAAAATGCTGATCTCACTCAAGATAATGGTACTCCTGGGTGTATGTGGTAGGAAAATAATCAGGAGTACAGCTGTGGGCACAGAACAGAATTTTTTGAGTAATGCCTTAGATTCCTATCCACAGCTTGTCAGTTAAAATTCTTATGCTTTGGATGATACTAAGAATTAATATAACTTGAAAAAATTCTATTAGTGCTTTTTACATGTATTCTCATTTCACATATGAGCTGAGATTGATTGAGTTTCTTTTTAATGCTTATGTCCCAATAACTTTCTATGTTTTTCTATGTAAAATCTAACTCTCCTTTTCTAATTTCAGAGGTGGCAGAGTTTACTGTTTCCTTCTAGCCATTTAGAGGTTTTAAGTTTTGGGTTTGATTTTTTTTAATCTAACAAAACATTTTCTAATCTGCTTTAATGGTTTCTTTTTTAACAGTGATGAGATGAATTTAACCTTAGTAAAATTCTGTCAGAATTTTACTGTCAGACCAGATCTGTCAGACCAATTTCATCTAACTTCGTTAATTTTCTCTTAAGAATACTGCTTTTTTTCAATTTGAAGTCTACTAGTGTGACTTATTTTCAGGGAAGTGAAGATCATGATGTTGGCAGAGTTTCAGAGCTCTAGATGAAAAGCGCTCTGTGTACATGTTTTAGATTAGAAAGCTATCTTGAAGTTGTCTTTGCCTAATGGCTGGTAGGATGAATCTTTCAAGGACCTAGGTTAATCCAGATCCTGTGATGCACTTGCTAAGCACCCTGTTGTGACAAGAGGGGCTAATACTTTTTTGTGAATTTTTTTTTTTTTTTTTTTTTTTTTGTCTGTGGGAACACCATGTAGCTCTCTGAACAGAGAAAATCAATGGGCTGAAGTAAATACTGGCCACTGGATCTTGACCCAATACTTGCTCAAGGTGCAGCATATAGAAGCCACTTAAATCCATACCAGAGCAGTACGTCAAAGTCTGTTAAGATAAAGCTAGGAACCATCAACATACCTGGTTGCTTCTCAAGATTTCAACTTGAAATACTGCTTTAAGCAAGATACATAAAAATATTTGCATTTGGGGAAAAAAAAAGTGGTCTGCATTTTTCTTAAATTTGAAATGTCATTATATATTGAAAAAGTTTATTTTGTCTTACCTATGTTTCTATCTGCTTATTAACCTATGTTTCTATCTACTTATTATTTTATTTTAACAGAAAATATAATGGTCATATTGAAAACAAGCCCTTAACCATTCCAAAAGATATTGATCTTCATCTGGAAACAAAATCTGTGACAGAAAGGGACACTATTGGTAAGAATAACTCTGTGCAAACAGTAATGTTTTAGATATATCCTTATTGTTTCTATCAAATGTTTATTTGCAATGAATGCTGGAATATCTCCTTTATAGACAATTAATGAATAGAAGTAAAACTGATCATAAATGAGAAAGCAAGTATTCAGGCTAAGTCTCCTTTCATGTTCCATGGGTGCCATTTTAATAGTAGTGCTGTGGAGAAGGATGAATATAAAGGTCTTAAGCTCTCTCAGGGGAGGTTTAGATTGGACATCAGGAAGAAATTTTTTACAGGCAGTAATCAGACATTGGAATGGCTGCCCAAGGAGGTGGTGGATTCACTGTCCCTGGAGGTTTTTAAGATGAGATTGGATATGGCACTGAGTGCCATGGTCTAATAACCACAGTGGTGTTGGATCAAGGGTTGGACTTGATCTCAGAGGTCTTTTCCAACCTGGTTGATTCTATGATAAAGCACAGCTATTGGATCAGACTTCCATAGCAATGTGAGACAACACCAAAAGAAGCACTTCATAGCCTATTCAAAATAGAGTTTGTAGCTTTGTACAAGAAAATAAGAATTGGCAGATGTGAAAACATCTAGTTTCTGCTTATCTAAAATAAGAAATGTGTGGTTGACCATTCAGCCACGTACTGGAAACATTAAGATGAAATACTTAAAAACGTGAAGTGACACAAGTACAGAAATATGCAGCATTAAGTGTTTTGGACGTTGCTGTTTTTTAAATGGTGATGTTTGATTCCTTAATCATAATCAGTCATTCTGTTACAGAAAATTCATATATGGATATGTATGTAAGTGTGATACATATTTTCTTCCTGTCTACATTTTTCCATGAATGTGTTCTCTGGATAAATATAGAAAGAATGCAAGCATAGTCCTATGCAGGAGACTTCTCAACTTAAGTTATAGGACACAGTGTTTCTTTAACACTGTAGAGTTTTTTAAAGCTAATATATAAATAAACAAAGCATTCCCAAGTTTCAATCAGTGTTATTTCTTTGAAATTTTAGCATTTAATTGTCTGCCTGAGTGATGCAAGATAGGGTTTGACTATCTTAAAAAAAATATAAATACAGTTTTTTCTGGTGAATCTAACCAGATTGTTATTTCAAAATAAGTATAGGACTTGCAAATACCCAATTTTGGCCAATTTCATGTGCTTGTCAACATTTGGCTTGTAGTCAAGTCAAACGTTCAGTAATGTTTTCTGACTTTTGGATTGTGAAGGTGTAGGAAAGGTGCTTGTGTGGGACAGGCCACACTTTGTTGTCAAAAATTGTTCTCTGCGGTTTCCAGCACCTCTGGGAGCTCTCTCTTCAGATCATCCAGCCTGTATGCAACACAGTACAATCCCCAGAATTTTTACAGTGAAATTTGTACAATGACTATTGCTGTACAGGATGTATTAACTAAATCTGGAAGAGCAGATTAGTATCTTAGATGTTGGGATTTTTTAAACAAAGTGATCATGTGTAGTATGATTAATTAAATGTAGTATAATTAATTAAGTGATTGCCAGTGAGCTTTAACAGAAAGTCAGAAAAAACTCTTAACTGGAATTGCAGCTAGACTCAGCTGAAGAACTGAACTGTTTTTTTTTTTCTGTAGTGTGAAATCTGCATTACATATGCCTTTTCAGTTTAGGATGTTAATGTATAAAAATGAGGTGATAAAATAGTAAAATTTTGTACCCATATAAATGTGAGTAGTAATCAAGTATTGAATGACAGAAGTGAAGAGTGAAGTTTACATTGTTGAGGAAGAATATGTGGCTTTTTCACTGTTGTTGCACTTCACTTGATTGATCTGGGTCTATCTAGACTTCATTTAGTTGAAAACCTTTTTTAATTGTTACTCCATTGTATATATGTTAAAATATACCTTTAGCAATCACAAATTTTTATTTTTCAGCACTGCATTATTTTCCGGAATATCAGTGGTTGGTGGATTTCACTGTTGCAGCTACAGTTGTGTATGTGGTGACAGAAGCCTATTACAGCATTGTGAAGCCCTCACAGGAAATGAATATCAGTGTAGTGTGGTGTCTACTTGTCTTGGCTTTTGCGGTGTATCCTTTTCTGTTTTCTTGAATCACTCTACAAGTTCCAAATAGTTTACATAATTGTGTAAATCATATAAATCTGTGTTTCTAATGGGAAGGATACACAAATATTTAGCATTTGGGAATCATGTAAGCTAGTACCATTGTTGGATAATGTATATGCTGCACCTGCTCTTTTTAAGTGCTGGTATCAATAGCTTGTTAACATTAATACCAAATAATTTATGGAAAAAATATACGTGTGCTCATCTGTAGTATCCAGTGGTTCTAAACTAAATTGCTTTGCTCGGTTTGGCAATCACAAATAGACTTCTGTAGAGAAAGTACAGCTTTTGGAGAAGTTTGGAAGTATATTTCACACTTTTGTTTTCAGTATGTTTAACACTTCCTGAACAAAAAAGCCCTACTTGCTTCATTTTTCAAATCTCAGGAATAGCCAATTTAAATAACACTACAATTAATTGCAATTCTAGGTGAAACAGAGTTGTAAATTTTATACTGTAGGAAAACCCACTGCCATAGCACTTTCTTAGTGTGGTTTTGAATACAGTCCTACCACTGCTTTCACTTGTTCATCAATTCAGGGCAAAAAAAACTTTAAAAAAGATTTAAACTGCCTGTCAGTGTAAGTTTTCTGTCTCAATAGGGTGAATGGGCAAGTAGCTATTAAGAGTCTGTATGGTTTCTGGGCTGATGGGATGAAGTAGCGTGATCCTGTGCAGTGTGGCAGTGCAGAAGGCTGCAGTACCAGGAAGCACGGTCTCAATTTTATATTAGCATTAACATCTCTGCAAATATGTCAACATAACTTATTCCAGGCATTACAGCTTTCTGAGTGAAGGAGAGTGATGCAAAGACTGATATGTAGAGGCATTGGGAACAATGTGGTCACTGGATCCTAGTCAGACTAGATTTCAGAAGAAAAACGGTTCATTCACATGTTGTGGCATCAGGCCTCTGGGATGCTGAGAATACTTAAAACTTACTCAACTAATTACTAATTTGGTATGTCAAGACCAGAATGATTCAATGATAATTGAGATGCTAGAGAAATTTGGTTACCTTCATATTTTTGATTGACATCAGTCAATGTGATATGTCAAAAATTAAATATAGAACAGTTTTGTGTTTTGTTGACAAGTGTTTCTTCTGTTTTGTGGTTGTATGGTAAGAGATGATAGGTTGTAATAAGGAGTTGTATGACTGAATAACCAAAAAAGTTTAGAGAATTTGGAAATGATGATTAGGCATTTTTCAGCTATGTCTTCTAGAAATGGGTGTTTTGATTCAGTTCAGTAACCCACTCTTAGCAATTTTTAATGTTCATAGTGTAGATAACCAGAAAAGTCCAAGAAGCTAACCTTGTCTATACACCTATGTATTAGCAGAAATTTAGTCTAAAAGCAGTAGTATTTGTGTTCCTGGTAATGTGGATAAGACAGTTCCAGGATAGGGATCTCTCTTACCTGTAGTGGAACAGAAAAATAAATCTTTAAATGGGTAGCTAGTTTCAGGAAGACTAAAGGGTGTTTCTTGAAGACACCATTTAGAAGACCTGCTGTACCAGCTGCTCAATTTGTAATACTTTTGAAAACTGCAGTATATTGTGTTGGATTATCAGGTTGTTTTTTTTTTTTCATCTCTCATTGTTTCATCACACACTTAGTTTCCAGTGCCTGAAATGGAGTAACAGAAGAATTAGCAAAACAAAGATGTTAAGGGTTTTTTTAAGGCAGGTTACTGTCATGGCCTTCTGATTGTGAATTTTGGCTGAAACATTACTTTTGCAATGTTACTGAGAACTCATTTGGGTGTAGACCGTAAAGTTTGAATTACATTTTTTTTAAATTGTTACTGTTTACTGCAGATAGTACCTCTTCACAGATTGATTTCTCTTATTCTGAAATTTGAAAAGCTGAGTGTTGTCAGAACAAATATTCAGAATTAGCAAACTGAGTTACTGATCACAGTTTTCACTGTAGCAGTTGCAGCCAGATTACTAGCAAAGGACTGCCTTTGTGAAATAACAAAATGCTTACCAGATGAGATAGTCACCTCACAAACAGGGACAGAGACAAGGCAGAGGTGTTAAATGCATTCTTTGCCTGTCATCAACACCGATGATGGACTAAGTGTGTCACAGTGCCTGAGCTGAAGGACCATAGCTGTGAGGATGATAAACTCCCAGCTGACTCTGAACCTGTGCTAGATTTGCAGGGCTCCATCTTACACCCAGTTCTCTTAACCATCTTCCTAAACAACTTGGACACAGGACTTGAAGGGATGCAAATAAGTTGGCAGATGATACAAAATTAGGAGTTGTTGACTCCCTGCCTTGCAGGGAGTCCTTTCAGAAAGACCTTGAGAAATTCATTGTATGGGCAATCACAAGCTATATGAAGTTTAAAAAGGGCAAGTGCTCTTCTCTCTGGTGACCGGTGATGGGACCCAAGGAAATGGCATGAAGCTGAGTCAGGGGAGGTTTAGGTTAGATATCAGGAAATGGTTTCTTACCCAGAGGGTGGTCGGGCACTAGAACAGGCTCTCCAGGTAAGTGATCACAGCACCAAGCTTATCTGAGTTCAAAAAGTGTTGGGAGAATGCTCTCAGGCTCATGGTGTGGTTCCTGGGGTGTCCTGTGCAGGGCCAGGAGTTGGACTTTTGATGATCTTTGTGGGTCTCTTCCAACTCAGAATATTGTGTGATTCTGTGAATTGACAGATTTCATGTGTTTTAGTAGGAACAGAAAATGGATCTTTTTCTCTTCAACAATGTGGACTGTATAATTCAAAAATTACATAATTACAGCAGTTTAAAAAATATAATTATTTTTGTAAAGGGATGTACCATAAATTCTACAAGCATATCACCTCTTGTGGCCAAAACAAAATAAATGAAAGTGGGTGATGAGGAACCTATTAACACAGCACTGAATACTCCCAAATTATTCCTTCAGTAGATCCTGAATAGTAGATCAGGCAGTGAAAGGAAGTGATGAAGCAAGCCATAATGCTTAAATTTTCTCCAACCCTAAAATAGGAGCAGTGGTGATTATTCAACTAACTGAAGGTTTCAGTCACGTGTAGTTTGCATCATTAATCTATTTATTGAGTTCTGAGTCTGCACTATAATTGGAGTTTATTGTCAGTATTCTTTCTTTTTCCTGGTTGAATTTTCCATATCCTTCAGGCACAATCCATAGTTGAAAACATGATGTATCTAGGGGGTTATAAATCTGATTATAGGTTAGGACTGTAGATAACAAACTGTTATTAAGTCCTTTATGTAACTTCAAGGTGTATTCAGTTTGTGATTGATGACCCTAGCAGTAAAAAGACATTTGGTTTAAGATGTATTATTAGAGAAATAAAGCTTTCCAGAACACAGTCTGTATGACCTATTATGTACCTCTTTTTGGGATGAGGTAAGTCTTCCTTTAGATATATAAATTCTTTCTGTAAAGTATGAAGAGATCTTAAGTTGATTACTATGAGCTTAGAACTTATGGAGGCTGTGCTTAGGCCCCTTTCCTGTGTGCATTTGAAAACCTCTCTGCATACACATGAAATGTAGCAATGCGTATGTAAAATATGTGCTGCCTGATGAAGTGCGGTATTGCATAGTCATATTTTCTTGAGAGATTAACTGTTGACTCTTTAAATGTTTTACTGAATAAATACCCTAAAACATGTTTTCATATATTCTGCATCTTAAAATTCTCCAGTATTAAAAAAAATGCAAATATGAATGTTACTGTGTTATGGGGAAAAAAAGGTGCACATTTTACATTGAAAATCTAGTTTTTTGTGTTCTCTTTGCCTTTTCAAAGCAGGTAGTGCTTGGAATGATCTCCAAATACTTTATTTAAATCTGCACTGGATATTGCCTGTCATTTGAAAATAAAATAAATTATGATGGTCTGCAGTTCACAGTAATCAGAACTGACAGTGTATCATGGAAAAAATTGTCGTAGTCTGTTTAACTTTACAGCTAATTATATTTAGAGATGTGTAAAAGAGGAGAATACTCAAAAAATATTTTTAAAACATCCTGATAAGAGAGGCGGTGTTGTCTTAAATGATTGTCTTTGTGGCACTGGGGTTAGATAAAAGCACTTGATATATCAGTCCAGTCTGTAGAGGGTTTTTAAGGCTGATTTTGTGTTTCAAAGGCGAGCATTTTTCTTTTCTAGATAGTACTGAGTGTGCTGTTGTCTTACTGCCTGATAGCTGTCAAAAGATGTCAAACATGCACAGATCAGGTGCTTAGGGACATGGTTTAATGATGAACTTGGGGTGTTAGGTTAATAGTTGGACTCAATGATCTAAAAGGTGTTTTCCAATCAAAGTAATTCTATATGTCTGAAAGGAGAGAAATGCAAGTTCCATCTTCTCATGTTTTTTATGTTTTCTTATTCTAAGTAAGCCTAGATCAAAACTGTTCCAGAGTAGTGTATTCCTGGCTACCCATTAGGTGATTATTATGCTTCGTTGTGTTCTCTAATTTAACCTGAAATTGACTGAACACATATTACTTAAAAAAAAAAAAAGCACATCATAGAACAGCCCTAGTGTAGATGACCCAAATGCAACTTTATAATTCTTAGTTATTTTAGTTGTTACAAGTTAATATAGTTATTACAAGTTGTTATTATATACAAATGATTATTTAGTTCCATTATAAACCTAATTTTCCTTGACATTTTTCTTGTGTAGTAAGGTACTGTTTTCATTGACTACCCATTATTTCAAAGTTGAAGATGGAGGTGAAAGATCAGTCTGTGTCACCTTTGGTTTTTTCTTCTTTGTGAAAGCAATGGCGATTCTCATTGTGACAGAAAACTACCTAGAGTTTGGACTGGAATCAGGTAACTCCTTTTTTAGTGTTTGAAGCAGCTCTAGTGATTGCATGATCTGAAAAAAATTATTTCCAGTGTTTCTGTGAATATTTGTGTTAAAATGAATGGTATGTGTCATACACTTCTAAAAAATTTTGGGTTGGAATGCAGATTTTAAAGACTATTCTGAATAGTTTCCTTGTTTTCTTTTAAATAGTGTAATCTTTGCCTAGTTATTTGTTTTGTTGATTATATTTGCCTTCCAGTTTTACATTTAACCCTTTTTGACTTCCATAGCAAAGTGAAGCTCCTTTACTGGAACAGACCAAAAAAATGTTACATTTTTTCATCTCCTTGAAATGAACAAGTATTAGAGATGTTGGTAATCAAGTTTTATTGTATTAAGGCTAACTAATTAGTACATGAAAAGCTATGCTAGATATGTGAAAAATTGTTTAAAAGATGGCCTTTTACCTAGCATTTTATTTCCAAAAAAGAAATAAAATTATTCTGCATTTGTACTGTAATAAATATAATATATGTGTCTCTGCAGGTTTCTCAAATTTCTCTGAAAGTGCTATGCAGTTTCTTGAAAAACAAGGTTTGGAATCCCAGTAAGTTTCTGGAAATACGTTTATCTGTTTTATAGGGGCATTTATAACTGAATCACTTGGATTTTCTTAACAAGCATTTGACTTGCCTGTTTTGCTCTGGTACATGGTGATAATATCTACAATAATGGGAAGAAGTGGCTTAATGAAAAGAATCTGTCAGTACCCACAAGTAACTGAAGTTGCATTAGTGTTTTCCTTTTAATACAAAGGTAGTTTCTGATGTTGTGATTGTAGCTCGTAAGATTCAAAACTGTGAATGATTTTTCATGGTCTTTCTCTTCAGCTGTGCAAGGATTGTTTAAAATAGGTGATAGGTGTTTTTTGCCATTCCTTGGCACTCAAGAGGATGAGTGTGCAAAAGCTACATATGGAGTTTGAGGAAATTGGCATTAGGAATAAATTTTGCTGTTCAGTCCTGGTTTTGGGTTTTAGTAGTGTGCTCCTATCATGAAAAAACATCTGCTTACTACAGGACCTCAAAGTTTTGTACAGACTGTTGGAGGAACATGCCATAGCTTTGTGGTGTTACATAAATACACAATCACTGTCTCAGATAGCGTTTGTATATTGAAAAATGGATTTCTGTCACAGTTGTTTCCATATATATATGCTCTAAAATTTATGGGACATTTCATCACTGGGAGCACAACTTAGAATTTCTTACTTGGTAGGTGTCAAGTAATATGCAGAAGCCATGGGATATCTTTATTTTTGAAAACCAGAAGTTTCCTCAACTTATATTAGCATCATTTATGAATAAACTCATGGGAAATCCATAATGGAATCCTATGTGTTTCTTAGCGTTTCTTTATTCTGCTTTCCTAAGCTATTGCAGGTTCACTAACTTCTTTATTAATTTTCCTTTTCAGTGTTTGTTTAGTTTTAAACTTCTGCAGTGCTTTGGCTGTTTATAGTAGCAATTGAGTGGATGATAGTGTCTCTTGGTAGTTTACATGACATAGATTAAGAAATAATTTGAAACACATTATCTGGTTTTGTTCCTCTTTAATCTGTTAGTTACATGTCACTTGTTTTTTTTGTTGTTGTTTTTGTTGTTTGGGGGGGTGCTTGTTTGTTTTTTTTTATTTGTGTGTTAATTTTGTAATTAATTCTGTAATTTGGTTGATCCTGAAAATATTTTCTGTCATTTTTTTATATACTGTATTAATCACTTGGAAGAGACATGTAAATGGGCACATGTATGTTTTGGATAAATTTTTGAAAAGCTGCAGGAATAACAGTTTGATAGAGCTTTTTAATGAATAATGGTAGAATGAAGTATCCATTTTGTCTTTGACCAGTTAAGCTGGTATCTGTTCCTCTCTTAAAAATGTACTCCTTAAAATCATTCTATTAGCTATTCCTGTTACATGATTTGTTGTTACTTACAATATAAAATTACTCTTTTTCTTTTCTGCTAACAAATTAACATCTTATGGGCAGTAGCTTAGGTTTTCTGTTTTACTAGGAAACAAATAGGTGACTTGGTTGGGTTTTGAAATGAATTTTTTTTTTAATTTGAGCTTCTGATTGGTTTATAATAATGCTGGTATTCCAGAATAAGACTATAGAATACTGTTGGCTTTTTTATTAAATGTTAGATACTGTTGAGTTGAAAGTAGTCTCTGATACCCCCATCCCCCAAATTCCTCCCCAAGAAAATGCTTATTTCCTTTCTTTTCTTTTAGGGGTCCTGTGTCTAAACTAACCTTCAAATTGTTCCTGGCTGTTCTGTGTTCACTTATTGGTGCTTTTTTGACATTCCCTGGCTTGCGACTGGCTCAAATGCATCTGGATGCTCTGAATTTAGCAACAGAAAAAATAACACAGTAAGAGAAAATATATGCAAATAGGTATATGCTACTCAGTCTTTAAATCTTTTATATCTGAAAATAAACAAAGCAAACTATTTAAACGAGAAGGTAGTGACTAAGACTTCTGTTGCTGCGTGCTTTTCATATCTTGAGCAGACTTGCCACCTGCCTCTTTCTGCTCAACCTGTGCTCTGCCAGTCTGTTACAGTCTTTGCCTTGTAATTAGAGCCCAGTTAAAGGAGCTTTTCTTTCCTCCTGCAAGAGCTCCACCATGAATGTCTCTGTGTTCAGCTTTCATTCCCCCATCATTTCCTTCAGGAAGTAGAAGTGCAACCACAGACTTTTTTTTTCGCCTCTACCTCCAGGTGGGCATTGTGCCTTTAATCAGTCTAGTGTAGGATATAGTGCAAAAATGACACAGAATATTTAATAGAGGTCAGATGTTAATATCAGTTTAAATGAATGTTTTCATTTTCAGTCATTCTTGAGTTTGGTGGTAAAGTGTTTTCTCCATTTTCACTATTTCTCTTCAGCATTCTCTGGTTGAGGGTGAAACTCCAAATGCCTTTCACAGATCTTGATGTTTTGTACACGATAATGGCAGATTCTGCAACATTGGCCATTGTGGCTACTTAGTCTGGTCAGTGTCCTAAGAGAACCATTATGTTTTCTGATAGGAAAATTATTTTTTCTCAGACTGCATTTTTGTTCTTTACCATCAGAAATTCCCAGCTTAAAATTAATCTGTTTGATGTGGGTCCTTTGCACTTGGTAAATTCATAAGCAAGTACACTGTGTTATACTGGCACTCTGTGTAGTTGTCCAGCTACAGCTGCGAGCTGTTGGCTTGTTGTATGTGCTGTTAAATTTCTCTCTGTGTGTAGACTGTGACTTGAGTCACTTCCTAATCTGTTCTTTTCACCTAGACAAAGTTCTTAGTTTTCAGTTTTTATGATTCTCAATATTTTAAAATTTCTTATGCCTTTTCTAAAGTATTCTTTAGTTTTCTAACATCTTCCTTGATCTGTGGACATTACATCCTAGGCAGAAATGTAAACTCTCTGAAACAAAAGTCCATTAATCAATACCTAAAAAGCCAATTAATATTCACTAGAATGTGGTTATGAAAAAATAAACCTCCCTAGCTTCATGTTTAGACTGATTGTTAAAGCTAACTTTGCACAACACAAAGCTAGTTATTTTCAAAAGTCTACCAATACTTTGACTATTCAACTGGAAAAATGTAAAAATTATGATTATTGGATTCAAACTTGGTCAGATATCAATATAATTAGGTAATGAAATTATAAACAAAGAATCATTGTCAACTGATAGGTTCTAATAGCCCTGGAGATCATTACTTGCCCCTAGTGATATGTTTCTATCAATAAGTACCTCATTTATTGACTGTAGTTTTTTGACAGTAACTAAAGGGGTGCTGTAAATGAGAATGACGTCACTGATACGAAGCTCTCTAATGTGGTTGCAGGAAAACCATTTATCTCTGAATAAAATGCATAGACTACTTAAAAAAGCAACCAAGCAAACAAAAGCAAAACAAAACCAACAAAAAAACTAATCCCAAAAACAAACCAAAAAGCTAAACGAGTTCCTAAAGCTGTCCAAAAAACCCACCAGCTACCAATGTCCCCCAAAACCCAACCAAAAACCCACAAAACTAAACAACCCAAAAATGCCCAACACAAAATCCTATTTCTTTACCGAATGAAACACCTAACTTACAGGGAATATTGACCAAATAAAGCCCAAAAACTTGAAGGTTAATGATTAAGTACCACTTCGCTAATAAAGTACAAAATTATTAATGTGATTCTTTTAGGTGTATAGGGAGTAAGTTTGTTGTTTTGGGTAAACAGAATAAAAATCATCTGATGTCCCTGTTATAAGTTACTTCTTTTCTTGAATTTTGAAGACGGCAAAAATACCTGCAGGACAAAGAAATATAGCAAGAGATTTTTATTACAGTGCTGGTTACCCATTTCCAGCACTGGGTGCACCTCTGAACCATACAAAGAGCACGCTGTTATTTGAAAATCGCGCTTTTTTTGTACCCTTCGATATCAGCTGTTGAATATTCATTCATTGTCCGTTTGTTGCCTTAAAAGGTAATTTCCCTGCTTTGGAGGTGGGTGTTACCTTTTGGCTGGTTGTAACATATCTCCCCTGGGCTCGTACGGGGGGGGTCTTGCATCATCCCCAAGGTATGCAGGGTCTCTCTTGTGTATCCACATGGCACAGAGGAATACATTTTTATTTATAATTTGTTCCCTGTTCCCGGCCGCAAAAGATTCCCTGGTGTTAGGTCCAGGCAGGACCCTTCACCTTACAGCTTCCACGGTACACCTATAAGTTAGTAAATATACAGAAATAGTTCTTTTGTTAGTACCCTCTGTTTATTTTAATTTTCCTTGGAATAAAACCAGTTCCTCTACTTATCACAGTCCCTTTTGGCTTTAATAGCTCTTTGATTTCCTTTTTTTCCCCTTTAGCAGCAATATTCTTTCCTGCATATATTGGAGTCTTCTTAGCCAACTTGTATCATTTTTGTATATGTTCTTTGTATACATTCCTCTTTTACCAGAGTCTGCTTCAGGAGTCGGCCTTTCTGTCTGTACATGAAAAAAAACCCACGACCAAAACAAAAAACCCCACAAACAAAAAAAAGAACAAAAACCCAAACAAAAAAAAATCCCCAACAAAAACCCAAACCCAAAAAAAAAAAAAAAAAAAATCCAAATAGGTGATTTTTAACCACCCTTTGTCACATTCCAGTCCATTAACTCAGTAGGATCTCTTAAATAAGTAGAAGTTCAGGTAAAAGGCTTCCACAGTTTAATGAAATGCTTAGGACAGTTCTTTGATGACGTTTTGTTCCCTAGCAACACTTAATAGCTATCAGGGCTTGTTTCTTCATCTAAAATCAATGATTTAAATGTGTATGATAGCATCTTCTGAAGCTTGCAAACATTTTAGCGGTTCTAGGAAGGTGATAGTTTTCAATCAGTGAGGTCTTGTGTTCTTTAGAACAACTTTTGGTTACATTGTTTTTTTCCAGATTGTAGAAGCACTGTGGTGGAGGTGGAAGTATAGACAACTTGATTCTATTAGTGAGGAGGCATTGCACTAACAAAACCACCAGATCTCTCCAATTGTTTTAATTTCATTTAAGTAATGAAAAATGATTGGAATATGGCATTTATAAATGAAGAAGGATATTAATTTCAGGAAAAACTCCAGAAAACTGTATCCCCTCTTAAAATTCTGCTGTTTTGTACTCAAAGATCACAAAAGAGTACTAGTTTTATTTCAACTGTACAGTTTCATACAATACTTTTAAGAGGAAAAAACTGTGCTGGCTTTTTTGGCTTTTTTCTTTGGTCGGAGTATCTTTAATTGAATGTAAGTACTAAGTTTTATTTAGTCAGGATTCCTAAATAAAAATATTCATTAAACTGAGAAACCTGACCTGTAAAAACTGTTTCTCCTGGTCTGTATAGGTAATGGAAGTTAATCTGAGAAAGTTTTTAATTAAGCAAAAAATAGTAATATAGCAGCATATTCCCCATTATTATCTGAGATGCTGAGTTTCTAAATTAAAACTGTAATAGCTGTTGCAGTTTGATGTTAGGCCATCATATAAAAATTTTCAACAACTGTCTTTTACTACATTGTGGCATAGTGCGTGGAACTCCTTTGGATTATTTGCGATAAATATTCCAAGAGCACTTTTTAAAAGCCAGACCTGGTGTGATTTCAAATATGTGGTATTACTGTTTTGTTGAAATGTAAGTCATGCCTATAAAATAGGGAAGCAATTTTCTTATTTGTCTTTCTCTTTAATTTTAAAATTAAGATCTCTCCTTTTGAATCCATACACCCCATTCAACAGTATGGTGATTATTTTTGTTTAATAACTTCCTCTTTTTTTTTCTTCTTTCAGAACATTGCTACACATAAACTTCTTGGCACCTTTATTTATGGTTCTACTGTGGGTAAAACCAATCACTAAGGACTACATTATGAACCCCCCTTTGGGCAAAGAGAGCATTCCTTTGTAAGATTCCCTTTAAAAATTCTTTTTGGGGTATTGAGAACAAAATCATGTCTAAGTAGTGTTCTTTGATAGTCATAGGAACATGAAAGACATAAAATATGGTAGCATCTGCTGTCTAAGGTATAGTGGAAGGTGCTTGAAGAGCTTCTGTTATTTCAGAAGAATGAGAATTCATTGTAGAATGTTGAAAGGTAAAGGTGGTGGTTCCCAAATAAGCTGCTGTCTTCTGACATCTGCTTGGCAGTATTGGGTTGTCCTTTGTAGGGGTGGAATACCATCTCATTACTACCTTCTGGAACCTTGTATCTTACATATTGTTGTGGAAGAGAGTGGTGGTTTTGCAGAAGACAGTTGAGATCTGTTGGCATGAGAACAGAGCTGGGCAGTTTGTCTTAAGATCTACATGTAGACAAAGTGCATATGGAATTGGTAGCTAAAATACTCAAAACATAAAAGGTGAAAGAATTTTCAAGAAGAGTGGTATCTGAAATTAATATTGTATAATTAGCATAGGTGATTGTCATTGTCACAATTAGTCTAAATAGTTCAAAATAGTGGTATTCAAATAGACTTGAAGCAGATATGATTGGTTGACACATTTCTTGCTTTCTAGAGCTGAGATACACTTCTAAGGTGGTTCATCACAAATTACATATTTTGTGCATCTATTTTGTTCCTTGGTTTATCTTAAAATGAGGGTTGAGCAACCTCAGGTAACTGAAGTACCCACTTACTGTCTAGTACTGTGTGTCTGAAAACCTGTATTATCTGCGTGAGCTTGGGTTTTAACGTCCTGCCTTTGTTACTCAGAATTTAGGCACTTAAGAACTGTTCTTGTTTACAAATAAATGAATACTAATTTGGATCTAATGCTATAATAGGGTTACTGAGAAGTAGCAGGAGGGAGAAGCAGAAGCCAAAGTGAATAATACTTGCAAGTGAACTTCATAACTGTAGATTGCGTGTTAACTATTTTTGACAATTTGCCTCAAGATTTCTTTACAGGTGATGCAAACCAAAAATTGTAGCCTTTAATAAAAGTAGGTGGCCCTTGGAAAAAGTAGGTGGCCTTTGAAAAACAACATCACCCTTTTTTTTTTTTTTTTTTTTATCCACAGAATGTCAGAAGATACGTTTGACACTGTCAGGTTGTGGATTATAATCCTGTTGTGCGCTTTACGGTTGGCTATGATGCGCCATCATTTGCAGGCCTACCTGAATTTAGCCCAGAAAAGTGTGGATCAGATGAAAAAGGAAGCTGGCAGAATAAGTATGGTTGATTTACAGAAAATGGTAAGTATGGTTGGCACTAAGGTTACATATTTGGAGTACTCTGACTATGCAAATGTTTTTTTTCCAGTTGGTTGCATGTTCAGCAGAAAAGCTGAAATCCAGATGAAGCTTCTTAGACTATATGTCCTATAAAAATAGCACCATTACAGAGAAATTCTGCAAACCAAAATACGGAGAGGTGTATCATCTGTATTATGCACATGGCTTCTCCAGGTTATTTGGAAGTTGTTGTAAAAGATCCTTTCAGATGTGTTGTGTAACTACAACATGGGAAAGAAAAGGTTGAATTTAGGTAGAAGGGTAAAATATTGTTATGAACTATTATTTTAAAGTTGAGGGGAAATTTATTATAAGGAGGTTATATTTTGGAATAAAATAAGAGATGTTTAATTCTGTTAAACCACTCTCAAGTGCACTTTCCTAGTTAAAAAATTGCCTATCTTATTGTGGACTAGGCAAGGTTTTTTAGATTTACTTTTTTTTTTTTTTTAAAGAAGAATTAAAAAGTATGCCACGAACAAATGACGTAGTAGAACGGTGTTGTGTGTTGCCTGCAAAATAAACTTAAATTTCTGGCATTGTATGATCGTGCTGCCTGTTGATCCTACTGAGTTAGAGTGTGTTGCAGGAGGAATATTGAAGTATGCCGCAAGACAAAGACTCTCTCCTAGGATTGTCATTGTTACTCTTGGTTATACTAAGTATCTGAAGGTCCTAAGTGGACTGTGCAGAAGTTATTTACAAATAAAATGGCTAGAAATTTGCTTCAGAAAAAAAACTAGAAAATACAAGTAACAGCAACTGATTAGGACAGAACTGTGCCAGTTGCTGTAAATGCTTATTTTTGGGAATTTTAATCCTGTCCAAAAAACAGTAATATCTTCTCTGTGTAGCATTTCCAAAATCCATTTATCCAGTGTCTTCATATGTTCTCTTTGAGAAGGCCATAGTCACTAGATCTAGTCTTGTCTTAAGTAATCATGTCTGCTTTACCTTTTTTTGAAATTTCTGCCAGTAAATTCTCTTCAGTCATTCTACAGTGATCATTACTTTTAATTTATTTTGTCATCTTCCGTCAATTTTCTAACAATATTTGTTGTCTCATGCTTTTTCTTCTGTTGCTTTTATACTACTTTTTCTTCTCATGTTAGTATTTTGATGCTTGCTCATTATGAAACCTTTTGAGGTTTTAGAGGTATTTCCAAAAATGTCATGTCTGTTGTCCTCATTTTTGCCACCCTGCCTTCTGTTCTTTTCTAAAACACAATTAGCATTATTTCATTGTTGCTTGCTATTGATTTTGTTACTTTTCTTCCTTCTTTGTTCGGTCTAGTCTTTTAGGTCAATATCGTATATAAGATATGTAATGTAACAATCTTGAGAAAAATGGAATAGATTGAGAGCAGAGGGAGGGATTTCAATAAGCCATTGTGTATACCTAAAATAAAGACCATTTAAATGCTGTTATTGACCAACTACTAATGAAAAATCATCTTGTCATTGTTTTTAACATAATGGTTCACAGTTCAAAGTTTTAAAAATATCTTGCTTTTGGAAAGAGACTGCAATATTAATCAAACTTCCATTTACTTTTTATGAGGCTTTGGACTGTGACTATTACTTAATTTTTGAAATAGGATTTAGTTTGTAAATCATTGGGAACTTTAAAAATTAAACATTTAGTTTTGTTTCTTGGGTATTGAAATAGGAATCTTTGATGGCATGCAATTCGCAGAAGCCAAATTGATTCCCTTTGTTTTAACAGAACCGATACTTTTAATTATTTCTTTTCAGCACTTCCTCTCAGATTTGTAAATGTCCTGAAACTGGAGTTCATTGTAGGGATTTCTTCTTGAGGTGTTTTGAAGACAGTAGGTCACATGGCAAGACATGTTAGAAAACTCTTAGAACAGCTTTAATTCAGAAGTACTGGTGTTTTTTTAATAAATTCTTTTTACTAGACATGTTCATAAGGATTTGCTTTGCTCAGCCAGGACTCATGAATTTTACTCTCTTCTGTTTTTCCCAGGTGGCTCGAGTATTCTATTATCTTTGTGTAATTGCACTGCAGTATGTTGCACCATTGGTAATGCTCCTTCACACAACTCTGCTCTTGAAAACACTAGGTAGGCAAAACTGGATCAACAAAAATGTGTTCAGATTAACAGCTTACTAAAGAGAGTTAGAATATATGGGTAGGACTTGCAATACAGAAACACACTGTAGTTTCCTGCACTTTAAAACATTCATGTGTGGCTTTAAAGCAGTTTTCTTCATTGCTGCTTTTGATTTTTGATCTTTCAATTATATACTAATTTATTTCTGAAAAATTGTGTAATACAACTAATTAAGCTTTTTACTTCCATTGAAATATTTATCTTTTAAGAAGTATTCTAAAAGTGTATAAAAGTATAAAGCATTGTTGATTTAGCTTCATGAGCATATCTTAAAGGGGTTTTTTTCAGCTTTTTTAGCTTTAGTAGGCTTTTTGAATGGGAATTACAAAATATGGGGTTCACCCCCCCCCCTCTGTTTCTTGTGAGAGATGACTTTCACAGCCTGCCATGCGGTCATGGATTCTTTTTTGCAAAAAGGCAGTAGAAGGAGATAGGCTTTAATAGGCTGTGATTCATTTTGTTCTGGAGTAGACATCTACATCTGGTGAGATGAATTGTACCCAGGACTGACAGGGGTCCCAAGGCAGCTACATTGCAAGAAGAGGTCAGGATGTGAAAAGGAAAGGTGAATCCTACCCCAGTAGTTTACTGGTATGACCAGGAAACCATGCTGATGAATACAGTTAGTATTTACTAACTTACAGAAAGTTAACATTTTAATGTATGTGTTAAAAATATATCTAAAATGATCTGTTGAGTGATAGAAGTAGTAGAACTTAATTTTATAAAAAACTGTTATTTGTTTCTTTTTACAGGTAATTATTCCTGGGGCATCTACCCAGAACTGAACTCTGACACTCCAGTAGAAAACAGTCTTCTTCCCAGTTCTGTTTCTTCTGAGTCTCCACCTGCTGATGGAAAGATGAAAGTAACAGTAATACAAATAACCATGGCTTTGGGAAGTCTAAAGAATATTTTCACTCCTCTCCTGTTCCGGGGACTCCTATCTTTCCTCACCTGGTGGATTGCTGCTTGCCTTTTTTCTACAAGCCTTTTTGGGCTCTTCTATCACCAGTACCTGACTGTGGCATGAACAGGTCAACTGACAAAGCAAGTGTGAGGTCAAATGCTAGATACAAACCCAGGTACCCAAGAGGAGATGAAAAGAAAACGATAAATGAAGAGAAAACATATCATAATTGTTTTTAAGCACTTCCTCTGTGTTCTCAGGGTGAATAATCTTAAAATGTTTAAAATCACAACTGGGTTTGTTATTTTTGTTACCCAAATGGTAGGTAACTAATTGAATTATAGTATTGGGACAGACTGACATTACTGTGCGATAGATGGTGGTAAGCATGCTGAAAAGATGCAACCTCTGAGTATCTTGGTTTCCATAAACAGCAAGCCAGCCTCAAAAATTTGTGTTTTACATGTTGAAGTCAGTGACTTAACTGCATTCAAAGGGTACTGGTTATAGTGATGGTGGCTGCCTATCGATTTAAGTCTTGAAACTGAGCCATACTATGAAAGGAGAAAGAGGGGATTTAAAAAAAAAATAATTCTGTTGGATAGCTATTGATCACTTTTCTCCATGAAAAATGAAATAATCCAACAGGACAGGAGAGATACTGTATATTACAGTAAGGAAAGTTGTATAAAATTTAAATTTAACAGGAGTAGATGTATGTACCTGACAAGTATTGCTGCCTACATATTTTGCAGGCGTGCTTGTGTAGTAAGAAGAGAGTTATAACAAATATATTATTTCAGTCCCTGCAGTCATTTTGGAGTAATGGCCATCTGTATTGGTGCTAATATTGATCCACAGATTCCATCTGGATCTTTTAAATTTCTTCTTTTGAGGTAGTAGATAAATTCCATTGAATACACAAAATAGTAGAAAATAATTAGTGACAACAATCAAACCTTTCAAAACAAAACATTTTAATCCTGCTGACTGAGAGGGTATGTATATGTGTAATGTGCATATAAATATATATTATATATTAAATATATAATATATATGAAGTTATAAAATATGGAATCTTTATTTTAAATTACTGAATGTATCTTACAGGGCCATGGGAGAGGGATGTATGTGTATCTAGTAATTTCAAGATCCCTTTTGAAATGAAAATTAAATTTTTTTGGAAGTTCAGTTGAAAGGGCTATTTGTTTTTGGTGCCTCTTCAGAGGTACTCAGCTATACTAAAGAACTTACACTGTCCTGGAAGAAATGATCTGCTTAAACTGTTAATCTTGAAATTTCTGCTCTGTCAGATCATCATCTTTTGCCACTTTAATCTGTGTTAACTTGGCCATATAATAAGAGTTAATAGATCTTGTCTCCAGAAATAGATTTTCTGTATGATAAAACAGCTATATAGTAAGGAGGAGCAAAGCATTAACTTTACAAGTTTTGCTTAGGTAGAGGGATAAATTCCAAGTATAAAACCGTTGACAGTTTTTCAGATGTTTTGTGTAATTGCAAAACAGAAAGGGGATTTATATGCAGTAGCTTTTTTTAAACAGTTAATATTACACTTTGCAGAGGTCAGTGGGTTTTTTAACTAATACTAGCTGTTTTTATGTTACTGTTCTTTTTCTCTTGAATTTGTGTACAGCTTTTGCATATAATAATCATTTATAAATGGAAAAGCTTAACTAAATATTTAATATGTAGCAAACCTACCATATGGGAAAACAAACTCAATGAATGCAGAAAATCAAGAATTTAAGCTGGTGATAAATTATCTTACTGTGTTGAATGCCTTTTAAGTTATTTATTAGTTTATTAAACTGTGTTTAGTGATACTGGGGGAAGATTTGTGTATACCAGCCAATACCTACTGCATGCATTGGGGATGTCTGAGAACACCTTGCATGATGCTACTGGTTTCAGCTCAGTGTAGTATTTCAGTGTGACTGGTGCTGCAAGCTTTGTTGTTTTCACACCAGCTTTTTGTAACTAATGGGGACAAAGGCTTAACTGTGAATTGGCCTAAAGAATAATATTTGACTTTATAGATTCAGATCTTAAAACATTCCTAGGAAGTACCTTTCAGATGAACAGTAGAATTGCAAAATATGACAGGTCCAGCAATGCTGGACTTTCTTATTAGTTCAAGATATATCATTACTAATAGAATTAACCAGGCCAGCTTTTAAGTTAGAATTAGGTGTTCAATGCTAATCCTTTGTTCAGGAAAATAAAACAATGTAAGTGCAGTTTGGTTTGGATAGTGAACTTGGCTGAAGACTCTCACTATGTAGGAGATGTAACCTGTTGTTGCAATCTGAAGGAGTAAATTTTGTATAATGGAGAATACTTAAAAATAATGTTCAACATCAGAGTTTCCGTTGGCATAGCTATTTATTCTGCAAGCTTATAAGCACAAGTGAACTTTAGTTATATAGTATCGAATTCAGCAAAGGCAATGAGTGGATCATGTAGCTGAGCTTCACACAGCTTTTGCTGAGAGCTCATGCTGTCTTGCTATTCTGATGTCACACTGATCACAATCAAAAATAGGCACCTGGATGTTGCTAACATTAAGATCAATGCTTCTAGCCATTGCTGTTCCATTGTTCTGCAGAACTGAGTGGCTGACCTTCTGTTCAGCAGTCTGATCTGAGTGGGAGATGGTCTTTCATTGGATCCATTTAATCCTTACATGAATCCAGGAGGTTTATGAAAAGCTAAGATAAGCCTTTAAATTGTGAAATGACAGTGAAACTAGAGGACCTGTATTGCTAGCATTTTGAGCAATTATGAGATATACTTAAAAATGTCTTTTGGGATTGTTACTTTAATATTCCTGACTTCCGTGTATATTTTGTAAGGTTCAAAGCAGTATCTGCTCACTTCTTTAGTAAGCTCTTTTAAAAGAGTAGCTAACAAATTCTTTCTTCTTTTGTTTCATGGAGATCTTTATCAGCACCTGGGAGTGAAGGGAAAGCATCTTGCAAAAGTGGAAAAAGCAAGTAAAACATGACTGAAAGCTTTGTAGTTTTTATTCAGGTTTCTTACACATTTTATCTTGCTTTTCCCCCAATGCTTAGTCATAGAATTCTAGAATGGTTTGGGTTAGAATGGACCTTAAGGGTCTTCTTATTCCAACCCCCTCCCATGGGCAATGGCACTAAACCAGGTCACTCCAAGCCCCATCAAACTTGATCTTGAACACTTCCAGGGATGGGGCATCCACAGTTTCTCTGGGGAACTTGTGCCAGTGCCTCACCACCATCACAGGGAAGAGTTTCTACCTAACACCTAATGTAAATCTCCCCTCTTTTAATTTAAAACCATTCCCGTTGTCCTATGACACTCTGCCTGTGTAAAAAGTTCTTCTCCCTATTTTTTATAAGCCCACTTTAGTACTGGAAGGCCAGAGTGAGGTCTCCCTTAATTTCTGAGAGATTTAAGGCTGAAATGTGCCTTTGGCAAATAATCCATATTTGTTTCTTTCTTCAGTTCAAACCTCCCTCTCTCGATGATGTGACTTGTTAGCTTGACTTCTGTCTCTGATCTACAGTGCTTTCCTGATGTCCCTGCTCAGAACAAACTAGGCTAAATTTAGTTTGGTGTTATATTTTGACCTCTGTTGTTTTGGTTTAAATTAAGCTATTTTGGAAGGATTAGTTCCTATAAATAGTTTATATAAATCCAAGTCTTCCAGTAAGCTCAGGGAGGTCCCAGATCTAACACTTGGGCTATTTCTGAGCTAAAAGAAGTTGATTAGAAAAAAAGGAGAATAAATTATAGCAAGTCTATTCTTCCATTTTATAGGTGAGGTTCTCAGGCAGCACTTGTCCTCTTTTGATACTTTCTCAAGCTATAGGATTTGCCAGTTTTTGAGGTCTCTTTAGCCGCACAGTTTTTTCCTCTTCCAGAATTCTCTTGCGTAAGAATCAACAGATTAAATAACAGGGAAAAACAGGTTGTATCGGTACAAGAGGACATCACTGTACAGAGCAACATACTTTGGTGGCAGTTGTTGTTCTCCTCCTTTGAGTCACAAGTACTGCAAAATGGTGGATTCTTCCTTGGGTTGTGAAAAAATGCCGTGAAGATACATCAGCATAATTATATAG
Organism: Pyrocephalus nanus; assembly: GCA_038380795.1. Lineage (NCBI taxonomy): Eukaryota > Metazoa > Chordata > Aves > Passeriformes > Tyrannidae > Pyrocephalus > Pyrocephalus nanus. The sequence continues at coordinate 48,830,843 of CM076263.1, read as the reverse complement.
CATAACCTCACTCTATGTAAAGGTTAGCGAGTACAGAAATTTCAGCTACCTTCAAAGGAACAATTCAAAGTGTTGTACTTGGTTACAGTAACTACATCTAAGTGGTAGTAGGGGTCTTGGATGTATCACATAGAAAATTTAATGTGATCTTAAAGCTGTCAGAAGACTCTGCAAGATAAAAGGCCTTATGCTTCTTTATTCTCAAAACTGTGCATTCCACAGAGAAGATTTTGATCAGTTTTTAAATACTATCTTCCTGCTTTATCACATGACACAATGTGCACATTTATTTGACAGACACAACCCCTTCCCTCCCAGACTTAACGCCACAGTTTGTCACTGTAAAGTAACTATTTAGTTCTAGTTAAGGTTTAAGAATTAAGTGCACAAAGAAAACGGAAATCTTGAATGAGAATGAGGCCAAAGAAAATTATGTATTCTCTTGGGGATATCTTTCTATTGTGGCTGAGCAAAATCTAATAGAGGAAGGCAACAGCAGGTTACTTGTATCCTAAATCAAATATTAAATGTGAATCTTTACCATTATGAGTAAGACTGTTATTTTTAGCATCTGCAGCCTAAATCCCAAATGGCGAGCTAAGAGCAATATTTTGACCTCACTGATATTTACTCTAAAGAGCATCTAGGCAACAAGTTTCTGAGGCCAAATGTCTGATCTTGTTAAGCAGGGTGGTGCTGCATGGCTGATCTGTGCTTTGGGGTGATTTTTGTGCAAGTGCTTCTTTTGGAAGGTTTGCCATGCTTTGTGACTTGTGCAGCACATGCAGTGAAGTGAATGGCATGTCTCTTTTCCACCCCTGAATATTAAACTAAGAGATCTTTCTCCTCTGGGTGAGATCGTGAGGCCAAGATGTTATTTCCAGGCTGCTTTTACTGACATCTGTATATGCTGCACTCAACTTTTTCCAGTCTCTCACTGTGGACTGCCAGGAGAATAATTCTGCACTGGACATTGTTTTGCATGCCAGTGTGTAAGTATTTTTATAACTTTGATTTCAATGGTGTTTTTAATGAAAATTATTTTTAATCCTAATACCATGGATCATACTTTCATTTTTTAAATTAATATCAGTGCCTGCAACTAGAAGTCAAACACTTCTACACTATTTTTTTTTTTAAACTTGATGTCCATACTGAAGTATTCACAAGTATGCAGTTTTATATCGAAGTGCAAAAACCACCTGTAAATACCAAACTTCTCCATATGATCACACATCAGTCAAGAACCTTGATTTATATTTGCAGCATTTCTCTCATAAATATGCTATCCATATGGCTGCTCTTCATAAAACACACATTTCAGTAGAGTTTTGAGTAGCTTTTTACAAACTCCTTAATGGTAGGTCATTACTGTTTTATAATGCTGCAAAATACTTTTTAAAACCTGGCTTAAAATTTTTGTGCTTAAAGTCAACCTTGTTCTCTCTGTTCATAGTAATTCTGCCTCCCATGTATGTTCTAAGCTTCAAGAATGCATATTTATAGTATTTTTGATAAAAACCTGGGATGAAGAAAAATGCACCAAAAAATTGTATTTCATAATTACCCATGTAGTTCATACCCATGTCATGATGTGCCAACAAACAGTTTTTATTCTTCCTGTCTTTGGTCATTCCTTTGTCCCATTGTTCACAATCTTGCACATTTTCAGTATGTCAGGTTTACTTTGAGGGATATACATCGAGAAATACTTTGTAATAGCAATTACAGGAAACTGTCTAATGTTTCAGTCTTCCCATTTATGTGAGCAAATATTAACGTAAAGATTTCTCATAAGGTAGACTTGTTACAAATTGCACAGGGAACATCCTCCAAGTTGTAAATATTTTACTTTAAATATGTCTCTTTGTTGCTGGGAACACACAAATTCATTGTTGTTGTTCTGTTAATAGTATTTTTTTTTGTCTTTAAGTGAAAAGCACATAATACTTTCTACTCTACAACAAACCTAAGATGAAAAGACTCCCCTCCCTTCATTTCAGTATTTGACAAATGGGAAAGACTCTAATATTATTTATGTAAATTCTAGCTTCCTCTTATTGCTACATTACTGTTAAAATTCAATTTTTATAGTTACAGCTTTACAAGTACTAAGACCGTCATGCTTCACAGCGAAGATGGCATCAAGTGGCATTTGCTTTATATTGATCTGGTGTTGCATTACCTGCTGTTTCAAAACAACTTGCCTCCTATGCTTTTAGAGGTTCATCAGGATCTGTGAGCAGGAGAGTGCAGCACATGTTGGAAAAGCTCTATTTTCGGTTGAGATTTTTTGGCTTTGTTTTTAGTGGCATGGATAATACTTAGGTACAATTACTACAAATAATAAACAACCTGCAGTAACATTGCATTCTTTTTGTACACTGTAAAGTGCCTAATCATGGGTGATCTTTCTAGCCCTCGAAATGCCGTTTGCTGTGAAATTATTGTTTCCATACAGTTTTTTTGGCCTATGTAATGTCCATATGTGGTTTTGATTATTACACATTGGAGGCAAAGAAGATTTTGAAGAAATATTATCCATTCCTGTTACTTAAATGGTAATCTAACAGCTTTGCCCATACCTAACTGGTAATTTAACACCCTGCTGCCACCTGTGCATTGTGTTTCTGGTTTTATGATTGAGAGAGGATTTACAAGATTCTGAAAGGTTGACTTACCAAGTTTTGTAGTGACACCCTGGGTGTTAATTATACCCCAGTTGTGCAGACACATGGGTGACTTCCTCCAGGTAAGTTGTTCTGCTTGAGCTCAGAAAGGCTACTCTGAAGTTCACGGAGTCCGTATGGATTCAGAGCACAAAGAGTACCAAGTGTAGTATGGCTGACTGACACCAAGAAAATCAGCTCCAGAAAGTTACACCTCGTAGCCTTTTGTAGAATGCTGTTAGGGTATTGAAGAGGGAAACCACCCTTACCTTTCAATTGCTTCTCCACCTCCAAGAGTGCAAGAGCTGAAGGTGAAACCTGCCTGCCCTGGTTCAGCAGGGAAATTAAACAAGTGAGGAAACATCAGGTGCCTGCTCCTGAGTTAATTATGCATTCTAAATGTGAAGTGCTTCTAAGTTGGGATGGTGTTGCCAATTCAAATCTACCAAAGGAAGCCTTCTTCCAAGAGAGGCTTAAAACAGCATGTTGAGCTTTTAGCTCTAAAATGTGGCTGTAGCAATCCACTGTATGTAGTACACTGTTGGGAAAAACTTGCTCTAGTAAGCTTGCTAAACATTTCCTTACACTATTTATAAGAAATCACATTACTTTTTTTACTGTAGAGCATTTAAGAAGCTGTTATGTCTTGCTCAGGCAGCATTCTATATAAATGTGAAAATAGTAAGGATTGGTTTGTCATCTAAATGCCTAAATCCCTTTAACAGTCAGTTTTGCAAAGTTGAAGCAAGGTTATACTTTCTTACTCCCTATTCATTGTGCCGAAATGTTATAGCTTAACTTTGCTTTTATAATGCACACATTATTAAAATTAATTTTATATCTATTAGCTGTTAATGGTAATACCACAGCAAATCTACGAGAAACTGTGATATCTGCTGTATATCGACTGGCCCCATCAACTTGCTTGCCTTTGTAAAGCATTGATCCATGTTGGACATTTAATGTCTACTGCAGTGATGCTCATATAGTATTTTAGTATCCCTACATGTACTCTGCATGTCTTGCACTTGTGCACTGTAAAAGACTGTTTTACAGTACTTTAGGTTGAAAAAACCCCTTCCATTACTTTTATATAGTATTTCCCATATCCAAAATAGGACAATTTCTAAAGCCAAAGATCAATAAATGTTTATTGTCTATCAGTGTGATTTTTTTTCCCTATTTTGTGTGATATATGCCACTTTTTATCAACTTTTGCAAAATCTCCAAAGAGCATGTGATAACCAGGCTTTTTATCCATTTCTCTACTAGTCTAAGTTGATGCTTCTTTCAGAAATAATTGAGTAGACTATTTATCCCCTTCTTCTTTGGAGTATAGCAGAATAAACAATTTTCTATTATCATGTGAACAGCAGTCTACCCTCAAGGAACCACTTATGGATTTCATATGAATGTTTTCATTTTTTGAGCTTTTCACAGTCTAAATTTGGGAACAGTTTCTGAGGAAAAGATTTGCTATATACCATGGTGAGTGGAAGAAATCCTGAGTTTCCCTGTACACTCGCAGAATTTGTCACTTTTCTTCTTGACTGCCACCCTTCCTAACAGAAAACCACTTAGGGGTTGTATTTGCTTCTTACAAAAAGAAATATGTTTAAAAAGATTACATAGTCTCTTCTATATGTTTCATCCTAACAATACTAAGAAGGACTATGTTTAATAACATCTTGTAACTTTTGTTTTTTGTTTTTTGTTTTTTTAATTTTTGGAATATCACGTTTGATTATGCATTCATTTTCTTTCCATATGTGCAGCACGTGCAGATGAATGATGCCAACGTTGCTCAGATAGTTTTGCAGCAGTAGAAGAAAAATTCCTTGAGAATACATCCTCCTTTAACCTAAAATCAAAGACCCCTTCACTTACAGGCATCAGTCATGTTGCAGAGATAAGTGTCCCACAGTCCTAAGAAGAGCTAGTCTTGATTGTTTGAGTGGGGATTTGAAAGTGTTCAATGCATTTGAGCTCTGGGTCCCCCTCCTGAAAGTCATCAGTCTCAGGTAACACGGTGAGTTTATAATCATGGTTAAGAGGTTAATGAGCTCTGGTGGGAGATCTGCTTGCATCTCAGAAACCAGCTCAGACTTCAGTTTTCTCTGTGCATCCTGCAGCTTGAGGCTGCCTTTAGACTCTACAATCCCCAGGACTTTGCAGTAGAATGGTTGTTTAGCCCCCCAGACATGGTGAAAACCTTGGCAGTGTGCTTGGGGAATGAAAGCAAGCCTTAGATTTCAAGGATTCTAATGATTTAAAAGGTCTTCAGCAAGGAAAACCAGCAAAACTGATCCCATGCAAGCATGCATGATTCACTGCAATAGCCTAGGAACTGCCCAATTTTTTGAAATGTTTTAGCAGAGTATGTCCATGGTAGAGGAAGGCCTGGAAGTGTACTCCAGCTAAGAGGGAAATCATCTGGTACTTGTCCCATGCTGGCTGGTCTAGGAAGGGCTGAGAAAATGTTAAAGTTGCTGGTTTGATTTGGATTTTATGAAGAATTTTCAAAGAAGGTACAACATGGTTATTGTTTCTTGCCTCCTTAATAGGCTATTACCTGGTGAACTGGAAAATGAATGCAGCAGAGACTTGGAGATGACTTTTTTGGAGGACTTTTCATTCTAAATCTGCATTAAGAAGTAGAAAGTAATTTGTTATTCTGGAGCTGAGGGTTAGTGTTTTGCAATCCTGTTGGGTCTGGGGGAAGGTCAGGTTTTTATTTTGTGAAATGAGAACCACTCTACAATCTGTCTCCCTTTAAAGCAGTCAGGAAAATAAAGCATCCTCTCTGAATCATGAGGTTCACAAGCTGCTTTCAGTGGTTCTGAATAACCAACCCGTTACATTCCTCTCACCTGTCAAATCTGAAAGCAGCTTTTTTGCAAGTGTAGAACTTCTGTGATTTCCTGAAATGCTCATTTTTTATAGAATTAGGGGGTATAGCATGTAGCAGTTGTGCATATGTCAGAAACTAAAAGAATTCAGGCTCTTAGTTGGATTTAGGCTGATCTTTTAGCATCAGAGATGTCTAATTGCTTCCCATTCATTGGGGTTATATTGTGAATAGGGCAAACTTGCAAGTTTTGCTTGTAAAATCTAGTTTTCTTTTTTGAGTGAGCATATGTTTTGGTATCAGCCTGACAAGAAGAGTGAAATACAGGAATCTTCAGCTCAAACATCTGTAGCTTGTCCTGGTTGCGTTTCTCTCTCCTCGTGTTCTTGGAATGGGATTAAGCTGTTGTTGCCATTTTGCAGACAGAATGAGCTCACAGAATTGGGAAAGGGGGGACAGGGAGCAACAACAGCTGAATAATATGTCAAAGAATTTGGGCTGCAATTTACAGAATGAAAGATACAGAAAGCAGTTCTTCTGAACGGGGATTTGCTGGCCACAGGAAAGCACAACGTGATTATCTTTCAGTTCAATGCACACTGCTGGAATCCATCTGGAATATGGGGATTGAATGTCGCTCATTAAAAAACAAAGGGGCAGACTGGAGATGATGTGTAGTGCAGGACAAACAGGACCAATGACATAAAACTATACTGTGGCATGTGTTGCTTTTCATGTGAAAACCTGGGAAAAATGTGGAGCACTTAAGGAATAAAAAAATTTACTTTTAGTTAGAAATGTAAAAAAAAAAATCTCTGCGAAGTTATCAAGGGAAAATTCAGAGGTTAAAGTACCTTAACATGGAAAAAACCCACGCATCTAATCTTAGAGGAAGACAGAACAGGAACCAGAAACTGGAACCTGACATTAGATAAATTACAGTAGTAGAAAATGATGTTTTAACAGTGTCACTATTTGCATTTCAGCTTGAAGCAGTGAATTCTCCAGAGGATGGTCTTCATGCATCCTCTGTGTAGGGTGTAGTGGGCGAGCAAGTTGTTGCTCTAGTACTACAAGGGCAATTAACAAAAACTAAAGGAAACGGGGGATCAACAACTAAACCACTGTATAATTCAGTTTTATTCTAAGAACTGGAATTTTGTAACTTTTGTATTGACAATGCTGTGGCTGCTTTCCCACATGAAAAATTTATTTGACACAGACTATGTGTAGACATTTTTTTATATTGCATTGGTTTTAATGATTTAAGAAAGTTGTAGTTTTAAAAGATTTTAAAATACAAAAAGTGGTAATGTAAATTTGAAAATAAGATAGAAACTAAAGAAAAGGGAATGTTTTATCTGTCTCAAGGCATAATGATATTTTAGAAAGGAAAACTTTCTCTTACAATTCTTTTTCTAAATGCTGCTGAATGGAACTCCACTGAGCACAGTTTTTAGCTGCAGAGTGGTGTTTTCACTGCAGCAACCTCCACAGGTACCTCCTATGTCCCCCCATGGATACATCAGGCCAGCCAGCCGAGGCACATTTACCATCTCTCTCTGCATCCTATACTTGTGTCCTCCTCCCCTGCAAAAAGGGACACCAGGCACATATGCTCCCACACCTATCTGTAATTACAGATTTACACAACTATTACTCGCCCTTTGTGTACTCATACAAGCTACTACTGTGTGCTCCCCTTCCAGATGATCATCCCACATTTTAATTGGACAGCCCTTTTAACGTAAATCACAGTGTCTTGGGTTTGCCAACCAGCGCCCCACCCCGGGGCTGAAAATAGTTTTTCCAGGTGGATTTCTGGAGCAAAGCCAATCAAAAGTTTAAGTAACGCCTCTGCCAATTACATATTTAAGAAAACGGAAGGGAAGCTGTGTGGCACAGAAGAAATTAGGAGCCATGTAGGGGGAGATGGCAGGTGCCAGGTGTGGGCCAGGCCCTCCTCTTTGCTCCGGCCCTGGGCCAGGGGCAGGTGTGACACTGAAGCCCTCCTGACCAAGACCTGTAACAGAGTGGAGGAAAAAACTCTAGAGAAAAAAAACTGCTGCAGAAGGAAACCCAGGCAGAGGGATAGCTCAGCCTCCAAGGTCAACACTGGCAGCTGGAGGAGAGAGAAGAGACGCCTGAGGAGGAGGTGGGTAGGGGCTCCTTCTCTTCCCTCTCTCTCCCTTCAGCAGGGAAAAGACTGAAAACTAGAACCCCCTGCCTTCTCTGGAAGATTACTGAGTGAGGAGACCCCCTGCAGCTCATGAAGGAATCCATGCTGAAGCAAGTGAATGCATGTGAGTGCACAAGAAAGCTGTGACCCTGTGGGAGACCTAAGATGAAACAGAGTCCTGCTGAAGACCTGTGGCCCATGGAGAGAGAGACCTATGCTGGAGCAAGTCATGCAGGGTAGGACTTGTGATCCCAGTGAGGGATCTATGCTGGTGCTGTTGAATTTGTGACCCTGAGGGACAGCAGAGAATGGAAGAACTGTTGCCCAAAGGTGGACTCACGCTAGAGTGGTCCATCAAGGACTTTCTCCTGAGGAAGGACCCCACAGGAAACAGGGGTGGACTTAAAAGCCATTGCCCCTTGTATTTGTGGTAAAGACCATGGTAAGGCAAGTGTCCCCTTGCAATCCATGGAGGACCCCACAAGGCCCAGGTAACCCCCAGCCTCTGGTCTTAGCCCAGGAGGGGGTTGACATAGAAGAGAGAGAGAGAGACAGTTCCAGCTGCAGCGAATCGGAGTTGTCATCCTAGAGATAATAGAAGAGGAACTTTCAATTGCTGCAAAATTATTTAGAAGACCTGGAGCTCTGGAAATGGAAAAGAGACTGCTTCTCCTCCTAAGCTGATACAAGGGGGGAGGGGTACTTTGTAAATACATAGCACTTTTGCCTAGTTAGAATTTTTGTATATATAGTTCTTTAGTTTTTATCTTGCTAGTAATAAATCCTAATATTATTCTGCCCACATCAGTTCTCTTTTGTCTGCATAAACCTTCTCTCAACTTATAGCAATTGTGTGGGGGGTGAGAGAAAATTGGCCCAAAGTAAACCCTCGACACACAATTAACTTTGTTGCTTGTTTTGCAACAACTTTGCAGCTCTGGCTCTTACCTGGCTGTTGTGGTTTTACCTCAACTGGCAGCAAGGCCCCACACAACCACCCACTCACTATCCTACCAGCAGGATCAGGGAGAGAATCAGAAGGGTAAAAACTACAAAACTCGTGGGTTGAGATAAAGACAGTTTAATATGGAAAGCAAAAGCCATGCAGACAAGCAAAGCTAAACAAGGAATTAATTCACTGATTCTTGTGGGCAGGGAGGTACTCAGCCATTGCTGGGAGAGCAGGGCCCCATCACACGTAATGGCTACTTAGGAAGACAAACACCATCAACTCTAAATGCACCCCATGTTATTACACCTTCTTCACTCCAGTTTATATACTGAGCATGATATACCGTCATAACCGTCTGGAATATCCCTTTGGTCAGTTTGGGTTACCTGTCACCTATCCTGCCTCTGTTTCCTCCCAACCTCCCATGTGCTCCCAACTTTCTTGCCAGCATGGCAGTACGAGAAGCAGAAAAGGCCTTGGCTCTGTGTAAACCATCCTCAGCAATAACAAAAACATCTCTATATTATAAAACCTGTGTTCAGCTCAAATCCAAAGCATAGCCCCATACCAGCCACTGTGAAGAAAATAACTGAAAATAGCTGAAAACTGCACATCTGGATATTTGATAATTCTCAGATCCTTTTAGGCAGTACTGTTGCAAGACAATTATTTCTTTTTTCTTTTTTTATATATTTTTTCATTTTTTAAGGTGTAGTACTTGGCATTTTGTTGTGTTTATTTTTTAAATAATATTAATTTCAGACCATTTCTCCAGTGTATCAAACTTAACTTCAAATTCAAAGGAATTATAACTTGGGTACATTAGGCTTAAAATGTTTTCTGCACAAGCATGTGAGGATCATACAATCATAGAATAGTTTGAGCTAGAATGGACCTTTAAAAATTATCTAGTCCATCCTACGAGATGCTAAGAAAAATATTGAAGTGTATTGTTCTCACAGGAGTGTGTGCACACATGCATTATACATATGTTTACATTATGTTTTTATATATAAACGCCACTCCCATGGTGATCAGTGACTTCCCTCAAGCACTCCTGAATGAATACATCTAACTTTTCTAAATATTTCTTAGTCTTTTTTTTCTGTATCCTGGCCTGCCATTGTGAAAAACAAACAGAAGAAGAGAATTCCAGCAGCTTAATTTCCCTCTTAAGAACAAGCTATTAATTTTCATTCTTATTTCCATTGTCCCTTAGACATTCTTAGCTTTCTTGCTTTTGTCCTTGTCTGCCTGTTGTAGATTTTCTTATGCTTCCTCTTATTTGTTTGCTGTTGTCTGCTTTTGTTCTGAGTTTGGTTATGAAAGAAATCCAGCTTTCTTCTTGTTCTGATTCCATTTTTCCTTCCATGTTATTATTTCTCCTATCCATTGTTATTTACCATCTCTCTTAACTCCCACTTGAAAAGTCACTTTTCTTCTACGTTTTATAGAAAGAGCTGTTGAAAGATTTAAAACACACTTAGGTCACCCCACAGCATAAATTTATCATTTTGGGAAACCTTGTAAAGTCCAGCTTTGCTGCCTTTTGTAAAAATCTCCAGTGTCTGGCAGCTCCACGAGTTCCTGATGCTTGCATCTATACAAAACAGTGTTATTCTAAACTCATGTAAAAAGGATTTTTATTACAGAATTAATAGTTACTTTCAGTTATGGTTTATAATTTTTAACAGATTTTGATTAACAAAATGCTTTCAATCCGTGTTCTCTTAACTTCCCAAGCAACTTAAGGAGCTTGTAGGTGTTTTCTGTCTGTTGCAGAGCTGTATCAAGACAGGCAGCAGCCTTCTGTGGAAAGCATTAAATAGAAATAAATATGCCCAAAGTAAGCTGTTGATGCCTGTGATGCAGAGCTATGCTAAACAGAGCAGCTCCTCAGGACAGGAAGAAGTAACCTGAAAGTTGGCCTATTTGCATAAGTGGATTTAGCAGTATTTCTGCTTTTTAACAAACAAATTAGGTTATGTTAACATCAGTCTGAAATACAGAGAAATAAGTTTTGAAATGGTCAGGGCATATGTTGCTTAAATAAAATGTATTTTTTCAATATATGTTTAGTCTCTCCAGTCCTGTTTTTACGTCCATCTTCTCTTTCCCTTTATTCTACTGCATAAAATAGTAGGTTTATTTTTTGCAAGCTCTTTACTGAGAGAGGGATATTACATCTTAGAAAATGACTATGCTAAGCTTTTCACATAGACTTAAAAAATAAAACAAACTTTTAAGATGTGTTTTAAACTATTTAAAAATTACATGACTAGATTTCATGGTTGCAGTGTCTCTTTAGCCTGTCTGGTGAAAAATTAAATGCAAGATGGGAAGAGAGGGTTAGAATCTGAATGGTGAAAAATAGCCACTGTTGGTGCATCTGAGAAATGATCACTATGCAAATGACCTTTCCTTTAGAAAATTTTAAAATAATGAAATCACTTTTATATACTTCTAGCAGGCCATTCAATTAAAAGGGTTTTAAAATTAGTTTTCCACTGCTGAACAAACAATAATTGCAATTGAATTGCAATTATTGAAATGAATCTGAATTAGCAATGTAAATAGTTTGTTTGGTGGGTAAATGTTAGACCACTACATGGTTAGAAACGTGGAGAGAGAGTTTTACAGGGTGAAGTGTTCAAGCCTGTCTACCTCAGTGTGAGGACAGGTCCCCTGTGTGGAGGCCCTGGTCTTTTTTTGCTAAGACTTTTTTAAAACTTCAGCATATGTTTAACTGGTTAAGCAGAAGCACATTAATACTGGGTTTAGATGGAGCAGTGTTGAGCCCAGTGTGAATCCCAGTTGAATTCTCCTTAATTTTCCCCCATAAAAAGTCACCCTTCAGGTGAGGGCTGGACATTGCCCAAAGGATGAGGAGCTATCCAGGATGCAGCAGCTTCTCCTATGTCCTAGGGAGAGATGGGTTTGAGATCCGTCACAGTCATCTGAGAGTTATTTCAGTTCTATTTCGTGTAGCACATCTGGTTCCTTTTCACAGGACTGGTTTTGAACTCTTGAGATACCTGAGAACTGTTATGCACTTACTTTTTTCAGCATTTTCATTTTTATACAATGTTCTGCGAGATGCCTGTTCTGATCCTGCTGCAACCCATGCTTTTTTTCTTTGAATGAATTAGCATGTTCTGATAGCAGTTTCTTTTTAACCTGTATTTCACTGATAAATATATATGTCTCACAGACTACATGCGTGGAAGGTTTTTAAGGGAATCTGGGCAGTGATGCTCAGTCCCTGGTGAATCAAAAGGGATGAATTTTGATTAATTTGAAAAAGGGAAGAAACTTTAATTGAAGTTTTTGCAATTTAGTGACTGGTTTTTTGTGTCGTGGGATGCAAAATATATTTCAAAAATTAGCATGAAATACTGGTTTTAAACTCACTTCTAAAAACTAAGAGTAAGCACATTTAAAAACTGATTAGAGCTGCATGGAGCTGTTCTCCAGAGATTTTAACTCTGGGGCATATGCCCTCCCACTCCCAGCTATTTCCATCGTTGCTGTTTTGCCCATTTAGTTTGTAGCTGGCTCACCTTGTTCATTTGTGCTGACTTAGTTTAACTGATTACTTCAGCTGGCCACGGCAGAGAAGGGAAAGAAAAAAAAAAATAAGGGAAAAAATAAAATAAAATGTTGCTGCTGCCATTTCTGTCCATGCACTCATTTTTCTCCCTTGCAGCTTTCTCTGTTGTTTCACATTGCTGTTGAAAAGGCTTTTTTTAGACAAGGAATTGAACTATCCCATTCCCATCCTTCTTTAAATAAGAGTTTGGGATTTTTTTTTTGTAATTGATTTCTTAGTTGAATTTGAATAAATTTTCGTGTTCTTTTGAGTTTTTCTGAAATTTTTCCTCCCACACATCAATACTCTTTTACTTTAGTGGTGAGACTGAGATATCCGTTATTCACACAACTTCCTAGTTAAGAATGTCTTATCTAGACAATTCAATACTGCTCTCTGCTGTGTGTTTTGAGTTATAAGAAAAAAAAGTTAAGCCTAATATATTTGTTAACATATTTGTTAACACAACATGCTTCAAGTGTAAATCTTCTCCTGACCATAAAACGCTTTAACTACTAAAGGAATATCTCAGAAGACTGTTCAGCCCCTTTATGGTTTGTTTTTTGAGGATTTCTTTTTGCTCATGAAGTGGATATTAACCAAGAAAATAAATTTATGATAGCTTAGCCAATGTCGCATAAGATAACTGTGGTTTTGTGGTTTTTAATCCACAAAGTTTTTTTTAATTTGGTTTCATAGGAATCCAGACGAGGGACTTTTTTTCTTGCGTTCTTATGACCACTATTTTCTTTTTTTTCACTCTGTGAATAACAAGGGAAAAATACAGAACCATTTCACACCTGAGCTTGAAGGGTTGAATTACCATCACTTTGAAGTTGTGCCTTTTATATGTCTGCAGTGGTTAAGAAAGATTTTATAGAGCACAAGCATTTGGAACATGAGCATTTTAGAGCAATTCAAAATTCCTGAAGAGCTAGTGACGAACCTTGAAGGGGGATAGGGAGAGGGACTCCAGGCTAGAGGTCTTCCTTTTAACCCTAGTCCTGGAGGGGAGCATGCCCTCCCCCTCCCCCCCACCACGAGGTGTTCATGGGCCCTGCAGAGACCACAGGACAGCAGCAGCAGGAGAGAGGCAGAGCGAGTTTATTGATCTGGGTAGCGACTTAAATAGCTCTTGGGGGAATTACAAGGTTACCACCGGGAGTTCAGGAGGTCTTACAACCAACCAATGACAATAAGGGGTTAACAACCAATAGATAAGCTTTCAGTTATCTCTTAGACATTCCAATGGTATAGATAAGACTGAGGAACCTTGGGAAGAAGAAGGGTGAGTTTACACAAAGAGTTACAAAGCCATTTTGGAAGTATGTTCACTTGAACAACATGAAAACTTCTGCATCCTTTTAAATACTGCAACAACCTACAGATTTTGTAAAGTGCTTCAATTCATTAGTGACTCAAGCGGCATCGTAGGGAGTTTTGTAGAGGTCTCAGCGTGGTCATATGCAAATGGTTTTTTTCCCCTCTCTACATGTTGGTGCTGTTGCTGTAAGTGTCCCTCTGCTAATACAAACATTTCTGTTGAGCAGCAGCATCCTGCACACAGGCATAGCCTGGTCCAGGTGAAAGGAAGGGTGATTATTGCAGCTCTACCATCTCACCCTGATGCTGGTGGTGACATTAGCCATGTGAAAAGTGTATTCCTTCACTGTGGAAAAAAGACAGTACGTTTCACCCTCACATGTCTAAAGACTAAACAGTTTGCAAATCGAAGATAAAAGAAAGACTTACTATTAAAAAAAAAAAAAAAAAAAAAAAAAGTAATTCTGACACACTTTAAAAAAGAAGAAAGTACTGTTGTCACTTTCTTACTAACTATTCTGGACATGGAATCACTTTCCTATTCAAAGTGATCTTAGAAATTGTAGAGAAACTGTCCTCTCATGTGCTGGCATGATTTGGTTATTTTGAGTGTAAATCACATCTTTCCATCTATTTTTCTTCTCATTTTGAAAAGCAACATGAGAATAATTCAATTTACTTAGAAATTTCAGTTGTCCATCCAAGTCAGGCAGGAGTGCCTTAAAGTTGTGGGTTTATAATACAAACATTCTGCATCAAAATAATGAGTATCCACATATCCCATCAATAGTGCATTTCCTACTCAATATTACAAAGAGCAAAGTAAAATTTCCTAACAAATTTACAATAAGTTTACTGCAAACACATGATTTTTTTTCACCATTAGATATTTGGAGTGATCTGTGCCATTTTTTTCATGGGTTGCTGTTGTGGTTTGACCCTGGCCAAATGCTAGGATACCCACCAAACTGCTCTCTCACCCTCCCTCTGCAAAGTAGCAGAGGAGAGGGAAAAAAAACAGCAAGGAATTCATAGGGATAGATAAGGGCAAAACAGACTCAGCATAGGGAATATAACTTAAATTTATTACTAACAAGATAAAATCTAAGAGAGTGGTGTCGTTCCCGCCCGCACCCCTGCTTTCTTCCAAGTTCTTCCTCCTCCCCCCAGCAGTGCAGGGGGATAGGGAAGGTGGGAGAGGGTCACAGCCAGTTGTTGCTTCTGCCGCTGTTTAATGTGAATCCATCTCTTGGACAACAGCTCTTCCAAATCCGCTGTCCCAGAGGTTACTCCTCTATCGGGTGCAGGGGGGGTCTTTGCACCCTGATGGTCCTCTATGAGCAGCAGGGGGACAACCTGCATCACCATAGTCTTCACCACAGCTACAAGGGGTCATGGCTCTGAGCCCTACCCCTGCTTCTTGTGGGGTCCCTTCCCACGGAAGACAGTCCTTGATGGACTTCTCTCTGTAGGTCACTCCCCCAAAGGGGTGCAGTCCTTCCCACTGGATTCACAAGTCCAACCTGGGAAAAACTTGCTCCAGCATGGATTTCCCTCTCCATGGGGCACAGGTCTCCTGCAGGGCCTTGCTCCATCCATGGGTCTCTCACGGGGCTCACAGCCTCCTTCATGTAACCACCAGTTTCAACACGGGCTCTTCAATGAGCTGCAAGCAGGGGGGAAATCTCCACACCCCAATGGTCTTTCACCAGTGGCAGGGGCCTCAGCTCTCAATCTTTCCCCTGCTGGAGAGGGAGGACTCCCAGGCCCCTTCTCCCCCCTCTTCTGCTCTGACCTTGGAGCCTGCTTGTTATCCCACATTCTCCTCTGCTCTTCCCCGGGCTGGAATTTCTTCTGCGACACAGCCTTCTCTTCCTCTGTTCTTAAATACATTATCACAGAAGGCCATCACCAAGGAAATCCCTCCTGGAGCCAGCAGACATTGGCTTCCTTTTAGGACAGTGAAACTTCTAGCAGCTTCTAACCGGAATCACCTTTGTAGCCCTCCCCCTGCTACTAAACCATGACAGTTGTTTTTAACTTTCAAAATCCAGTGTCTTCTTAGCTGTGCTTCAAATTGTATTTTGCCTTCTGAATGAGTGTAAACCCAAGAGCATAAACAGAATCAGAGTGGGTAGGATTTGAAGGGATTGCTGGTAAAGTTATCTTGTCCAACCTCCCTAACTTCATGGATTTATGTTTGTCCATTTAGGGATGGGCATTTGTTTTCTTGGGGATTGGCTGGAAACAGGTAACAGCAATTTGTTTCCTTCAAAGTTGATGGGAACATTCACCCAAGGGAAAAAAAAAAAAAAAGAAAATATCACCAGTATTCACATAAAATTTGTATTAGTATTCACCCAGGTCTACCTATAATAATGAATTTAGAGACTTTCCTATTTAGAGGACTTTTATTAAGGACACATTTGTGAATTAACACATCATTACAGATATGCCATACTCTGTATAGTTATGATTTTGAAATGGGTCAGTAAGGCCCCAGCAGTCTGGTTTTTATTTGTAGTCTTGGAGGCATCTGACCTGTTTAGGACTAACTATGAGAAGTGTTCAAAAGTGGCAGTAAGTCACAGTTCTGCACAGTCTTAAACACCCACAAAAGAAAAAAAAAATTAAGTAGTAAAGCCTCAAATTCCAAGATATTTCAGGTATTGCAGCTGTTTTACTGTCAGCTTGGTGGTGAGGAGAGCCTGCTAAAAGCCCCACTCACAGTGCACTCAGACCCCATGTGCAAGGGTAACAGATTTGGCAGATGGAAGGTAACAAAGGCTCATTTTTCTTTACTTTAGTTTGACCTATCATTCAGTCAACTAATATAAACCCTCTGCTCTTGCTCCACTCGTGGGAATTTACATCCCAAGGAAGCACAGCAGAGTGCAAGTCCTGGTGAGAGAAAGAAGAAGTGAACACAGGACAAGTGAAAGTTCTTGTGATATGGCAACAAGGATGAAAAAATAGGACTGGAAGTGGTGGCAGAGCAAAATGGAGCAGTATCAGACACGCTGAAGGTAACTTTTTCCCCCAAATCTGTGCTGTCTCTCTGTGGAAGGTGCTAGGAAGGTGCATTCATTACAAAGTCCTGCTCTGGCTGTTCTGGGCTCTGTCTCAAAGCTTCTTCCAACAAGTCCGAGCAATTTCTCTTCTTTAGGACCACTTTGTAGCCTCCAACAACACGATTTTACAGCATGTACAAATTACAACCTCAAAGGACCTTCTTCAGTCACTTTTACTCTCCTCTGTCAAAATAATTTCTATACTGTTTGTCTTCTCTAGGTTGACCAGGTCACTCCACATCATAAGGGGTATTTCTTGCCCTTTCATCATATTCTCTTTTTTTGAGAATTTAGCAGCATCATTAGTATTTGGGAGACATCTGGTTGCTCCAGGGATGTTTCTCTCAAACCTTGTTCCTGCCTTTGCTGCAGTTGCTAGCATCTTCAACCACTACAGCATCACTCCTTTGCAGAATATCACTTATTCATTCCACCTGCTACTGATTCTTGATCCCTTCCTACATGTATATATGTATGTGTAAGGTCACATATATAACAAAGAAAAAGAAAAATAATTACTTACCTCTGTCTTCCCATCTAACACCCACCTCTTCCTCTCTTCTGAACACAGACATCTGCTGCCACCTCATATATCTCCCTGCAACTTTGTCCAAGTGAGTTTGTTTCCAGATTTCTCTTTTCAAAAAGAAATCCCTTCTGGAAGCTGCTGAGCTGTGGCCTGAGGAGAAGGATTTGATTGATACATGGTTTGTTCTCCCACTGAGTTACTCAGTAATGCTTAGGCAACTCATGGTGTGATGCCCAGATGATGTGTATGTGTATCCCTGCATAAGGATCAAACCACCAGCTTCTGAGATAATTTAACTCCCTACATCTAGTTTTGAGAGATTCTGAATGCTCAACTGGGAATGTAGATGTAGCAGACAGCTGCCTTGCTTCTCATTTTAAGTTGTATATGCAGCTTAAGCTCTCTCTTGGCCAGTTTGCCATGGGGCTCTAAGTTATTTTGTTAGCAAAGAATGGCAAAAATAAACAGAGGAAGAGGAAAATCAGGTGATAAGTGGGGTTTGGGGGTCTTTGCTGCTGTCATAGAATGATTTGGGTTGAAAAGGACCTTAAAGCTTATCTCACTCCACACCCCTGCCATGGACACATCACTTCCATTAGATCAGCCCAAGCCCCACCCAAGCTGGCCTTGAACACTTCCAGGAATGGGCATCAACAGCTTCTCTGACACTGTGCTAGTGCCTTGCCACTCTCACAATAAAGAATAAAGGTGCTATGTAGAAGTGCTAGCAGGAATTCTTCTAGAAATCTTGTGCTGCATCTATAATATAAAATTGCATCAATATTAACAGCCAGCTTCTTGTGCATGGCTGTGAGATTTACAGCTCAGAGAAAGACCTTGATAAGATACTTTAAGCACAGATAACCTCCTTTTCAGGACATAGAGTCTCAGCAGTGCAAGCACAAGTAACCTCTACCCACAATCTTTTCAAAGACAAAAATTAATTTTCTAATAATTTTCAAGTAATTCTTCACATTATTTTCATTTCCAATGATGTGTGAATTAACCATGAGACCTCTGAATGAGGGAGTAGATCTATATGGCCAGCTTCAGTGGTCCAAAACACAGGGCTTTTGTTGATTACTGAAATGTAAAACATTTGACTGACTCTGAACTTTTGTTTTCTTTTTAATTACTACTATTTCACCCCAAAAACGAACCAAAAATACAGTGTCTGGAATCAAACTTTCAAGTAAAGTTGCTTTTTTAGCCACTATTGTGTATATGTTTACACTACCAAATGCTCCACATTCAACAAGTTCTTCTTTCGAGAAAATTAAAGGCCTTTGGCCACAGGAGTAAATATATACCAAGAGGCCTCTAACTGAAGGCACTCCATTTGTACTGCTGGTTTCCCTTGGAACTGTATGGGAAATGCAGTGGCAATATCTTCCTGTTTCCCTGCAAGTGACTTAAATATATGCATTGATGAATGTAACAGAATTACTCATATGTTTTGTGTTCAGCATAATTACACATGCTTAATTGAAATTTATTTAATTAAAAATAATTAAGCTTAATTATTAAACAGAAAATGCCTTTGTATCTGGCTAATCAAAGTTATTTTGAGAGTGTCAAATAATTAAGAGCCTTATACTTCTGTACCTTTAATCAGCTGCTAAATCAAACAATGTCAAACAAGGTCTGACTTGCTAAAGCAAAATGGTTTTTCTGACGTTTTGAATTGCATCATTTCAGTACTTTGCACACTTATAGGTTTACAAAACTAAGAATCAATCCCTATAGACTGAGTTCTGCAAAGAGTGAACTAAATAAAAGTTAGAAAAATAAATTTAAAAAAAGAAAAGGAGGAATTGAGCCTTCTGTTTTGTGCGGCTATAGGTGTACTTTGCTGCTCGCTGCAGGGCTAACCCAAGCAATTGGTTGTGGTATTACTTAGCTGATTTGAAGGTGTGACATTTTTACTAAATAAGTGGGTTTGGTTCTTTTTTTTTTTTTTTTT
This sequence comes from Pyrocephalus nanus, assembly GCA_038380795.1. Taxonomy (NCBI): domain Eukaryota; kingdom Metazoa; phylum Chordata; class Aves; order Passeriformes; family Tyrannidae; genus Pyrocephalus; species Pyrocephalus nanus. The sequence continues at coordinate 48,811,720 of CM076263.1, read as the reverse complement.
TTTAATGTGCCGCAATTATGGCCCATCACATAGGGCTACCAAGGGGCTGAAGTCATTAACTTGAAACTTTTGGGGATTTTGTGCCATGCAGATGTGGCTGAGAACTTCCATTGCCTCTGGTCTGAGGCTAAAAGATTTCAGTGCTCCTTATTGTCATTCCTGTACCTTTTCTGGGAATGGGTTTTTACTTTAAAAAGGTAAAGGATAATTTTTTCTGCATTTGCCAACTGACAATTTAATAAATGTTTTGCATATGTAAGAAGAACCCTTGGGGAAAAAAAAAAAAGATAAAAATAAGCAATATTTTAAACAAGGGGATCCTACAATATTTCTTTTTTATCCTCTTTGACCCATGAGAGGGCAAAACATACTAGCTTTTAAGGAAGGTATGGATTTGAGAGACATAAAGGTTTGTTTTACATTGTTGTTGATGATCATCATATTAATAATAATAAATAATAGCAGCTCATATGTAGAAAATAGCAAGCCTATCTGAACTAAGTCCACTAGCTGCAAATGTTCCCATAGTTTCTAGTACAAAGCATTACAGTCCCAGTGACAAAATCAGGAGTGAAAGTAAAGTGTCAATAATTACTCCAGAAGTAGAACATCTCTTTTTATTGTCTGATGCTTACACATCACTTGCTGGAGGGTGAGAGCAGGAGATCAGTGGACCTGGGCTGCAGCAGGACCCCTGGGTGACCTGTGCTGGAGTCTCCTTCCCTGACAACCCCTCCATGCTAGTCCAGGCAGGGACATGGGGTGCCACCTGCTCCTGGCCCTCCTGGGATGGCTGTTGTTCCACCAGCACGTGCTACAAAGTACCCAACATGCTCCAGCAACCAGATCATCAAGTGAAAAAAATAGTTTTGTTCCCTTGTAGATAAGCAAGCCTAGAAAAACAAGAATAGGGCTAACCTAATAAGATGGTGGGGGTTTAACAGTGTGTTGCTTTTTTTTTTCAGATTTTTTTTCATCAAAGCAATGAAGCCTGTGTGGCATTTGACTATATTTAATTAATGTGGTCTCTTTCCTCTCATTTTTACTCCCTGCATGCATTACTCTATCCAAAGAACTTCCCATATGAGCCTAGACAGATCTGTACCACTTGTGTCAGGGAAGTGACTGGTTACCATTCCTTCCTGTGGAATAACATCAAAGGAAAACATGAGATGAGTTGCGAGAAGGTAAGATTTGTGTGCACAGCTCTATGACAAAGCCCCTCAACCCAAACCCTGACAGGTTCTACTCATTTTGGGATACAGAACATATTCCTGTTTCCCAGAGATGGATGTGAAGTTGTTTTATTGCAAGTCCAGAGAGGGAACATCCACAGCATCCTCTCTAGACTATCACCTCACAGAAATTTTCCCGACTTAGAAAGATTTCTTCATGTAAATTTTGTAGTAGGAAAAAGCATCTAGAAAGAAAAAAAGAAAGCAACTATAAATTCTGATCTTTAATATTTTCATATAGCTCTTTGTCACCACTTCTGTGCCGTTGAAAGGGATCCTTCTCAGGGGCTGCTGAGAGCACTGTGAGTTGAATGAAACTACTTGTGCTGGAGAGTTTTCCTGAAATCATACAAAATTGCTATAGGAGTTTCAGCAATCATTCTGGTATTTCATCTCTGTGATGTCTACCCTTGCTGCCCATGCTATTTTGGGTTAAACTGGATCCTACTGACCCATAACAGAGTTTCAGAATACTGCTGAAGAAGAAATTCTTCTTCATATTGATATTCTTGGGTTCTTTCTTTACCTTGTTGTGAATAAAAATAAGAATATGTGTTTAGAACTGAAGACAGGTTAAAATCCCATCTGGCTTTATTTGCCATTTTTATTTTGGGTGTGGGAAAGCTCTCCCACTGCAAACTTTTCCTCTCAAACCTGAAAGGATGATAGTTACAACAACTGATATAAACCACTGTGTTTTAACACAATCATACTGCAATTAAACTATTTTTTAAAACACAATTGCTTCAAAAAATTATTGCTCTAGCTTAAAGAAGGGAAGTTTCTAGCTGTTGAGCAAACTGCTGACACTCGCAGGGACACAGCTCACGTAGCCCTTGATTGCCTAATTGTTAAAATGAAGCCTTCATTCTCAAGGGAAAATTGCAAAATAATGAAATGTATTAATGTGCTCTACTTTAGCAGCCGTACATCCCCCAGCTGAATACTTTCAAGCCACTGCCAGGAGTGGGCAATTCTGACATGACAGACCTTTCCCATGAACTTCCACAAGCTGCACTTTTACCAAAACAAAAAGTATCCCATGGCCTGGAGATGCCAGCACAGCTCCTTTTAGTTCACAGTGTTTGGTGCTCTTCCAAAGAGAAGCAACTCTGCCATGGAGAGGACACTCTCCATGAGCTCTCTCTCCTCTCTGTGGAAAGGAGTTGCTATACCTGCAAAAGGCCTGGTTTTTTTCCCAGGCAAGCTCATTATACCTGTCTTGACAAACACAGCAAAAAAGGGCTGATTGGGAAGCTACAGGTAATCCAGTTGATGCACAGGAATAAAGCAACAGTTAGCAACAGCTGAAAAATCCCTGCAGAAATTTATTGATTTAAATGCAGTGTGGTTTGGATTAACAATTGAAACTTTATAAAATCAAATGACCTGGTGCTCTGGGTTATAATATACCAATAGTCTGTGTCATTTTGCAAACAAATCTCTTGTTAGCACAAAAGAAAAAAAGGCAGAAAGAAAAATTATGCACACCCACCCTTACCTTATTAATTTAATCAGTAACCACAGTGGTAGTTTTCTGAAAAGGCTTTTGACTAAATCACAAAATAATTGGTGATTTTTTTAAAATAGGATTTGAATTTCTGCAGTTCCCTTTGGAATCCTATAGTCTGTGCTATTTATTATTATTATATTGATTAGAAATATCTACTTCTTCTATCACACTTCTGTTATTAATCTTAACTTAGATGGATCTGTACTTGTTATTCTAACAAAATATATATAATTTTTTAAAGTGTTTATTTTACATTTTAAAAAGCTAAGCATCTTCTTGGCATCTTTGCAAAAGGGCTTTCAAGCTTTCAGTTCCAAAATGCTGCAAAAGTTTAAATTAGAAATAAAGAGAAAGAAAATTGGAGATTTTTTTTAAATTATGATTTAACGATATTAATCTCCCATCAATGATGCGGATGATGGAAAGAAAGAAACAGGTCAGTGTATGTGTTTATAATTATTTAGGGGAAAACACAGAGGGAAAACTTACAAAGTGTCTTTTACATCTGTATTTCATATTGAATTTGATAAAAAAATCCCCGTGGGAGAAAAATGCAGGAGTTAATGTCACAATTCTTCTTATTGAAGTAACTAATTTTTACAAGGCATCCGTTGAGTAGCAGGCCCACTTTTAACAAGAAAGCAAATACTGGAATAATTGTGATCCATAAACCATCCTGGATTTCTAAACAAATTATGAAACTCTAAACAAAATTATGAAAAGAAAACATGATTTAGTACAGTTATGCAATATACACAACTAAGCAGAGCTCTGTGCTGGGTGGGGGTCATAGCTAATACTATTAAATTGTTCAGGTACTGTAGTATAGCATTTTATTCTCCAAACTAATTTAACCTGCTTGAGTAAAAAGCTTTCTGTAGAGCAAACTAGAAATTACTATTATAATATTTATAACAAATAATGTGATGCCTCACATTAAGACGACTTTATTTTGCAGCTCCTTTGGCTTCAAGTGAATTGAGGAGGCAATAGCTGCAACATCTGCTTTAAAACAAACAGCGTTTCCGTGATTCCACTGTCAAGTCTATATCGACACGACCTTCCCCTCCCAGTCCCTCCTGTCCCCGTCCCGGCGAGGGAGGACGGTCCTGAACTTCTGGGATGCCGTAGGAAAACCACTTCACGGCACCCTTCTTCCTCCGTCCTCCTCTTGCTCTCCTCCTGCCTCCCTTTGGTAGTTTGTGTGTGTGTGTCGTAGTTTTGTTTTGTTTTATGTTTGAGGTTTTTTTCCTAAGTTTTTTTTTTTTGTTTTGTTTTTGGTTTTTTTTTTTTTGGGGGGGGATGATGGTGTGTTTGTTGTTTGAAGTTTTTTTCCTTTTTTATTTTTTTTTCCCTTCTGTTGAGTTTGGGAGAGTGGGGATGGAGTTTTTAGGGTTTTGTTTTTCTTCTACCGTTTTTATTAGGGTTTATTGTTTTGTTTGAGTTTGTTTGGCTGGTTGTGTTTTTTGTAGTTTTTTTGTTGTGTGTTTTTGTAATTTTTGTTTGTTTGTTTTAATTTTTATTTGAGTTTTGGGGGAATTGGGGGATTTTTTTGTTTGGTTTTGGGTTTTTTTGATTCTTTTTGTTTTAAATTTCTATTTTGTTTTGAAAGACAGGTCTCGGTGCTGTGCTTGTGTGAGGTGGTGTGAGCGTTCCCTCCCGCACTATTCCCTGCCCGCCTACCGCTCGAGTTGGATACAGGGGCTGTAACACGCAGTTCGTTCAAAAAAAAAAAAAAGATGAAAGGTTAAAAAAAAAAAAGTAGGGGAAAAAGAAGGAAAAAAAAGGAAAGAAAAAAAAAAAAAAAAGAAAAGAAAAGAAGAAGGCGGTGAAACAGAAAAGAAAGGCGTTTCCCAGGCTGATTCGCTGATTCCCTTCGGTGTGAGAGGGGAGAAAGCATCCTCAGAGAAAGCAAACTTTCCGGAAGTCATATGACAGAAAGAAAGTGAAGGGAAGGGAGTGGGTGCCCCGGAACCCCCTTGTCCAGCAAAGTGCCCGAGGATGCGGTGGGGAAAGGGGAGTTCCCCGTGCTCCATGGAGGGAGGACAGGGAAGATGCCGGCCTTAAACAGCCTTGACATTTTCCTCTTTTTTCCCCCTACCAGTCAGTGTACATGTTCTGGGAGCCTTGCAAGGCAAGGATGACATGGCAGGAGTGGCTGGAAGGAATAGATTGAAACCCTAAGCTTTTTCACCTTTGCTTTGTAGAAGTTATGGGTGATTTGCACTTTTTGCCTGGGAAGTGTTGCAGGACCAATCTGGCAATAATTACTGAATTGTCATCACCTGGGCTTTTCATGCATCTTCTTGACACTTGCTTACTTATTTTTTGTGATGATGAGCAGAGCCTGAGAAAAATTCTTCTACGTCACAAATGATTTTCTGTATTTTCAGTATTTCTGTTATGGTCTGTAAAAGCATTTTGCACATGCAATACAATGTAGAGTTGATTTTTGTTTTGTGCTTTTTGGTTTGTTTTGTCTGTTTGGGTTTTTTTTGGAATAAAAACTATTCAAAATTATCTCTTCAATAAAGATATTAATTTCCATGATAGTTTTTGGTATTAAATAATGCTCATGTTAACATCTTTTTTTGGGAAATGTAACTAATGTGTTACTACTACTATAAAATTACTCTACAGATGCAGATGATGAAATATTTGGAGTAAATGAGTTTAATAAAATGTTCAATGTGTGTTCAGAAAATATAAAAGAAATGTAGGAATTCATTATTTTGATATCTCTTTGGAGGTGGATTTTTTTCTTCAGTATAAGTATAAAATTGACTTTAAAGGATTTTCCTACATATGGTTGTAATGAAATGAAACCTTATTCTAAAGAACAAAGAACAGATAACTAAGGCATCTGTCTTCTCTTCACATGGTGTAGAAGCCCTCAGACTCTGCACTACACCCCTTCATTCTCAAATATTTCTCAAATATTTCAAGTGATTTCAAGGTTCAAATATTTGAGCAGAATGGGAAAGATGCAGGAAGGCCATGAAAGTGTTGTGTTTTAATCATTCTGGTTTTCAGTATGGCCCAGAGAAGCTCCACCACACATCCTGCCTCTGTGCTCTCACCACCAACAGTGCCACAAAATGACAGGTTTTCTCCACCATAGTTTCATCAAACTTAGTCATCATTCATCTCATGAAGTTGATTTTACAGGCTAGAAAATTAAAGATTATCTTAAAGTGGTAAGTCAATCTGCTAAAAAAAAATGGCTGTTTGAGTTAGGATCCATTGTCAGGGGCCATGTGAGTATATAGAGATGCCCTTATCTTACTGAAATTTTGTTGAGCTTTATGTTAAAATTTGTCTTTAGGTCCTGGAAGGAGGAAGAAAGGCTTGAGCTTGTTTTTAGTGCTTTTGAGAAGCACTTGTTCTGAGATCTTTCCATCACATTCTTCAGAGGCACATAAACATTAAAGAATAAATAAAAAAAATTATGAGAAATTAAATGGAAAAAAAAATCCGAGTGAGGAAGGAAAATATCTTTCATCTCCACAATGAATTAGCATTTTTAAATGGCCGAGCTGTGCTTTAATTTAAGAGGGATAGTAAGATGGTCTCTCTATAATACAGTATTGGCACAAATCAGCTACTGTTTGAGCTGGTGTCATTGGCTTTTTTTTAAAAAAACAAGTGAGGTGAACAACTATCCAGACTTGGATCTACAAAAAAAAAAAAAAAAAAAAAGTTGAAGAGTTGAAAAGAATTAAATATTTTGGGTGATATTCAGGAATGCACTGCCTCTGTCTCACATGGAAGTCATTGAAAGAATGAAGTCACTTACTTGGGTTGATGGGAACATGATTTTTGGTATATGCTCATCACAATCTTCCCACTGATTCTGGAAGTCTTTTTGGACAGGGATTCAGCAATATTTGACACTAGATATTATATTTTCAGCAGTGCACAGTTTTCTTCAGGAAATTGTGAAAGAATGAGAGTGGAACCTTTTACAAGATGGAAATTATTAAGGCCATCAACCTGATACTGAACCATTTTTAGGTTGATATAGTCCCATGAATGCATTTATCAAGTGTTAGATAAGCTGGGTTTTTGGTTTTGTTTGTTTTCCCCATGATTCCTATGAGGTAACCCATCCAGGAGAAGTTTTTGGGATTATCTTCACATTTCTGCTGTAAGTTTATTCACACTTGATTTCTACTGACTATATTTTGTGCAAATCATTCCCTTTCATTTGTGGTTTTCTTCAGTCTTTTTCCCTCACCTTGCCCATGTATTTCCAGAGGGTAATCATATTCTCCTATAGTTTTTGAAGGCCAAAATGTCTCTTTGAAGGCATTCCTTTGAGACCTTAATACACTCATCCCTGTTGGAAGCAGAAAGTGATGTATGTAACACAAACCAGTCAAAACGGTGAAGCACCTAAAGTGTTTCTGTAAATACACACAGAGCAGATCTTCTGGAAGGCACAGTTTTAAAATACTCTGGTTGTGATAAGTATGTCTCTGTCAGTATGTCAAACTTGACACTCCATGTTGCTTTTGCAGAGAATAAAATTGGATTTCAGTGTTTTATGAAATCCAGTGTCTCAGAGTCCTTAGATAACCATGAGGGTATCCAAACCAGAGCAAAATAGCATCACAGCATGTAAGAGAAGCCAATTCTGCACATGAATTGGCATTTCAGATTTAGATTCCTAGACGGTAAACATAATGCTTAGTAATTTTAAGCCTTTACTTTTAAGCTGCACTAAACCAGCAAGCCAATTTTTTTTTTTTTGCATTGTTTCAGCACTGAAATAACAACGTCTCAAGTCCTGTGTGCAGCTTTAACAAGCAAGGAAAGTTCAGAACTAGGTTGACTCAGCAGTACCTGACAAGACTGACAGATGAGCTGAGGAGAAACATTGCCTTCAGGAATTAAATGCAGAAGCTCCTCTAGCTTGTTAAATGTGAACAGGCATTTCAAGTGAGTAGCATTTAAAAACAAGCAAGTTGCTCTATTTACTCAAATATCAGCTCAAGAATAGGCATATCAATGCCTAACATTTCATCTTTCTAGCATTAAAACAATTTCAGAAGTTATAAAAACATCCATCAATTTGTTTTGTCTTCTGAATGTGCAACCTCTTTATTGCATCCCAATCCAACAGGATAAATGTGGAAGTGATATTCAGGTCCTGTTATTCTGCAGGTTGCTCCAGTTCTGACTTCCAAACAGAGCAAAAAATAGCAAGACTTCCACAGGGCTTTTTGCATGTAGGTGGCTACTTTCTCCAGTAGTTTTTATCCTGCTACTACTGAAGGGAGTGCTTATGGGAGACAGCTGCAGTTTGATCACCTTCAGAAGCAGAACCTCCTGCCCTGCCTCAACAAATGTCTTTCCTAAAATCCCTCTCTCCTGAAGCAGCTTTGGCTCCATGCCCCATTATTGATCAGTTTGTTTTTCTTTGAATGCTCTCTCCCATGATGGATGCTGCCAAGGTGTCTGCCCCTGCAGTGGGGATGATGCCGATTGTTAAAGATTAGTGGGCAGTGATATTTGCTCGCCCTAGATGGCTCAGAAGAGTCAGAGAGATATATCCTCACAGCTGAAAATCTTTTGCCCCCATCATGTGAGCTCCATTGGCTCTTTCTACTTTTCGGCACAGCTGGCAGTGGACAATATTCAACATGCATTTGTCACTGCTCCACTGCTACATTGAAAGGAGAAGGGATTAGGACTGGAAAGAAGAATGGATTAAGACAAGCCCTCATGAGGTCCTGGGGAATATCAAAGTGATGCGGAAGAAGAGCAAGGAGTGTTGTTACTTTGGTGATGGCAACTGTAGTTTTTTTGCAGCTCTGAGTATTGTTGACCCTTGTCCTTGCTGTGTGAAGGATATCATGGGGTTGTCCTCCCCTCCAGCATTGCTCCTGCTCCATTGTGAGTCTGACCTTTTCTCGTTCCAGCCCTATCTTCTCTCTGGCCAGGCCCTTCCATTTTTCCTGTCTTACCTACTCAGAGTTTTCTAATCTACAAAAGCACAGTTCCACCTCTGAATACCTGCTTAAAATCTCCATCCCTCTCCCCAGATGTCTCTTATTTTTCTTGAAGTTTTATTAACTCCCTGCAAGGAGGACTGGCAGTATCTGAAAGGCACCCTCTGCCTCTTGTCTCCCTCTCCTTGTTTAACAGCCCTTTCTGATGTTAGCCCCTGCTGTATTTCTAGATTTCCAAAGTCCCCTTCAGTTCATGTTTATCCTCTCATGTTTCTTCTTCCCCTCTTTCCTCTTAAAACCATCTCACACTGATCCCACTTCTGGGATCCCTGCTGATCTTTGCTGTGCTGCCCTTCAGGCAGCCTGCCATCCTACATCTCCTAAATGATGAACAGAGCTCATTTCTCCCCATTCACACTGTCATCCTCCCTTCTTTTGTCTCCAGCATCTTTGATCCCATTGTCTAGTCTCAATACCCCAAATTCTTCCTTCCTCCCTTGCAACTTCTTTAGTACCTTCTGGTCTGAATGTTAAATATTTCCTTCCTAACAAAAACTCTTCTATACTCTTTTTTTTTTTTTTTTTTCCTTATGAAGAATAGGTTATATTTTTTTCTAGTTTTATAGGCTTGAAGCAAAATATGAAGTGTAGAAATATAAACATTATCCTGTATACAGTATTACTGTTCATAATCTCTTTGTTCATGTCACTTTTCAGGAGATTTCCACTACTATAACTATTAATACTTTTTGTAGTCATTTATACCTTGGACTTGTCTGCAGAAAGTTGTGTAGGAGTGGATATTTCTGCTTTTTGTTTTAGTTATAGAAAGGACTCTGAACCCTCTACCTTTTGCCACAATATTCATTGATCAAATCAGCGCTGTTAAACACCTCCTACAACCTTCTACATCTGAAAGTGGTCTTCACAAGTATAACATAATGACGACCTGATTGTGTCCAAGTGCACACAAAGTTGTGGCCCTAGGTTGAGGTTTCTAGCATAGTTTTTGTGGCTGATAGCTGTTTTCTTCTGATTTGCAAAATACCCCCCACAGAGGATGTGAGTGTGACGGTTGGCAGTGAGCTCTGCAAAACATGAGCTAGCGGAAAAAGTATATGTAAATGAGAATTTGCTTAATTAACTGAAGAGGTGACTACAAATAAACTGATAGTATTCTTTAAATGTGCCAAACCTTTGGGATGGGGTGGAGGGGAAAAGAGAGAGGAATAAACTACCTATTTTTTCTGCTGTAGATCAGAAGGGAATTTTGAGTTCTCATTACAAAAAGCAGAACTGATGTTAAAAATGAGGGAAAACTAACGGACAGGAAGGACAGTAAAGCACTAGAACATGGGTTTTGCCTTAGGAAGTGCTACAGTACCAACTATGAATAATTTTTATAAGCAATTGTTGCCTAAATGGCTGTGGGGAAAAAACGACTCCAAGCCAAATTAGGTAGGAGATAAGATAAGGATACAAAGGTTTTAATGAGCCCCCAGGCTTTCTGGAATACCCCCAGTGCGCGCTCCCGAAATCGAGATGTTCACAGTTTTTATAATGATTTTCACCCAATCCCGTCCAGCCACCACCCAGGTTCTGCCCCCACCACGCCTCTTGGAAATTGGGTCTGGGGGCGTTTTGGGACCCCCTCTTCTTCATCTTCATCTTCCTCAGAGCACATAATGTCCTTGGAGGCCTTCCAGAATTCTAGGCCTGAAGGTTGTTGGGTCTAGGCTGTATCTTGTTCCGTAGGGTTGAGATGTTCCTCTATCCTTCTGCCTTGAAAAAGAGACTAAACAGGCTAAGGAATTTAGGGAATTGATATGGGAATGGGTAACAGGGGTTTGAGCTGGTGTGTTAAAGGTAAAGGGATAATATTGCTGCTACTCTAAAATCTACATTTACTACATAACTACTTCTAAGATCTACAAAAATTAAAAAAATTAAAACATCAAAACTCCAGGGTATCACAATCAAGAAAAAACGGTCAGGAGATGTATACGTGAGTCACCTCTGCCCTTAACCAGAGCTATGGAGTAGAGGTTATCCTTACAGGACTCATTTTTAAAACTTCAACCTGTGAGGAATCCCTTCTGTAAGTAATTTCAGTTCTGGGTTTTGAAAACAACAACCTTTTAACAATTCAGATAATATACATGTAGTTTTACAGAAACTGAAGATGTACTGATTCAGCAAATGAAGTTAAAGTCCTGATCACTTCAAAATTCATCCTCTACTCATTATAAAATGCTATTGTACCCTTGGATTGTGGTGGAGTTTTGAAAACTTTTCAGGGTTTGCCTTTGTACTTTATAGTGTCAACTGAATCCATCCATTAAAATGAAACCTTTATTCATACTCAGTTTTACAGAATATAACGTATGCTGATGGTTTGAAAGATGGATGTGAAAACCATCAACAATAAATTGAGCCCTTCTTGTAGCTCAGCGACTGCTGTCTGGACTGCCCTGCTAAATTGATAATGAGATGTTGGGACTGTGGTTGACTGTAACACAGCATTACTGCAAGCATACAGATTTCTCCTCCATCCCTGTACAAAAGTGCTAGTGGGGCTGATGAGGGAAATACGTGTAGCTTTAGATGGAAAGACAAAAAGAGCATGTGCATTCTATTGTAACCTGATAGTTTTGGGAGATATTGCCTTTGACTGAAACTAACCTGCTTATAGCGTAGAAATGTAGCTGTAGCTTTTTATAACTAAGATTAGTGAAGGGGAAATATTGTGTCCTCCTCTCTCTGATCCTTAAATAATTAAAGCCAAGTAAATGTACAGTAACATGATCCTTATGCTTTACTAAGAGGTTCATCTCTAACATTAAAAGCGCAGTCTGTTTTACATGGTGGTGGAGCCAGAATCAGACCTGTTGCAAAAAGACAGCTCTCCTTCATAATCTACAGAGCACTCTTTCACTGTCCACGTGGGAAAAGGCTGGGAGTTAACCTCTGCCTTCCTTCTCACTGTGCAGACATTGTATTTTGTCTGCACCAAGTGATTGTTTTAGTACAACAGGATCACAGTGAATTTGCTTGAGGAAGCAGAGCATCCAAGACCATACTGCCTTTACAGGGGAGTTCCCCCCATTACCCCTTCCTCAAAACAGTTTCTCACTGAAGATCCATTATTAATCCTATTGAAAGGGTTATTCATGCCCGAGCAACACCAGTAATCCAGCGTGCACAATGTCTAGCTGTAAATTGTGACATTAGCTATGAACAGGAGAATGATGACAATAGCAATGATGATGATAAAGTGCAAGACAAAACAGCAGTAAACTGAGAGCCTCCACTAGATCTGTATTTATTTCCATTATGAAAGAGTGACTTATTTCCCCCCCAAGTTTGAGGCTGATAAATCAGTGGGGCTGTCAGGAGCTTCTGTATGACCAGCTAGTAGGACTGAGAGCAGCCCATTGGCTTTGGGATACAGGGCTGGGACAGAAGTTTCTGGGGTGCTGAAGCTGGAAGCATCATCTCATAGACAGATGCTCCTGCCTCTGCCCTCCATAAGTCACAGCCAGGAGCAAACCACTGTCACTGTGGTGAGCACCGAGATGAAAGGCTCCTTTCCTCTGATCTCTCCGCTATGAATTTACCTGGGTGCCACACTGTATTTTATGCCAATATCTATTTTATTTTTCAAAATGAAAACATTATTGTTCCCTGCATTTCTGGTGTTGGCGGTAGCCTAGCAACTCCTGATGCTGCGTGGGAGATGGCGGCACATGTGCATTCATCCCAACAACACAGTGGTGCAGCATTCCACTTGCAGCTGGTTGTCATCTCCCTTTAATTTCAGCAATGATAAAGCTCCTTGCCTTCCCACACTCTCGATGTATCCCCACACTCCACACATCCATGGGGAAAAAAAAAAATAATTCTTTTCTTTCTTCTGAGCAACCCTAGCTGTCCAATGACTTTCCGTGTTCACTGCAGCTGAATAGCTGAAGCTATTTGCATGGAATTTGCAGCCTGTAGCACTCTGTGAACAGGTAATGGTGGAAAACATGGGGATACATTCAAAAACACATTTTCACAACATGCAAAATTTTGCAGACCCTTTCTTTCTTACTTCACTGAATTATAGAATCACAGAATGGTTTGGGTTGGAAGGGACCTTAAAGATCATTTAGTTCCAGTTCCCTGCCACGGACAGAATTCAGTGGCATTGAGTATTTTTTTTCTTTAACTGAATTTGGCCTAATTTCATTAATTATAAAGTTAAATTAAATATTTTCCCAGTTTGGTTGGGGGTTTTTGTGGGTTTTTTGTTTGTTTGTTTGGTTGGTTGGTTGGTTTTTTTGTGGGGTTTACCCTCTCCCTATCCCCACAGTTTGGTATGTTTTTGTTTGTTTGTTTAATTTTTGGTTTGGTTTTTTTTTTTTTTTGGTGGTTTGTTTATTGTTTGTTTGTGGTTTTGGTGTTTTGGTTTTGTTTGTCCGTTGTTGCTTTTGGTGTTTTTTTGGATTTGGTTTTGTTTTGTTTTTTTCTTTACCCAGAGAAATGAGTGAAAACAAATTACAGAAAATAAATCTGAAGTAAAAAGGTCACCACACTCAGGTCATTGGTGAAACATCAGAAGTTTCAGTGAATTCATCCAGCACTTTTGGAGCTGGAAACAGTCCTGTGAATGCCGATGCTGCATTTATTTGTACCGAAAAAGAAAGTGGATGTGGTTTGAGAAGAGAATGTTTAATTGCTGATATGTCTTTCTACATGTCAATAGTCTACAAGAAAACAAAAAGGTTTTCTTTTATAATGGCATTTGTTACTAGTGGCATTCCCACAAATCTCATTTATTTAATATCATAATACAACAGTATTATGATATTAAATTCACTGTCTCAGCCATACAAAATTAGTCTAAGTTTAGTGGTATAAAGCTAAAACACGGCTGACCCAGATTCCTTATTTACTTTGTTCTAACAGAATGAAAAGGACCTGAAATTGTGAATAAGCAAATTTCATTTGCATTATATTTTGAGTAAGGCTTCATTTGAAAGAGTCAGTATAAATAGCTGTTTTTCCCTATCTCATTCTCACTATTCAAAATCACAAGTTTAACACATTTTTCTTTTCTAAAAGCCTGTGTACATTTAAATAAAAAAAGTTCACTAAATAAGCATCTTGCAGCTTGATTTCTCAATGACTGTAATTTGTACTGAATTAGAAATGATCCATTTCAGTAAGTGCGTTGCCACTAACCAACTGACAAACTGGTAAATATTATTATTAATGCAGCATATCATGGTGATACTGGGAGGGCAACAGCACTGAAAAGCATGAACACATTGTCTGTCTGGTAAATGGCCAAGGGGTAACCCTAATCCTGAAATCAACCACATTTGAGAAAAAAACAAACAAAAAAAGACATTTGGCTTTGTAAGTTGCCAAGTGGTTACAATGGTTATGCTACACACCAATTTTTTCAGTAACAAGCAATGATAGATATTAAGAAATTTCTCCTCCTAAAGGAGTGATTTTCCTCCTGCAAAATTCAGGTGCTACTAATGATGATCCCCTTATTTGTAACTGCCAGTCTCAATTACTGCAGATCATTGTACCCCAGCATGAAAGTTCTACCCTTATGAAAGCCACAGCCAGATCAACAGGAGGATAGTCAGCAGCAGGAGTGACAGTGACATTACCCTTTGCCATATCCTCAGTCCAAGGTCAAACCCAAGATTTCTCCCTTGGTCCTTTCAGGGAGGACTGGAGCAGCACCCACTGCCCAGCCTCCACTCTCCATTGCAGCTTTGCTCTACTGGGAGAGTGCAGGCACAGATCCCATCCTCAAGAAAAGAGAGGCAGATATTATCTCTAGATGTATGTTTTACAGTTTTTGAAATACAAATCCAACTGTCAGTATAAAACTGAGGGAGGCGGGAGGTGGAAAGAAAGAATACATTTGGATTTTTAACAAATTCAATATTTTTCACCTGCACCAGGAGGTATGCTGCATGTGAAATAACATATGATGCAGTTCCTTTGAAATTTGGCTAGTTTGGACTAGTCTGCTCACAAGAAAGAGAGGTCTTCATATCTCCCAAACCATTCATTATTCCTTTAGAACCTCATGAACATCTTTTAGCACGGTTTGTATTGGAAGGGGCCTTAGAGATCATCATTTTTCTCTGTGCTTGAAATTAATGCAAATTATAAAGACAAATACTCGTGTGTTTACCAAAAAGTTGTTACCTATGAAGTTTTCAGTTCATGTGTTAAGTCAGCTTCTGACATGATTCTTGCACATTAAACTAATGTGTCTGTTATTTGGTAACTCACAGCTGTAGTTTTCTTATATTTCACAGCATTTTACTATGTGAAGTAGAAATGACTGAGTGCCAGACTTTACAACAGGCTCACACCAGAATATTGCTATTTATTGTAGCCTATGTTGGCATAGGGATCTGAGGGAACATTATGAAAAAAAGCATAATTGAAAAAAAATGTGGTTTAACTAAAATGGAATAGTTCTTCTCCTAAAGTAAAAAAAAATTAAAAAAAAGAATAGGGATATAGCTGTTCAGAGATGATCATATCAAATATAAAATTAATAATACTGTTCCTCTGACAGCATACAACCCTCTCACACTTTTTGTATATGTACGTTTATGTTTATATGTATATGTTTTAGAAGGGCATCTAATGGAAAAAACTTGTGGAATGAAGATCTCAAAACTGTATCATTATACAATAACTGTTTCAACAAAATTCCTGTTAATTACATTGCTGTATTACTTTTTAACAACATGTGTTCATCTTTATTCTGTACAATTTTCCTTAAGAAATAGAAAGCATTTCCTTGCCTATGATAATATATCTTCTAAGTTATGTTCACACAACCCCTGAGATAGATGAGTATAAACCCCATGTTGAGATTTCTGGATTATTTAACACCATTTAAAATTCAATCCCTTTGCATTTCCTTTTCTTGCTGTTTTAGATCGCCTGTTCAGGCATGGTGCCTACCAACAGTGAAGTCACCTGTTCTCTAAATTAAAGAGAAAATGGCAACAAGTTTGGGTAAATTTTGTGGGTATAACACAAGCACAGCATCACAGCACACATCTCTGTCTTGATGTAGGCTCTAGACAATGTCCATATCATATACAATTAACCTCAGTGCAATCCAACAGGACCATATGAGATACCTGTGGAAACATTTAAATAAGACATGGGATACCTGGTGCTGCAGAGCAGCAGCCTTTGCCAGGAACAGTCTTTCAGACTTCGGAGTAAAGAAGCAGGATTTGAGCCTGCAAATGCTGAGATGTGACAGATTCAATTCAAAAATATGCCTAATTACATGGGCTTTTTATATCAAGTTTTAGCTCCCAGTTTTCTGGGAAGTAATCCAAAATAACCTTGGTCACTTCAATTTCTTTTCTTTCCTACTCAGTTCCTTCTACTTGTTTCTTCCATTTCTAAAAGTATGTGTAATTTTAATAATTTAGTCCGGCTTTCTGCTGTAAGTATTTCTTCTGTTCTTTCATGTATTTTTTCCTGAGTGCACTTCTCCTTCTGCTTTTTTACCTTTGGGTGGTTTCTCATGGTCTGGCATTTCCATATGTGCATCTATATTTACTCCTCAATCACCCGGTTCCTCTCAGGTTCTTCCTGAGTTTTTCACTCTCTGTGATTTTCAGTCTCTCAGATAAAGAGTTGTGCTATCTTCTCTTTTTTTTTTTTTTTTTTTTAAATTCTGCTTTTTAAAGCATCTCCTCTTTCTCCTTATCTTCACACTCTCTCATTTATTTTTCATGTCTCTTTAGATCCTTTTGTTTCTCTTCCCCACCTCTATAACTTTCTACCTTTGAAATTTTTCATATTTCTTTCATTCTTGTCACACATCCCCCACTTTGAGACAGGGGGAGTCAGTATTTTTGGTGTACCCTTCCCATTAATACTAGTACTAACTGCATGTGTTATGCACAAAATCTCCATTTTCACTGCACAAATGCAGCCCAGTTCTTTGTATAAGTGTCTTTTTTATCCCACCTGCTCTGCAGCTTTACTGAAGATTTATGTTCGGTGAGTAGCTGTTCTCCAAATAAATGGTAGTTGTCCAAATATCATCTTTCCTCTCTACCCACATTGCTTGCTGTGTCCCTGCAGGCTTTTATGTACTGATAATCAGGTTTTCATATGCATGTATTGCCCTAAACACAGGTCATCTTAACAAGATGAGAAGTACTGGGGGAATTAGTGCAGGATCTTTCAGTATCTTTTTTATTTCACCAGGATAAATATGATGCTTTTTCCCTTCTACTTCAAACATATATAATAAATGCAGCACCAGGTTATGCAGACATAGGGTATTCCATGGATTCTGACCTTTCTCCTTGCCTTTATTGAGAAAAATTCTTCCCTGACTTCAGCTATGCAGTCCCATTGAATGCAATGCTGTGCTTCAATAAGGCTGCTTGCCTATAAAGAAGAGGAGAATCTGGCTCAGAAATACTATTCTGCATTGTTTTTCTCCTGTCTTGTATTGCACATCCCTTCTAATTTGCTTAAATATTTTTATTCCTCATATAAATTAAGCAGTACACAGTTTTTACATAATGAGAAAAGTTTATTCTAGAGGTAAGGATGTACAGAAATCCCAAACTTGTCTTCACACTAGTGTCATATGCAATCTTGTGTTACAGGCACGGTGTAACATCTTCTCTAAGACCCTTTTATTTCAAAATATGAATGCCTTACATTTGGAATGAACTGGAGAGGGGATTTTGTTCTACATTCAGTTGATTCAGTAAGAATGACCAAATAAGACATTTCCTAGGAATGAAACCCCTTCCATCCCAGAGTCATAAAAGCACATGAGAAAACATTAAATTCCTTCTCCAAACAACTGAAGATGTGTGTTCCTACGTATGCACCATTATCTCTGTATTGAGATAGAAAAACCATGTGAGGTTCTGGATCAATAGTACCTGCCACTAATGTCTCTGCACCAAAAAATTGGCTAATGCTGGTGTGCCAGTCTTTGCTTTAGTTCATCAACATTTATGGATGTGTTTGCACTACAATCCTGGCAAACGTCAAACAACCTTTAAACTCAGCACAGAATTTTGAATCTATACATTTTTTAATTAAAAAAAAAGTATCAGAGAATCATACACTGGTTTGGCCTGTAAGAGGCTTTGAAGACCATCTAGTTCCACCCCTCTGCCATGGGCAGGGACACCTTCCACTAGATTAGGTTGCTCCAAGCCTCATCCAACCTGACCTTGAACACTTCCATGGATGGGACATACACAACTTCTCTGGGGAACCTGTGTCAGTGTCTCACAACCCTCACAGTAAAAAAATTATTCCTAATATTTAATCTGAACCTGTCCTTTGTCATACTGAAGTCATTCTGACTTGCCCCATTGCTCCATGCCCTTGTCAAAAGTCCTTCTCCAGCTCTCCTGTAGTCCCACTAAGCAAAAAAAGATTCTCTAAGGTCTCCTTGAACATTTTATTTGTGCAAGTACAATCCCTTGTAAATAAAAAATATCAAATCCAGGAACAAATACGTCTACTAATGAGCTCCAGATTCTACTACTCTGAATTCGGAAACAGTGAAGTTACAATGAATTGCAGGGATAATTCTGCAAATGCAGTTCCTGATGGCGAACCGTGTTTAAATACTGCTTGTTTCTGCAGGTGTATGCTAGCTTGTGGGAAGCAAGATACAGGGAGAGAGAAAACTAGTTATATTCTCACTGTTACCAAAGCACACAGGGAAACTTTGAAGTCTGCTCTTCATTGTCTTTCCCTGCTTCTTTTGATGCTGAGCAGAAGCCGGTAGGTGTGGAGTTATAGAATCAGTGCAATAGGGACTGTTGCAATGCTGGACTTGTGGGATTGGCACACAAGAAAGTTTGGATTGGACTGCAGTAACAGAACAAAATATTGTGCTTAAGGAAATTTATGAATAGCTAGAGGATGCTCCTGTTCTATTCTAGCTCAGACTCCCTTTGGTTTCACAGTCCTAATTTTATTTTGGTTTTATCTTATGAATTGTTTACTTTGTTCATACAGGTAGGCCTTATAAAATAAATGTAACTGAACAAGTCAACCAAAATAAATATATAAAGTGCCAATTAATCTGAGGAAGAATATAGGCTAAATCACTTTCTAACATTTAGTGATCACTGGAGTATTTACGTTAATTAAATATTCAATATTCAGTATAGGGAGTTGTGAATATATGCCAAGATGTGTTGATATGGCCACGATGTATGACAAGTTTCCTGTAGTAAACACTAGGTTTAACTCAAACTGACTAATTTAAGTAACAAGTCAGTCACCTCAGACTGAGTATAAAGCTGAGGTACCCACTTCTGATCTGAGGACAGTGTGGGGCCAGGCATGACCTACATGATACAGATGCTGCATCACCCCTGAGCTCCTGTTACTTGGAACTCTAAGAACACTCATGCCAGTTGAAACATATTCTGTGAAGGTTTAAGAAAACAACTCTTAGTCTTGCATCAACCAGGCTCATACACTGACTTCAGTGAAGCTATCCCTTCCACCTTTGTGTAGAGATCAATATGGCCTTTTCATGAACAACAGGACTCGAAAAGAAGCTAATGAAAAAGGAGGCAGAAAAACGCATTTTCTCTCCTGTGCTGTGGCTTCCTTGTGCATATTTCCAAGAAGTAGATTCTAACCATCTATGGCAGAAATCAGCTTCAAATTGTCTGCAAATCTAATGGTTGTGAAGCACTATAAATTGGTAATAGACTTATCACAAACTGAGGCAAGCCTATGAAGACCCATGAAAAATAGAACAAAAGAACCTACCGCCATAAAGCAGTGCCTCTAGTTTCTTTTCCTGTAGGACAGATTCTGTTTGTTTTAAGAAAATATATTATATTGACTGTGTACCCTGTGCATATCAAGACAAATGGGGAAACTGCAGAATTAGAGAACTGATCCCATTTCTTCTTTCCTTTTCCTCTACAAAAAAGCATCAGTAAGGATGAGGTGTAAACTTAAACTGTCACTCTTTCAGCATTCCTCTAGTTATTCCACAACTTTGGAATTTAAACACTGAGTGCATTGCAGTTGTGAGCTCAAAAAACACCCGGATCTTCCACTTTCCCAGTCTTCAGAACTTTTAGGAGAGAAGTGGACAACTGACAGCACTACGTAACAAAACTCATTAAAATGCAGGAAGTATCTTGAGGTTCCTAATTCTATTACAGTGTGAACAATGAGTGCATTTGTGTTACTTAGCATTCTCCTTTGAGTTTAAATTAATCAATGAATGGAAATTTTGGTAGCAGCAAAAAGAGGTACTGCAGATGCTGAAGTGGGCAGCAAATGCTAGGACAATTTCTCTTAGGAAAAACACAAACCCCAACCTTTCCTCTACCATGAGTTCATACTAGTTCAGAGTCTACATGTAAGTTTGACGTTTTCTGCCTTTCCCCAACTCTTTAATTCAATAGCATGGTAAGGAATCTCACATGATGCTTTAACTCTGTGTCTGACTCTTGCAAAATATGCCTTATGTGGTGAGTAGCTGAATAAACCCACATGCATTTGTTCTGCTTCTTTCCATATTAATGCACCTCACTGCCCCAGAGCTGCTATTCACTATGATTACCAGACTGAATAACATACTGATTTTCTTTCACCAGCACCACTGCAGGATTTTCCCTACTGATTTTATTAACCTATCATACTGCTATTAAATGAAAACAAAAAACCTTTTAGATAATAATATGACCTGAGCTTCAGGCCTGTAGCCATGGTGCCATCCATTGTTTGTAAGAACCACTTTCCCTGAAGGGAGATGGTGTGTTGAGGCTGAATATACCAACTGCCACTTTCTCAGAAAAAAGCCCCTTTCACTCCCTGCTATGAATCAGTACTATTTGGACACAGAAGCTTCTTAGAAATACTCAGGATTATGCAATTAACTGGTTTGGATCTATGAGGACTAATCCTCATAGGTAGGAGGTGAAATATCAGGATGCATGGAGCAGAGGAGCAGGAATATTAGGTATTTTTTATTTCTGGTTGCCTCCAACAGTGTAAAAGACATAGTCATCCTACAGTTCTGAGCACGACTGTTCCTCCTAGTCTTGCTGGTTCTGTCACTGCTGTTGGAAACATCATACAAGTGTCAATTTCTATACTGCTCCACCTATGAAAATGTAACACAACAGCATATCAAAGTCTTTTAATAAATCCTTCACATACAATATGTTGGTTTGGCAGAGAGATCATAGAGGGTTAGCAGCTGCCTAAAATGAAGCAGCTCTTGAGAGGAGAATCAAACTTCCTAGTATTTCACAAGATTTCTATTAGCCATGAATCCTACAATGCTGAGTGCTCTGTAAGTCTTTGCGTGAGTTTAATTTGTAGAGAGGAACAGCTTTAAATTAGGAACTTTGTCACTGAAACAAAACTGAATTTTTAGTTTTGAAGACTTAAAAAGTATTTGTGCTTCTTCACTAGGGAAATCTCAAACCTGGCCCTACATCAACTTTGTCAGCCCATTTCATTAAAACCTTAATTATTTAGGTAGCTAAACATGTAAATTGAGGGATAATGGACATTGTTAAAATTGATACATTTACTAAAATGGTATAGTTCAATGAGTCACATCTGAGATAACATTATAGAAATTATTGTAGTCCATTCAGAATCAATGGATAAATTTGTATCTTGGAAATATTTCAGTAAAAAACTGAATTAAATATTATCTGACAGTTTACACTAAGGTATCTGCTGAAGAACATGTATTAATGTGAAGCAGGATGGAAAGAGGCCCTAATTTCATGGCTTAACAGTTTATTCATCAATGCACCCTAACTTTCTTTCAAAATTACAAAAAAATAAAAAATTTACCCAATAACAGATTTTATTTCCTCTTCCTACTCTCTGTAATATGCAAACATATTGGATTAGTCAGATTGCTAGAGTGATTATTATGTGAAAAACCTATTTTATTAATTAATTTACTTTAAGGTCTACTTTAATAACAACCAGTTATAGCCCTCTAAGTCAGCTAAGTTCATAGTCTACACCCTAATGGAAAACAACACTTAGGTGTGCTGAGTCACTCTCTAGAGTTGCTTATTACCTTCCATGAAAAAGATTCAAGGCTAGTGACACTGCATTTGCTCACTAGGACAAAGAATTTCTTTTTAGCCAGTTTCAACACTGTAAATACATGAACTGCACACACCAATTCATGGTTTGTGGTCATTCCTGCCCATAGGGAAACAAGCAGAGTCCCTTTTTTCCCTCATTGTATATAAACAAATATTAAGTCAGCAAACTTTTCTCTCTTCATAAATCTGCACTTCAACGTTTCTTAAAACAGAAATTCTGACAGAATAAAATACTAAATTGGTGTTGAAAAATGAAGTTAATGTTCAAATGAAGAATGTGGGAATATGTACCCATTTATACATGACTAGAATATATTTATTTTAGTGCAGTTCAGTATTACCCTGAAGTTAGAAGTCTATGATACCATCTCTTTTTGACCACTGTCCTCATTTAAGCCTGAGTAAATAAAAAGAAAAAAAAAATTACAAAATGTACTTTTTCTAACTGAATTTTATGTTTATTTTCAGGCATATAGTAGGATTTTGAAAAAGACTCTGGGTGACCTAGTAATATGAAACCTTCCAATACCAAAAAGGGCTACAAGAGAGCTGGAGAGGGACTTTGGACAAGGGCATGGAGTGACAGGACAAGTGGGAATGGCTTCAAATGCAAAGAGGGCAGGGTTACTATGAGGGTGGTGAGGCGCTGGCACAGGTTGCCCAGAGAAGTTATGGATCCACGGAAGTGTTCAAGGCCAGGTTGGACAGGGCTTAGAGCAACCTGGTCTAGAGTAAGAAGGATTGGGACTAGATGATTTTTAGGTCCCTTATAACCCAGATAATTTTATGATTCAATGCTTCTGTGATTCTATGACTAATCTCTGACATCTGCTACTAAATCTTTTCTGATAGCTGGAGAGACATGACTATACTTTTGTGTAGAGCATAAAATGTGTGTCTGTGTAAACCTGGATTATTAGTAAGGTTATGCTGTAGAGAAATCTGTTTTAGGAATGACTTGTATAGGGAAAGAAATGAATAAGAAATTTCAAGAAATTTACTTGATTAAGTTCCTCTTTTTTTTTTTTTTTTTTTTTTCCTTTGTGGTGTATAAGAAGTGTCTATGGGAAAAGTTTTAGAAGAGTTTTGTTTGGGGATATTTTGGTCAATTCAAAATCCTTGTCTTAGCTATCCCTGGGTCAAACGTTGCTCTGCTGACTGGAAAATTCATAGTACTGTCATAGAAAGAATTATCTTTACTACTCCTTTTAAAACTTTTTTTCCCACCCATTATTTGATATGAGGGCCTTGGAAATACTCGGGTGTAAAAACGGTCTTTGTTAAGATCAATCACTATTTGCCCTTTGAATAATGTGTTATATGTTCACAGACTACATCTTTGAAACCTCCAATGAACCCTCCAGAAGAAACCAGAAAAGCAATATTTGAATTTTCTCACATTTATATTTAAGTTGAGGATGAAAGGGGGGAACAAGAAGGGAAAACAAGCAGCAATTTTTATCAAACGGCTTTGAGGTTCTTCTGCATATATCATTTAGGAAGAAATAATGTATGGATCCAAGGATTCTTTAAAGTACCTTCTTCAGGACCAGAATAATGAGATGTTTCAGCGTGGTCATTTCAGATGGAAAGTGGTTTGAAAGACACAAGAGGCTTGTAAATGGTTTGACTGTAAAAGAAGGTGTGTTCTAACACCACTGAATGACACTTCAAAGAATAAGAAGAATAAGGTAAAGCTATGTTGCTTGCCGGTATCCTGAATTTTAAGGCTGTGAAACCATCACAACTCAAAGAATTATTCAATGTGTTTTCAAAGACAACTTTCAAAACACATTTTTCCATTAAAACTGTCAGTTTTGTAGTGCAGCCATAGTTTCAAAGTGTAGCAATGCAATATTCTGGTTTAAATCAAATATAGATCACATATTTTGTGTTTACATATTCTCAAGCCTTAATACTATGGGTTGTTGTAGGCCCTTTTTTAGAACTTCAGTGTAATAAGAAAGGACATCATAGTAGTGATGCTATAGAGAAAACAAGTAAGATGCCTTAGGAGAAGTAGCTTTCTTTAGGTCTCCAGGTGAAAGCTGAAATTCTTTCCTGCAGCTAGCTTTCCTTTGAGCTGCAAATTTCTCATCAGAAAACATACAATTATATCCTCTAATTTATAATATGAGGAAAGACAGACTTCCCAGTCCTAAGTGTTGTTATGTGTCAATCCATAAGTTTCCCTAGCAAATAAAAAACAACCAACTTTTTTCCTACACTCCACACATATAGAGAGAAATCAATCATCATTTATACAAACCCTCTGGTTTTAGTTTATCATAATTGTATAATACATTGACTTTTTTAAAAGTGGGAATTATTATCACCCAATCACCATAATCACCCTCTTGTATGGGAATGAATAATCTTTCTACCCTTCTTATGGCTGTAACTATATTGCAGACCAATGATTTTTTTAAAAAATAAAACTTTTTGTATTTGTTGATTTTTTTTTTTTTTCTGGAGCTGAAAAAACATCCTACCAAAATCCAGGACACCATTTTTTAAGAGGAAGCTTAATCCTAGGAATACTGAACAGCAGGTTTTGTAATGAAATTGGCCTATGTATATAAAATTTAGGTGAAAACTAGCCTCTCCATTGAAAAGATGAGATATCTACTTTCCAGAAGCAGCTACTATCCATCAGTAGCAAATGTCTAGTTCATTCTCTGAGAAATCTTTTTTAGCTAATATAACAATTTACATCCATGTCCAGTATTTGGCATATAGTCAAGAAGTAGGCCAGTCTGACATATCATTTAGATACTAATGTGTTAGATTGCATAAACAATTTACTTGGTCCCTTTTCCTTGGTGAAATTAGAAGGTTCTATAAAGGCAATTTAAAGCCCAAAAAGGGAGACAGGCAGGCAGACTGATACTACTTTTAAATTCTCTGGAAGAAACTTGAAGCCTCATCTGGTGATGTTTTGAATCCTGTATGAGAGCATATTGGCTAAAACCACTACGTTTGGATGAGACCCTAATTACGAAGTACATTTCAAGTCTTTTCAGACTCAATAATGTACCACGGGAAGGATCACAAGTGGTTCTCACTCTCAAGCTATTTCAGTAGGCGAGGGACGGGTGTTGGTGCTGATACAAAGGACTGCAGCACTCTCAGATGTGGGAGGGACAAACATTACAACCCTCTCGCAGCTCTGAGCAATGACACTCTTAAATTCCACCTCTTGAATGCCAAAGTCCTAAAGTTAAAATAACAGGTTGCCCTCATGCCTGCAGATTAGTAACTGAGAGTGTTCTCTTGTGCAGTGGGAGGAAAAAAAAACAAAAAACAAAAAACAAACAAACAAACAAAAACCCCCAAAATAAAACAAACCAAACAAAAAACCCAAACCAAAACAAACAAAAAAACCCAAAACAAACAAACAAACAAAAAAACCCAAACCAAACCAAGACCAAAAAAAAAAAAAAAAACAAAACAAAAACCACAACCAAACAAAACACACACAACACACACACACAAAGCAAGCAAACAAACAAACAAACAAACAAACCCACACCTCTCTGCAACTACCTGAAAGGAGATTGTAGCCAGGTGGGGGTTGGTCTCTTCTTCCAGGCAATTATCAGTAAGACAAGAGGGCATGGTCTCAGGCTCTGCCAGCGGTGGTTTTGGTTGGATATTAGGAAGAAATTCTTTACAGAGAGAGTAATCAGGCATTGGAATGGGCTGCCCAGGGAGGTGGTGGATTCTCCATCCCTGGAGGTTTTTAAATGAGACTGGATATGGTACTTAGTGCCATAATCTAGTAACTGTGGTGGTAGTGCATCAAGGGTGATCCACTTGATGATCTCAGAGATCCTTTCCAATCTGGCTTATTCTCTGATTCTATGATTCCAGACAAAGAGTTGGAGCAGGATTCTCTCTACGTGCAGCGTATTTTAGTAGGTTGTGAAATCAACTCTCCCTCCTTGAAAAAAAAAAAGGTTTGAGTGTCTTCAGAGGAGAATTCCTTCTCCAGCTTGCATAAACATGTAGATTTAAAGCATGAAAAATTACAGTCGCATTAACTGGCAAGTGTACTTATCTTTGATCTGAGAGGAGGTAGAGAACTTAAACAGGGATTTGCTCACTAGGAAGGTATGGTGAAATTCAAGCAGAAGTCTTACAGACTCAAGGTGCTCATGGGAATGCTCCATTTTAGGGAAGACTGTGACAGCAGACTTTATAGATCTATTCAGAGAGAAACTTGCTGCTCCACCTAAAGAATTTAAAAAGAAGGACAAGCAAAATTCAGCTTTTATTAATGATAAAAAGTCCCAAAGGTCATTATATATTGAGTTGGCTGTCATTTGAACATTTCCCTGGCCAGAAGAAGTGAGACGGAAGTAAGTGTTTCTAACAATGGTTTAAAGTTTTAGCACAGAAAGGTTTTGAAAAGCATGTGCAAAGAAAGTAGAAGAACAAGCACTGTGAGAGGGAAAAGACTTCAGCGTGAGTGTGCAATTCTGAACTGACTCCACAACTGAGGTATAGAGTGAAGTAGGACTACTTGAAGAATATACTTGAAGAATATACTTGAGTTGGTAACTACTTTTTTTTTTTTTCCACAAACAAAAACTATATGAACACTTTCTAGTTAATCCTGTAACACCAGGGCTCAGGCTTCTGTTAAACACTATGTTGTATCTCACATCTCTCAATCTTTACTCTCTTTTTTTTTAAGCAAATGATCTTCCTTGAGCAATTACTTTAGGGGGATTTTTTTCACTACATTTTGACATATTCCTTCTTATATGATTTAGATGACTTTTTTTTTCCTTGGATTTGTAGAGATGGGTGGCAACCTATGAGGAAGTACATTGTACTTTGAGAAGGCACTTTGGGAAGTTAATGAGGAAAACCACCTCCAATCTTCTGGTCACCTCCAACAGATTTATATATGAGTGTAATGAGGTGGAATGAAAATTTGGTCATGGAGCCACTTGTGCTGAGAAAGTTTTAAAAACAGACAAAAATTTAGATTTTGCTTACTATAGGAATATGATGAGAAAACAGCACATTAAAGCTGTAGATCTAAGAACAGTCAGATGAGAGAAAAACAGTTACACTTTCATAACCTCAGGAAATGAAGCTGGGCATTTGGGTCATGCCTAAAAATGGATGGGTAAAATAAATGGGGTTTTCTAACAGTTTGTCAAGGCAGATATAATGTCTGTGACAAATAAGACAATCTGCTGAGTATATCCTTCATCTGTGAGCTAAGCTTTTGTTACTTCACATAGCACATGGAAGCGTTTACAAATCTGGACTTGAGTCCTGGTCAAATATTCCTAAAAATCTGGAGCTTAATTGTGGTAACATAGATTTTAGGTAAGCTTGAGATCTTTGTGAATGAAAGAAAGACTGAGAGCTGTACAGCCCTTTTCTGTGACAGATATGTATATCTCTATTAGTACCACTATAACCACAACATTGATGAATAATTGGTGAAACATGTGGCGAAACAAAGCTGGATATATTTTGCAATGATTCATTTAAAGTTCATCAGACTGTTACGATGGCTGAAGGGATGTTTTAAATATTTCCTTGTTTTTTAATTTGGCTCATTTTTAAAAAGATTTTTAATTAGCCTCATTTCTCAAAGCAAAGTAAGCTTTGCTGATACATTTAGACCTGTGATAAAGAATGAGTCTAATAAGCTGAGGAGAGAAAAATTTGTGTTATCATGCTTTTTTTCCCCTTTTATTTCTTGCACTTATTTATTGATGATTGATTTTAACCCAGAAAATTTTCAATTAACCATACATATAATGAAAAGGCTCAGAACTGGTCTTTTTAAAGACTCTTTCCATTTGTGACTTTGTAGATTCATATGTTCACAGGATGGCTGCATCTCATGATTCCAGTCAAGCCAAAAAAATTCTAGTTCTGGCTCACCCAGCACAGATTTTGATCCCCTCTGTTGATTTCTTACTGTGTCCAGGCCTTAAATCTGTCTTCATTCTGCCTTGGCATTGGACTGAAGTGGTTCACGATGGGTCTGAATTTTAGGGTTGTTCAGATGGGTTCCAGCTCCTGTTACCACTTGCATGACCTTCACTGTTGAGTTATCAGCCAGCCCTCTGTTCTGACAGTATTGCTAAGTTGTGATCTTTTGATTTGATGCATCCATTAGGTCCTTAAGAAAAGCTGCTGCCTTGAAAACTGTGGTAGATACCTGGTTTACACACATAGCTGTTTATAGCTTATGCATGCTCAGTTTTATATTTCTCTGTATTATTGTTCTGAATATTGATCGAAAATGCTTCATAAGAGATCCAGTTCAGCTGCTCAATCTTCATCTAAAACTTGGCAGCAACTGCAACACTTTCTGGTCTTGGAAACAGAAAGAAAAATGATTTTTAACTCCTTTATGTATGTAGAACTATACATGTTTGTGCTGCAAATATCTATGCAAAGTATATGTATCTACAACATTCTATAAGTACTACTAGAGTTATCCTGGTCATTTTATTCACACTATGTCCTAAAATAGACTAATATTAATAGCCAATTACACAAATAGACAAAGTGGGAACTGATTGCTTGATTTAAGAATAGGATGGGAAAAAAACAGTTATTTTCATAGCAAAGTAGTAAATGGTTGTTTTAAAACAATGAATCTATTAAATGAAATTTAATTGAATAAAAATTAAAAAATTAATAACAGAACCTAAACCAGCATATACAAGTGTTTTTTCTTTTCTAGAACAAGATTTGGTAATCCTGCTTCTTATTTAGCAAAAATTGCCCTGGTGGACAATTAGATATTGACAAGAGAGGGGAGATTCTAGTTTGGTTGGGACACTAGAGTTTTTTTAAAACATATCGGGATGAAAAATTGCTAATGAGGCTTTTCTTGACAAGCTTGCACGAATTAGCTATCGTAATATGATAGTCT
The DNA here is from genome assembly GCA_038380795.1 of Pyrocephalus nanus. Lineage (NCBI taxonomy): Eukaryota > Metazoa > Chordata > Aves > Passeriformes > Tyrannidae > Pyrocephalus > Pyrocephalus nanus. The sequence goes on along the minus strand of CM076263.1, from coordinate 48,782,954 downwards.
TTAATAAATAATAGAGAGTCTTTTTTAAGGCAGTTTTTAGTAAAAGAAATTGTCCTGGTCATAGCAAGTGCTCGCTCTGATCTGTATATTACCTGTTTGTGGCAATAATTCTCTGCTGTCATGTTGTGTACCTGAGTGGTTTCTATGAAAGCATGTACCCCCTGATATGAAAATCTATCCTTCTCTTCGGTTCTCTCTCCCTGATGGATGTATGAATGCATGTATGTGTATGTATACACACATGTATACATACATATCTGCAAGACATGAACAAAATTCCCATAAAAGTAAGCTAATGCAATTCTTGGCTCCTGGGATTTAAATGGAGCTTACGCATAAAGTAGTCTTGCAAAAACTGTCATGGAGATTTACCATCCAAGACAAAATTATTGTTTATCACCCTTGTCACAGTGACAATGAGGAGGATACCCAATCTAAAAGAGAAAACAGTGAAGAAGCATGAGTTGATTGACATATCCTAATGAAATACATGCATTCTAAAGCAGATTGAAATAGCTTTGGAATAATTATTGTAACTGATACAAATATGGTTGATGAAGATTTTATTCTGTAAAACCAAACAAGGTCCAAGTCCCTGTAAAACATATGCCTTACATTTAATATGCTGAATGTAGACAAGTGATACTATCCAATACAGATTACCAAGTGCACAAAGAGGAAAGTTTAGTCAAAGTTCATTCTAAGGTCATACACTCAGTGCAACCATCAATCTGGACAACCTCTCGGTAACCTCCACATACTTTCAGACAAGCTCTGGGATCTTTTGTGTCCTGATTAGAGCATACAAGAGTTAATTTGTTTTAAATAGGAAATTAAATAGTTATGTAAAGTGCTATATGAGGGTCACAAAATGGTTTTTGAGGTGCATTGATGAGAGCTGTTTGGAATTCCTATTCCACGCTCTTGCTCCTGCAAAGAGGAAGAGCAGAATGACTGAAAAAAAAATAATTACAAACTCTTCATGGTGAAAAATCATGAAAGAAAAAATCTTAACTGAACGCTAAAAGGGCAGATCCTTAGATGGCTTAATTTTTAGAGACATTGTCTCTCCATCCCACTGTCAGGAGGCCATGTAGAACTCATGAGCTTCTCATAGTGCATAAAGCATACTGTATGCTGGAGGATGGCAGGAGCAATGCAGGACTAGGATTCTGGCAGAAAATAGCAAAAGAAAGAAAAAGAAAGAAAGAAGAGGTGTAAAAGCTCAATATTTTCTCCATATGAGCATTGTAAAAACAGGTGATACAGGGACCCTTTTTGGGTTTTCAGTGATTTTTCTGGAAGCTGCAGATTCCAGGAGCACTGGTGTTCAGAATTTGGAGAACAGGCATTTGGCTGAGTGGGGAAGATAAGAATGATGAGAGAGGCAAGAGGCCATAAGAAACCTGATGTCATGAGTGACATAAGACTTGAATCCATACAAAGCAGAGGAGAGAACCTTCATCCTGGATTCTAAACCAAAGACAACTATTAGTGAAGAGGATGTGCTCTCAAGAGTAGACTTAGCATCTTTCTGCTTCTGCTTATAAGCCAAGTTTTGTCTATCAAAATGAAGACCGATAATATTTTAATAATAATTTTGTCTTTCCTTTCTTGATAAGTGAAATTATTTAAGTGATTCCACACAGCTACTTCCTGAGGAGCTGGCCTACTGATAAAACTCTTATCATTCAAAGAAAATATTTAATGGGTTAAATCCAGTTTTAAAAGGAAAAGAATTGATTAAAATGTGTGATGCTTCATTTCAGTAACATGAGATTTACAGGTATTGAAATATTAACCCTGAAAATCATGATTTATGAATGATAGCGGAAATCCTGAGAAGGCCCTTTCTTGTACTCACTAGTGTTACAAAATCCTGATATATGAGAACCTGATATTATAAAAGAAAAGTAGGAAGGGGAAAATAAAGTATGATTGTGGAAAAAAGAAATTTTTAAACTGTTTTAATATTAAGTAACACTAAAGGCCTTTATCCCATACCTTTAAAAAGGCAGTGGAAGAGAAGCAGAGGTTAGATGAAACAAAAATTAGTCAAATGCTTATATTAGGTGACAAGCAAGGCTCTGAAGATGTGGTGATGTGATTCATGGAAGCCCTGAAATGTTTTCAAGCTTGTTCTTTAAAATTTTCTTACCTAGATATTGGGTTTTTTGGGGAGATTTTGCAGCAGTTAAATCACTGAAAATTATGTTTCCTAGTACAGTATTCTGCTTCTTGTAGATCATGGAAACATGAAGCAGAGCAGAAAAAGTAGAAACAAAGCCATTCAAGTGATTTAAAATTAATAAACAAAGTTTGCCTTTCAGCAATTGACTTTTTTTTTTTTTTTTTTTTTTTTTTTTTTTTTTACTGTATTCAGATCAGTTCTTGCGGTGCTGTGACAGCAAGGAGAAGTTTTTTACTGCTCAGTCATACAGTGTTTCAATATTACCCATACATTCAGTTCTAATATTTTGAGGACAAACATAGCAATTTTGGAGATTACCAGGCACCATACTGTGTCAATGTTTCCAGGGATGAACAACATAGAGTAACCAAAAGAGGACATCCTTATGACATGAAGAGGCAGACATGCTCTGAAACAAAACTGTGATACTTCTGTGAGCTACAGATTACTAGTATGCTATTGTAGATATGACACTGTATGGTGATGTGGATGTGACTTTTGATGTGATTTCAATTGCAGTGTAATTAAGGAAAATTTCTGCAGAATTCTACCAGTTAAGTAGTCACTGTGTGGGAGCTCAGACTACAGTACCGAAAGGGATCTCACATGGTCTCCTCCTATTCATCCCACTGCCTTATAGTTCACAGTGTGCCAGCTAGTGACAGGATAGGTGAAAACTTGCTAACCACACTGACCATTAGTAAGCATCAAGCTGATTTATTATGAATATAAAAATATAAAAACTCTTGCAATCTTTTATTCTAGGCTGCAAGAATCACATTCTCTTCTTTTTCTCCTTTGTTCCTTAATAAGCATTAAATGTGGTTACTTTAAAATATTTTAAGGAAATTTCAAATCATAAAGAAATTACGATTATTTTTAAAAATAAAAATGTGACTGGTAGTGTACTCTGATGAATAAATGTCAAGTAGTGAGAAAAAACAAATCACAAATCACAGATCACCTGCATTTATATTGAAAAATTCTTCTTCAAAATTACTTAGTCAGTAGTTATGAAAAATTCTCAGACTTAGGAAAATCTGGATAATTCTTTGGTTTCTTAAAACCTAGAGTGGTTTCTAAGTGATTCAAAACTGCAAAAGACACAATTGCAATTTCAGGAGACAGAAATTGCAGTTTGCCTCATGGTCTTGGACTTCATGATATTAAGGGTCCTTTCCAACTTACATGATTTTATGATTCTCTAATTCCTCTTCAGAGCCTGTCTGATCTGAGACTAGGGTCTTGCAGCAGAGATGCAAGTGATAGGACCAGGATGGGTAGTAAATAACATCTCTTCTCTGCCTTTTCAACAAGTTAATCAGCACGGAAGAAGAAAAGTTTGTGAGACAAATCGGGCAGGGACAATTGGGAAACCAGGAGAAGATAAGGTTAGGATCAGATGATCTTAAGGGTCTTTTCCAATCTTTGGTTTTATGATAAGACAGGGACAGAAATGAAAAAGGCAGAGAAGTTGACCATAGCTGGCCAGGCAAAACAGTCTTCCAAAATTCCAGAAGTAAAGCTTGCATCATCCATGCAAGAAGTACTGTTGGGGAAGACTTGCCCAGGCATGGCTTGCTTCTTACACTGCAGTAGCCATGGTACAACAGAAACTTGCTGAAGAGTTGGCTCAGTGCAGAGGTAGTCAAAACCTCAGTTGTCGAGACCATGAATTTTGTCCTGTTGAAAGAGCTCAACTGCCTGGAAAAACACATGCACAAAAGGCAACACCACATTTTTCTAAACTATTGATATGAATGTGAACATTGCTATCCAAAAAAAACAGTTCTCATGTATTAAATAAAATTTGCAGTGCTTTATTGCTTACAGTTAACTTGCTCTGCAGTGATATACAAGTAGTGATTTGCAGACTTGAGTTTGTAAATAGAATCAAAAGCTGCTTGGGTATTCCCAGTGTTACCATTTTACTAAGGAATTCTCTTATGTCACGATCTGAATGAGTTTAGTTAAGCTGTTTAGTCACAGGAACCCCAGGTCGAAAACTGTAGCCTTATAGTGTAGAGCAGGCAAGATTTACTCATTAACAGCTCTAAGTGTGCCATCTGTGATGACTAAATCTTCTCTAAAAACTTGAGGATCGAGTAAAATGATTTTTTCCCATATATTTTTGCCATTTTCTCTTTGAAGGAGAAAATATCACTTTTTTATTCAATCAACAAGTAGGCATAAGTGTTAGCAGATTAAATTTGATCATAAAAGAAGTGAAAGTTTGAACTACTGTATCTTTTAAACTTGTTTGGATAAAATTTCAAAGTGCTGTCACTTGAGTCACATTATCCTCTGCTGGCATCAATGACATATCAAAAATAATCATACAGTTCTGACAGAGATTAACCAATGCTGAGTTTATACTGAATCTATAGAAAGGTTATCAAGTACTCACGTATTATTCATATCAGAGTTATCCTTTGGGTCTTCAACTTGCAATGACAAATGTGTTTATTCTAAATCATGCAGTTGAAAAAAACCCCAAACAAAATGATGTATTAGCAAAAGCTAAAGCAAAAGCAAAAGCTGAGAGCAAGAACAGCCTACTGCCTAGATCAAAGCTTTATTATTGTATTAATTTGAGTAGATCTGTGCTGATTTGTATAGGTCATCCTGAAGACACCAACTTTAGTGAATAATTTGAGAAATCAAATGCAAAAGAGTTTTAGAGAACACATTTTATGTCTTTGTTCTCCCTGTCCTTGATAACAGAGAAGTTATTTGGCATAACTGCATTTACTCCGTACAATGGAAAGTTAAACAGAAATAGAACTAGCACATGCTTCATTTATGTTACTTCAGTGACACAGACACAAAAATCTTGAGAGACCTATCAGGCATGCACTATATTTTACATACAAAAGTGGTATGTAAGTTAATAATTTATTTACTGTATATTTTATGGATTACTTCTGTAGGTGAGACAATACCTGTACAGCTCTGATGAAAGAAATGAGATTTAGAAATTGCCTGGCATGTGGTAACACGATATTGTAGTACTAATCACCTATACCACTTGGCATGTGCTGCTTCTAACAAGAATCAGCAATAACCAGCCCTGGTTTCAAGACACCAGTTAATAAACAGAACCTCTAACTTTCCATGATGAGTAAGATTGAAATATATTCATATCTGTGATTACTTATTTATGTGTATGCATAAAAATGTATTTTAAAAACCAATACATATACAACTATAACTGTTTAGTTTACATTATATGTGAGCATACTTAGCATATGCAATTTATTGCATATGAATTTAGATGAATTCTGAATCAATCTTACTCATTACCAGTTGTCTAAAGTTCACTTTGTTTATTCCTCTGTACTTTTTAAGTATGCCATGGCATGTTATCTAATAGGTCTCCAAGACAGAGATTATTAAATAAGGGAACAATATGAGAGAAAGCAATTTTTAAAGAAGGTTAGATAATTGGGTCACTTAAGAGAACTGTTATCACACATTACTCAACATTTTCTGAACTCAGCATCTACTTCCAATTGAAAGATAATTGTATTTTCCAGAGTGGAAACAGTATTTAGTTTTCAAACTTTCCTGGTTTTAATAACACAGGCACTTCAGGAAAACATGTTAATTTGCATGAATTTATAGCCAAAATGGGTAAGGCCAATACTGGCCACAAAATGCTGTGGCCAAACAATAGATGAGTGGTTTCCATCAGCGCTTGCAGTATGTAATTCACTGAGTATTTCAGGCTATCCTTTGGCATCTTAATTTCTCCAGCAGTTTTCCCATGTCAAAGGCAACTGACCACTATCCCAGTTATTTATATTTCCAAGTGAATTAACAAAAGCAGCTTTCATGGTTTTCTTCGGTGTTTCATACCACAGATATGTCTGGTTGGAAAAGTAGGTTTATATTGAATTGGCCTTGAAAATAACTTTAAGATGATTTATGGAAAAGGATTTCACATAATGACTGCATTTGGTAAAGCTGAAAACTGCTTTGTTGGTTTTGTAACTTTGAGATGTTCCCAAGGCCTGGGGGATGAACTCTCTGTCTTCAGCCCCTCTTCTAGAGCTTTCCAATCCATTACATATTAATTGTCCTAAAACCTATTTCCTGCATTGTTTCTGTCTTTCTCTAAGGAACAATGCGCTACAGAAAACAAACCTGCAAGGAAATTCAGAGCAGAGATATTTTTGCAAGTAATTTGTTACCCTTACAGGAAAGATTATTTTGCTTTTTTAACAACCTCCATTAAAGTCCAAGGCTGGATCCTGTGAAGCGCAGAGCACCTAGTGATACTGCCAGCAAACAGCTGTTGTCTTCAGCAGGCTCTTACAGCTCTTGCAAATTTCTATCAGGCCTATAATACTTTGGAGATTAGATGGAGAAATTAACACCTAAAAACCACCCAGAAGCTTGTGTGAGTGACTTGCTCTGTATTTATCTTGAGTATTATTTTATACCAGCACATAAAACCCCAGGGAATCTTGTTTTCCTCTCCTACCTTGAACCCGCCCTAATGTCATGTCACGTTTAGCTACTTAATGCAGAAAATCATCCATTGCATCGTCAAAGGAAAGAATAGAAAAAGAGTAAAAGTGATTGAGTAAAAATGGTGGTATAAAAGCAGTTTGATGCCTCCTTTGGAATTTGTAGGAAATTAAAACAGCTCCCCATTGTTGAGAATGAAAGACTATTGTTCTGGAAAAGCAAGAGCCATTAAGCTACTTACACATTTACATTGATTTGGTGAAAACTTAATGAAGTTAAATTAATACAAGCCATATGCAAACCAATTCAAATGCGTTCACATGGGGTTTTCACCAGTTTAACTGATTTAAAACCAATATTGTGCATAAACAAGGCCCTATATCCTTTTTTTCTTCTCCTTTTCAGACTGAAAATTCGGTAATCATTTCAATTTAGATTTTGATAGCTCTACATTAAAAGCATAGCTGTATTGCTATGTAAGCCTGAGTCTCCTGATAATTAATACAGTGCATGTCCTTTCAGAAGGAGATTTCAAATTCAATTTTTTTTTTTTTTGTTAGCCAAATGCCATATGCAAACAGTTGACTTCAAACCTGGTGCAAAGACACCTTGGATGACAGAATCAGAATCATGACATTGTGACTGGAGGAGGATGAAAAGTCCACACTTCAACATTGCAGCGTAATTAATATCATGCAAACTCTATAATAGTGCTCAGAAAAATGTTAATTCAGAGCCTGACCATGGCCACGATGGGCTTCTTCAGTTCAGCAGGAAGAAAGTATTCCTGAGATCTCTTCATCTGTCCTACTTCCATTTCACTTCATGCTCCTTCCTGAAAAATTCCTTCTATCAAATGGTCATTAGCAGCAACTTAGTGTCATGCTTGTTCCATGCTATTTATCAGAAAAGAAAGAAGAGAAAAACCCTTCTTAGGACATACAGAAATGAAAAATGTCATTTATATTTCATATTGCTATAGTGACACGAGTGTAAAATGATGGCATATTTCTTTCTGATTAAAATCCTGCAATGGCATTGGCCTGAAACACGTGTTTAATGTCAGATCTCTGCCTGAATATGTACTACTATACTATGCCTCTAAATTCTTTATTGTTCACATTTTTTAATACTTATGCCCATTCCTTCAAGTTTCCAAAGTGCCAGGATTATGAGCTGAACACGTATCTCCTGGTATCTCACTTTGTAGTGTGACAGATTTGCTATCTGTAAATATGAGCAGGTTTGGGAAACCATTCCTCTTCTGCAGCTGAGAGCAACAGTGGTTACATGGACATTCTTCTCTATTTTCCATCAATATTTATGGCAGCTCAAAATGTCAAGAAGTCCTTAGGCATTGCTGAAGGAAAGATGTGTTTGTCTTAAACTCTCTCAATATCCTGCATCTCAGTCTTCACTGACTTTCTGTGGTGACAATTTTGACAAGGGAACAAGGTACAGTCTAAGGTCGTTACCTGTGGTCCTTAAAATCAGTGGTTTAGTGAACTTGTAGAAGGAGAGGAGAAATTCACAGAACTACTAAAACACGTACTAAAAGTTTCCAAAAAGTGGAGAGTGAGGATGCTAACATCAACGTGATGGACTGGAGGGACGACATCACTGTCGTGTAACACAGAAATGAAGGAAAGGTCATTTCTGAGCTGTAAACCTGTACACACAGAGGTAAATGCTTCTGAATGTACATATAAAATGGAAGGAATACAGTAGTGTATCAAAAAATGGAACAATGTTGCAGACTTACTCTATAGCAATGTACACAAAGACATGTAACATAAATAAAGAGTTTGCAGGAACGAATATTTGACTTCAGGAGAAAAGTGACTGAGTTGTTACATTAAATCAGTTTAAAATAGCAGGCACCAAAGTTTCATATGTCTAGCTGTGCAGTGTGTCTCCTTAAAAGCCAAGATGCATCTATAATATGCTAATCTCATTGAAATTTTTATTTATTCTTCCTAGTTTGTTTAAAACCAATAACTCTTTGTCATAATAAAATAGACATAATTTACAGCATTTATTAGAACTTTAATTTTATTTAATTATATTAAAATTAAATTAGTATAGCATAATTAATTATACTGATGCAAACAATTCATTAATCCAATTAAAAATTTAGCACTTGATGTATTTACTTGCTGAAAACTTCTAACTTTTCTTAATGAAAGTTATTAACTGTGATTTGATGAGTTATTTTCTGCCCCACTGTGGATGTTTTCATGATTAAATATTTCACATCTAGTAAGTCAAGATGTACTGTTTTCTTCTCATCAGAATGTTGTTCAGGCTGAAGTCACTTCCGTACTCCCAGAGCAGTAAAACCACTTGTAAATCTAAATCATCAGTTCCCATGGTTCTGTTTTCTTGCCTCTTTTCCATTGCAAATAGCTGCAGGAGTTCCTCATATGAAAATGATGAATTCCTGTCAGTGAATCATGCTCTCTTTTTTCATTTCAGGGCTCTCTCTGAGTTTCCAGCATGCCTGAACTGAGGAATCCTAACACCTCCATCAAAACTGTTGAGGTCTCTGAACCTTTGTCACAGGCTGCCCTCCTTCAAGGTACTCACTGCTCACAAATAAATCTGAGGAGCAGATTCCTTGTGTCAGAATTTTGCTAGTTTTCTGAATAACAAAGATCCCTCCTGGTGAAAATATCTTATTTTTAGGTATTAAACAAAAAGTGGTAAAACTCCTAGAATTTGGAAATTCTCCTTCAGTAAAGCAAGGAGAAATAAAAAGATAAAGTTTACAGTCTAAGAGTGGATATTAGAGACAACCCATGTATTTCACTTTGCCCTCCTCTCTGGCCACTGAAAGTGACAGACACACTCCTTATTTTTCTAGTAGGATACATTAAAATGGAATCAGAATTTCTTAGCAATAAAATCAACATAAGATTCAAGTTATGTAGGAGATGGGCAAACCCCTTTTCCCCATTCTAAAAAATTATGGCACTTCCTTTCCTATTCCTATTTCTTCCTATGGATATGAAGAGCTTCATGAGAGTATAAAGAGATCTTTTTATCTGTCTTCATATTGAACTTTCCTACCGTATTAAAAACTTATTGGGTTAGAAGCTTCCTGCAACCATATATTTGTACAGTGTTTATTATAATAGGAATTTACTCCTCAGCTGAGATATAATACACATTGTTGCTAACAATAATTTCAAGCTGTGATAGAATTTATGTCTCCCAACAGTTTCTCTGCTTCAAAAATGATACTGAAATCAAGTAGTAAACTGTAGTCCTCAAAATCTGGCCTTCTGATTTGCTTTCTCAGGCAGTCCTTAGTCATTTTAAAATACTGCCTGTGTTTATCTTAACTTTGGATAACTATGTCAAGCTTAGAAAAATCCAATTTTAAGCAATTTGTTTTTCATTTTTTACTTATGTACCTCTACTTTCTTCCTATTGTCATTATTTCACAGTGGTTTGAGTACTTGCTCCAGAGCTCACAGTCAAAAGGACAAATAACAGTGGAAGGGAGAGAGGAAGGTGCAATTGGAACACATTCAAAATTTCTGTATATCTTTCCTTGAGGCATATAAAAAAATCTAATCTAATTTTAGAGGTGGTAAAAATTCCAGGAGTGTGTTCCATGCTTGTATTATCATCTCAATCGCAAACACAGAGTTGGAATTGTCCTTTAATGGCTTTTTGCATCTACAAAGTGGCAAAGAGCCATATTGAGAGTGACTCACTCAGAGCCATATTGAGTGATGCTGTATCATCTCTTTCTAGTCCACACTTGAGTAAATTTTCAAACCTACTCCAGGAGGCACACAACTGTGTTAGCATCTGTTTGCCTTTAAGTGCATTTACAGCATGTCTAGAGTTGCATAGTCTTGGAAACACACACGAATTCCCTAACAGTCAAACAAACTTACTTTATCCCATTTTATTCCCAGAAACTAAACCTAAATTAGTAGCCTATTTAGACATCTCTTATTGACTGTTTCTCTGATGTGATGACTAATTAAGGCAATAAAATACTTATTTATGCTATTCAGAGTGTGTATTAGGATTTGGGGAGTGGAGCTAGGTTCGAAATGTGGTCCCAGGGCTGAAGATAGAGGTAATGCATCATTCTATAACAACTTTCTCCTGTAATTCGCAGAGCGTTTACTGCACAAACACCATTTTTCACCAGGAAATAAGGTTGTTTCTTAAATGCACAACAGTGCTTCCAAGACATGCTTTAAAATGTGTCATCTCATGTTATAATTGTAATGTGTGCGTATGTTTAAAAAATAAACAGTTAAATTCAAGTTTAAAACAAAGCAAAGCAAATTAAAACAAACAAAACCCCTGCCCCATCTGTCAGATTCTATGTATGACACCATTAGATATTCTGCACTTATTTGCACCCATTCAGACCAGTCTACCCCACAGTCCAAACTTTGTGCTGCAACTCTCTTTACAGGGTCAGCAGGCTGGAAAATTACCACATGCTGTCACAGTTAGCTCAGCCAGGTCTTGTTATCATTGTTTCCAGTGAATCCATTCATTCCATTATTTTACATATTGGGCAGACTTTCCACCGCAGAGGCCTGGCCACAGTAACTTGAAGGGCCAAATGTTAATTGGCCCCTATTATCAGCAGAATAGCAGTGCAATACGTGGGAAAAAATACCCAGACAGCTCACTGACACTGGTTTAGGACCTCTAGACTCAGGATGTACCCTGTAAAAAGCTTTTATGTAAACAAGGCTTCAATAAACAAAAAATATCTTCTCCGTCAATATTCATAACACATAAATTTTTCCTTCTTTTCCCCCTCCCTCGCCCCACAGAGCAGCATAGCTCTTCAGATGCAAAGAGGCAAGAAAGTGGTATGTATGGTCAGTGCCTTTTGCACAGCAAATCCTTAGGATGTGTGCAAGAAACCATATAACAAATCCTGATTTATAAGGGATATTATAGAGCTCATGGCTGGAACAAAGCAGTTTTATTTCGAGCTTGCTCTGCTATCTGTGTGGCTGATAATGGAGCATGTGATTGTGAAATTTAAACTTGTGATTTGTGTATGCCATGGCTGATGTGTCAAAGTGAAGATACTGCATGTCTATCTGTAATTCCTGAGCATGGAATTTTAAGTAAAAGGATAGCAATAATAACAAATTTTATTTTCCTCTTAGGAAATAAAAAAGCTAGGCAACACTCAGGAAACACATAGTAAATTTTGAGCATTCAGAAGAAAACATACACCAGGATAAAGAAAAATATGTTCAAGTTACATTGTTTCCCCAAAATGTCTTTATTTTTTAGTTGGTTTTGCTTCTAGGTCAAATGCTATTCTCAGCTGTTTCCCACCCACATCCTGGACTTTAATGAGTTCACTAGAACTTGGTTCTAATATGAAAGAGCTCTTGGAACAGGCTTCCCAGGATAATGGTCATGGCACCAAGTCTGTCTGAGTTTAAGAAGTGTTTGGAAAACGCTCTCAGGAACATGGTGTGGTTCTTGGGGCTGTGCTGTGCAGGACCAAGAGCTGCACTTTGAAAATTCCAACTCAGAATATTCTATGACACTGTGATCACTTTGGGATAGCTCTGCTGGCTCCAGTTCTTTCACCTAGCTTTACCTGACCGTGGATGGGTCAGGCTAATGGAGATGGAAATTGGCAGAGTGCCTCCAAAGGGGAGGCATCTCTACCATTGTCAGCTGCGATATTTCAGGGTCCCCACTCTTGTTAGATTTCCCACTCCTTCAGATTCCTTGATTTGAACAGAGGAAAGTGAATAAGATTAAAAATATCTCCTGAGAACAAGTTGCAAAATACTTCATTCCAAGAAGGAATCACTTTAAAAACTGCTTAAAAATTAATTCAAAGAGAGAGAGAGAGAGAGAGAGAGAGAATCTCTGAATGCCTGCGGCTTCACTGCCAGATCTGAATAAACTCTCCTGTTCCTGATAGCAGCCTGGCACCCAGGTGGAAAAGGGTCTGACCTTATCATCTGATGCCCACTGCCTTTATTTCAGGTATTGAGTATTCTCTTCCAATGATTTTCACTGCCACTGGACAACAAAGGTCTTGATAACATAACCTGGCAGCTCTCACTGTGACAGAATTTGACAATTACCTGAATCCATTGGCATTCTGAAAACTGAAACACAAGTCCAAGCTTTTTACACTCATCTATAGTCAGAACAGCTGTGATTTCAGTTCATTTGTGGTACCGATAATGTGAAGCTCTCCAAGGAGCCTCACAAAAATTAACAGCATAATATACCTTGTTTTCTGCAAACATTTTGAGAATATTAGGCCATGGAATTGAATGCATGAGAAGAATTCATGGTATCTCTCTAAAGCCTGGATGAAATATATTCCAGGTGGTAATAAGATATGTTAAAATCCTTGCACTATCCAAAAGCCAGATTAGCCACTTCATGTTTTATGCACTATATTCTATTTCAGCTAGGATTATTTCTGTTTCTGGCAGCTAATTTTAAATAGTTCCTCTTAAAGACATCATTAAGAGGCAATTGAAATAAATTAATTTTCCATTAATGTGTGTCAAGGCTAGATTTCCTAAGCCAAGCCCTCCAAGCAATCATCATAAAACTTTTGTAAACCATAGATAATATCTTGGAATAAAGACACTTTTTCAGGGTATGAAATATTTCATTAAGATAAACATTAGAACCTAATGTTGTCACTTTGAATACATTGTTTTCAAAAAAATCTTCCAAGGTTTTAAGATAAGCATAAAAAATGGAGGGGAAAAAAAAAAGACACTGAAAGGATGAGAAAACACGAGAAATAAATAACACTCTTACAAATTCAATTAGTTCAAACAATCTGAAATGCGATATTTTGTCCCTTATTTTTCAAGATTAGTGTTTGTATACATGCATGTTTTTGCCAATGTACTTAGGAGATATGGGATGGATCTGGAGGAAGTGAAACAGCAATGAATTAATAGGAATGGGCCTTGCTTTGTACAGTCTTTTAAAACTGTATTACAAAATCACAAATTGTGTTATTCAATGCTTCACTTTCTTACCTAGCTTAAAGTGTTAAACTTAACCTAAGGCTTCAAGGAAACTTCTGGACTTGAAGTATAAGCACAAAAAAGGGACTTTCCTTATTTGCCTCAAGCATGGAGGCATTAATCTGAAATTTTGAGGAGCTCTTGTTCATATTCTCTGGTGGGACCAGATGCACTATTGCCCAGAAAGTTCAAAAACAAAAAACCAAAATCAATAAGTAACTCACACCTTTGTTTTGACAGCCATCTTCTCCTAATAAAAGTGCAGGTAATTAGGTGACTGATCCAGTGTCCTGAACTAAAGAAAATAAAATAGCTGCAGAACAGCTGCCACTGAATTTGGCACGATTTCAACCAAGGAATACTACTGACATTCATAAAACCTACAAGAAAGGGCATTGAAGGGCATACAAGGCATTAAGCAACCTCTATATGACCCATCGTAACATATTTTTCATAGCTATTTTCTGTTACATTTCTGTATTTCATGTTACAATAATATCATAGAATTTTAATATTTGATTACCCTGGTAAAATATGACCTTGTAATAATTTCAAAAAATTTCATATCAGAATAATGAAGACAAAGGCTTACACACTCAAAAACCAACATGTAAACTTCTAATAGAACATGCCAGTTTTTTGTTTGTTTGTTTGTTTGTTTGTTTAATTTTTGCTTGTGTATGTTGTTAATGTTTATTTGTCTTTTAATATTTCCCTCCAATTCTCCATTACGGTACATGGAGAATTGGTGCATTATCACTCACTTTTTGAAGAAGTAAGTAAAGTAGGCAGCATCATAGTAGTAGTCTTCTTAAACCAATTGTTATGATATGAAGAGCTGTGATAAGAAATGATAATTGCCATTGGGGAGGATTACATGAGAAAACAAAATCAGAAGCAATGCAGTGAAACCACTGGAACTGGATGCAGATCAAGAAAAATTCCTAGAGGAGATATTTTTCTAATGCTTCAGTAATTGTCTCAAAGAAGTGGTGAAAGCCCCTTTGCATTATGTAGTCAGTTTTAAACTGGAAAAAAAAAAAAGTATTACAAGTTTCTATCTAGGGAATAATTCTGTGCTAGGCAGTGAGAGAACCTGTTTGTTTCTATTTTCACTCTCTCAGATGCTATGATTCAAGACTGGCTAGGAAGATGAAAGACTAATGATATTTAATGGATTGCTGAGCTTTTGTCTGATTGCTAGGTTTTGGGTTATTTTTTCTTTCAGAAATTAAATAATTTAATACGAGAAAAAAATACTGTTTTATAGCTTCTGGATTCTTTTTTTCCTCCAGTCAGATTAATTTAAAAGGAATGAATCAACACTCTCTCAGAGTCTGCACCACAGAAAAGAATCATCCATAATGCAGGTGGTAGAAAGGCAGTGATACAGCATGCTTGCACGGGCAAAAGAATGTCAGGTGAAGACTTAGTGTATATTAGCTTTCTGTTTTCTTAATTTTCTGTTGTAATTTGTCCTTTCTTGTATTTTTAATAAGCTTCATAGTACCTCTTAAGAAGTTTTTGAGAAAATTTCAGCATGTCAGGAAAATCTGAAGATGATTGGTGGAAAAAAGATCATATATGCTTTATTGTCTGTGAAACTCCATAGCCCAACTCAGAATCCTCTCAGGACCCTTTCTCATTAAGTCAGCACATTTTCTGGAGCTCACAAAGGATCTGACAGACCAGTGAGGGTGTTCTGGAAGTATCTGGAATAGGGAGAAGGAAAGAAAGGAACAATTAGAGAAATCCAGGAATGCTCCACTGTGATACACACCAATATGTAAAAGGTCATATTTCATGTTTTGCCTTGGGCTTGTGCCACCTCTGTGTCTCTTGCCTATGAAAAGGGCAGATTGAAAGCAGCAGTTCCTCAATTTATTAATGCAAGGAGCAATTCATTTAGACTGAAAAGCTACTAGTTCACAGCAAGCCTTGAAACCCATAATTACTGTTGTTTTGTTTTGTTTTTTTAATGAACAAACTCAATAATTTCTACCATCTGTTCCCCTCAGACTTCCTTCTTCCAATCCCAGCCTATGCCACTGAGACCTCAGCAACATTTTTGGAATCTTTTGGTCTGTTTTCACATCTCTCTTGTCAGCCTAGCTATGCTTTCATCTTTGATCTTAATCAGGGCAATGGATAATTCGATTATTTTCACATCAACTTGGACTGCTAAATGTCTTCTACTTTTTTTTCAGTACATGCCATAAACTTGCTATCATTGCTTCTGTCCCTTTTCCATAAGAAAGCCTTAGATCCTGAATGTTTCCTACTATGCCTGTTCAGCTAAATAGCATTGCTTCAAAAAGAATATGGGGGGAACTTTCTCGCTCTCTACAACTGTCTGTAGTCAAGTGGGTGTCTGTATCTTCTCCCAGGTAACAAGTGATAAGACAAGAGGAAATGGCCTCACATTGCACCAGGAAGGAGGTGGTATTATATTGCTTACTGGGAAAAACTTCTTCACTGAAAAGGTGGTCAAGCCTTGAAATGAGCTGCCCAGGGAAAAGGTGGAATCACCATCTCTGAAAGCATTCAAAAAACACGTAAATGTGGTGCTTGGGGATGTGGTTTAGTGGTGGACCTGGCAGCCTTAGGTTAATGGTTGGACTCAATGATCTTAGAGGTCTTTCCCAATTATAATGACTACATGATTCTATGTCCTTAGGTGTTTGCCACAGGCCAGACTCTTTCTAGGAAATTGTGGAAACAAGCTAGGAATTGGGTAAAGTAGATTACTTGAGAAGAAAATATTGCAGGCAAAATAGCCACCCCTTCCCACACTGCACTGCTTCTAAAGGTAGTGGCCTCCAGCAAGCTGGGCTCCATGTGCCACAAAGGGCAACAAGTAGAGCCTTTGCCATCCCACTTCAGGAGCTGAACCTTGAATGGCCCACTTTGTTACACAAAGCTTTCAGTCCTCACCAACAGAACAGGCACAAGGTGAAATCCCAGCAATTACTCTGGAGATTATAAAATATTAGAAATGATAATGTTTGGAAGAAGTGTCCCTGTTGGCACTGCATGCTGCAGTTATGCCTGTTGTGTTTGAGATTAGGAGATAACATCACCACACTTCATTCTAACATCTATTAAACAGACATGATAGCACAGTACTCCCAGCACAGGTGTGTTGCAAGGCTAACTAATTATTGTGCTCTTGCAAAGTGCTTTGAAACCTCAAAATGAAATCTAGCATTAAAGGGAAAAGAATTATACTCATGCAGCAGTTGGGGAGCAAAATCTCAGAGAGATCTGCTACCAGTGTGTTTGATGATAGGTCTGTCAGCCAGGGGAAAGACATGAATATTTAAACATTTATTTAATTATTAAACTACAGGTCTTCAAAAGCCATGCTCATGACTCCACTGGTGTCTTATGTGAATTCTATCTGTTCTAATGTGAATCCAGAGCTGTACAACTAAGGAAATCCACTTTTCTTTACATGTTGGAAACTCAAATGACAACTGTGAAGAATCCAGTTCTCAATATTTCACCCCCGTCCTTCTCCAGAAGAAGAGCTGATCTCCTTTACCAAGCAAAATAATTCTTAGATGTTCTGGAAACAATATTAGCTGCCTACAATTACTAATTGCAGGCAGGTTCAAAGTGCCACAATTACTTAAATTTAAAATTTCCTTTCTAAATTGCACTTAAAGACTGTATTTCCCATTTGCTTCTTGCCTTCAAGGCCAACTCTGACACTGCTGGACTTCTCCCTTGGTGCTATATAGTCCTCTAGACACTCTTTTGGGTCTTGTATCTTGTAGAGTGGAGTCACAGCTTCTGGTGGTTGATTACAGAGTTATTGGTATCTAGATGATCTATAAGATCTCTTCTAAACACTGTATGAATTCACGACATAAATTAAATTATTATCTGGGTTTCAGAGCTATGGATGGGACAAAGTGTTTGTGCTGTTTGAAGAATTGTTCTTACGGACCTTTTTTTATCTTAGTGAATATGTAGATGCCTCAAAGATGTATATGTACCTTTCTTTTTTTCATTCTACTCTAGCCTGAAACTGTGACTTGCCTGCTACTCTTACCAGTGAAGTTTGAGAGATCATGAGTTTTCATGTCTCTGTTGTACTGGGGTGATCATGTATTGCCCACTGGATTCCATCTAGATGGAGTAGTTATAAACTCAACAGATTACTGCTGATTTTGTTGTTGTTCTGTGAGTCATTCAAAATTCCTCAGAAAATTATTTGGAAGTCAACATTTTTACTCACTTTCTATTCTCAGCTAGAAGGACCCTCTAATTTTAGTACTGCAGCTAACATCCTTAGGCATAATCACTTCTTCCGTCTTCCATATTTATCTTGAGAATTTTTGGGTTTTTTTTCTGGCATATGCTGAAACTCGTGACAGAAAGGAGAAAATGAGAGAACCACAATTTGAGTTTCAGAGTAGATCAAACACCAGTCATTAGAGCATTAGAAGAGATTTTGAAAGAAAGAATAATAAAAATGTATTTGGTGGTATTAGTAAATGTAAAATGAACTGAAATGTCAACATGGATTCTCTACAAGTGGTCTTTTGCTAAACTAATAGTTATGATGTAGATACAGATAGAGATATAGACAGATTGGATAGATAGATAGATTAGATAGATAGATAGATAGATAGATAGATAGATAGATAGATAGATAGATAGATAAAATCTGACTTCAGTGAAAAATCTGATATGCTTCTATAATGAAAGTTCTCTCTTCAGCTGACAAAATGGGAATTCGTTGAAAAATGTGACATGAACATGGAGCTGAAAGCAAAGGGGTGCAATGTGAAAGGAAAAAGCACCAAAGAGGAGGGCAATGACAATTTGCTTCCTAATGGCACTAGTATTCAGTTCAGTCTTTATCAGGAGTGACTTAGTCATTAATTACCTTGGTAATTTGGCAGAAAACTAATGGAAATCGACTAATGAATTAATGGAAATTTGCAAGTGATCACAATTAGGAGCAACACTGAAAGTTTCAAGTACAAGTAGGGTGATGATTCTTGATAATTGGAATAATATCATATGGATACATCTGAAAGTAGAAAGTGCAGAGCTTTTAATCTAGGGACTAACAACACAATAAATTTTTTAAACTATTTTTTCCTTAAAATACCTGAAGATATTTGTCATTGAATGACTTGAAGCCATCAGGAAACAAACTTAATTCAAAAGTAGTGGTGATAATGAAGAAAGAATTCAGGAGTTTGTTGAGTCTTCACTGGGTAATATGAATAATTGATACAATTTCATAAATTAATTCTCCTTTATAGAAACTTACTGAAAATTTCTTTTTTACATCTCTGCTTAGAGGTGGACAGTTTATTATTTTGTTACTCTTGAAACAGTCCACTCTGTTTATAATTACACCATTCAGAAGAAATCTTCTTTTGGGTACAAAACTGCTCTGGCCAGTAGTACAAACTCATAGTCTGCATTAGCCAGAAAAAGATCATGGATTTATTTAAAATCATCATTGTAATTTTACACTTCAGCCTCTCTCACTCAATTTTCAGTTGTGTCTCTCCTTAACAGAGTATCAGCATCTTGCTGATAATTTTTAAATTAAGAAAACCAAGTGGGAGCTCAATTGTCTGATGTTCTTACAGTGCTCTCTCAGTCTCTTCACCCTTTTGTTCTTGAGCGTGTTCTTCAGATTATCTTTCTCATTTTATACCTCAGGGTAGTTGATTTACCTTCTGCTTGATAGGTTATTTCTTTCCTGAATCTGGTTCAGCACTTTCTTGCTTCATTTTCCACTGTTAAAAACCACACTGAAATCAACCAAGTTGTGTTGGAGAAAGAGATGGGAAAGTATGTCAAGGCATTTTAACCTCTGATAGATACAAGGACTCAGATAAATTAAGGGCTCGTGTAAATAAGGTTCTCTAAGGAAAAAACAGGGAAGAGACAAAGGACCTTGACCTTGTATCAAAGTACCAAAGTACCCAATATCCACGAGAAGTCCTGTCTGGGTGAGCAGAACTGATATTTTCTAATTTCCATGACCTTCTTGAGAAATCCAGAACTTAGAAAAAACTTTAAAAAAAACCAAACAAAGAAACAAACCCCCCTCCAGTTTCATAGAAGAATTGTACCTGAATAATAAAAGCAAAGTGCAAGAAAATAAGAACTTGAATATGTTTTTCATGTTGACTGGTTGCAATTTGATTTTGAATAGTCCTGTACCCATCAGAAAGATCATCAGGGGAGTTTAGTCATCACTAAAGACTACCTGGACTATCTACACAAAAGTGTTGTATTAGAAAGCATCTATTTTCAGTGATGAAAGTCTGCAAATACATCTGTTTTGATGAAATTTTTAACTGCCATGCAACTGTTCTCACAGAAAACAGCCTGGATGTAGTCTTCTGTGGCAAACCCCATGAAATATTGGACTTATCAGTGTCTACAGTTATATCGTCATTTGGATCCTTGAGGCAGAGGTTTTGTTTGAGATATGTGACTTTTTTTAGGGAGGACCTTAAAGTTCTGCCTTATTGTTGAGGACTCCTGTACCATTTCTCTCTGGTTCATGCAACTGATTCAAGAAAACTGTTGTAAGGCATTTTAGAGGACCAGCTAGACTTAGTCATTGCTGCAGTCTTCAGACATCACATCAATCTGCAGGTGGTAGTGCCCTGAAGCTTTAGATCCAATAAGCCCTTGCAGCTATCTGAGAGACAAGAGTCTCCAAGTTCAGGGCAAATACTGGTTTAGAAATATTGCTCAACACTCTGTCAAAGCACGTCCTTCTAATTATCAGGATCTTATCCAGCTTGACAGCAGAGGTTCACCAACCACAGCAACACACAACTTCATACAAACTGATTTACTAATTTGGTAGCTTTCTCTGCATTGTACAGTACATAAAATTGATGTTCTCAAGTAGTGTCCTAGAAATGGTTATGCAGGAGTAAATGAAGGTCTGATTCATCTTGGTGTTAGTACACCAAGCAGAAGCATTTTTCAGGCCAGGGAGCTCTAGCTCAGGCCTTGAAGCTGAGATGACTTCCATAGCAAAGGTGGATGTAATGATCTTGTACTGCAAGGTGGATTGCTTCAGTCATATCATCACTTTCAATTCTTCTTGATCCTTATTGAAGCTTTTTGATGCTGTGGAGCATAGGTCTCTTTTGAAACCCTTGTAGCATCTTGTGTGCCTGCTCCTGACTTGGCTCTCATTGCTACTTCCATCAGCAATATTGCTTTGTAAA
Source organism: Pyrocephalus nanus (assembly GCA_038380795.1). Taxonomy (NCBI): domain Eukaryota; kingdom Metazoa; phylum Chordata; class Aves; order Passeriformes; family Tyrannidae; genus Pyrocephalus; species Pyrocephalus nanus. Next base: position 48,762,048 of record CM076263.1, on the reverse strand, counting down.
CATAAAACCAGTGTTTCCCAGAATATTTTCTGAGTGAACTGGGGAGACTTCTGGCCCTTTGCCTTGTCTGTAGGCATCTGCATGTAAGGTTGTGCCTATGTGCCTATGAGCTTTGAGTCTCATATATTTCAATACATTTTTTTTTTCCATTTCTGAATTATTTTGCCTTAATTCTACCTTAAGAATCTGTGTGCAATGTAGGTTAGGGAGACCACTGGGACACAGCATTTTCTAGCTGCTTCCTGGTGAATGTGGGGTCCCTAACTCACATGCAATAAAGCCTGAAGCAGTTATGAGGCACTGAAGCATTATGAATTATTTGTGAAGATAAATGTATTCAACACTGTCATTTTCCATATTAGTATGTAACCTTTCTGTCAGACATCATTTAGCAGTACTAAATCAGTCCTGTCTAGAGGCTTCTTTTAAAATAAATACAATAACAGTACCAAGCCCCCAGCCAGTGTCACATCCATCTCCAGATTTAAGGACCTTAACCTACCTTTACAGTTGTTTTGCTAGTCTGAGCTGGAGCAAGGCTCAGATTTGACCTGGCATAACCCTAAGCCCAGTGGCAAAGTGCGAAATTGTGAGCTGAGCTTGTCTGCTTGAAGGCAACTGGGAGCTGGAGCAGCTGCCCAGCTCCCCATGTGGCAACGACATAGGATAGGAGGTTTAACTGCCCAAAAGCCCAGTCACAGGCCCCTGGACGCCTCTCTGCCTGCCAAAATGTACGTCAGTATCTGTTGTGAGGTGCCCCCTTGGGTCCAGCAAGGCTGTGTTGATCTGCCTGAGGTGTGAGCATGTTAGCTCCCACCTGCCCCAAAGAGTCAGCTCAGGCACTCACTGTGTACCCTTTCCCCAGCCTCCAGTCATTGTTTATGCCTCTCTTCAGGTTTTCTCATTCCTCTGACCAAGTGAGGATATGGCAGAGTACCGTGGTGCACGTTCTCAGCAATGCATGTGCAGAGAAAAGCCAGTCTGGCATTCAACTTTTATTGTGTGCCAAGGATCATGTCAGTTCCTCTGCCACTCTATTTACCCACAAATTCAAATAATGAAAATCTTAAAGTTTGGCGTTTCTCCTCGGAAGGATTTTTTAGGATTTTTTCTGGATTATATTTAATTTTATTGAGATTTTTTTTTTTATTGTGACCTTGCAATAATTAATTGTGACCATTATTCAAGCCATAGCTGTTCTATAATTCATTGTAATAGTGTACTGTTCAATGAGTCTGTATACCACTGGCGATCTACAGAGTCTGGTGTTAACAAAAATACTGAATAGGTATAGAACAAGCAGTAGTCCATTAAAGATCTCATTAGGGAAGTAATTTTCAAAAAATGTTTTTTCTTTTCCTTTTTATGCCCTAAAATAGATCAAGAATTTGAAAAAAAAAGACATAAAAATGTCAAAAAATCATCAGGCCATACTTTAAGTTTTGTGTATTAAGCACATGTCTTTGCCCATTTCTGTTGACAGTCTTTGATAATAAAATTGTTCTTGTTCTTACAAACATCCTTTAGCCAAATCTCTCCTTGCAGAGCACATCGTCAGTGATGTACTTCCCAGATACTCTACAAAGAAAGATATTTACATATCCTAAAACTGCAGTGTTAAAAACCCCAAACCAGTAATGCAATCCAGTTTTTAATCCAGTTTCCAAAGAAAATATAATTTTGGCAGACTCTGAAGTGTATTTCACTCTATTTCCTCTGCACAACTTTGTGATAATGTTATGCAGTCAGCAGGAAGCTCATTTATTGCAGATAAGTGATTTGTGTTGGATTAGTTTTTCTCTTAAGTTTCAAAAGATATCCATCAAATTATAACAGCTTCTTTAATATAAAGGCAGTGGCATAAATCTAAAAAATCAAGCTGAAAAGAACCTGCTCTCTTCCCAGATGAAATTAAACTCTTTTATATGTTTTGAATCAATTAATATTTCCCAATAATACCTAGTGAGTTGAGTTTGACCAATTTTTTTCCTACAGATGTACGTGTTTAAGCACACATAATTTAAAACAGGGTAGATCACTGAAAATGTAAGGTTTTATATGTTATTCTTCTATATGTGGCATAGTGCAATGATCCATATTGAAAATTAGGTAGCTACTGAATAGTACTACTGTTAAAAGATTTACCCCTTTTTTAATGAAGTGGTGAACAAATGCACACGCAAGCACTGTGACCAGCATGGTCTCCATAATATGGAATTTTACGGTCTCCAACACCCAGGAAGACCAGATTAGTGATCTGTCCCACAAGAAGCTACAGAACTGTTTCTCACAAAATTAATTTATGTAAATAAGCATACTTCATTCAGGAAGGGTGGGAGAAGTGAAGGTAAGAAAAAAGAAAAATAAGCCACATTTTGTTCTTTCTGCTGTGCAACTTTTTCCATGCACTGAAAACTCCTGGTAGACAGAAAACATTCAAGTCCAAAACAGAAACCAGTCTACATAGTTAGAGATATTTTAATCAAGTCTGATGTGTTTTGACAGAGAAAAATTGTCTGGTGAAGGAAAAGAAATGCCTGTTTGTCAGCTAAGACTGCCCAAGAATGCTTCTGGGAGGTTTTAGTATCACCCCTCAGCCATCAGTACTGTTCTCTGATGAATTACAAAGAGAAGCTTAGGCCATTTGGACTAGGCTGACTTTGTTTGCTCCTCCACTTATTCCATAGGAGTGGTGATTTTGTAGGATACTACAAGTGGAAGCTCACTTAAGCATGAAACAGGAGCTGCACTATGTCACAAGCAGCACGAGTTGCTTTGGAACCAGCAGAGGCACTTTCCAGAGAAATGGGGAACCTACCATGCTTGCCCATTCACAGTCATGCAAGTTGTTTTGTTTGATGCTGTGCAGAGAGGAGGAGCCTCTGTGATAACTCAACCACTCAATAGGTTGGCTTAAAATCCTTCGGAGAACCTAAATACTGAAAAGGGAATCATTAACAAGGTTTTCTAAAGCAGACATACTTTGAAAAGCATAGGTGGACCATGTATATACCTTACATTAAATTATATGTTTTTAAACTTTCCATTTTAGTAGTAGAATAAGGTTTAGCATTGTTTTTATTTGACTGTGCATGCAAGGAGGGGAAAGACAAGTAAAATCACACTCATTTTTTCCTTTATTATATGGTCATATAATTCTTGCCTAAGTTACAAATAAGTTATACAATAGAAAATTATTATTTGAAAAGGAGTGGTTTGGGGCTGTTTTGATGAGACAAGGCAACATCAGTACAGAGATAATTATAGTCATTCTTTCATTTGATCTGTCTAGAACCTGCCATATTTTTATCAGCTTTCATTCTGTGTTTTCTCCCATGATAGGAAAGGCAAATGTCTCTATTCAGCTATGTCTGACTGTTGGATGTTTTCTATTCTTTTACTATTTTGACTGACAGGCCTATTTTTAAGCCATTCTGAAGATGGTGAGAGTGAGTGATACAGTGATATCTCAACAACAAGTGTGTCAAGTGTGAACAATTCAGTGCAAGTTCTGAAAAATATTTAGATCCAGGAAAACCAAGTGCTACGCAAAAGCTGAGCACCCAGAATCAGAGAATCACAACACTGGACGGGACCTACAAGCATAAACAAGTCCAGCTCTTAGGGGGCTAAGGGCATACAACCATCCCCAAGAGTCACACCATGTGCCTGAGAGTATCATACAAATCCTTCTCGAACTCTGTCAGGCTCAGTGCTGGGACCACTTCCCTTGGGAGTCTGTTCCAGCACCCACTCTGGGATCTCTAAAAGATTCCTCATACAGAGCAGGTTCTGAGGCTCTCTCCAGCACAGCTTCAAACTTTGTCCTGCATCCCAGCGGCACAGTCCCCTTTGATTCAACTGACAACTCATGCCATGTCAAAGGGCACTGATCTTTCCACTCTGATGATAAAAAGACTGGAAAGTGATTGTGTTTGGAGAATTTGTCCCTGGCATAACAAGTGTGATAAACTGGAAGACAAAACTCCCAGTATTGTCCAGAGTGTATTGTTAACCAGCTTTCTTTTAAAGCATGATAAAGACAGTCACTTCCATGTACTCTAACGTTCCTGGAATAGAATCAGCTTTTAACAGGTCCTAATTTTATCTTTTTTCCTTTAAATAAAAATAAATCTATGACTCTTGCAGACTGTTCTGATATTACAGAGCTTACTGTAGGGCATAGTTCACGAGCAAGCTATAATCTATACAGGCTGATGTTTCCTCAAGTATTACTTTAGGAATGACAAAAACCATCCCGCACCCATACCAAAAACCTCAAATGATAAGAAATGCAAGTGTATTTTCAAGCATCACAAAGAACTGGGTGAGAGGGTGTTAAAAGTGTTAACCAATATTCTAAGGTGTGATTAGGTCACCTGCCTCTCTTGTGGAACTATGCAGTTTCAGCAACACCTACAGTTTCCCAATGGGAATGGCAAGTATCAGACTGATTGTAAATCTGAGTGTAAATCAATCAGCAGTTCAATTTTTTGGCAAAAAATTAGAACACCCTGAAAGTGTAAAAATTTTCCAGATCTTAAGTATTAGGATAAATATTAATTTCACATGTATTATGTTTCATGTATTACCTTAAATGGAAGTACTCAACTGCGACGGAATCATTAGCTGTCAGTAAATCTTCATTTTGGCAGCACTGACATTTGTCTCTGACATTATATTTCTGTGTGGGATGGCATTTTTTTTACTTGAAGGAATAAAATATTTCATTAATTCATCACCCAACTAATACAAAGACTTTTAACAGTTTATTGCTAACATGGTTTTGTGGAGTTATTTGTGGAGAAGATGCTTCCCTTTTATTTCTTAATTGCATTTCTTCAGGAGTTGGGAACAATGTGTGGACTAATTTGAGATAAAAAACAGGAGTGAATTGTAGCAATGGTGAATTCAATAGTTATATTTATTTTAATTATGTCAGTCCAATATATTCCACGACTTTCCTAAACAATAAGTCAAAACTGTCATCAGATGAGGTCAATAGAAAAACTCAGTACTTTCAGTGTCCTAAGTCAGAACTATGGAAGAAGCATGTATTTCTGCTTCTTGATTATAGAATACTTGCTGAATATTTTACCTGCAAGTCAGCACATTGCATAAATTGTAGAAGTGCTACAGTGAATAACTGTTTATGGTAGATAAATGGAAATTACTTCCATGTTGAATAAAATGGTGGTTACATGAAGCAAGGCTTTAAAAAAAATTAAATTTTCTTGAGAAAATTCATATGAAGATCCGAATCAATTCAGCAAGAAAATAAAAAGTAGTTTCCTTACTAGGAGGTTTTATTAACTACAGGTTCTAGAAAAAGCCTGAAAAGAGGGTGTATGAGAACTGGAATGATTTATGACAAATGTAAACTGTAGGCACACAGAATATAAACAAAGTAGATTTTATTAGTAGGTAGATTTTCCTACTCTCCTTTAAAATTACATAGAAATTGCTCTTCAGACCTTGTTTATCTTCCAATATATATCTACAGGAGTCCTTCACTGAGGTTTTAGCATAAGCCAAAAAACAAAAAAAGGAAGAAATTTCTGTCCAGCTGTGACTTCTAAGATCAGTGGTATTCCATCATTTGTGTGCCAAGTTAAGGAGATTATTTTGTGAGCACATTCTACAGAGCACTGTGAGACAGCATCAAATAGCAAGTAAAGGAAGAAATGCAGCAGACACGACTTGATTTTTCCAAACCTGTTATCTCAAGAATGAAGCCTATTAGATATTAAATTTGGAGATCTGGAGTCTGTAGCTTTCTGTGCTGGAGTAAATCTGTACTAATATATTTCTTGTAAAGCAAATTATAACAGTTCAAGGCTAACAGGGGGAGGAAAGAATTAGATCTGCTGCATGAAAGTGACATATCACATTTGTATATATATGTATATTATTAACTTCAGTCTTGGATATCAGGCACACATTTACATATATTTGTATTGTTTTCCACATTCAAAGTACACAAATAGAGCATTATAAATGCATATGATTGATATGTGAAAGATAAGCATTTGTAAAATATCTACAGATTTATACATACATGTGTGTATGGATTTATGCATAGATGATATTTAAATGTGCAGCTGTGTGAGTATGTTTTCTTGTGCTCATATACATTTATTGCATACAGTTGACAGATAAGTGATATTTAAATGACAGGCATTTATGTTCATGGAAGATACACAGAAATTATATGTTTGTGTATATATGCACATGATGGCATAGCTCTGTTCCCTGGCCTTCTGAGGCAGTTTGCTAACTGCTAGAGAGAACCACACGGCTCTTAATAGCTGAGGTACAGCTTCATAATCTATAATATTTTAAATTGTATCTATACCTTATTATATGCTGTACTGAACAGAGGAGGACTGCTGTCAGATTTCAAACAGCCCTCTCAGTGTTTTGTCCCTGGCTTGTAGGCTTTGACTGATAAACTTTAGAATATAAAACAAACAGCAAATGAGATCAAATATGTCATTCCAGTGCACTCACAGTCACTCAGCTGTGCATTTCTAATGGCTTTGCATGCTGGTAAACTGTCATTTAGTTGCAGTAGTTTACAAGTGACTCAGCCAAAGATGCCTAGACCTTGAAGGCTGTCAGTTTGTGCATCGATGGTCTCTAAAAACTGTATTTCAGCCTATAAACTATTCTTTAGAGAGCAACAGAGGATCAAGCTCATCTTTCACAAATAATAATAGATAAACCTGCCCAGGGACCACGCTATACAAGTGAGAAACTGATAAAATTGCAAAGATTACTCCTATCACTAAGATAAATCTAAAATAAAAATTCATCTCACTGGAGAACTACATAGGATATAATTTTGCAGTCTCATTCAGATGTTCTTTGTTAAAAAGTGTGAATCTAACAGGCATTTGTACCAATGCTACTTTGCAGTTTATGAAAGGCAGAGGTTCTTAATCTAGGACTGAATGACATTTCCACACATTTTGAGGTCCCTTAACAGATATGAGGAATCTTACAGATATGAGGAGTGGTTTAAAGAAAGTTAAATATAAAGGAGCAGTTTTCTCAGTATTTTTCCAAAATAGCTTTTCTGGCTAATAGCTGTATTTATTTATAAAAGGAAAATCAGTTTGCAAGTGTGTTGTATTAAATACACAAATGCAGGTGCAGCAACTTTGATTCCTCCAGTTCACACAAAGTGCATTTTCCAGTTACAGGGAAATTGATCTAATTCAGAGCACAGAAATCTTGCACAAAATATGTGTGTGAGTAAGAGCACATTGCTGACTTTTATTTTCTACTATAGATTATTTAATTATTTTTCTAGCAATAGTATATGCTAATGTTTATTTGAACACAGTAGACTCCTAGGGAGTAGTGACTTGTTAATTGACCTCAGAAACCTAAATTACCAAGGAGGGAGATAAGTAATGTTAGGAGTATCTTGTTTAGAGAATGAGGAACTATTTAGGGAAATCACAGAGGCAACTTAGTATAGAAAAGGAAAAAAAAAGGTTTGCCGGTATTGCTTTGCAAAAACAATGGCCTCTGACCCATTAGGAGTTTTTGTGTGAGTATTTTTCTACCTAGTGCATCCTCAGGAAGGTCACTGGAAAATTCTGGCTTTTGTAATTTTCAGAACATTCTGGAAGTGCTCAGGTTTGTGCCCAAAAAAAGCTGAAGAAATTATTGCTTAAGTTGTAAAATAGCATTATTGGGCCTCTTTAGCTGCAGCAGACAAGTAGACCTTGGCCATAACACTACTTTTTATCAGGTTCCTACAGCTGTGGCATCCAGAGACAGGCATGCTGGTATGAGTAGGGTTAGGAGGGGATGCACTTCCACTAGTACTCAACATTTCCGAGACAATGAATTACACTCCTGTTCTGAGATCCACACCTCTATCCAGAAGCAAAACCACTTTTTTTTCCTCAAACTGTGCAAAGCCCCCACTTCATATCATTTGTGCCAGTTTCCCATTTTTGACTTGCCCTTCTTTTGAAAGGCAGAGGGCCATTGCCTGGTGCAGATGTGAAGAAGGAGCATTTCTCTGAAGCTCTCCTTAAGCATGTTGTCCTTTTACAGAATGAAAATGTTTTGGCCTCCAGCTTTATCTGCAAGTTCAGCATAGTGTCAGAGACCATCACAGGACTTTGGAGGGAGAAAGAAGTTCTTACACACTGCTTTTCTTATGCTTGGATAGTTTGCAGTGATGCAGAGGATAGCTGGACTCTGAAGTCTGACTGAGAGAGTTTTAAAGTAAAATGAAAGTAAGATAGATGTGACCTTTTAGTTATTAAAGGGAGTTCATAAAAAAGGTGGAGTGACTTTTTACATGGGCAGATAGTGATAGAACAAGAGGGCCTTGGTTTTAAAATAATAGAGGGTAGATTTAAGTTTTAGGAAGAAATTCTTTACTGTGAGGGTGGTGAGGCATTGGCAGAGGCTGCCCAGGATGCCACATGCCTGAAAATATTTCACTTCAGGCTGGATGGGCCTTGGAGCCACCCAATCTAGTGGATGTTCCTGCCCATGGCAAGGGGCTTGAAACTAGTTGATCACTAAGATCCCTTCCAACCCAAGCTATTCTGGGTTTCTGTGATTCCATGATGATTCTATGATTCCATGATGCTATGATATATGACAGTGGAGATGGCTCACAAATCTCCCTGTACCCAACAACCAACCTAAAGCAAATGATCTAACCCAAAATAGTCCTATTGGATCTCTCTGGACGTGCATTTGCAATTCTTCACATTTCAGGAATGAACTCATTTTTATAATAATTGAAAACAAATAAATAAATAGACTTGCTACTACCTAATCTGCTACTACCTAATCTACACTCCTGCAAGCATATTTCTCAATCTTGTTTTCTATATAGAAGAAAAAAGCCAACCAACCAACCAAAACGAAAACCAAACAAACAAAAAATAAAAGGGAGAAGAATCAGTTAAATGTAAAGCTTGAGAAAGACAAACCTCCATTCAATCAACCTTTTGCCCTTAATGTTTCTCTTTAATGAACAGAAGCTATAATTTCTTTCTTTCTACTCCTCTACTCATAACCTACATTTGTTATATCAACCTCCCTTCCTACTCTGCCACTTTCCAAACCAGTAGCAGCTACAAGTTTCTCCCAGCTGGTACAGATAAATCTTTTTCCTTTATAGTTAAAGAAGTTAAAAGTATTCTCTTCTATTTTCCATTTAAGACTAAGATCAATCTAGACAGAAAATCGTGTCAAAATTAAAGAAACTTTATAACAGATTATTTTCCCAAGTGAATTTCCAATAGGTACTCTATCTTGTCATGGGAAGAATGATCTTTCATTCCCTTTTTGTAGTTCATTGAAGCAAACAGTTTAAACCAGAGAATTTTAGTCTATATATGCATACACTTATACTATTTCTAAATATAGAATAGATCAAAAATAAGAATAGTGCTTGAAGACAGCTCAGTGGGTATGAGGGAGGTTTGAAGTATAAAGAAATACATTTTGGGTACATAAAACAATTTTTTTTCTAATCAGATCAGTAATTTATAAAGAATATGTACTTTTGAAAACCTAAAATTTAATTCTATTCTCTTTCTCAGCTTTCTGCCATTTGCCAAATGATCCACTGTGCACCAGGCACATTGCTTTGCCTAAATTTTACTGCATAGACTCATAGTTCATCCATTCCTCCCAACTAAACAACAAATTCCCAAGGAAGTGTGTGGAACAGGATTGATTTCAATTAAGTGCTAGCCTCTAGTTAGACTACTGAAAGAAACAAGAGGAAATACCAATGACCTGAGATTTGATCTCCCAGGTCTTTAAGGATGGGAAAAGGAGAAGCAATAACAGAAACTGGTGGCTTAACACTCCTTTTTTTGGAAGACATTCTCCTGGCTCCTCATCTTCAGAGAGGCATAGAAAAGCAAGATCCTCGAGGCTGATAAGTAAGGGAACAAGAGGATAGGTGACTGCTGAGATATAGCAGGGATCTGGTCCAGGCCACTGGGCTAGGCTGTGTAGGACTCAGAAAAACAAGGATCAGAATGTCAGGACATTCCTATTCCAAAAATGTGCCTTCCACAGCTGGTCCATCAAATCATCAACCTCTTTCTTCTCTACTCACTTGTTCATTTTTAGAAATTTATTGGCCTGATTTAGAGGAGGATGTGTTTCACCCAGCCTACCTGGTCATCAGGAATCTCTTGGAATGTAAGCTGACATTCTTCCAAAACTGAACCTGCACTCTTCTGGGTTAAAGTTCTAACAGCTAGTCTACTGGAATAGTCAGTAGTCATATTAGATATTATCTATCTAATCCTGTGTTACAAAAAATAAGAAGACTTAAGTGCCTGTTTTTCCAGAACAACCTCTTCTGAGCACATTCCTGTATTCTAAGCTTGGACAGACTTTGAAAATTAGGCAGATAGCATTGCTGAGCAGGTCCTAGACACCTATAGATAAGCTTAATTTAGGTCTCTGTGTCTACTAACAGCTATATTTTCTCTAGATGTTCCTCTTCATCTCTTCTACACCAACAGAAGGGATATAGTCTCTTCTATGATTTGGTAATACCATCTGGCTTCTGGTTTCACATTAACTCACTGTAGCTGCATCATCTTGCCAGCTATCCTCAGCTTTTAATCAATTTTCAGAAACATCAACAGGTGACTTAACTGACCCCCTTAGATAAACTTTTTCTGAAAATAACTATTCTCTGTGACTTAAAATAATACCTTTTCAAAAATTATTATTTATGAAACCATAGACTTATGGCTACACAGAAGTTGCTGGCTGAACTTCCAAAACCATTTTTTTCCTTTAATTTACAGCATAGAGTTTGTATAGAGGGAAGGATACAAGTGGAGATTTGAAGAAAAACATTCAGATGAGAAAGAGCAGGTAGTAAGAAAGATTTGAACCTACTTCTCAAGAATTGTCCTTTCCATCTATACTCTTGTTCAAATACATGGTAGACAACTGTTTTTTGTTTGAAGGACTCTAAGAGGAGCTTAGCAGCATGCTAAGCTTTTCTGTGAGCTTCTCCAACACTCATATACCCCTTCACTATTTGGTTTTCTCCCTTGTGGGTGACAGCTGATTCTGTCAAAGAGGAAACGGCCTCAAGTTATGCCAGAGGAGGTTTAGATGGGATATTAACAAAAATTTCTGTGCTGAAAGGGCTGCCAAGCTCTGGCACAGGCTCCCCAGAGCACTGTTGGACTCACCATCCCTGGAGGGATTTCAAAGATGAGTAGATGAGGTGTTCAGGGACATGATTTAGTGGTGGGCTTGGGATTGCTGGGTTAATAGTTGGATTCAACAATGTTAGAGGTTTTTTCCAACCTAAATGATTATGTGATTCTACAGTTCTGTGGTGCTTGCTGATTTTTTGTATTTTGGATGTATGAATGTGTGAACAGAAAGATGCAGTCTGCATTTCAAGCCTCCTACAATAAAATTTTGACATCCAGTGTAAGGAACAGTCTGCTTTAACTTGTGCCTCAAATCATTTCAGGTGCCAGCACTGAAACCAGCAAGGTAAATGTAGACATTATTTCACCATGAGTCCTGTGTACCTGTATGTGATGGTTCCAAAAGAAAAGCAGAGAGAGAAATTCTAAATTATAATAAAATCAAAGTATAAATATCCATCAAAGGCAACTGAAATGCAGAGATTATGTGCTGAGTCACTTCTGTGCTGTGAGGATGGGAGCACATCACAAAGCTCAGAGCTGGGAAACAGAGTAAATTAAAATAGGAAGAGACTTTCGTGACCCACAATTTACTCATAGTTTTAGGGAAAAATAGGACTTGTTTACTTAGAATGACATTTACTGATCTTTCCATAAAGGAGAAGGAGGTTGGGGGAGGAAGCAGCACTGGACCCTTAGCAATTGCAAAAGCCCACACAGCATAAAGGTCCTATTTTAGGTAAGATTGTTGGACTTCACCAACTTGTAGTGTAACTGCTGGTTTTGATGTAATTTCTTTTGATGTTATTAAAATACAAGTTGTTTATTACATTCCACTGCCTTGACTGCTCCCTGGATACAGGCAGAGAGTCAAGAGGTCAGAGGTCAAAAGCCAGAAGCTAAAGGATTTGTCACCATTTAACAGGTCTCTTGTGTATTCTGCAAACTGGATAGTGCTGCCCAGCACGATGGTGTGATATGTTTTATATTTCACATCTCTGCAAGAGCAATAGGCTCTGCAGAGCCAATGTTCTTACCTAGCAACATCAGTTTGTAGCTGGGGGTTTGTAGGAGGAAAGCATGCAGCAAAATATCCTTAATTAGCACAATGATTATGGTTGTCCAGACCTGCACTCAGTATTCTGACGTAAACCTCCAAAACACAGTGAGTGATGCACATTGATAGATACAGGTAAGGCAGCCAATCAGATGCTCTGTGTCATAGCTACACCTCAAATTCCACTCTTACTTACATAAGTGCAGCTGGAACTGTTTGTAATTCTGCACAATTTCAGTCCTTTTCTGCTGCTCCTTGTTACAAAGTCACATTATGGTTTCTTCCTAAATGCATGGAAAAAATTTGGCTTAAATTGTCTGCAATTGGCAAACAATGACATACTGTCTGTAAGAACCATGTAAACATTGGAAGGCTGACTTACAAAGGGTCTGAGAAAACAGTTGACTTCAAAAATATGGGAAATGGCTGACTTGTCCCCAAAAGAAAAATAGAAAAACTTTTCCCACAATTGCAGCCAAGAATTTTAAGCTCCAGCAATGTGGTTTTTTATGAAGGGAATCTTGCAAAGAAACTCTTTTCTACGAGGACAATTATATTCAGGAAATAAAGAACAGAAATATTCATATGTTTCAGTTGTTTGTATAAATCTCCTCTATTACATAACAGAAGAGCTCTTTGATATCACCTGTGGTAGATAATTGTCCCGATAATTGTAGTCCCGATAATTGTGATTCTTTACACATACAAGCCAAAAGAGGTTCATATTTCGCCTTCATAATATGTTTGAAAAACATATTCAAGCAAAACAGAAAAACAGCATTCAAATACCTTTAAATACAGATAGCAAAACAATCAAAATTTTCTCTTTTCTTTGTTCCTTTGTTGTCAGTACTATGGGCATTGCAAGACAGTCCAGCATAAGGCACACACAAGCTCATTTTTGTATGAGGAGCTTTAATAAATCAAAAAATTACTGAAACTTTCAGGAAGGGCAATTTAAGAGTTCATTCTGCCTTGAGGCAGTTACATAATTGCTTTATTGAAGCCAAAATTTCTCAGCATCAGGTTGCTCAGTCTTCTCCAAACTTCAGGTAAACCATTGCAAGCTCTGCACTGTAGCTCCTTCCCAAGGTCCTTCTCCGTGTGCCAGAAACAGCAGAGATGAGTAGATACTCCTTGATGAAGGGTTTTTGTGTTTTCCATTGTCTCTGGAAGGGAGGGAAGAGTTAATGGGAATAGAACTCAACGAGATTTTTGATCACTGCATCCCATGCATCTGATGTTTCTGCTTGGTTTTAAGGGCAAAAATTGTAGGTAAGTCCTTTACACTCCTTGGGAGAGAACACCCATGGTACTTCATGTCTGCACAGCCTAGCTTTTGCAGAGGCTCCCCAGTAAGACTCAATCATAGTCAAGGAAGTGTTGGGGGTCTCTGGAATGTGAGTATTCAAAGCACTGACCTCAGTTGCATGAGTTGAAGGAGCTCCCTGTGACCTCTTCCTCCGACTCTCAACTCCAGTCACACGGTCAGCATAACTAACACCATTTTAGGAGGTAAGCAATCATTTTCTGTGACTGAATGGAACATGTATTTGTTCCCTTCACCACATCATCAGGGCCTGAAGGTCCTGTGTGTCAAGTAGACAAAACAAACAGATCTCTTCCCCTGCCTCAAGGTTCCTGGACTCCAGACCGGTAATCCCTTCCTTATCAGTTTTGAAGGTTCCAGGCCAGCCTGACAGTCCGATTGCCCCAGCACAGGAGAGGGAAGCACAGCAGTACAGAGCACTGTCCAGAAAACCAGTCTGTATTACACTATTTAGAACTTGTGCTTTATTCTTTTAGCTTGTAGAAAACTTGCACAATTTCAACCATAAATTCTGTGCTATACTAACCATATATTCTCTTAAGAAAACTAAGTTTTAATTGTAACTACAATTTAGTGCTGCCATTGCCAAGGATCCCCAAGAGAACCCATCTGTCTCCTCAGTGTTGGGTGGCACTTGTGACCTCAGGCATCTTCTCTGTGTATTGTCCAGGGAGAGAACAAGTGTAGAGGGAATTCACAAATAGTGATGAGGCTGTCTCTAAATATTCTGCCTTTTTTTCCACACTCTGGAACATTTAAAGTCAATTAAAAAAGTGAAAGGAAAAAACCTCAACACTGACAATGCAGAATATGGAATCTCTTTCTATATTCTTTCCATATGAAGGTATGTCTCTATCTGTCTGTATTTCCATTCTGAAGACAACCTTGAAAGGTTTGCAGAGCTCAGTGCAAAAGGTATGATTTGAAATGGAGCTTGGTTTAAACCAACTATCTTATATATTACAAATCATGTATGTAATACTGTACTTGTTATAAACATGCTACTGGGATGTTCTATATTCAGGTTACTGAATTCTGATTTTGAAGAATACCTAATAGTTACTACTTCAAAAGTTTTGAGGGGTTGATAAGTCAACATAATTTTCCTTAAATTCGAAATTATCTATCAAAAAAATCTTCATTAATATATACTTTACCTATCATTTTGAAAATAGACCCATTCCCAAATCTAATATCTACAATATCTCTTTTTTCATCCTCACTCAAAAGATCTACTATTCATTTAAATGTAAAGTCATACCCTGGAATAAGAATTGTTTATTGTAGTTAATATTACACTGCATATGATCTAATATACTAGGGGATTTAAAAGCACAGACACTAAGAAAAGAAAATATTTTTCTTTTCTTTTATGTCTCTAATAAACTTAGTTTATAAGTGTTCTTCTAAAGTTTTTTCCATTAAAGGTAGAAGGGGCAGAAAAGAGACATATATTTACCCTTTCATATATGCATTTTTCACATAAAACTCTACTTTCTGAGAAAGTACAGGTGAAGAGATACCCTTTTGCTGAATGAACTGAGGTCATCCACAGTGCCTTTTTCTGCTCTGCTCTACATCTTGAATAAATCACACCTTTCTTTTATGTAATGCTGTGGAAGCTCCTGCTCTTGACCATGAAGGTATTTGCCACTGATCCTTTCTAACTCATCCTAGAAGGTTAGTGAACAGTAATATTATAGAATCTAATTCTCACTACTGAAAAGAGACAAGACAAACCTTCTTAGAAGTTTGGGAGAATTCTGGCAAAAAGTCCTTAGAGTCTGAGCTTCCTTCTAGCACATCTGTTTTGAAATGAATGAACTGGTTTTGGGGAAGTGGAAGAGGAAAGAGAGGGGAAGGAAAAGGACATTTACCTTTCAAGTTGTTGGCTGTCAGAACAATGAGTTCCGCATGCTGAGATGAATATCCAAATGCAACATACCATAAAATGAACATAATAGCTTCAAAACAATTGCATTCACAAGTCAATTGTCTATGAGTTAGCTCTTTCAGTTCATTTGAGGTATACTTCAGAGACAGGATTTTTTTGTATATACTAGGTCATATTTTTACAGCAAGTTTAGTCCTCAGATTTCAAAGGGACTGAGATAAGGGTGAGCTAAAAGTTAAAAAACTGAAACAAACAGAAAATTAAAAGTTAAGGAAAGTCCCTACATCCTACACTAGAAAGCTGCTATGAAAACAAGATAGGGAAACTGCCTAAAAATGTAGGGGTTTATTTATCAGTGTTATAATCCTACCTTTGGGAAACTACTTCATGCTGCATTACAATTTCCAAATATGTATAATTTTGATATTTTTAAATTTTTTATTAAGTTTGTTTAAAAAAAAAAACAACCCACAGATTTTTTTCTTTTTTTTTAATTTTTATTTTGAAAACTGAAAGAAGCATCTATCACTTCTGCTGAAGACTGATCAGATGGGCATTGTAATAGAAAAGAGGCTTGATTAAAAAGAAAACATTAAATGGGATACTTTGTTTATTTGCAGTCTGATCTGAGTTTTATTACTCCTGTTAATATGTAATCTCTGTATTTAGAATTAATGTCATCACACATACTTGCAAAATCGAGGAATTTCAAAGTTAATATTGAAAATTTATATATTATGCAGTGACCAGGCTCGTCTGGGTAAGCCCTTAAGATTCATGTGCTTTTAAACACACTGGTAATTTTAATTTGTTGTTGTTGTGGTTGTTGTCAGCCTATGACTCTGTGTTTAAGTTGCAAAGAAGTGATGGTCAGTGTTGGACCTGTTAGTACTGACTTTTGTGTGTGTTATACTCTGAATTAAGACAATGGGAAGAGGGACAATTAAGGGCAGCAGCCAGGCTTGGACATCTAAAGGAGACTCCCTGAAGGAAGCTGGTTCTCCTCTTACCTCTGTCACTTACAGTCAATACAGGATGCATATCCATCTACCATCAGCTTTAATCAATGTCCGTCATGTCCGGAGACAACATCCTTCTGGGTGGAGAAAGAAACTTGCCTGCTTCCAGCACCCTTTGTTTTTTCCATATGGGCAGGACATGATTCCCCAGGATTAGACATCAATTATGTTCTCTTAACTGATCAATTCAGTCAATTTGCTGTGCAAAGTAAATTGATCCTCACAAACAAAGGGATCTGCCAGTGGGGAGGTACCTGAGAAAGCAGCATGCCTGTGTAAACAGTACTGTCCTTGCTAGAGTGCGGGGTGGCTCAGCACCATATGGTGCCACTATGAACTTATTAACTGACGGATTAACTCATCTCAGCATTTGGTATCCCCAGTTTCCAGCTGTGAGGATGATTGATGGGCTAACTACTGCTTCAGTTTTGAAAGTTATTTCCTCCATTTAACAGAGTCAAAAAGACAGAAAATTGCACTCTTTGTAAATGCTAATCTCACCACTCCTTCGAAGGCCCAACATAGCAATTTATTCCAGGCAAAGTCTTAAAATTGGTATAGTACACATCAAATGCATACTAATTAGCAATTTCTTTTGAGGGCTCTATCACTTATTAAGGATCTCCTTTTCCATATGTTCATCATGCCCCACTTCACCCTTTAATTACAAAACAGCACTCTCTACTAACTGTGAGAAGGTACATCATACCCAGTATCTCTGTTAACTGCTACACCTTCTGAGGAGCAATTTAGGGTCAGATAGAAAGCAGGCAGATAGGCATAAAGTCTTTTGAGCACTGTCCTCATTTTAGGCACTTCATTCACATTGGCAATGTTTCTTAAGGGAGTGCCCCAAGAAAATGTCATTTCTTTAGAAAAGAAATGACATGTCCACACAACATTGCACCACCACTGGTCATGAGGTTATGGTTTTTCCACTGCTACTGAATAGGGCCTCACTACCAACAATTTATTTCTTGATGCCTTCTAGTGGGGAGA
This sequence comes from Pyrocephalus nanus, assembly GCA_038380795.1. Taxonomy (NCBI): domain Eukaryota; kingdom Metazoa; phylum Chordata; class Aves; order Passeriformes; family Tyrannidae; genus Pyrocephalus; species Pyrocephalus nanus. The sequence continues at coordinate 48,744,569 of CM076263.1, read as the reverse complement.
TATCAGTAAATCTTAAAATGAGCTATCTGCCATGGATCAGAGAATTTGGTCTGTCCAAATTAGTTTGTGCTGACTAGGTCCATGACTACTTTTTCACCTTGTATTATTCTTTACTGATTATATAACAGATTTTCAGTTCTTAAAAGACTAGCAGTATGCCACTTGTGTGTACCTTCTCTTATACCAGAATTGCAATACAAAAATATAAAAGAAAGCAAGAAGAAAAAACATCCAAACTAAGTCAGAGGCATACAAAAATTTTTCACCCTTTTCTTCTTGAAGACAATTACATGTGCTCTTTGTTTCCCTACACCAGGCGATTGCAATCATAACCTTGATAATTAACTCTTCTTCATGCCTATCATGACATAAGTATAAATGAAAATGGATAAATTAATGGCCAAATTCTAAAGCAGGTTTCACTAGTAGGGTATTTATTTTCACATGATCGTTGTAGGCAACTTTGAGTTGGTCTAATTCATTATATTTTGCAAAATACACAGCATCTAAAGCCCCACTCAACGTGACTAAATTGTTAGGAAATGAGAGACAATTTGTAATGCAGATTAGAACAAATAAAAGCTCCAGATACTTGCCGAAATGCATGTCCTAATGTCTCTTTCATTGCTTAAAAGATGAACATGCCTATTTTGTGCTGAACTGAAAGCAAATTATAATTTCAGAGCATATGTAGGGATGATAAGGTTTTTTGAGGGAAAAATAAGCTCTGGTTCTCTTAGTCACTCCTGTGCAAAGAAAGCAGAGCTTTTATGAAGCCAAAAGAAAATATTCACTTAAAGATTTAATATTTTAACTTGGTTTTGTTGGAACTTTATTTCAATCAAATTTTTTCCACCAATACTAAGTGAGAAAATTAAAATATCCTTTTCTTTTAAAATGAACATTAAAGGAAGGACTATCTCATTTCACTTCGTATTGCAGCATTTTTAATGATTACCTCAGACATTAAAACTGAGGTTAAAACAGCTGCTAGAACATAGGTGTGCTAGTTTGGGTTTGCTATCAACAAAAATTCACTGAACAGACATATTTGCCAAATTTGTGGTAGCTCCAAGAGCTTTAGCTCATTTAAATTTTAGAAATTATGCCATATAAGTCCAAGACCCCACTTCATGAGATCCAGGGGATGACTTTCAGCTTGGGGTAACCTTTACTTTGAGGTTCACCAGCAGCACTGTCAGAGGAGGCTTGCATTGAGCTCCAGAGATCACAGTGGGCTGGCAGGCAATTTATTCTAACTTGTGCATCTGTCCATTAAAGAAAAGAATCAACACATCTTTAATTTACACAACCCTTAAAAAAATGTCACATTAACAGTAAGATTTACCTACATATGTATAAATAAGATTCAATATTTTTACCAGATGCGTCTCCATCTAGCCTTTGGTCTCAGTGTCTGAAGCAACAGCTTGTACCCACCCTGCAACATCTACACATAATTGACCTGCTCACACAGAAATCTTCTGGGCAGGGAAGGTTTTTTTTTGGACACCTACTTTAGAAGAAAGCTAGACAATTATATTTTCTATCTTGTTGAAACATCCTTCCAGAATAAAATGTTTTGATTTCAACCAATTTCTTTTAAATGTGCTTTAACACACAATCTTGGAAATAATTGTGAAATGTAATGAAATTATTTCTCATTCCTCAGAACGGTTTGTTTCTTTTTTAACCAAATCAAATAATCTACTAAGTCTACAGCATTGATCTTCCATTCTTATCACTTAAGTCCTTACAAATGTGATATGATTTCAGGAACAATTTTTCAAACTGTTTTAAAACCCCAAAACAACATCCAAAAAAATCAAATAAAAAAATACTAAAACCAAATTAAAATAAAGGTAATTCAATGGGACTAGTGCCTAAAGAAAAACAGTCCTTCATTTGAGAAACAGGTATCTAATAATAGCTTACAAACAATTAGGAGAATTGAGGAACTCCTTAATATATATACATAGGCACATATATGAACCTATATGTGTTTACATATATGTCTCTCTCCATATATACGTGTATGTGTATATGTTTGTAAGTCTTCATATATATCTACATGTATATATATAAACAGTATTATGACTTAATATCTTAAATTTGAGAGGGGAGAGTAGAGCACAACACTTTCTTGAGCATTGAAGCCTGACAAGGCTGGATTTTCTTTGAAGTTCAGTCATGTTTCACAGGATTAAAGCATTTTTCACTATTAAAAAAACAACTAACATATATGTCTAGGCTGGCACTTCACATAATATTTCATGTCTGTGTCTATTATGTTTTGGGATGGGCCAACATTTCCAACCTCAAAAAATCATGATTTAAATTGGGAACTGACAGTTCTGCAAGTGTTGAGGTTATCGTGAAGAAATGCAATTAGGTTGTTTGTGTCAGGTATGGCCAATCACTCAGTGCTCATCTCAAGTGCAAGCACCTCTTTCATTAGCTATTAGCTTAATTGTCTTTAGGTGCTTTTTTTTTCAGCTGGAGCATCATACTGATCAAACTACAACTCTTATTCCTTCTAATAAGGATGCAGCATCCTTCCCTTCTCAACTTAGGTATCTCAAAAGCATTCTTAAAATATCATTTTCTCTGTCAACTGCATTGAAAAACATGATAATAATGCTATTTTTCTTTCTAACACAAAATCAAAGCTCCAGAAGAGGTGGCATATATTTAGGATATTCAGATTGAAGCATGGGGGTTAACTGAACCCAAAGATATTTTGTTGTTGATTTTGTAGCATAAATATTGCTTTTAAAGGAATTACCCATTTACTTTGCAGAATTTAACTGTTCATATACACTGAGTGTTTTGTTAAATGGTGTGGGGTTTTCTCTTCATGCACTGTCATTTATTTTAATACAGGAAACTAGCATGGAGTCACAGCTCAGATCTGTGAAGACATCAAAAATACAGAAGAACTGTCAACCTAGCCCTCTATAGCATAGCTTTTAAAATTTATGGGGTAGAATTAATATTTGCTTTCCTACCCCTCCTTAAATTTTAACTGTCCTGCATACAACTAGGAGAGGCTCTAACCTCAGCTGTCACTGAGTGATTTCCTCCCCCTTTCCTTCTCCTCTTCTGCTGCTCCATAAACACATTACATTTATCTCTTATAGTGCAAAAAGCTCAGATCAATACCTTCCACCAATGCATGAGAAGGTTCTTAGTGTGGATGTGGGCTTCCACTGGTCTATCCTGGGAGGACATGCAATGCCCTAATATTCACTGCAAGAAGAACTTCTGCTCCTAACCAATTACTGTCAATATGATAATAATTTTTTCTCCTGAGCTGCAGGAGCTATGACCAGTGAGTCACTGTCTCCCAGAAGGGTTGCAAGCTTGTTCCTTTCTCCTAGCTAAGAATATCTCATCACTAGAGGCGACAAAGGAATCACTTGAACTCTCCCTCTGAAGATTTTATGAGTACAGGAGACAATCCTTGGGTGGCCATTCTTTTAAACCACCAAAGCAGCAAGCAGCAAAAATCCCAGTAATTATGACAGAAGAACTGACCATGTTTCCTATTGTAAAATTCCCAGCTGACAGAATGTAAAACTTTTCACTTGAATTAGTGCAAGAGCATTTTGAGGGCAATGGTCTGAAAAAATAAAGCATTTTTAATTGGAGTAACAGGATGGAGAAGGGAGCACTTCTCACCGTGCTAATTGAAAAAGCAAACTCACTGATTTTACATACTGAATTGCTCAAGAGCTTTCTTTCCTGCTTTAGTTCATTTAAACATAGCACATCTGTGGCTCCAGTGCATTCATACAGATGGCATGCATTTCTGTTACAGTGCTTGAAAACAGTACTGCTTACTTGTCAGCCTGGATAACCTCAGATAGCATGAAGAAACTGCTTACATTAGACTTAATGAAAGTTTCATTCATTACATCCCTTCCCCCTTTCCCTTTATCTTGCTTTTCTTAGAATTTTAATACTCCTCTCCTTTACAGGAATGCCCTGGGCACAGAAAAGCTGCCTCAGACAAATGGTGCATCATCTTTCTTTCCCTGGTGTGCAGCTTTCTATGAAAGCTCCTGTGACACTTCAGAGGGTGCCTGAAAACCAGGGGAGAGAAGCAAGTGGGCAGGAGGGAATGACAGAACATGTGTACATATTAAGGGCTATTTCTTAAAGTGGATCCCCTGTGAATATGGCCCCTACATAAGGGTGAAAACACAAAGAATTAAGGACAATTGCCTCAGCAATGACAGGAAAGCAACAAGTCACCTTCCTGCACTGGCCTTATCTTGCCTGCCAGAATCAATGCATCACACACAGTGCCTTGCACAAGGCAGCCTTACCCCAGGCCCTATGGTGGCTGTGTCAGGGTGCAATTAAGTTACACCCTGGACATCATTATCCATAGGGCAGGGTAATAGCAGCCAAGTCCCCATGTCTGTCTTCCTACTCTCAAGATGAGACAAACTGAAAAAGAAACTGGGCTCTGGAAATTATGCCCTGAGTCCTATCAAGGCCTGGAGGAGCTTGCACATATTCAAACTGGATACCAGTTAAATGATGATGTGATGCAGATAGCCTAGAACATTTCATGTGACAGGGTTGCAGGATAAATGTTGCTTTTATTACCATTGTTCAAATGGATAATTTTACAACTGGAAACTAACAACCCTTGGATTTTTGGCCATATATATCCACACATCTGCTCATCAACTAGTTCAATGGACAGATCTGTAAAGAGACATTGCCAGGTCTGTCATGGCTTCAGACAAATGGAAAATGAAAAGCACCTCAACAAAGGCACATGACCTTTCTGTCTGAAGGTGTGCAGTTGTCTATGAAATTGCCATGATATTCTGGGGATTGATGTCCAAAAAATGTGAGAATGCCTCTTTCGTGCCTGTTCCTCTCTTATTTTTCCCTTTTCCCACTGAGCTTGTTCTACCTACTGCCCCCACCAAGGTTTAGTACAAAGGCATGTTTTTTTAGTTCATCTTCCTGTGCACTAGCAGGAACAAGAGCAGTTCACATTCTGAACACGGAACCTCCAGTCTCCTACTACTCTCCCTTTGACAGTAAAGTATTGAAGAATAGTTACCTGTAGATGGGAAGGAAGGAATGCAGATGGAAAGTGAGAGGGTGTTGCCATCCTCTGAGCTGGCAAGACACAGAAACCTGCTCTATTTTATGTTTTTTTGGAAACTTTGAGTTCCCATCATCAGATACATTTTTCAGGGCTAATATGAAAAAAGAGCATTCAGAATGGTCTGGTATGCAACTTCTGGATAAATTTGGCATGAAAAGAACTTGGCAATTTAATATAGTTTTGTGCTTTATTTCATTTTGAACCTGCTCTAAAATGCTTTGTGGACTATTTCACCTTGCAGAGTAGCTGAAAATTCCCAGTCTCCTGTGACTCATCCCTTCTCACTATAGAAATAAATGCCCATCATTTCATTAGGGGTTTCTGCAGCCTATCCTACCAGCAGTAGTGATATTGGTAATAAGTGGGGACTTTGAGTCCCCTACATATCAACAGAATTTTGAACAGAAATGACATTTTACATATAGGAACTGGTAAACACCCCTGAAATGAAGATGCCTTTGATGGAAAAAGTGGAAGAAAGAATCATTTTGAGCAGTCAAGACTTAGTCCCTAGAGCAGCAGCAGGGCAATGGTGTCTTTGTCACTACTATGTCCAAGTGTCCATCCAGCTCTTTGGACTTGAATACAGTACAAAGTCATTCTTCAAAATCATAGTGGAATAATGGGCAAGATTCGCTCTTCTCTGTAAGTCTGTAAGAAGAAATCACTCCTTTAACTTCAATCCAAAACTTCAGAAACAGGCCTAATCTGACTCTTTATCCAAAATGTGTCTCTCTGATGAAGAAAAATTTGCTGCTTCCACAGCATAGGAATATGTGGGAGTGTAGAAGACTGTTCTGTAGCTGGTCCTTGTGGACTTTCAAGGGTGAATCCAGGCTAGGAAAAGTATTCAGTATAAAGAAAAGTAATAGAAAAGTAAATATAAAAATGAGCATAGACTTGCCTCTGAATCCTAATGTCTTTATCCTTGGGGATTTTGATTCCATTACAAATATTAGCAAAGATCAAGGGCATTTTATTTTAAGGGCAAGTCTAATTGGAAAGAAGTTAACGACAAAAGTGGGAATCAGCTAAAGAAATTAAAATTGATGTGAGGTATGCAGCAGAAGTGTCAGATCCTTTAGGATTCTTCCTACACGAGTCAAACCTTCAAGGGACCTCCTGTATCTTTCAACCCCAAATCCACTCTTTCCTCTTATCCTCCTAAGTCCTTCTAGCTCTTCTGCTGCACCTTTTGCCTTTGATGTTTTTGCAGAATGTCCTCTTCCCTTCTTAGCATGCTTTTTTTAGAGGCAAATAATTTCTCTCTGTTATCTATCTAGCCCACCAAGAAAAGCTGGGGGACACCTTGTCACTGGTTATTTTAGCTGCCCCGTTCTGAAGTCTGGGCTACAAGGGCATGGAGTGACAGGACAAGAGGGAGTGTTTTCAAGATGAAAGAGGGCAGCATTATATTAGATGTTAGAAAGAAATTCTTTGTGATGGTAGTGAAGCACTGGCACAGGTTGCTCAGAGAAGCTGTGGATGCACCACCCCTGGAGGTGTTCAAGGCCAAGCTTGGTGGCTCTTTGAGCAACCTGGTCTAATGGAAGGTGTCCCTGCCCATGGCAGGGGGGTTGGACAAGGTGATCTTTAGGATCCCTTACAACTCAAAAGGTTCTAAGACTCTGTGATTCTATGATAAAACAAAGTGTTACCAACTGCTTGCCTTGCTGTGACTCTGTTCCCTGTTGGCCTCTGGTGATTCCCATTAGCCATTTCGTCTAACCTGATGCAGCAACTTTTGCACTTATGATAAACAGATGGGTGGATGAACAAGATCCTGCCAGCATATCTACCAAAGCACAGTCTGCACACACCATGCGCACAGTTCTGCCTCTCCGTGTTGAGAGAAAATAGTTCCATGCACAGAAGTTAAAATCAACAACATAAAGGCAATTTGATGTTTTGTCCTCAATAAAAAGCTCCATAATACTGAAATAATTTAGAGGTTATTTTGGGAACACAGAGATTTTGCCATTATATTAACAGGTATTGTAATTGTGCTAGCAGCAGTACGAAACTACAACGTATCACAGCATGATGACTGCTCTATAAAAACTGAAAAGAGTTACATCATAGCTAATTAGCTGATAGTGTAGCTGGTTACAGAAATACACAAAATCTAAGGGTACAGTATAAGTAAAATGAAGGACCCAAGCCACATTTCAACATATATTTCCTGGATTTGGTTAATCAAAAAAACTAATGTGAAATAAAGACACTTTAAAGAAAATCATGTAACCTACCAAAAAAAAAAAAAAAAAAGGTGTAAATTTAACTTGATTGTGACATTTGAAAGTAAGACTAAAATGTAAAATGTTTTAAAATCACCGCTATAATGAGGAATAACTAAGAGTAGCAAAGAACTTTGTTCTTATTCAAAGGCCACAATTGCAAAAATTTTATCAAACCTGGCACAACCTAGTAGGTTGTGAACATATGAGAGACCTTAATTTATAAGCCTGTCTTGAAGACTCTAAGTCACAGAAAAAAAAAAGCAAGTAAATACCACTTGAAAAATGAAAATAATAATTTCTACGAACAAAGTATCTGTATCTTAAGCCAAAATGTTCATATTCGTAGTACAAGAATTTCTAGAGGAGTTAATGATATAGTTCATGGTCAAAATGATTTTTTTTTAACTGATGAAGTCATAGTCTTGGTCTTCCCGCATATTTATGACACAGAGTAAAGAATGGGGGACCCCAGTCTGAAATTTCACTTTAGAGATGTAACATTTATTCTGACTCAGCAAAAAATCTCCAAGACACAAGCATGCGCTTACAACTGTGCTTATGTCAGCATGCATACAATAAGCAGATTTCTTAAGAAAGTGCTTAAATTTAGTTACTCAAATCAAAATCATTGGCATTCTTAATATCCTTGATGTTAGTATTTATTCAAGCATCTTATCACAGAAATTTTCATCCTGATGACCCTATCTATGGCTGGGTTAAACTCAATGGAAAAAGGGCTGAATTTCAGAGAATTAAACACAACAGAAAGTACTCAGTTCCTGATGGGAAGATAATGTTTTAATTGCATGCTTTCATTTATTAAAGCTTTAGTAGTTTTCCTTAATTCCTTGGGCACACCACAGGGTTTGAAGTATTGTACGCAAACCTAAAACACAACACTGCAGTTGAGGCCATATCACTAGGGAAAGAAATATTAGGAGGGAATGTGCCCCCAGGGAATGCTATCCTTCTAGCTAGCAGGGTAGACCACAAAGCAGTGTGAGTTTGCTCTTACAGGTGTCTCGTAGAGGACTAAAAACTTACAGGCAGTGTTTTCTCTTCAAAAGCATCTGCTCTGCAATTTTTTTATTTCTAGTAATACATCTCCAAGGAGAATGGGGAAGGAATGAGCTACCAGTTTGACAGGAAAATTATCAAATCAAATAGTTTAAATTTTGATCCCATCAAATAATTAGGTTAGAACCCCACTTGCCATGAGCACCTAGACATGAACCAGAATTGTAGAAAACATTGCCAAAGTAAACTCCAAAGAAAAGATATTGGTCAGAGAGATTACCTGGGGAGTTTTACCTATTCAGGAGTAATTTACTCATATGTAAAATAATTATTTAAATGTCCCTGAGGGTGGAAGATCTTAATTTTACTTTTCAAATGAATGCACTTTCAGCACCATGGCAGCTTCTATCACCTGTTCATAACTGATTCAGCTGGAGGTTGTGCCTTGTCTCAGCACACCAATGGTTTCGGTGATAAAGGCTCTTGAAAACATTACTTTGCCTGGTGAAACAAAGTTTATAGCATCTTTCAGATCCACAGTCAACTGTGTCATGTCTGGATGAAGAATCATACTGTTAAAAACATAGATTTATGACAATTTAGGGGTATGATTCAAACTTGGGAAAAATATTAACAAATTAATTAATGTTATTATTAATTCATCTGCTATAGGTTATATTTTTTCACTGTGTATCTCAAGATACAATCTCAAGATACTATCTCAAGAAGCAAAAAAGCAGAGTGCAACAACAGTTTTAATATAGAGTTACACCATTGATACAGGGTAAGAAAGCTGAAGAAGCATAGGGAATTAAGCAAAAAAAAAAAAAAAAAAAAGAGCTAAGGTAAGAGATATGTTATGGTCTTAGAGAATGAGGTATTCCTGTTTTTGATGTTCTGGCATTATATCTTCAAATATTATTTCTCATCAGGCTTCTTTTCATAATGAAGGAGAGGCTAAAAAGGAGCCATCTGTATTTGCTGACTTCTTCACTCACACAAATGTATCTCAGGCATGTTCCTTCACACAATCTGGACCAATCCCCACAGTAAATCTTTATGTAGATGTGGGAAAAAGTGTTGATCTTGGTCTGTATTGGGTACCATAGCTGACTGATTATAAGGGGGAAAAATGCATAAGCCAGAAATCATAGAGTTGTTTATGTTTTAAAACACCGCTAAGATCATAAAATCCATGTGTTAACCTATCTAAGCTGTTATGATGGCATCTTCTGCAATTGCAGCCTCAAGTGTAATGGGCACAGTAGTACTGCACATACACTGTTAGACTGTGCCACTATAAAGTCCTTTGGGAAAATTTAAATAATGAAACAAATTACTCTTAAGTTAAATGATATACTTTATAACCCAGTTCTTATTTTAGAAACATTTAATAATATTAAATTACCTAAATGGCTAGGGAGGACTATACTTATAATTGCTGGGAGAATCATTCCAAAAATGGAACCCCCAGATGAGCCCACCCCAATTCCAGTCCACTCTCTCACAGATTGTGAGCACTCTGGAAAAGTTCACTTTCAAATATGTGAGAGCTGAGTGCATTTGACATTGCTCCTGGTTTGAATACATTAGGTGACCTCCAACCCTCTCTCAAACTAATGTAAAAAATTTCTTGTAAATTTAATATGTGGAGGCCACACACTTGAGCCTTCTCTATTTTTGCTTCTTCCCACAAAGAAGATCCAGTAGACCACTGCAAAATATAAATCAGTTGTGGTGAGAGGTTACTATTTTGAATATTTATAGGATGCAAACTACTGATGGGATTAACAATACATATATTACAGTCTGCTATTCATCCTGTTTTAGGCAGCTCATATGCTTAAATTTAAAATTTTCTGCAATGTGTTTCAAATCTTTGAATTACTTGTAACAAAAATACAGTAGCATGGACAGTGACTCTACTGCATTAGAGAAAACACTTGAGAGATAAGCAACTAATCCGCTGCTCAATTTTCATTGGTTTCATTGACTCCTAAATCCACTTTTGCAAGCAGCATGTTTACCTATGAATTTCAGCCTGAATTATTATGCTTTTTATATCATAGTGTAGTGGTTTTGAGGCCAGGCCTTTCTTGGTAACCAGGTTGTAACCAAGGAACCAAGGTCATGTTCCCAGTATTCCATATGATTTTTACATAAGCAAGGCTATAAACAAGAAGGGAGAGGAAGCAGTTCTTGGTGTGGTTCTCTGTTATCTCGAGGAAAGTACTTGGTTTTTGTCCCTTTTTCCCTTTTTTCTCTTTTCCTTTCCCTTTCTTTTTTCCTTTTGGGGGGTTCTCTGTGGGTGATATCTTGTATATAATTCTAAATATACATATAAATATGTGTTACGTGGAATTTGGTTTGGGTTCTTTTGATTTTGTATAGTCTTTTCAGTCTGTCAGAAGAGAGGGAAAGGGAGAGGGGAAGGTTTTTTTCTCTGTGGTCCAGGCACTTAGCTGGGAGCTAAGTCCAACCTGGGACACACAGTTTCCACAGCATATCTCTGCAACAGATACCTGAAAGGTGTCATTCAGCAAAGCACTTTGATTCCTAGTTAATGGTCTTTAACATACGCTAATAGTTTGCCACATTCCCACCTATTTATCCAAGGTTTATCTAATTCATTTAACACCACAACATTTATCAGCTTTATCAGATAAAAAGACAGACTACTAGCTGATGCAAAACCCAGAAGGATTTTAAATAAGCTCTTGATCTGCCACACTTTGAAATGCCACACCTTAGTGTTGGCATAATTGTCTCGATAAGAGATAATTGAGCCTTGCATGGATGCCTTTGGTTCCTCTCCTCCCACTCACAAATGGACACTAGGTCAGAGCAATCTCTCCATGTGTAGCTGCTAACAGCATAAAAGGAAATAGTGGGATATATATCACACATTTTGGGGTTCTCCTTCATGTGACAATGACAAACAATCTTTTTCTTAAGGCTTGCTTGCCTGAATGGCTTCCCTCCTTTCTTCCCATCTTCCCCTGTCTTCAATGCTCATTTTGTTGCAGAATTGCAACAGGAGATGCCCTGTTTTTCTCTTTGTGCCTCAAGAAACGTGAAGATTGTCCCATGTTTGACGTGGGACAATGGAATAGATATGAAATCTGAAGCAGTCATGAAACCCTTCAGATATTTTTGTGTTAATAGAGGCGTGGATTTAATTGTTTCTGAAAGGCAGGATAATATGGTTATCTGGCATTTCTATCTGGCTGAATCACACAATGTTTTGGTCCATCATTATTTTTAGGTGATAAAGAAAAAGAGGCAAACTTTGTGTTGAGATTCTTCACCACTGTTCTGTTGTGTACATTCTTCAGCAACAATTTCTAGAATAATGCTATGAAATACCAGGTGCCTGAGGCAATGAGCTATTTTCTCCATAAGACTGCGACATCATTTAGCATTAAAGAAACTAACTTCAGAAGGGATGACCAGATCAGTCCAGAAGGGAGAAAAAAACCCACTTTAAAATCCAGAGCAGGTTTTTAATAAATTAGGAGGGTGCCAATTTTCATTGTTTTAGCTAAGATCTGTGAGAAATCCGTTGACATTCTCTTTAGCTGGCAAGCCAGCAGAGCTGAGACCTTCTGTCAGAATCAGCTGATGGAGCAGGCAGAATTTGGTGAGGAATTGCTGGCATAACAATGAAAACTGGTACTGAATGCCCTAAAAAAAAAGATTTCACAGGAACCTGAAGGATATTGAAGTGTACAGACCCTGAATCAGAGCATTTTTAATTAATTCCCTTAGCCTTCTGACTTCTAGTGTTTTTTCTTGTTGTCTCAGTGCTTATTAAACCCGCCATTTACAAAGCACATAGCACCAACATGTGAACGGACTCTATTAATGCAAAAAGCTGAAGCTGCAAGCTCGTACATGTCTCCATCACTTGATCAGAACAACGGTGTTCAAATCCCTAGAAATATGCCACTACCAGGGTGGCTCCCACCCCTCTTTTCCTGCCTTTGTCTTACAGCCAGCATTTGCATAGTACATGTCAAACAGTTGAAAGGTAACTGAGTATTGACAACTATTGTAAATATCAGACTGCCTCCCTCTTTTTTTTTTTTTATTTTATTTTTTTATTTTCAACTCTTCCTTTATAAAACTGACACTACTTTCTCTAGCTGCACAGAGTTGAAGTATCAGGTATATTTGCTGAAGGAGCCTGAGTAAACTGCAAAATGGCAATTATAGTCCTGGAACCGTCAATGAAAAAATGTTTGCTTTGTCACTGCTTAATGAGAAGACAGGCCTGGCTCTTTCTTTCAATTTTTGTCATAAAGTGTTTCGGTGACTAGTTAACTGTGAATCTTTTGACCTCCTGATTTTCATAGACAATGACCCTTTCATCATATCAAAGCAACTCCTACTGCAGTAAATGCAGAAGCAGGGCTCTCTGGAGATATCCCTAGGACAAAGTATGTGTGCATACTCAAGGAAGACAGAGAAAAAAGGAGAGATGTATAGCATCTAGCTTATATTGGGTTTGTCTATACTAGAAATACAATTGTGTCACTAGACACTTAGAACACAGTCTCACTGGAGAGTGCAGCTGGTAACGTTAACCTTTAAGCCTTGCCATGGAAGATAGCCATGAACCCATCAACACTGAGAATAGGACCATATTGCATTTGAGTCAGAGGATAACTATGTTGTAACTCCATCCCCTGTTACAGGTGTGATTTTACCACAGACAAGACCTTCTAAATCCCAGTTTTGTAATTTATGTCTTTGTTCATTACTAATAATTGCTGCTGCTGCCGTTGGAGCGGTGTCACCTGCAAAGACCCTTCCTTCCGTTAAACAATCCCTTTAGCAGCAATTGTAGTAGTTTTGGGAAACCCTAATGCAGTCTATTAATATTGTTTTCTGTGTATAAGTAAATGACAATTTTTTGCATAGCAGATTTCTAAATTTGTGCATGAAAGACCAAGTCTGCAAAGGAGAGTGTTTGCTATCAGAAATTGTCTAATTCTGGACTTTCTTCTGATGATGAAGAAGTCAAGCCTGTTAAAGAGCCTCCTTTTAGCTTTTGCCACTGACATAAACTTGATAGTGGCATGTGAAAGTGTGCACCCTCCAGATTTGTTACTTTATCATCATTGCCTGTGTTAGGTGATAAACCCAGCGAGACATATGAATTCTTTACATGCTGGTTGCAAAATCTAGTATTTTGATTTTTAGGGGGTGTGGTCTGGTAATGTGTCTGCATTTTGAAAGGGAGCAGGTGATGAAGTAATATAAATTCCCACCTTCATTCCAAAAGCTCAGGAGGGACATAGGAAAATTCCCTAAGAGTTGCAGTGAGTCCACCTTTCCTTTGCAGTCCTACCAATGGATGAGTATTGCTTCCCATTTCTGCTGCCCTAGTGATGCAGTGCATGCTCCTCTGTGGGGGGCTAATCCATCCTAATCCCACTGGATGCTCTCCAAGCAATGAAGTAGCTTGTGAGGAGCAAGGAGATCTCTGCAGAAACATGCTGCAAGGTCACGTTTGTAACAAGTGCTTTGTATATCCAGCTAACACACACCACCTACCCTATAGCCTACAGGGTGGTCAGCGGACGGCTTATAGCTCTGCTGTGCAGCAGTCCCTTAGAGACTCTATCTGATCTTCAGCCAGGGGTGATAATTTTGCTTTGGATAGTCTTCCCCATGAAGTGTCTTCTCAAAGGACAACCTATTAGCCATGCCATCACCTTGGGCTCCAAACAACCACACCAAGGAGGGATGAATTGACTGTGCTCACAGCAAAGCAAACAGGACTAGATGAAGCACATTTTCTTTGAAATCTTTGTGGTGGGAACTGAAAGGGGGGTACATTTCCTTTAGACTGCATACAACTTCCTGAAGAAAAGGTGTGTGAAGACGTGGAGGGCAGGGGAAGCATTGCACACAGTCAGCTCTGCATTCTGGTGGAAATACAGCCTCGGTTTTATTTCTCTTCCTTCCCAAGGGTGATAGAAGTAGACCTGGTTAGGAAACTGCACTGTTTTTAGTTTCTGCCTCAGCTGTCTTTCATGCTTTCCTCTGCAGGATGGTGATACAGAGACTAGGGCTGGAACCAGGTCCTGTCCATCTCCCTCTTCCTCCAAATTTATGCACCAATTCTGGGTTGCAACATTACCCTACTAAAGCCAATGACAGTAGCGGTCAAGCCTGAGGGGATACACAGCCCTGCCTATAGCTACAGTCATGTAGTTTTCAGTGAATTACTGCTGTCAGACATAGTGCTGACTGGCTTCTCCAAACTCCTTCTGCTAGAGAGCCAGGCAAGGAGGGAAGGGTGCGTTGCAGTAGTTGTATTTGCTAATTCATCCCAGTTCTTATTAATAAAGTTTGGCTTCTCTCTTTTCTTTCTTCACCTTTTACAATTTTTTTTGCTGAAGTTTAAAGGATCTCCCTGAAAAATAGTGTAATAGTATCTCCAATATCAAAACTTCCCCTTTTGGGGAAAAAAAAAATCGGTCCTAGCATAATTTTTTAATTTCTTTTGCTTAGGAAAATAAATTCTCCTTTTGCTAAAGGCAGAAAGTTGAGCGAATAGTTCTAAAATATTCAATATATAACCAGCTTGGCTTCTCAGCTAGAATATCTGTTCTTGTGCTAGTTTTCTTCCACGCAGCAGAATATATCACATTCATAGAATCATAGAATTGACCAGGTTGGAAAAGACTTCAAAGATCATCAAGTCCAACCCTTGATCCAACACCACCACAATTACAAGACTATGGCACTAAGTGCCACATCCAGTCCCATCTTAAAAACTCCAAGAACAGTGAATCCACCACCTCCCTGGGCAGCCCATTCCAATCTCTGATTACTCTCTTTGCAAAAAATTTCTTCGTATTATCCAACCTAAACCTCCCCTGGCACAGCTTAAGACCTACTGCCGGTTGCCTGGGAGAGCTACAACCTCCTTTCAGGAAGTTGTAGAGAGTGATGAGGTCTCCCCTGAGCCTTCTCTTCTCCAGGCTAAACAACCCCAGCTCCCTCAGCCTCTGCTGATAGAAACTGTGTTCGAGTCCCTTCACCAGCCTTGTTGCTCTTCTCAGGACCTGCTCCAGCACCTCAATGTCCTTCCTGAACTGAGGGGCCCAGAAATGGACACAGCACTCCAGGTGCAGCCTCACCAGTGCTGAGTACAGGGGAAGAATCACTTTCCTGAATCTGTTGGCCACACTGTTCCTGATGCAGGCCAGGATGCCATTGGCCTTCCTGGCCACCTGGGCACACTGCTGGCTCATGTTCAGCTTCCTATCGATCCAAACTCCCAGGTCCCTTTCCGCCTGGCTGCTCTCCAGCCACTCTGTGCCCAGCCTGTAGCGCTGCAGGGGTTGTTGTGGCCAAAGTGCAGGACCCGGCACTTGGCCTGGTTAAACCTCATCCTGTTGGAATCAGCCCAACTCTCCAGCCTATCCAGGTCCTCTGCAGAGCCCTCCTGCCTTCCAGCAGGTCTACACTCCCCCCAGCTTGGTGTCATCTGCAAATTTGCTAATGGTACATTCAATGCCCTCATCCGGATCATCAATAAAGATATTAAACAGGACTGGGCCCAGCACTGATCCCTGGGGGACACCAGCTGGATGCAGCCCCCTTCACCAGCACTCTCTGGGCCCGGCCCTCCAGCCAGTTCTTAACTCAGCACAGAGTGCCCCTGTCCAAGCCGTGGGCTGCCAGCTTTTTCAGGAGTATGCTGTGGGAGACAGAGTCAAAGGCTTTGCTGAAGTTCAGATACACATCTACAGCCTTTCCCTATTCCACCAGGTGGGTCACCTCATCATAAAAGGAGATTGGGTTGGTCAGACCGGACCTGACCTTCCTAAACCTGTGCTGGCTGGCTCTCATCCCTTGTCCATCCTGTATCTGTGATCCCACATAGGATGATCTGCTCCATAACCTAGTTTCCTTTCCTGCAGGCTCTCACCTCTCAGAAGCTTTTTCTTCCCAAACATGGCTAAATAGCAACCTGCAAAGAAGTGTCCTGGGAACTGGAACAGGCTGTATGAACTCCAGCTGTCTTTAGCCATCATAATGAGCAAATTTTCGTTTTATTGAGTACAAAGTAGCTTCACTTGTGAAAAATTGTCTCCATTCACAGCAAGAAAAAGAAGACACTCAACACACATTTAACTTTGCTTTGCTGTTGTTCACCCAGTACAAAAAGTTTAATTTGCCATTCTGCAGTAAGTGTTGTCAGGCATCTGTAAGTAATACCTGCTGGAGATAGCCATTGCCCCTGATGAATGGGCACTGAATTTGCCTGTACGGGAGCTACAGAGTTTGACTATGCCTCTCAAACAGCACCATTTTTAGAAGAAAGTAACCAGAACTAGAGCTTTTTGAAGGCAGATGTCTAACATCTTCTTTCTGTTCCAATACTAGGGCTTCCTTCTCCTTTGAATCTACTGGCTGTGAAAAACTAGATATTGAAGGAGGTAACTGTGTGTCTGTGCAGAGAGAACAGAAAGGAACTGCCACCTCCTAAAGGTGACCCTGGTGAGCATGGGCAGGAGATGAGAGGAGGCAGAGGGATGACCCAAGGTTGGAAGCAGCATCATCTATTTCTCCATCTGAAGGTCAAGAAAATGCCTCTCTCTATGTATATTCTATCAGTCAGATTCCAACCAGGGCCCTGGTAATATTACTTATTAAAGCACTCAATCCTCCAAGGTCCTACCAAAAGGCAGGTTTTGGAAGCTGCTTCTGCAAACAGGGGCTGCTGAAGTGTTCTTCCAGTCTCAAATCTGCCTTATGTCTCCAACAACCAGCACTTGCGTCTCTTTTCACTCAGCTCTTATCCCTACTTGTCAGTCAACAACAAAGAAACATCTCTTTTATCTTGACAATATCCATGGAGTATTCACAGAGAAAATCCAATACAACAAAAAGCACTGCTCTCACTGAAGTGCTGAAGGTGAACACAAGGAAAGCTCGAACATACTCAACATGCCCTAAATCACTAGCTCTGGGTGATCTTAAAATTTTAACCGTCCTGATCTTTCTCTTCCCTGATAAAGGCATCCATTAACTAAAAACTCTTACTGCAGATCTTGGTGCATCTTAGTGCAAATGTCCTACAACGTGAGAGTTCCTGAAGGCATATTGATAAAAGCCTTGTACATCCTGACAGTCTGAAATTTCACCAAAGGTGTCTCAGGGAAGGGGTTCCACAAACAAAAAAATTCAGCCTCCAGCAATTTCAGTAGGGACAGATAAAAATGCTGAAAATTCCTTCTTACTCACAGAATTGCTGAAATCATATTAACACAATAGCATGACCCACTACTGGAAAGTCAAAACATCCATGAAATAGCTTAAAATAAGCAAATACAGTAATAAATAGTATAAATAGTTTTTTCTCCCCAGAAAGCAATCAAAAAGCAATATCTAATAATCCCTACTTTTGGTAATGGTGTGTTGGTGAAGCACTCCGATCTCTCAGCTAAAGAGAAGGGCTTCAGGGATTAATCTCTCCCAAACTCCTGCTTTACAGAAAAAAAACCCCCACTCCTAGAAGGACACTCAGGCAGTTGTGAGGCTTTGTAAACTTGTTATTCAGGTTCATTCCTATATAAATACCTATATTGCAATTCTCTACCACTGAGTTATGTTTCATTGCTTCTAGGTAAAAATGCTGCAATTATTTTTGCCTATGGATGACCCTCTTAGCTACCCAGAAACTACTGCTTCTCTGACATATGGATAAGCTGTCACCTTTATTAAAAAAAAAAAATAACAAAAAATGTGGCTCTCTAGGGCTTTATGCACTCTATTGTTTCCACATGAAACACCATCTAATATCTTTCATAAGCCCTGCTCTTTCTCTTCACAGCTCAGTTATGATTCTTCATCTTTCCTTGAATTGTTTCAAAAATAGTCAGTCATGATAGCGCAGTTGATAATCGCTTAGAAAAAAGCTTCTCTAGTTAAGCCATGTTCTCAGCCTCTCTTTGTGTTATGCAAGTTAAAGTGGGGTATGTACTTTCTGTGCCAAAAAGTAAGGAGAAACTGAACATTTCTATCTCCTTTGGATACAAAACTTGGTACCGGTTTGCCTGTGTATTAATGAAGTTAATTGCTTGCAATAACTTTTTATGGAGAGTCCTTTTCATGCTCTATGAGCCTCGCTGCCTCTCTCAGGGGAGGTTTGATGATACTTTTATATTATGGATGAGGAAACTGAAGCATGTGTTACTAAGAGCCACACAGCATGGTGGCAGAGGGAAGAGACAAGACTCAGGAGCTTTGGTCAACATGCACGTCACATCTGTCTTTGAATGAAGACAAAGCAGGAATTTGCTGTAGCTTTATGGCTCAGATTTTTACCAGTTTTATCTATTTTCTGGGGAAGTAAAAAGACACAAGTTAAAATTTAAGATGTCCCCACTTCTGCATCTATCTATCTATTAACTGCAGTGAAGAGCTGGTACACGATTGTAGCCCCCTAAGAGATGTCACTGATGGAAATCAGGCTCTGAGTGTTTCACCTGAAAAAGGAGCAGAAAAGGAAATTGCTTTGTCAGACAGCACAGATTAAATAGTTTTGCTTCAGCAGCAGAAATAACTACTGAACAGCACTTCAAAATCCAAAGGCAATTCAAAGAAAAAAATTTGTTGTCTTTTTTTTTTTAATTTTTTTTTTATTTGTGGAATTGTTAGGCTCCTCTTGATCATTAGGAAATAGATCACATAAATTACTGTACACGACGGAAAGCATTCAACTATTATACTTTCCTGAAAAAAACCCCTGTGTATTTCTGTTTCTTTCTATCTTTCAAATCCATTGTGTATTTATACATTATTTATTTACTCTTTTGCCAAAAGATTGTTACATTGACTATGGTTCATTCCTTCTCTTGCTATAACTTTAGAATATGTGTGTTAGGTAATAGAATTGTAATTTTTTTTTCTTCTATAACATATGTAATACTTTTATGAACTATGTGCCCTCAATTTTGCATCTAATAGCATGCAGCTAGGTTTCTATCTTTCTACTACCTTGAAAACTTAAACAAATGGAGAATCTTTTAAAAAAAAATTTTTTAACCTTAGAATTCCATGGTAATGAATAACATATTAAGAAGTCAGTAGTTTACAAATAATGTTATGTACTTCAAGTGATTCTACACTGAAATAAGCAACCTGTCTGAACTCCTCTTTCTTTGCAGAGAGTTTTGCTCCAGCCAGTGGTTTGTGGTTCTACATATACTTCGTGTTTTTTAATTTTGTTAAAAAATCATCCGAAAAAGCATCCTGAGATGAAAGTCTTGCAAGTAGAAAGATGATTCAGAAGTACATGCCAAGAAGCCTTCTCAGTATCCTGAGGGCATTGCCTGTGTTGCTGCTCCAAGAACTCTACCAATGGATTACACAGGGGTTGGGGACATGTAGTGATGTGACCCCACTTCTGAGGGAGTGACACAGGACATTATAGTACAGTAAGTTTAAGGGCCTTTTTCTTCCTCCAATGCTCAGCAGGATGATGGTGTTGTGATGCTGGCAATGACCACTCCCTCCCATCAGCACCCATAAACTACACACAGTAGGCAAAAATGCTGTTTCCAATTTGACTTAAGGGTTGTTTTACCCACTTCCATCAGCGTTTGTTCTGCCAAGACCAGCTCAAGTGCCTTTTCCAAAAAGAATCAAGTTTGAAATATTTTAGAATTATTTATATGTATTTTTAAAGGGATTGTTTATCAGTATGTATCATATGGTCTGAAGTTTTTTCTATAACTTTTAATGGACCACCCTTCATATGAACTTCTTGCTGTCTCATACTGAAGAACCAAGGATCTTCTCTGGCACAAATGCAGCACTTAAAATACAAAAACTGGTCATTGGTTTCAGTTTTGTCTTCATTAGGTACTGCTTGGTGCAAAAATGTGCATAGCTAATACACCTTACTTTCTGCGTGAAGTGGTGAGAGAAGCCTGTTTCAAAGGCCATGGATTAATCAGGTTGTTTTAGTATTAGGAATGCCTCTGTAGAGTTTTTGTGCTTTATCTTCATTACAGGTAAGTAATTCTATATTTTTATAGCATTACCCAGGTCCTCTCTTGAGGTTTGGTGAACCCTAACCTTTGAAAACATATGGAAGTCCCCTAATCATTATTTCATTTCCTTCAGTTTAGCTCCCAGCCACAAATTATTTTCTTAATAAAACTAATTAACGTATATTGTTGGCCAGTTTATTCAATAAGAATGTGTGTGTGTGTGTGTATATATTTACATATATACATATATTTATATGCACATTTTAAACATGATTCTGGAAAGAACGATGACATATCTTTATGTTACTCACTAATTTATTGCTAAATAAATATATGTATTATATATCCTCTATGGACAGTATGTGTGTTCCTGCCCATGGCTTGCTTGGAAAAATATGGTAGTGTAGGCACAGGAAGTTTAGGAAAGTAATTTCTAAGAATGCTTCCTCCTTACCTCATCCCTCAAACTCCCTTTTATTATAGGATTTAGTGAAGAAAAGTAGGTAAATGCTTCATGACTCCAAAATGACTACAAATGCTTCTGCTGGAAGTTGCTGCCATAACTGCCATAAAATGCAATTTGGCATATATTTGGTTAAAATGTCTTTTTGTTCTAAAGAGATAAGGAAATATCTTTTTTTTTGCTGAAGCTTTTAATTTTCTGCTGAAAATGAGGTTTGGCTTTCAAGATCTTTCATTTTGATAAGAGTGATGTTAGGTGTTACTTCCACACCATTTACCCGTCACTTTCTTTTATTCAATTATTTAGCAATGTTAAGTGAAAGAACATTTAGCTGACCAGGCTTTCTACAGTACCATTTAATGAATCAGAAATTATTTAGTCACCAAATAAAATGAAAATTATGTGTACTTCAACTAATTAATTGTATTTACTGCAGACAGTAAATATTGCATACAATGATTATAACTTGAGTTTAAAGAGCAAATATACAAAAGGAGTATTTAGTAAATCAGACACACAGGGCTCACAAACTTGCTATTTAAAGAGGTCAAAGGGCAGAAGTGGTTTTGATTGTTAAGAAATCTTCTCTCCCTGCACATCTATCTATTCAAGGTATTAAGGCATTATCATTTTGGCATCTACATCTCAAATAATGAAAAGATCTACAGAATGAGTTCCCAATTCCATTAGAGTTTGCTGCTAATAAATTTATTTAGAAACAATAGCAGAATGAATTTATTTAGAAACAATAAGCATAACATTGTAAGTGTCCATTCCATAAAGTTCTTGCTTGTACCAATGAATGCACACAAGCATCACACTTTTAGACTCATAGTTGGAGTATTCATTAAAACTTCTCTGCATGCAGATGCAGAGCTCAATCCCTGCTTTACATTTTTGAGTAATCACAAACCTCAAGTGGCAGCCATGTGGGTAAATGTATTGCTTCATGAATAGGTTTTATCAGGAATCTGAAACATATTCAACATTAGACCTATTGCAGAATTGTCTTTGTTAGCAGGATAGGTTTAACTGTGGCTTTCACAAACCTTTGTGTATTTAATTAGTTGGCAGAATGGAGGAAGGAGTGGGAGCCTAAAATGGAGGAGTGCTTGAGAAAGAAAATCATGTGGAAGTATGGTGCAACTCTGAAGGCCTAAAACTAAGAATAAAAATAAATAAATAAATAAATAAATAAATAAAAAGAGAAAGAGAATATAAAGGAGGAACAACAGCGTAGTTAATTTTCTCTGCACGAAAGCCACCTATTTGCTTTTCATCTGACTTTATATGCAATACAAATTAATTGAGAAACTAGCAAACAATCAAATACTCAGCAGACACTATACATCAGAATGTTCAGCTTCAAGGAGGTGTCTCTGAGCTACAGCTTTAGATTCATCATGAAAAGAAACTGCACCTTTTAAAATGTCAGCCATTCTTCCTTCTGCAGCTCTCTGGTTCCCAGTTCAAATCTTATGAGTCAGGCTCAGTAACAATACCTCTGAAGCTCAGTGAAATATTCATAGTATAATGTGCCTACTTCCAAGAAAAATTTATTCATATAATTGAAACAATTGCACTAAATGATGACTTCATCGTAATTTTCTATATACACAGAAATATAGAAAAATGAAGTGGGGGTTTTTTTTATTGCTTCTTAGTTTTGTTTTGAAGTGCATCAATTATAATTTGTGTGGCAATGATTTTGATTTTCCTGGGGGTAGAGCACATTGATAGAAGCCATTTGGCCTCCTTTTCATACAAGGAGTAGCTATATTAGACTGCTACATTACTTTATGCTGGCTCCATTTCTCCTTGCCCAGTTGGAATAAAACTCCAACAACAGAGTGGAATTCCTGAAAAAGTTAATTAAGATGGAATGAAAAGACAGAAGGTCTCTTTATACCCTTGATTCTTCCCAAAAGTCATAAATTTTGGCATTTTATGGATGCTCCCATTTTCCTCCTCTTTTTTTCCTTTTTCTGCATCATTCTGTGTCACCTGCAAGACAGATAAACTCACAAGGCATGGTTTTCATTAATTGTTTTCACCCATCTTTTCTTTCTTATTCTGAACTGTAACCTCAGACAACATGAACTGTCCCAAAAAGGATTTCTTAATATTCCCTTGACCAGGAAGGGAGTTTCCCTGTAAGAAGCCAGAGAGGGTCCAGTATGAAATGACACTGATGAACTAGCACACCAAGGCAATTGTTTTTTTGGTAGTGATGCGTTGTGGTGAAGCTGCCCCCGCTTTTAACCCTGCTGCTAAGAAAATTACAAAGGCAATACTGCAGGAGCAATAGAAAAGAATAGGTGTGAAAGAAAAGAAATAGGCAGATGACAAAGCCCCTACGCTAATTAGCTAAAAAATTAAGTACCTTTACACTTTTCTCAGCCTCAGAGAAATAAGGATGAACTAACACTAAACATCTGCAAGAACTTTGAAGTCCGTAACTCCTATATATTTCAATAGGAATAAAAGATGCCATCACCTAGGAAAACCATACCGTGCAAATCTAGTTCTTCATCACTTTAATGCAATTTCAAACCAAAACACACTCCACCCCCAACTACTATTTCTGTAAACTCATATGTTAAAATCACTGTGGTGCCCCTGAGTTTTTCTCTGTATTTAATGTATTAGCTCAATCTGACAGTGTTCTAATTTTGGCTGGGGTAATTTTCTTCACAGTGTCTGTGGTATGGGGCTATGTTTTGGATTGGTGCTGAACACAGTGTAGAGATATAGAGATTTTTTTTTGCTATTGCTGAGCAGGATTTACAGAGAGCCAAGCCTTTTTTGCTTTTCATATGGCTACAGTGGTGAGGAGTTTGGGGGCACATGGAAGGTTGAGAGGACACACATCCAGGTTGAGTGACCCAAACTGACTAAAGGGATATTTCACACCCAATGATGTCATATTCATTATAAATAGTATGGTGAAGAAGGAGGAAGAAAGAGAACATTAGAAGTGATGGTGTTTGTCTTCCCAAGTCACTATTGCATGTGATGGGGCCTTGCTGTTCCTGGAGATAGCTGAGCACCTGCCTGCCCATGGGAAGCAGTGAATCAGTTCTTTGTTTTGCTTTCCTTGTGTGCATGGTTTTGCTTTCCCTATTAAACTGTCTTTATCTCAATCCACAAGTTTTTTAGTGTTTCCCCTTATGATTCTTTGCCTGATCCTGCTGGTGTGGCAGTGATAGGGTGGCTGTGTGGTGTTTGGTTGCCAGCTGGGGTGCAACCATGACCCAGAGTATCACAAATGCAATTTAACAGGCATTCAGTAAGGGATTAGAGTTCATTTAAAAACTGTTAATTTATTTTTCATGGATTACTATCTTGACATCAGAGATGTTGAAGGTTTTACTGTAATGTATAGGTACAATGGTGATCGTATAAGTGTGGAAACAGAGACGTAGGCACTCATACATATAAGCTTGTAAGCACATATATGTACACTATTTAAAAGCAACACAGAACAAGTTTGGAGATTCTTTTTTCATTCTCTTATATATAAATATTCAGAGAGCAATATTTTTATGGAATTTGTACAAAGTGAAGATATTGTAACTTAATCATAATAGATGAATCTTCCCAATGTATTGAACAAGTGTACGCTTTCCTTATATTATCTTACATTAGTAACAATCCTAAGTAATTTTAATGTATGAAATTTGAGTTCCTTGACTGGAACAACCACTTATTTGGCAAACAGAGTAGCTAATAAATGATTCATTATCACCATGTGCAGTAGGTTGACCCTGGCCGGTTGCCAGGTACCAACTAAAGGCATTTTCTCACTTTCCCTCTGCAACTGGACAGAGGACAGAAAAAAAAAAGCTAAGGATTCACGAGTTGAGATAACAGCTGGGAGAGGTCAGGTACTGATTACCTTCATGGTCAAAATAGACTCAAAGTGGGGATATTATTTAAATTTATTACTTAGAGGATAAGAGCCAAAGAGTGAGAAATAAAACAGTCTTAAAACCACCTTACCCTTCCTACCCCTCTTTCCATGTTCTCCCTCTTCCTCCCCCCAAGCAGTGCAGGGGGACAGGGAATAGGGGTTATGATCAGTTTTTGTTTCTGCCACTGCCCAGAGAGAGGAGTCCTTCCCCTGCTCCCGTGGGGTCCCTCCCACAGGAGACAGCCCCTGAGGGACCTCTCTGGCATGAGTTCATCCCTCAGGCAGCAGTTCTTCCCAAACTGCTGTCCTGTGGGTCACTCCTCCATGGGGTGCAGTCCTTCATGAATGAGCTGTACCAGCGTGGGTCCCCCACAGGGGCCACAATTCCTACCTGAGAAAAACCTGCTCCAGTGTGGGCTTCCCTCTCCATGGGCCACAGGTCTCTGGCAGGACCCTGCTCCATCTTGGGCCTCACCCAGGGTCACAGCCTCCTTCATGCATCCACCTGCTCCAGCACTGGCTCCTCCATGGGCTGCAGGGGGGTCTCTGCACCCCGATGTCCCTCCATGGGCTGCAGGGGCACAGCTGCCCCACCATGGTCTGCACCACGGACTGCAGGGCCTGGGATCCAGTGCCTGGAGCACCTCCTGCCCCTCCTTCTGCACTGACCTTGGTGTCTACCTTGTTGTTCCCATGTTCTCTCTCTGCTTTTCCCTGGCTGGAATTTCTTCTGCAACAACCTTATTTTCTTAAATATGTTATCACAGAGGTGTTACTGTTACTCCTGATTGGCTTGGCCTTGGCCAGCGGCAGGAAGTCTGTCCTGGAGCCATTTGGCATTGGCTCCAGGGACAGGGGAAGCTTCTGACAGCTTCTAACAGAAGCCACCCCTGTAGCCCCCCCTCCCACTACCAAAGCGCAGCCACAGAAACCCACTACACCATGGAAAGGGGACTCAAAGAAATCTTGAGGGGGAATGAAAGAAAATTATGTGAAAAACATTAGTGCAATGCTGGAGATGAAAACTGAACCAGTGCTTTTGAATGTGTGTATATAGAAGTGTAATCAACTTCGTATAATTTCTTTAATAGAGAAAATTAGATGCACGTATTATCCTAATAGGATGGTATATTTTGAAATTTAAACACAGAAGTTGAAAGTGAAGTTACACTCCCTGCTGAAATAGAATATGGGCTCTGCATGTTGCACTCATTCAAAGTCTAAGCAAGGGCTGTTGCACCTGGAAAGGCATATACTCCATATAAAGGCTTTGCTCTTTTAGCTCATGAAAGTTATAGTTGATATTGAAAACTCAACATTTCACATCTTTCACTTTAGCTTAAGCGTAGCATTCAGTACTCTAGGGAACACTAAAAAAGCCTGCCTTCTGAACCTGGATGCAATAAGCTTTTTTTTTTTTTTAACTTTGGCTTATACTTACTGAATTCTAGTGTGTTATGTAGGAATATTGATAATACCTTGTCCTGAAAGGACCATGGTGCCTGGAAAAATGTCTGATAAACCTGATGACTGACCCAGAGATATGGAAGGATATGGTGTGAATCCATATTGTTTTTTAGACTGAACATATGAGCTGATTTCAAAGAAAACACCTTCTGACTACTGAGACAGCAGCTGCTGGGTGAGCGTCTCCTCTTTGGAGAGACTGGCATCCAAAACACCGATGGGAGGCTGGCAGAGTTCTGGAGGTGTGCTTTAGGAAGGCAAATCTTCTTCTTCTTGGAAAGTGGACAAGGAAAGGAAAGGGAATGAGAGAAGCTCGTCTGCCAGCACTTGAGTAAACAGTACCACGAGATGTTTGGTCCAAGAGGATATTATGAGGTCCTTGCTCTGAATGCTCTCTGAAGAGATTTGTTTTCCTCCGTAGACTATACAGAGAGCTTAAAAAAGAACACGGTGAGAATTCCTCTAAAAGCTCATTCCGTCACTAGATCATCTTTGGTGAAAGCTGTCTGATTAAACTTTGACCAATAAACAATGCATATGTATTTGTGTATGTATGTATGTAGGTCTGCATCTATGTCCTTCTGTAGATAGACCAAAGAGTGGGAATTCTCCTGTAAAATAAGTCTTTGTAACTAGAAAATGTGTAATAAAGTAGTGGAAGCTGGCTTTAAAAATTTATATGAATTCCTTGAATGCCATTCAAACAACTTGGTGAATATATTCAAGATCCATAAACAAACTTCCAATTTTTAACAGCCTCCATGTTAGAGTATCTTCAAATATATATTTAAGCAACTCTAATACCTGAACTCATGAGTGTTTTCTCTCCTTTCATATTGTTTGAAGCAGCCTCACAACCTAACTGATAAATTCTTTTAATTGATGTTATAGTAATGTAACAGGACATGGTAGTTCATGGGTTTGTGTAAGTACACAGAAGACTACAGGCCATTCAGTTCCAGGAAATCTGAGAGCACTAAAACTTAAATGCTATTTGAAAATATTCAAATGTTAAAGGGAATGCTTGACATCAAAGTACTGCTTCCAGCATATCATTGTTACCTTAAAGGTACAGCACATTGTTTACAATGTTAAAAAACCCAACAAATTATTCAGCTTGGAAACTTTCAATTGCAGCCTCTTCCTTAGAGCTAGACTACTTTAAATTTGTTGGTTTTAAGAGGTAGTGTTGAATTGTAACATAAGAGCAAAATGAACAGAGAACTAAAAGTTGTTCCGATGTTAAAATTTATAATCATTGACGACAGCTGGTATAAGGTAGATGGAAATAAAAAATATAGCTCATCATCAAATAATTTGCAATCCTGTGCCTATGTATTGTTTCCTGAAGCAGAGTTTGAGGAATTACTAGAGTTCTATATCGAGAGAGCAGAGAATATAAGACAGAAAAATCTTGTAACAGCCTGAGTGATCAGATTATCTTTTCACAGAGCTCTTCTTCAAGGAAGACAGATTTTGCAAAGCAGATGCTGATTGTTGAATTACCAGATTTCCTTACAATCAAAAGAATGGTTTTTAGATATTCTTTCTGACAGCACAAGCTGCCCAAAAATGGCCAATCAGTAGTATTAAAATAGCATGTAACATTTGAGCTTCAAAATTCAAATCAAATGAAAATACAATTACCCATAGATTTCAGCCAGTTAACTACTCATGCTCAGTAGCATATAAAAATTTAAAGCCTGTAAATGGCAAACTGTTTTTGTAAAACCTGTTTGAGGTGTTATACTCTGAAGCTCATCTGTAATTTTCACATTATGACTTGGAACTCACTGTTTTAAATCTCATCTCTGTGTTTTATATGGTTTTTACCTTTATCAAATTTGTCATTAAAAATTGTTTAAAAGATCCCCAACAAACAACAAAACAGATGTCTGTAACAATTGATATTTTGCTTTCAATTTAAACAGCAATGAACCCTTGCAATTTTTAGACACATTTGTACATTTAACTTTATGGGGGAGGATTTTAATAAGTATTTATTAATGTTTTAGATTAATGTGAGTTACAGTATGAAAATACAAGATAATCTAGGCAAACCTGACATGTAAAGGCAAACAAATGGAAAATATTAAATAACAGCAAAGCAGCTATTAGGATAAGGATAGTATAAATTATAAAAGATTAATATGGATATACAAATATTATTATAATATAATTAATTCATTTATTATGTCCTTTTCAAAAGTATAATATTCCATTATTCTGCGCTATTTTACCTTTTTTCTCCCCAGGATTTTCTTTAGATGCTTTCATAGCACTAGTGAAATATACAAATTTGTCATCAATTTAAGCTGGTTTATTTCCTATATTCATTGTATAAACACACTTTTTTTACTCCTCTATATTTTACAACTATCAAAACAATTTTTAGCTCTGACCACTGTGTTCTAAAGTTCTATAACAATTTCAACTATTCCATAAATATGCATTTGGTTACCAAAAGAGGCTTTTCATACAGAACACTGCTACTCCCTTGAATAAGTCTATTAATAATCAACAGAAAAAAACACATTTCTTTGATAGTGATGAATAGTAACATCAGTATTTAGATTGCTATGATCTCGATGATAATTCAATTCTTCAGCCAAAATTAATTTAAAAGCAAAATTTTACAGTGTACTGCATATAGTAATCACCAATTACATAGAACATTGATATTGTTTGAATTGACTGTTTTCATAACTATTCTTTTTTTTTCCTTAAA
Organism: Pyrocephalus nanus; assembly: GCA_038380795.1. Lineage (NCBI taxonomy): Eukaryota > Metazoa > Chordata > Aves > Passeriformes > Tyrannidae > Pyrocephalus > Pyrocephalus nanus. Next base: position 48,715,587 of record CM076263.1, on the reverse strand, counting down.
ACAATGTCCTTGATTCAAGGATCTTCTGCCTATGACAATTAACGCCTGAAGACAATTGACAGGGAAAAAGGAAATGAAATCCCAAGCAAAATATTTAAAGCACATAAATCATTCAGAGCCTGGCCCAAGATTCTCTGTTATTATAAGTAAGATACCTGTAGGATTAAGTGTGTATTTATTCATATTTCATTATTTTGTACCATGGTCTGAAATGCACTATACATTAACAATTGATAAATCAGTGACAGTTAATTAACATACAGTCCTAATAAAGAGGTCTCCTGAAATGCAAGCAGACTTAAGACTGAGATGCATCATGAAGGGTCTTTTTGTAGTAGATTTCATAAATCCATGGCATGACAGGCACCTAATAAAAAGCGCATAAAATAAAATATTATTGAAAAAACAGTGGTTTGCTTCATTGCTTTCTGGAAGAAAAGATTACAAAATGGTTTCATTTCTTCCATTCACACAGTTTGTTCAAAACCAGCCTTCTAATAATTAAGAGCATCTTGAAGTCAGTGGAAGTTACAATAATTGATCAGAACAGTTAAAAAAATCAAAATTGAAAAAAACCCCCAGGATTCTTAACTCTTTTGGTATTTGTGGTATTTCTTGAGTCAGTCTGAGAGAGAAATTACTCATATTACAGAGATAGCTACTAGTTATCTTTGATTCTTGTATAATAGTTTGAACAAAAATAAATAGGTTTTTTGGACTTTGGTTTTAAAAACAACAACAACAAACAAACAAAACAAATGAACAAACAAAACCAAAACCACATAAAGCCCCCCAAAAAAACAGCACAGCAAAGGGACAGGAAAGCTTACTTGTGTTCAGTGCCCTCTGATTAAAGCACCGTTCTCTGATCCATGTAGCTATTGTTGGTTCTGGTTTAGCTCCCTCTCAATCAGTATCTAACGGGGCATGATTTAATAAGGTTTTTTAATCTCCAAAAATGGGGGGAGGGTGGTTGTGGTATTTTCGTTCATCAAAGGGAGCCTTTCAGGTTTCTTTGCTTTCACCTGCTGGGACTCATTTGGTCCCTTTCAAAGAGAATGCAATGACACAATGAATGAGACATGCTAGAATAAGAGTCCCTTTTTCTAACAATAGTATAATCAGTGAGTACTTGTAATCCCTATTGTACTTCACAGAGGTAGTTGTAAGATAATTAAATCTTGCTTCTCAGGCAAATGATTTTAATAGTTGAAACAGCAACCGAATACCTGAATACCTGAAACAGCAAACAATATTGTAGAGAATGTATGCATCTGCAGCATAGATATGGGATACTGCCTATCTGAAAAATCCTGTTGATTTGGGTATGGGTTTTTGTTTTGGGTTGGGTTGGAGGTTTTGTTTGTTTGTGTGTTTTTGTTTGGTTGGTTGGTTTTTTGTTTGTTTGTGGGGGGTTTTGGGTTTTTTTGTTTTGTGTTTTGTTTTCGTGGGTTTTTTTCTTTTTTTGTTTTGTTTTGTTTGGTTTTGTTTGGGTTTTTTTTGTTTTTTGTTTGTTTGGTTGGTTGGTTGGGTTTTTTTGTTTGTTTGTTTGTTTGTTTGTTTGTTGGTTTTTTTTACTTTGCTTTGGTGGGTTTTTTTTAAGATTTGGTTTGTCTTGGTTTGGTTGTTGTTATTTGGTAGCCTGGAACTACAGCATATGCAAGATGTAATTAGAGAAAAGTACTGTAAAAACACAGAAGAGGACTTAAATTTTATTCTCAAGGATGTGTAAGGAGTGAGAAGTCCATATATATGCTCTTCTAAATGCCCAATTTATATCTTATTTGAGCAACAAATCTTATATTTTTATCACAATCTGAATTCCGGGCAGTGACTTAATAAATAGCAAACATTCACATAGTTAACATCATCTTGATGTGATAGCCAATTTAATCTTAATTTCATTTGTAACAAATTTAGTTTCAGACTTTTTCATCCTTATTGAGTTGTTTACGTATCAAAAAAAGCTTATACTCTTTTGAAGAGACATGCATTCATTATGGACTCTGCACTATTTTTCCACCTTCTGCTGCACAGACACTTCTTGCAAAACATTTATCTGCTGCATCATGTCAGTTTATGTCTTTGCTCTTAAAAATTGCATATTTGTGTTAGACTCACTCTCTCATTCTCATGTCATGTGCATATTTCAGCAAAATTTTGTGATAGATTCAGAATACTCCAAAAAATAGAAATGGTCAGATAAGAATTGTTATGTCTAAGACAGCACAGGCAGAAGAAGCCAGAGTCAGCAGATACATTGCATCCCTACTTTTATTTATTACATAATAGATGAATGCAAACAATTCTATTCACCATTTGTATTATTAAATTTTACTAATCTAAGCACGTATGCTTCTTTTGTTTTAAATAGCAATTGTACCAATACTTGAGATTAGATTGATAGTTTTTATATTTTACTTCAGATTTTAAAGAAGATAAAAAGGTAAAACTGAGCAAGCCATGACTTGGTTTTGCATTCTTCTGTTGGTAAATATATTCGTTCTTTCCTTTTTTTGAGGTGTAAGAGACACTCAGCCACATAAAACAGTGTTTTACATTAATAAGAGACAGTGTTATTTCAGAAGGAAATCCATCTTATGAAAATTATCACAACTAAAAACACACTTACAAATACTAACTTTTCTACTAACTATTATAGTGGCTTTAGGGTTTTTTGGGAGGTGGCATATGAAAGAGCACACAGAAATATGGTAAGACTTTAAAAGCCCCTGAACCACTACTTATGAATGCCAGTGGAAAGACCCAAATCATCAGTTTTCCAGATTCCAGTGACCATTTTGTGATAAATCCCATGAAAGTAGTTTTGTACTTTTAATCATACATACTTCTAATCTCAACTTAAAACTTAAGTTCTGTTGTCAGGGGAAGATGACATCATGTCTTTTAAAAATACCACATGAAGTAGTTATTCTTTATAAATGTGGTCCTGTAAAGCAGAGCTGGGACAAGAGAAGACAAAAATATACATAGCTGTGCCTTGACTAACAGGGGTGAATCTAATTTTGGGCAGAGAGAATCAAACTTTCTGATTGGTTTAGACCAAATGGTACGCCATAATTATTCAGTGTTGAGTAAGAAAAACTGTGTGTGGGTGATATGGTGGACAAGGGCTTAAAAGAAGAGGGATGCTGTTTAGTAATAGCTTGGAGAAAGCACTACAGTGGGAGTTCCCAGTGAGGAAGACTTTCATCCATAGGCACTCAACACTGCTGCTTACTACAGTTTCTTCTTGCAGATATTATGGATCAAACTACACTTAGGCCAAGCTGCCTTTCCTCACAGCACATTAACTTATGTGGTGGCCTGATGGACTTGTCAATATTTTTGCCCCCAGTGTCCTGAGTGAAATCCTGTCCTTTTTACTTGCAAGTCCAATTTGCCATAGCCACTGGGAGAAGCATGATTTTGTCTGCTTAACCAACCAACCAACCATTCCCTGGCTCAGCATGCCAGTAGACAGCCAGTAACATACTAATAACTGAGGGTTAACACAAAACTAATGTCACTCACTGGCAGTCATGATTTTCTGAAAAGGAGAACCTCCTTCCATCTTTTTTATACAATAAGGATCAATCATACAATAACGTTACAATTTTATGCCTACAGAGAGCTACATTTATTACTGTGCTTGCGTGTTCCCAATTTTGATAGAAGGAATAGGACAGATAGCATGCAGAGGCCAAATGTTGTTGCTTTTCACTAGAAGTGGTGTTGAAACCCAGGGCTTGAATTTTTAAGCCTCCTTTCTATGAAGAAGACTTTCTGAGGACACTTCTAAGAATAACTGACCATATGTTTGCCTTTTTAAGAGATTATGCTTTCCTTCTGAAGTTCCTTAGCCCTGGCTTAAGTGGTGTGGTGGAAGAAGAGGTCTGCCTCTACATCTCTGCTCTGAACCACTTCGTATATAAAGATCACGCCAATGAAAATGGGATGTTCGTAGTTTCATGGTGCTGCTGAACTCAGCTGGGTAACCAGCAGTGACAACATTGCTGAAGGCATCTCTTTCATCCTGTTTGGCTGACATAAGAAATCCAACATAGGGAAAGCAACAAGAGTTCTACTGCTCTCATTTTTTTCAAAAGAGAAAAGTTTAGCAAAGTCACTTTGTGGCAGTTACCTGCATTATCTCATTTTTTCACCTGACCAGGCTCAGCTTTGTTGGGCAGCTTGTAAGGTGGATAAAAAACACATGGAAAGGTGTGAGGAGAAAGCTCTTGAGATAGCTGCATGATGTTTTTGAGGGCAACACTAGTGTGTCTGTTGAGACTGGTTACTGCAACCATGTGGGCAAGAGCAAGTGCCTCTGTGCATAAAAAAAAAGTTCAAAAGCACTGTGTTCCTTAATTTTCTTTACTTCTTTGTTTTGCATGTTAAGGATATTAGATACTGTATTTAAAACAGCTGTGATGTTACTGGGAAATTAGTTATTTCTTTCACAGGACACAGTCATTTCTGTTATAACACTGGCAGTTCAACAGAACAGTTTTTCATTGTATTTGACTCATGGTGGCTGAATGATAGCTTGCAGAATAGTCTTTCATTGCTTTAATTTTACATTATTTCTATTTAAATGTATTATGAAATGTTTTAAAAAAAGAAAACAGTCTTTATGAGATTGTTGCTATATTTCAAAAATATTAGAAATATAGCCTTTTTTTTTTCCTAATGAAAAGACTACATTTTGTTCTGGATTTAATTTTTTTATTGGGGATGGGCAGAGGGAGGTACTTATTTTTCTGTGGGGGTGCATCTTCAAGAAGAGAAGTTCAGGAATTAACATAATGCTATACATTGATACACAGCACAGTAGTATTTGACATATTCAATTGGCAGTTACAGAATTAATTTTCAGCAGAAATTCATCAAGATAAGCTGATCAAGTTCCAAACACAAAAAAAAACCCGAAAGAAATTAAGAACACTAGTCTACTTAGGTCTCTGTCTGCTGTGCAAATGCAGGAGGGAAAGACTGTTGTCAGAAGAGACATATTTCAAACAAACAAGTAGACTTTTATAAAAGGTAGAACACAAAGCAAAACATCAGCTGATGCAGTCAAAAGCCCTTGTAGATCTCAGCTATTTGTGCAGAGGTGCAACAGGAGGATTCTTTTCTTTTCATAGCCCTATCTTCAGTCATCTGCTTAACTAGGGCCTCCCCTCTTCATACTTTTCCCTGAATATTCCCAGAGAAGTGGAATTAAATGATAGGGATAAGTCCAAATGCTCTATAACCCTGCTGATGAGCATCAGTGTCTGTCAAAACCTAATGTCAAAGTTACGAGGTCAAAGTTATCACACCAACTGTGGCTTTCAAGATGGTTTTAGAGCCACTTCAATAAAAAAAAAAAAAAAAAAAAAAAAAAAAAAAAAAAAAAAATTTCAAAACTGTGTTTCTTGGCAACTCTTCTGTGTGCTGTTACCAAGAGGGACTAAGGCAAGCTCTATAAGTTGTTCATCTCATCCAAGTTCTTTGCAAGAAGCAGCTTCACTGCTGGCAATAATGTACCTGTCTCACAGGCTTCTGCCTCTGTAGGTACCTCTAAGGGAACAGGTACCCATCTTTTTGGACAAAAAATTACTTGGGAGTCAGAAGGAGAGGTCTGCCATAATTCTTGCCACCTAATTTTTATAACTGGGTTATTTCAGGTCATGGCAGACGAACATTACCTGCCTTGCAGGAACCGAGGGTTAAACCTCACTTAACTGCTGTTTAGGAGTGGTATTGACTGGTGGGACTGAAAAACTGTAGAATATATTTGTGCAACTGTCTTATATAATTCAAGAGCACCTAATGAGTTGTCATCACAGGGTTTTTTAAGACTTACTTTGATTTCATTTATTTTGGGAGGAGATGCTGCATTTGACAAAATATAACCTCAAATTCTTTCCTTCACAAAATTCCATGCAAGAATTTTCTGCACTGGGTCCAAATTTCTAAAGAGCTGTAAAGGAACTGCATTCACTTGCACTTACTGTGCTTTGGAACTCTGTGACATAGATCACACATCTGTGATACAAACCAGATTGCCATATAGACCTTCTAGCCCTTGAAAGAACCCAACTGGGCCAAATCTGACTAAGATTTACAAGACTTTTTGTAAGATTCATTTATTTGTAGTAATAAGGAATTCTTAATTGTAAGATACAAAATAAAATAATAAAAAAATTGTTTGTTCAATAAAAAAAGCGTAAACACCAGTGTCTTAGAAAAAAATAATTTAGAAGACACTATCGGGGTCTGGATTGCAGAGCAGCAACACTCCCCTTTCAAGGTTTCTGGGGCTGTGTTGTTTAGCCTGTGACTTAGATGTAAGTTCCAAGTTCTGTTTCTGTTACAAGATTTGGCAATTTTGTTTAAAGTATATTTGAAAAGAAAAATCCTTCCCATAACCCCAAGAGCTATATCAAGCATCCATATTGTCATTGAAATAACGCAAAAATGTCCCAGTTTCAGAATTTGCTGTGCCAGACAAAAACATAATTGTTACATAGGCCATTAAAATCTCAGCTTTCTTTCTAGGCAAATTTGAGGTGCCTGGATTTCAAATTCTTGATTTTGCTGGAAGCATGAAATTAGTGATTTAACAATTTCAAAGATTTCAGCTTGGATTGAGAAAGAAAATAAAAACTTATCTCAAGCAAAGGGCAAAATCTTTTGTGTTTCACATCATTTTAAAAAACAAAAGTAAGTTTAAAAATCATTGCAGATGATATGGACTTGCATAAATAAATCAGAAGCTAGAAAATCTATTATACCTGTATAATCATAATTTCATTGACATCATATGAAACAAATAATGGTGATCAGTTTCCCTATACCTTGTCTGGAATATGCAGGTTTTTTGCAGGATGTTTAAAAATATTTTCTTAAGATATACTCTGAGTTACAACACATTTGTTATTCATGCACTGCTGGACATAGAGATCTAATTTCACTTTTTTTTTCCCCCTGTTATTGTAAATCAAGCTAGCTCTCCAAAAGTTCAAAAGAGCCCTTAAGTGAAGGAATAAATGATGGTGTGTGGCCTGCATATGGCAATTGTTCATATATTTAAGGTGCAGATAGTGTTTAAAAGCTTAATAAGTGTGCTGCAAAAGTACAGAGACGGTGGGTAAAATTTATCCCTAGTGCAACCTCGCTGAAATCAACAAATCCACACCGGAGAAAAACGGAGTGGTTGAAACATGTCTCGGAAAAGCAGTGAACATGTTTTGATGCGTTTTTTGGCTGTGGGGTTTTTTTTCCCCAGGGAAAAAGCAAACCTCGCGCGTTTGAACGTGCCTTTTTGGTGCCCCGGAGAAAGCAAAACCCCGCGTGTCCCGGGACAGTCCCCGCGGTGCTCTCCTGACATCTAGTGTCTCCTTCCGCTCAAATGCTCAAATGACAGGCTGGTTTTACCGATAACCGATAGTTTTGCTAGTTTTCCACCATGCCCACAACTAATTAAATACTCTGTACTTAATTCTAGAATAGATGTATAATGCTGCATACCCTGAGCCTTTTTTCAAGAATATGGATAATTATCAGTTAAATACTTGTTCCTCCTCAAATCAGAGGATTCAGAACCAGCTGGCAACAGTGCTTTTCTAACATGGTTTTGGTTTGTGGGTGTTTTTCCCCCCTCCATGTGTTGACACAGAAATTTATGGGCTGGACCAAATCACTAATCTCCATGTCAACTGTGTATTTCAGTCTTTAATCAGCAACAAAGAAACATCCTTCCTTGGTACTAAATAGAGAAGAATTTGTTGGTCTTATAGAGTAATGTGAAATAATTAACTTTACAGCCTATTTGTGGGTATAAGGTATTGTTTCTGGATGCTGAGAGGTTGTTTTTTTGTTCCTTTTCATCACTCCACCAGTGTTCTCTTTAGTCTCATCCTGTTGGGAGCTCCTCCTCTGAATAAAACTGGGACCTGTGTATTTTGCCATAGGTCTCTGAGATGGTTAATGACCTTTCCTGTCTCTTTGCCATTTCCAGTTCTCCTGACATCACCTTTATTGTCTAAAATTTGCAATTTTTTTTCTGTCTTACACCATTATAGGAAGCTGTTGCAGGTGGTGATGGGGACTTTGCACACACAGATCATTAGTATCGAGCAAATGTATACATCAACATTCACATCCCTCAAACCTTTTTAACCTTTACTTCCTGTAGCTTTTTTCTTTTTTTCTCCTTTGGATCTCTACAAACTTTCAGAATAAACTGGTGATTCAGTCTGAAGTGCAAATGTAAAACCTAAAAACCTAAATATGTTGAATAAAACTTTTTTTTTTGCATTAAAATCAGAAAGCATGGATACACTGTTACATTTATATCAAAATTGTGTGTTGTATTTTAGCTATCATTCCAGATAGAACAGAGTCTTACCGTTCTTGTCCACATTTCCTCACATGAAAGAGAGAAAAAAATCATACTTGTTCACTTAATTCCTTGTCTAAAATTAGAAAACTATCTCTGATATAATTCTGATATAATTGTGTTCCTATTCTGCTACTAATTTGAGTAGACTTTTGTTTCTCAATTAAATGGAAAAAAAATTATTTTTAAAGGTCTGTGCTGCTCTCTCTAAATCCTAAAAATCCTCCTCTAAAGCTGTTTTCTACATTTTAGGTCCTTGGCCTTCTGTATTCTTCTTAAGACTGTAGCTTACTCCAAGATTATAATTTTTTAAGATTAAAACATTATCATCTTAGGTTTACACAGGAAGGCTCCTGTGGTGTTGGTTAGTATTTTCTGCCATTTGTAACACCTCATCTGATTTTCATATACAGTCTCTGTATCTCCTGGTGCTCCAGAGCACCTTTTGTTTCATTCCTCACATTTTATTTCTTGGTTTCTTCGTACAATAACCAGAAAGCCTTTTTCATCCCCATTTAAGTACCTGCTTTTCCACCACAGGTCCCACACTTTGTGTCTGGGCTGCCTTACACCCTGCAGCACACAATGCCAGACAGGCTCTTTGTTTGCTCAGTGCTCAGAGCAGCATTGTGTAAATCAAAACAACTTAAATGACAGATGGCTTTTGGCATTTTAATGAAATGTCTAGTCACTTAGCAGCCTCGCTCTTGTAAACTACAGTAATGAACTAGCTATTGTACAAGCTACAGTAATGAAGGCGGCACAGGCAGAGATGCTGAAGCTGTGTTTTACAGGATCTGCATCAAAGAGCCCTAAAGTAGGGATACCTACTCCAGCCCCTGTACCACGGGCTCAAGCTACTGAGCTGGCAGTCACCTCACACAGTCCTTCCTGTTTTTCACCTTTGTCATTACTATAACTTCACTGCCTTCTTTATTGCTTCAAATTGCACATATTTTCCCCTGATATTTATGGTATCTCCCCACACTTTCCTTCATTAAAGTGAAGATCAACACTGCTAAGAGACCTGAGTAGTACACGTGTCACATAGGAACTCCAGAAAGGGGTGTCATCACTGTCATAAGGGGTGGTATCCTCGCTTCCTCGTACTATTCTGCAGGGAAAAAAAGTTCTAACAAGGTTCAGTTGCTCCTTTCCATCCGTAGTGTGTACAGTATTGCTATGCATCCCTACACTTTCTGTGGTTGTTACATACAGATTAGAATATTGCTGATGCAAGCTTACTAAATTGATAGGATCGTGAGCTTATCCTTGGGTACCATGATGATAAGCAATTACAGCCATCAATCAAACTCCCACTACAGATGACAGAAGTGGCCCCAGTGACTTCAGCATGGAAGAAACCCTTGATGTTCCATTTGCAGAGGGTCTTAGAGGCATTATTCAGTGCCACGGTACCAAATAAAAATAAAGTAAATTAAAAATAAAGTTAAAAAATCTCAAAAAACAGTGAAGCTGAGTTCCTTCTGAAATATCTTAGAAACTGAAGCATCCCTGTAAGTGACACAAGGAACTCCGACATTTAGAATGCTTTTTTTCTTTCTTTATTTGCCTGAGCTGAAACTGAATGCTTGCCCTGGTCAGTCCATAGTGCTGAGCAACAGAAACAGAGTTTTTACAGGAACTGTATGTGAATGTGGTTTTCTGTGCACACTCTTGCATGAACATACCTATCATATTTGATTTCTCATGGGAACCAGCATACTTTGCAACATTCCAGTCAAATGGTTTTATACTTGAAGACCAGTTCTTGGTTCATTAATGCAAGTAGGAATATTGCCATTGAATCCAACAGGAGTAGAAAATGCTACATTTTCAATGTTACAGCCTATTTATTCCAAAAAGCCTACCTTCACATCCGTTTGGATTGTCTACGAAGAAAAAGGTACAAAGAAAAAAAAGAAAGAAAATGTAATTTTACAAATTGATCATTCAATTAACTTAAACTTAGAGAAAAGGAACAAATACAAAACAGGCTTTGGAAATATAGAAAGAGGATGGAAATCATAAATTCAGGGCTATCTATGGAAAGTTATTCAGAGAACAAGTTATTTTAAGATTATACTTTTCAAATTAGCATGCTGCATGAACAGATTAGTGTGTACCTGTCACATGGTTATATAAGCTGGAGTCTTCCTACTTTGCAGCATGAAAGGCTCATGGTAGTATTGGTCAGATTGCTCTGATAGTTATATATTTTTAATTTTTTTCATCTCTTTTACGACTTTGGTGTTTTTTCAGAGTGTCTTAGTAAGGTGTCAAATCTCTATGGCTGTAGCTCCGGGCACAAGGCACAAGGCTCCAGGCAGTGAAGGCTTGTTGACTGCAGGAAGACACTTTTGGAACAGAGACTGGAGATGGTGAATCTGGGAGAAGGAAGAGATGAGGAATTTCAGAGTTCTGTTACTGTTGTCACTGGACTGCCCACTAATGTGCCCAAAGCATTTAACCCACTGGCATCGATGCTTTCTTACTCTCATTATCAGCAGCAAAACTGATTCCACAGATGCAGAGAAAACTATGTGCACAGCTGTTTTTTCCTTTTTAGTAGTCTGCTGTGCCTACTCTCCCAGTTCACATATCCCACTCCCATATGTTGCACAAAGCACTCAGTAAAACTTATCCATAAACTTCCAAAAGCGATGGAAAGTGAGAAAAAGTACCCATCCCATTAAATATTTATCACCTTTTTTAACAATGGCCCTTTCATACATCAGTATTTTTCAACCCTTTTCACAGAGGGGTACTTCAATACTTTCCCTCCCCAGAAAACAACCTCCCTGGTACCATGACACAATGGATGTTCATATATGATGACTTTTTAATGAATCTTACTTCACTGTGGGGGGGTATGTTCTATAAAAGTTAGAGATCAACAAACAGGACTATTGCTGTATTCACAGAATTATTTTTGTTCACCTGGGGAAATGAGCTCTAAAACAGAAGTCCAGAAGAGTTCTTTTAGCTTCAGGTTTCCATTCTTTTTTTTTTTTTTTTTTTTTTTTTTTTTTTTTTTTTTTTTTTTTCCCCAAAGACACACTGTTTCAGCCATAGTATTGTGTAGTGGTTTTGATACACTACCTACTCATCAGCTATAATAATCATAGATGAGCTTCTTATGGATATTACAAAAATTTTAATTTCTGGGATATTCTATTTCAAAATGCCAGCAGAAATTCAGATGGGATCAACAAAGCTGTGTCCTTGAATATGTTACAGGGCCTAGCACTTCTTTATGATTAATAGTCTTATTCCTGAAAGTATAATGGTTTATTTGCTTCACTACTACCAAGATCAGAGAGAGACTAGGCAGCTATGGAGCCATATGAGCCAAGAGAGTAAAAAAACATGAGTTCCCTTGTCACAGGACAGGCAGGAGCTGAGGACACAAGACCATGGTCTGTTGCTCTATCAGGTCACTGAACCTGGTGGTGACAACATCTTCCACAAGGAAGACCCTTTCCAGAGGAAGACATCTGTAGGACACATAATTTTCTAGCAGCCCATCTCAGAGTGTTGCTGACTGGGGAACCTTATTAGTATTCAAATAAAAACTTACAAGAAATGCCCAAATTCCAAGGTTTTAGGAAAATCAAACAAAAGTAATTACAAAATTGGCAGAACGTCTCCATTTACAGGACCAGTAGACATCCTAGTGCTTGGAAGCTAAACAGTGATGAACAGCTTTCTACAACGGAACAATCATAGGTGATTAAGAGGAAGAGTTTCTTGACACAGGGGATACAATAAATTTTGATTAAAAATTATTTTTCATTGGCTCACAGTTTAAAGAAAAGAAGAATAGGAAAGAGAGGATACTGAATGCTAAAAAGAACAGAGAAACGTTTTTTATGTTGCATGCCTCAAACTCCCTGCTGCAAGACAATGTCATAGCTGTATATTTTAACAAAAGTGGGTTAATGTTACCTTGTGCCAACATTTCTGTTGAGAATGGCCTGGACACACAATTTATTTTTTTTTATAAATTCAAATTAGATATATTTAAGGCAAATTTAAAGTCTTTATCTGTATTCTAGAAACATGTCTGTAAAGCAGCAAGCTATGATTGTCTCCTCCTGTGGACTTCCCCAAGGAACTGCTTTTCAGGTTTCAGGGGAAGAAGGGAGTTCACCCACAGGGACTCAAGAAATATCACGTGTATCATCTGATATGTGCAGGCCCCTGATTCTTCATAGATCTCATGCACCCACATCAATCTTCCTGAAGTAAATGGCATAGCAGCAGCTGATAAATAACAAGTTCCAACCATACAGCTCTGCAGCTGCCACTACGAGGTGGTCAGACAACTGTGTTCTACCCGTCAGATCAAAACCAGACCACATCTTGTCCGAGGGCCAATCACCCAAGCTCAGTCACCCTTCCTCCGATGCTCACTATAGGCTTTCTCTTCATTGCAGCAATAAAACTGTGCTTGGCATTTCTTGACTTACACAGTGATCAGAACTGTCTTTAAAAACTGGATGCCACTCTCTAATCTACACAATACTTCTGTATTAGCTGACAAGTATTTGAAGGGTCAAGATACTATTATATTTTCACTGTGACAATTACCTGTCATTACAACAAACCGGGCTTGTTTCTTGAAGCATACAACACGGAGTCTCTGACTAGAAAATTACAAGAATAACATAAAAGGCAAGTGACAGTGCTTCAGTATCATCAAACTACAAACCAGAAAAAGATGATTCTGACTAATCATCATCATCTAAAATGCCATAACAGAGAAACCTCACATACTGCTAATTCAGACTTTTCAGCAGAACTCATCTTGTCAGTGTGTATTATCTTCTGTTGATAAGGTCAGTTTGCCAAAAAGAACAAAGTGCACATGACTAATACATTACTCAATCACTTGGATACATACTTCTATTTTTCTTTCCAGGTCTTGCTATTCAAAAAGGTAGATGGTACCATTACAAAAAGGGTCATTTAAGAGACTTCATGTAAGCTCTGTACTGTGAAGGACTGAATTTTCACTTGAATGCTTGCATTTTCGCATCTTTTTCTTTACAGAAATATTCTTTTTTTAATTGCAGGCCGTAATTTGGTCTTTCCTCATTTCACTGACCAGGAATATATAAAATATAAGAGTTTATTTGTCCCAGAAGAGCACCACAGCTAACTCAGAGGTACATCATTGTGGTGATTGTGGTTACACATCCAGCCTTGGCCAGCAACCCCCTCCATCTCTGTTCAGATGGTGATGCTATGGAATGAACAAATAAAGACAGTTCCTGAAATCATTAGTTCCCAGACGTATCTGAAGGACTGACTTTCGTAATCATCATGTCTTCCACATGCTGGCAGAATGCTGACTCTCACATGTTTTGTTTCCCTTTTCTCAGCAAATTTAAGTGTTAAAGGGCAATAATTAAAAGATATCCACATGCTAATACAGGAATAATTGTGGGCTTGTATTTGTGCATGCTTAGCAACATGGTGAGGTGAAATAGCTCTGTAGTCCTACTGGAATATCTACTCTATCTCTGAAGTACAGGATGCTGCACAGCCACAATATACATCTCAAAAAAAGGATAAAGACAAATACAGGAAAGCCTGGGGATTTTTTCAGGTGTGGCAACTCCTCCAAAACACTGTAAGTTTTGGTGACTTTTACGAAAGTGAGTTCAGTTTCACCTAACAGGAAAAGACTATTCTGGTTGGATATGGGTACAGTCAGCATAAATTATTCAACTGGTTGTGTTTTTGCAGCAAGCTGCACAATGTTTGCTAAACTCCTACTGAGTTGTGAAATTTCTACATGAGGTAGGTTGTGAACAGCAAAACAGACCAAAGATTTACTCAGTCCCCTGTAACAGCTTGAGAGTCAACCTCAGAGACTTCTTGCCCCTGTATTAGCTATGATGTTGGCTCTACTTTCTTCTTGCTCACAGATCCTCCCTGTGCTGTGCCCTGTGCAGATGCAGAGGAAAGAAAACCTGAGCATTTCAGTGGTAGAAAACTCGCATTTTCTATTTATTCTTCAGTAGCTCTTAAATGAGGATCAGTATCACCTTGAACTAAAGTTGTCCCTCAAAATTTACTTTTATCAGGCTATGTTATATATTTACACGGGAAAATTCTGCAACAAATTTAATTATGGTAATATTGAAATCTCAGACTGTAGTAAGGTTCATTTTATGTGTAAAATTCTTCTTTCAGATCCGTGCCTACTTGGTCCTCAGTAAAAGAAATTTCTTCCACTAATCTCTTAGGCCTATTTTTCTCATACTCTGTTTTAAAATACAGAAATATAAAGAAGATGACATGCAAGGTCAAGAAGAGAAGCAGCTCCTAATGGACAATAAAATACAAGCACTACAGTTCTGGCAAAAAGGGAAATTAATACACCATTGCTTTTCTAAAATAAGAATAGATAGATTAGTTATTACTTTTTTTTTTTTATTATTTGTTCAGGTGTTCTTACACTTTTTTCTTCTAACAACCTTTCCATCAAAGAAATTCTTTGTAATGTGCTTCTGTTTTCTTTGTGGCAAATTTTAGAATAACTGCAAGAGGATGTTGTAAATGGTAAACAGCTTAAAACTATCTAGTGCCCTAATATATGCCTTTCCTCCCTCTGGGGAAGAAGTCACTTTTAAATAAAATTGCATAAATGTAACCCCCTACAAATGTTTCACAGGCAGGAGGTACTACAGCTAAGAATCAAAATATCTGATGTTATAAGCTTAGATGTACACTGTTGATCCATCACATGTTTAAAAAGAGGTTTTTCTGGGTATTTTTATTGCAATGGCTGATTCTCTGAGGCTTGACAAAATTCAGGAGTATTCTTGGTCTGTTGGTTTTCTAATAATTTGCTGTTCTTTATATTTGTTGTAGTATATTTGTTGCAGTACAGTAATTTTGAGCAGTGACAGGACAGCTGAGAGGTAGAGTCTGAGGAGATGTGAATGGGAAGAAGGGCACAGCCAAGCAGTCCCTTGTTATCTCCTGTTATCTGGCAGCCACTGGCCCTGATTCTCTTTTCCAAGCGTTCCTTTCTTATTTTCATACCCTTTCTTGAAGAGAGTGCTCAGAATTGCATTAGAGGATCAGGATCAGGGAGTACCTGTGCATTTACATGGTGATTTTTAAGAGTTTCTAGGTTTTTTGTTCATGTTCTCATAGTTACTAATATCCTATCACCGAACACCAACATTAGGGGTAACACAAAGCAAACTGAGCACCCAACACTGGATGTAACACAGATTATTCATGTGGACTTCCTTCCTACCCTAGGAATTTCTTTAATAAATTCAAGTAAACTGTTTATCCTCCCCTCCCTTATTTATCCTTTGTTCCTTGCATCCCCATTTCAAGCCCAGTCTGCATTTGACATCTACTACCTTTGAACTTTCAAGTCATATCTCATTTCAGCTCTTCTTTCTGTACAATCTACTTCCTCAATACTTATCCTTGACATAATTAAAGTGTCTAGCTCTATTATTTTCATAATTTTGTCATTTGCTAACATGTGCAGTTGTCCTCATGCAGGGATGTTACCATCACTACCAAGCTAAGTGATGAATTTTTCACTATTTAACATCTTCACAAATATTTTGTGAAAACTGTGTTTGTTGTGTCATAATACAGTTTTTCAGTACTTAAAACTGCATCTATCTTTCTACCAAAAGTTTTTGCAAATCATTGCAAATTAGTGCAAATAGGGCACAAAAATCACAATTGCATGTGTACAGTGATGAGCTGTACATTAAATAGTAAAACACAGGAAAGGCACTCTCTATTCAGTGCAGAACCAAAACCATAAAAATATTTTCAGAGGTAGTAGGAGAATAATAACTGAAGAAACCAGAAAATATTATCATGCAATAGCTTAAACTTCTACTGCTCCTATGACCTGAATATTCTCTTAAGTTTTGATTCTTCCAATTAAAAAAAAAAAAAAAAAGTGATAGAACGAGCAAAGATTTAGGGAAAAGGCAATAAGTATGATCAGATATGAAACAGAATCAATATGAAGAGATTAAATAGGCTAGGGTTCTTGTCTTAGGAAAGAAGTCTGTAAAAATAGGAAAGGTAAGAAAAAAATGAACATGAGGCTGGAAATTGTGATTACTTGCAACATAAAAAAAAGATAAGTGAACTGTGAAATTCACTTCTAGGGAGGTAGAGTGAAGCCAATGTTCTAGGGACTAATCGTTGAAAAGGGTTAAGAAAAGGAAGAAAGGATTGAACAGATTCATCAAGGACAAGTTCACTGATGGCTGTGAAAGGTAATAAGCTTGATACAGCTTCTAAATCAGAATATTCCTATATTACTATTTGTGAGGAAGGTATAGAAGAGACAAGTTTGTGCACACATGCATGACCCTATCTCTTATGCTTTCAATAGTAAATTTAAGCATTGCTGGTAATCTGTGCTGATTAATCTTTACGATGAGTTTGATACACACTGGCTTGTGCTTTCTCCATGCAGTTGCAATACACACACATAACTGAAAAGATTTCTCACAGCATTCTTGAGTTGTTGCTTCTGAGAATTTAGGTGTGAGAGTTTGGTTGCAGTGTGGTGGTACAACTCAGAGTATCACAGCAGCATTTCGCCATGTGAAAGGCCAGCATGAGTGCACTATTGTCACCTGGTGATTAGACATGCAGTATGAAAGAACAGAATGGAAAATGTCAGGCTGTATCCTCTCAGTGAAGTGAAAGAGAACTTCAATGTGCCTGTTGCCAGGTTCTTCTGGTACATTCCTTAAATGCCCCAGGCTTCCCTGGGGATATATATTGTACATTATTTTTATTCAGGTCATATACTTTTACACAGCCCTTATTTTTCTGTAAGGTGGGGAGAGGTAAAAGAACACAAACATCAGGTGTCAGGCAAAACTCAAAGCTCAAAACCCTTAGCTTGTGGTAGAATTCAACTCCTATCTTTGCTAGACTTGATAGGATTTTTACCTAGCTCAGCATTTACAACTTATTTTTGTGCCTGATTGACAGAGCCACGTAGATTTAACAGAAGAACTAAATTCTGTACAATACAACCAAAAGGAAAAATATACTAATTTTGCAGTCACCCAAATTGTTTCAAGGTATCTCATGGGCATAATACGGAGACACTAAATCTTCTCTGAATGCTTAGAGGAATTCTGAGGAGATTTAGTCTGATCTTGGTTGCACAGCATCTTATCAAGAATAACCTTTTTGAAGCCAGCTACACTGAAGAGGCATAAAGCTGCAAAAAGTTTAGAAACTCTGTGCTCTGTTATTCTTGAAGAGCACCACTCTTTCTTTTCTAAGCTTGAGCCACCCTTCAGAGTGTCACAGAAAGTATTTTTAGCTTAAGAAATAATGCAATCATCCACAATAGTCATTCCCATCAAACAGCCTGCATGAGGACAAGAGGAAAATGAATACAGATTGTTTTGAGCAAGTGATGTCACATGTGGACTTCAGAAGACAGTTGTTCCATTAAGTATTCACTGTGTTAAAGTTACGCACATCATGGGGCAGCACAATTTCTGTGACATTTTTTGACATTCCACTTAGTAACTCAAGATTTGGATAATTACATAGCTGAAAAGTTGTTGGAATTTTTCTTGTGCCTTGCAGAAGTGCTATTGAAAATTAGATTGTTGAATGACCTAATGTTTGCAGAAGAAACACCATTTTCAGTGCGAAAACACTATTCAAAACTCTGGATTACATGATATCATATGAAAAAAATTCTTGATTTGAAACTTACTCAGGTTTCAAACTTATGCTGGCTTACATGAAGGTAAGGTTAAAATGACTGAAGATGTGCAGACTGACGATGTGCAGACTGACATTACATTTAGTTCTCTGTACCATGAACATTTTAATTTTCAAGAAAAAAAGTGGAAGAATGGAGTTCTTTTGATGCTCCAGTAGGGCTCTTTTCTTTACTTAGTCTTTAGTGAGTTCAGCCCTGCTAAAATCCACCTCTCTTGCTCATGATCCCGATATACCTTTTACTATTGAGATGATTGGAATGCTCAGGACTTGAGACCTTATTAATTCTATAGTCAAATGGATGCATTTGTGTAACACTTCTTAATGGGGAATCCCAAGAAATAATGTAATTTGGAGTTATCAATAGCCAGAAGCACACAAGAAAAGTAACGCCTGCAATTTCCCCCAGAATATTTTCAAAGACAGTGGACCTGATATTGTGAGAGGGTAAGAGGTTTGTTTGAAATGAGTTGAAAAGTATCAAAGTAAAATAGATAAGTGACTGAGAAGAAGAAAAAAGGAAGTTCTTACAACACTAAGGGTATATCTGCTTATTTATCAGATATTCAAGTTATATATGCATAGCAGAACTCTGTTATCTTCTTCTTCAGTTCTATGCTATAAATTATACAACAAAAAGATACCAGCAATTTAACTGGAGATCTCTACACTCTCTTCATGTTGAGGTCATAAGAGAATAAAAAAAAAAATAAATTTAGAAATAGAATAAATTATTTAAAAATTAGTAGTAGTAGTAATGGCAGTAGTAATAGTAGTAGCAGGATTATTATTATTAGTAGTAGCAGTAGCAGTAGAAGTAATAAAAACAATCCACAATAAATGTGGGGTTTCTTTGGAGATAAAAGGAATGAGATCTACCTAAAAGCTAAATAACAATTAATTTACAACCCTGATTTATTTGACTACTACTGCTGGCTGGTAAAAGCTAGAAGGTGAACAGCACACAGTATTTCTCCCTACACTCATGTAAGTTAGCAGACCAGCTTACTGTCAGCCTGGGCTAACAGGGAGAGTAATTCCACTATTCCCACTGGAACAACATTAAGGGAAATTATTCTTATTATGTTCCCTTTTTTTCCTGGTTTATCAGATTATTTATTACAGAGTAGACTGTATAGCAAGTAAACAAATATGTTATTTTTACCATCTGCAGCCTGCTAATGGATTTTGAACCTGAAAAAGAGACAAAAAGTCTTGGATATGTGAGAAATTTGGTAACAGCCCTGGAAAATAAAGGGAACTGTATTGCTGGGTGTTTATAGAGAGCTGATTTACATACTGGAGTAGATCATTCATGAATTACACAGAATGCAAGAGAAAGAAAAAAAGAAAAAAGAAAAAAGAAATTGCAATTGCTCTTGACTACCATACATGTTGATGAATATCTGGCACATTTTAATTAATCCTATTGTTTTTTGCAGCTTTAAAAGACTGGGGCTGAAGACAGTGATTCTTTATACAAAAAGTTACTTACAACATATATTGAAAAGGGAAAGATTTGTATTTACACAAGCAGTGAATATTTGTTAGGAAGCAGCTTTTTTGCTGTTAGCACAATCACCTGAGATGAATTGCCATCTATCACAATATTCTATCATTAGTATAATTATTAGTAAAATCTTAAACACTATAGAGTGAGTAAAAAACATTTCTACAATTAATATGACAGTTGGTCAAAAAGAATATTCTAAAACAATCCCGTAATCCTTCTCAGATTCAAAACTAGGGGAGAGAGAATGATCACCATCAGAGTAGAGGAAATTATTTAAAACTGTCAGTGAATATCTGTTCATATTTAAAAAAAACCACATTTGACTGTATTTTTGTCCTATTTCTTAGCTTCCTGTGAACAAATAGGTATTCTCAGAAATATCCAGAATGTACTTTTTTGTAAGGAGTATTGACAAAAAAATAACCTATTTTTTTTCCAGATAATCAATTAGAATTTGAAAGAGAAAACCAATTCACAATGAGATGTTTATTCAATCTAACAGAAACTGCTGATGTGACTGCCCTCTTCAGGCGAAACAGCACAGCTTCTCAATATTAGAACTGCAAGCCAAACAACTTGCAAGCTAAGGATAATTCACGGAAAGTACTGGTTGAGTAATTTCAAACAGCAAATAAATTTGTGAAAATTATGATCCAGTTTTTGACAGCTTGAAAGGGAGAAAAAATCTCAATTGAGCATAGAAAAAATGTATGAAAAGCATACTTATTCCAAACTATATGTTCATCCGCTCTGTTAATACTATAATAATAATTAAACACTGCACAACTGTGTACTCTGTATGTTGCAAAAACAGTTGTAAGCAGAATAAGAAATGTGTGGTTTATTATCACAATCATCATATAATTGTAACTTTGTTGCTTGTTCTAAGAGAGTGCATGTGGTCACGATACCCAGGAATTGAGCAGTCTGAATTGCTCAGGTGGTTGGCACTGTCAAGGTGCCAAAATTTCTTCTTCACTTACCTTTCTGGGGTGGAGGAGGAGGGGAGAGTAGGAGAGAGGAAAGGAGGGGGGAAGCTGATGTGAATTATTGCATGCATATTTTTGCTAGAGTAACTTGCTATCCCTGCACAGATGGTCACAAGGATGGAGCCACACCTCTCCCTAGACTCCATCACCTGCTCTGGCCATGAGACAATCTGCAACCCCCGTCACCTCAGGAAAGTCAATCATAAGTAGTTAAGAGATGCTTAAGCAGCCAGGAAACAGCTGTGGTGTTCCAAAACTTAATGACAACTTGTGTGTTCTTAGCAAAGCTCTTTTCCTCGTACAGCTTGCAGACTTTGAAAAAGCTTTCTCGTCTCGGTTAGAACTCCTGGTAAATAAAATGTATCTTAATGTTACTTTGTAAAGCCTAGGAATACTTTATTTCAACACTAACTTCATAGACTTTATGAAACTTATGAAGCTGGCAATATTTTTAGGTAACAAGGAAAACTAGCATTACATGATTTCTTCTATGAAAAATAAAAAAAAAAAAAAGCCATGCTTTCAGAGTGAGACTTCTATAAAGAAAAAACAAACAAACAAACAAAACCAACAAAAAGTCCCAAAATCTTTCTATCGTCGTTAGCATTTTGACAGCATTATTCAGATGGTACCAGGCCCCGGTGAGAAAGGGCAGAGCCATATCCTGTCATCATTTATCTCAGCAGAAAAAGTGAAGGAACCTTCATTTCAGTGAAGGAGTCCCTTCTACAATAGATGAGACAAGAAGATTTATCTCCCACAGCTTACACTTTTATAAACTTGAATTCAGAGGACATGAAGGTCTAAAAGAATACTAAAAATCTCGCTTCACAGTGGTTTCCACTTAATTCTTTCTCAGAATGTGAGAAAAGTAATTTTTTACAACCAGCAGCTGACATATGAAGAGTAATTTTACAATGTTGATTACTAATGGACACACTTGGAGTTGTTTCTTATGTAATTTCTTCTTTACTGTATTAGCTCTTTTTCTATCTGTATTCTGGATGTCCCTCACTAATAGAAAAGACTTTTCTCTCCCTCTGACTGCCAGTAACCTGGTAGTTTACAAAAGATGCTTTTCATTGACTGCTTTAACTGTGAGATATTTGTTTAGCATGTTTATGTTTCCTTTTCCATGTGTGAAATGGGTACAGTATTACTTACATAACTCTCAGAACTAAGCAAACAGTACTTTTTATTATTATTATTTTTTCAATTATTTTCAGAGGACAGCTCCTCCAGATACCTACCCTTTACCATCCCTAAACCCAAGAGTGAAAGGCCAGTCCTAAGTGGCTGGAAAGTGTAACAGGCCACTTGTTTACAGAAAATTATGAGATAAAGGGATTATCATCATTCTCCAGATACTTAAGATGTCAGCCAAACTTCAAAATTCAGACCATCTTTCATCAAAGAGTTGCCATGACATACAAACCATGGATTTTTATTCCTACAAGTTTGATAGCTTGTATTTGATTCCTACAAGCACTAAAAGTTTGATAACTAAGTTCACTTCAATTTTGTTAACAATTTTTTTTAATTTTCTTGACCACATTTTATGCTACTTATGCTACATATAAGCATAATTTTGGCTAAAAATAATATCAGTACATTTGCAAATTTCAAAATCTCTATTTATTTGTCACATGATCTAAACATAATCTGTGTCATTTACTTTGAAAACTACTTTGTAAAAGGGCTGTTTATGTTTTCATGTGCTATTGGTCCCAAATAGTTTGTTTCGTTTAATTTGGCTTGACCTACTTATTATCAGCCATTTAGATAATTTTTTATGCTAATGACCTGAATGTCTGGATATGTATTCTTAGCAGAATTGCACTACTAGAATTCTATGGGTTTCTACTGCTCTCAAAATGAAACTAAATCAGTGCTCTTCTGCAATTAAAATTATTCCTTCTTTGGTTGACAGGGCAAAATTTCACAAAGATGATCAGAATTATCTGGTCCACACAGGTAACTATTTTTTGGCAGTTCAAGAGCCAAGAAAGAGCAAAATGCATTGCAAGATGAAAAAGAAAGGGAAATCAGGGTGAGAATTACTGGTTTTTCCCTTATCACATATTTGTAGAAACCATTTTCAACACTTCAGGTATAGACTTTGCTCCATGAGCCAGACTTACCTCAACTTCCACTACAAAAAATCTACTTGAAGGCAAGAATGCAAGTAAAACATGAAAAACCTTGGAGATGAGATGGAAATAAACAAAAGAAAGGAGGTCAAGGAGGAGAGAGTCGCAGGGAATGAATAATTCTAGCTGTGTGTTACCATGGATTCTGGAGCTACATTAAGGTAGACATAATATCACCTTCTGATAAGTTTTATATATAAAAGTGAAAATCAGGCCTCATATGACAAGAAAAATGTAATTTTTATTTTCCATTATCACACTGAGAATATTGGGTTGTTTTTTTTCAACAGATGGGATAACGTTAGAGTCCTGGTTAGGACCCACTATTATTAGTGCTCTATATTTATAGAGCGATGAAGCTTAAAGTGAACAGAGGAAAGCAAAAGTAACTTAGTCAGGTTTTAAAATCTTTTCAGCTGATTTTTTTTTCTTTCTGATTATTCAGTGACTGAAAGGGCACTACTTTATCAGGGAAAGGAATTTTTCTTTAACACCTTTTAAGTAACTTCTTTCTTGGTGGTTTAGGATAGATTCTGTCATTCTTGCTTAGTAAGTACAGACTGAGATGGCAGAAGAAAGGAATCAGTTGCCTCAGACCGATGGCATTTAAACTTATTCTGCATGTATGACAGTGCTGTGGTGTTAAAATCACTGACCGCTGTTTTTTTTTCTGGAATCCTTCCTTTTCATGCTGGGAAAGGAGCAGAAATAGTCACAATGATAGGTAGAGAGTTTTTCATCCAGCCTTAAGCGTTCAAGGCATACAATCCCTGGGGGTATAGGTGCTACACTGCACTTAACCTCCTGCAGAGTTCAACTACAGAATTAATCTCTCTTAGGCCAGGCTGAAGTCAAGAAAATCAAACTCCAGGCTGGACGATGTGGGGAGCCAGAGTATGAATAGCCAGATGCCTCAAGCCACCACTGTCACATTTTAATTACCTCTTTGAAATCAGATTTTTCAAAGTCAGATGTGGGACATGGAGACAAGACACTCTTGTCTGAAACCTGCAGAGATGCTCAGGAGCTGGAAGACTGAAGTTTGGCATGGCAGCAAAGGAGCACGAACAGTAGGATCAAATGCAGAGTCGCATCTGAATTGGTGGTACAACAGGTTTGGATATACTGAAGATAGCAGATCTGATGGAAATGGAGTCCCTGCTGGGCCAGTGCTGTATTGACAGGCCTCAGGGGCATCAGTGCCTAGAGGTAACAAATCATGAGCAGGGGGAGACAACATGCAGGGAATGAGCTGTCCAAGGAGCATGTGTGCATCAGATATTGACACCAATGGATGGAGAAGATGATGTCTTCTTTTGATGGGCAAGTACCCATGACTAATGGATTGTTTTGCTCTCCCCAAACTGATGTTGTGATCCTTTCCCAAAATACAGTTTTACTTGTTTTCAACAGAAAATTGCTGTTTAGCAACAACACTGCAGTAAAAATTAACCCTGTGATATCTAAGTGCAGCTCTACCACTGCTGTCAATACCTTGTCAGAGGGTTGTGAGTACAATTCAAGGAAGAATGAGTAAAGACAAACAAGGTTACATTAAAACAAAAATCCACTGCTCAAACAGATATTGTTTTATACCAGCTTGTAGGATATACCAGCTTGTTTTGTTTCATCAAAATTTTCCACTCCTTTTCTGAACTACTTAGGATTTAGTTTGTAACTTGACCTGAGTTTTACTACGGAAAAATTTCACCATGACAATTCAGCAGAAAAACTGAGAGAAAACTCCACATATGCAACACTATCTTCATCCTCTGGCAGTGTAACACTTGGGACTTGATTGGGTTACCAAGCCATTCTGAAGACCTGAGGTATTCTGCCTGCCTAACATTTCAGAGGGTTTTGGGTTTCCACCGGGCCCCTGTGTCATGCTTGCCAGGTTTGCATAAAGAGTAAGACTCTGATGGTGTATTCCCTACCACAAACACAGACCCTGCAACGGAATTAATTTTTGCTTAAGAAAAACACCGATTTCACTGAGGCAAAACTTACAAAAACTTTGTCCTGGCTATTTCAGATGCAAAAAACATCCCTATTTCCGAGCTCAGATAAACACGGTTCCAAGTGTTCGCACATCTTCAGGCAGCTTTATATTTTATTTATAGGTAACTGCCATAATTTCAGTATGTTTTCCTTGGTAACATCCAGGGAGCCTCAGGCTGTGAGGTTCTTTGCCATTTATAAAACTGCTGATGCTTCTGGGATTAATTTTATAAGAGTTTATACAGAAGCTTGCCTGAGTCTCATCATCATCATGGCTAGGCTTCACAAAGGAAGATTTGAGAAGGGCTCTACCCACACTTGCTACAAGCGTGCTGATGGCTAAAAAGGCCAATGCGAGATAGACAAGTTGGTTGCAGAAGGCACATACAGAAGCTTGCCTGAGTCTAAGTTGATGCAAAGCTACACTCTTTGAATAAGGTTGTCAAAAATGCATATTGGTAGGGGCATTAGTGCTGGAGGCACTACTGCTAGCTCATCCTCCAGCTCCTCCTGACACACATGCTATTTACATTCCATAATTTGCCAGTCCTTCAGGAAAGACTTTCAGTGAAGTCTAGGTTCTGAAATCAAAAGTGCATTATAGCATTAGATAAGGCAAGGTTTATATTTCTCTAAAATCTGAATTAAAATTCTGTTAGTGTTCTTTCTCACTCAGTAGCTACAATTCCATTCATGTACAAATGCCTACTCAAGCTGGTGCTTATGTTTTGACCACATTTCTTACTGGTAAAGTACCCTGTCATTTGTAAAAACCTGGAAATTTTTGTGGGAAGTATTGGCTTAATAAAAAAATGACTGGCAGGTTTTCGAAGTCCCAAGTAAACCTGATACCTTCACCAAATCTCCTTTTCCTTCCAGCTCTGCTATTAAGCTGCTCACTGATTCCCATGAGGAAACTGATTCAAAGACTTGGTGACACAGGTAGGGTCTGATGGTGCCAGCCATCACATATTTATTATTATAGTGAGAGCCTTTTCTCATAAGCAGAAGGAAATTTAGAAACTATTTCTTCCTTAGCTTCTACATCCTAATACTTTATTGGAAAGTCCTGTGCCTATGAGTAGGGATGTCTACTGGGCATGTTTTTCTCTTTCTTTCTTTTTGCTGACATGTCAGTGATTCCTCCTCTGTTCCACACTGTCTTCTGATAGAAACAAAACTTAAAGATCCTTTAAAAATTTCTCTTTTTCCTTGTCAGTGACTTTCCCTGAATTCAAATATACTTGTACAAATTAATCTGTAAATGCTCGGTGTTTGCAGGGAACAGCAGCAACCATCTTTGATAAAAAGGGAGATTTTTCATCCATGCAAACATGAACTATTTATGAATTTACAGCTTGCCATTTGTGCATGAAATGAACCAGATGAACACCTGCAGAATACTGGGAGTACATGAGCCACAAGGTTTTGCACAGCAGTAGCAGAAGATAGTGCAAGGGAAATTAAGTGTATTCAGACTTGTTTTGCATAACATCTGAAGGATTCTTATCTGATAAGTGGCAGGTTTCACACAAAATTAATTCAGTAGGGCTGGAGAAGATGTTGAAGATGACTGAAGAGCAGTGGAAAGTGTTGGGTCTACAGCCAGCTTGAACCACTGATGAAGCATTTCTTTCTTGGTGTCCTCAAGGTGTCCTTGCTCATTATCAGTTTGGTGTGAGTATATTATTGAGGGGGAAAGACATTTCTTACATCACTCTAGAATTTTTTGGCAAAATTCACTTTAGAAAAGTTTGGCAACTTCCACCATATTTTAACTTAAATAAAAACATTTAATCATCCCAAGGCAAATTCACTTCCCAAGGGATGGAAACTTTGTTGATATTCACAAATGGAGTATAAATGCTAGCAGTCCAATCAGTCTCTCTAATGCAACAAGAACATTTATAATGCCCAGGACACAGCCCTGCTTACATCAGAAGCCTTTTAACTAAATAAAACATGGTGAAGTCATGGACAGCAGAGTTGGGGAAATTAACTGCCATGATCTATACTTAATGAGTGGTTTGACAAGCAGAAAATCATTGTCGTAAAAGTACAAATAATATGGAAATAGAATTAACACTGCAAAAAAGAACTTGTTCACATACATTAGAGGCTTATACCCCCAAGCAGCTACTGAAGGTTTTCCAAACATGATCAGTGACATCAATTAAAACATTGAAACTCTGAAGTATGGCAAAGGCAGCTGGGTGAAAGTATGCAAAACATGTCTACGACTTCCATATGATATGCAACTGTCCAGCAGCACTGCCTCATTAAGAAAAACGGCCCTAAATGGCCACTCCCTGAAGAGAAGTTGTTGTGCCCCATTATGGTTGGCCACAGGGACATGCTATTGTGCTCCTAAGAAAGAAATTCTGTTGCACAGGAACCAGCTTTGTTTAATTAATTCATCACTGTGGTCAGGCCTAAGAGAGTACAAGTGATATTCTTCCTTATTCAGACCTTCCTGTCCATGCACGTGGCCATTGTGGTATTTACTATCTGGACTAAGCATTAGAGAATCTTACAAGCCGTTCTTGGTTGATGGGAGAACCACATGACTGAAGAGAACTCTTTCACTATTTTTGTGCCTCCTAATACAGTCTTTTCTGGAAGAAAAAGACCAAAAATAAGACTATTCCAAAGGTATTCAAATCAGAAACTTTGGAAATAATTATTTTTTTTCCAATCTTTATGAATAACGTTCAGATTATATCTCCCCCACATTCCATTTTAAAACATTGGTGGCGCTGTCTTATTATTTCCAATCACAGAGTATTCACAGTCTGGTTTTGCACATATATCCAGGGCATATAAAAAAGAATTGCTGGAAGAGATCATGACCAGCAAAGGCTACGATATCAACAAAATACAAATGAAACACAATCTCATGGTGTCTTCCAGTGCACATAGGAAGAAGGCAAAATTAGTTCTCTATTACATGAGTGCTGGATAAGCTCTGGCAGAGGGTTAGATTTTTTTTGCCTATTTCCAATTTTTTAAAATAACAACAAAATGTTCACAGATCCCTGTCAAAGCTGGCTCACAATTTCAGTTGCATTTTATACAGCTAATTGCCATGAATTTCTTTACTCATTTTGTTGTAGGTTTTTTTGTTTTGGTTTGGGGTTTTGCTTGTTTGTTTGTTTTTGTTTGGTTTTGTTGTTTTGAGTTTTATTTGTTTGTTTTTGTTTTTGTTGGTGTTTTGCTTGTTTGTAGTTTGGTTTTGTTTTGTTTTGTTTGGGTTTTTTCTGGAAAAGAAAAAACTCTTTCATCACCTGTTTCATAGTCACCTTACCTCTAGACTCCTGAAGTACACTCAGGGAGTGTATCAGGGAGATTAGACTCAATTTTTCAAACTGAAGGTGAAATAAACAATACATGCAGCAGGAGCTGCTGGATTTGTGTCACTGAAACGTAAGTTTTGGTTAGGATTTCATATTTTTAAATACAAGTAAAAACCAGTATGGTATCTCATGTAAATAGGATATTCCCAAAGGAGTTAACTGTGCCCTGAATTTACTGAACTGAAAATATTTTATTGGTTTTTTCTCTGTCCTTTATCCCTGTCATTTCTTCACCAACCACCATCTCCCAAGAACAGAAGCCTAATACCTTGCTCTAAGCAATCAATATACAAAACTGATTTTTGCTTAGTGAACAGTGATTGATCTTTTAAATTTAGGTGGGGTTTTTTAATCTCTGCTTTGATCCAAAAAACCCACACTCTTGGAAGGAAATTCTGAAGAAGAATGGAAGTTTTAATTTTGCTAGAGATGAAAGGAGAAAGATTAGTAGGAATGAGTTTCAAGACACATTGTTCTTTTAGGATCAAAGCATCATAGACTGAAATACAATTCTTAAAAAATAGGTTACTGGAAGACTGACTGAGCACATGCAAAACAAAATTTTAATTTCAATTCATCCATGACATCTGAGGCTGCAGAAGTAGAAGGTTTAGTGGGATGCATATCTGGATTGTTTAATTTCCTCTGATGCAGAACATTAGAGAAGAGGTCATGATTCTCTATGAATTTGATCTATCAAATAATCTGACTTTCTCATGTCACAGTCACAGCATATGTACAAATGTTAACATAAAGATTATTTGGAACAGACATTTTATAATTGTTGACAGAGTTTCTTAAAATATTTCATGAGAAAGAGAAAAAGCGAAGCAAATAGCTACTACCAGAATGGAGTTTATTGGAACAAAGATGAAAGAAGCAGGTTTTGAGAAGCATGCTTTGAGTATTTCAGAGGCAGAAGGAAGACTAGTTCTTCTTGTCTTGTTCATATATAGAAATATGTATTGGGAAAATTAGATCACGCACAGTTAATATTTGAAATCTATTATCATAAATATTATTGTAATTATTTACTTTCTATTGACCTCAAGTTCACAGTTAAAAGAAAGACGAACTCTATCATGGGAAAAAAATTCCTTTGGTGATATTATTACCAAGATTTCCTACTTGATTATTAAAGGAACACTTCAAAGAAAGTAAGTCATCTTTGATATTTTTATTTCTTTATCATGCTGTAGTTTCTTTACCATACTTTATAGTATTCTATCACATTAAGTTCACAGGCAATATTCTCAGAGAAAGAGCAGATCAAAGAAAGGAGGAAAAAGAAGAATTACTTGAAGAAACTAGAGTTCAGCTTCTTGCAGGGCCTGCTTTACTAGTTTACATAATCGTTTTAAAAGTCAACTTATTAAGCTGTAAATTATAACATTCTGTATTTTCTTTACCTTAGGAAAGATTAGTGGTAGATATAGCCACATTAAAAGAAACCATGGCAGAGTTATGTGAGCACATATGTGATATGGTTTTGTCTCTCTGGAAAGGAGCAGACCAGCTAGGGGTTCGTGACTAGCCTGTAGATGGTAGGTATGAGGCAGTAGTCACTGGCTAGCTCTAAGCCCACTCGCACCCTGAGCCCAAGAACAGAGACAAAGGACAACAAAATGAACAGTTCAACAGCCAAGGCTGATCTGCCTTTATTAACAAAATGGAGAGATTTTATAGGGAGAGATAGGGAAGGTGCTGGAAGGTAGGAGGAGCATGCAAATCCTCTACATGGGATAGGTTAAGGGAAGATGCATAAACATGAAGGGGTGTTAACAAGCCTTGAGGCAACGGGGAGAAACATGATTGGCTGGTACCACAAGGTAAACCAGCCAATAGGGTATTGTCGCTGTGCCATGAGGCAAAGTCTCTGGAAAACAGGGTAGAAAAGAAAATGGGGAATTCAATCCTAATATTAGGTTAAACCCTCAGGTGAAATAATAAAGTCCTTCAAGTAGCTGGTGGTGAATCAGTAGGCACTTCTTCTCTGGCCATGAAACGCTCCTTCCACTCATGGAATGATGTTTCTTCCTCCAGATCATCCCCAACACATATGAAAAAAAAAATTATGAATAGGGATTTAGGAGCTGTGACACATAGCTCAAATCTGGTTTGAATGCTGCTGAGTATCACTGTTTTGAGCATTCTGTTACATTAAGCTGATGTTTACACAGTTTGACTCATCATGACTGAGGTAAAAAGCACACAATTGGACTCAGATGAACATTTCTTCCCTGAATTGCTTAGATACACCAGCCTCCATTTCCTGTGGTTGGAAAGTTAGAAGCACAAACTTAGCAGTGAGAGGTGCAACACAAGAGCTTTTATAGGTGGCATTTGCCTTAGCAAGCTCAGCCACAATGGAAAGATGGGAATTCCAGCACTGGAGTCCATGAAACGTTGCTTTTTATGGAGCTCCATGTTGATTTTACTGTTACTGGTATTGGTAGCAACGAGGTTCAAAGGTTGCTATAAACATGGCAAAGCATCCAAGAAGGTTCAGCACCATGGCTCATTCAAACGGCTGAAATTTCTGATGTTTCTTTTACCTCTCTTTAGGAGAGAGATAACAAGTGAGCCATTAAAAATCCCACATATACATCTGATTTCAGCAATGAAGCAGGAAAATTGTTCATGGGAATGGAATCAGGTTGCATTTATGCTTTTTATCTGGGTGAGAGGAAACTATAGTATAAGATATGAGGAAGACCAGTTTCATAAGACTGAGAACTTCTGTTGACATCTTTTTCAGAGAAGAGAGATGCAGTATTTTCTGTGGAGGTGAGATTAGATTGGCTTCATAGGCTCCTGAAACTCTTATGAAAAGAACTGTTGTTGTGCACCATTATTAATATATAATTAAATATCAGTCTACATCCATCTCACACATTGTTTTCCCTTCATTTCAAGCTTTAATCTGGGTGGCTTAGAAAGCAAGGAGCAGATATATATTCTACACAAAAGATAGAGATATCACAAGGTTCTTTTAATCTAGTACTAGCAATGCTTGTCAGAAAACGAAACCCAAAATATCTTTTTCCTGAAGTCTTATTTACAAAGCTGGGCACACTCTACCCAGAAGAGAAAATTAAAAAGAAGAAGGAGAGATCGTGAAAAAAATCAGGACACTTAAATCAACTGGAAAACAGCATCTTGAAGAAGCTGGTGATTTGCAGAAAGCAGGGCTATCCTGCTTAGTTAGTGAAATGAGCCCACTGAAAATGATGCACTAGATTCTCATTTAAGCATTACTCAAGTAAACCACCTGCACATCTGGGACAAGAAGGTGGCCCCAGTGTTAAACTAATATATTGGGAAGGCTGTAGCAAGCTTTGTACTGGCTATCTGAACTGAGAATGAGTATTAAAAACTGCAGATAGCTCCCACGGTGCAGTTCAGACAGGTGTTTGCTTACCCAAAGCAAAGACATGTTTGCAAAATTCTCCCACCAATCACCAAATAGTTATATCCACTTCTTGAAGTACAGAAAATCTTTGTACAGTCCTGCAGTAGAATTCATCTCCCACACTTCAGGGAGAAAAAAAAATTAAAGAACAGATATTTTTATTCAGAAGGATAATCTGCTTCTGTGCTCCAGTAAAAGCTCAAGGCATCCCCTGACCCATGAACTGATAGAGGAAGGGTAGCAGGAAAAGGAAACAAGGAGAAATACCATCTTTCAGGTGTTGCCATGGGGCCATAGTGCTTGTTAGAACTTTGTCTGATTTGCTGGGCATGTGAAAGAAGATCCATCCAGTAGGATACTTATGATCCACACATTCATCTGTATAAATAGATATCAAAACACATAGTTTCAGGAAAAGGGAAAGCAATGGAGTATCATCTCTAAAGTATCCTTTCCTCTACAGTCTCTTGGGGCATTACTAGAATCATTCACCATTACTTAAAAGTCAGAAACTTAATACGGCGTCTTAATATCTTTGACACATCAGCCTAGCTAGCAAACTTGGTTGAAATTAATCAAGTTTAAAAGTTATTTAGAGAGGAATAAAATGAAGAACCAAACAGGAGATGACTCAAGAGAAACATGCCAAATTATTTCTTGAATATAATATACCCAGGGAGAAATTGGACTAGGCTGAGACCTTAACATCTACCTCTTTGCCCATAAATTTATCTCCCAGACCACAACAGACAACTGGCAATTTTTTTGCATTTGCTGAAAGGTTGTATTACATGGGGGTGGTGGTTGAAGCCTGAGTAACATTTTCATACAGGAAAGGTTCCTCAGAAATAATAATCAGTGCCTCTATATTCTAATATTATTTTAAAATATTCCACAATACCAAGATTGAAAAAGTCATGAGGCAATTCTAAATGTCATCACTTCAAAAGAAGCAGTGTGCTAATTGTTATGGTGATACTCAGAAAAACATGATGAGCATACATTTAAAATATACCTTGCTGTGGTTTACTCTGCTTTAACTATGAGTGGGATCTCGCCTCATTTATTAAAGTACTGTGGAGAAGAGATGAAATCAGTTTTTATTTCTGAGCTAGACTGGAGGATAACATGGGCTTGGTTCTTGCAAGAGCACCTGAGATGCTCAGCACTCACGTGGCAAATCAACAAAGCACTGAGGCTTAAGAGCCCACATTGTCCTGCTGACTTCAATAGGGCCTCTCACACAGCGAAGTGAAGTATGTGTTTCAGTGTAAAGATCAAAGCACCTCGAAAGACCTTTTACAGCTTGTCAGGAGAAGTAAAATGACATCAGAACTAGTGTTGGGATTGGCTGTGTTTTTTTAAAAACTGGTAAAAATTTTGAGCAGTTCATAGTGACTGACTGATCAAAATGCTTGTGCAGAATACCAAAGTAAAATGTCTTTTCTTTCTTTTTGCACAAATTCATATTTATACTGTGGAACATATATTTTGGAGTTCCAGTTTAAATGCATCTGTAAAGATGAGTGTCTCAGATTACAGCTTAAAGAAAGGAAAAAAATCATATTATAACCCCAAACAGACATGTATGTTGTTCCTTAAATATTTATATCTATTTACATTTATCTATTTCATAGAATATAAACATATGAAATATAATTTATATATCTCTGGCTTTGTGCACAAGCTATAAACACATAAATCATGAATGAATTATTATAAAAATAGCCATGTTTCTAGATTATACTGCATAATAGATAAGCTGTTATTAGCAAAAAAAAAGTATAGGTTACACAGCTTTTCAACAAAAGGAGAGATTGATACTGCCTCTGTTGCTGCATTTTGTGTGGTTTTGTGTGCATGCATGTGTTCGTGTGTGCATCTATGTGTCTTTTTTTCTTTTTTTTTAGCACCTATCCCTGCCAGTTGGGAAAATCATATCCATGGCAACCAGCTGCACCATTCCTACCCACATCAATGATGACTTCAATCTAAACTGTCAAATATCCTATGCACATCATATAAAATAGGTCTCTTTCCTTACACCTCTGTGCATCTAATTTCTGTGGCTAGATGTTTATGCAAATAAGAATTGTTCCTTTTGCTTGGGTTGATTGAACACTGAATTTGTTTTGCACCTTGGCAATGCAAAGCCATGCTCTCTTGCCAGCAGGTACACCATGTAATTGCATTATATTGATAATGCTCCCTATATTATTTTTAAAGCACCAACTACCTGGCTTGTGAGAAAGACTTGGAGTGAGCTTTAAAAGAAGAACATTAATATGGAGCTGAGATATATGAATAATGTTTAATTGGCTCTCTAGAGCCTACTAATTTTCAAGACTGGAAAGCTACCATTTGATTTGTTCTTCACAGTTAATGAAACAGAGAAAACATCCTTTACAAATCCACAACAGATTAGTCACCATTTTTTGCACAAAGACATTCAAACTCCAAGGATTTTCCTACTTGACAGGAAAAAAAAAAAAAAAAAAAAGGGCATTAAACACTATGTGTTTCTGCCCCAAATTTCAGTGTACATACAGTCCAAAGATCTTTCCTTGGTCTCCTTCAAATGGTGATTCCTACATGTTATGGTTTAGGAATGACACTCCTACTCTAGTGCCCCCCTTCCCCAATTGAGACTCTCCCAAAGCAGACGGCACTTGCTCACTCTCTCCATCCCCACTGATGAGAGAGACAAAAGGCAGAGATTATGGGCTAAGATAAGAGTGATCTGGAGACAGCAATGAAATAAGGAAAAGAATAGTAACAGCAACAGTATTACTAACAAAAGGTGTAAGACAAAGAAAGAATTTATACAGAAAAATATTGACAAAATATCGACCAGCTCTTCCCCAACACAGTGGGCTTCTGCCAGTGAGAAAGTGGTAAGAATGAGTTCCCTCCTTCGGCCCCATGGCAGTGATATGTGGTATAGAATAACAACTTAGACACACCCACACAGCTCCAGCCTCCACCCCCTCACAGCCGCTGTGAACAAAATTAGCTCTGTCATGGCCGAAACCCAGAGCACTACAATAACCTTTCAACCTACAACCAACATACAAAAATCTTATGCATCCCACAGGAACACTGACCAAAAGTGCAAAAGTTCCTTAATAAAGTCATGTCCTCACCTGCGATCCTGAGCTGGGAGCAGAAGATACTTCCAGTCTCAGCCATGAGAACACACAGCGTACTTGAAAGAGATGCAAGGTGTTGACTTTTTACTTTTCGTGCAGAGAAAAGTCAGTATGTCAAGACCTTGTCAGTGTTACCTGGTAAATAAAAAATTGTGGACAAAAGAGACAGCATTAAAAAGGATATTATTTTCAAGCAAAGATCTTTTGGTGGCAATTTATGTGACTTGCACAAATAATTTTGTGCTTAAGACTGTATTGTATACTGTGAGCTGGGGGAAGGGTTAAGTGATTGCATATATCTGTGACTCAGAAATGCAATCAACAAAAGTAAAATTGTTCTTGTTGAGAAAACCAAAATGTAATTAATAGTGAATATCCAAAAGAAAGGGTACTCCTTTTAGCACAAATGCTCTCATTTGAACATTAGCATGTAAGTGCGCTTTGCTTTCACAAAATTTCAACTATTCAAAGAAAAAAAGTTTATTTGAAAAAAGAGTATTCTCAAAAAGTAAAATGCACGTTTTCCTGTGAATATCAATCTTCTGTCAATTGATATCACTTTGTCATACCTTAACTAGTAAAGTACAACACACAACACAGTGCTTTACATGTGGCACACTATAGCTGAGAATCCAGTATAAATTGCACCATTGGAACTGACCATCAGTGCCTTATCCTCCTCCGTGACATTAAGATGCTCATCAAAATATAATTCCACTGGTAATATTGTGTCTGGCAAGTTTTTCTCCAAAGGCATTTAGAAGGAGGACATAAACATAAATTTCCAAAACACCAGCTTGCCTCTTCTGAAGGGATCAGGTAGAACCTGCAAAAGGTCACTGCAGACATTGAAAATCAGGATTTCCCCCTAGCCCAGGTGAACATGAGATATGAGATACAGAATGGCCTCACTGGAGCTGTCAGGCTCCTTCTGAAGTTTCCAGCCTATCTGCTGCTGAATGGAGAGGTGGTGAGAACTCATACTCTGCTTGTGGTAGTCCAAGGAAGACTCCTGAGCTGAACAGTAAGACAGGAATGTGATGGAGAGAGAATGAATGAATGGAAAGTAAGTATCTTTGTTTATATCAGTGTACGTATTTGAAAATGCAGGCAAATGACACAATATATCCTCTATATTATCATACCGTATAATCCTCTAGGGGAGTGGGCACAAGCTTTAGTCATTGGAACAAAGGAGAAGGTACTAGACTTTGTGTATAGTAGTGTTCTTTGATGAAATTGATTTTTTAAACTCTTTCTAAAGATAAAGGAAAAAGAAGCTGCATGATATTTTTATTGCTGTGATAGGAGGGAGGGAGGAAAGTATATTAATAAGATACAATAACTCCTAATTGTAATAGTTAATAAAAGCAAAGGTGGATAATTTGCTAATCAAATTAAATTTATAATGTTAGTGATTAGCTTGAATTACAGGTGTCAAGCCACAGTGTTGTATTACTATGGCAAGCTATATCTTCTTGTGTTGAATAAGTTCTGAATGTAAGTTTGGGTGTGCCTGTAAAATGTGGGTTGGGGAAAGTCGTCCAGAGGAACGGGGGGAGAGAAGTCTGCCGTCTTCCCTCATCTGGGACGTGCCGCTGTCATCTAAACGCTACCTACAGGGGAGGGGATAGTGGCACATATAAAAGACCAATGCACGTTTTTGGCAGGCAGACCGTTGGTGGAATAGGAGTTTCCTCCGGTCTCCAAGCGCGCTGATTTGCTTCTTTGCTTTTAATAAATTTCTAATATATTTTAAAAATATATCTGGTCTTTTGACTATAACATAATGATAGAATCCCTTGTCTCAGTTCTTTGTCACCAGCTGGAGTGCTCCTATGAAAACCAAAGATGTCATAGTGCTGTGAAATAACTGTGTTCACATATTTAATAAGACAAATATAATCATGTAAACATACAAAATTAGGGGATAATTTTGTCACAAGTATTCATTGTAAGACCTCGAACCTAATATTTGAAAGACAATGCTCAGTACTATTTTTTTTCACCTTTATCATCAGTGCTATCTGAATACAACAAGGAGATGTTTTCCAGCCATAAAAATCCACAAAAACACAATTTGGAGTATTATTTCTGTTTGAGAAAACATGCAGAAAGTTTGCTGACTGCCTTGTCTGGGAGTTTACATATACTGGAATGTGCAAAGTGCAGTCAGAACTTTGAAAAACTTTAATGGAACGGTCCCTTTACAGATGCTGTTGCAGCACTGAAGCTTTGCCAAGAGTTTCTCAGGCATTAAAGACTGTTCTGGAATACAGCTAAAGATACCATCAGTCTGCCTTTAAAGAAGAGAGGAGCAAAGTGTAACCATGGTGCAGAGGATCACAGTATTATTTTCTCCTTCAAATTATATAAATGAGTAATTATATTTCTGTAATGATGAGATATAATTTGTACCCAGGAAATGGAGGATGAAAATTACATTTAAAAGAAGTCTAAATCCGTGTTTTAAAACTACACTTCTTATTAATCAAGACATCAGAAAGTGATAAGTTTCTTGTTTTAAGTAAACCTACATACACATTAATATCCCTCCTGTAGTCATGCCATGCTCTACTAACATAAACAGCAGCAGCTTTTGACTGATTTTTGTCCCACTGTGTATCTGAGTCCATTCTTATTAAGTCTCCTTACAGAAAGCATGTTCACATTCAAATAATGCCTCAGGGAGAGACAAGACACTTATACTAAAAGCTGTTTATGGTCTCAGGGTACCACCTGGGATACACGTGACATTGTAGAACAACATGTCCAATGCATTTTGTTTCATAGTTTGAATGAAGTGCCTGGACTGACTAAGCCAATAGCAAGAGTTTATGTCTTCCAACTCATGAACTCACCAATATGACAGGTCGCATGCTGAGGATGCAAAAAGCCAAATTCCTTGATTATATCTCGCCAACCTTTACATTGCCTGTTCCAAATCTGAAATTGCAAGGTTGCTTATAACTGCAAGAAAATTATTCTCCTTTACATAAAGCAGAGGTAGATTGTCATCATATCTAAATGATACCACTCATTTTCTCCATGTTAGTGGAAGGTTATCAACATGCAAACCAATTCTGTTCAGATTTGATCTAAATAGTCACTTTGGCTTGGAAGTATTTTTTCTTTCAGATTGTTATATGATCAGTATTGCACCAAACAGCCTGAGGCTAGGGAACTAGGGACATCAAATCCAGAGGCAAAACCCTAGTATAGCCAATATGAAAACAAACATAAAATGAGATTAGTCACTGGCATATTGTTATTTCATTCAATTTGGCAAGTGTCTTCCAATCACTGGGGGTATTTGTCAGTTTCTGCAGAGTTCGTATTAATGTCTTTATTGTTTGCTTAACTGAAGTTAGACTCTGTCATTAGCAGCTCCATCTTGTGTCGTTCAGACCTTTTAAACAAATTTGTCTTTGGTGTGAATAATGACATTCCTGCTCTTCAAGGCAGACTCAAGAGCAGTCAAATGAACCTTTTAAAAGTTTATAATGGTTTAAAGAACCAGCTCTTCCCTTCTCAGCATCAGCTTATTACTCCCACTTCTGAGAAATTACCATTTTCTAGATTGACTTATAAACTTTCTAGTATCTCATAAATTTCCTAGTTCAGATAGTAGATAAACATGGTGGTTGTGTGAGTCTGATAAAATAAAATTGGGGGATGGAAGGGTCAGCAAACCCACAAAACACAGATAATAGTTTATGTTTATACATTGGCTGCTGATATTGTTTAAGCTCATGTCCAGTAGAAATATTCATCAACTACCCACAAGCTTTTATTCCAGAATGTCCATGTCTAGGTATTACACCCAAACCATTGCAATACAGGCAACAAGAATTATTCAGCAGTACATTTCTTTCTTAAACATATCAAACAAGCAGGTGAGAGTAGTTCTTAATGGTCAACATCATCATGTTTGTCGTCATCAACATCAGTTCTTTCTCTTGATTATGAAGATGGTAGTTCTTTTCAACACAATAGTCATCACCTAAAGTACTGATATGCTTTATTTAGTGTTCCCAATCCTAAATACTTCCTTTTTATGCAATAATAAATTCTGAGCATGTTCAAAACCCAAACCTTTTATTTCTTCTTTCTCATGTTTAGCAAACAGTAAATTCTCTTCACCCTTACTCTCATTAAACCTATTTTACTTTTTCTTACATCTGCAATATTTCTTCTAAAATTAAGAGTATTGGTAACCCAAGATCTTATGATTTATTGGTTCAAAACTACATATTTTTCTAACTTCCACCTGCTATTTATTAATATTTTAATTATTAAATATTGTTAATTTAATTATTATTATTACCTGTTACTTAATAATAGCTTAATCTGCAAGCTTTTCACCTCTTCATGATTTTTAAATTAGCTATACCTCTTTCTCCTGTTCTTCTGTTACAGTATATTTAAAAATGCAGTTTACCTACTCAACCATTTTACAGCTCATTACTGATTTACCCATTCTATCTCATTTATTACTCAATCTATTTATCTAGCGTTTGCACTGATCCCTGAAAACTCTTTGTAATTCCCTCAGAGTGTTGCATTATTCTTACAATTGACTTTATAAGTGGAATATGGGCTTTATGTTCATGCTCACTAATTCTGTATCAGACCTTAAACACAAAATATGCCAAGGCTTATAGATGAAAATTATCACTGCTCTGCCACAGACTACTGAGTTTTCAACACAAATTCCCTATTTCTATTTGTCATCCAGGCAAATGAAACATCAGTGCTCAGCTCACACTGATTTCCACATACTCATGCAATACCATCAACACAAACTTTCCTCATAATGAGTTTGAACAGAAATCCCACTGACTGAGGTATATGACAGTGTAAGTTTAGTTTACAACATAATTTCTGGAGATAGTGAAGGAGGAGAGGATAATTGTTTTTGACTTTGAGATGCTATATTGGCTTCTACAGGTTAGAAAATGATTGTTCCACTTGCATGAAAAAAAAGTGAACTAGGAGTTAATGAAACACAATTTAAAAAATTTTAAAGCACCTTTTTATAAATTGCAGACATTCTATACATGCACAGTTTATTTTGCTTGTCTTTTTCTATTTTGTTGACCTTATGTTCACTCTTTGTACCTTATTTAAAAACTGATTTTGATCCCCTACCATTTTGTTAATCTGTTTAAGTATACTTAATCTAGCTGACCCAAACATTAAAAATCCTATCAGCTTTTCCAAATATATTCAGTGAACCCACATGCTCTAAAGACTTGCATGGTGTCACTTAATGACTGACATTAAAACCCAAATTTTGCACTTAGTTGGGATCTTTGGGTAACCATTGCTGATATGCCATTATAATTTCAATGAGGTTAAATTTATCCTAAGAGAAAGAGTGACTCTTGTCCTAACCTTCTAAAAACCCAATTTAGTCACATAGATAATGTCTGAAACAGAGAATTTTTTTGGTCATGCACGTACTATTCTTTTTGAATTGGGACCCAAGTATTACATACTTGATTTATATCATAAAGAAAAACTAGATACATAATTAAAAATGTATTAAAAGCAATAAATTTTCTGAATGTTTGCATTGAAAACTTAAATGTCAGTATCTCACCAGTTAGAAATAAGGTTTTAATTTGCTTTAGAGTCTGAGCTGCAATCCCAGCAGCTTTGGCAATAAAAAATATCATTAAGCACCTCACTTGAAGACCAAAAATGGATCTTTGGAGCAGTCTTATATGTTCTAGTTCTCAAGAGAGGGGTTTCTCCCCCCCATCCCCATAATTGTTTAAAATTAATATAAATTCAGGGGGAATGAGAAGTTCTGAAATAAGTCTATTACTCTGTTACTAAAACATAGTTGAGTGTGATCTCATAGATTATCGAAGAGTTTTATGAAATGCAACAGGTCATAATTCCAACACCAGGGAAAAAAGGACACCTAATAACTGGTACAAAAACATACTTTCTCTTAGTGACTTAACAGATCCCCACTTCAGCATGCAACGGAACTAATCAGTTTTGAAGATACTGTTGATAAATAATTTAAGACCTCAAGAACATTGAAGGATTCAGTAAGATGAGACTTAGGCATTCAGAAGAAAAGACAAGCTGGTGACTCCAAGTGCTTCTTTCCTCCTGTTTGGGGATACTTCAGCTGGTGCAACAGGGTGGAAATTAGTTGCAGTGATTGCAGCACTAATGGAATTGTGCCAGACTTGTTCTTCCATTCTGCAGCATTTTATGGGAAAATGGTGACATTTGAGCAAGATGGCACAACACACTGTGTCTTCATATATCTGCATTTGCTTAAAAAACAAAGGCAGGTTTTACATCAGAAATTTTACTTATTTTGATGTTTGATTAATTTCTATTCAGGAACTGGTTTTGCTGGAAATGTCTTGATGAACACTCAGAAGAAATTCTTATTCCTCAGAAAAAATCCCAGATGCAGAATAATTTAGAATGTTTAAATATAGAAGTAACTTTACCTCAACACTCAGAAAAAGTTTGGAAAGTATTTATTTGTCTCTAGTATGGATTGAAATTAAAAATAGAAAGAGGAAGCAATTTCAAAACAAAAGAACTTCTTACACAATTAAAATGTTCTTTGTGTGGTAGGATCAGGTGACAGATGAACTTCTGAGAGGAAAGGGATAAAGTGAAACAATATGATGTGTATTTTTTAAACAGGACAAACATTTCAAATTGGACCTCCCTTTCTATGTGCTCAGACAAAGAAAATTATTGGCAGAGAAAGGAAACTGCAATCCTGCTGCTATTACACAATTCATGCATTTCATGCTGGGATCGCACTGTGGATACAAGTAATGCCATTGAACTTCTGACAGAAGGAAGATATGAATTAAAAATAAATATACAAATTAAAATGGACATCTCTTTGTCTTTAGTTTTCAGGAATAGGAACAGACTACCGACATCACTTTCATGAGAGGTGATCAGAGCTTCATTGTCTCCCAAGATTTCCTCTGAGGCTCATCACATGAGATGAAAAAGGATCCATAATCCAGAAGAGTTTTGTGAGAAACACAGAGAATTCATAGTGTTTCTCTGCAAAAGTTTTAGCCTGGAAAATAAAGAAGGAAAAAGAAGTCCTATACTAATTTAAAAGCAAAATCTTCCCATGATCACTGCAAAGATTACTTGACATGTGTTGTGACTGACTGACGTGTTTCACATTAGTTTGCCCATGAACGATATCCTTCACATGTAGATTTACTGTCCATAGCAAATGAATTACACATTCGTCTCCCCTCTTTTTTTCTGCACAGTGGTGTGAATATTTATGTTCTTCTTGAAAAGGAGGGACTCTTACGTACAGGCTGGTAGCAATAATAACAGTAAAGCTGTTGTGTTGCAAAGAACAGAGTTCAGACAGTTTGACCTAAAACAGTATTTGTATTCATTATAAACATTTGAGAAGAGCTTTGGTCTAAGAAACTTTTTTTTAAAAAACTGAAAACTCAAGAAAACATGAGATTATTCATGTAAATTGTTTGAGGAATTTAGTACAGCCATCATGAACTTCTGCAAGTGCTTGTTTTTCAGAAACACTCGTTCAATAACAATTCACTTGCATGAGTATCTTCAAAAGCTGGACTTCATACCTGTGTGCAAAAATATTTGAAGAAAATGAATGGCAGATCCATAGCTGTGTACTGATACAAAAAAAGTCCATGCACTGATTTAATCAGGTAATTCATACAATGCCATGAAGAAAAATCTGCCCAGTCACAAAGAACCTAAACATTAAGCCATGAGAATAAAGAGAGATCCATATTTGAATACTTCAAGGAGAAAAAACAATAAACTTTGCTGAAATGCTGGTGAAGATGTCATACCGAATGAAATTGAAAAATATAAAAGGAAAATAATCCACAAGAAGCAAAAAGAGCTAATTTCATAGAATAAAATATTAATTGTGAGCTATTCACTCAGTATTAATATTTGGTTTCTAATTGATACGAAATAATGCAGTTCTACAACCATGGAAAAATTAGTGAAATGCTTTATTTATATTTTTAAGTATATCTTAACTCTAAGTTTTATAAGTGTTTCAGTAGTTTGATA
The DNA here is from genome assembly GCA_038380795.1 of Pyrocephalus nanus. Lineage (NCBI taxonomy): Eukaryota > Metazoa > Chordata > Aves > Passeriformes > Tyrannidae > Pyrocephalus > Pyrocephalus nanus. The sequence continues at coordinate 48,672,787 of CM076263.1, read as the reverse complement.
GATTTAAATTATCTTCATATTCCAGAAAATGTATCATAAGACCACATCAGGAAAATTCTTCCCATGCAATTGTGAGGCTCCTTCCAGGGAGTGAGATGACATAATTTCCCTGGGACAGTCTGTCACAGCAGAATGGTACCTTGTTTTCTAAACTCCCTCCCCTTCTGCTTTTCCTTTTTTACATTATATTATTCAGTTATGTGGGGGTTTTTTCTGTTTCGATTTTTTTTCAGCATGTATTTGTGTAAGCATCACTTACATAAGTGATGTTATATTTCTGATTATTTACCCTACTGTCTGGTAGCAGGTGTTTGCATTTCATACAAAAACTGTTCAGTTTTCAATTTAAATGCCAAACTTTTATGGTGGGGTGTTTGTTGTTTGGTTTTTTTTAAATTTTCCTCAGAAACTGGCAAAACTCACCATGAACCCTGAATGGGAGACAGTCAATGAAAATCTACAGGCAATGATTTTGATTTTCAGTACTGGCAGCTTTGGAGTTGTCTCCACAAGAATTGAACACAGCAAATATCTAAAGACTGTAAAAGGGATAGCGATAACTCTTTTCTCATTTCCTCACATCCATTCTGTGTGTTTTTGACATGAAAGGGTAGGGACCCATTCTATGAAAATAACAAAATGAGTTTGAGGCGTAACCTGATGAGGGAAGAATGAGCAAAGGAAAATACACAGCAGGAAAACCTTTCCATCTGAGATACCACTTCAGTGTCTGGCTAGCTGAGACTACCATCTCTTTTATATGTATAAATAAAACCTTTAAAATTAGCCAAGCCTATAGCAGAGGAAAAAATCTTTGGATTCTTAATGCAAATGATTGGGAGCGAAATATTGTATTTCTCTATCTGCTACAAAATACTCCATTTCCTTGTAGAGAACATTTCAATAGTCTTTTTCTAGCTTTTCTTGGAGGCAGGACAAATAATACCTTCCTGATGTAATACCAGGTTCAATTGTTTACTGTTCATGATGTGTTCAGATAAGACAATGATCAACCACACACAGAGACTTTTTTAATCAGGTCAAGTTCTAACTGACTTCGATTGAATTTTGTTGAGATAAAGAGGGAAAATGAGTAACTACTCATGTAAACCTTTCATTCAAGTTTATTTAATATAGAGTCCTCACATCTATGCAGTGTGATCTCAGGAATATGGGCTGGCTTTCCCTCTCTTCTTCTCTCCTCCTTTTTTCCATGCACAATCCCCAGATTAATGGAGCCCTAACTTATCCAGAGGTTATCATAATGCACTGAAGTAATGAATAATCACTGAGAAGCAAAAAAAAGGACCAAGAATATCTGAGGGATGATGCTTGAAGTGGTCTAAATCATACATTTGGATTATTTAAGTGTAGTTGTATAATATTTAAAAACTCTTTTGAATTGGAAAACATTAATTTCATATTGAACCTTACAGGTAATGCTACTGTGCTGCAGTTTCATATATCAGATCAGGATTTCAGTTAAAAATACATTTAAGGGGGAATTCTGTGTGCAGCTAAGAGATGTTTGGCCCCCTAAATGAATGGAGAATTTTTTAAAAAAACAAATGCCACTAAATGTACTAGATAAAGAGTATAACAGTTGTGCCCTCTCCCCAGTACAAGCCTGAACTTGCTTAGGTTGATCAAGATTTGACAGAATGTATTTTAGAGACAAGCATTTATTCCAGGCCTATCCTATCATCCCATCCCTTTTTCCTCTGCTCAAAATGATCCTTGAAAGTGCATGAAAAGTTCTTTTGTGTTTGTCACGGAATCAAACCCACCATATTTCAAGATTCTTTTCCCAAGCAGAGCAATTATTCCTGATGGCAGCATGAGCAAAAGTAGATCGCCTTCCCAAGGTGCAAGCTTTAGCTTCCCAGCAGCATCCCATGAACCATGCAGGTGAGACACAGACATCAGGAATAACACCACTGTGGTTGCTGGTGTTTTGCTTGAGGTATAGCCCTTCAACAGCAAGACATGCTTCATGCAAAATCTTTCTTTAATAGCAGGTTAAAGTGCTGCCTGAAGGACAGTGGGGCATCAGTATGGTAAGTCATTGCTGCACTTACAGCAATCATAGCATGGCATGATCCAATTTTAATATTTTTCATGTTAAAAAAACCTTGCTCACTGAAGATATTGAAGTCAGGAGTCAGAGAAGTTAAGGACTCCAAAGTGTTACATCTTAGGACAAATTTCACTGATGATTTCACTTTTGCTCTGCCTAGATATCAATGACAATGGCCATATACCAATTTTTTTTTCTTTTTTTATATAATCAGAGACTGTTTCAAAAGTAATATCCCATATAAACATCTTCTGTGAAAGTGCTGCTCTCAAGATGAGGTATATTCCTCTGTTTGCCACAAGAAAGATCTCATCACAGGGTATCTCTTTACTCCTTTCATCAGTCATTTTCTCTCTTTCGATTTCTCCTCTCTTCTCCCAAATCAAATCACCTCTCATCCTTACCTCTCGTTTGGCTACCCCATTTCCCTACTCCTCTTTATCATTACATTTTTCAGTTAAGCTGTTTAATCCCGAAAGAATAGAAAAGTGTAGGATGGAGTCTTAGAGTCTTCTCTTCAAAGTCTTCTGAACAAAACCTGTACTCCTTTGACAGAAAAGAAAAAATCAAATAAAATGCTCCATAGGAACTCTAAGATATTTTAAAATAGGTAGTACAAACCAATTAGTGAAACTCCTAAATCAAAGATCACAGTGACAGAAATATCCCACATGGTTTTTTTTCCTGGATATTCTAGCAGCATTTGCCAATCCTTTGAAATGCATGATGGATATTACGGAAAACACATTAAGGAAAATATTTTGAAAAAGAGGTACTCAACTTGAATGCACACGCAATGCACAGTACGTTTAAAAATAAATATTGTAGCCTCTTGTGCAAAGAGGGTACAAGGGGCAAGGCCCCATCCACAGCTTATGCAGAGTGTCTCATTGAAAAACAGTCCTACTCCCAGAGAAGGTGACAGGAACAAAAAGCCTAAATTTTGTTGTCATCAACACTGGCAATTTATAATTATAAAATTATAATTATAATACTACTACAGGACTGCCAGAGATGTTGTACCTTACATGGGACAAACATTTCCCATGCATCATAAACCTACAGAAATGTGCCTAATAAGGAAAGCTGTGTGCATTTTCCTCTTACCCTTTTAATTCTTTCAGATGTGTTAGGAAATGCCCCAAATGTGAGCACTGAACTTGCTCTGGGGACCTATAGATGCCTCTGGTCTTCTTCTCCAACTTCTGGGGACAATACTTACCCCTCATTTCCAATCATCACTGTTTATCTCAGGGGATCATATATAGTCTCAAAGACACTCATTTGAACTCTAGTAGAATGATCAACCAGATTTTGGTGGATACCAGAGGACCTCCTCTGCTGCAAAACTGAGGATTTGAGATTTATTACCCAGTGGTCCACTCTTGAAATTGCCCTGATTTGACAAGAGCAAGGACCAAGCCCCAAGGAAAACTATCTTGCAATATAAGGGTAACTTCCAAAATGGCATACAGAAAATTATTAAATATTCAGAGATAATGTAGATAATTTTAATGTTGCTTTGGATCATCAGGGGTTTTCCCCCCTTTTTTTTAAATCACAGAGAGTATTTATGAGCAGTTATTCCCATCCCATTATCTCTTCTGATGCTTCAATTTCCACCAGATATGCAAAACAGAGAATAATACAAGCCAGTATAATATCATGAACTCCAAATAGCAGCAATAAAGTATGAAAATGTCAACAGACCATACTCTCAATTTCCTATTGGTTTTACCACCTATACTATAAAATTAAGAGGACAGAGGGCATTAATGCAATACAATGGAGATCTCACAATTATAATACCAGACTGTTACATTGCAATAATAGCTAATACTGTTATAATCCAAGTATTAGAATGTATATATATGATGCAGTAATATAGTAAGGTATAGTAAGAAAAAAAGCTAAACAAAAGTCAGGTTGGTGGGTTTGGGGTTTTTGTTTTATTTGTTTGTTTGTTTTTCCCATGGTGGGTTTTTGTTTGATTGCTTGTTTGTTTCTGTGGGGGTTTGTGGGTTTTTTGTTGTTGTTGTTTGGGGATTTGGGGGGTTTTGTTGGCTTATTTTGGAGGGTGTTTTTGTTGTTGGTTTTTTGGGGAGTTTGGGTTTTTTTATGTTAAAGAATATTACATAGCTCTGTGATTACTGACTAGGAAAGGAATATTCTAAATATTAAAATAAAAAAAAGAATGCCTTTACGTTTAAGCAGATCATGGTGGAGAGGTATTAACTGAAGTAATTTTCTGTGTTCAGTTTTACTATTTCTAAATTGAGTTGTAGCTGCAGAGACTATTATTATTGTCTATGTGACTGGGGCTTATGCAATGCTTCATTGTAAACAGAACACACTTTTTGTGGTGATGAACCAGAGTTCATTACAAGAGGGTTTTCTCTCCATTATGAAAATCCATATTGACTTAGTTGCAGAGCTGGCACTAAAGGGAAGCCAGACACAGCCTAAGGAGGACTTTTTGCCCACAACTATGATATGGCATGTCGCTATTTTATGAAAATCAAAGAGAAGCCTCCCAGTGCTTAGTATCCTGCAATATGGCTAGGAAACAGCAATAGTTTTCTCAGATGGGCACAGAAAACTGAGAGAAACTTAACAACTCCCAAACCCTAAATATTACCATCTATTGTTACCATCACTAGTTTTTTTCAAATTTTTTACTCAGCAGTTCTGTTTAGGACATTATGTGTCCTGAGAAGTTCTGACAAGGTCACTGTTTTCACGATACAATGAGAGTTTAAAAGCTGGTAACCACAAGCACACTTCACAGGATTTTCATGTACCTGTTTGCCAGTCAAACTCAATGGGATTATATGCTCAGGCTCAAAGTATGTGATAAAAATACCTGCTAGTGTTGAAAAGTGGCAAAGCCTAGAGATGAAAGACCATTGTCAGTGCACCATCAAGAATATCAAAATTACATTAAAAAATCCCAGAGGTTATTTTAGTAGACACTTTTTCACAGTACTATTATTTGGAAGGCAACCAATACTTCCCTTACAGTCACTTTCTGGTCAGATAAAAACACTGTTGTCAGCAAAACTGTCCAGAGAATCCAGGAGTCAAAGAAATAGATCTGGATATAGGGATTTGATCTGGGATTGTATTTACCACTGTGTTTCTGTACATATTTGTAATATACTGATGTAAAGACTGCCTACTCTATAGAAATATTGAACATGGTGCTGGAGTCTATTCTGTAAAAAGTTATCACAAAATTCTCTGCTAAAAAGGTACATTTTAATACACAATAAAGATCTCTTAACTACTTTTCAATTGCAAGAATATAGAATCCTGTGAAAAGCTAACCATTAGTTATCCATTAACATTTTTAAAATATTTATTGTGCAGGTATTTGAGGTTTGCTTGTTTAATTTCCATAAATGTCTTAACTGACTGTAAAATACTACTATAATACTATAAAGCTATTCACTGTAAAGAACATCAGCATTTAAAAAAAATCTGAGCTGCTGACATACTGCTCTGAGAAGGGAACCTGCCAATAACTCATTCTCAGCTTGTTTCATAAACAGGATGGGCAAATTAAGCACTTCAAGGTATAATCATCAGCTAGTTTGGGATGTGGAGATAAAAATATTCCAGAAATTTTATCTAAAATATTTAGATTGAAAACACTGTCTTTCTAATTTTGCTTGAGGATAATGAGGCAGGATAGAATATATGAAGTTCGGTTATATGGACACAAAAAGATTCAAATCTTGCTATTCAGGATGTGAACATATAAGTTTAACATGTTGTGAGCCAACGTTCTTCCAGACCATCACATTCATGAATGACAAAACATGAGTCATCTACAGAGGATCCAAAGGGTAAATAATCACAGGGAATTCCACTGAATCAGTACTTTTTTTTTTCCTGCAAAGTTATGGCTGTATACTCCTTAGGGATATCTGATGAATCCCAGGTGCCTGGGTAAAGATGTGAAAAGAAAGCTTCCTATCCTGGTGCAGTCCTCAGACTTCTATCCATTATAGCTGTTTCATGTAAGCACTGATGCAATTGCAACAAGTCTGAGGGCCTTGGATGACTGGATAAAGGATCAGAAATGCAAGATATTTCTTCTCTATCCTCCCAGTTGTGCAGAATGATGCAGTAAGAAACAGGAAAAGACAGCACATCAATATCTGGCTGTGAGCCTGGTATAACTGGCAAAATTTTGGGGAGTTTTATGATTGGTTGGTCTACCTGATACCAGACTGGAATGCAACAGATAGGGTTCAACTTTCTCAAAGGGGGAAAAGGATCTTTCCACAAGAGTTGGCAGGGCTCATGGAAACAGCTTTAAACTAGATTTAAAGGGAGGTAGGCCTGTATGTTAGGGACTTCGATGATGGTGAAGGTTTCATGTTTATGGGTAAGAATCAGGGGGAAGGCCAAAAATGAAGATATGGCAGGAGTCTGTTACAGACAACCTAATCAAGATGAAGAGGAAGTAAAAGCATTTTATAAGTAACTGGGAGAAACCTCATGATTGCTTGCTTGGGTGCTAGGGTTATTTTCCCCAGAAATCACATTTACAATCATATGGAATAGTGTCAATTCTTAAATCAAATTATCTCTTACCTGTTTCAGTAAAAGTGCCACTCTTCTTCCACCCCACACAATGAGGGAATAATGATAAAAAATAATAAGCGGAGAAATTAAATTCGAAAAATTTATCTTGGCTGTGCCACAGCTGAGCTAGCAGTGTGTCTAATCCTGTCCAAAAGTAAGTGCACAGAGAAGAGTAATAGTAATAATTAGAGGGGCAGTTCTTGGCACAAGCATGGCTTATATAACTCTAAGAGGAGAAGGAAAGGGTCAACAGTGAGTGAAATCTGAAGAGCAGTGTCGAGAATTAGTCACTTCTGTTTTACATCCCTCCTAACAAGAGATCAGTGAGGAAAAGAAACTGGTGGAAAACAAACTGAAAGGAAATCGTCTTCATGCAGTGCACTGGAAACTGCAAAATTCACATTGTCCTACAGTTAGATTGTAAGCACTTAGCACACACACACACAAAATCAGGATCTTTTCAAAGTATTAACCAATTTTACTGGCTTTTGCTGTTATGCAGGCAAAGTAGTAGGAGGAAAATCAGAGCCAGTGTCTCAGGGCAGTGTACAAATTGCCTGCAGGCTTCAGCCTTAAACTCACATTCTTTATCCCAGTAACATTGCTGAGGAAGCTAGAGGCATTGAGCTAGGTAAGGTACTCCTGTTCTTCAGGGTCTCAGGTTTTACCACCCACCTCCAGAGCAACTCATCCTAATTAACTGATTAATGAATGAAGGAACAATGACCTTTATCTCTTCAGTGCTACTTAATCCAAGCAGTGGCTCTGCCACAAGAGCCCTTTACTAAGAGGATTTACAGAGAACATAAGAGCTTCCCATCCTGGTACCCAAAACCCCTGTCCACAGCCTCAAGCTTATCTGACAGATATTTAAATACAAAAGAGGAACAAACCTCTTTAAGACAGCTCTGACCAGCAAAATCTGAGTGTTGGTGCTGCCTATGAAATTACCACAGAAACCACCTTAACAGATCATTTCATTGACTGCAGGATGATTGGGGTAAAATTAGTCAGACCTAATGAGGAAGTCACTAGAGATATTTGTTTATCTTTCTGGCATTACAGTATCTGTATTAAAAACACCTCAGCTCCCAGAGCATGCCTACCATCAGAACCTACTGACAATACCCCTAATCACTAGGTTCTCTGTGTTTCTCTCTTTCCCTGGTATTTTTAATATACCTTGTTTCTCATCCACAAAGCTGTCAATTTTCTGAAATGCTTCTCTCACTTTTTCATTCTTATGCACATATAAATTTCTGATGATATCTAAATAACTCAAATGAAACACTGAGCATCCTGTATTTAAAGTATGAATATTCATTATTACCAGTCTGTTTTGGTACATTTCAAGCAGTTTAAAAAGTTGCTTTAATTGTGTGGAATGCTGTAACAAGTTCTCATGGATAGCAAAACGCCCACCTCTGAGTTGAGCACCTCATTTCACTCTGTGGAGCCACTGACAAACTTTAATGGAAGCTTATTTTAGGCTGGGGTCCTGGACTCTTTTTTTGCCTTTATTAGATTCAATTAATTTTCCTTTCACTTTTTTTGACTGATCTTTTTACTATCACTCTACTTATTTTTGTCTTTTATTCCCTGTCAAAAATATATCCATGCTATTTAGAGCAAGCTGATTTATAGATTAATTACAGCAAAATGGTTGAATAATAAATGAATTCTATCAAACTGACACCTTTTATCTGCATTTGCTGAAAAAAATCTTTCTGGTTTATCCCAGCCTGAAAGAAACCTGAATATCTCTAAAAAGCAGGACAACCAATGTGTTAAAATCTAATGGTTCAGTGTGTCTTTTTCCTCATTGAGTCTGGACACAGTGGACTCTCTGAAGGGTTTTTCTTTCTTTTCTTTTGCTTTCTTTTCACCCAAGAGGGAAAAACTACTGCTTGGCATCCCCTTCAGAGGACATTATCCAAACTTGCAGGTATTAATTCACTCTCCATCCCTACCAATGTCTCTGTTGGTCTCTGTTTCTAGACCTCCATAAACCCACAAACCAATACTCTGAGCAGAACCTCTGCAACCTGCAAGAAAACTTGTTCTTTGTCATTTACTGCCCATGAAATCATTTTGGGTGGTCTTGATGATATGAAATCATCCCTCTTTTCAATATCAGCATTCCAAAATTCAGACCAGTGTGTTTTTCCCTATATGTTTCTCTGCTCTCTGGAGAACTCCAAGCAGAGAAAAAATAATCATCCTGATTTTTTTTGAAAGTTTATATCTTGTCCTACATCTTGGCTTAATCTGTCTGCTAAGGACATGTGGAGAGTGTTCAAGTTCCTGTAATATTTCAGAAAATAATTTCCTGGGGAGAATAGAGGCTGGGCATAGATCAAATGCTGGAGAATCAAAAATTGTCCTCCTAAGCAACTTAATGGAATAATTTAAAGTTGAATCCTGAAGGTGCTGGCATCAGTTTCAAGTATATGCCACTATTTGGGATTTGGTCCCTAGTTAGAGAATAAATGGAGTGTGGATAAGCAGAGTTATTTTTAAGAGCTATATGCCAGTGTCATCTGTCCTTTACAGAATTGAACAGTCTAAATGACAGTGTCAAGGACAGCTTTTTGTTCTCTAAACTAGGAGAAACTCCTTAGATTATTGACAAACATCAGCGAACACATATTTTCCTCAGATTTCATGATCTCTTCACAAAATCTGTGAGAAAAACAGAATTGTTTTAACTTAATGTCCCTAGGCACACCTGTGAAAGCACTACTTGATTGTTTAATACAAATGTGTTTAAAAAGCCTGAAAATTATATTTTCATTAATCTGTCTTCAGAAGAAGTACATATATACATATATAAAATTTTGAACTTTGCTCTTCAAAGTTGATTTCTTTGCCCTAAAAATCTCAATTTACTTGAAAAATTATTTCTGAGTTTCTTCTCTCCCTGGATGTCTATGCTGAAGACTGAAATATTCTAGCTTTTCTTAGAGCTTTCGTCCCCTGTATACAATTTTTTAACCTGAATTCAGCTGCAACAAATAAAGCACAAAAAGTATTAAATAAATAAAATTGACAGTTAAATTCTTCATCCTTTAGTCTTCAGGATCAATGCTGCAAGGAGAGTTTTAAAGACTGTACAGAGATCATGGGGAGAAAGCAATACTATTTATTAGTAGGGGGTGGGTTGGTGTTTTTGTTACATGTTAGTAAACTTGAGAAAGAACATTTAAATCACTTCCCTTGCTGAGTCAGGAGAGGTTTTAGTTAGATGTCAGGAAAAGTTTTTTCATCAGTTGGGCACTGAAACAGGCACCCAGGCAATTGGTCACAGCACTGGTCTGAGTTCAATAAGCATTTGGACAACACTCTCAGGCACATGGTGTGATTACTGGAGTGTCCAGTGCAGGGCCAGGAGTTGGACTCAATGATCCTGATGGGAATCTTCCAACTCCGCATATTCTGTGATTCTGTGATTTTATGAAAAATTAGAATGAGATTTTGTGAAAAAGGTAGTATTCTGTAGTACACAGGCTAGGCTGAATTCTAAAGCAAAGCCTTCCAATAGTGGAAAAGTGAGTATATTCCTACTAAATATTTTATGGGTTTTTTTGTCCGTTTGTTTGCTTTTCATTTGGTGTATTGTAATTAAAAAGGTTGCATAAATCTATATTGTACTTTTCTTCACTGTATAAAATGTGGACATATTTTTGTGTTTTAAAAAAACAAGCATATAAATAAATGGATAAAAAATATGGTAGCAAGGAAAATTGTTAATTACATGATGTCAGTACTTATGCACTGATCTAGTGCACGCCCCACCATGTTCTGTACATCTTCAGTGATGCAATAGTTCAAACTTTTACGTGAAACTTTTAAATGTCATAGAGTTGTGCTACAGATCTGAGAAACAGTAGCATTTTTTAAAACTCTTCTACATAGTAAATAATGTCATAAACATAAAAGGCTACTTACAAATCAGATTTTCTTAGGTTGCTTTAGGTGAATAAACAAAATACTCTGTGTGCAACACTTGGACTTTTTATGGTATGAGCAGATTTCTATTATTGCTGCACAGAGAATTCTGCATGCATAGGAAGGAGATTGTTCTAAGTCCCTGGACAGTTCCTGCTGCCGACTGTCTTTTACACATCAGCCCAACACCATGTTTAACATTTATTTGGTGAGCTGTCCACTATGGAAAAACCTGGACTTGGTGCCCTCATATCACAATGGGACCCAATACTCCTTTCTCCAGAATTAATTCTGCAAGATCTCCCGAGTAAGACATCAGGCCCTATACAGTGATTAACAAAGTCATCTCTTATTACTGAGAAGCCATTGTTCATTACAGAAGGCATTACCAGTTTGCACTGAATAACTGTAGACCCTGGAAAAACCTGAAAATTATTCATATGATTCAAGGCTATGATAATTATAACACTTAGCAATGATGCAGCTCTTCACATCCCCAAAGTGATGAACAAAGATGAATTAATTACTCCTTCCAACACACATGCAAAGAGGATCAGGAGACCAGTGAAGAGCCATCAGAATAGAGGAAAACTGAAAGATCCACCTAATAGATATCTTCCTGTAGGGACATTCTGAGCTAGAAGGATGACATTTCTCCCTGCAGAGGGATGAGGACAGTGACTGAAGATGTTGGGGAACTTTCTTTTGCACCCCAGACCCTCTCTGTATCATTGTGCACGAGAACCTGGAATGGAATTACAGGACATAGTATCTTTTCTTAATAATTCCAGAAAGGCCAGAGAGCAGCAAGCTCAGGTGGCAACTGTTCTTCGCACAGTCCCTGTTCTTCATCTCTTTTTCCAGGAATTGGACTCAAGAGAATAACAGTGTCCCTCTTCCATCACATAAAGGCACAACCACAAATACAATTAAACCTCACTAGAGGTGTCTAGTGACAAAATCTAAACAATGTGCAGCTCACTCCATCATGATCACTGGGGAAGAAGAGCATAGGCACTGAAGTGACTTCTCCAAGACTCTTCAGGCAAACTGTAGCCAAACCCAGCCAAGAATGAAACACTGCACTTGCTAAATTGCACTGAAATTTATTCTCTTGCATTGGGTCAAACTCACCCCAGAAAATCTCTGTTTGATTACCTGTAACAGAAACCTGATTATAATGGTGTTTTCATTTGATCTCTGAAAATGATACTTGAAAAACACCTCCTGTGGTTTTTTCCCCACTCCTCAACCCCAAAAAAAGGAGAAAAAAAAAAAAAAGAAAAAAAAAAAAAAAAAAAAAGGGGGGGGGAAAGACCCATGAGAAAAATATCCCAAACCAAAACAGAACACATGAATTGAAAGCATGAAAATAGAAGACACATTTATTCTACAGTTGTAAAAATGTGTTGTACAGAACCCAGGGTTATTAGCCTTTTGTATCTGTAGCATCATGCCAACACATACCAGAAAGATTTTGTTTTTCTAATATGCCCTAAATTACACTTGATAATGATAAAAACTCTAGCAGCTGATATGTAAAGAAACAGGAATTCCATGAGTATGATCCACCCTGCAGTTCTAGATATGCAAACCACTCATTCATTATGTAAAAATACTTCCTTCCTTTATAATTTTTTGTTGTTGTTGTTAATAAACTGTTGGAACTGCCATTCTAAAGGCTAATTAACAGTGGTATGCAGCAAAAAATCTTCAAAAGACTTTTTATGTTTATGAAAAGAGAAGAGAGAAGAATTTGAGGAAGATTAAATGGATGTAAATACACTAAGGCAAGCTGTGGATGTGGGTAAATTGTTGGGCAAAAACCTGTTTTCTGGGTGTCAGCGTAGCATTACTATTTAGGCATATATAATATTAAAATATGCTCGAGCTGCACATATTTTAAATCTGTAGTTTATACCAAGGGCTACAGTGACACTGGCAGAGTAGATATCTGTCAGATTGTTTTGTCACTGAGAAAGCTGTAAAAAATTCAAGCTTGATTTTCTTCTTCCTTTCCTTAAGGTAACTCAGCACTGATGTCAGTGGTGTTACACTGGTATAAAACTGGGGGGGAGAGAGAGGTGAATAAGCATCCTAATTTATTGTTTCATGACATTTTTCTTTCTAGGGTTTAGTCCTATAGTCCTCCAGAACAGTAACCAAAATCAGTGATCCTATGCCTGTCTAAAGGTTATGACAATGGAAAATGAAAAATAGTTTTCTTCTTTTTAAAACTGTATATGAAAGCCTGCAAGGTGGTTTGCTTCCTTTTTCTCCCCACAATATTTCCCATTATAAGAAACACAGGTTTTGTTTCATGCTGTGGTCAACCTGGAGTGCACTATCACAAGGACTGCAGTAGCAAAGACAGTGGAAGTGGGAACTTTTGCATTCATATTCCCTTCTTGTTTTTATGCTAGTTCAACTAAAAAACTACAAAACAGCTGGATTAAAATCCATGCATTGCTGGCCCCCATTGCTGGGCAATTAAGGATAAATTCAGTTCAATGTTCACTCTCCAATCATAGCTACTGAAGGCATGCTTCCAGTAATTATTTATTAATGCTGGGGGGGGGGAGGGGGGCGGGGAGGGGAAGTAACAGCAGGAACTATGAGGTGGGGCACTGTTTCATTTTTGATTCCTCTTGCATAAAAGAGATGAGACTGACTCACCTAATATGGTTTCATTTTGAAGATGAAATGGAAACTGCTGTATATTTGTGGGGACTGGTGATGCATATTTCAGAGGTACTCAGGGGTGTATCAAGGTGGGTTGCTCAAGTGAGTCAAAATATGTGCAGTAGAGCCAGGTTTGTCATGGTTATCTCTGAGCACCCAGGGTGGAGAGTTGAGTTTCCAACTTCCAGAGCATCCTTGCTCAAAAAGACATTGAAGCCTTTCCCACCAGATGCTTCATCCTGTTGCAGTATGGACAACTAAATTGTGCTCATTGGTCCCCATTTATTTTCCCCAGAAGATACCTCAGGCAGCATCTTCCTTTCTTTCTGCTGTGCCAACAAGGGCACTAACAGCTGTTCAGGAACAAGGGTGAGAAGCTCAATTTTAAAGTCCTTCCTGTATGTAAAATCCCTGCACCTCCTCTAGAAATTTCACCTGAGCAGCAATGATAACAGCATTACAATCAGGTCAGATCAATGTCATCAGGATATTAACAAATTTTTTATCTTTTGTTTGTGAAAAAAGATAATGAGGGTGGGCTTAACATAGAGGGAGGTGCTACATTCTATAGTTACTCAGCAATAATATATGTACTACTACAGATGCTCCTTCACAAAATGTCTTTGATAAGTCATCTAATTCTAGGGTAAGCATATTCTTTTAAAACTACCAGCCCTAAAATCCCTATAACACAATAAAGATCACTTACTTTTTATAATAGCTGTAAACATTTAATGACTGATGATTAAATGCACAGTGAACTTATTAAAACATGAAAGAATTAATTCATTCAAATTGGCAGGAGATGTGCATTTGAAATTATTTTTAATAATTCTGCATAAAATATAACTCTTTTTAAAATAAGTGCATCTAATCATGAGAGACATTTTTTCCTATTTTTACATCCTAATTTTTAATCCACTTTTGTGTTTCCCCTTCAAAATACCAGGCATTGATTTAAAGGGAAAAAAAATGAAAATAGGCCAAATAAAAAACCATGTTCCTGGTGCGCCTTCCTTTAATGTCATAAAAGAAATGGTATAAGTATTTGTTTGAAGAAATAACACTACCACAAATGAGGAAACTGATTGATTGATTGAAACAAGGCGTTTTAGCTTTTTCTTCATTATCTTTTTTTTTGTTTCAGTTTTGTTTTTTTTTTAGTTTTGGTTTGCACTAGTTCTACAGGAATAGTTGACAGCAGCAGTGAAAATGCTTTCTTTGCTCAGCATCTTCTCATCAGAGATTACAACATGATAAAAAACATATCAGCTTGCCTCACACATCACCATGTGCCTCACATCATTCAAGGTTACCTGATGTCTATCTAATGTGTAATTTTAGCAACGTAGTACTGTTAAAATCCAGGTGTTCAGGTTTATATGTTGCATCTATAGTCCAAACCCATGGACAGTTCGGTTTTCTTCATTATCATTTGTGAAGCACATGCATAGTTGTACTTGATATAGTTTAAAGGATAGATGTGTCAACTGCACATTCCATTTAATATGGCTTTTACCCTAAAACTTACTGTATATCACAGTTCTGTTTCATTAATTTTCCTTTTCCATGTGGCTGTCTTTGGTGCTCACATGCATCATATTTTGCATGGGACACTGAACCTCCTGAAGGGCCGGCACAACTATGAGTTTCTGGATCAGAACAATTTGTAAGAGAAAGCTTTAGATGTGATTATTTTATCCTCCATCGGCTCATTTCAAGACACTCACAAAAGCTGAGTACTAAGCTAAGAATTAGGAGAGGGAAGCTAATTATCTCCAGTAATTTAAATACATAAACTACCTTTGGCTCTCTGTACCGTTTCCCAAGTGCTGAGTCCTCAATTAATGCTTTCCTTATCTCTTTCCCTTAGTTTATGAAAAGGTATCCATCCCTCCAATTCTCCTTCCTTAAATGATATTTTAGATAGGACAAAAATTAAAATAGCCTTATAAATAATATGTTCAGAGTGTGACTGTTCCTTTCTCAAATTGCATCCCAGCTTAAACAGAAGTGAGTGGTGACACCTTCCATGTGTAAATGGGAGGGTACATATTGCATATCAAAGTGAGGGTTTCTTATTTACACGTTACTCACATTTATGCAAGTTAAACATGTTTTCAGCTGAGGCAGATGTCACCTTCCCCAGGAATCTCAGCCACTGGTCAAGGGTACAAACAGAAGTGCAGTCAAGCTCATAACATTATTTTTATGGAAAGTGAGAAGTGCTATACCCTGGGAGGGCATGGGGGGAAACTAATGCAATTCTCTTTGAAAAGATAGCCAACATTTTCGAAAAACAAGCACTGTACATAAGTTCAGGTTATTCAATGGCTTTCATGCTGTAGGAATATTTGCCAGTGATGAAAATGTTGCAGAGCCAATCAAACCGCGGTGCCACACAGCCTGCTGCACTCAGAGGCTAGTGTTTAAAATAATGCTTATGTATTATTCATTAAGAGTTGATGTTTATGCAAATTACAGAAGCATGTTCCCAATCTGGCCATCTGGGGTTAATAACAACAATAAAAACAACAGCAATAATAACGATAAAAAAATATATACTATATACTGATCGAACTAGCGAGATTTGAGTCATCCCCAGAATCTATATAATAAATGCTAATTTTCCTTCATTAAATGCATTAAAAGAATTCAAACCTTACCTGGTTAGCTTTATAGGGCCATCAGATTTTCTGGGTGAAATATCTGACTGTGTGGGCAACGAATAAAACTGAACTGGAAAGCTGATTAAGGGCACTTACTTAATGCAAAGCCACTCACTGAATATTCATACGATATCTGTGTTTATGCAAATTAAAGGAAAGAAAGCCCAAAAGGATTGGTTGTCATAGCCCACAAACACTGTACAGCACAAAAACAGAGAATAGTGACAAACAAATCTTGAAAAATCATAGCTGTAAAGGAGAACAAAGAGTATAATAAAATAATAAAAGTCTTACAATGAATTAAAGGTTTCAAAAGCTTTATTTCATCATGAAATTTTTAACCTTCAGATATTTGTATATAATGTACAAATCTGCAATTATTACCACCCTATAAGATGATATAACTGATGTTTGTCAACTATATTTATTCTGTAACTCTGTAAGCAGAATTATTTTTCACCTTAAGGAGATGAAAAATAATTACAAAAAAATTATGGTGTGATACATTAAGAACAAAACCCATGGGCTTGTGTTACACTTTTTTTAGTCTTCTTGGTAAGCATTCTTCTCAAGGCAAATGATGGTGGAAAGTAGAGTGTGCCAATGGGAGTCTGATAGGAAGCTTCTTGGTATCTTAGGTTTGTTGTGTAGCTGCTTCATTCCAGATGCAGGCTCATATGTGACAGGCCTAATATTACTGTTGCACTGGGCTTGTTCCTCGCCTAAAATAATTTTTAAAAGACCATGGATTTTTACAATTAAAAATCAAAATGCATGTGAAATTTATATGAAATGATATTTCTCAAATCAGGTTCAAATATATCAGTCTAAAGTCCTTAATATGATAAGCACCAAACCCGATAATGCTTTTTTTACATGAGATATTTCAAAATCAGAATGATACAGCAAATCAGCATTGCCATTTTCTTGATAAGACAGAATATATATAAGTAGAAATACAACTTTTATGCAGTATATTATATTTTAGTCTTTTCCATTTATTCCCATAAATGAAATACACTTTCAAGAGAGGTTCCCATTTGTAGGTAACCATTTATTAACAGCGCCATTGTAATTCGAGGTTTAAGAAGTATCAGATGAAACCACCTCACACATGACATTTGAATTACATCTGGCTCTTTTGTTTGATTTCTACTGATATCTATTGGCTGCTGTTAGCAGATTATTCTTCATTTGAAATAAAAGAACAACCACCAGGACAAAACCCAAATGCTGCTTTAGGGGTATGCATGAAGAGGGATCACTGGTTTGTAGGAGGCTGATGGGCTCCCCTTCCTGATGAGTTAAGAACAAATGCACTCTCTCAGAAAGTGGAATGATGGTGCCACAGCAGGAAACTGAGGAATACCCTTGGTTTCATGACTGCTGAGATTCCATTGCCAGTTTTATTGTGGTTTTGAAGACCAACCGTCCCAGCCCACATTTTCACTAGTCCTAGAGGGAACTGGGGATTTTGCCATAGCAGCTTATGATTTCTGAGTTGATGCCCTTGCTTGTTGTGGGATTTACTGTCTGCAAGGTACTAGCAGGTATGTTGTCACAGAATCACAGACTCAAAGAATGGGTCAGTTTGGAAGGGACCACAGTGGGTCATCTGGTCCAACCTCCTTCTCAAGTAGGGTCATCCTAGAGCATACGGCAGAGGATTGCATCCTGGCAGTTCTTGAATATCTTCACTGAGGGAAACTCCACAGCCTCTCTGGGCAATCTTTTCCTGTGTTTGGTCCCTGCAGAAACAAAGTTCATCCTCATGTTCAGGTGGAACTTCTTGTGCATTAGTTTCTGGCCATTGCCTCTTATACTAGGTGGTGGCACCACTGGGAAGAGCCTGGCTCCATCCTCTTGGCACTACCCCTTCATATACATTGATGAGGTGTTGTTGGTACCCGAACAAGGGCAAAGAGACTTTTGGCCATGGGATACCAAAGAACCATGTGAGTGGCAGAAGGTCACTCACGTGGTTCATATGTGGCAGAGGGTCCCACATGCATGGTCAGGCTGCTCAGGGCAGGCAAAGGAACCAGGGTGAGCTGCTTGGAAGGAATGATAATGAATATCCAGCAGGAGATTAATCAACTGGTGAGTATAACTATGTGCATTTAAAAATCCCAAGCTAATAGGGAAAACAAGCATACACTGATTTCCTTTACATCACTCACAGAATAAAATTTATGCAACACAAGGACTTTTCTATTTTCAAGGTGGCCATACAGTACTGAGAGTCCTACTACAGGACTCAAGTGCTTCCAAGTTTTTCCATTTCTTCTTGAAACACGTAAATGTAAAAAAATTTTTTCTTCAGGGAAGAAATAATAATTTTCCCAAGCTGGACACAGCACCAGCTGTGACATCAGAAATATTCCGCCACTGACTGAGCTGGATGTGCATGTGAACATTGATGCAACTATTTAGCAAAGCAGAATCTCATTCATACAATGCACGGGCATGCAAACAAGCAGGCATATTTACAAGGCAGAAATAAGAGCAGAATATGAAGAAATTGTGAGGGGCCTTAATCAACTTTATTTTCTTCATGTCGACCACAGTGAACATTACTCCTGGGTGCCAGCAGAAAGCTTCCCACTGGATTAAGTGGGGTGGAATCAGCTGTGGGTGAAGAAGGTTGAGATGCTGTTGGCTTTTCAAACAGTCTTTAGTCTTATTCTCATATATTTACATGCATTTACTTCTAGCACTGGGTACAACGTGATTCAGAATGTGATATGGAGCTAGCTGGGGGTTTTTTTCTTCCTTTTTTTTTTTTTTTTTTTTATTTGAAGGTAATTTAAATGCAAGTGGAAGCCGACAAAATTGTACCTTTTCAACTCTACCATTAGTAAAGATGTATGTACATGACCTAGTTCTATGAAGTGATGTTTCTTCACCGTAGTCCTGTCAATCCCTCACCTTTCAAGCACACTAAACCAACAAAGTCAATTATTTTAAAGAATAAAGAAACAGAGAAAACCTGATCCATAAATTGGCTTCTTTGTTCTGGCAATTGACACTTAAGTCATCTCTAAGTGCCTGGAAAAAAATAAAAGGCATTTCTATTGTGAAGCTGATGAACAATTAGGCAATTTCAATTCATGCGATGGCAAAATGCATAGTAATAATGTTTCTCATTTTCTTGTCCTGCATTTATTTATTTTTTTTCTGCAGCAAATACCATTAAGTGAAGCAGCAAGGGAACCTCACTTTATAACCTCTGGATTAGTGACAATGCTGGACATTTTAACTACTTTTAAGAAACTCACATATGGAAATTACTATCCCACCACTGTTTCATGGTCATTTAGGTAAAGAGAAGACACTTATACTGGTTTGCCAGCACAATTTTATCCTACAGAGACTACATAGACCTGTTTAGACTCGAGCTTTCACACTGTTTTCAAAACTGAATGACAAAAAGACAATCAGAAGAAAACACTTCATAAGCTCATCCACATGCTATTTATCTCCTGGATCTCCAAAGAAATAAAAATAGTAACTTGCACCACAATACCCTATTGAAGCATGATCCAAACTTTTTCTGACTTACCACACTTCCAAGGATTCATCTCACATTTTGGAAAAGGTGATCTTGAAAATGTTTCCTTAACAATGCTTTTTCTGTTCCTTGTCCAAGCAGCATGTCTTCATGGAATTCACCTCCCTGCATTGGCTCATCTCTGACAATTTTTCCTTCTTTCAGTAGCATTTCCTGAAAACTTCTTTTCATACTTTCCTGTTTACTTCTCTCTTTATCCTTCTCTTGCCTCTCAGCTGCTGTTCCAATAATCAACTGTTTACTTCTAATTAGTAACTTCCCTGATCTTCCAAAACCCATTTGAAATCTTCCCTCTCCTGGCATCCTCTTTCCATCACTAGCTAGGCATAAGACTGGAAAGTTTGATCCTATGTGACTTAAACAAAGATTAGGTATCACAGAAAATTAGACCGAAGAACAAAGAGGAATCATACCTTTGTGTCACATATTATTGAAGCAGAGAAGACTGAGAGGTGGACACTCAAATATTACACAAAAGTATTCCAAGTCTGTTTTAAAGAAAGCCATTATACTGTAAACTGTTACAGAAACACCTAGAAGATTCACCCATACTGAAAAGAAAACCACCAACAGGTGAACTTTTCTTGCTAATGGAAAGTATGGAATCCTGAGATTAAAAAAAAAAAAAAAAAAGCAAAGCATTACCACCAAAAGCAGGATTAAAAGGTGTGGAGTGCTGTGGGAGTGAGAGTGAGGGTGGAATCACCTTTTAGAGTGTCTGTGACATTAGCTTCAATAAGACAAAAATAAATTAAAGGGGGAATTTGTGCTGCAGTCAAAGATTGTGTTTGGTTTTTTTTTATGAAAACTGATACAAGATGAAAAAGAAAACATATTTTTGTAACATAATGGAATTTTAAAATTAAGCACAGCAGGCATAAACATCCTGTGCAATGAAAAAAACAAATAAAGAAACAAACAAAACAAGAAAGCATTGTGTGTCTGTACATTTTAGTCTGCTGTCTTTTCAAAACATTCTGTAGTTACCTAGGTGTGGAAAATTAAAGTGTGGGATAGCAATGGCCATGCATCTCTTTCCACAGCCAAAAGGTGTAGTAAGGATGTTTAAAACCAGGACTAGAAATAAAATCCAGTCTAGAAAGAGAAAAGACCTTCAAAAATCCTCTCTGGATTCCAATATCATGATACTCTACTATGTCGGTAGTTCTGTTAATAGCTGCTTTGAAAAACACCTTGTCTATGAGGAATTTTTTTTTATCACTACACCTGCAGGTGGCCCATTGAATGGATACACAATCTAATATAAGTAAAAAAATCTCACTTTCAAGTAACATAAAAGACAAGGTTCCAAAGGTAGAACTGTTCAGGGGATAAAAAAGAGAGAGAAAAATATATTATTTGATTCTACTACAGAGACATTTTTCTGTAACAGGAAGGTACAGATTATGTGCTGTGAATAAAGTCCTACAAAGTCTGGAAACTGCCTACCTTGGTTGGAGCTGAGGTCCCTGTGGAAGATGTAATTTTGTTTAGAATCAAAAAAGAAAAGTAATTGCCAGATTCTGTATATGAAATCTGTCAAGGCTGGCAGTAAGAGTCAACAATCCGATACGTATTTCATACCACTTCTTTAGTGAATGTGATATATATGATTTTCAGCAATAGGAATTATAAAAAAAATTAAATTCCAGCGTTTGTCTTTTTTGATTTTTTTTTCCTTGCTTCTATTCTGTATCTCCAGACTGCTAAGGATGAATGACTTAGTCAGGGAGGGCCTAAAGAGTTTCCAAAGATTTGCACTGTCCCTCTAGATGAGTGAAATTTCAGAGCAAAGGACTTTGTTGGAATACTCATTCTCAGAGCACAAAGCAATGTTTCTGTTTCCCATTTTACTTTATGATAGAATTAATAATGACTAAAGACTCTTCTAAGTGTTTCAACCTGAACTAGTGGATTGCCAACATGTCTTTTAGCAGAAATTTAAATCTTGAGTGGTTGAAAACCTTTCTGTTTGATACTCTTCTGTTTCTGAAAACTTCAACTTAGTTGAGGGAAGGCCAGGGATATCATATGGAAAAGTTCCAAATAGAAAGTTTGAACTTTCTGGATACATGAGTACTGTCACCTGTACACACTACAAAAACAGATGTATCTCCTAAGAACAACAATGGTTTTATAAAGCACATGGGTTTATTTGCTCTTCTTCTGAAAAGAGACAATGGTTCTCATCCGAGATCTATAAAACACTTTCCTAATACAGTTAATAAGCCTTTTTTGGGACCTCTTCTGAGGAAAAAAAAGCTTTCAAAAGTGCCGGATCTCTGTTTTCTTTGGAAATACAATACAATACTGTCCCTTTCCTCTGTATCATGTACATGGAAGGGTTGATGTTTTGATGAACAGTCAACATGTGACAATAAACTGAGACATTTGATATCAAAAACTCTACCAAATTATTCACACATTCAAATACTCTTCTTGTTTGGCTTCTCAAAGAAATTTTTTTCACACTTGAAGCAAAGTGGAAAAAAAATCATTATTTTATGTACACTATATAATAGAACAAAATCATATATCTGTTCAGAATATTTTTTCAGATAGTGATGTTCCCTGAAGTGTGGAGCCATTCAGAAAAAGCAAGCAGAAACCAGCACACCTATTATATAATTCTTTTTGTTTCTCTACTGAGTTGCTCCTATAGATAACTCTTACAATGAGAATATGTTTCCCATTTTGCCAAGGGAGATGACCTGAGAAGAGTTGTACCTCTCCCTCTCTCTATAACAGACAAATGACAACAAGGAGAAGGTTTGTAACAAGTCACTTGACAACAAATGGACCTCACAGCCAGCAAAGCCCAAATACTGTGTGCACCATGAACAAACTACAAGAGGAGTCCACAGATGATGCTGGTGAAAAAATCGCAGGGTGGATGCCTTGGCTGACATGAGCAAACAGCTCCTGATCCCTCAAGGAAAAATTTTGGGGAGGGCAGTATGCTGGCCAGAAGAAACAAACCCAATTAGCTGCTTAAATAAGGTGTGGTTAATGCATCACACCTTGCCAGCTTAATATGGATACACTATAAGAGCTGTAGCATGACATATTCAAAGCCTAGCAACTATATTTTTTAAAAAATCATAACAAAAAAAGAAATGGACTATCTAATGCCTACCAATTAATGTACCTTTGATGACAGTACAATGGACACAAACCATAAAACCAGTTTTTCTGTCTCAAACAGATGAAGGAAAGTAACACCTCAAGAGACTGAAGATGGTGTTTGTAGGAAGAGGTGTGCAGTAAGATCAGGTTACTTGAATGTTGTTTAAATAGATTATCCTTGACCAGAGTTTGAAATTCTAGAAACCATAAACCTATTGAATAGCTGTGAAGGTCTCAGACTCTGGTGCTCAGTCATCATAGCTGTCAATCCCATGGAACAAGTTTAGTATATACATTACTTTCATTACTTCAGTGAAGAAAACATATAAGTGCAACTTGCATGACCACAAAATAGAAACAAAAAAAATACTTGAGAAGTGAACAAAGAGATCAGAGTCCTGTCAAGGTTTTTCTAGTCTGTGAACACTATGCACAGATTTAAATGCTGTCTTAGGTGTGCTGGTTGCTTTGCACCCATCAAAAATGAAGCTAAACATAATAACTATGCGTCAGAGTTCAGTAGGTAAAAATAGCAGCATATTAGTTGAAAGAGTGAGTTCATTATAATTTCTAATTTGGGAACTATTTGAATATGGAGTTTGTGAAGTGCATTTAAATATTGTTAAGTTCTTATTCTCTATGGGAAAAATTAGGGAAGAATAGAGGATGAATGAGAGAATTTTAAACATGCAAAAGAGCCTTGAATAGAAAAGAAAGTCTTTGTGCTGTGTTATTTTCAAATTTGTTCTTTCTCCTCTAAGGTATTCTGTGTATCTGTGCAGGACCTCTCTGTTTGTACAGTACAACCTTCATATTCAGACCTCAAAGAGGCATATATGTACATTTAAATTACTAGAACACCTTGATTTCGCTAAAAATCTGTGCAACCACTTTTGAAATCCTAAAGCTGAGGTGCAAAAATTGTAAATCAGATAGCATCCTATTTCAGTTTATAGCTGGAAAAGTATGAACAAATTTCAAATTCCCCAAACTTCAGTGAAAATACATTTTGTGTATTGTAGGACTGGCCCTGTAATGCAGCAACAGACACTAGAACATGACAAATGGTCATCTTCAGACTTTGTATAAACCTGTTGCTCAGGATAACTGACCTAATGATTACAGAAATATTCACAGGTAAAACATGAACACCACATATTATTTATGATCAGACTTCACTGCTGTAAAAATCTGGCAGACATATCTCTA
Organism: Pyrocephalus nanus; assembly: GCA_038380795.1. Classification (NCBI taxonomy): domain Eukaryota; kingdom Metazoa; phylum Chordata; class Aves; order Passeriformes; family Tyrannidae; genus Pyrocephalus; species Pyrocephalus nanus. The sequence continues at coordinate 48,648,912 of CM076263.1, read as the reverse complement.
AGTTTTTCAGCAGTTCTTGGGAAAGGGGCATTTTTATTAATTTTCTTATATTGTATTCTGAAAATATCTATTATCACCAGAAAGAAGTGAAGCTAACTGCTAGCGTCTGAAAATTAGCGGTCATTTTTAAGAAATATTTTCAGACAATAATGTGTTAGCCAGAACTTTACCGAAAGATTACTGGAACACACTGCTTTTACAAGGTCATGCTTGGAATTATCAACTTCATTTGTGTGGTATTTACATTATAGTATAAATCTCAGTATAGTACTTACAAAAATTGAAGAAGAAATAACCATCTGGAGCAAAACACTTTAAAACAAAAGGTTAATTTTATATTAAAGAAAAGCTTTACATTGTATATTAGTACTTTATAATTTTTTTAAGGCTACCAATATTTTTGGAGGTGTTAAAAATTTTTTAGTAAGTTTGTAATTCCAACTTTTCCTTCTCATCAGTAATAAAAGAAAAATGCCAGAAATTTCTGCAGGATTGTGGATCATTTGCAAGAGAAAAGGGGATCTCATAAAATAGCCTAAATGCCGCATAGCTGGTGTGCCAGGGTACCACAATAAAGAGGAAGATGGATGAATTTCTCTCCTCTCCTGCTCAGAAGGCTTTCACTCATTTTTTTCTGGGGACAAAGGGTAAGATAAAAACAGATTTTTTTTTTTAATTATCAGAATTTCTGGAAGCTGATCAGATGAAATGAGTTATAAAGGTGAGAAGAGAAACAGTCCTCACTTCTAGCCAGATCTTGCAGTTTTTGCAGCAGCAAAAAATCTTAAGAGTTTATCAGAAGTCTCTTGCTATTTGGAGATTTTCAATGGCGGTTGGTACCAAGAGATTGCTTGTGAATTTCCACATCTGTTTACTTTTTCTAATGGGAATCCAAGTTTCTACTCCTTCTCACTCCAGAGAGAAGTTTGTAGATATAAAATCAGTGCAAACATGGAGACTCTGCATAAAGACTTCAAAACCAGAAGGCAAATGAAAATAACCACAGATGACTAAATATATTTTCCAGCCATTCCTATGATTTTGGATGGTCTGGGGACAGTAGTACTGCTCTTCCAGGCTAGGTCTGAACTCCACACCTTAAGCCCTGTTCTCATATGACTAACTCCATTTGTTCTTTTATCCAGGCTGTCCATTTTCCCTCTGATTTCCAGCATTTAAAGATGTACTGCAATGATGGCAAACCTCAAAGGTGGAATTATGCTCTCTGTGACACATTCATTATTCTATTACCTCTGCAGTTAACAAAATAACTCACATTAGGGGTAGCTCAAGTATACATTGTAGAGCTTGTGATATGAAAAATTAGAATATTCATAAAAATAATTTGAGAGAGGAAAAATAGAGAACCTCATTTTACATCCCCACACTAAACTATGAGAAACTCAAAAAGCTGAAAGGAAAAGGGGTGTGACCAAAGGGGATCTCCTACAGCAAGAGATACCAAAGCACTAGCAGGAGTTTCTGCTAATTCTGCCAAAAGTACAAAATGACTGCCGAGATAATTTTCCTCTTTTTGCTCACTGCACAGGGGGACAGAATTCCTCAAGAGAATAAGAGCAAAAGAAGCACATAAAAATCAGATTGCCTTTGATTTTCTAATATTTGTGCCTATGATTCAGCCTATCTGAGGGAGGTCAGGAATCATTTCTGTACAGTTGGATATTCAGGTTCATTCTATTGGGTCCACACAACCTAGTCAATTCAGTAGTAACTGCCTGTGTTCTTCAGCCTGCATAATCCAGTTAAAATTAATGACCTCTCTCCTGGGAGCAGTCTGTCACAGGAGCCAACACTAAGATATTATCTGATAAGAAGAGATTGTTACACTTGTCTTTCAGGTTCTTTGTGAAAAAGGGTTTCCCTTCTAAGAGCAGTGAATCTTTGTTATTGTTCATCCCACAAGAAAGTAAGATTTTCTAAAAAGTAGTGCAATATTTGTAATGTTCCATGAACAAACAATATATTGGCCATATATACGTAAGTATTTATTTTCAATATCAAAAAGCCACACTTAACTCTTCCTAAGCTAGATCTACACTTAAGATAATAAAGATACAGATCTCCACAGTCCTGGCAAGTCCTAAGATCAGAATGGAGGCTGGAAGCATGGGCAGATGAGACCTCCAGCACAAACAACATGGGAATAAACTGAAATAAATTAATTGCCTTGAGCTGCTGAAATGGAGCCATGGCATGGAGGACTTCATGGGGATCAGGACATGCTGAGTGTCTGAGGCAATCTTCTTGGTGAAGTTCAGCAGTGGATAGCTCAGCAAAACCAAGGCCACCCAGCCGAGAACATTGCTGTCCAGACACCAAGCCACAAATGCCTATTTATTTTATAATGGTACTATTTATAAGTTGCACTATGGTAACAGAGATGGTCACAGTAACAGACTTAGGCTTTAGGCAAAACAATAAACAACCAAAAAAACTCCATAAAAATATCTGCCTCAAAAGGGTGTACTATAGATCAGTGCAAGTCTAGGATATCACCAGAGCAGGGAAAAACACTTACCTATTCATGATCATGTCTTCATAGTCACCTCATGAAGCTATAACTTGCATTTTGGGCCCATCAACTTCTCCTTAAATGGAAAGAACAGAAGCAGGAGCTGGAAAGAAGCTGCTGAGATGAATTGTGAGTACTGGAAACAAACCTCTGGATTTTATTTTCCGTTTGCTGATTTCCCACTGATTGATTATCTCAATCATAGAATCATAGAATCATAGAATTAACTGGGTTGGAAGAGACCTTTGAGATCATCAAGTCCAACCCTTGATCCAACCCCACTGTGGTTACTAGATCATGGCACTCAGTGCCACATCCAGCCTCATCTTAAAAACCTCCATGGATGGTGAATCCACCACCGCTCTGAGCAGGCCATTCCAATGCCTGATCACTCTCTCTCTAAAGAACTTCTTTCTAATATCCAACTTAAACCTTCCCTGAAAGAGCTTAAGCCTGTGCCCTCTTGTCCTGCTGCTGATTGTCTGGGAGACCGACCCCCACCTGGCTACAACCTCCTTTCAAGGAGTTGTAGAGAGTGATGAGATCACTCCTGAGCCTTCTCTTCTCCAGACTAAACCACCCCAGCTCCCTCAGCCCCTCCTCATAGCACTTGAGCTCAAGTCCCTTCATCAGCCTGGTTGCTCTTCTCTGGACCTGTTCCAGCACCTCAATGTCCTTCCTGAACTGAGGGGCCCAGAACTGGACACAATACTCAAGGTGTGGCCTCACCAGTGCTGAGTACAGGGGAAGGATCACTTCCCTGCTCCTGCTGGCCACACTGTTCCTGATCCAGGCCAGGATACCATTGGCCTTCTTGGCCACCTGGGCACACTGCTGGTTCATGTTCAGCTTCCTGTCAATCAGCACCCCCAGATCCCTTTCATGTCACCTCTTCGGATGATAGGGCAACAGGTCAGCTGGCAAGCTTGCCTCTCCTCATCTTTTATGTTCCCACATATTTTAATAACCATTTGCTACCACTTCTGACCTTGCACTAGCTCCTTAGTTTTACCTGAAGAGGATTTTTTTGCCCTGTTACCTTCACATGTCACCCTTCACAAAGTCTATATTTGCATACTACTAACATTGCTTGTGTTTTCCAAAATCCTTAAAAAATATTCTATGTTGTAAAACTCTTTGGTCTGCAGGATCCTCTTACCTTCTTGCATAACATGAAGCATAAGTGCTTGCTAAGAGGCCTGCTAAGAACTTCAAACAGTATTGCAGTAGCAAAGCAATTTATCAGTTAAGCTCTTTTTACTCTATGTGGTGGGTTTTTTTCCAGTCCTCATCCTCATTATAAAGCTCGGCAGCACCAGCACCAGTTTAGTTACTTTCATGTAGTTTCAGCAATTAGCTCAATTTTATTATACCAACAAAAATACCCTGAACAATTATAATGCAGCTCATGTGCTATAAGCAAGCTGTGAATTTAGAATGGCCAAAAGCAAAATTTAAGTTGGACAGTTAAATATCTGAGCTTGAATCCTGCTCATTCATCTCGCTAGTGCAACTTGAGTGTTAAAATATAATGAGAAGATGAAGGAACATAGTATTGAACTAAATCAAGGTTGATTTTCAAAGTCAAACAAATATTTGTAAAGCAGTTTTCTAGTCTTTGTTCATTTCTATTAGCTGGCCAGTGATCAGCTCCAATTTTTTTATGTGTTGGTTCTGATTCAGACCAGAGAACAAGTCACCTCTACAGTTTTATATTAATTCTGTGTTGTGGCTGGGGTGAGCACAGAAACTCAAAAACCTGTTTCAAACACCTTGACTTTTTTTGAAGGCTTTCAAGCCCTTCACAGTAGAACTAGTTTTCTGCTTCCATTTCACATGGGTCACATTGCTCAGCATCCTCAGGTTTATGAGGCAGTAAAACAGCGCTGCAAAACTCATCTTCTACTTTACCCTTTTGACAATATCATTCTTTTCCACAGCTCCTTCCTTCAGGTCCCCTTTATCCAACACTAGTTTTGCTCTCCACTTTCAAAGCCCTGCACAGACTTGGGAAGTTGGATCTCACTCTCAGTTCATGAAGTCTCTTTTCTGTGTATAATCAAACAAATTATTTTGCATTTTCTCTCATGCCAGTCCTTGCAAAATTCCAGCAGGATTTATGTCCCATCTTTCAGGAATGAGGTGGGTGGGAGAAAGGGGACCCCAAGTACTGGATGCAATTTAAAACAGTTGGAGACCCCCTGACAAGAGTAAGTGATTCTCATTTGTTATGAAAACAAAGCATGGCTTCCATAACTGGTTCATCCTTTCAAGAAAAGGTCAACAGAGTCATTTGGAGGCATGTGGGATTTCCAGAGTGGGAGATGCTGGAGGAGACCAAGGCTGTAAGGAAATCCTCTTGGGTTTCCAAAACAGAGAAGGCAGGTTAACTTTCTGCTTGTCAGTTAAAAAAGAAGGGAGACAGACACTCCCCTAACTATATATGGTATAGCTGTTTGGTTCAGCAATGTTAGGATAAGTTCCAAAGGATCTTTGGGACTGAGGGACTCACATGCTCTTTAAGATTAGACAACTGATACCACAGCCATCTAACCTTTGTGCATGCAGCTTAGCTTTGATGGCTATTGACCTGTGTGGTATTTTACCAGCCAGCTTGATCCAGTGCTTCTGGAAAGCCCAGAGACACCCATATCTACAATCTGAAGGTACCTAACCCCATTTGGCAGTCCAGCTCTGAGTTTAACCAGCTCAGTGGCAGTGCTTGACATTTGAGTCTTATATTTTACTGCCTTTTACACACTGAAGAGTAGAATAATTACTGACAAGTAGTCAATTATTCCTTTTTTTAAAAAGACAGTTCTTGCATCAGAGGGCAGTATTGATTCTTCTGTCTTCTTCATTGATGTCTTTTTTTGTCTTTACTGGCTACAATTAAAAAGTCCGGTAAAAAGCCAAACTTTTCTGGAGGAAAAGAAAAAAATACTATTAAAGTTGAAGTGTTAAAAGAGGGGCAAATAAAAATATAAGGATAATCACCTTGAACTATTTTAAACCTATTTTAAATACGGCTATTCACAAGTATTTCCCAAGGACTGAACTCTTCTATAATGATGAAATATAGAATAGAAACCAGTGCTGCCAATATTATTATGATCTTATGTGCCTCAGAAGCTTCTTGCACATAACTCTTGTAAGATGCAAAGCATTTTTGGTAATCAAGTCCCTCAATAGTGTTTCTATCAATTTTGTTGTTTGTTTGGTTGTTTTTTTTTTTCTTTTTTAGAGTAAAGCTCATCTAAACATTTCAATAAATAAACTATATTAGTGCACATGCACATAGCAGTTTTAACCCAAAATTTCTGCCGTGGAGAAAGTCTGCCTCTAGCACATACCTAGTACCAACTTCAGCAAGTTGTCACATCAGTGCTGGTTTTCTCTCTCAGAATCCATCTATTCTTTATTTGGTCCCCATTAGAAGCCAAAGGCCTTTGCAGACAAAACTGCAATTTACCTTAGTCCACTTTGTGGGTGTTTGACACATAGCAGTGCTGTTCTCAGACAGCTCACCTACAAATAGTCTCATGGCACACTTTCTACAACTGCTTCTAAACTCTGGTACTGCCAGCCATTAAAGCCATGCATAAAACACATTATTTTACAGCTGAAATATATCCATCACAACTAGCCATACCAGCCACCATGGCTCTATTGATCTCAGCTGTACCAGAGGTAACACCATGAGACCTGTGCGTCTCCCCATGTGTCTCCCTCTGTGATTCCTTGCTATGGTAGAGGAAGGAAAAATCTGCCTCTGGTCTGGTCCCACCTGTTCCCAGCATTACCCCAATGAAAAGGGCAACACCAAACCCCAGTGGCACACACAGAGGAGATGGAGGCTGCTGGCTGTACCATGGCTTAGTGGCCCAGGGTCAGCATAATCAGGGGACAACCCATAGAGCATCACAGCCAACAACACTGACCTGCTCTGGCCCTGAGCCCTGATAAATCAGCATTATTCACATTTCAAAGTCAACTGTAATACTGTATTCTGTGCTGGAAGACAGTTGTCCCAGGGAGAATTAAATTGGTTCCAAAGACTGTGATCCCTATATGTAATTTCAAGCATTTCCCCATGCAACTCACTGGCAGGCCATAATTTTAGGTACTGCTTAGGACCTTTTGGGTGCAGTAACGTTGTGTTTAGTCATTCTGTAGTTATGTTGATCTATGTTCACCTAATTTCTATTTTGCCTACTCTGGTGACTAAGCTGACAGAATTTTATCATGCATCAGCACTGAAGCATGACACCATTAATCTCACAGCTGTGCCAGCATCACTCAGACCATTTTGCTACTATGTACTGTAAAAAATTATTTCCAAAACTTTTTTTAACACCCTCATTACCTGCAAAACCAAGCAGACATCTCAGACCACAGGGCTGCACTTTGCTGTGACACATCACAGACCAGGCTGTCTGTGCCATTTGCTGCACCACAGAAGAAGCTAAAACCAGAGAATCATGAAGTTCTTTTCCAAGCAATCTGAAAAATGTAATTTTCTGAATTCTTAGGAAAAAAAAATGCTTTGAGGCATTTCATCTCTGTTTCGGGGTTTTGTTTTGGGTCACATCCATGATGAAGCAGGTGATATGCATTGAAGTAATATGAGGGAACACGAATGGATATATTCAAATGTTTGTTGCAACATTTGGCACCTTTCAATCTAAAGCAAGGACAAATGGATGGATGAGTGACATTAAAACGTCGCCAAGCAAATGCAAGACAAATATAACAGCATGAAAAGCAGCACAAAGTGTTGTCTCTTTGCTGGGATGAAGTGGCACAGAAAGCAGGGAAAGAATAAATGAGATGCACATTAAATTATTGGTACAATTATAGTTTAATAGTGATGGACAGAGATACTCATCTAGTATCTGTCTAAAATTATCTTGTGGACAAAATAGTCCTTTGTCCCACTGCACAAATGTAGACTAATTAGTGCCACAATGCTTCATTTTCATTTCTTACACAAAAGTAAATCAAGAGTGACTTCCTATAAGTAAAGTTAATGCAGACTGATAAAAGAACAGAAATAGAATCTAGATTTTTTTATATTTATTATTTTTATCTATTTATCAATTTATGTTTATTGAAATAAACAGGAAGAAATGTGCATTTGAGATCTTGATTCTTTTTGCTAAGAACAAGAACAGAAGGCAAGTTGCCCATATGAAAGATAAACAGAAGAAACAGCAAACAAATCAGTGAGTCATTAAGCAGATCCTAGGTTCTTCCCAAATTGTACTACCCATCGGCCTGAGAAGGTAGGATCATTGTGATGCTCACGATGAGAGCTTCTTCTTTGTATTTTTTAACAGGACTGGACTACTCAGTTTGTTTATAACCCAAAGTTCTGGTGTTAGACTGCACATGAACTGGAGGAACACAGCAGGTGACAAACCTCCGACATCTTAATCTCACTTCCCACCCTCTGCTAATCTCTGGCTGGAGACTAAGGTATCAGATTTATCTTCTGGAATTTCCAATGGCCCAGAGCTACTGTAAAATTTCACTTCAAACTCTCTTTATCTCTTATGAACTTTAGTTGCTTAGTTATTTTTTTTTCTTTTTTTTTCTAATGTAAAACCTGCAATTGCTGCTGTGCAACAAGGCTTCTTTTCCCTGTAGTTGTCCCAGCCAACAAGGGCAGCACATGAAAACATGAAAACCAACAGGCTAAATAATAATGTGAAGTGGCTGCAGCTTTCTATTTATCATATGAATAGAAGCACTGCTGGTCACAGTAGGCAGGTCCTTCACAGGAGGACATAAAGAACACACATTCACACACAGCTTTGTGTCAGTGCGCTACAAGCTGTGCAGGGACTGAATGTGAATAATTGCATCAGATGTGTCAAAACTTAGCAAGCATTGGAATGGTGCAGATTATTCAAAGTTTCTCAGCCATAGCTCCTGGCCAAATAGGGAAAATATATGTGTTTATGAGGAAATGGTCTTCTGTAGATAAAGAGATTTTAAAATCAAAAGGAATTCCCTTATCATCATCTCCTTATGGGAAATCATATTCACAACAAGAAAATGTTTATACAGCAGATACAGAGCTAACCAGTCTGGCTGGTTCGGATTGCAGCAGTCATGAAAATGGGTAAGGGTGAGCTTCTGCCAGTGTAGCTGGAACATAAGCTCTCAGGAATTATGGATCAATGTTCTCCTGAATATAACTATGGCCCAAATCATTCTAAGAGTACAGGATTTTCACATGCTTGTCTACAGTTTTAAATTTAAAGTAGCGTACTTGAACAAGCACTGGTTACATTTTCAGCTTTGTTTTACTGTATTGCATAATTCTCAAATTAATACCAATGGGGTCAGGCTCCATCAAGAAAAGTTCTTCAGATTAGTAGAAGGACAGATGAAATTCATGGAGATGGCTGGGGCAAACCAAGCCAATCCACTGCAATAAGTAAAACAGATATAAGCTTTCTCATGTGATGTAGTTCAAAGGCTGTCAAAAGCCCAATGCAAGCTGTGGGGAAAAACAGACAAAAAAAAAACCACTGCAAAAAGTGTAATAGAGCTCAGGCAGTCTTCATGCACAGTAATCCCTCTGACTACAGGGGCAATGAAACCCTTATATTTACTTGATCACGCAGTTATTGAGATGATAGAAATCTGAGGTACAGGTGTCATTGGACAAAGTTTAGACTTCTATTGGCTATCTATTTCTTGAGTGTCATTCACATTTTTTATGTTTCAGATCTAAATGTTAACCCTCAAAAAATTAGCTGAAAGAGAGAAATAATGCAAATCCAAGTTATACTTTCCTGGGCATAGGGATTCTGGGGATTTGAGAAGTCATTCACAATTTCTTTCTAAAGCAGTAACAAGGAAATAACTTGTATTCAAAAATATGTCATCCATCACTAGGCATATACATGGCAATGACGAACCAACCAAGAAATGCTGGCTCTTACACTAAGGTTCTGAAAGGATTTACAAAGTATACTTTATCAACAGGGACAAATCTAAGAAAATGCCAACTTTTTCACAGCAGTCTCTTTAATGACTAATCAAGATTTTATCAAATAAAAATCTTCTTGTAAAGAAAAAGAAGAGAAAAAGTTGAAACCTCAGAAAGCTGAGGCAACTGGTGGTTAATTGAACTAAGCTGTGAATTTTAACTGGATGACAGATAAAGCTGTAAGGATAGCCTCTCTTGGATGCAGAGATAAGACCTCATCCACTTAGGTTTTAGTTAGCAAGACAAGGGGGGAAATCTAGGATGCCACATCTTTCAAGATGAATGTAAGCATGAATTAGCAGAAAATTTTTGTAACTCTTCAATAAAATTAAGGGCATAGAATTAGCAAAGGTAAAAAACTTACAGTTCCATTGCTTTCAGATTCACCAACTAAATATCTGTTTCCCATCATTCTGAAAAACAGCTAAAAAAGTTTGTTGTACTGTAATATATAAAAGTGGCTGGGATTTTTTTCCCCTATAGGAGGAAAAATACCCTTTTCTTATAGCAAAGGAGAACAGATAGCAGACTCTATTAAGGAAACTTTTCTGTCTGCCCATCTGGGAGGTATTCTGGCTTTCACACTCCTACCACCTGAGACTGTCACTGCTGGGAGCAAAGCCCCTTCACAGTTGGTGACTCCAGTGAGCCAATGGGAGCCCTGCTTGGCTCCCCACACACCCCTCACACAGTCGAACAAGGCTTCCCTACTGGTTCCACTTCAGGTTTCCCATAGCAGAGTCACGGAATCACAGAATATTCTGAGTTGGAAGGAACCCTCAAGGATCATAGAGTCCAAGGCTTACTCCTGCACAGGACTATCCCCAAGAGTCACATCATGTGCCCCAGAGTATCATCCAAATGTTTCTTGAACTCTGTCAGGCTTGGTGCTGTTACCACTTCCCTGAGAAGCCTGTTCCAATGCCCAACTATCCTCTAGTTGAAGAACCTCTTCCTAATACCCAGCCTAAACTTCCCCTGACACAACTGCATGCTATTTCCTTGGGTACTGTCACTGGTCACCACAGAAAAGAGATCAGTGTCCACCTCTCCTCTTCCCCTCACAAAGAAATTGTAGAGGTCTCCCCTCAGTCTCCTCTTCTTGGTCTGAACAGACCAAGTGACCTCAGCCACTCCTCATACAGCTTCCCCTCAAGGCCCTTCACCATTTTCGTTGCTCTCTTTTGAACGCTCTCGAAGAGCTTAATGTCTTTCTTATATTACTGTGCCCAAACCCGCACACATTATTCGAAATGAGGCCACACCAGTACAGAGAAGACTCTCAGATGTCTGTATCTTTAAAAAAATTTATTCACAATTGTCGTGGTTTTGCCCCAGCCCCTCTGGGGCTGAAAATGGTTTTCTCCAGGTGGATTTCCAGAGAAAAAGCCAATCAAAAGTTTTAGTTATGCCTCTGCCAATTACATATTTAAGAAAACAGAAGAGAAGCTGGTTGGGCAGATGAAATTAATAGCCATGTAGGAGAGGCAGCAGGCCCCAAGGGGGCCAGGGCCCCCTCCTCCCCCAGCCCTGGGCCGGGGGCAGTTGTGGCACTGAAGCCCCCCTTCTCTCCTGTAACAGAGTAGAGTAAAAAAAAACTTTAGATAAGGACTGACTTCCTGGACAAGACTGCTGCAGAAGAAATTCCAGGCAGAGATAACTGGCTTCAAGGCCAAAGCTGGCAGCAGCAGGAGAGAGAAGTTCGAAGGGGGGAGCTGCTTCTCCCCCCTCTCTCACTCTCTCTCTCTCCCTTCAGCAGGGAAAAGACTGAAAAATAAAACCCTGCAACCTGTAGAAGATTATTGGGGTGAGGAGACTACCATGCAGCTCACAGAGGAGATTACACTGAAGTAAGCAGATGCACGATGAAGCTGAGACTTCATGAAAGGATTGAAATGAAACAGAGTCCTGCTGGAGACTTGTAGCTCATGGAGAGAGACTTACACTGGAGCAGAACAGCTCAGGTAAGATGCTGGGATCCAAGTGATGGATCCATGCTAGTGCAGCTGAATTTGTCACCCTAAGGGATAGCATGCAATGTTGCCCGAAAGATGGACCCACATGGGAGAAGTCTATCAAAGACTGTTCTCCTGTGGGAAGGGACCCCACAGGAAACAGGGGTGCACTCAAAAGCCATTATCCCCTGTGACTCTGTGGTGAAGATCCATGGCAAACAAGTGTCCCCTTGCAGTCCATGGAAGACCCTGCAGGGCCTGGGTAACCCCCCAGCTTCTGGTCTTAGCCCAGGAGGGAGGTTGGCCGAGCCCTGAGGCCAACATGGAAGAGAGAAAGAAAAAGAAACAGTTCCAGCTGCAATGAATCGGAGTTGTCATCCTAGAGATAATAGAAGAAGGACTTTAGAGTGCTGCAAAGTTATTTGAAAGACCTGGAGCTCCAGAAAAAGAGACTGCTTCTCCTGCTGAACTGATACAAAGGGAGGAGGGGTATTTCTGTAATTACATAGCATTTTTACCTGATTAGAATTGTTGTAGATATAGTTCCTTAGTTTTTATCTTGCTAGTAATGAATCTTAATATTATTCTCCTCAATCAGGTCTCTTTTGTCTGCATAAACCTTCTCTCAACTTATAGTAATTGTGTAGGGGGTGAAAGAAAATTGACCTGGAGCAAAACCATGACATTTCTGGTGGAGAATGTGGGCAATGACTGCCCAGAGAGGCAGTGGCCGAATCAAACCATGACAATGGTGCAGTAACACAGAAACAGCTTGAGCTGATAACTCCAAGGACGGATCCTTGGAGAATCAACAAAAGAACTTCTTTCATACCATCACAGTCCATGGGGAAAATAGTCTAGAATCTTTCTGAAGAGTCATCCTCTCCTGTCTCCAGCTGTTCATTCACATAGTTCATGCCACAAATCCTGTGCCCTTTGCTGTACAAAGGTGTGGCACTGGGTCACAAGCCTCTTGCCTTGGGCTCCTGCCATTTCCCCCACACTGAGCTCAACCTGCAGCTCCATTCTGAGCTACCTGCACTAAATGTATTCCTCAATAACTTAGTATTGGAAATTACTGTCATGTCATTCCTGCAGATCAGGAAAATCTCCTTAATCAGGCAAATGTCTGCAGTGGAAGTGTTGACTGACAGAGGATTGTATCAGGGCTTAAGAACTCAGCTGCAGAAGACTAAAACAAGGATTAATAGGAATAATTTTCAAAATATTAAAGTTTTACTTCACTTCCAGTAAGGACAGGAGTCTGATAAAGATGATAATAATAATAATCAAGATAAAGGTAACAATAATAATCAGTATAAAGATGATAATAAAAATAATCAAGTTCTTCCCATGCTGACAGGAAACGACTAAGATGGTTGTAGTAGCTACTGCTCTATAACTAAACTGTGTTTCCCCCTACAACTTACACACAAAATAAAAAGTACAAGGTAAAAAGACAGGGAGATAGATTAAAAAGCATCAGGGTGGCCAAATGCTTTGATTTACTCAGACATCTCTGTTACAATCTGGTCAGAGGCTGCAAGGTGGTTCTTCTAGATGCTTACTTTGAAAGTGAGATTAAGGCACAAAACTCCAAATGGTAGGTCTCAAACTGACAAATTGCTTTGTTTTTAACAATAAGTAATGGTAAAAGCGGGAGGGGGGAGAAGAGGGAGAGAGAACGAAAAGGAAAGGCTAAAAAAGGAAAGTGCAAAAAGGTTACTACCACCAGTGAGAGAACCGGGTGTATTCAGCCTCAGGCAGTCAGGGAAGGAATGCTGCAGGGAAGCAGGTGGTAAGCAGACTGGATCCAAGACAAACAGGAGACAGAGGCAAGTGGGACACAAGAAGGACGGAGGCAGGCAAGATGGAGGCAAGCAGGACGGAGCAAGGAGGGGGGCCAGCAGCCAGCACAGGACCCTGGGCAACACGTACTACACTGGACCAACCAGGAATGCTGGTCATTGCCTAAATACCCCCCGGTGGACGCTCACTGGCCAGCTTGGCTCCAGGCAGATCTTTCCACAGTGTCGATTGGTTAAGCTGCTGGTATCCAGGCAGGCTGGCTCTGCCAAGGCAGGAAAATGTAATAACTTTCTGTTGGAGTTTCTCCAGGGGGTCCTCAGGACACCAGCAAGCAGTCCAAAATGTTCCCTAGGTCAATGAAGACAGCCTTGCAAAGAGTTAAAGTCGGTGTCCACCATTTTGTTCAATCACTGGCCTCTGGGGGAGTCTCCTGGTAGCCCGCAAAACTTACACTTTGGCAAGTACCTCAGCTGATGGACAGAGCTTTGTTAGTGTGAAGGGGTTAACTGCCGTCTGTGCAACTTGGAAGTTGCCTGTGCTTCGCTGCTCCTTGGGAACCAACTCAGGTGAGAGAGGGGTGGGACAGGCTCATTAGAAGGTGCTAGAGAGGGCTATATAAACATCTCCAGGGAGCACGAGTGACCTGAAGCACAAAACAGGAGTGGGCAAACGGGCGTGGCACGTCAGTGAGGGTGTGGCATGGCACTTTGCATGGCAGTTTGCACAGGCGGGGGGAACAGGCAGGGCAACGCCACCTCCTAGGTCTCTCAGGTGAGCTTTTTTTTTCTTTTCCCCCCTCACATTTCAAATAAGCCGTTAACGGTTTCCAAAAAAAATGAAAGCTGTCACTACTGTTACCCCTAGGAGTGTGTTGACACAGACAGAACCCTCCAAGAAGGATGCAGCCATTCGGGTCTCAGACTGTTTGACCTTGGCATCAGTACCAGAGGAGAGTGTGAGAGGCAGCTGTGTGCGATGCGAGCAGGTCACAGAGTTGCTGTGCATGGTAGCAGAGCTCAAGGAAGCAGTAGAGAAGCTGAGAAGCATTAAGGAAAGTGAAAGAGAAATAGACTGGTGGAGTCACACCCTTTTGACCCCCAAGGAAGTCCAGCAGCAGACAGTGATGCCCTGCCCCTCCTTCTATCAGGAGGCAAATTGAATGGACAGGGGGGAATGGAAACAGATCCCTGTTCGGAGAGGTAAAAGAACACCCTCTCGACCCCCATCACCTCCCCAGGTGCCCTTGTAGAACAGATATGAGGCCCTAGACTCAGAAAGTCAAGTAGAGCTCAGGCAAGAGGAAGATCTGTCTACCAGACGGGTTACAACTACAGCTATAAGAAAGAAAAAGAAAGGTAGTTGTAGTAGGTGGCTCCCTTTTGAGGGGAACTGAGGGCCCTGTATGTCGACCAGACTCATCCCACAGGGAAGTTTGCTGCCCTCCTGGAGCCAGGGTGAGGGACATTGGTAGGAGACTTCCTGAGCTAATTCAGACCTCAGATTACTATCTACTGTTGGTAATCCAGGCTGTCAGTGATGATATTAATAGAAGAAGTGCCAGGGCAATCAAAAAGGATTTCAAAGCACTGGTAGATCAGTTCATGGGACAGGTGCACAGGTAGTATTTGCTTCAGTTCCTGTACTTCCTGGAATGAATGAGGAGAAGAGTAGGAAAGCCTACCTTATCAATAGGTGTCTAAAGGATTGGTGCCACCATCAAAATTTTGGGGTTTTTTGACCATAGGGCAATCTCCACAATATCCAGTCTTCTTAAATCAGATGGGCTTTATGTATCTAGGAGGGGCAAAAAGACTGTAGCCCATAAGTTAGCAGGGCTCATCAGGAGGGCTTTAAACTAGGTTTGAAGGGGGAAGGGATTGAATCTAGGCTTTCCAAAGAGAAGCCCATGTATGAAAAGCCTGAGTTAAAAGTAAAATCAGCAGCCCAGTTGAAGTGCATGTACACCAATGCACACAGCATGGGCAACAAAGAGGAGGAGCTGGAAGCCATCGTGCAGCAGGAAGGCTATGATGTAGTTGCCATCACAGAAACGTGGTGGGATGACTCGCATGACTGGAGTGCTGCCGTGGATGGCTACAAGCTCTTCAGAAAGGACAGGTAGGGTAGGAGAGTGGAGGGATGGCTCTATATGTTAGAGAGTCTCTTGACTCTGTAGAACTTGAGGTCACCAATGATAAGGTTGAGTGTTTGTGGACTAGAATCAGGGGGAAGGCCAACAAGGCTGACATCCTAATGGGAGTCTGTTATAGACCACCCAACCAGGATGATGAAGGGGATGAATTATTCTACAAGCAGCTGGCAGATGTCTCAAAATTACTAGCCCTTGTTCTTGTGGGTGACTTCAACCTGCTGGATATCTGCTGAGAGCTCAACACAGCAGAGAAGAGGCAGTCTAAGAGATTCCTGGAGTGTACAGAGGATAATTTCCTGCTCCAGCTGGTAAATGAGCCTACCAGGAGTAGGGCCCCACTAGATCTGTTGTTTACAAACGGAGAGGGGCTGTTGGGAGATGTAGTGGTCGGAGGCCGTCTGGGCCACAGTGACCATGAAATAATAGAGTTTGCAATACTCAGAGATACAAGGAAGGCCATCAATAAAACCTCTACACTGGTCTTCCGGAGGGCAGATTTTGGCCTATGCAGAAGACTGGTCCAGAGCATACCCTGGGAAAAAACCCTTGAAAACAAGGGGGTACAGGAGGGATGGATGTGCTCCAAGAAGGAAGTCTTGAGTGCACAGGAACAGGCTGTTCCAGTGTGCCAAAAGGCAAGCCAGCAGGGTAGATGACCAGCTTAGTTGAACAGGGAGATTCTGAAGGAAATCAGGGATAAAAAGAGAGTTTACCAACTGTGGAAAATAAGGCTGGCTACTCAGGATGAGTTTAGGAGTATAACTAGGTCATGCAGAAAGAAAATTAGAGAGACAAAAGCTCAATTTGAAGTCAGTTTGGTTACTTCTGGTATGAATAACAAAAAGCACTTCTATAAATACATTAATAACAAAAGGAGGGGCAAGGAAAACCTCCATTCCTTGTTGGACTTGGGGGGGAACATAGTTAACAGGGATGAGGAGAAGGCTGAGGTACTTAACACCTACTTTGCCTCAGTGTTCACCAGTAGGACAGGGGGCCCTTGGGACAACTGGCCTCTGGAGCTGGTAGACAGGGACAGGAAGCCGAATAGACCCCCTGCATTCCAGGAGGAAATAATCAGTGACTTACTGAGCCACCTGGATCCACACAAGTCCATGGGACCCGATGGGATCCATCCTAGGGTGATGAGGGAGCTGGCAGAAGAGCTTGCCAAGCCACTCTCCATCATTTACAAACAGTCCTGTCTCTCTGGGGAGGTCCCAGACGATTGGAAGTTGGTGAATGTCACACCCATCTACAAAAAGGGCTGCAAGGAGGACCTGGGAAACTCCAGGCCTGTCAGCCTGACCTCAGTGCCTGGCAAGGTTATGGAGCAGATCATCCTGAGTGCAATCACACAGCACCTACAGGATGGACAAGGGATCAGAGCCAGCCAGCATGGGTTTAGGAGGGGCAGGTCCTGTCTGACCAACCTGATCTCCTTTTATGATCAGATGACCTGCCTGGTGGATGAGGGGAAGGCTGTGGATGTGTCTATCTGGACTTCAGCAAAGCCTTTGACACCGTCTCCTATAATATACTCCTGGAAAAGCTGGCAGCCCACGGCTTGGACAGGGGCACTCTGTGCTGGGTTAAGAACTGGCTGGAGGGCCGGGCCCAGAGAGTGCTGGTGAACGGGGCTGCATCCAGCTGGTGTCCCCCAGGGATCAGTGCTGGGCTTAGTCCTATTTAATATCTTTACTGATGATTTAGATGAGGAAATTGAGTCCATCATTAGCAAATTTGCAGATGACACCAAGTTGGGAGGGAGTGTCAACCTGCTGGAAGGCAGGAGGGCTCTGCAGAGGACCTGGATAGGCTGAAGAGTTGGGCTGATTCCAATAGGATGAAGTTCAACCAGGCCAAGTGCCGAGTCCCGCACTTTGGCCACAACAACCCCTGCAGAGCTACAGGCTGGGCACAGAGTGGCTGGAGAGCAGCCAGGCAGAAAGGAACCTGGGAGTTTGGATTGATAGGAGGCTGAACATGAGCCAGCAGTGTGCCCAGGTGGCCAGGAAGGCCAATGGCATCCTGGCCTGGATCAGGAACAGTGTGGCCAGCAGGACAAGGGATGTCATCCTTCCCCTGAACTCAGCACTGGTGAGGGCACACCTGGAGCTCTGTATCCAGTTCTGGGCCCCTCAGTTCAGGAAAGACACTGAGGTGCTGGAGCAGGTTCAGAGAAGAGCAACCAGGCTGGTGAAGGGACTCGAGCACAAGTCCTGTGAGGAGAGGCTGAGGGAGCTGGGGTGGTTTAGTCTGGAGAAGAGGAGGCTCAGAGGAGACCTCATCACTCTCTACAACTCCCTGAGAGGAGGTTGTAGCCAGGTGGGGGTTGGTCTCTTCTCCCAGACAATCAGCAGCAGGACAAGAGGGCACAGGCTTAAGCTCTGCCAGGGGAGGTTTAGGTTGGATATTAGAAAGAAATTCTTTAGAGAGAGAGTGATCAGGCATTGGAATGGCCTGCCCAGAGCGGTGTTGGATTCACCGTCCCTGAAGGTTTTTAAGATGGCACTGGTTGCCATGATCTAGTAACCACAGTGGGGTTGGATCAAGGGTTGGACTTGATGATCTCAAAGGTCTCTTCCAACCCAGTTCATTTTTGAGATTCCCCACCACCACCATCAAAAGGGAAAGGAGAAAAGGGGAAAGGGGGTTCTTCCTGTGGACTCATGCTGTTGGCAGCTAGCTCTGACTGGGAGTCCCCTCCTCTTCATTGATGGGGACAAGTTGCTGCCAACATGGGAATGGAGGAGGAAAGGGCCAACCTCTTCCCTCAAAGGTTCCTCCGCAGATGGCCTTGGCTTCTTTGATGAAATACGAGGCAAGTCCAGGCCATGGGCAGAACAGGGTGAGGGAGACTGGAGGCAAACCGAGGCCAAAGGTAGTCAGATGACCTGAACCTGAGTGGGAGGTTTTGCAATTGCATGCATTTGCCCAGCCTCTGGAAGCTTGGGTGTATCTTATTCTTCTGCATGGAAAATTCTTCTGCCTGGTTCCATAGTTCTGCATCCCAACACAGGACATCAGAGCATTCAGGACTCAGCATAAGCTGTTCAGGATTCAGGTCTGCTCCAGACCCAACAACCCCCAGCCCCAGCATTAATGTTAATGGGGAGGAAGCACTTTACAACCAGCATAATAAGCCAACAATGGTAATAATTGTGCAGCTGCTGAAATGGCCCCCACTGAATGGTCTACTCAGAAAAGAAAGGACCACAAGAATCAAAATTACTGCAGTTATGGAAAACAAGGAAAAACAGTTTCAGGTACTCAACATAAATACGATGTTTTCAGTTTTTTTGTTTCATGATTGATTGTATCTTGACAAGATGGAACTGAAGGACAGCAGGTCAGTATCAGGTATACAAAAAGTAGAAGTGATGAGAATAGTGTTATGACCTACTTCTGATAAGAGAGAACTCTTCTGTATGATGCTGAGCACTTCTGCTACTCTTTCTAAAGGAAAGCTGTCTTACTAAGATTGTTTGCCTTTACTGTATCATACCTATTTTTTATGACAAAAGAGTAAGTTTAAATTAAATGCCTATTCTCAGCAATCACTGTGAAATTAAGACAACTGCTCTCCAGATCAGGGGCATGACATAATGACACAGTGGTATCTGTGAGTTTTTGCTGTCCCCATACTTCATCAACTCCTATTTTTGATTTCTTGATGAGTGTTTTCATTCACTGACTAGTCTTTGGTATTCAGAGGGTTCAATATTCATCCCTGCATCTCAGTGGTTTGTTTCACTTCAGCTACACATCACTGGTTACCTTGGCAAGGTATCTCATACCCACCCTGGATAACCTAATTCAGTCATCCTCAGAACCTTGACTTGGCAAGTGATCTGACCAACCACTTTCAGTTCAGTAGGATCCAGGTGCCCAAATTCCTTTGAGGAATGGAGTTGAGTTTGTGCTCAGATGTGCTGGTTCCCAAATGTGGGAAGAACAACTGCAGGCTCGGACATTCTGCTGGCTCCAGCAGAGCCCTTCTGGCTTGCACCCACTGAGGAACTGGTTTGAGACCCTGATGGGCAGTATAAGCTCTCCAAGAAATCATTATTCAAGTAATGCCTTCAGTTAATCCAGCATTCTCCTTAATGAAGGCAATGGGCCCTGTGCCAGGGCATCTTCATTAGGATTCCACTGTATTAAATTTACAGTAGTTGTGTGAAGATCAGAGGCAAATGAACCAAAACAGGTTTTCTTGTTTAAGTGGGGCTTTTTTGTTTGTTTGTGGGTTTTTTGTTTTGTTTTGTTTTTTAAATTTAGAATTATTCCATGCACAGGAATTGCTTTCCTTTGCTCCTCATCCAGTAAAAAACTCTAAAATTAAAAACACCACCACCATCAAAAAAAACCCAAAACCCAAGCAAACAACCCTTCCCCCTCAAAAAAAAACAAACACACCACCAAACCCAAAACACGAAAATAAGCAACAACAGAAAAACAAAAGAAAAACAACCAACAAACAAAAAACCCAAATACATTCCCCTCCAAATCCCATGACTTAACTTTCTGCCTTTCCACCAAGTTTAATCAGAAAAACAAATCTCATCAAAAGTTGATTTAGTACACACTGCAAGGTGTACTAAAAAGAGAGCCTGAGTTGTGAATGTAAGAGAAAATTATCTGAATATTTGAGTTGTAGCAAACCATGCAATCTGGCAGCTTCATGGGCTCAGGATTTCTGTCTAGACATTTGCATGTCTCTGGAAAAAAGTTTTTCTTCTTTGATGATTAAGAGCTCTAGTGAAAGGTGCTTTACATTTTAGCAGCTGGGTAAATAGTTTCTACATTTGTATATGTTTATGACAGAACTGATGGTATCATGAAATCAAAGCAAGGCCTTGCACAAGGATATTGCAGAGAAATAGAAAGGAGCACTTCCTTTGAAATATTTCCAATTGTTTATTAGCAATATTTTGGAATTGGTTTTCCAAGTAGCAAAGTGCAGGAACTTACACAGAAAACACACTTGTTTGAGCCAGCACTTCTCTTGCAGACAGGGGAGATCAGAAGTTGTGTTTATTTATTCATTCACTTGTCTTGGTCAGGAAAGGAGTAAGAAAAATAAAGTTTTGCTCAGGTAGCCTATCAGAAACAAGCTGTCATGGATTTGAAGTACTAAATTTTTGACAAAGTTCATCTGTTGATATCAAATAATAATAATAAAAAAAAGACAATTCAGCATGGTTTTGGCTTAGTTGTCCTATCAGCAGCTAAAACCAATTAATTTACAGAATTACTAATGTAAGCCACAGATGGTTAAATCACAGTATCTTTAGCTATTAAAAATATTAATCAAACCTGTGAGGACTTGTACAGGATCTAATAATCTACAGCTCCAGTTATGCATGTTGGGAAACTAATACAGTAACCTTAGATATTCTGCCATAGTACTGGAAGAAATCAGAAAAAAACATTTCAAGTACCGTACAGATACAAAAATTTCTGAAACAAACCTTTTTTTTCCGCACATCTGTCTGAAAGTGAATGATGATTATGGGTGCACAGTGAGGCTGACACACTGACCGTTTTATTTCAAGAAAAACACTATTTATTCTTGTGAATATGCTTGAAAATCTTGGAAAATTACTGTTCAAATCATAAACAGCATCAGCATCCCCCCAACTTTTTGATAGATGATTGCTCTTTGAGGGGAGAGGAAGAGGAAAAAAAAAATCTATTTTCTTCCTGCATAAGCATAAAGACGTGACTAAGATGTGGCTAAAATAGAAGTAAAACCTTTGTTCATCTTTGTTAATTAATACTGTATCTTTGTCCTCTATTAAAAATACATATTTAAGGTAAGAATAACATACATTCTATAACAGCATGAGCTGACAAAGAAGATGAATGTACATTTTAGTAGCCATTTCATTCTCCGGGATGGGAGGGGGGGGGGGGGAACAAAAACAACAAACCAAAAAACCTCAACCTAAAATAGTATAATCTCTATACTTTAACTTATATATTTTAACTTCTTCAACTCAAGATATTTCAACTTCTTCAAGAGTTTCTTTGCCTTGCCTTGTTACCTTGACTGAGAAACCTTAAGAAATCTGGTAGTTCTTATTTATAACTTGTGCTAACATTTATGCAAATAGGGGAAAAAATCCAGCAGTATCCCTAAAAAAAATCCCACCAAAAACAAAGACAAAAGCAAAACATCTAAACCACAGATCTAATTCAACCTACAAAAGAACAATCACAGACCTTTTAATGCATTCTTCCCTGGGAAAAAGTATAAAATCCAGAAACGACACAAAAGTTTGCAATACAATTGCCTTGAAAAGGCTACAGATATTTCTCACAAAATAAATATTGTCCATTCCTGTCGCCTTTTCAGCCTCTATTGTGTTTCCAGAAATTGCCAGTAATGAAAACAGAGCAGAGCCAATCAAACTGCTGGATACATTACTGCACTGTGGGAGCTGGAAACCTTGCATTTAAAATGTCTTATGCATTATTCATGTACTTTGTATGTTTACGTAAATTACCAAAAGGCGGGAGAGTATACTAAAGCAGATAAGAAGCAAAACAGCGATGTTAAAAATACCACACATAAAGTGTACCTTAGCAGGGATATACACATGTAGACATAACTATATGTATGTATGTATATATATATATATATATATGTGTGTGTGTGTGTGTGTGTGTGTGTGTGTCCCCTTCTAGACATCCTAGTTAAAATCAGTGCAGTCACATGCCATATCCTGCACAGAAAATATTTACTTTCTATCTCCTAGGACAGACTTATTTTTCAACATTTATATTGGAGCAAGTATGCAAATACGAAACAAAGTAGTCATTCAGAAAGGCATAGGAAAGTTTTGGTAGTGCTACTTTTATGGAAGTCATACATTAAAAACTCAGTGAGGGATATGTGCTGGAGCAGTCACTTGAAAACTTACAAAAATAGAAAAAAGACCTTAAACTTACTCCTTCCAACAAACGCAGCACATTTCTAGGTCAAGGCTGTTCTTTCCATCTATTTACACTGGCTTTTATCAAGGGACATATACCATCTTCTGAAAGGAAGAGTTTTAGAGAAGATCACTTTTGTTACTCAAATGCAGGCAAAGATTAAAATGTTAATTTCATTCAGACATTATGAGTGACAGGAGGAGGAGGAGCATTAAGTAAATAAGCTTTCTACTTCAAGTCGACTGCAGCCCTCTGCAGTTAAGGAGTACACATAGCACAAATACACTGATGCTCTTGTATTCAGATATTTGCGTACAAAATTTAGTAACTTCCATGTAATGTGTTTAAATGTTACATTACAATATTTTGGAACATATAGCTTACTGATATGATATGTATTATACATGTTATGGAATATTAACATAACACAAAACATTAAATGAATGTTAGATTATGTGAAATCAGTCTTCTTTTCATTCTTGAGATAAAACTACTGCTTGATCTAAACTCAGAGAATAACTTACTGAGTGGCTGTAGAGGCACAATTACACTTTGAGTGTGAGCAAGAAATTTTTTTCCTCATCTGTATTGCAATTTTCTCTTAATGCATTATAACAAAACCAACACCTTTTGGAATACTGTAGGTATGCAACTTGCACCTCAAATAATCTGCTTGCCTTCAAAAACATGGGTATTTTGAGTAATGAGGTATTCCACACAAACCAGAGGCAGAAACAGAGGAAACTTGGGCTCAAAGCGACTGATAGGCAAATAGGGTTTTGAAAGCCATTTTCCCACTCTACCAGAGTGCTGGTTTTTGAAAATTAATACCAGCATTATAATGTAAAAATATCTCAGAAACTCCATTGTTGAGCTTGTTTTAGGGTGAAGAAAATATTGTGAGAAGTGATTGGACCCATAATCCTACATGGCCAAGCAACACCCAGTGAATAACTGACTTCTGATACCAAACATCTCCTTCCCAAACCCCAATCCTTACTTTATTTTTCCTACATAGAATCATAGAATCATAGAATCATAGAATCATAGAATCATAGAATCATAGAATCATAGAATAGATTGGGTTGGAAAAGACCTCCAAGATCATCGAGTCCAACCCCTGATCCAACTCCAATTACTTATATCATGGCACTAAGAGCCATGTCCAATCTCTGTTTAAAAACCTCCAGGGATGGTGAATCTAACACCTCTCTGGGCAGGCCGTTCCAATGCCTGATTACCCTCTCTGTAAAGAATTTCTTCCTAACATCCAACCTAAACCTCCTCTGGCAGAGCTTGAGACCATGTCCCCTTGTCCTATTGTTGGTTGCCTGGGAGAAGAGACCAACCCCCACCTGGCTACAACCTCCTCTCAGGGAGTTGTAGAGAGTGATGAGGTCACCTCTAAGCCTTCTCTTCTCCAGACTAAACAACCCCAGCTCCCTCAGCCTCTCCTCACAGGACTTGTGCTCAAGTCCCTTCACCAGCCTGGTTGCTCTTCTCTGGACCTGCTCCAGCACCTCAGTGTCTTTCCTGAACTGAGGGGCCCAGAACTGAACACAGCACTCAAGGTGTGCCCTCACCAGTGCTGAGTTCAGGGGAAGGATGACATCCCTTGTCCTGCTGGCCACACTGTTCCTGATCCAGGCCAGGATGCCATTGGCCTTCTTGGCCACCTGGGCACACTGCTGGCTCATGTTCAGCTTCCTGTCGATCCAAACTCCCACATCCCTTTCCACCTGGCTGCTCTCCAGCCACTCTGTGCCCAGCCTGTAGCGCTGCAGGGGTTGTTGTGGCCAAAGTGCAGGACGCGGCACTTGGCCTTGTTGAACTTCATTCCATTGGAGTCAGCCCAGCTCTCCAGTCTATCCAGGTCCTTCTGCAGAGCCCTCCTGCTTTCCAGCAGGTCTACACTCCCTCCCAACTTGGTGTCATCTGCAAATTGCTGATGATGGTCTCAATCCCTTCATCTAAATCATCAATAAAGATGTTAAAAAGGACTGGGCTTATGGATGAAGAACCTCTCCATCCCTATCTTTCTACAAGTGTAGCACAAAGGTCATTTGAGAATGCCTTTAACGAAATGTGTAATACAGGGTTTTGAGTTGTTGTATTTGCACAATCAATGTAAAAAATCCCTCCTGCTATAAATGTTACTGGCTCCAGCAAATAAATGCTGCCACTTATAGATCAAAGGCAGCATTGCAACTGCTATGTGTTCATTGTAAAGTTCTAAAAATACTTGGTTTTCTTTTTAGGGATTAGGACTAGAAACTTCAAGATCACAAGACAATGGTTCATCAAATAAACTAAAGGAACATGTTTTCAGTTTTCATGGGAAGAAGCCTATATTTTCAATTAGACTTCCAGGATTTTGTGGAAAGAGGAATTGTGCAGTGAAAGGATAAAAGTCTTCAGGGACTTGATATTCTGAGCAAACAATATGTACATGAATCTTATTTTGTTTTGTAAACAACATTAACATAGTACCTGCCTCTGCCTGCACTGAAACGCTGTGAAGAAAGCACTTCCAAGTTTTTGTACAGAAATGTCGTGTTTGAAATCTGCTGATATTTTTATGCAAAACACATACTATGTCAAATTGTATTTGGGAAAGTATCCTTGGATGCAGTAACACTGATGCTACATCAAGAAAAACATATAAAATTTACCTCTTAAAATACCAGAATAAATCCATGGTAGATGCAGAAGTTACTCTATGATTGCCAAGTTAAATTCATAAAATCATCAAATAGTTTGGGTTGGAAGGGACCTTAAAGTTCATCTGTTTCCAAATCCCCTTCCACTAGACCAAGCTGCTCAGAGCAAACTAGGTATTTCCAGGGAGGTAAACAAAACAGACTAAATGAGAGCGTGATCCTGGATACCATGGGCACAGAAATCTGAGATGCAATGTGCTCTTCTGGCACTGGATACTCGATTGTATTTGTTGGCTTATATTTGATAGCAAAAAAGTGTTTGTGATAGCAAAAAAAGTGCTATAGAACTGAGACTACAGAGATCAATAATTCTGCTTCTAGCAATAGTCAAGACAGATGGAAAAACTGTGAATACAAAATAAATTAAAAACCTACTTCTAGATTTTGCCAGGGCCAAGTCTTCCTAATTTTACAAGCAGATGCTAGGGAAGCTTGTTTCATCCTTCTTGTCTCTAGATGGGGCAGAGATGCTCCTGAGATCCCTTCAAGGAGGGGCCTGGATAAAATCTGGTCATGGAGAGAAAATCTGTAAGGAAATCTTGTAGTCTGGGGAGTCTGGGAATAATTACTGCAGGCCACAGTGCAGTCATAGAAATGCTTCTGGAGAAAGCTCCAGGCGTGGCTAAACTGAGTTCATTGTACCCAAAGAAAGTGTTTTTAGCATACTTAATTGCCAGAACACTTATGTCAGCAGTTACGTCAGTCGCATAAAAACACAGAATGATTGCATAGCAGCAGAAATCACACCTTTTCTTTGATTTGTATTGGCCAACACTTTTGTTATATAGAACTTAAATTCCAGTAAGCTGTGCTTTATTCACAGGACCAGTAAAACATAAATTCTGTAATAAAACCATTACAAAACACAGCTTTTTAAAATTCTCCCTGTGACAGATATGAGCATATGCAAGACACTGACTAGGTTTTTCTCATTTTTTCTTTTGAAAATATAATAAAAAGACTTTTCCTTTCTTGCTTGAGTAATGCCTGGCCAACCTTTCACTCTTGAGTCCTCTCTAAGCATCATCCCAGCACTTTCTCAGAAGTTTTTCCATCATCATGGCTGCAGCAGCATTACCTGGGGTAGGCAGCACTACCAACATGGCCCTGGGGCTCCAGGGGCCCTTGGTTGACACTTCAGCATTTTGAGAAAGGGAAACACTCCAGGAGAAGGGGGAGGAAGCAGCACCCAGAGACTGTGTCATGG
Source organism: Pyrocephalus nanus (assembly GCA_038380795.1). Lineage (NCBI taxonomy): Eukaryota > Metazoa > Chordata > Aves > Passeriformes > Tyrannidae > Pyrocephalus > Pyrocephalus nanus. Next base: position 48,622,591 of record CM076263.1, on the reverse strand, counting down.
AAATAGTAATTTATTTTCTTTTCTTTGCATAAGGATTTGCTGCAGGCCTGCTACTGCTGACTGTGGTGAGGCCTCTTGCTGCAATGGGTGCTGTCTGGGGACCCAGAGCTCCTCCTCTTTCGGAGATGCCGGGATGTGGTGGGTGAGTGGTCCCTGCCCTGGCCAGAAGCAGAGGGGCTCTGGCTGCTCTCCTGGGCAGCGGGACCTGCAGCTGCTGTCATCTCCCCCTGCTCCTCCTGGGGCTGCGGCCGCTGTGCAGGAATGGACTCAGATGGGGGGCAGCTGGGTTGCCCCTCAGTGGCAGCCTCCAGTGTGCTGGCTTCCTCCTCCATGCTGGAATCTGTGATGCCACTGGTGGGGGCCTGGCTGAGGGTAGGACTAGCCCCCTGAGAATCAGTGGGGCCGGAGCTGGCCACAGGGATCTCATTCTCCTCCCTGGCAGAACGGGAGTGCCGAAGCCTTCGGACCTCCTCGCTGCACTGGGTTGCAATGATATTGAGGATGCCGTGGACCAGTGGTGCAGTGTATTGCTGGAGGCGAGGCTCCAGTCTTTGGATCAAGACCTCCCTGTCTGGACCATAGACACAGAGGGTGAGCAGGATGCCACTTTCTGCACTCTTTACCTGCCACCACTCGCCTCCATATATCATCTCCAGCCCCTGGCACAGCCAGGGCCGCACAGGGTCCAGGAGGTTCCGCCGTCTTCGGAAAAGCTCTGCCCAGAGCTCGGGCAGGATGCCACCCACAGCCTCTGGCCCTGCAGCGTCCTGTTCAGTGGTGGCTGTTATCCCCTGTGGAGAAGAGGCAGGGGATTGTGGAAGGTCATGGGGGTTGTTTTCAGCCAGGCCTCCAGGAGCTTCTCCTGCCTGGCTGTTGGTTGCTGGTGACTCTCTGGGAGGTGTGATGACACAGTGTAGGTAGTTGTCTCCGCCATAGTCAGAAAACTTGACAGTCAAGATGGATCTTCTGCAGAGTGGGCAGGCAGGATTTCTTTCTGCCCAACGCAGGATGCAGCCCAGGCAGAACCGGTGGCCACAGGGCATCGCGTGAGCAACATCATCTGGAGCATCACAGCAGATGGGGCAGCTCCACTCCTTCCCTGTGGCCATGTCTGCTTGTTCCCACAGGCTGGCCCAGGCTCTGACAGCATCTGAGTTTGTAGAGTGAGGGATGCGATGTCACAGTCTATCTCCACTGCCAGGATTATGATCATTACTAGGATTATTAGGATTACTATCACCTCCACCACCCAGTGATGTCACAGTGGGATGTCCAACCCCTGCAGCTCTTGGGAAAACACTGCAAGTGGAGGCTGTCCTCTACAAGAGTCTCTGCTGCCCCCACAGAGAGAAAGGCACCACCAAATTATGAGATCTAAGTTAGTGGATACATGGCTGTGGAAAAATAACGAGGTTGCAAGTTGGTCCATCACCAAACATCGGAAATTCGGCACATGAAAGTGCAGGAAACCAGGAAAAGTTTCAGACAACACTGTGAGGAATGGCTGAATTTCATAACCTGTGAAGGAGAGTTTTCCAAGAGATGGCCAAAATGCACAGGTAACCTGGAGTGGAACACCAGAGACATGTTAGGAAGGGGAGTCTTGCAAGAGAAGAGCACCAATATAGCCATATCTGCAAAATCATATAAGTTTGACATTGCCTTATTAAATGCTGTTCCCAAATCTGAAACCAGATGAATCCATGTTGGATGCAATGGAGAAAAGGGCCATTGGAGAGGAGTTGTTTATTTCGGTCGGATGCAGGATTGAAGAAAGTGAAGTGCAAGGGCATCAGGACAGAAAGAGAAGACAAAACCAAGACCTTTGGTGACTGTCATGATAAACCAATGGCAAGCAGAAGACAAGGCTGAAAAGAGAGAGTGGAAAGTGGTGCTGCAGTAGCCCCAGACATGCGTACAGAGGAGCAACAGAAGGCAGGGACAGACATCACTGAGTAGAGGAGGGTGGTGTCACAGAGTGGTGGACTGTGACACTCCAAAGGCTGGCTCTCCAGGAATACTTACCTGTCTGGTGTTCTCTGCTGCTGGTCCTCCTCAGAAAGTAAATCTATGAAGCCTCTTGTGCTTAGCCCAGCCTTCAGCAAGGATAAGAATTCTCTGAACTTCAACTTCTCTTCTTCAATATAAAAAGAGATTTTCTAAAGGGACAGATCAAATAATAAACAATTACTCCTATTTATTTAGAAAAGCACATTTTTTAAAAAAATGGTCAATATGTTTTTATATTCCACGCTCATTGCTTGGATTCAAAAGCACCACTTATGTATTGGATCCTCCCAATCTGTGAGTAGCAGAGATAATCAATTTACACATATAAAGTAACTCATTCATCAGCAGAAAAGATGCAGAGCTGCAAAAATGAGGATGCAAATGATTCCCCTGCCAGTGGAGGGGATCTCATGCAGCCTTTCTGTACCCTGGCCTGTATAAAAAGAAGGGTCTTCAGCCAGATGAGGGATGTGATTCTCCCCAGTTACCTCAGCAAACTACATTTTTCCCTAAGGCATTGGGCAGAAATCATGTAAGGCATTGCCAGGGCTTTCCTTTTCTTGCTTGAGGAATGCCTGGTCAGCCTTTCACTCACGACTCCTCTCTAAGCATCACCCCATTCCTTTCTCAGAAGCAATTCATGATGTGGAGAATTATGGCAGATGGGACAGCTCCACTCCTGTTTGTTGTGGCACACTGGGGGGAATTGAGAGCAAAGAGCTGCTCCTCCTTGCTGATGTCACACGTGCAAGAAATGTCCAAACTCTCAGAAGGACACTTTCCTGGCTCCTGGAGACCCAAATTCACCCCACATCGATCCCCATGGAGTTATTTCTTTGCACAGCTCAACTGTGCTTCTACAAGCATCCTGTGGTACCCAGCTGCCTGAACCAGGGGAAAACATTAATGGGGAAACTGAGGCGATGGCTCTGGGATGGGCACTGGTAGCTGACAGCAGCCCCCAGTGCACCATGCAGCACTAGGGGAATCCTTGATCAATGATCCAGACCCCACAGGCACTATTTGTAGGAGTCCAGGAGGCCAATTGCAAGGCTGGGAACACTCACCTTCATTGTTGTTGGAGGTTAATTTCAGTGAAGTTTGAAATGTCTCATCTTATACTGGAAAGGCCTCTGAACCTCTTTATTCTTAAAGAAAACTTGTTCTCTAGTCTGAAGTATTTGACGCTAAAGTTGTTCAGAGATCTTGTTTGAGAAATGGCTTTTCCCTCTTCATGTGTGAATTCAAAGCCAAAAAATTTTTTTCTTATTTTTTTAATCATGAAATAAAGAGTTTTACTAGTGATCTATAAACATTCAGATTTTGTGGTATAAAATCACTAAGAGGACTGCAGATCTCCAAATGCTAAGCATCAGTCTAAATTCAGAGAACCTGTAGATGCACTTTTAATTTTTTTGCCCAGGTTTTTACCAGTTCTGGACATGATGGAGAAATGTCCAGACTCGAGATTAGCTGAATGTTTTTCACTCTAATTGTTTAAAAAGCTGAGCTGCAGTGTTGTGATCGTCCGCTGTGGTTATTGCCATGTTACCTCAGATGGCTTTATCTTAATGCACTCTCATTACTAGACCATCTAGATTTCCACCAATAGCAACTGATACATTCAGCCACTGTATCCATTTAAACATGTAGTAGTATTTGCTTGTATTAATCTCTAAAGAACAGGTCTAACTGAAATGCATATGTATGCTGGTATGAAGTGGCCGGTGACCTGTGAATTTATTGAACAAGGTTAGCAGCTAAATCCATGTCCATGCCATGACTTCAAACAAAAGGAGCACCCAGGATTTATTGAAAGAGGTGGAAAGGAACCATGCAAAGCATGAAGCATTGACTTAGAAATTGATCTGTGATTTTGTAATTATTTAATCATAAATTACAATAATTTCATTGTTCCTGGTTTAATAATACAACAAGAGTAAACACAGTTAATGCCAAGTGGAAAGCCAGCTTTCCACATACCACAGAGTATTCCCATGTCATGTGTTAGGGCCTATGTTCAAGAAGATATGGCACAACTAATTTTAGTCTGTCTTTTCTGAACTTACAGTATATGTTTGATGTTTTTGTAGAAATAATTCTGAAACTGTTAATTATTTGATGTTAAGGAGAAGAGAAAATACTTAAACGACTAATGTCATGGTCCTCAGAATGCCCTGCTAGCAATGCAGGGCCCTTCAGACATGCAGAGTCACAGACAACTTATCTCTTTCCCCAAGGTTAAAAGAAAACTGTAAATCCTCTTGGGAACTATTTATATTTCAGATAATATTTCCTCTCAATTAGTCTGTCAGGACTGATAAGGATTTCTTTCCTACGAAAACTCTAGAATGAGGAGAAGCTGTTCCACAATATTCATTGCAATCCAAGGGTTTCCCTAGGAATGTCATGGTCCATGCTGCTGAAGTCCTTTGCCCTGCTTGCTCCTCTAAACTTCTCCTCCTCCTTGTCACCAAAGAAGAGCTTAGCAGTACAAAAAGTGACAGTGAACATGAGGCAGCACAGTTCAATTTCAAGATTTGCAAAGGCATTTTCATAAGGCTGTCACTCAGCAACCCAAGCCCTCTTTCCAGCATGAAAGATGCTTTTGAGTAACAAGAAGGAAGATCTATTCTATTTCTTGCAGCCTCCTATTTTCTCAGATTAGTGGTTAGGTCAGGAAATCCTATATGCACAGCTAGTAGTTATTTAGGCACTAGAAAATTACTCCCTGATGGGCATAAGTTAATAGTGTATTTTGACTAATGGTTCAGAGCCATCCTCTGTATAAGAGATTTCATATAATTCAATTTGCCTGACAATTTTGGTGCATCTATTTCTCAAATTCCTCATTTATTTTCTTCATATCTTTACAGTGAAGCTGCAAAAGCATTTGCCAGCCTTCTTCAGATTCCTTCATGTTATACTTATTTCAGGCACTTTAGTTTAACAGAGATCCAGTTCCTTCTTTGCAGAAGAAAGAAGAAAATGTTGTTTTTTCAAATTTAATGCAGTGAGGAAGTTTTAATGTAAGAAAAAACCCCATAGCTAAACATACTTATACAACAATGAACTCTTTAAAGAGCTACTTCTGTAAATCCAGCAAAGAACAAGTTCCACAGTGCTATAGAGCAGAATAGAAATTACGTGATTCCCACACAACACACAGATGACCTAGGTAATAAGGAACAACATAAAAAGAGTAAGTTTCACAAAGTACAAAATACAGACTGCCAAACTATATGCCTTTAAGAAAGGGGTTTCGATTCTCCTAGGTCCACTGTCAGCACAGAGACATTTCTTATCTGGACATAATTTTATTTCATTCATTTTAAATTACAAGAATCACTTTCCTCTGTAATAATTGCTAGTGGAAGAGATGATGAATTTCTATCCCTGTCTCTCAGTCCACTTTGTCCCACAGCTTAGTGAAAACAGCAACTTCTTCATAGGAAAAAGAGAATTTTTCTTATTACGGTTTAAGATCCACTTTTCAATTTTCAGATGTTTCCAGCTGCCATACCTTGCTGCAATTCCATTAGGTACTAAAGAATTCAGAATCAGATGCATAGCCTCAACTCCATTATCTACAGCGTTTAAATCAGAGGACAAAAAGTCACATGAGAGAAAGGTTGAGATTGGCACACCACATTATCATATGCGCGGTGCTCACATGTCAAGGCTTCTTAGAATGCCATGGCCCAATGCACATACTGTAATCACACAAAGTAACTTTCAGCATTTTTATGCCTTAGGACATGAGAGAGATCTCATTTATGTCTGCAGACTGTATTGTGCAGAGTCAACGTGACTGACAGATCTTTAGTAAAAGCAACTCATCTTCATACTTTCCAGTCCCTGTGCAATGACACAGCAATGTAAAGTAAGGGCTCAGAAAGAACTCCAGCTGCAAATAACCCTGAAATTTTGGGGAATTCACATCAAACCTTACCCTTGCAAGAATCTTTTTTTTTTTTTTTTTTTTTCTGTTAAAGTGAACCAAAGCCCCAGCACTGAGCACTACCATCTGGTACAGTTCAGGTCCAGACCTGTATCTCAAATTGTATCTCAGAATTGTTTACATTGTTACTTTGGCTTTTCATCATCATAAGCCTTTTGTAAAGGTCAGGAATTCTAATCTGCTGGGGTTTGATCCTTTTTTGAATATTTATAGTCTCTGTTTCTACTGAGAATCTTAAAGTTTACATCTCTGTATTGTATATTCAGTATAAGTGAATTATAGCTATATATGTATACATTTTGTACTGCTTGGAAAGACAAGCACATTTTGGGACTGGAGAATAAGGCTTCTCAGATGAAATAATCTCATTGGTGTCAGTGAGATCAAAGAAAAATAAAATACTAGTTAGCATAAGCAAGAAAGGTAAGAACTGATTTTAACTAGTTTCAGTGTTAGGAAAATTGATAGCCAAACACTGCAAAATCAAGAAGTCCCAGGATATTAATATATTCAGAAAGTGAAGACTAAAACATAATACTCAAAACATTAAATTTAGGACTACTGATGAATTCTCAGTAGCATTAAATGTAGCAAATATGAACATCATGTGGTAATAAATTGGTATATTTTCTCCTCTAAAGCTTTTAATCCTCTCTGCGACCTTCAACAAGGTTGACTACTTCTCAGAATGTATCCCCACCATATTTTAGGCTAGTTAGTATCTGCAGTTTGCAGTTAAGCTTAATAATAATGATAATAATATGAATCAGGAAAATAATATGTTAATTTAGTTGAATGAATGACAACTCAACTGAAGGGCTATGCACTTGTGTTCACAATCCTATTCCCCCCATATTATTTTAAAAGGGCATTACCAATATCAAAGTTGAATAATTTTATGAATGTTTACTAGTTTTTTCAACAATAAACTCTACAGGGGAAGTATCTGGGGTTTAGGTATCTTTTTCTTCTTATGTGGTGCGTGCAGTGTTTCTTGGTCTTTCTCAGTCTCCTCTAGATGTTCCATGAGAGTCTGGTTCCCTATATTCCCCAAACAGAGAAAAAAAGAACATTTACAGCAGGAAGAATACCTCTGTCATAAAAACATCAGGAAGAATACCTCTGTGGCACAAGCAGGTAAAGTGTGCTCTGTTTATCATATTTAGGTGGGGGATATTATTTACACTTTCAGACAATTCTTCTGAGAAATGGCTAAACACATTTTAAAATGCCTAGGCAACTGTATAGCTTTTATTAGATCATAAGTTTTACTCTGTTAACTTGTTACTTGCATAATTCAGGATAAATATCCCTGCACATGTCATGTTTAAAATCAGAACAAAAGACAGACTGCAAACATTCACATTTGACTGAATTGAGCAACTGAATAATAACTCGTATATCTACTTATGCACAATCAGAGTGTATCTCTAATTTCATGGCTGCCTGTGGATACTTCACCCCATAAAGTTCCATTGATATGTTTTAAAGGTTTAGATGACAGTTTTCCAAAAACCTTTCAGTTCTTGTAGTTATCTTTCTGATTTTAGAAAAAAAACCACCCACTTTAGACTTACTCTGCATCTTAATAGTGTATCCTATGCCATTTTTTTTCTGTGGACTTTGTTATTTGCACAAAAATCACACTAAGTATTTGTACTTCTTATTAACTGCTTTGGTTATGAGATAATATATTGAAATTGTGTTGTGGGTAGAGAGATGAAAAGTGCTATTATGAGAAGAACAATAGAAACACTAGAAACAGTAAATTCTTGGTTGTGCACATAATTTGTTATAGTCAAAAATGACCAGAGATAATTCTAAAAATTATAAAAGAAATTTACTGAAGGCAGGTAAGCAAATCAGTGCGCTGGGCGACCGGAGGAAACCCTTTTCCTCACCGGTCTGCAACGTGACGAACTAACGGTCCATCTTTTATACCCCCCTTTTTTTCTCCACCCCTCAAGTCTCTTTCGATTATTTTATTGGAGATCATTTTGCGGGCTTTCCAAATATTGGTCCTTATTTCACGGGCTTCCCCGATATTGGTCTTTGCTTTCACGGGCTCCATCTTGCCACCTGTGTTCAGCCTAAACCATAGTCCTCAGAGGCTGCCTTATGGAAGTTTCCAGATGGGGGGTAAGTCCTCTCCTTTGGTTCTTGTCATTTCGATTTTCCTTCACTATGAGTATACATAAAGCGAACACTTGCAGAATACAAGACATACAAATTCATGACAATTGTACAGTTAATCATTTAACCATCACAACATTGTGGTTCTCCTGTTTGTAACTGCCCATTAGAACGAAGCCTTTGCCAGGCCTATTGTAACAAGTGTAATTAAGCTTAAGTACTTAATTTGATGAGCAAATTATACTCTCTGCTCCTTATCACCTATTACAACTTGGTCACAGACTTGCCAAAGTCTGCCATAAGTATTTTATGATTACATTTCCAAAAGTGTTATCTAAATCTGCCTTTCTCCATTTTCAGACTGAATTTTGGAATCACTAATAATGCATGATCCCAGTTAAAGTTAATGCAGGACTAAAATCAGTGAAGTCAATAGTTGGTTGGTATCCTTAAACTCACAAGCCTTTGAAGTACAGATTCTGAAAAGTGAAAGGTATAAAGTCAATAGAGACTTAAAAAGAAAAAAAATTCTGCTTTATCCCCTGTACTGCTCTTGTCCTTTTCAGGAATTGCTATTCCTATTCTTACATATTGTACCTTAAGAGTGATGCTGAGAAATAACATGTTGTCACTCATTATTCTTAAATGGGGTTTTTATGATTTCTCATCTGTGATGGAACTGTTACAATTAGATGGAAAACAAACCCATTTTGGTATTTTTGTATCTGTGATTCTTGAAACTGAAATTTGGGGTGATTTCAAGCTGAGTATGTTAAATTACTGTAATTTATGGCAAAGGAATGATAGATTCAGACTGTGCAGGCTATAAAATTCTTTTCTGTGTAGTTTAGGAAAAGAACCTTTGACACGTCCGCTCGCCAGGAACCATTTTAACTACATATCCCATGACAGTCCACATGGGCTCTACGTGCTTTTTCACACACTTCAAGTACAAGCACAGTACTATCTAAAATTTGCTTGCTGAAGCACAAAGAAGAGGCTATGAAATGCTGTTTCCTTAAATCATGATTGGATCTTATACGCAATCGTTCTTTGGGAGGGAATATGAGACTAGTGAAGGGACCTAAGGGAGCAAGTTTTACACTGTTAAAACTGAAAGAAAAACAGAGTTGCTATTCCGCAGAAGTTTATTACGTTGTGAGTTTCTTTTCGTTTTGCTTTTGCTTTTGTTTTGATTTGGTTTGATTTTTTCGCCAGGGTTCTCATTACTCCCGCAGGGTCTTTCCCGGTCCCGCCTCCGCTGAGGGCGCTGAGGCGCCTCCCGGCGGGCCGCGCGCGACGCGGCCATTTTGTGTCGCCATGTTCCACAGCAGCACCCAGTGCCGGCACTGGACCTTCGGCAGCGAGGAGGAGCTGTCCCAGCGCCGGGCCGAGGCGAACCGACGGGCACGGGGCAGGGCCGCGGCCAGCGGGAAGGTGCGCAGGGCCCGCGGGGCGGGCGGGGAAGGCGGGCGCAGGGCGGAGGAGCGGGGCCGCGGGGCTGGAGCTGGCCGGGCAGCGCAGCCCGAGTGAGGCGCCGCTCTGCCTCTCCGCAGGTGCCACAGGGCGAGGCGGTGCTCCTGGAGCCGCACGAAGAGCTGGCGATATGCAAATACTACGAGAAGCGGCTGTTGGATTTCTGCGCCGTGTTCAAGCCGGCGATGCCGCGGTCCGTGGTGGTGAGTGAGCGGCGCTGGGACTGGTCTGCCCCGGCCGCCTCTGTCCTTCGCCCTCTGCTGCTTGCGTGGCTCGTTCTGGAGACCGCGGATGTGTTTAGAGCTAATTTCCCTCTTCCAGCATTGCAGTCTGTGCCCGCTTCCTATATTTTTTGTTTGTTTTTGAGCATGCAGCCATTTCAAAAACAGCTGTTTCTCAACATGATCTTCTGCTTGTGGTTCCTACACTTGAATGGGTGACTGGACTGCTTTGTTTGACTGAACTGTTGTGGTTTGGACACTTTAGCAAAAGGGTGGTAACAAAGTAATGGTAGGTGGTCAGTGGTAACGATTGATGTTACAATAAAACGACGATGACACAATAAAGAAGTCCCCCAGTAGCTAAAGAAGCTGTCCTGCATTCTCTCAAGCACTTGTTTCTCAAGCACTATTGCTTGTCTGACCTCAGAATAAGCTGGATCAGCGTTTGTACTGGCAGTTAACTGACCTACAGAGGAAAAAGAAAATTACGTTGAACTGACTGGCCTTGAACGCAGACGAGTGTTTCAGAAGGGAGAGCGTGGGGACCTACAGCTGACGCTGAGTCATTAAGATGAATGGCTTGTATTGTGCCCTGTCAGTCCTCCCTTCTTCTGGCAGGTGTGGTGAAGAGTGCCCCCCACCTGACGATGCCTTTGAAAGGTGGCAGTAGCTGCCATGGCACATTCTGTGAAGCCAAACTTATATTTGAGAAGTGGCCCCTGTGGTGTGCAGTGTGTTGGGATTGCTTGCAACTTTTGGGATAATTTTTTTTTAAGTCTTTGGTTTTTAAATTTCATTTGAATACGAGATTTTTCTCATGAAGACACTGTAGGGTTTTTGAGCATTGTCTTGCAAAATATGTCTAAAAAAAGTCATATGTAAGGTGTCATATTGCAGGCATAAATTAAATATTTAATGACATGGCACTGTGTGTGTCGTAGTGCCTTAGTGTATCCTGCATGCCTGTAGTATATATTCAGACTTACCAGATCTGTGATTTTTTTCTAATGTATTTATTTTTTCTTTATCCATTTTTATTTCTTCCCATTTTTTTCAATTTAGGGAACAGCTTGCATGTATTTTAAACGCTTTTACCTCAATAACTCAGTGATGGAGTATCATCCTCGGATAATAATGTGAGTTATCAACACTTCCTGAGTTATTCTGTCAAGTGGAACATTGGAGGTATAATCTTTTATATTTGTAAAGACCTGAAAATAAAGTGAGAAAGGAAATCTGAAAGCTTAAATAGGCGTAAAGGTAAAATACGGTCTGTTTCACTTTCCATTTGGAAAAATTTGGTGTCTTCAGAGCATGGTGTTTTGAAGATACAGATTTTCTTAACAGAACTCTTGATAAAAGAATCAATGCTGCGTAAATGAGTTGTTTGCTTTTTTTTTTTCCTTCCCCCTCCTCAAGGCTAACCTGTGCATTTTTGGCCTGTAAAGTAGATGAATTTAATGTATCCAGTGCACAGTTTGTTGGTAACCTTCGAGAAAGCCCTCTTGGACAGGAAAAAGCTCTTGAACAAATACTGGAATATGAACTGCTGCTTATTCAGCAACTGAACTTCCATCTCATTGTCCACAATCCATACCGGCCTTTTGAGGGATTTCTAATTGATTTGAAGGTAATAGAAAACTGTTTGATGTGCTACATGCTCTGTGTAGTAAAGTAATAAAGTCTGTCACGTGTTGTGTTAGAAAACTTTATTTCCTTTTGTGCCTGTGATCTTAAAAGATGTAATTACTAAAGTGGTTACAGATACCTTAAAAATGGTTTATTTATGGTCTTTAAGCTTTTTAGGCTATTTTTGGAAAAGAGGGAGGCTTGCTACTTTTTAGCTTTGTAAAGTATTGATCTTTTGTGTGTTCTGAGCTCCCACACAAGGAGGAGCAGCCACTTACTTTCCTAAATATTTACTTTTTAGACTCGATACCTGATGCTGGAAAATCCTGAAGTTTTGAGGAAAACAGCTGATGACTTCCTCAGTCGAGTGGCTCTGACAGATGCATATCTGCTCTTTACTCCCTCACAGATAGCTCTCACTGCCATATTATCTAGTGGTTCAAGAGCAGGAATTAATATGGAAAGGTAGTGTTTTCTTTTTATAGGTATGATTTAAACAGTTTATTTGGTTCCTGTATAAAATTTTGCTCCAGACGTTCTTAACTAGTATAGTTGTGTATTTATTGATTGTTAATGCTGGTATGTTCTTTAGCTGTGTTTCAGAATTGTAGTGGTACTATTGGTTTCACTTTCAAAAAGTGGGTGATAAATGCAGTTAGTTGGTGTCTGTTTTTTACCTGCCTTGGGAAGAAGGAAAAAAAACCCTGATGAACAGCATAGGATTTTCAGACTCATCTTAAGGATTATGGTAAAGAAAGTGGGAATACAGTAGAAACTGAGAGTTTTTTAAGAATCACTTAAAGAAAAAAATGAGATTTTTAAGGTTTCAGAGTCAACTGAAATGATACTGAACTGACAGCTATTATGCATGCTGAAACTAAGTGCTATATTTGGCTGGTACAACTGTTCATTTTCCACGGAAACAAACTAATGCTAAGGTGCTGTTTTAAATCAGTCCCTGCTTTCCTTTCTGTGACCTAGCCACTTGGTGTTTGCACAGGCATTATTATCAAACACTTTGGTACCTTTGCTGAAATGTGTAGTTTGTTTGGTTTGGTTCTCATAAAAACAAAATATATGCTTTCCTTAAGAAAAACAGCTGAGGTAGTTCCTGTAAGGAGTTGTACCTGGCATGTTATAATCACATGCCTGTGAGCATTTTGCATCTGGAGTGTTAGCGCCTGCAGGCACAAGGGTTGATGCAAAATGCAAACAGTTCTTTTTAAATAAATTAGTTATTTTTAAATAAACCTCTTCTAAATGAATCTGAGATCTCTCTTGTTCAAAAAGAAAGAGTATTCTCTACAGGGTTCACTGTCCTTTCAAAATTGCATAAAAATATTCAGGTGCTTACTTTAACTTGAAATTTGATCTCATTCCTAGATCTGTATTCTGTACTGCTTGTCCAAAAATTCAGAAGAGCTTGTTTGCAAAAAGTACTAAAATAATTTGTAGATAGCATAGGAAATGAGGTAACTTCATTTGCATGTTCAGGAAGAACTCAAGTCTTTGTGACCTGTCTGCACCATGCAGTTTTTATAACCTGCTTATTTATTATTTTACTTGAGTTTTTGCTGCTAGACATGAGAGAAGCAAATGCTGGGTCTGTGGACCTGGGAGCAGGTGCTGCTGCAAAAGCGGGGCAGAACAGTGGAGGAGTTTGAAAACCTGTCATTCCCATGATGGAAGGGATAAAACTACTTGGTTGTTGTGGGTCTTGGTGAGGAGTGTTGCTCATGTCTGTTGGGGTTTTACCCAGGCACTGTGCATGTATTAGTGTTCTTACTGAAAGGAAGTTTGAATCTTAGTGGGAAGAAGGGACCCACAGGCTCTTACAAGACAGCATTTAGGAATGGCTTTTAGCTGCCAAAAGAAGGAGGCCTGTCTTGCAAGCTCTGTTGTCTGTTGGTCAGTCTGAAAAACACTCTTTGTAGTTTTGGCTTGTCCCATAGTCATACTGTGCAATAGTGTGATGTTGTCATAGAATCTTAAACCTAATTTGTCTTAGCTCTGTGGGGCTTACTTAGAAATGTTGAATTCTGCGGTGTTGGAACTCCAGGTTTTCACGTGGCTGGGGAATACTTTTGTCAAGTTCTTACAGTGATAGATTTGCTTTTTTATCACTTTAAAGCATTTACATAACCAAAGCGGTCTTACTTAGTCTAATCAGAAAGCTCTAGCAGATGCAAATAATAAATAACACACTTTTTATTAATGGATAGTAACTGCCACAAATAATAATGACACTTCAAAAATTTATTCTTCCATGTCTCTTTGCAGCTATTTATCAGAAAGTCTTATGCTGAAAGAAAACAGATCAGTCTTATCCAGACTACTAGGTGACATGAAATGTAAGTAAACATTGGAAAAAAATGATAAAGAGTATCTCTAAAGAACTAAACACCATTTTTTTCCAAATGACTTTAAGCAGAAGGATGTGCTTCCAGTGGTTTTCTTCACCTCAGGGCATGCATAAGGTAAATAAAACATGGGCAGTGTGGATGGACCATTTGGATGGAAGGGAAGAAAACACTGAAACACAGTGAACAAATTAAAGAAATGTAAATTAACAAATTGAATAAATTAAAAGGGAAGTGGTCTGCCTGATGGTTTCAGACTAGCAACTGACTTAAAAGTGAGAAATCTATTTTGGGAACTAGATAATGGTTTTTGTAAGACAGGATTAAATGACTTTTCAAGTCACTGTGTTTTAAAAATTGCAGCTTCAGGCAAAGCCTGCACATTACTACTACTACCACCACAGAGTATCTTTTGTAAGCTGAATGATTGATGTGAAGTGATATGCCAGGATTCCTACTGCACTTCTGGTTTGCAGCTATGAACATATCTCAAAAGATCCTTAGCTTCACTAGTGTGAGAAGTATATATGTGTGCGTGTATTGTACAAACACCAAGAATACTAACATGGTTTAGTTAATAAGTAATAATCAGTGGACTATATTCCCTTTTTTAATTAAGTGAAAAGGTTAGAATATGAAATTCTCAGTAAGTGATCAGTTATTTGATTGCTTTAGGCTAATGCATGCATTTAAAATTAGAGTGGTAGCATTGAAGCTTCAGTCTTTGGCAAGGCTGACTTGAGTTGTGAATGCGCCATACAAATCACCAGGGTCTACATAATCAATTTAAATTGAATTTACAGAACTTAAGGTGCCCCTCCCTTTCTCTTCTTCTGACAAATCCAGTCTTCAGGTTTCCATTGCTGAGATCAAAAGGGATACTTGGATCACTTATTCTTTGCTTCCATTATCCTGGAAGGGAGTTTTGGCCCAAAGGCAGCTCTTCTGTAAACATATGATGGTTGGAAGGAAATTTGTGAAGCATTTGTAAATGACTTACAAAGCTGGTCATAGAGAAAAAAATCTTGTTTCTTGAAAGGTAGCTGTAAATGTAATTTGCATTGTTAACAAGACTGAAACCAGTCTTTTTTTAAGACAGAGGTACAATGCTGAATGCAAAACACTCCTGTGTATTTTGAAGCTTGTTAGCACAGTAACATGAACTCTACATTATTAGAGTTTACCTTGAGGAAATCCAGAGTGTACTGATGCTAGTGGCTTGTTTCAGTGGAGTTATGATAAGGGAAGGAAGGATAAAGTGTTGGCTCAAGCCTGGCTATGAGGGATAAGCAATAGCAGCAGCCATGCTGCTGATAAGCTTGTCATGGACTGACCCCAGCTGGACACCAGGTACCCACCAAAGCCACTCCATCAGTGACCTCCATAGCTGGGCAAGGGAGAAAAAATATAATAAAAAGCTTGTGGGCTGAGATAAGGGCGGGGAGCAGTCACTGGCCAGTCACAGTTGTGGGCAAAACAGACACAGCTGGGGTAAATTAGTTAAATTAACTGCCAGTCAGATCAGAGCAGGGTAATGAGAAATGAAACCCAAGTTTTCAAAGACTTCTCCCCTGCTACTCCCTTTTTCCTGGGCTAGGCTTCACTCCTGAATTCTCTCCCTCTAGCACAGGAGGACTGCAGTCAGCTTGTTTCTGCCACTCCTTCCTCCTCAGGGAGAGGACTCCTTGCATTCTTCCCTTGCTCTGGTGTGGTGTCCCTCCATAGGAGACAATCCTTCATGAACTTCTCCAGCATGGGTTCTTCCCATGGGCTGCAGTTCTTCATGAACGGCTCCAGCATGGGGCTATTCCATGGAGTGCAGTCCTCTGGAAATGCACTGCTCCAGTGTGGCTACTCCATGGGGTCTCAAGTCCTGCCAGCAAACCTCCTCTGTCCATGGGTTTGCATGTCCCTGCCAGAAGCCTGCTGCAGCATGGTATTTCTAGAGGATTACAGCCTTTTTCAGGCATATCTACCTACTCCAGAGTGGACTCCTCCACAAGCTGCAGGTGGATACTGTTGACTTCCATGAGCTGCAGGGGCTGCTTCACCATAGGCTCCATCAGGAGCTTCAGGGGAATCCCTTTTGGTGCCTGGAACACCTCTTCTCCTTCTTTCCTCACTGACCTTGGTGCCTGCAGGGCTGTTCTCAGATATTCTCACTCCTCTTCCCAGCAGCAATTACTGCTGCACAGGTGGGTTCCCCCCCTTAAATCTGTTATCCCACTGCTAAAGGGCTCAGCCTTGGCCAGTTGTAGGGATCTCCTGGAGCTGGCTGGCAGTGGCTCTGTTGGACACGGGAAGCTTCCAGCATCTTCTCACAGAAGCCACCCCTGTAGCCCCCCCACTACCAACATCTTGCTATGAAGACCTAACACAACAAGGCAGAGCAGAAATTATGTGCTTAGAGCTGTGTTGTTGCCATTGTAGGCATGAAAAATCTCATCAAGAAATATGAACTGCCGAGGGCTGAAGAGGTTGCTGTTCTAAAACAGAAATTAGAGAAGTGTCACGCGTTTGAGCTTGCACTTAATACAAACCTGTAAGTAGATCTTTGATATGTTAAAATTCAGCTGATTTTATTGGTATAGGAACATTAATTTTTTATCTATATGAGTGATTGAAAATGAAGACCCCTAAATGTGCACAGTGTTCACGTGCTTGCTATGTGAGAGTCTGCTGGAAGCTGAGAACCAAGACTCAACATGGTGCTTTCAGTAATACATAAATACATTCTTTTGTGCTGATTTGCACTGCAAGGTGATTATTTTGTTAACACAAAACTGGAATCCTGGGTGGCTTCTAAGGTCTGGCCACTTGATGTTGTATGCAATGAGAACTTTAAAACCACGTAATTAAAAGAAGAATTAGTGTAAACAGTTAATGTTTTCTTAAAAATTATGTGGAGGGCAAAGAACTTGCTGATTTTTCTCCTCTGCCCTTTTCACTTCAGTAGATACTGTGAACTTCCAGCATGCTGCTTGTTGAGGCTTTGGTAGTTTTTTATGTGACAAGTTTGCCCATCATCTAACATTGTGGTCAAATAAAGAGAGTCTAACTTATAAAAATACCTGAACATTTCACTTCTCATCTGGGTTAGGAAGAAGAGGAAAGGTTATGAAGATGATGAATATGTTGCAAAGAAATCCAAAATGGATGAGGTCAGTAAACCTTTTGTACAGGTACTTGTTTTTCCACTCTTAAGTGCCAAGATGAAAGTGACACAGCTACTGAGATAAACTCATGCATCTGTATTACTCTTTTACTTATTGCTCAAATCAAGTGTTTTTCAACTTTTTTTTTTTTTTTTTTCAAATGAGCCATATTTCTTACTAGCCTATGCTTGGAAGTGTTCTTGTACATCTCAGTCTTTTGTGGGGAGGGGGAAGAAAATGCATCCTTCCTGCTGTTTCTTGGGATCTGAAAGTTTTTATTTACTTTATTTGGCTTCTTGCTCAAAGCAGAAGTCAGATTCTGGACTAAGTTTCTACGTCAGCCACTTTGCCAGCAAGGCTTGCATGAATTACAGATGGGTGGCTACTACTTCGGGTTTTAAGACCTACTGTAAAAAGGGTGGAGATAAACTGATGAGGGTGACTCAACAAATGAAAACAGAAGTAAGGTAGTCCTTTGCATCTGATCGGAATATCTTCCAGAACTTTTGTTTGTAAAATGGACTGGAAATTGTAGAGAGTCCATTCTGGCAGGGGTGAAGAACTATGTTTACCTCTTGTTACTAAAGATACATCCTGACAGTCAAAGGCACTCTGAGTATGGCATTTAGAAAAAAGTGCTAATGGCTGAAGAGGGTTGTCTGCCAAAATCTGAGGATAAAGTGCAAAATCTGTGTCTTTTTATAATTCAAGGAGTCTTGCTATTATAGATTATCAAAGTACGTTGATGCTATAGTGTCAAACTAGAATCTAAAAAATTATTTGAACAAGATTATAATAAAAACAGCATTGAAGGTATGTTTTAAGAAAATGTGGAACCTTATATTTATTTTATAACTATGCTGTAAAACCTTTGACTAGTGTTTACTCCAAATGCCAGTCTTAAAAAGGGTATTGAAACAGGCAACTCCATAAAATGGGCACTGGCAAAACTTCTCGCTTTCTGACAAAGTGACATAGAGAACAGCTCTAAATGAGCTCTAGAGATTTCACTTGTTCCCTGCCCCAGTTTAATTTTAATTAGTTATGCTCTATGGTTTGAGGTATTTTTGAAGCTTGTTACTCATTCATATTCATAATTCTTTTTCCAAAGGAGTAGCCTGATTGGATCACGTAGCCTACAGCGTTTTATGATAGGCTCTTGCGCAGTTTTAACAGGTCCTAAACTCAGGACTTTTCATTACTGATGTATCTGAACTGCCAAGGGTTTGTACTTGTGTAGTTCCAGTTCGAAGTAATTGCCACACGCAAGGGGAGATCTGAGTTGGCCAGGACCTGAAAGAGAAAGTGTGCTTAACTTTTTGGAAGCATATAGTGTGTGCGAATTGCTCAGACATGGAGGCTTCATTAATCCTGTCCTTAGCCTGTAGTATACAGGTGCGCAGTCGGTTCTAATCTACTTCTAGACATTGTTTCAAATTATTTGTTTACAGCTGAAGGTTAGTATCAGTAGCAAGGCCAGAACTCCTATGGAGAGCTCATCATATTGAAAGATAGAGGAAATACACAAGGTAGTAGTTAAGCACAGGTGACTCAGCTTCCAAGGTGATGACGCCATAAAAAGCAAGGGGCTGCTCCATGACTGTAAGAGTAGGTATGGATAACTAGCTTTAAGTCTATAGGGCTGACTTGCCACAACTTATAGTCTTTACTCTGTTCATGGAATCCTTCTGTGAGTTCTTAAATTCTGACCATAAAGAACACATAGGACATTACATGATCAAGGTGTTGTGTTTTTCCCTTCCATTAGGAAGAGTGGACTGATGATGATCTCGTGGATTCTGCATTACCTTAAAGGAAGATGGACTCATATGCCTCCAAGAATGAGTCTGGTGTCAGGTCTGATCCTACTTGCCACAGGTTCCTTATCTTCTGTGTCATACAGCTCTTGTGCTTTTTGTCTTGGAAATAAAGCCTATTGTTTTACTTATTTTTTACTAATCATTTACTTTTAATTACTAATTATTTACTTGTGGTTCCATTAAACCCTCATCCACAACGGGTCAAATATTAGCAAGAAATACTTGCTTTTAGAAATCTGCCACTTGTTTCTGGTTTGGGAACAGTTTGCTGTGGATGAAGTGTAGGGTTAGAGCATGGCAGCCACTACTTTGTGTCCTTTTCATATACCCTATTGGAACTTAAAACAGTTCTACAATACACACACTTAAATGCAGCTTTGGGGGTTTCCCAGTTTCATTCTCTGCTGCATTTTGTATGTAAGCAGTAGATCAGCCAGGCACTTCTGTGCTCCAGCGTTTTTATTTTTACCATGTTGTAGTGCCTACACCTAGCCACCTCAATCCACAAAATAATCCATTTTATATACTCTGTTAATATCTAGGTGGGGCAGAATGAGAGACAGTTAATTACTTAGACTCCTCTCAGATGCAGTTAAATACAGACTTCACAGGGTTATGGGAAAAATAAATAAAAAAAAAGACTTCTATAGTACCAAGGTCTTGTAAACAGGTGTGTTGTCACTATGGAGAGCAACATCTGTGTCTGCTGAGTGCAGTACTTGCGACACTGGGGAGCTCTCAGCTGCAGCACTGGACTCTCAGTTCAAGGAAGCAGTTCCAGCTGGACACCAGGGCAGCACAGCAGAGCCACTGTAATACTACAGCAAAAACCCAACAGTAAAGTCTCTGTGATTTCATTTGACAAGGAACTGAAAAAGGAGTTCTGACAGACAGGAGAAGCAGCAGTGTAGGTGTTCTAATGGTGTATCAACAGCAATCACTTTAATAATTTTATTGTACGAATATCTCAGTCTTGTAATTGAATCTCAGCATCCTTTTATTCCCTAGTATTAGAGCACTGCCTAGAAAACTAACACACGGTGATGTAGCAATACCCTCTGAACCAACAGCACATTTTACTTTTCATTTTTTAAGTACTCTGTCGCAGTGCCATGGGCAAGGACACCTTCCACTAGATCATGTTCCCCAAGCCCCATCCAACTTGGCCTTGAAGGTTTCAGGGATAGGGTAGCCCCAGCTTCTCTGGCACAGTGCCCATGCATCACTACACTCAGAGGGAAGAATTTCTTTTTATTAAATCTCAACCTACCCAGGATGTTTTAACATCTGCTTTCTCACCTTGTGATGTACAAATTTAAGGTAAATGAACAAGGTAATCCTGTTTTGAGGATTTATGCTGAAAAAGTGACAGACACAGCGTGAACATTTTAAAGAAAAACGCATGTAGAGACACTTAAAAATTTCCACAGCAGCCAAAGTTAGTGAGTTTCCATACAGTTGATACGCAGCTTGATTTATTTTAAAAACTCATTTTTCACTTATAAAAATAATATTTATGCTAGACTTACAGTACACAAAAGACCAAACAATACCTATTTTATAAAATGGTTTAATGAATGCATGCATGTCTGATACAATGATCAATAAATTTACTGAATTCAAATTATTTACTGTTGTAAACATTTTACAAAAGCATTGTGATTTATCCGGATATACATTCTTGATGGAAGAACTATTCAGACTGAATCAGTGGCACATCAAAAAAATAAAGCTGACGAGACCCATTCTGCATATTCTCTTTCAACATAATTCCAGCAAGAGAAACAGTATGGTATAAAAAGTGTACAGTAAAGATTGTTCCTACCATAACATCAAATTCTGAAAACTGTAAATACAAGTTAAAAGTGGTTGAAACAGTCAAAAGTCATAATTATTGTCACCAGTCAGAAATTACAGTAAGAAATGTTATCCAGTTATAGGTGGTTGTCAGAACAACACATTTCTTCTCATGTCAGTTGATAACTGTTTTCCAACCAGACAGCAAAAACTTTGGCAATCAGAGGTGCTGAAAATAAATTTCAAAGTCCAAGACAGTCACAGCATTTTCACTGCGGAGGGTGAACTCTACACCAAGGCTCAGAGGTTGTGAAAACTGTTTCCAAGTGGAAAAAAAAGTGCAAATGTCCTGCACAGATAGCTTAAAAAAGCTGCTGGTACAATTATTCACCAACAGGATCTTTGTTTTCTTTTTGCATAGTTCACACATCACTGGGAATGTGACAGGGTGTGCTATTTTTGGCAAGAGCAAGAAGAAAGTGATACTGGTCTGAGTTGCCATATCAGGCATGCTGGATCCATGCAGAATGCAGGTAGAGGGCTGCTACCTGATGTTGTTAGACACTGAATACTGATTTTGTTTTTGTTGTAGCAGTTCAGTAATGGCCAAAAGCTTCTTAAGAACATGCTGCAGAGAGAGAGTCAGTAAAACCACACATTAGCTACTGGAAACAAAACTGTACTACCTGAGCAGCACTTTCAGCATCAGCCCATCAGACCTGTGAGTAGGCAGTTTAAATATATTAAAAATAATGAAAAAAAAAAAGTCTCAGATTCCTTAGTCAGTAAGAGAAGTCTGAAACAGCACTTTGAACTTTGCCTCTCCTCCCATGGATATTCTTGCTGCTTCGTGCTTTAACAGGGAGGCAGAGAAAAAGCATAGAGGTGTTTGCCAAGTTTACAGGTGTACTGGCAAACTAGCAAGGATAAATGAGGTATTAAAAGAAAGCTAATTTAGTTCTCAACTGAAAAAAAAACAAGACCTGAAAAATTATGACCCAGAGAGCCTGTCAGGATATAGTAATTTTGTGTGTTTAAAGCTAGAAACTAAAACGTCCTCTGAAAACTTAAAAAAAAAAACCAAAACACCCCAATTTGGTTTTGTTGCATGAAGAAACAAAACTATGGACTAAGTATATACCTTCACAGCTAATAACCTCCTGGTGAAACGCAAGTATTTTAAAATGTTTATCAGTTACATTGCTACAGAAATACTACAAAAGAATCCCAGTATTGCGGATTAACTCTGGAAATGCCACCTGTACCTGCGATGTGCTCGCTAACCCTGCCTAGTGTTACCTTACCTGCATCACACCTCGCTCATTGCTGAGCGTCCGGAGCTCGTCTGAGTGTGCCACACAGATCTCATGCAGGGCTGCCAGATCCCGGGACAGGTCAGTCCGAGAGTGCTCTGTAGTGTCCGGGAGCTCGGGAACATTCTTTAACAGAACAAAGACAGATTTAGGATGCCAAGACAAATTTTGGTCTTTCTGGGTAAATCTCCAGTCCATCTTTCTGTTGTGTATTACAGAGCACTGGGCAATCACCAACCACACGACTTTCAACAAGGGGAAGTGCTGGATTCTGCACCTGGCATGGGGCAGCCCTGGATGTATGTAAAGAATAGGGAATGAGATGCTGGAGAGCACTGCCATGGAAAGGGACCTGAGGGTCCTGTTTGATGACTAGTTGAATATGAGTCAGCCATGTCCTGGCAGCCAGGAGGGCCAACCGTGTCCTGGGGGGCATCAGGCAAAACATCGCCAGCTGGTCGAGGGAGGGGATTGTCCTGCTCTGCTCTGGTTCAGGCCTCACCCTGAATATTGTGGCAGTTTTGGGCACTTCAGTACAGGAAAGATATTAAGCCATTAGAGTGTCCAAAGGAGGGCAAGAAAGATGGTGAAGGGCCTTGAGGGGAAGCCGAACAAGGAACGGCTGAGGTCACTTGGTGGGTTCATCCTAGAGAAGAGGAGACCGAGGGGAGTTACAACTCATTGCAGTTGCAACTTCCTCGTGAGGAGAAGAGGAGGGGCAGGCACTGATTTCTTCTCTGTGGTGACCAGTGACAGGACCTGAGGAAATGGTCTGAAGTTGTATCAGGGGAGGTTTAGGCTGGATATCAGAAGAGGTTCTTCACCTAGAGGGTTGAACTACAATATACAGAATGCATGCAGTGACACTTCTGGCAATGCTAACCAAGATTCAACCTAGTAATTTTTAAACAAAAAATTAACTTCCATTTCTGGTCAAAACCATGTGACAAATTAGACATACAAATTTTTGCTTTAAAACATGTTTTTAAAGGTCTGTATTGCTGGCCAGAATTTCTAGTCTCATAGCTATAAAATCTATTTTGAGCTTCTCACATTTACAGAGGCACTAAATTAATAAAGTCTAAGAAGATATTTGATGGTTTTAATTCCATATAACAGACGAGTCTCTAAACATGCATAAAAAATGTATTCAGTTATAAGCATTCCAAATTGTTGCATTTTTGAGCTAGTTAATAAGAACTGTAAAGAATTTTAATTTATAATGCTGCTATGTAACTTCAATAAATATAATTTTAACTACTTACCCCAAGTTCATCCAAGAACATGATCATGCGATGTTTGTTGCTCTTGATGAATGGATTTACCCCTTCCATATATGGCTCCTGGTAATTTTAAAGAGCATTCATTAACAAATTATTGCCAAGATAATTGTCTCATCTGAAGGGAACACAGTGCAGTCAAGGCAAATGACACTGCAAAACAGGTATGTAAACTCGAATAATGTTATCTTTTTTCAAGTGAATTCCTAATGTCTGATCTGCAACCAGTCAAAATAATTCAGAATTCAGTATTTTCTTGTATCCATAAGATTGATAATCTCACGTTCAGAATTTTTCTTACACATGGATACTGATATGAATTTGCATTAAGATGAGTGTCTCTCGATACCTGGGATGCAATGAACAGATGTTCTATTTTCAGGGGCATGATCAGGAATAAGTGTCCTCTTTCCTGGTTTTTTTTCATTAACTCTTGCATTCCAAGTTCTGTGTGTCAGAGAAACAACTATAATGCCAGCCTGAAGTCATGTTAATTATGCATACATCAACACATTTATTTTTAGCAATGCTTCAGCCTTGGAACTGAGATAGACCAGTTACTGCTGGCATTCTCTTAGTCTTATAATTGAAACTTTATTGACAGCTTGGGCTTTTTAGTGCAATATGTACACTTGATTTAAAGCATTAATTATGTCTAGCAGTGTGACAGGGAGTACACACAGAGTTTTTGAAGTGTTCTTCCACAGAAAACACCAACCTAAGGAGTGATAAATCCAAGGTCAGAGTGGGGTAGGAGAAAAAGTCAGAAGTTCTGCATGAGGAAATAGCAGCAGATTTTTGTATGCATTACACAGGTACATGTAAAAAACGTACTGAAAACTCAGTTCGATGTTGTCTTCTGTGTGTAAAAGTATACTCACCTTAGCTCCAAATTCAACCAGATTTGCTAAATTCTGCACAGACTTGGCGACCAGCGTCAGTGTTCTTGCAGCAGTGGGGGAAGGAGAATCTGGCAGGAATGCAAAGGAGAGAGTTATGGGCCATTCATTTAAACTTAACAGCAGTCACATATAAAAAATATTTTTAGTTAAGTATATTTAGTAGTATATAATATAAAGCAATTTTAATAGTATAACACCATGTGAAAGATGTCACTTGATGAAATGAAACAAGTTGCTTTAGTGATGTCCAAAAAAATATGTTAATACGACTTTTTATTCCTGCAGTCACAGTGCAACCCAAATTAAGAGGTACCTAACCTGCAAACTACCCTAAGATAATGAAATGCGAAAGAGGGGTTTCCAGGCTGTGTTTCTCAAATGCTTTCTCCAAAGCATGTATAGAAATTATTACTGTGCAAGACAAAGGAAGAAACTCTGTTCAACACAGTCCTTCTCATTTAATACAGCTTAAAGACTGATGATAAAAAACATGCTACATTGTCTTAAAAACTGTCTATGAATAAAGAAAACAAGCTTTTCTGAAATAGACTTTATTTCCTCCTATTTTTCACCCTTTCTGAATGCTGCTCCTCTTTCTCTTATCTTTAAGATTATATATTTGAGATTTTACGAGTCAAAAGACGTCTCCAATGGCTGGAAGCCATGGCAGCAGGATGTTCAAACAGGTTGTTAGAGAATGATTTTCTAGGTGCACAAATGTATTCCAAGCTCTGCAGGAACGTATGAACTTTATAAATCTTGCTCATTTCAGAGACACCACTGAATTCAGCCATTAACTTTGGCAATGCACTGTATGGAAAGTGACATCTGAAGATCCCATAATTCCATTTTTCACACTGCTAAAATACATTAAGTAATGCTAGAGTTTAATTCAAAATGTTATTATTGAATATCAACAATGCATGTTTTTCTGGACTTTAAAGTTACATTGGGGATACTATATCAAACCTGTAAGGGAGAAAAGCATACGCCAGCTACCTTAAGGAAAAGTGAGCCAAGTGACATGGATAACATGACTTTGAACATAGTATTTGAAGAAACTTCATATTTTGCTGCATTAGACATTA
The DNA here is from genome assembly GCA_038380795.1 of Pyrocephalus nanus. Classification (NCBI taxonomy): domain Eukaryota; kingdom Metazoa; phylum Chordata; class Aves; order Passeriformes; family Tyrannidae; genus Pyrocephalus; species Pyrocephalus nanus. The sequence goes on along the minus strand of CM076263.1, from coordinate 48,597,446 downwards.
CAAGTGATTTCATATCTCCTGCTGTATAAAGTATAGATTCAATCTGAAGCATATAGTCACCTGAGATGATATTAAACATCCTTGGGTTCAGGATAGCGGGACAAATCAGTCGAAGAAAAACAAAGCCACTGAAATGGAAAGAAAATTGCATTTTTTTCAATAGTATTAGAGAACTAATGTAAAATTGGCCAGTCTTTAAGGATTCCAGTTAGCATGGAATCTTGCTGAAACAAACACCAAGCAACCAGACTGTGTTCTGTGAAAATATTAATGAATTAAGATCATCATCCTATGAACTACAATGAAAGCTGAAAGAACAAGCACTCAGATTTCAGGTGAACTGTTGAAATTACGTGGGAAGAACTTAATTGTGAAATGATAATGAAGCCAATCCCAAAACATGCTGGCTTCAAAAAGGAGAAGCCCCTGGTCTCTGACCTCCCAAAAGTTCTCCATTATCTGCTACTGGGACTCAGCCACTCACTCCCCCAAGCCACTGTAAGAAGGAATGCAGGAGTGGGTGGGCAAAGGGAACCTCTCTTTTGGCACAACACAGCCTTAGGTCAGCTTAGGCTGGTCCATATCCTGATGACAATACGCTCCAGTAGAAAAATAAGGGATATGCTACTTTCCTCCATGAAGTAAGTGCTGCCATCTAGAAAGCTGGAAAAAAAAAAGTGCTCTGTTTTAACTGCAGAACTAGTTCAGTTCATTCTGCTGAAGCCAGAATAGCCTTTAGCAGCATGAGAAAAACCTAACTTTCTGCAAACAGCAGAAGTGAAAGCCATCCACTCAAGTTAGCTGGAGTTGAGGTTAACTGCTGTACAATGAAGTGACATACAAGCCAACTGAGTAAACCCGTAATATCAGTTACTTTGTCCTTGGACACCACCAGCAGGCTGGTTTTCACTACAGCAATACCAGAGCCTGACCACTTATGAAAAGACGAAGGGGACCTTACACTACCTTGCCTATTGATAAGTGTACAGTGATGGAAATGCCCTCATTACTTGAAAATGATAAACACAGTAGTGAGGTTAATGTATCTTCTGTATGTCCAAGACACCTAATATATTCTGTTATAGATGTGGGTTTTTTTTACATCTCTAAGAAACACAAACTATGGGCTGATAAGAAAACAGCCATAGGTTAAGCTAAAATATTTCCTGTGGTATGAACTTAAAGCTATGAAGAAGTAATTAATTTTGAAGCCATAGCATAGTGTTGAGGGCCAACGAGGTACCAATCTAGCAGCAACTCTGCTGATAGGGAAGATCTGGTGCTTCTTACCTTGATCAACCTGCCTAAATGAAGAATAAGCAAATATCTACACGGGACCAGAGACAAATGGCAGCATCTTCTGACTGATACAGTAGGGAACATACCAAGACATCAAAAAACTGTCCAGCTACCTCTGAATATTTAATCATTCCTAAATGAAAAGTAGTGCAATAAAAGGTAATAGGCTCACTGAAGGCTGTGAAACTCCATACTCAAGAGAGAAATCAGTTGTATCCACTTGTGCAAACAGAACACCACAAAAGCAAACGATCTAGTATTTTTAGCATCCAGAGGAGGCCTTTGGGCAAACCATGAATGTGAGCTGTGTATCCACTAAGGAAAGCCATGTGGTCCTCTTTGTTGCTGGGGAGGAACAGAAAAATATATGGAATTCACTGCTGAGCTTTACAGCCTTCCAGCAGAGGTTAGCCCCTCAAAGAATGAGGGACTCTCACAGTGAGAGCAGTCTCCATTTGATGGCAATGCCTCTTAGCAGTATGGAATACAAAATGATAAATATAAGCCAAAGACAAATCCTCTGAAAGATCCCTCCAGGCAAGATTAACCTCTGCCAGTAATTTAACTGCCTGACACCAGCAAAGACTTTTGTTTGACCTGCCCTGGCAATGAACAGAGAAGAACTTGTGTGTTGCATTGGTTTAATAATGTAGATTGGAGTTTTGATGCTGGTGTGAGTTCAGAAGAGCCAGGTTCAGTAACCTCCCGTAACATTTTCAGAGGAGCTCTGGAATGTTTCAACATGATTGGACAGGAGCACCATAAATTCAAAGTTAAAACCAGTAAGTCAAGCTATACTGACCTCTGCACTACATCATTTTATTCTGGAAAGGCTCTAAGAACATGACTAAGAATCTAGCAAGCTCATAATCTTTAACTGGGACATCGTGCCTCAGTATCATAAGTACCTTAAACATGCAAGCATGCACAGTTTGGTCACTGAAAGAAACACAGATAAGCACACTGCAGTATGTCTTTATCATTGCTTATTTTCAGAATAAAGTTGACAAGTAACTTACCTAACAACTCTGGTTCTCATGGTGGTATTAGCTGGCCACTTGTTTTGAACAGACTTCTGTAGGCACCCATAAATATATCTCAATGTCCTGCAGAAGTAGTAAGTAATTACTCTTCAAACTTACAGATTCAAAAATGCTGGTCAAAAAAGACCTAGAGCAACTTCCTACTTGATGCAGAACTATTACCAACTTTACATAAATAACTTAGACATAAGCTTTAAGTTATAAATTAACTCTTAGTTAAAGCTAAGTTAACAAATTTATAAGTTTTCTATTTCTAAAGTTTATATTAAAAGGTAAATTTATAAATTACAGGCAAAACACATTCTATATGCCATTCAATGATCATTCAGATGTGCTTTAAATGTTTTATAATTATCTGTTTCCTGTTCCTGTCTTTTTAAAGAAAAGAGAAATAAAAAATGAAGCCATCAAAATTGTCTTAACTAAATAACTATTCTTTCTATAAATGAGGGATAGTGTTTAGAAGTTAAGCAACCACTGCAACAGTCCTCTCCCATTAAGAAAAATACAAAAATTTGTGGCGTATTTCAGCAAATGTTGAGCACGGCACCATATCCTTAAAGGCAGCGCACCTTTCAATGCTAACCTTGCCAGCAGTAACACAACACTTCTGTGCTACACTGACATCTCAACATTGAGGATTTTTTATGCCTTAAAAGTTAATGACACCATGGAAGAAAACCCTGTGTACTGTTTCACTTTTTGTGAAAATGTGAGACTGATTATTTTTATTGTTTTTTTTTTAAAAGAAAAGCAAGTGCGCTTTTGTAAAAAGCATGGCAGAAGTGTTGCTTTTTCCCAACATCTATATTCCTGTGTATCCATACAGCAACCCTAATATAAATCAATAAGAAAATCTTTTTAATGTGCAATGCAATTCACAGAATCAGGAATTTTCAAGTATAAATCTGAACAGAAAAGTGCAAACTTACGGGGGCAGTATCTCTGCAGCCATGAATATTTTCTCCACCAGTTCTGAAAGTATACTGAGTAGATGTGCCAAATTAGTGTTTACATCTTCATTTTTTTCTAACTTTGAGGGATTTAACTAAAACAAAGAGAAAAAGATTAGGTTTCTTCTCCTAACTAGAACTACATAAATAGTTTCATAATATTATGCACTGAATACTACTTCAAAGTATTCCACAATGAAGTTGAAGTGAAACACAGAAGTTAGGAGAGCCATTTTCAAAAGGGTTTCAGGATAAATAACCATTACTTAATATCAGGAACTTTTCAGTTAAAAGTTCTAGTATGAATGTTGTTTGAGGCCAAAATCCAGGGAAAAAAATGCCTTAATGAATTCAGTTCCTACATTTCTGATGGAAACAAACTGTAGTTCTGAGAGATAAATAACTGTCTCTAAAACTAATAGTTAATGTTAACAACCAGTAGATAATTCTGTCAACAAACCAAGATGTTTACAAACACAGTTCAAGGTATCACCTCACAGGACTGCTTGCTCTCCATTATCTTTAATATGGAGTCTTTCAGCGCGTGATGAACAAAACTCGTTGCTGTGGCTTTCATATACTGCTCCATAAGTGTGCTTGCTAAAGTGGTGGCACGGAACAAGGTAGTAGCTTCATCTGAAAAAATAGACAGGAAAGAGAGAAGTTGAGAAATGGAGGTAACAGAATGAGAGGAAAAATGTGTTAGCTATTCGACATAAATTGTAACTAGAGGAGAAAGAAAGGAAGATACTGGAGCCCTTCCTTCCCCACCCACCCAGAATTCCAGTTACTTTAATGTGATTTAGTGCAGTACCTTCCATGCTTATCTCCCTGTCATTTAATGTTCGTAACAACAGGGACTCAAGCTTCTCATGAAGAAAAATCTTCAATAAAATGCCAGCCAACAGTGTTCTGTCCTGTCCACAAACATGTGATAAGGCATAGACTACATGAAGTTCTTTCTGGAGTATAAGCTGAAAGAAAAAAAATTAAAATATTCAGAAGCTTCTCCTAACACATAACAGCTTTAGAAAAAAATTATACCATATATATATAAAAAATGTTACTGTAAATATTATTTAATTATGTCAACCAGTGTTACTGAGATCCATCTCTATCAAAAAACTGAGTGAGTTTTTACAGATAAACCAAGGAAAGTTAAACAAATTCACACCTCTTTAAATTCACTGTACTCCTCTTCTGGCATGATCTTCTCCATGGAATATCGTGCTCGAACACGCAAAGATCCTGGCTCAATACCCTTCAATGGTACATGGGAACTGAGTTGAAACCACTCATCTGTTGCATGTCCTTTTTGTAATCGGCTTAATTGGCAACGCATAAACACTTAAGAAAAAAAAGCATTGTTCAAGTACGTTATTTCCACCAAAATAGTGCTACTATTGAATAAAAAACCTGTTTTATTATCAGCACATCATCTTATTTCAGAAAAAAAATACTAGTAAGAGTAAACAAGAAGTTTGCCATCAATATATTAACAGATTCACTTCATTGGCTTAACAGAGTCCTGCAAACTGAAGAAGAAATAAGGCATTCTGTAGAGAATGTATAAATATAAATTCAAAAATGCCACACGATTATTGACATGGCTTCCCTTGTAACACTCAAGTAAGTAGGTGAAAAAGTGCTACCCGGGTAGCAGTTTGAAAATAAAATCTGGTGTTGTCTAGAATTTACTATTCCCTTTCCAGGCTCCGGCTGACACCACCATCAGGTCTGCTCCTCCATCACTTTGTTGCTTCTTACTATTTATTATTACAGTGTTGTATGGCCTTCCCAAACACTGACATATGTATTTCCTATATACTAACTCCCAGGCTAAGTAACAGTTTATGCATATTACGTAAAAAACTGCTCTCAAGCACTTGCTGCCTGATAATAAAAGTCAACTCCAGAATGGCCAAATCCATAATCAGCCTCTCAGTGGTGCTGGTAACTTGAAATTGCCAAGCAAGATACAGCAGCTGGGAGCATGGGCTCACCTTGAGCAGGTACATGTGTCCCTGAATGGAAGGGGGTTTTTTCCACAGAGAGGGCCCAGGTAATTTCACAGGCAACAATTTGCCTGTGAAACACCCACCATCCTCCAAGAGGAACCCACAGTTAGTTTTGCTAATAGTTTAGCCTGTTAGTCTGGATCTCTCAAGCAAACATCCTATCTTTCCATGACTCTCAATGAGATCTGCTTTTAATTTCCTCACATGAAAAACAAACAAAAAAAAACAAACCACAAATTGAATCAGCTTCTGCAAGACCATTCAAAATGAGTTGGAAACTATCTATTTTAGTCAAAGTTTCCTTACAGATCTTACAAAACAAAACAAAAACCAAACAAACAAACAAACCCACCACCAAAAAACACCACCACCACCAAAACCAAAAAACCCTCCCACCAATAGATTAGAACTGTGGCACAAGTTACAGGCCAGTAACCAAATATAGTCAAACTGAAAACAATTCTGATAGGTCTTAGAACAGACAGCTCTGAATATAACAGAAAAGAAAAAAACCTTGGAATAAATTAGAAGGGGACAGAGAAGCCATGCTGTCCCGCAAGCAGCAAAGAGCAAGCACAGAACTGAAGCTGCTCAAGAACAAGTATGGTGGGAAACAAGAAACCCTGAAGAACAGAAAAAAACAAAACTAGAAACATATTGTGTGGTAGAAATCCGAACTTAAAAAAAATAAAAATTTTTTTCTATCTAAGAGCTTCAAATTCACATTCTTCAAACTCCGTCTTTTCAAGGAAACTGACAGATTTTACCACCTTGCTCTTAACTTGCTGGAACAGAAACAAAACCACAGTTAAAGAAGCAGCTGTCTGGGTAACATGAGGAAAAGAAATTATTGAAAACTTGTGTAAAAGGCAGAAGAAAATATAGATATTTTCCTATTCAAGGTAATAAGGAAATAACTTCAGGTTTAAGCCTCAGTGGTAATAAGGGAAGCAGACGAATGAGATATAATGGAAAGAAAAAAAGGACATTTTCTTCAGAAACAACCAAGAGTATTTTTTTAATAAAGAATTGTATCTTTCCCTTTCTCACTGGAAGCAACCAAAAACCTGAAAAGGAGTTCCATGTAGTCAAACTTAAAACTCCATGGAACTCCATTTTGTGGAGCAGACTAGTACTAAAAGTTTCTCTTTCCTCTTGCTTCTCTTGTTTTTTGGTAAGCAGAGTCACTGTCTGACAATGGTTAGTCTAGAGCAGAGCTAGGAAAGGACCAGATTACTGGGCGTTTTATTACTAAACACCATGCAGGTTCTCATTATAAAAGCATTGATGGAAAACTTCTTCAGACATCCAAAATATAGAGAGACAGAAGTATGGTGAACATAAAAACCAGCCTGATTCTCCTGTGACAGTGCTTGACAAAGTAATGAAAACCCACACAACATATCCATTGCTGAAACATATAAGCATCTTATCAGAAAAAATACTTACATATATCTGGATCTTTGCTCTTCTTGGTTTTGTTACTAAGACTTATCTCAAATCTATTAATATCAGACGAAAGATCACTAGGAGAAAAGACAGAGAACCTCAATTAGAACTATACTTGGCTGGCAATTACACTTTTCCTAATTTCATTTCAACCCTCAGCTATCCCTATCAGCCAAAGACACTTACATTAACAAAGGTAGTTAGATGCCTATAAAAAATTCTGCCCATGCAGAATTTGGCTGAAAAGTTGGTGCTGTATAATCACATAGACAGTGTTTTTTAAAATACAGTAAACAATACACAGTGTTAAGAATCTTTAATGCAATGCAAATTACTAGTGAAATTCAATAACTCAAGATGATTAAGACTTACTCAAAGACAAATTCTTCTGACCACACAGGGTTCTGCCCTTCCCTGATGTGTGTTTTTGCTACCTGGACGCTGTTCAGGTAGATATTACAATATGGATTTGTAAAATGCTTTACTGGGAGCGTATGAGCTTCTTCTACATGCAAAATTAAACTGCTGACCTGAAAAACAAATAAAAAGGATTTATTTTTTGTTGCTAAAATACAAATACAAAGCATATTAGTTTTTTATCTTCTGTGCAGAAACAATGTTAGTATGTGAATACTGAACATAAACTAAAATCTCTTAATTAGAAGACCAAGGAACAGGCATTTTTAAGAGGCACAAGTGACAAAATAAGAGTAACTCAAAGAATTTCTGAAAACAAATATCAAGACCCATATTTTTAAGGCGTCTTGTGTTCTTTTAGAATTATCTTTGGGGCATTAGGATTTTCAAATAACAACTTTTCCAGGCACAGAAGATTTTACTGAAATCAAGGACTGGCACTCTGAGTACAAGCCATGGACAATTCCAAACACAATGATTTATTATTTGGTGCTTTCCTAACAGATTATGTAAAATTCTCTTGTGCAACACATCACATTGTACTCCTTTATGTACATGAGCATTGCCTTTGCCTTTTGAATTAAACAATTGTCCTTTTGCTTTGCTTTTGCAGTCCGATGCTCCCAATTTCACCTGCCACTTCATCTGTTAATTCACCTAATTTAGTTTGTTTACTAGAAGTATCCAAACATTTTTAATGTTTGCAACCAAATGTTGTGTTTTGTTCCTTTTTAGTCCTTTTTTTATTCCACATTTTATTCTTTTCTCTACTATCTATAAAAAAATTACATTTAATGTTCCTAAGATTTAAAAATATGAGGAATTCTTTAAGTATTTTCCCATTATTCTGCAAGCATTACAGACTTAAATGTTTAAGACTGTCTGTCCTCTGTCTCTGGGGAAATTCCAGCACTTTCAAAGGCCGAGAGAAATTAAGGCTCAAGAACGGTTCGGGCATGTATGTGTTATTGAAAATTAAATCATTATTTAAAGGAGTACTTTATTTACATGTCATATACATTTTTATAAAATTCGTTTACATGCCATATAAATTTTCGAAGTTTCTCATATGAGGCACATTTTTGAAGGTGCTGACATCTTTACACTTTTATCCAGGATTCATTTCTGCTGAAAGGAAAATTCTGAGATTAATCCTTATCACTTTGCAACAAAGAGACAAAACACTCCTCCACATGCAGCACCAACCCAACAATATCAGCTTCACCTGACGCAGACGCTTATTTGATGTTCCTGGACTGGTTTTTCTTAAACTGCAAAACATCTGCAGAGCTTTCATCCAGTCCTAAGAGAGAAGGATGCAGAATCGTGAAATAGAACCAAGTCAGATACAGCTTCTTGAAATGGAACAGACCTATTTAAAAGGAGTATCTGAAATTTCACTTCGGCTTGGCAAAACTTCAGTTTTCTGTAATTTCAAAGTACACGTTTGAATATTAAGGCAAATTTCTTATCTTTACTGAGTAGAACCTCATAAAGGATTTGCAAATCTGAACCACTTTCTCTCTTATAACTGTCAAGCATTACTAATGGATATACAGTGTGACCTTTACAGATTTCCAGTCTAGTGATACTACATGAAATTAAAAATTGTATAAAAAATTAGGCAAAAATTGTTTGCTTCTCAGAAAATTACATTTAACAAGGCAAACTGGTCTGATTATTCTCTCCAGTACTCCTTGTATGGCAGTCATAACACTGTGTATACTTTAAACAAAAACTAAAACATTAACAGAGAAATACAGAGCATATATCCAACATTCCCCAGTTTTCTCACAGATGCATAGAGCAGAGTGGATGGATGGATTCCATTATGGATCATAGAAATAAACAGTCTGTGTAACACAAAACCGCCTGCGGAACCTTTGCCTACATATTTATTTTTTTTAAACAAATAAGCTGCTAAGAGGCCACCTCTGAAAGAGTCATCCCAGTGTGAAAAAGCTAACAGGGAAGCTTTACAAGGAACCTTTGGAAGATATGTTATAGCTTCATTCTCTAGTTTTTGCCCCCCAGCCATCAAATTTTGTGTATCTCTTGTGAAGCACAAAATTCAGGTTTTGAGCAACAGCCTTCTTAAGTCTGTAATCTCAAAGATCCACCATCCACTCTCAAAGTGCAATTTAACAATGTCATTAACATCCCCACAACCCTGCTTTAATCTTACCCCTCGCAATATCCTGCACATTTTAAAAATGCAGAAATATGTACTGCAGCTATTCTCAGCTAGACCACTTTGCGAATCAGGCTTCTGCTTTCAAATCCTTCCACAAAAGGAAAAGCTTTCAGCTACACACCATGAAGTTCCTATTCTTCTATGAAATGTTACACAGTAAAGAAAGCTGAGCTTTCTTGAAAGAAATATTTGTAAACTTTTCTGGGCCAAAGCCATGTTATAAAGAAACCTGAAACAACTGCATTCTGTATAAATACAGCGAAACAGCCTGTTAAGAAGATCAAAACCAAAAGCAGATTATACCAAATGTCCAGGAAACAAGAAAGGATACTCTGTCTTCAACACATTCTTATTTCTTCTACTTTTTAGGGCACAAAAGATTTTACAGATGTGCAGTAAAGGGCATGAACATTAATTTATATATTCTTAAATACTATACAAAACACTGCTTCTCAAAGACAGTATAGTGAAAGCTGTGGGACAAATATCACTACACCCATTCTGATGGCATCTCAGCTAATTCCACAAATTTGCATTCATTTAACAGGAAAATTTGTGTTTTCCTTTATAATACAGCATAAGAAAAATACTGTATTTGTATAGGCTTCATGCTCTGGTGAATAGCAGTCTATTATGAGTGTTCTAAACAGTTTTAATTTCATTTGAATAAAATCAAACTCAAACTTAAACTTCTGATGCAACAGGTATAAAGATCTGAGGGCTTTCAAAGCTTAAAACTTAATAAATAAGAATATTCTATCATTTTAGATATCTCTCCTGCTGCAGAATGCATTTCAGAGAAGCAGGCTCCTATCCCACAATTCTTAATCAGTGAACATAACTGTTAAGAGCGCAAGTAGCAAAAGGATACCATATAAAACCAGAAAACTTTATGTTTTATGTACCATCAGGGCCCAAGATTATGAACAACTACCAATTTATAAGCAGGACAAATAACAGCGAAAGACCGCTGTTCAATATACTTTAATCACAGAGCACACATGCATGCATTTTCATTTCACTTTATTTTTTTCAGTCTAAAGTAAAAGTCTTACTTACTATGCTGGAAAAGTCTTGGAGAGTAAATTTTTCTTCTGAATCTTCTGAACTACGTCAAGAAATGTACCTCTCACAACCTGTCCCCTGACAGGTCTGCTACTACTCCATTTTAGCATCTCCTAATATAACCACTAACTACTTGTGATACCACTTCCTGTTTCAGAAGGGCAACATCATTAAACAACACAAGACAAAAAGTTACTTTTTACACTTAGCAACAAAAGCTCTCACCTGTGCTTGTTCTGGAGTTTCGCCTGCAAAGTAAAAGATGTAATGCTCTTCACTAAAGTGCTGAACTACTATCTGAAAACAGTTTGGCCTTAAAAATAAACAAAACAAAAATGTAAGTTTTATTAATCTTCACATATATACGGACACCTTCCCTTGATCTGTGCCAAAACAAAGTTTACACTGAACTAACAGATTTCTGCTGTTTGTCTGAAAGGAACACTGAATATTCCATGAATTTTTGTTCATCTACATGTCATCATCACAAGAAAAGAGAAAGAACTCCAATGAAAAGATGTCTCAGGCCCTTCAAAACTCCTTCAGAGTACTGATAAATTTTCAGAATGTTCTGTACTGAACAGGCATGTATGCTGACTTACAGTCAGGGAGAAAATAACAGCCATCTGAAAAGGCTTGTCAACAAGGACTATTCCTAGAGAGTTTAAAAGCAGTAGAGGTTCAACATTAGTTCACAAGCAGTTAATCATACATTACGGATTTGTTCTTTCAGGAAACAATATTAAGTCAGAAAATCCCCCATGTGAACGTGTCCCTTAGCTCTCATAACCAATGAAGCATGTACTGGACCACATACCAAATGTTAAGTGTATGTGACACAAAACTGTACAACCTTAAGTGTCACAGAGGTACAGAATTCACTGTACTGCTGAGGAAACAGCACAGGCAGTTTTTTACCGGTTACCTGAAGTGCAGGAAGAACTTTGTCTCAGCTGCAGTTCGTCACTAACAGCTTCCTAAGCTGCTGCTACCACAGGTCTCCTACACATCTGCAGTACCACCTAATGCCCAACTACACTCTAAGCCACAACACAGGGTTTCTTGAAAGCTGTTCAAGAAACATTAACAAAATGTTTCTTTATAACAATATACACCAAAGCTTTCTGCGTAATTGTCAACCTACATAAGGAACAAAAGAGTAATTTTTTTAGGTACTCTTTATCTACATACATGCTCCTCATTCCAGTAGTTATATTTTTTTTTTCAAAATTATTGAAGAGATTTTAAAAGAACCCAAACAGATGAAAAAACCCCCACTAGTCTTTGCAGTTTAAGAAATGCCACTAATTTTAAGCATGTCTTGAAGTTTTTTCACAAAAATAAACAGAGGTTGAGTATGTATAATTTTTAATAAAAATTGAGATTCTTAGGGTCTCTTATTTCTTCTATAGAAAATTTTAATACTGGCCAGTGGAGTTGTTTTTGTAACTAACAACAAACAAATATGTAAACTCTTTCTTGTTAATTACTAATGATATGTGAAATACTTTTGATTCTCAGCATATTTTAAACATCAAAATATTATGGGAAATAATTTTCACATCAAATCTTATCTATAGGATATTGCAAAAAAGATTTTCCTGTGGATGTTTAATTATATAAACTAGTTTACTAATACATTGGTCAAATGTAACAAAGTACTTGCTCTTATACAGAAAAGCACTTACAGACTTCATCTAACCAAGCTAGTTTTCAAATACCTACCAAAAGAATGTAGAACTTTTTGAATTGGCAAAATTCTTTATCAATTCATGGTTCAACATGATTAAAAAAAGCCAGTATCCTACCTGCCAAACAAACTGTCATGTACTCCATAGACGGAACACACACTAAGGTCTATTAGTCCTTTGGGTTTTGTGGCTCGTTTTTCACTTTCAAAATAAATAAGCTGGGCATCATTCCCCTCTAATATAAAGTACAAGTTTTTCCATCTCTTTCCTTTACCTGTACAAGAATGAAGAAAAAAAATGTAATACTTTTTAAAAGAACATGTAAATTTTGTAAATGAAGAAAACAGAAGAGGGCAGCAAAGTTTTTGCCAAATTCCAAACAGAAGAACAATGTAAAGGTAATCACATGATTATAAAATCAGGATACATACTCAATTTTACACAACATATGACAAAAACCAGACCCTCTTCGCAGATGCAGGTGAATTGCAAGAGGTTCCTTACACATTTTCAGGATTAAGCAAGTGCATATGAGCAGCCTGAACAGGGAGTTCCTGTCACTATTCTCACCGTATCTACACAGATTGCAAATAATGACAGTGCAGATTCAATTTATTATGAATTTATATTTTTATTATGAAACAGACTCTTGACATGAGAAAATTACTCCTAAACTCTGACCAACAGAGTTTAACAGATTGCATTACAGCATCTTAAAGCAGTAAAGTTGAAGAACAGAAATGGGAATATATTGTACACAAACTTAAATCAGAATCAAGCCCCAAACACAACCATATCTAAGAATTTAGCTGGTTCCACATACACAAATACAAACTTTATGAAAATATATTTTAATGAGTTTGACATTTAATGAGTTTGAACACTACTTTGACAAGGATGCCTAGTTTTTGTTCTGTGCTCCGATTTTTTTCAGAACAACTGCCAACCAACATTTTCATACTGCATGTTATTTCAGGTATCATGTTCTTCTATTCATATACTACTTAAGGAAAGATCTTCCATCCTCCTCACACACTTTCTAGAACCTTTTGCCCACTTCAATTTTGCTCTTTCTAGTACTATTACTACACTAACCTCACAGAGTATGCGTGTTCAGATAGGAGGTGCTGATCTCCACCCTCTGGTGACCAGTGATAGGGCAGGCACAAGGAAATGGAATGAGCTGCAGCAGGGAAAGTTCACGTTGGACCTTAGGAAAAAGTTCTTCATTGGGAAGGCACCTCGTCCTTGGAACAGGTTCCCCAAGGAAATGCTTGCAGCAACAAGCCTGTCAGGGTTTAAGGAGCATCTGGACAATGCTCTTAGTCATTGGGTTTGCTTTCAGTAGACCTATGAGGAGCATTGATCCTTATGAGTCCTTTCCTGTTTAAAATACCCTATGATTTTGTGATCCTTATCTGATTTTTTTTAAGAATAAAAAAATTAAAGAGCAAACTCAACTCACTTTTTTTCAGAAGATAGCCTTTTTTGACAATATTTTTGTAAAAAGCATCCTTTGTTTTCCGACGAATTGTATTGTAGATTTCTCTTCCTTCCACTGTATCATTAAGCACTTGTTCTTGATGCTGGGAAACATGTAAGAAAACATACCTTAAGCTTGGAAATTGCCACTAAAAATGCATACTATGAAACGGCAACCAGGATCATCTTACTGAATGCTACCAACTCAGTACTACTGTTCTCTCATGTATTATAATAAAGCAATATAATATTTGATACAAAACACTTGCTTTCCAGAATTGCCAGAATAAAGCAGGATATTTCCCTTTGATTTCTGTTAAATTTATGCAAGTCTTTAAAGATTTATCTAGCTTCTAGCTAGATGTCATGGACCCGAGTAATCATGGATAAACTGAAGCAACAAAAAAGGTACAGAACCAACTTGCTCAAAGTGGCACAGTCCTTCATTAATCTCATTAGAACTCACATGTCCTAACTGAACAGAACTCAAGAGAAGAAATCAGAAACAGGAAACAGAAAAAGGATAAATTCACATAGAAAATGGTAGGATCTGGAAACGCAAGTAATAAACAAGAATGGCCAAAACCAAAGCTAAGTCTGCCCTTAATGAGTAAGCTGATCAGCAAAAGTTCTTTATCCATAGGAAAACATGAAAAGCAAGACTGTCAAGCAGTGAGAACAGAACTGAGATGAAAAGAGACATATGAAACAATTCTTAAATATATATACTCTCCTTTTCTTCCCGCCAGTATATATACACAAGAATTATGTTTTGAAGAAAACAACAAAAGCAAGATGAAAAATAATCTAGTAATACTAAAAGGAATTAAAGGACCTACAATGGAAGTAATATCCAGATGTTATGAGCTCAAGATAAAGTCCATAACATAACTACACAAGGAACAGTGCACAAAACAACCAATCTAGCAGCAAATATTTTAAAGTAAATTTCATATTAGATGTGGGAAGTCAATTAGACTGACCCTGAAAGAAAGCAAAACTTGAGAATTTTTTTCCCCTCAGAAATGGAGTACAGTGGTATGTGGAGGGAACACAAAGCAGAACATTAACTGCATCACTGACCACTAAATTTTTAAATGAAGTCACAAGTGTATCTGGCTAGTTTAAAAGAATCTGAAGTACTCTCACATGGAAAATTAGTCAATGCAAAGTTTATTAATACAGGAACTGTAAGTGCATATGCAAAAAGCTAAAATGAAGAGTTACTGCTGTGATTCAAGAGGAATGACAGAGCATGAGGAAAGTTACTAGTGAAGTTTTTCAAGGAGTAGTGTTGAAATTTATATTTGCTTTCTGTTCCAACCACATTAATAAGCATGAGTTAACAGCAGGAAACACTGGGAAGCAATGAGGACATAACACAGTTTGCTTGTGGAAGGTGGTGAGTGATGGCCTTTGCATCACCCCACAACCCCTTGCTATGCTTATTAAACTGTATTTATCTCAACCCAGGAATTCTTTTGCTTTTGCCCCTATCCCACAGGAATAGGGAGTGAGCAAAATAAGGTGCAGGTCCCTGGCTGCTCACCAGGGTTCACCCACCACAGAAAACGGCATGCATTCTAGGATATTTGTTAAGTGCTTTCCTTAACAAGAAAGAGAATTACCCAGGACATGGTACTCTAAACTATTCTGGTCCACTGTGTTCAAGAAAGGTGAGTTCACATCAAAACTGGTGGCAGCAGGGCAGCTACAAGAACACTACAAAGTGACAGAATCAGCTCTGGTGTGCTTAGCTTGATGAACAGGAGAAATGTTCTTGTATTAATATGAAAGATCTCACAAAGGGATGTGAACTGACTATTTAGGGAGGGCAAGAAGGCAAATTTCTAACCATTGAAAAAGGAAAGCTTGGGAACAAAGAAAGGATAAAATATCATGTAAATGTTACAACTAACTATAAGCTCATGAAAAGCTACATGATGTGGTGTGCTTATTAGTGGTGGTCTCTCAGAATCAACTTCTGCTATGGGGCAAGTGTGCTCCAGAACACATGCTGCAATCCCAGCTCTGAAATCATCCCTGAAGCTTTTTTGTGGGTAGAGGTTTCCTTTGACAGGAGAAAAAACCTAGACACAGAAGAAAGGAGGGCAGATTGGTACCCTTAGTCCCTAATGTGGGACTAAGTCACAGCATGGTTGAGTCAGGGACCAGAGCAAGGAGCACAGAGCAGACACTGCACCTACCAGGACAGTGAGCTTACCATATTTTCTGCTGACTACAGGCCAACCTTTGGTAAGTGAGTGCATTTGAGGATAAAATAAAAAGAAAAAGATAGGCTGAAAACATTAAAACTGGAGATGACGCTGTTTAACTGCCTGTATCTCTGCTGTAATGCAGTTCATAAACTGATTTGATAATGATTAAGTAAGTCACTTCAACATTAAAGACTCAGAGATGAAATCTTACCTGTGTTGGAACAGGATCTTTTAGGTAATATCCTTCAACAATCTGCTCTTTTCTATAGTGCTCAATGATGTCAGCAATACTGTTCCAATAAAAAAAAAAAAAAAAGAAGATTGAAATGTTAAACTCATTAATTTTTTCTCTGTTTGACAGTCTGCTTTTCCATACAACCACAGAAAACTTTCTCACGAAGTTTTAATAAAATCAAGTGTTAATCATCATAATCTTCTTTGTAGCAATGAGAATTTGCTAATATACTGAAGTCAATGAAGGTCACAAAACCGTATTCAGCATGTATTAATTCTAAACTCTGCAAAATATTTTAATGAGTTGCTTAAAATGGCAAATGAGGCCACTGCACTTTCCACATTTAAGTAACACATGTGCATTACCCACTTTCCAACCAGGCTGAAAGTTGCTATTTCATTGGCAATAATTTTCCAGGTCCTAGAGTAACGAGGGAAGGAGAATGGGAGATACTCCAAGTGAAGTGCAACCTCCCTTCTAGGAGGACAGGTATAGAAAACAGAAAAGATTTGTAGCAGAGCTTATACAGATTGTACTTGTAAATCACTGAGCTACCCTGTTAAAATAAATACTCAGTCAGTAGCACTCTTCTACAGGGAAGCATTCATTCTAATCACCAGATTCATATTACAATTGCACTTGGAAGGCTTGGGAGAGAAGTCATGACAGATACAAGCTAAAATTCGAGGCATTTGAGTTGCTCTTATTTTTGCAGTTATTGAAATTTACACTGTAATAAACAACAGCAACATGGACATCAACAGAAATGGAACATTTCTATGCAAAATATCAACCTAAAAAGAAAAGAACTAAGTAATTAAGTAGATAACAAAAATACCTGTGTCTTCTCAATTCATGCATACTCAGCTGTGTGTGCAAAGATAACAAACAAGGCATGTGCTCAACACAGGAACAATAGCTGGTATTGTAAAAATAACGTCAAAAACTTCTAAATAAAGCTATATCAAGGAATCTTAGTTCACTTTTCTCTCCCTCTAATTCTGAAGCTATGAACTAGTGCAAGCTTGATATAACAATCTTCCCACAAGTACTTTTAGTTTTCAGGTATATAGAATGACATGAATTTCTGTTTCAGTTTCAGTGAAATCAAATAATTAATTTCAATTATATCTGAGACGTATAAGCTGTTTTCTGCATAAGAATTTAAATTGTGTCACACAACATAAAATAATGACTTGGTCATTTTTTTTTAACAAGTTGCATAGCTACTGCCAACGATCTGTAATCAATAAAACAGCATTGCATAACTTTTCTTTCTCATTTAATCAGGACTGCCTTGACCATCAATGCATGCTCTCCTTCCTTGATTAAAAGTGTCAGTGTAAGGAGCAGGTGCCTAATTTCTTCCAACTTTTTAATATGGGCTGAAGGATAAACTCAGTTGTTTTTAAAAACTCCTTTTCTAATTAAGAGTACCCTATAGACTAAGGCTCCACACCTTGATGGAGGATCTGCAGCCTCTGCTCCCACTCAACTCAGATGGTCACCTGCCTTACCACTGCAACAGCTCAAATTCCTGCACACTCAAACACAAAGATACCAGGTATCTCCAGACATGTACACTACAGAATGTGACTCTGCAAGGGATCAGAGCTATCTAACATGAAACATCAAGCATAAAATCATACTGACCACAAAACTTATCTAGGGGAAAATGAAGCACAGCCTTCTTCAGCATTTGCCAGGAACAGAAATCCTACTTACACAAACCACATAAAGGAAGCATAAATAGCCATGGATTAAAAAAACAAAACAAAACAAATACACAAAGAAGACCCAACAAAACTGCTAGACTTGGTTTTATAAGACATAAATAGAAATGGATCTCAACACTACATTACAGTTACTTTAGTAATTTTAAAATGCTCAGCATAGGGCTTGTTACATTCCTCAGGCCTCAGCTACTTGCATGATTTTAAAATCATCATCTCACCATCATGAACAGTATTGTTTTTAAGTATGATTTGAAAGTTATTGCAAAAGCAGACATTTCAAATAACAAAGAATATAGAAAGCAGTACTGATACCAATTCTATACACAAATTACAAAGACAAAAAACATTAATCCCATATCATTCAGCTCATCATAATACAATCAATCTACCAATTGAATCAAAATTATCTTCCAGTTGTCTATTAAACTTTCAAATTGTGCTGTCTATCAAAATTCAAGATAACGTGAAAGCTTGTTCACTCTATAAACTATTGAGTTAATGTTTCTTAAGTTTTCCTTTGACACAGAATCTCTAGAAACAAAGAATCATCTCTAATTTTATAGGGTTTTCTGATTGCCACCTGTTACACAGGTTGAATTTTGGAAAAAGGCAGATAGAGGAAAAACAAGGATAGAGAAAGGGCCTGGTATGTTCTTCCCACCACATGTTCTAAAATCAGAAAAATTACTGAAACACTAATAAATGCGTATCTTCTATAAAGCAATTTACATAAAGAAGGGTGGGAACACACACAAAAGGAGCAGGTTAGTGGAAAAACTGAAGTCGGCCTACGCAGCACAGAATATGAGATTCCTGAGATGGACCCAGGATCTCTTTCCCCATGACAACCCAAGATAAATTCTTCTGGAATACAAGCAGACATACTGTTGCTTGTATAGGATATTGTGATTCCAGTCCAACATCTTGATATACAAAATATTTAATAAATAAAACAACTTCTTTTGGTTTGTGTTTCCTTACTATACTTCAACTTTTTGCTTTTATATGGAAAATCCTAGTCTACCATTTATTGATACTATAACTGTAATCAATATTCTGCAAACATAAACCAGGTTGTTTTCATTTTATCTTTTGTCCCAATTACAAACACCAAACTGTAAGAGAATACAAAAAATACTGCCAAGGATGATTCTGTAAAGATCTAATCAGATTTCAAAGGAGATACTTTGACAGCACTTATGAAACAGTTTAATATAAAAAAGCCTATAGTTAATGGAAATTGTCAAAATTATGTGGGTAACCAAGAGGCAGCACTTCTCAGAGTTAAAATTTTCACCTTGAAGAAAAACATTACATTTTTACAGAATCGCAATGAACTCACTGCACCGAGAAATGCTTGCAGTCTCATTACCTTGCACATAATTTCATGCTTTGCATATTTCTGTTCTGGATTCAATGCCTATTTGTTGTTTTTCAGACTCTTCTGATTAGTCCATACAACAAAACCACATTAGTCTTCCCGTGTTACTTCTTGCTTACAGTGTCCATATTAATGAACTAGTACAAGAATTCAAAAGCCCACAAAGTTATTCACTTTTTCTTGCTCCTTAATTCATTCCATCTGCAGTAGATCTTACATTACAGAATTTGGCTAAGTTAGCATCTTTTTTTGGGGGGCCTTATCTTGCACTGCATTCTTCATCACACGTCTGAATTTCCAGCAAATTTACTAACTGGCAAGTAACTAGCGAATGTGCAAAAGAGCGTTTACCTTCAGGAAAGGCTGACACTGCAGCTAGCCTGGCTTTCAATGAGGATGTCTGGAGGCCAGACTGATTAACGAAGAAGGTATTCAAGCAGCCTGGGTGTGGCACAGGCATAGGTTCATAAGGGTCCAACTGTTTAGCCTCAAACCATCGTCCATGTGAAGTCATATGACAAAGTCCACTGAACTTCTTAGTGAGGAGATTTCGACATTTTCTCAGACACACCAGCTGCTGGATGTCTACCCACTCAGAAGCCAAGCTGGAAGTGAGAGAAATTCTCTACTGGAATGAAGAATGCCCTGGTTCTAAGTGACCAAGACTGGAAAAATGCTGATTTTTTTGAGGCAGGCAACGACCTCCTTTAAAAGAGGAAGGCAAGTTTTCACTACTGAGAAATCTTCCATCTACAGCAACTCTAAAACCAAGACCACCAAGGATGAAGGCGTACTGATAGCTTCTCCCACAAAAGGGGAAACATATCTCATTATTTCTCTTTTTGTACAAATTACTATATTTTTTGCACCAATGGCAAAACAAATCCATCTCAAATTTGCTCTCTGAACTGCTCTGTATTTCTGTTCCAGGTATAACACACATATTTAAATGCAATTTAATAACTTTTTCTAACAATTAAGATGTTTTTCCCCTTTCTTGTAAATACCGATTTCTATCATTTGAAAACTCTACTGATTGTCTCAGATAAAATTAACATTTCTATTATCCCTTTTCAAGTAGCCAAGAACACACTGAGTAGCTTCCAAGCTACTTCCGATAGAGCATTCTCCTAATTACAGACCCACAGTTTATGGATCCACATGACCCTTACAATCCACAATTTACAGTGTGAATGAGCTGGTTGGTCTGCAGATGGACTAATAGTTCAAGAGAAAAAAGCTACACTTGGGCTCTTCAAGCTTTAAGAACTTGCTCAGCTACAAGTAACTACTAAGGAAGTTAGGGAAAACAGTTACTGCAAAGAAAACTACACTCTTAAAACCACAGCAGTAAGTATCAACAGGATCAAGTTATACAAATATAATACACACAATTCCTTTTGCCATCAAAACTTACCTATTATAGTATCTGCCTCCCATCATAAACTGATTGTTTGATGTTGGACATATTTTAAAACGCTGAATATTTTCACTGGTCCGAAAATAAAGTGAATAATCCCCAGGGGTATTATCTGAAGGCCTCACAAGAAAACTGCACACCTGACCAACTGAAAAGATATAGTAACAGTGTTAATTTTCTTAGTGCTAAATCCATTTCCACATAAATTAGAAAGAATTGCATGCTTGAAGAAATACAAAGCCTATAAGGTAAATTCCAGCAGTGATCCGCAACTAGGACTAAGCCACCAAAATTAATGAAAACTAGTTTAAGCTGTAGCTCACAACATCTTTTCCACTTCTTTAAAAAAGAATTTAAAAAAAAATAAGAATTTCTGTTCCAATATTTAAAGCAAGCTATTAAACAATATGGCTCAGAAATACTGCTATTTTCATTTAAAGAAATATTTGCTTTAAGAAAGTGCAAAGAACGTTTATAATACCTTTAGGTATATAGAAGCATAGTCTCCACAGCATTTTGAAGAAGACATCAATAAGTGAAATAATTGATTACACATGTATTATTTTAAAAATTATTTATGTCAAAAATTATTACATTAACAGTACTAATAGCCACAACAGTTTTTCTCTAATGTAGTATTCTACCACAGGGCTTTGGAACTTGAAGACACTTACATATGTTCTGACATAAAAGCAAGTTTTGCCACGCTCTAATATTCAAAGGATCCCCTTTGTGCCATTTCACTATCACTATTTCAATCAGAAATACATGTACCTGTCATCAGCAAATTGTAAGCTTCTTGTTTGGAGATCTTCCCGTGGAACCATCTTAACAAAGAGGAAGAGAAAAATTAGAAAGCAAGACTACCAGCTCTCGGTTTTGGCTGTGGTGACATTCAAGGCTCTAGTACCTATGAATTAATCTTTATTTAAAACAGACCTAATATATATACGTGAGACAATGATTACGCTACTTAATGATTCTGTTCCACCAGTAGCATGAAAAAAGTAACATTAACAGGTATATAAATAATTTCAATAAAAATATCCAACACTTGGTGCTGATGTCCAAATGCAACTCTGTTTAGAGATTAAAATCAATTGTCTAAAGAGTAGATCATTTGATAGGCATTATTTGAAGTCAGTATCATACAGCAATTTACTTGAAGCATGAAATCCAAAGTTCAAACAAGGAAGTCAAAAACCTGTACAGAAAACCTCAAATTCAAATTTGCCAGAGCTGTGGAAATAAAACCTAGCTTTATAAGATCAATGAATACAAACTGCTTTGATCACACACCTTGTACCTTCCCAGAATCCTGTGTCAGAGCAATATTCTATAAAAGTTCAGCAGCCTCCGCCTAATCTCAGTCTGATACTTAGCACTGTTCAGTTGCTACATCTGATATGCTGTAGCTTAATATTCTGTATTCAAATGAAAGCTAAAAATATGGCTTCTTTATGTATCAGAAAAGAACCCACTTTCTAACTTACTTTCTATACTACCTTTAGAGGGTAAGCACAAGGCAATCTCCTCTGGATTCCTCTGAAAGCCAAACAAATGCTGAAAGAGTATCAAAGCTCCAAACATCTGCTACCAGCTATTTTGCAAAAAAGTAAATAAATTCCACATTTGAAGGGCTCCATACTGCCAAACTGACTAGCAGAACACTACAAACATAGCAGCAAAATGCCTACTTCAGTCACCAGCCTCTTGGAGACAGAAAAGTGGGCAACAGCAAAAAAGCAAGGGCAAACTGATACATAAGGACATCAGATTAAATAATCTAGCGACCAGAATTTTTTTATTTGCAACTCATTTTCACTTTGTACGACTTTAGAATCCTTTGGGTTGGAAGAGACCTTTAAGTTCATCAAGTCCAACCATTAACCAAGCACTGTGAAGTCTATCACTAAACCGTATCTCCAAGCTCCACACCTACACGCATTTTAAATGCCTTCAGGGATGGTGATTCCATCACTGCCCTGGGCAGTGTATTTCCAGGTTTGACAACCTTTCCAGTGAAGTAATTTTCCCTGATATCCAGTCCAATCTTCTCCTGGTGTAACTTGAGGCTGTTTCTTCTGTCCTGTCACTCGTCAGGAGAAGAGCCAGATCCCCCCATGGCTACAATCTCCTTTCAGGTAGTTGTAGAGTGCTAAGTTGCCCCCTGAGCCTCCTTTTCTCCAGGCTGAGCCCCCCAATTCCCTCAGCCACTCCTCATCAGACTTGTGCTCCAGACCCTTGTCCTGCTCTTTTGCCCTTGTCTGGACTTGCTCTAGCACCTCAGTGTCTTTCTTGCCATGAGCAGCAAAAAACTGAGCGCAGGATTTCAAGTGTGGCCTCACTAGCGCCCAGTACAGAGAGACCTCGTTGCCTTGGTCCTGCTGGCCACGCTACTGCTGATCCAAGCCAGGATGCCATTGGCCTTCTTGGCCACCTGGGCACATGCTGGCTCATGTTCAGTCACTGTCAACCAGCACACCTGTGTCCTTTTTCCCTGGGCAGCTTTCCAGCCACCCTTCCCCCAGCCTGTATTGCTGTCTGGGGTTGTTGTGACCCAAGGGCAGGAACCTGACCTTGTGGAATCTCCTACCCCTGGCCTTGACCCATTAATCCAGACTGTCCAGATCTCTCTGCAGAGCTCTCCCATCCTCCAGCAGATCAACACTAGCACCCACAAGGCTAACAAACACTTGTCTAATAGTACTTCACTCTCTCTCCAGTACTTAAAGAGTTGCTATCTCTACAGCAACTCCATTCAAGAAATACTCCATTGTGCATATTTTGGCTGAAAGTGATCATACATGGACTCATCCAAGAATTCAACACTGCAATATCCATTAGAAGTAGGCACACCTATCACAGGACCCTTTCACGTTAATTATCTGTGCATCTTCAGCAGGTAATACATAAAAAAGTCCTGAGATGAAAAAATTAATCTCTTTGGTAAAAAAAAAAAAAAAAAAAAAAAAAAGCCTGGAAATCTCATATTTGAAGTTTACAAACAGTTATGATTGTTTTTAATAACAAAACAAAAATCCTTACATTTTGCCTTCATGAGGATCTTCTTCTCTTCCCTATGAAAAAATTAACATATTAAGTGCATGACAACAGTACAGCTCAATTAAGAAAATAAATGTTGTAAGTTAAGACCTTCTGTAGAAGAAAAAACGATCAGAAGTCTGAGGCATTTTTGAACTAAAGAGCTTAACAAAGTTCTATGGAAAGTTTTCCTCCTCATTCATTAAGTGGAAATTCAGCCAAAATATGTCTTTCTGAGGATTGTTTGTCATGTTTCAAGTCCTTTTTTAGAGGTGGTAACCTTTTAAAATCTCAACTTTCCTAAGCTAAAATTAGCCATTGACCTATCAATCTACAGATCAAGTCTAGTACTGCCACTCAAATTTAGCCATTCACATCCTGACACAGGTCTGTGAGAAGCATCTCAGGTAACACTCTGCTATTAGCAAAACACATGTACTGTGCATGAAAATTTTATAAAAAGTGTATTTTTCTTTTTTTCCTCTCATCAATAAATTTTTAACCCAAATTTCACCTTGTATGAAGACAAACACCTACCACAATGCAAAATTACACTCTGTAGAGTTTGTGGACATTTCATGGCAATGGTAAGAAAAAAATGCAACTAAAATGAGTAGCAGATTTTTCACCAGGACAGTCAAGCTCAGGGAAGTGCTTAGCAAATTTACAGTACCATTCATTTCTACTTATATTTGGACAACACATGAATAGGCAGTTTTGATACTGAATTAGGGTTAAAGGTTTGTTGCAGTATTTTAGAACTACTAGATAAAATTACTTGGTTTAGAAAATTACATCATTAGAAAACAAGCAAGTAAATGTCACTAGTTTTTGTTCATTCAAATATTATTTTACAAAAAACATCTAATTCATTTAAGAAATCTGAATACAAAAATTACTTACCACTTCTGCTACCAGGTCTTCTACAATAAGACCTTGTTCATCTGTCCGTAGGTTTGTAACCCACATCCAGCCATCTTCCAATTCATTATGGACAATAAACATGTCTCCTTTAAGGAAACTGAAGAGGGTTACAGCAAGATTTAAGTCAGAGATACAATTGTAATATAAAGTTTAATAAACACAGTGAATTCTTGAGTATAATTTCCACAAAATATTTGGGAAAACTTATTTGTGAAAAACACGTGAATTGATACCCCAAGCATATCATGCATATTTTTCCTCACACTTAAGAGGCTGCTGTATACAAGTTTTTGTATTTTTGATTTATGTTTGGTATCTAATATATACTTCAGTGCTATCAACTTCAAAGTGTGCTAAGGAGTATAGAATGAAAATAACACCACAACAATAATAAAAGACAGTAATATTCTTTTATCAAGAGAGATCAAATACTAAACACAAGTAAGATAACCCTCAGTAGTCTATAAGAAAATAATATTTCTTTCAATGAAAAATAATCTTGCATAATAGAAGCTGTGGAATATCTATTCTTTCTGTTCTTACATATGTAGACAAGTGATACAAAGAGAGAGCAGAACAGTTACCAGAGAAGCCATAAAATTTGCTTCATTAAATGCATAGGAACATTAACATAGAGAATCACATAATCAACTAGACTGGAAAAAACCTGAGATCATCAAGTCCAACCTACGACTGAACACCACCTTGTCAACTAGACTAAGGCACTAAATGCCATATCCAGTCTTTCCTCAAACACCTCCAGGGATGGTGACTCCACCATCTCCTTGGGCTATCCACTCCAATGTCTAATCGCCTTTTCTGTGAAGAAATTCCTGCTAATGTCCAACCTAAAGCTCCCCTGGTAAGGTTTAAGACTAGGTCCTCTCATCTTGTCACTAGCTGCCTGGGAGAACAGCCTGACTCCCACCTGGCTACAATCTCCTTTCAGGGAGTTGTAGAGCTTGATGAGGTCACCCCTGAGCTTCCTTTTCTCCAAGTTAAACATGCCCAGGTGCCTCAGCGGCACCTCATGGAACTTGTGCTCCAGACCCTTCACCAGCTCCTCTACCCTGCTCTGGACCAGCTCCAGCACCTCAACATCTTCCCTGAGTTGAGGGTTCCAGAACTGGACACAGTACTCTAGGTGTGACCTCACCAGTGCTGAGTACAGGGAGACAATCACATTCTTTTGGCCACACTGTTGCTGATATGGGCCAGGAAGCCTCTGTGTCCTTGGCCAGGTGGGCACAATCCTGGCTCATGTTCAGACAGCTGCTGACCAGCACCCCCACATCCTTCTCTGTTGAGCCACTTTCCAGCCACTCTTCCCCCAGCCAATAGCACTGCATGGGGTTGTGGTAGCCAAACTGTAGGACCCAGTTCCTAGTCTACAGGCATTTCATTTCTGGAATGTTAGTGTAGGTTACTCCTTAAATGTTACCCCAAACTCAGGTCATATGAAAACCTTCCACTGTGGTACAGATTTTTCAATCAAGTTTCATGATGCATCAGGGTACAGGAAAAGGAATAAAGGATCAAAGCTCATTAGTTATATTTCAGTCTAAAATTACATAGCAAATGTCTGTGGCATTTCTCTCATTTGAAGCAGACTAACAGAAAAGGCATTAACTTCACCAGTAATACATAGCAAGAATTAAAGAACAAAAAGCAACAAACCACTACTGAAAACAAAGAATACATACAGCTGCTATTGAACCTCAACAGGAGACAGACAACAAGAACACCTTCTATCAGCTGTATTGTTACAACATAGAACACAGGCTGAAACTAACGCAGTAATACTTCAAACTTGCTAAATATTACTATGATACTAAAATTTTAGGTCAAGTTCCTTTGAAATGCATGCTGTCTTCAAGAGTACATTAATTCAATCTAGAACAAAATGATGACAACTTTGGTCCCAGCTGTGCCATGAACGGAACTATTCTAGCTATGTAGACTCAAAACCCAAACAGATACTTTGCATTTCAGCTCTATCCTAAAAGAGGAAGAAAAAGTTTAATTTTCTATAATTTTTGTTATAATAGCAAAGTAATAACATGTTTTTTCCTTTTAAGTTGGTAGGTGCAATATGGCACTTAATGGACTCAATCTCTCTTCTTATTCTCACACATCATAGGAAGGCTTATTTGCAATATGCCATTGGAGAGGTCCTTCCTGTCTTACCACCTTCTTAAAAAGTATAACTGCAAAACCAAATATCCTCACATCATCCTTTAAAGGGTCACATAGGACTGGACTGGGACCTTTGGAATACATTTCCTTTCCAAAGAGGACATAAAGCTCTCATACCTTTCACTAGATTTTAGGCTTATAGTCCCAAAGCCAAGACAATTCCCAATTCTGGTGTATTACATCAACTTAAGAAATTAGGGCTATCTCCTTAAGGAGATTAGAAATCACTACAAATCTCTTTCAAATACTCCTACTTTTCTATCAGAAAAAAAATCCATTTAAAAAAGTAGTATCAATTCCAAGTAGGCAGAAAATGCTCTTCCATTGAAAGACCCCTTTTTTTTTCCTTTTCTTAAATTTATCAGAGATCAAGGTTCCCTTTCTCTTTCTAATGGTTTGAATTGTTTGCCTTGAACTATTTATCTACTAACAGTTCTGTGGTAGTTCAGGAAAAAAGCCTAGCTCACTTCTTTCACACACTCACGTGAGGCATTTCCGCACAGAATTCTTTCACACAAACTTATTTTTTTGGTAAAAATATAGGGCTTTCCAAAACTATAACATTATCAATTTTATCTCTATAAATTTAATGTACTTTCTCTTACAACTAATACAAACAAATATACTGAGAATAAAAAGTCTTATTGTTATTTCCAAAGAAAGAACAGACAGGCATCCTCCTTTAATCTAACTGCTTTAAGTTTAAAGATGCAGCTAGGCAGTATTTGCATATGAACATCTAATTAAATCTTCAGTATTCATAAGTACTCCTGAGAATTTTGCAGCTTCTACTATTATTCAAACATACCTTATTTCATCAGTTTCTGGCACTTTGGTGTAAGGTAGAATTGCTCGAACTCTCCTTCTGTCCTCCACAGGCTACAATTTAAGAGGAGAGAGCAAAGATAATAATTTTCTCTACAGTGTAGAATCCTTCTCCTCAGCATTATGCTATTGTGAGGCAAAGGACTGGTTACATCACTTATATCTCCCCTGCCAGTTCAAAACCACTGAGAGATGGAAATGCATAATTCACACACTTAGCTAAGAGAGTTCTCACTTTAAACTTTTTTTTCCACTTAGAATGGAAGAAATGTCCAGAATTTTAACATTCAGAAACATCTTTATTTAGGTTTTGGGTTTTGTTGCAGGGGATAACATGCAATGTTTAGCTTCATTGTAATTACTTATATTGTTCAAAGGATGGGCATGTGAAAGGAACTTTTGTTATCTCCAGACTGCATATTTTGAAACCATCGTTTGATACACAGAATA
The DNA here is from genome assembly GCA_038380795.1 of Pyrocephalus nanus. Classification (NCBI taxonomy): domain Eukaryota; kingdom Metazoa; phylum Chordata; class Aves; order Passeriformes; family Tyrannidae; genus Pyrocephalus; species Pyrocephalus nanus. The sequence continues at coordinate 48,569,404 of CM076263.1, read as the reverse complement.
CCACAGAGGAGTGAAGGTTACATTACAATGGTGCTCTTTATGAGCCAAGACCTGCACATTTTCTTGTTTATCTCTGTCTACTTAAAATGCTGTTACTACATCTGGAGATAACTGCAACACCTCTAGCTTCCTCATTATGTATTTTCAGTAAACAGAGGGGGTTTTTAAATCATTACTTTCTATCAGTAAAAATGCATTTTTATACTCCTTATAGTTCCACACGTGCCTTTGCAGAACTATCGGAAACTTTCTAAAGTGGTTTTCCCAAAGAGAACTATGAATGGTGACTGAAGTTAAGAACATTTAGGTTAAGTTACAGTTCATAATTTTGCTACAAAATGTTACTACTTGCCTCTGGAGGTGCTACTGGAAATAGCAGCTTTTCCCCTTTTAGTAAACAGGACACATGACTGTAATAACCAATCAGGTCTGAGAGTGAAGCAAAACGACGTCCACCAATGTAATAATCCCCACACATGGCAATAATCCTGTTAAAAAAAAAAAAAAAGACGTTTGACAACAGAAAATTTTTTGCTACCTTTTTTTTTTTAAAGAAAAGGAGATTAGGATCATGTTTGGTTCTTAAAACAGTGCCTATATTTAGCAAAATGTAGTATTACAGGATCTCTATAAACATTTAATTAAACTTTAGCTAATGAACATTTAATAAAAAATTACATATATAAAAATTCCATGATACCCCAGTCTTTTATCTAAAGAAAGTGCTGATTTAGAGAAAAAGACAGTACATTTGTCAGAACTAACTGAAACTAAAAGGAGAAAAATGTGTTGAGTGCCCTGGAAAAATGAAGCAATGCACTAGTAGACACAACAGTATTATTACTTGTATCATGCAGGACATGAACCTTTTATGAACACAGACAAATTTAATGACATAGCAAAGTATTTTAACAAAAAATTACTACATTGATTATATAATGCAGAAAACTAACACCTTCAAAAATTAGTCACTTGTTACAGTTAGCTTAGCATTTATATTAATCGTTAAGAAATTATTCAGAATAATCAAAGTATGTCCTTATACTCAATTTAAAAATTTGATAACCAATGGAAAAAAAGCTTATACAACCATTTCAGTAATTTAACTTCCTACAGAACTGTTTATTTTATTATTTAAGGCTGGTGTATTTTCTTAAAGCAGAAATTCTTTAATGTATACTTTGAACTTAATTATTTCTCCCAAACAGTGACATAAAACGTACACAAAGATGAATCTTCAGAGATTAAATCTAAAGATTTTAAGCATATAGCATTGCAAGGAAAGTCAGAAAACAATGCAACTCTTAAGAACATAGGCTAGATGTTTTGGCATATTTTCTCCAAGATTCCTTGGCAAATTATTCAATAGGGATTAGGTTCTAAATGAAATTTAGTGTTTTGGATTATTATTTCATCAAGCTTAAATGAAATCTTTCTTCAGAACACTGAGTTAGCAAATACAGAAAGAATTCTGTAATCAATGAAAAATCTGAACTAAAAGATTAAAAATAATTACATTCTCTCAGAGTATTACTCTGACTCATGAAAAACATGCTGTATATATGACTGTATACAACCTTCAAGGGGCACCAAAAGAACTGAAAGATTCTTTAAAGATTGAAAATATTTTTCTTAGGGAACTGGAAATCACTAAATTATTTTCTATCTGAGGTGCCAGAAACACTTTTATGGTGCTGAATTGACTGAACCAACAGTCAACTGCCTGACACGGACTCCAAAAGAAGAAATTTTTAAAAATAATCCAAGACTCCAAAACAGTCCTAGAAAGCAAGTACAGCCAGGGTTTCCTTTTCTGCTACTGCCACACAGGAAGCAGTTCCCAAATGTGTATCAGTACAGCTGAGAAGCTGAAACTGATAGCTCAGATGGCAAGATGCAAACCTGAGGTACTATCTGTGTGTCACTGTCTGTACTTAGTAGAATTATGCCTTCATGGCAATAGTACATCAGGGCCTCTGAATCACACTTCATCACACATTAGATGCAGCCAAAACCTCCTTACTCTTGCAAGCCGTGCACATAGGGGATCATAAGCTGGTATTCTGGATAATTCCCAACTTCAGAAAAAGTATTTGCTTCACACTTGTTTGTTAGGACCAAGACAACTGACAAATACTTCTTTTACTGCTGAAGAAATGTTTGCCTTTCTATTTTGTAAAGAGGAACATTACACTGCAGCACTCCACTTGCTGACTAAACTTCAAGATGTAAGAAAGCATCTCATTTACACCAAAGAATAACTGAACTTACCAATGCACACTTGTTTGACAGCGGTAAAGCATTCTGAGATACAGTTCTGGATAAAGAGCTCTGTGTATTAAGAACAACTAATTCTTACACATGCTGAAAATCATTTCCAGCTAATGTTTTTATTATTAAACACCTTTTTGTTTCTTCTTCCTTTTTTTTTTCTGGGTTCTTTTTTTTTCCCCCTCCAAATTAAGGAAGCAAACAGATGTGCTAGCGCTTTAACTATGCCATGTGAGCTACAATGACTACAATGGAACAGACTCAAAAAATCTCGACTGGCTAATGAAGCCTGTATGTTGCTTAAAGTCTATCCAAAACCATTTTAGACTAGCTTCTCTATCCAGATATTGTCAGTTTCCTGACACTTCTGTTCTTTTTCTTATAAATTAATTTTTAAGCATATTTTAAAACGATTAAACACAAGTAAAAAGCTGTACCACATAAGCATAAAGAGTGAAAAATACTGAATTTGAATAGAATGATTGTTTTCCACTCACACCCTACTGAGTTCTGAAACAAAAAATAAATGTATCACAGTATTCAAAATAAAACATTTAATTCTCACCTAAAATGATTGACATTTGTTTTACTAAGGAATGAAAGCACAAATGAACCTGGTCTCCGATCACTCTCTCGAATAAGGTAACTTCCAGGTTTTCCTGCTTGTCGAAGACGTTCTTCTGCAATTGTTCGGTCAAGTTTCCCATGATACCACCTGAAAAAAAGTAACAATGGGTGTCCTTAGAACTTTAAGGTTTTGTTTATTGTCAGAGAATAGACCTATGAAACTAACAAAAGATTTCAGTCAAAAGTGATATAACTCCAAAGCTTTGTTTCAAAGTTACTACATTGCTACAATGTAATAAGTAACCTCCAGTTTACTTATTTCTAATAAACAATACTTTTAACACAGCAAAGTTTTTCAGATAACCTGCTTTTCCCAAGGAACCACCCTAAGTGGTGGAGGCTCTACATGTATCGCCAGTTTTTTTCTCCTCCCTAATTTGCTTATTTTAAACAGGAACAGAGGTGAGTGATCTGACTGGGAAGACTCCTGCATATTAAGCCTATACAGGCTTTAGTTCACACTGGATATTTCAAAAGCACAAACTGAGAAGTGCATGGTATCAGCCTACTTATCAGCTGACAGAGATACTGCTGCAGCAAAGCCTGTAGTGAATGGGACAGCAGTCACCAGACCACCATCCAGCCCTAAAGTCATCTTTCCTAATCACAATGTGTACACCATCAATTAAAAACAAGTCCTGATGCATGGCAAATCACAGACTGCAAACTATGACAACGGAATACTTCAATCTACTGTTATCATTCAAGCATTCAATCATCTTACCTCAGTTTATTTACAAGCCCTTGTCAGAACACTCATTCTACCCAAAATGATCAAGTATTATTCCCTTTAAAAAAAAAAAAAAAGCAGCAGAGAAGAGCATTTTTCAAACAGACTCAACCACTGCTCTCACCACCTTTGCAAAGCCACAGCATGTTCCAGAGCTATATCCTGCAATATTTCATTAAGCTCCACGAACTATGCTTAATTCAAACTTTAATTTTTACATTCAAGAAAACATCACCTTCCAAACAGCCACTGTTTTAGACAATTTAAATAAGTCACTATTTCAGATCATGCACCTTTTAGTTCTAAAGCTTCACGTATGTCTTGAAAGAGTCACAAAAATGCAATCTGGAAGAGATACATAAATGAACTTTTGAACTAATATATGCAAGAATACTGAATATTTCACAGATTTCAGTTCCAAAACAAATTAATAGCTAGGCTGTTGATAAAATCTGACCAAACACGGGTTTTTTTCTACAAAATGGAAGCAAAAGCTTTGAGGGCTTTCATCAAAAAAAAAAAAAATTCAGATAGACTAAACCAGTAAACATCGTTTTACCAGTAGAAGCAACACCAGCACAGATACTGTTTACCCTGGCAAAGCCATGTGCTTGCTAATACAGGTCTCCTTTGCCTCTCTTCCTCATCCAGATCAAAACAAGTTCAACCAGAAAGAGGACTGTTGTGTCTGTACAACATACAGCACTTGAGACTGCTGCAGGTCGAGTTATGTTACAGAGATCCTGCATCCCATTCCAGGGCAAAGCAGTCTTGTGAACAGAAATCTGTCATTCAAAGTGGTCCACAAAAAAGTGGATCATACTTCCCCCTCACAGAACGGTCCTTTAGGAAATGAAACAAAATTAAGACTGTCAAGTTTGAAGTACTTAGGATTAAATACTCTGCTTGTCAGTGTGCACAGCAGAGTTGAAACCTGAGTGAGTTTGTTCCCAGTACGTCACCACTGGGCTCTGCTTTCCTGGATAGACCAACTTTCATGAAGTATGAAACTGCCCAGCGATCCAAGAAACCTTCCTGATCAAGAAATTTAAGGAAACCAACATTGCAGAAAGTTGATTTTAAACTAACAATAGTTTTACTGAGCTTTTATTTGTTCCTATTTATCATCCACTTGAGAAAAATAATTCTCTTGAGAGACACATGCATTACAATGCCAAACTAAAAAAAAAAAAAAAAAAGGCACAATTTCAAAAAGGAGAAGGCAGGAGTCTTAGCAAGAACATAAATTACCAATAAAAAATTTACTGAAAAAAGGGCAGGATGACATGCAAACAAAACAATCAACTTTTCTGTAAGGGACTGAGATTTCTAACAATGACAGCATAAACTTGGATGCACCAATTTTCAGTCCAGAAGCTTTGAACAAGGAGAACACCCTCTTTGCTGGTGACAGCAATATATATATTGGTATATCCCACATATTGGAGGACAGCAATATATATATTGGTATATCCTACATATTGGAGGTCACTTTCTCTAACACTGAACAGGCACTCTGTCCCATTCAACTGTCTTATATCAAGCCCACCAGAGAACATTTATTACCTGGTAAAGCAAGGTTAAAAATTACTTGCTCCCTCATTTAAGGAAAGGTTTGTTTTCTGAAACAAAAGTACTGAGTTAACTTCTGAGTGCAACTAAAATCAGTGTCCCTGTGCCCGTATCTGAAATATCAACTTCTGCTGGGAAAAACACTATATTTTACAGCTCACTATGCATTAGTGTAATGCAGAAATTACTCTATATAGCACTACCCACAGAGATAAATATTAATCCTAAATTTAATACAAACTGCAGCAAAGCAGTCAGTGTTGATCAATGATAACCAAGAACAGCTCAAGTAACATCATCCTCAGGAAGCCTCTGTACATAGCCCTCATCTTTAAAGAACAGGATATACACTCAAGTGCAAGCGTGTATGATACCCTAAGAGTATCCAAAATGCTTGTCAAGAAACAACTGCATTTTTCCAGAGAGCAAAGTTTTACCAATAGACAAAACCAGTTTATTCAAGCAATATACAATCTAAGAGTGTTGAAAGACTTCATAGTCAGAAGTGCACATCTTATAATTCATCTAGCTATCACTTGCTTTCAGTGTTACAGAAAGATGCACTCTATAACTTCGCTATCAAAGTTTTTGAAGGTAATGATGCAAACGGTAAAGACTGTTTTAGAAAATTGCAGTACTTGATCTGATTTAAGGATATCAAGTGCTCAGCTAAGCAGTGCCTTTATATATTTTCTTAATATTCTGTTAAACTGCTGTCGGGGTTTTTTTGCTTTGAAATACATCCATAGATCAATTTTTCTGTGAATACTGATTAATGTACTGAGCACTAATGAAAAATGTTAAGAACACTTATGCTGTATGATCAGTGACACAGAAAGATCCATTCAAGAGTCAATGCTATCCAAAGAAAGTACAATAGAAATAAGTAAATTACAGAACCTGCCATATTCATAATTTCATCAGAGAACAGAGCGCAAACACTATGAAGGATATGACCACACAACCATAATTTCTGAAAAGAAATAAAGTCACAAATCCTTTGGTTTTAACCTTCAACCAAGTGTATTAGTGAAGCTTGAACTCATTATTTCTGCAAAAATACATCAAAAGAAACCACTTCTCCCTCTGAGTTTTGTAAGTCAAGACGAACCACTTCAGTATTTTTCAGCAAAACAAGTTCAACTGTAATGTTTTCACAGTCAGGAGCAATGCTTAACCATACCATGTTCTTAACAGATGCAAAAGGAAGTGCTATGTACAGTGCACTATAAGTTTTATGAAAGGAATTATGGTTTGGATTGGAAGGTATCACTTAAAAAACTTGCCTTGCTGTTCCTAAATATGAAACTACCACGTGGCTGTGACTTATCAAATACCTGCACTCAAAACCGTAATTCACTACCACTTAGATGTATATCCTCCCTCATTGCAAAAGACAAGACCCTATAATTTCTAGTCACCTCTCTTGCTTGTCTAGTCCTACCTAGGAACATTTACATATTTCTAACATTAACTTTGCAACTTCTTACCTGCTGACCATCTAGTATTTTCATTGTGTTTTGAGCAAACAGTTCAATGACATTCTGAATCACAGCTAGTACTCTAACAATACAGTCGCTTTTACAACAAGCATTGAAAGAGAAAACATAGGCAGCCTTGTAAGAGAATGTTATAAAATGATTCAACTATAAAATGTCCTACCAATTATGGATCACAATTCAGGTGGTTCTTTCTGTGACCACCTGTTTAACTCTGCTTTAATACACTTATATAGATGTTTTTTATTTTGCTTCTAAGAGAATACTAATAATAGGCTTCCATATTTCCCAAACCAGTCAAAAACTGTGCATGAAAATACTTCCATCGGCCAGTTTAAATAAAAAGCGGCATGTTCAAAACTCCAACCCTATATATCAGGATCTTGTTGACAGCAAGCAGACAGAACACAGACACAAAAACATCACAGACAGCTTATGCATCAACCCAAGGAATACAGAGCTGTGCAGGAGAATGGTCCCTACACCACAGCCACATCCAATGGCTGACAGCCATATGCCAAATCATAAACCTCATGGAATGAGCTGCACTGCAGTCAGAGCTGTTACCTCTGGTCTGCATGCAAACAAGAGATCCTTAAATTTTCTCGTGCTCCAAGGAAGAAGCTGGGTACCACACACCCAGCCACACCAGTCCTATCAAGCCCAGCCAGCACTCTCGGCTGCAAGCAGGACTTCAGCTACACTGCATTCCTTTAGCAAGCCCACAGTACAGCAATAGGGTTTCTGGCCCCAACATGGACACATGAGGCCCATGCCTTTGTGAGCACAGGCTACTCACAGAGAGGTAGCAGACTGGAAGAATTCAGTTGATATTGTCTGTGGAAGCATGTCACACTGAACAGCCAAATCCTTTTATTTGCATATTTCCTTTTTACATGTGGTAAACGCAAGTACGAAGCTGTGCTGTTCCACTAAAGGATTCTGCTGTTACAGTACACTGCAACTTTTACTTGGGAACACAGTAGGTTAGGGAGGAGACAATAAAAGATAAATTGCTGAAGGGGAATAAAAGTGAATTTCATCAATTTAGTACAAATACAGATGTTGATAACAACTGCAGACATCTCTATTTCCATCAAGAAAAAGCTGTGTTGCACAGAAAAAAAAGTCATCAAATGCCATATCCACTTCATTCACAGTTCTTCTCAGCTATAACTTGCTGCTTCCAGAAAACCCGTAAGAACAACAGAGAACTTGAAAGAGTCACAATCAGAGCCCCCTTTTACCAATTCAGACACTGCCTTTAGCTTAAACTAAATTTCAGTCAGACTTTATACTAAATTCACCTCCTTCGCCTCCTGTCTTGTTTGTTACTATTCAGTAGTTACCAATTTTTGACAAAGTCTTTGCAGCTCTCCACATCACAAAAAACTTGTTATCGGAAAAAGACCTGCAAACATACTAAAATGGATGCACCGTTAAGATAAAGGAGCTCTGAGCTAGAACAAAACAGATCAACCAAAAACCTCAGTATGTCTTAACAAAGAGACTACACAAAGATGAAAGAGCAAAATAACCATGCAGAAGAAGAATACATTTAAATAACTTCACAAAAGGCAGAAAGGCTCTAAAAGTTTCAACTGCTATAGCAAACAATGCTGTAACTTTAAGAGACAGAGATGTGACAACAGCATAATATCCAACACTGAAAAGACTGACTGCCTGTCTCATTTTTTGCAAGAGCCATCAACAAGCAAGTGAAATACAGCTAAACTTGAGGAAAAATAGCTCTTGAAACAGCTTGCATTTTTCCTACTGAAGGATCAGATTAGGAAATGAATTCCGGAATTCATTAAAGGTTTTAGCTAGAAACTTCCCATTTTTACATGCTATGTTAACTGTGCCCTCAGGTCAAAAATGCACTTTCTTCAGTTTGAACTGGGAGTAACTACTATAGAAATAATGTTATTACTGCTACACAAATGCAGATACGTTTTGACAATAATTAAGGAAATTCTAAGATGTTGTTCAACTTGTCGACCATTACGCTCATTAAATCTACCAGAGGCTCTTTCACCTTTCTCTCCTCCTTCCACCTCACCCTCACTAACAAAGCACAGGTTTTGGTTTTGTGTTTCACTCTCACCTCCTTCTGCAAACTGCATTGCCTCTCTAGAGAGATGTGTCACGTCCACAGACAGAAATGAGAAAATCCTGGCAATTATACACTAGAAATCAAAGAGGGGTGCAATGCCTGAACTGCATTGTCCAAAACTTCCCACATGCACTAGGAACAACAGTGGGGAAATATAACCTAGAGAGTACAACCCATACACAACAAATCTAATGGCATGATATAAAAAAATTTGGTATACAACTAAGAGGAAAAAACCCTGTTTCTAGACTTGAATATAGATTGAGATGATTTCTACAGAAGCTTGGTAACATTTTGCTTCTAAAGGAATAAAGACACTTCTCTGCCAGTCCTTTTATTGTCAAGGAGTGAGAGGAACAACAAAAAAAATCCCTCCACAAATACTTAGAAAGCACAAAAATCTATGCAATAAAAAATTTGAGGGAAAGATGTGATCTGATTAAGATAATGCAAGCAATTCCTTAGTCTTCTGTATTATGCAAGTATCCAACCTTGAATCTTGTAACATCTCTGGTGCTAACTACTGACAGACAGCAATGTCGAGAAGAAACTGACTGATTTATGGTTACTCTTATATTTTATATATAGAAAATTATGCAATTTATCTATAAAATAACCACAGAAAACCTAATCAGCCATAGACAGAATATCCTGCTGTGCATGTGCTACACATGGCTGAATATTTACATACATGTGCATAATTTTATGGAAAGCAAGAGGTGGGCTCAAAATATAACAATAAAGAAGGAGATCAAAATTTCATAGAAACATCTTAACAAATCTACACATAATTACCATATCATTCTTGAATTGATTATCAAAGGTTGGCTTATCATCCCACTCCACCCAACTGTGAGGCTGCAGCTGGAGGGCTGTGTCCAGTTCTGGTCCATACAACTCAAGAAAGATGTGAATAGACTTCAGAGGGCCCGAAGGAGGGACAAAAAGATGAAAAAAGGGCTGGAGAACCTGCCCTGTGAAGAAAGAATGAGCTTGGTCGCTTCTGTCTGAACAAGAGAAGGCTCAGGGGCATCTCATCACAGTGTTCCAGTAGTTATTTGCTTAAACTCCACCTGGAGGAAGAAAAACCTCACTGGAGGTATTCAAGATGCGGCTGGACAGGTTGATAGACAATATCAGCTATAATCCCTTTCCCACAAAAGGCTGGGACATAGGATCTTCCAAGGTCCCTCCCAATTTGAGCTATTTTTCGGTTCTATGATTTTATATATTCCAACACTGATGAAGCCTTACACTCACAAAAAAAAACCCCAAACAATTACCACTTGAAGATGAACAACTATTGCTATTTCAGTCTGGTGAAAAACCAAAACACTTACAAAAACAATTGATTTGAGGTGGAGGTGGCCTGAGAAGCAGCTGAAAATACTGAAATTTGAACATGAAAATTACTTTTTTGGGGTCTGATCATCATTAGAATCAGCCTGCTAACTTGCCATAACACTCACTAGATACACCAAGTGTCCTGGAGACCTCAGTACTCCACTCCTAAAATACAACTGGAGCTTTAAAATTAATCTGGCAACATTCATTTGTATACCTTAATTTGCACATTAACCAATTGTAGTAAAAACATACCTTAGAAGGAAATGTTAGGCAATTCAAACAAATTATTAAATATTTAAATAATACTGTTAGGTCGTTTAGAAAGACCCTTTTTTAAAGGCAAATTCTTGAGCTTTTACAGCAGAAATTAAGACATATGCCTGTTTAGAAAGTAATGAAACACTCTTTTTGCCAACCTCAATATTCCTTGTACTTTCATTACAAATCTTGCCTCTTAACTACTCTCCTGACTTTATTCCTGACTACTTCAAGGAACAATTTTCATCACATAGGTCTGTAACATGGATTCTCAACTATAAACAGTATTTTTATACATCTAGATAGAATCACCACAGGTAACCACTGGGGATCATCTAGTTCAACCTTGGCCCCCCACACCCTGCACAGACAGGATCAGCTACATCTGGTTGCTCAGGGCCATGTTCCACTGGGTTATGAACATCTCCCAATGACCAATTTCTGTCACTGTTTGATCACCTTTACCATAAAAAAAAACAAACCAAAAACACAACACAAAAAAAATAAACAACCCACACCCCTACAAAAAACTCTCTAGTATTTAAATGGAAATTCAAATTTCTTAATTTGTCTCCATTACCTCTTGACCTGTCACAGGTTCATCTGGCTCTCTCATCTCATTCCGTCCCATAAGATCTTTATACTGATGATTAAGACCCACTCAAGACTCCTCCAGAACAGTCCCAGCTCTCTTGGCTTCTCTTAATCTTGATGACTCAGTCCCTTCATCACCTTGATGGCCCTGCATTGGACTCTGTCCAGTAGGTCTCTCTTGTACTGGTGAGCCCAGCACTAGGCACAGCGGCTCAGATGTGTCTTGCCAGTACTGAGGGAAAGGCTCACCCCCCTCAAGCTGCTCACAAAGTTCCTCCCAGTGCAGCCCAAGACACCATCAGCCCTCTTTGCCATGCAGGCACACTGGTGGCTCTGCTCATGTCCTGATACCCACGTCCTTCTCTGCAGAGCTGCTTTCCAGATGGTCAGCCCTACCAAGTGCTTGGGGTTACTACTCCCCAGTGCCAGAGCTTTTCATATCCTTTGTTTAACTTCACAAGATCCCTTGCAGCCCAATTCTCCAGCCTGTCCACATCATTCTGGATGTCAGTACACCCACCTGGTGCAGCTGCTATTCCTCTCTGGTTTGCATTGCTGTGAACTTGATAAGGGTGCATGCACCAGCATCCAGGTCATTAATCAAAATGTTATACAGTATTGGCCCCTGGATGCACCCTGGGGAATACCACCAGTGACTTGCCTCCACCTGGCCTTTGTGTTGCTAATCACCACCCTCCATTCCCAGTTGTACAACAAGTTTTCAGTGAGTTGCCTGTCCCTTTACCTAACCTGTACACTGTCAGCTTGCCTGTGAGGAGACTATGGAAGAAAGTGTCAAAAGCCTTACTAAAGTTAAGCTGAACTCTCTCCCTTTCTCCCAAGCCAATAACCTCATCATAGAGGGCTCTTAGTTGGTTGAGCATGATTTTCTCCTCATAAATCCATTCTGATTCCTCACCACCTTCAGCACAAACCAAAATTTATACATGGACTCAAGTAGTAACAGAAACTTTTTTCTGCTCTATCACTATCCAGAGTGATAAAGCAGGGATTTTACTTAAAAACAAAAACTGTCAAAGACTACCTTCAGTCTTTATATAGTATATAAAATCATATAAAGCTGGGCATGAACCTAGACCTTGTCACACTGATAGCATTTTACTTGTACTGACCGTACTCTGGAGGGACACTGAAGAATCCATACTGCAATACTTCCCATGCAGCACAAAGACCGTGTTAAATCAAGATCTTTTCTCCTCTCTCCTACTGTGTCTACCAGCAAGACAAATACCAAGATTTTTGTTTGTTTGTTTGTTTTTGTTTGTTTTTTAAAGGGAGAAAGATAGATATGTAAGAAACTGGAAAAGGACTGAGGAAGTCTTGAGAATTTATGGCTGAATCAACAGATGGAGTCCTATACTGCAGAGACCCATGCCCCTACTACAAAATTTGTGTCCCTCCTCCTTCCACAGCCACAAAACATTTAGACAAAAAAGATCAAGAAATACGGCATGACATTATGCTTCTCAATAGGGCAGGCCAATTGATGAAGTGTGGAAGTCCCACACTGATATTCTGGGAGTCACTTTATGATGCAGAATAAAAACTAAATAAAGAGTAGGTCAAGAGACTCTAGTCACTGTTTGAACAAAATGACATGTTAAGTAGAAATATTGACTAAACTACTGAAAAATCCTCCTCAAACTTTTTCTAGCTTCAAATGTTGTCCCTCTTCTGGTTTTCTTTATCTGAACCTTTCATTTAGCTATGTAACCAACACACTCAGTTTACTTACAGCTTCACTTCCTGTATGGGGTTAGGTATGATGCGGCCCCCCCCATGTGTTTAACCACTCACTGAAGACTGCACTTCTAACACCACACATTCAGCCAGAACTAAAACCAGATTTATATTCAGGTCTGTTCTGTAAGTGGCCCAAACAGTACATTATCCACCAACTCGAGAAAAATAAGGTGTTTCCCTTCCACAGAGAACAGGAATTAATAAAGAAATTCATTACCTAAAAAGGAAAATATTCACTGGTAACTATATTAACTCCTAAAAAGAGAAGAAACCTCAGACATCAAAATCAATTTACATCACATTTCTTTTTTTTTTTTCAGTACCTAATTGAACATGCCAACATTATTTCCCCTCAGTTTCCAGTGCAACAGATTCTTTTATCAGTCTGTAAAAGAGTCTTTTGCCGTTATTCGGAACAAAATTTCTTTTTGTGATCTTCTGAAACAAACAAATGCTACAGAACTCCGTATTTGGCACTTCCAACACTCATGTGAAAATACCAGAACTTCATTCTACGTTCAGGTAGAAAAATGTTCTACTTTCATGCAATCCATGCTTATTTAAATATTTCTCTACCCACCTCTACCTTCAGCTCTTTTTCTCATTATGTTGCCTCAATAGGCACCAAGAGTGACTGTAAGAACTCATCTGCTTTGGGCAAGATTTGTTTTAACCAGGCATTATTTTGACTGCCTATTTTATTTTGTGTGATTGGCTACCTTCACATTTCAATTGATTTCCATTTCAAACTGACAACCACTGCTTAAAAAACACCACATGAAAACGCCAGTTTTCCTAGAATACTGGAACTGTTCCTGGCACCTTAACGCTATACTAGGATCTAAATCAATATTGTAAACTAAGATTTTAAATCAAATACATAAATAACTGAAACAGCATTCATTCACTAAATCTGAAGGCATTTTCTTACATCAGTTCAGCACCTGTCTCTAAGCTTTGCAAATGGGACAGAAAGCACGGAAAAAACGACTTCAACAAAACACAAAGTTGCTCACTCTATTTCCTAGCATCTTGTGCCTCCCACCCAGCATTAAGCTGCAACATAAACACACCACTGTTGTGCTCCAGAAAAATATGAAAACACGCACACAGTGAAGAGACAGTTAAGTCAGTTTCACTCCAGATCAAAGACTTGGGGAAAAAAAAAAAAAAATCAGTCCTACCAGATTTTGAGTTCACCCATAAAGAGGACGTGTTACATGCTAACATATGTAACACATATAACACATTCTTCCCACTGCTCCAAAATTAAACACTAACACTAACATGTTCCTTAGGTGCATGAAAAAGACAAGAGGAAATTAAGCATATTAGATACTTGCTAGCAAAGACGGACATATCCTGACCTCCCAGAACAAACTATATTTACAGCATCCTGATGGGAAGTGCAGAACTTGCATATGCTTCGCGTCCCATCTCTTTGGGTTAGTTACTGTGAAAGACAGAAAATCAACTTTACAGTAATTAAAAGTTTTTTCAAGTTTAAAGAAACATTTGTCTATAACACCTTTACGGCCTAGAACTTGGAGACTGGGAACTCTTATTTTGTGTTAAGGCATTTTTGTTTGCTTTGAGCTTTTTTTTTAAATTGTAAAACAAGCTAGGAGAAGTGATAGTGTTTAAGTTTGTGAAGAATGCTTTAACTTATTTTATTTTATACTAAAAAGTCTAATCTAAGATTGTAGTATGAACCCGGGAACACCAGCAGCAACATTTACCAGATACATTTCCCTGGAGTCAGTAACCAATCATTCAGCAAATCCTGAAATATGATGCATGTCCATGGGAAGGAAAAGAAGTCACAGTTCTGTCGCAGTTATAAAAGAAGCCTGTCACAGTTATAAAAGAAAGAGCACCTTTTCATTCCCACAGAGGAGAACAGTAATTTTGTATCACATAGAGCAAGGCCAGGAGTGAAGAGCACTCTCAATTTTCTGATGTACCAACTAAGAGCACTAAGACAAAACCATGTGACAGAATCATGGAATTATCCATCAAGCCACCCCGCACTCCTCCTATAAAAACTGAATGAATTAGGAGGAAGTGAGAAAGGGTGGAGCTGGCAGTCATATTTAAACAAATGGAACAGCAGTTTGTAATCACATCCAACTGGAGAAACTGAACACAAGTTTAAATTTCAAGATCAATTTCCATTCTTAAAGACTTACTTTGGAGCTTCCCTTATATGTGATGATGGATAACACTGATCTGTGACTTTGATAATAAACCAAGAGTTCAATTCCACAGAAGCAGATGGTATAACTACAAAGAAAGGGCACTTCCAAAATAAAAAAGCAGGATTAAAAGGATAGAATTTACTACTGACATATGCCAATTTTATAACTGACAATGGTAAAAACGGATACTGCACGGAATAAATAAGAAATTATTGAAAGGGAAAAGCGCTTCTAAATAATCATCCAATTTAATTTTTTTATGGAAAAGTCACACACCAAGGATAAAAACTACAAAGGAAAAGGCTAAATATTTGGAGGCACAAACTTCTAAATCAATTTTTAAGTGTATTTAACTTCTTGTCTGTTGCTGTATTTAAGAATCTTCAAGTGAAGAACATTTAGAGCTACAGAGCTAAGCCCCAGTGCTGTATAAACATCAATGCCCCTTTAAATAAGGTAAGTAGCCTTCTGAGCCAAGACTAAAGCAGGGCTGCAGTCTTCCAATAGCCTGTCCTTTTTGTCAGAAACCTGACATCCTCTTTCGTGAAAGTTAATCATGCTTGCACATGACTTACAAGACAATATTCTGACTGCAAAACCCACTCAAAATTGTCAATGTGATAAGAATCATTTAGTATCAAACAAGTGATTGCTCATAAATAATTACCCTGCTTACCAAAAATATTGCAAATAACCTCACTTTTTGGCTTTTTCCTCAGTTTTCTGAGGAACTTAGCCAAGTCTGACAAAAGCAGTCTGAACTTTCACAGAGAAAAACAGAGAAGCTGTACCTCACCTCCTGTACCTCACCAGCTTGGCACACAATACTGAAAAGCAGCTTTGTTTTTTACATGCTTCTATTTCTCACATTTCTGTCAAATCTGCCTAATTCTATTTCTAGCTCACTAAGGAATTCTACAAGTTTAAGACTATTCAAAGACTGTCTTCACAAAGCAAGGCCTTAATATTTAGAAACTTCCACAAGAAGTCCAGGAATTAAAAGAATAAAGGACTGCCAGAAAGCCTATCAAGGTTATAGACTAATTTTAAAAAAATACTACAATGTTACATTTTATGTTCTACTTACAAAGACACTAGCTCCTAAAATCCTGAAAGTATGTGACATAATGCAGAAGATAACTCTGACAGCAGAGTTATGAGAAAACTTAAAAAAGACTCCAATATTCAGATGGGCTTTTAAATTAACCTTCTAACCTATATGTGTGTGTGTGTATAAACATAACTGTATCTTAACTCCCTACATTATCCAGTATAGTTGCCATAGCTTCAGGAACAACATATTTATAGAGATTGATGAAAGAATGTAAGCCTTTGAAGCAATTTCATTTTGAGGAGAATATGGTAAGAATATGGGAGAATACAGGTTATTTTTTGTTCTGATACAAGCCCTACAAGTATTTTGTGTAAACCTGCAGATTTTCTTCAATGAAACCCAAAGACTTCGTTTAGAGTACTTACTAATTATATGGACTCTACATAACATTATCTGATCTTATATTTCACACAATATAAACAAAGAACTAGTCTGCCTCTAGTGCAAGATTCCTTCTATTACCAGAACTGCAGGAATCCTGATTAACCTAATGTATGGATAAATACAGTAAAACCTAACTATAGGTTTACAATTTATTCCAATTGTTTCCTCTCTCCAAACATCACCTAAATGAAAACAACTTTAAAGTGGTTGAGCAGCAAGACAGTTAAACATAATTTATAAAAATATTCCCTGTCAACACTTTAAAATACAGAACTGGATTGAATCCATTTTAAATCCATGGTTCCAGACTGCCTGAATTGTTAAAAAGACCAAATGTATGTGCATTACTTGGGCTGTGTTCGTATATGAAATTTTGAATATGAAATGGAAAAGATAAGCGTTACATTTTTGAATATAAAGCAATGCAATACAATATGATTACATGATATATATATATATATGAAGTATTCTAGGGCATGTTTAGATTTTTTTTGCTTTTATTAAAAAAAAATAAATTAAGTTTATGGCTCTACTGAGAAGGCACTACCAGAAACTGAAAAAGTTTCCCCAATAGGTAGTTTAATCCACCACTGGAATAGCTCACTCTTCCTAGCAGCCTGCACTATCGCAATGAAAACTTGCAAAAAACTCGAGAGCCCTTTTTCCTAGGAGATGATACCAATCACCACTGGAACACCAACTCTCGGCGAAGGGGAAGGAGTCCGACCTCTCCTGCCGCCGCTCACTCCCCAGGCTGCGGGCGGTCGGTGTCCCTCGGCCGGGCTGCGACTCCCCGGGCAGTGTCCCGGTGCACCAGCCTTCCTGCTGGAGCGGAACCGGGAGAGGGAGGGAGAGAGGGAAGGCAGAGGGATGGACACGGAACTTCTGCGGGACTTCCAGCCGTCTGACAGACACTTTCCCCCGGCGGCGCTGCCCCCGCTCCCCGGGCCCGGCGGTACTCACTGGTTGGTGGGGGGCGCGTTGAGCGGGATGGCCACCTCCTCCTCCTCGTACTCCGGCCCGTCCAGCGAGTCCCCTTCGTCCACTGTCCCCAGCCCCCCACCCAAGGGGGGCGGCGGCGGCGGCAGCGGGGGGAAGCCGACGGTGCCGGGATCAGCGGCGGGAGGGGCGGGCCCCGAGCCCAGCTCCAGCAGCCCCAGCACGGAGCACAAAGTCGGCCCGCCTGGGGGGCCGCCGCCGGCAGGGAAGGGGCCCTGCGGCCCCGGTGCCTTGCCCCGGCACGCGGCGAGGCACTGCCCCGGCTCCCCGGCCGCCCCGGCCCCCGCCGGCCCGGCCGCAGCGCCAGGGCCACCCTCCTCCCCCGCGGCCTCGGCCGCCATCATGGTGAGCCTCGCCCCCCGCGCTGGCCGCCGCACGCTGGGGAGGAGGCGACAAAGGGGCCCCGGCCCCCCGCCCCCGCCCCGCGCCCCGCCCCGGCGGGGAGCGGAGCCGGGACGCGGCCGAAACTTCCCGGCGCAGTCGGGCCGGGAACAATGCCCAGCCGGGCGGGGGCTGGGCCGCTCCGAGCGCCCCGCGCGCTGCCTCGGCCCGCGCCCGCCCCGCGGAAGCGCCGCCCGCCCCCCCCGCAGCTGCGCGCCTGCGCGCCTGCGCGGGCCATCGGCGCCTGCGCGCGTGGCGGGTCCGGCGGGGCCGTGAGGGAGCGGGAGAGGGAGTGGGGAGGGCGGCGGGGCCGTCCGGGAACAAAGGGAGCGACCCGCGGCAGAGGGTCGGGAACGCGTGGGGCTGCGAGGAAATTCAGCACTGCAGCGGCTGCCTGCGTGTGGGGGCCAAGCTGCTTGGGGGTTTGAAAAGAATCGCAGAATAATCAAGTCTGGGAGAGACCTCTGAGACCATCAAGTCCAACGTCAGCCCAGCACTGTCAGTGCAACCCCTAAAGCACTGAGCCACATCACCCAGCGCCAGATCCTGACACCTCCTGAACACCACCAGGACTCCAGTCCGGTGACTCCACCTGGGCAACCTATTCCAATGCCTGACCACACTAACTGCGAAAATTTAATATTTAATGTTAATAATCTTAATCTCCCTTGTATCAGTTTGAGTTCGTTTCCTCTGGTCCCCTCACTGCAGGCATGGCAGGAGAGACCGGCCCCCACCTCACCGCAGCCTCTGTTCAGGTGCCAGATATGACAAGAGCGAATGGCCTCTACTTGCACCAGGGGAGGATCAGGCAGGCTACGAGGAAAAATTTTCATTATTGAAAGCATGATCAAGCATTAGAACAGGCTGCCCAGGGTCGTGATGGAATCATCATCCCTGGAAGTATTCAAAAGCCGTGTCTATCTGGTGCCTGGCAATGTGTTTTAATACTGAACCTGTCAGTGTTAGATTAATGGTTGGACTACCACGGTCTTGGTGGTATTTTCCAACCTTACTTGATTCTATTATACCATTCTAACAGTAAAAAAAAAAAAAAACAAAAAAAAAACAAGGAAAGGCCCCCTAGAGTCTACAAGGTACTGTTTACTGTTACCTTGTTTACCTTGTAAGAGCTGTGACTCCGTTGCTATTAAATGGTGCTTACTCTGCACTTTCCTGAAATTGTAATCTTTTTCATGTTACTGAAGCCTGCAAGCTCTCACTACACACTCCCTTTCGCCAAACTTATCTTCATAATCAATAATTTTTCTCCCTTAAGTGGGTTTACGTATCACCTTCAATTCACATCTAAGTTCCTCTTGGGTCAAAAAGACATCATGTGATTGCCATTACCAGGCAATACAATATGTATATATATTTTCATTTTAGTTTTTCCCAGTGTTAAAAGAACTGACAAATAGCAGCACGTTGACACTTACATGTCTCTCTATAGTTCTCAGAAGGCATCTAAATATTCAGGTTTTCAAAGCTTTGCATTACCCAAAAGTATTAAGTGAATTTTTCCTGAGGCCACTAAAACAAACTACTGCTCCCACTTTCACAGCTCTCCAGCCAACCTCATTTTATCTGCTGAAATTGTCTCATATCTTGCCTTCTAAAGGCAGACTCTGCTTCCAGTTCTGTGAGATCTGTAGAATTACGCTGAGTTTGTGCCCAGGGTCAGTGAAAGGAGAAGTTTGCTTTAGCCCCAAGTTTACAGAATCAAAACACATCCCTTTGCTGCTGCTTTTCTGTTTTAAGAAATTGTAATTTCAAAGAATGTTGTAGCCTGCTCTCTCTGTGGGTTCCTCTTTACTGCTGTTTGCTTTCCCTCACAGATTTCTAAACAAAATGATTTTAACACAGCCTTGTCACTGCTTAGTAGCAATATGCCTAAATATAGAAGTGCACTGTAAATATTTATAAGACTCTCTTTATGAGGCAAGCTTTCTTAAGTGCCTTCCAGGGCAGCAGCATGTGGATGAGGGTGTGCAGACTAGAAGGACAGCTGTGCTAAGAATTTCACACAGGAGGGAGTGATGTGGCTGCAGCACTTCTTCAGGAGGTTTTCTTTGGGGAGAACAATTTTAAATTTGGCAAGGATTCCACAGAAAGATAGCTCCTAGTAAGATCAGCCAAGCTGTTGCCTTTCTGCCCCTGACACGCCATTTCTGTTCACTTTTCAGGCAACGTTGCCATCTCGAGTTGCTTGGCACTGCAGGTTGTACACATCACTCCGTGTCACCTTTTTGGAATCATAGAATAGCTCGGTTTGGAAGGGATCTCCTCTACCTGTGCATGGTTTATTTCCACTTTTCCAAAGTGTTATCCTATCTCAGAAATAAATAGCAACAGAGGAATTTTCAATCTTTCTTTTGTAGGGTGGGGTGATAAGAAAGCAGCCTTCCTGTAATGAAGAACCTGGTATGCTCCAGCTGTTCCAGTTCTTCCCCTTATACCCCCACAGCTGTATAATGAACAGTTACAGTGAGAGATGTTTCTTCCTACCTGCATAGCTGTCATGCCACATATATTGCTGAAGAGGTGGAAAGGTGGGCGGAATTTGGGCAAGAACTTGAATACTGATATTTTTATTTCCTGTGACTCAAATTCTTTACTTCCATCATGTTTATATTTTCTTTTTATTGAATAAATCTGGCTGTGTTACCAGACAGATTATTATAAGGTAATAATAGAACAATCATCATCACTGTATGCATATTTAATTTTGTGTCTGTGCTGTCATTTTTCTCATGCTTATTAGAATTAGAAACTTTTGTTTGCATTGCATCTCTGAATAGATTAGCAACAATAAGTTACTTATAATATATTAGCATTATTTTAACAGTTAAACAGTTTTCAAATGGTATTTTTGGTTAATGACTTTTTTATTATTATTGCTTTTCAAGAACATTTTTGTGACATGAGAAATCATCACTCTCAAACTCCAAACTCTTCCATAACCTTTTGTCCCTTATAATTTTGCTCCTAAATAGTTTGTATCCTTTCAAATAAATGTTTAAGCTGGAGATGAGTTAAGCACAAATAAAAGATTTTACTAATAAAAGTTATATCCTACCTTGAGAGTCAGTATGTTTATAAATTTGAAATGCATTAAGAAAATGCTGATGGATCAGTACCTTTATTTTTGTCTCATAAGCAGTTGCAAAAATATATGGTCTTGCACGGCTCTGGGTTGGCGCTTGTCTCAATTTAAATGAGACAAGGGTCTTTTGCTGGGGATGGGCTAGGAGAAAAGACTCAAACCTCTCTTTCTAAGCAATTATAAATCCAAAATTAAGAGCCTCCAATTGAAGGAAAACAAATTATGGAAAAGGGAAAATAACAGCCCTTTATTAAAAGGTATATGTGTATTAACAGAAACACGAAAAAAAAAACCAAGTAAAACAACCAAACAACACTCCTATACTCACAAATAACCCCTTCAAAAACAAACCGATAAACTGGCAAAAAGAAGAGTAAAACAGTTCAATTTTTTGCACCCTTTGGTGCAATTCCAACCACAGTCAGCAGGGGCGCCGTCGGGTCACCGGAGATGCAGAACTTGTAATGTCCTGTACCATACAACAGGGGGCGCTGTTGGGTCACTGGAAGTGCAGAACTTGTAGTGTCCAGTGCCCGTCACCAGGCGGCGCTGTGGGATCCCTGGTCACTGCCACGTGGGATGGGGGAAAAACAATACCCTCCTGGTATGTCAGAGGGAAAGAAAAAAAACAAAAAAAACACAACTCATTTTCCCTTCACACACTGGGAAAGGAGAGAGGGAATAGGGGGGAGGGGGGAAGAAAAAAGACAGCAATAAAACAGAAAGTTCTCCCAATGGAATAAAACTCACGAACTTCAGCTGGTTAGGATTTCGTTTTAAGCCGGGCCTGAAGCCAGCAACAGCTGAGCAGAGAGCAGCAGCAAACTCCCCTCTGATGGGAAAAGAGAAAAAACAACCAGGCAGCGTCTGCAGCTCGCAGCAGGCTCCACTCAGGGCAGAGAGCTGAGCTGACACACAGCCCCACCTCCCCACCTCCCTCCAGCCACACAGTCGCCCCCCCCCCCCCCAACTCCTCCCCCTTCGTTGTCTAGGAGACTAATCTCTCGGCCATTAGTGGACCAGGCCGATTCTTTTGTTCACCTGATAGCTACCTGATGGCCTACACACAAAGCACACATGGCAGGGGGAAGGGAAAGAAAAATTCCCTGCTAAAATCAGAACTATGACAGTGCTAACTTGGAGTTGTCAGTGTTGTGTCTTATGACAAACCTAAAAATTCAATATTTAGTCTAGAGAGTAGATGAAACTGGTCAATAAAGTGAAACCCAAAGGTACTGCAAGTTGCCACCCATAAACCTTTTGTGTGTTGTAGTTTAAAAAAAAAAAAACAAAACAACAGAGGTAAGTTGCAGTCACAGAGGTGGTGGCATACTATTTTAGCACACAGGAGGCAAGTGGAAGCACACTTAAGAATATTTATTTTATTTGCTTTGAAAAGCTTCTTGTGATTTGCTCTTATGTGATTTTTCACAGATGACTTTGTTCTTATCGGTGTCTTATCTGACAGATTTTCTGCCCTTTTTTAGTACACAGTCATTAATTAAGCAGCACCAGAATTTTTCCTTTTTTATGGAGGTGAAGTTTATGTTGCTGTGTGCTGGTTTTAGCTGGGGTAGAGTTAATTTTCTTCACAGCGGGTGGTATGGGGCTGTGTTTTTGTTTTGTGCTGAACATATAGAGATGTTTTTGTTATTGCTGAGGAGCACCTTCACAGGGACAAGGCCTTTTCTGCTTCTCATACTGCCGTGGTGGCAAGGAAGTTGGGAGTGCATGTGAGCCTGGGAGGAGACACACCCAGCACAGGTGACCCCAACTGACCAAAGGGATATTCCAGACAATAGGACATCATGCTCAGTATATGAAGTGGGGGAAAGAAGGAGGAAGGGGGGACATTTGAAGTGATGGTGTTTGTCGTCCCAAGCCACCATTACAAGTGATGGGGCCCTGCTCTCCTGGAGATGGCTGAACACCTGCCTGTCCATGGGAAGCAGTGAATGAATTCCTTGTTTTGCTTTGCTTATGTTGACAGCTTTTGCTCTCCTTATTAAACCATCTGTATCTCAACCCACTAGCCTTCCAGCTTTTACCCTTCTGATTCTCTCCCCAGTCTCCTTGGTGAAGAAGTAAGCGAGGGGGAGCTGTATGGGGCTTGGCTGGCTGGGGTTCAACCACAAGACCCTCTGAGGCCAACACCCCTTTAACTTCAGTAGCATGGAAACAAGTGCTAAGTGATTGCTCTGTCCATCTTATTTAGGCTGTGATCCTTGTATTAAAATTCCATATGACTGCCTATATTTAAATGTGAGAGAAACCTGGCTATTTAGACTTACCTATATTTATAATTTATGCATTCACAAAAAGCACCTTTGGATTCTCTCCTGAGCCTGTAAATATTGATTCCATGTATAGATACACTGAAAATCATGTTGCTTTTTAAGCAACACTAAAAGTATCTCCATTTTTGGAAGCTGATTTGTTAGTTACTGAGTTTTTTCCATAAGAAGAAACGAAAAAATTAGTTACAACGAATTAACAACTTAATTCTGAATTTAAAAATATTGTGCATATAATGATTCTCCTTTGGCTGATTACTGCTGACTTACATGAAGGTTCTCAGTAACAAAGGACCTTAGGCTTCTGTAGCTGTTGATGGACAAAAATTTACACGTTGACAAACATCTTTGTATTTTTTCAGCTGTTTAAGTATCCTTTGCATGTTTATATGGGTGCCCTACAGGAGCCAGGGAAAGGAAAAAAAACCTAATAAGAATGGACAAACAGGAAAATTTAAATACTATTTCTAGATGTAGCTGCAATATAGATATTAAGTAGTTACATATTGTTTTTTCCATGAATATTTCCGTAATGGAGGTCATGAAATAATAAAAACGGAAATTATTTTGAATTTTAAAATTTAAAATGTTGAGTAAGTTTTCCAGTTACCAGAAAAAAAATCAACTATTTTTAATCTATATTTTAAAATTAACATCTTTATGAATTGTGCCATTGAAAACTGAAAGTCAGGAAAGAAAATACTGTGTCATGCAACAGACATTTGTTTATCTAAGGTGTAGCTGGATCTGATTTCATCGACATCAGATCTGTGTGAAGCCAATGACGTTTTAAAATGCCTGCTCACATGGTGATAGCAAAATTTCCATATACACTTAACAATTGTATAGAAACTAATATTTGCATGAGAGAGATATAAAATATATTTCTAAATTTAGTAATTGTGTCTGAGGTCATATTTACACATCTAAAGCACCCATTCTGTGTAAGAAGTTTCACAGTTCCTTATGAATATACTACCATGAAAGAAGTTCCTTCAGGTGTCACACTGGGATAGTTTAGGTGTCCTATTCTTCTATTTACAGGTTAGTTCCTATATATCCTCCATCCTAGAATGAATTTTTCCATTAATATGTTTCTCAATTAGAAAGAAGAAAGAAACTGTTAAAATCCAATATGCTAAACCCAATTCTTAGCTATTTTTTGTTATAGGATTCTATGACTTAATAAACAGTGAATTAATCTAACTGCGAAATTTAACAATGAAGTGCTGTGGTTTATATTATGGGGTTGCCCAGACTCCTAAACTTCTTGACCTTTTAATGTGTTAATCTAAACATATACTTCTCAGATAGTCCACTTACTACTCTTTCCATTACTAGTATGTTTATTACTTGTGATAGAATTTACTTGTATGAAGCAATTTGTTCAAGCTAGTTATATCTTTGTTGTTGACTTTGACATCAGTTCCAAAGTAAGAAAATACCAGGAGTAGGAACATTTGTAGTTCACAGTTTTAAGGGATGCTGGAACTCATTCTAGAATAACCTGAACATGCTCACAGTGATTACTCAATTTTAATTTACTGTGGATCAAATTCTAAAAAGTATTAAACAAGAAATTACTAGGTGTCATCTCACTATTCCATTTAAGTCAGAGATACCTGAGGATTTAATGGTGACAGTGAAACCACTGCTGAACCTAATTGCTTTGAAAGAGAAAGAAGTCTGATATATGTGCTTCAGCATGACATTCAGGATAAGTAGGAAAATGGGAGGTTTGAATATTGCATCTCATGTATGGCATTTGCTACATGAGGACAATTATTGTAGCAGGAGTTATCAGTTAGTTATAAATAATACTTATTTCACTTGACATTTAAATGATAACTTATGCAAAAAGTTTAAAGAATTTTTAAAAAAATCTAGGATTTTCCAAGAGGGGCTCTATGTAGTTAGTGCATTTGCTGCTTTTTAAGCTCCTGTGAATAGCTTTGCAACCTTCATTGATACAGCACAATTTGCAAGGATAACCATTTCCTCAAAATCAGCACTGACACATTCATTTTTCTATTTGTATGCATGTGAAACAGAGAAAGGTGAACTGTTTGGAGAGGTACATCAATCACAGAGTATTGATATGAATACACAAGGCTTTGGCTCTATTCTGGAAATTGTGCTGTGTAAACAGCAGTATATATGTAGAATTTATAATCACAGCAGGGTTTAGTGCAGTGAATAAAAAGTCAGGGAAGGCTAAATACCAGTATCCTTCTAACTAATGAGAAATTGCAGTGTACATGATAAAATGGAGCTTGTGAAACAGGGATGCATACATATCTCTGTAGGATTCTGAGACTACTGCCCTGTCATTTAAAATCTGGTTTTCCCTCTAGGGAGAGATCTCTAGCAGCAGATCAGCTTGTGTTATATCTGCACAAGAAGTCAAAGTGCCCCTTCTCACTGACAACGTTTCTTAACGTTGGTGCTTCTGAGGTTTTCTGTATGAGCAGGGGAGTTGTGGACTGGCAGATCACATACTACAGTAGCCTCCTACCGTTAATTCTCTTGCCTTTGAATGTCTGGTTATTCCATGCCTCAGTTAAAGCAGATGACAACTGAAAAAGTTATGGGTAGTGCAAAAGATACTATTCCAACTCTACAACTGAACTCACATTTCTGTTACTCAGATTTCCTCTGGATAATTTATTCTTGTGGGAATGAAAAGTAATTTGCATCAACATAAATTTGTTTAGTTACAACTGTGCCAAACTTTCTAGCAATTCTGCATTTGTCTTCCTCCTTTACTTTCTCACCCTTTCAACCACTTTACTGTCCTAACCAGCCAATCCACCTATTGGCATCACCTCTGTTTCCCAGGGAAAAGAGTACCAGAACAACAGGAATGCCTGACATGATCTGAATGACAGAATCTGGCCATATTCTGCCTTTTTCTATCCCTCAGTTTTGATACCAGCACAGCTAGAAAATAAACTACTTTCATTAAACCTTTACTGTACCTCTTGACCTAAGTTAAGATTATAGATCATATCAGAGTCTAGGAAGAAATTAAAGCAAATCCTGCAGGTACAGAAAATAGAGCATATTTGAGAGTAGTAGCATGTCAGCAGAGAAGCAAGGCCTGACATGAATTGCTATGCAGTGCTATAGTGAAAGTAGTGTACAAGCAATTCCTTAAACAGCAATTTCTTATGAATCTCTGCCATTCAGTTCTGTGAATCTGTGCCTCCCACAACTTCCACAAGATCACCATCTCCTTTTCCTTCTCTAAATACTGACTGCAAAGGAGAGAGAATAAGATGTAGGGGACTCTGGACTACTAGTGAACTCTTTGAAAGCTGCATGTAGACTTGAGTTTTTTCTCTCAGAGGCAGAAGGAAGGAGAAGTGGCTTTTAGGAGTCCTTCCACCTTGCCTTAACTTCCCTATAATTTGTGGAAAAGTGATTACCTCCAAGTCCTGGTGAAGACTGGGTCAGCATTGGGCCATTAGGTTCAGAAGCTATTGGAGGAGTCATACATTTTCACACACACATACAGCATGATCATATATTCTTGGGGAACAAGGCTAAAAATGATTGCCTGTCAAATGTTATAGATAGTATTATTGGCTTATGCAGCACCTGCAGGTTTTTAATCATGGAAGAAATTACTTCTGTTATCTGCTGTAACTTACCCAAAACATTTTTTCAGTAAGTAAAATCTTAGTAAGTTACCTTTTAGTAGCACCAGTTTTAGGCTATTTTAATCAAAAGAAATTCCCATCTGCATTTGTTTAGCTTACTGAAAAGCTTCTGGAGCAATATGAAAAATTCATATCAGTGTTGTGTCACATGGAGAATTTTACATGTTAACAATGGCTTAAGAGCCTAAATTGCTGAAACTCATTGAAAAACAACAGTCCTGGTTACATACACTTTAAACCAGTCACAGGATACAAGATACCATATTTTAGATGTTAAAAATGCCATGTTAAAGCTGTAGAAGCTGCCTATCACCATATTCCTAAATATGCAAATATGCCTTCCAGCAACCCAGAAAATAAGCACTCTATACAAAGGGCCAATATGGGCACACACCTGGAAGGAGGGTTGCTCAGCTGTGTCATGAAATCCATTAGCACTTTGTTCACTGTCAACAGAAGGGGAAGCAGGGAGATGGGAACCACATTTCTCTGAGTTTTACTTTTGTAGCTTTGCTTGTATTTTTTTGTCATGTCTTCCTTAGCCTTCATAAAGAGTGATTTATTTCCTTTGCTGTTTCATTGCATGGATTAGCAAAATATCTCAACATTAAGAATCATGTAGAATGATTAAAAAAACAAGCCTCAGAAGGAAAACTGCCCTTAACTCAATACCATGATCTAATTATCTTTTAATTGAAAGATGGCACCCAAGATCTGTGCCACTTTTGTTCTTATCATTATTTTAAATGAAGAACAGCATATCTGTAATCAAATATTTCCAATATGGCATATAGGCTGTACTCAGCTAATAGCAATATCCCTGAGATAGGTGGTTCCACAGCATATTTTTAAAGTACATAGAAAGAGAGGTAGAAAGAGATTTACCTCCAATATTTAAAAACAAACAAATAAAACAAACAAAAGAACCAAACAACCCAAGAAAGGTTCTGGGAAGACAGAAGTTGTGCTAACATTCTTCAGTCTTTAGTGTTATGGAAATTTAATATTACAGACTGTTGTCCAAATCCTGAAAAGCACTAATGTTAGCTGCAGCTCATTTGTTTTATAAAAGCAACAGCATAATAAAAAAGGCTAATAGAACTACTGAAAACTTAGAAGAATGTGAAAAGTTAGCTCAGTAATTCACAGAATCATAGAACCCCGGAATGTTTAAGGTTGAAAGGGAACTCAAAGACCATCTCATTCCAACTGCTTGCCATGGGGAAGGGACACCTTCCCCTAGATCTGGTTGCTCCAAGCCCTGTCCAACCTGGCCTTGAACACTTCCAGGGATGAAGCAACCACAGCTTCCTGGGCAACCTGTTCCTGTGCCTCAGAACCCTCACAGGGAAAAATTTTACTTAATATTTAGTCTAACCCTGTTCATTGACAATTTAAAGCCATTCCCCCTGGTCCTGTCACTCCATATCCTTGTCAAAAGTCTCTCTCCAGCTCTTTGGAAGTCCCTTTAGGTACTGGAAAGAACTCTAAGGTGTGCCCAGAGCCTTCTCTTCTCCAGGCAGGACAATCCCAACTGTCTCAGCCAGTCTCCATAGCAGAGGAGCTCCAGCTCTCTGACCATCTTTGTGGTCTCCTCTGGACTAGCTCCAAAAGGCCCACATCATTCTTTCAACAGAGACCTCAGAGCTGGACACCGTACTACAGGTGGGGTCTTGCCAGAGCAGAGAGGGAGAGTCAAAGGCTGGTGAGGAGGGGTTTGTCTGCTCAGTGCACAGGACACCCTCAGGCCCTGATAATGAGGGGAAGGGAATGAATACATAATCTACTCGGTCACAGAATGTGGCTGCTTGTCTCATAAAATTGTTAGCTATGCTGACCATGTAAACAGGGGGTACTGATGACATGCAGGTAAATCCTGTTGTTGATGTTTGTGGTCCATGGGGCCACATCCCACCATTTTCCTCACTGGAATTCTGATTCAGTCACAGCAGCCTGACAGGCATGTTAACTCTACAGAAAAATGTTATAGGAAATAAATGCCATAAACACACATCACAGTGTAAAACTGTGAATACGTTTGAAAAAAAGCATGCTTATTTTCTGAAGCAGGTACACAGTCATGCTCCTGACTGGCCAAGAGAAAACTGCCATAGAAAACAGTTTTCAGCTCTGCAAATTTTTCTACTTTTCTTCTCAGATATCATGTGGGACTGATCATACACATTCTCATTTTTCAAGGCAGGTATTGCTTGCTGCATTGAGACTCCTGATTACACGTGCTGTTTACCCATCAGTTTCCCAAGAACATATCTCTATCATCCTGCTGCTCATTTTGTGACAGTTAATTTTTTTCTAATGTGATAGAAGGTTCCATCTACCATACTACTTGAAGACAGGCAAAGAGCTCTGCATGAGTGAAAGGATGCCAACATAATTTGTTTCCAAAGTACAATTTTGCTGACTATCCAGTCTTTTTCCGTTACAGTAAAGAGGTGAGAATGCTGTGAAATTTCGAATTATGGAGCTTTTAGGCTGACCTGCAATAATGCTAATGAAACTTAAAAAAGCAATGAGGCTTTAGAACACACTGAAGAATTGTACCTTAGTATAAAAGAGTTCATACATAAACTCATCTGTTTGGTTGGACTAGGACAGCTAGGATCAAAGGCTGGCATTACTATTAATATCTTTAAGTATTCCTCCAAGTATACTAAGACTTCCAGTGGAAGAAAAAATGGGGAGAAAAAGATGGGGAAAAATTTGAAGTTTTTACTGAATAGAAATACTATAAATGTTTTGGTTCAGTTAATAGTCTAATTTACTATCATAACATAGCTGATATATGCCTGTAATCTCTTTTTAATTGTCAGACTGGAAAGCAGACAATAAAGTAATTTCACTGCCATGCAGTTGGATAGAGTATTAATATCTCTTCTCTGTGGATTATATATAAAGCTGAGTATGTAGGCAGAATTCACAGAATTACTTAAAAATCTATGCAATGTGTCAGGTTCATGGATGATGCTTTCAATAAAGCTCTTTCCATGCGTAAATGGACTGATTCAAATAATGCACAGACCACCAGTCTCAACTGTTTTTTCCAGTTTCTCTAAAGTACAGAAAAATGTACAAAAAATGTCACCATCTCAAGTCACCTGCAATCCCCATATAACTCCTTCCACAATAGGAGAAGCAATCCATGTCAAAGAACTATAGTGTAATTCTTAGATTTGAATAATTTGGTTCCTCTAATTTAGAAGTTAGTATATAAACTACTTAATAATCAAAAGACAATTCTTATAATAATATATCTATTTCTCAGATGCTAATACACAGAAATTTGGAATAGGTTAATTTTGAGCATGAACTAATACAAAGTGATATGAGCATATAGTAACTTTTAAAAGCTATTTATACTTTTCATGTCTTATTTTTCAAATGTGGTTTATTTTTTCACTGATATAACTAATACTTTACACATACGCAAACTAGTAAAGCATACAAAGTGTTGCCTTACTCATTTCTGTCAGCACCATATTCCATTCTGTGCCAAAGATAAAAGGCAGGGGAATGCATCTAAGAAACTCTTGAGGGGTGATGGCCAATCAGCTATGAGAAACAGTTCACTAAAATCATATACTTGATGTGGGGTTAAACAATAGATGTTTCCATTTAAGCATGTTTCTAGATTGTCTTAGCATTTTTAGGATGTAATTTTTTTTTACTTATTCTAAGCAATCTCTTTTTTCCAGAACTGTTTCGCTCCACTCATAGAAATGCAAGATGAAGGGTGACCCAGAGATGCAGGTAGGATGTGTCATTCCTTAAAACCTATTTAGCTAAGATAAGGAACAAAGCCTTCTAATAATGTTCCAGTGCAGACCCATTCAATTTAGAAGAGTCATTTCAGTGGAACATCAGAGTTATGCAAAATGGGCAATACTGAACCATTTTAAAAGCTTCTGGGAGCATTTTCAAATCTTTAAGCTCTGGAACCGGGGATGGATATTGACTCACACTGGTTTTGACTGCTCACAATTCTGTCGCTTTTGAATAGAAATGTTTGTGTCCCTTCAAAATAGTTTGTTTCTGTTTTGAGTTTCATATTGCATAGCAAATACAATATGTTATCATAATGAAAAGGTTTGATCAGTCTGTTGAATTTTCTTTCTCAGAGAATTTGACAGAGCCAGGTTTTCATTCTGACTTAGAGCAAAGAATAATGTCAAAACCTCTATGTGTTTTAAGAAATGTTTCAAATTTTTTTGGATTTTCACTCAATATAGATAAAAACAGCATCATAGGCTCTCCCTCACATAAGCTGGTTTCAAAATGTTTGTTCAAATGGGGTCTGATGCACTACAGGCTTCTCTGTCTGCTGTAGTGAAAACCACAAATAATTGGACTCATGGTTACAGAGGATGTGTTATAGAATTGCTAATGCCCTCTGAATGTATAATTATTCCTTTTTTTTTTTTTTGTTTTATTTTGAGTGAAGATCAGCTTGTCTCTTATTCAGAGAATACAAACTGCTTGGTAGTATGCCATGAATATTTCTTCACACATGTCAAATTGGCTGACATTTACATAGAAACAAAAGAAGAGATGGTTGTGAGAGCAGGGATTGAAATAATCCAGAATAACTGTCTGAAAGAAAAAAATGTACAAATGTTCCATCTGAAGCACTATATCACAGCCTTTTCTTCAAAAAAACTGAATTCTTTGAGTGCAAGAACCTATACATCTGTAGTCACTTACTGGATAGAGGTATACCTGAACTATAAAAAAAAATAGCAAAACAGTTTATGTGAAAACATTCAAATCCTTTGCAGCAAAACATGATGCTAGAATCTGTAGAAATGTGCACCTAGGGACAGGCTAGATTCCCTAAAACCAATATGTAGCAGCTCTTGGATAAGTATGGTTATTTGAATAGCTGTGAGTACATTTTGAGCACAGCAGATGAGAAAGTAAATGAGGAGGAGATAACTGAGAAAGACAAAGAGGAGGCTGGATAAACTGCTTTATATTATATATCTTGGGTGACTAATGTCAAGTTATTTTTCTGCTTTTGGCAGTTAAAACTTAATTCTGGTTTTCTTTAAAAAAAACAACACTTCATGTTTAATCAGTGTGAAATATGGGAATAATTTTTAAAAATTAATAAATGTTACTGCAATTATTTAATATATGTTATAACGAACACATAAAATTTGGTTTTAAGCATTCTCACTTAGGAAAAAATCACACTGCACCAAAGCAAGAGTGTATTTGTTTCTCTTTAGATTTTGGCTACACTTTATATATATACTGTATATGCATATACACACTTCATATATATGGTTATACTTGGCTGTACCTCAATGGTACATGTCCATGGAGTAAAAAGGGGGAAGCTTTCATGATCAGAAGGTGGATGGGCTGATAGTAAAAGCTAGCAGAGACTTGTGTATAGTATTTATTTTAAGATTTTTTTTCAGCTGACTATCTGTCATTTGTCTGGCAGAACCATATCCCACACTGTCTGTCTGTAGTTTTAGAGGAAGTCATGACTAAAGCTACTGTGTTGACTCACTCCTTTATTTGGGAGTGTTCTTTAATCAGCTTTGAAATTCTCAGTAAAACCCAAAGCCTTCAATTGTCAGCTACTGTGCCATTGAACAAAGGCATTATTTTTCACTGAAAACCTCAGTAACTTTTTTTTTGTTATGCTTATCTTCCAGAAGAATGCCACTGTGTCTCACAGATGAGAGAATTAATGTTCTTTATATTTTCTCTCCCACTCAGTTTTAAAGGTAACAATAAAGGTTTTACATTTGTAGGTGAAAGACTGTAGCTGTTACATTTGTTTATATTTTACATTTACTGCAGTATGGGTATATTGTCATTATTTAGTGTTCCATTTGTCCAATACGAGCTAGTACTATAGAAAAGGGAGATGTTTGTTCACATAGATCCTTCTTCAAATAACTGTTTGATTGCTAATCAATCAAGATAGTGATTTTTCTTTCCATTTGTTGTCTTTCATGGGTTTACTCTGGTCTACCTCATTGCTCTTTAAAGGAAAAGCAAAAACAGTGGAAAAGAGGTCCTCTCTCTTGAAGTTCTTTATTTTGTGTATAATATTTATTTTCCTATGTATGTCTTTTAACCTTTAATTTTGTTTTACAGAATTGAAATATTGAAATATCAGTTCCTACAAAGAGCAAATCTAGCCATTCTGAGTGAAATATACCCAGCTTTGAACAAATGCAAGGGAACACCTAATGATTCTAGTGGTTTGCTTAACATGTGAGTTATCTACACCCGACTTTTCAGTTTCTGAAACGTGCCCTTGTCACCTCTAGAGAAAAACAAAACAAAAGAAAGAGGTAACATTTTGAAGCAAAATATCACAGAATCGCAGAATAGTTAGGGTTGGAAGGAAGCTCTGGAGATTATCTTGTCCAACTCCCTTGCCAAGGT
This sequence comes from Pyrocephalus nanus, assembly GCA_038380795.1. NCBI lineage: Eukaryota > Metazoa > Chordata > Aves > Passeriformes > Tyrannidae > Pyrocephalus > Pyrocephalus nanus. The sequence goes on along the minus strand of CM076263.1, from coordinate 48,536,062 downwards.
AGGTTCACAAGTGAGTTTTGAATGTCTTCAGAGACGGAGACTCCACAACCTCCCTAGGCAACGTGTTCCAGAGCTCTGCCACCCTCAGTGTAAAGAAGTTTGCCTCATGCTCAGGTGTCACTTCTTGTGTTATAGTTCGTGGCCATTGCTCTTCATCTCATCACTGGGCACCACTGAAAAGTGTCTGACACTATTCTCATGACACACACCTTTGAGACATTTATATGCTTTGATGAGATTCTTTCTCATTCTTGTCTTCTCCAGAAAAGAGGCCCAGTTCTCACAGTCTGTCCTTGTAAGAGGGATGCTCCAGACCCTCATTATCCTTGTGGCCCTGCACTGGATGCCCTCCAGTAGCTCATTATCTTGCATGATGGAAGCCAGAATTGAACATAATACTCAAGATGTGGCCTCACTCAATACGATATACTATGAATTATTGTAGATATTTGTTCCTTCCCCCACCCCCCAGTACTGTCATCTGACTTAACTGGAGTTATGTCAGTGATGGAATTGGTGCTTTGTCTCCAATTGTTTGACAGGAGGAGGCTGTTCCTTACAGCAATAGTAAAAGTAATCTTAAACAAGCCAAGAAACCTGTTGGGCAAATCAGGTAGGATAATTTCAGGATGAAATGACTGAATTAGCACTACTAGTTAATCTTCTTTACTACTAACACTGATAACAATAACAATAATAATAATAGCAACAAAAAATGGCAGGTGTGATAGTAGTTTCAAACTTCTTTTAATTTCATCCAGTATCCCTTCTCTCCCTTCTCTTTTAGTGTTTTCAATGTCTTAGCTGTCTTTTTTTATATCAAAGGTCCAATACAATTGAACAAACAAATAGTGCAGCCTTTGAATCCTCTTTCTGTATAACTTCCTGCCCAACCTTCCATGTAGGCATATAACTTCCTCTTCTAGAAAAGTGTTTCACACTTTTTGACCTACCTCATCTGCTTAAAATCTGATCCTTATCTTGTTTTTTTCTTAAACACTTGCCCATCTACCAGTCAAGAGATGTTAACATTGCTTCCTTTCCCTTTGTTATTTCAGAATTTGTGTGATTATTGCCATAGTTTTTGTGCAAGATAACACTGCAAGAGAAGATTTTTGAGAGCATAAAAAACTGGGTAGTTACAGTATTACTTTAAATGTTGCAGCCTAAAGGTGTAAGAAGTGTGAGCAGAATGTCAGCTGTCATTGAGGTTCATATCCCATGGGCATGTACTCAGCTTACAGATTTGGGATGGGTATTTTGCAGCTAAACCCAGAAACCAAAGTCAGGACCTGAAGTTTAAGAGATTCCAGAAGGTGGTGAACCCTGTGGTGCAATGCATTAAACAGTGAAAGTATAATTCCATTGTGAAACAAATGTGTTAAATCTCCATCAATAAATTATTCTCCGCACATAGTACTGTATTTCTTAAAGCAAGCAGTTAAGCTTAAGCATGGTCCCTCTGCTGAAAAGCCATGGAAGCAATATTCAGAGATGTTTGTCTCCCCAGACAGATTCTAGGAACAGAAGAGTTAAACAGAGCAGCTCCTTTCTTTGTGAGGAAGAATGTGAGCGAGACATTGCACTCTGCTTACTTCTTCATTTGTGCTTCTACTTAAAAGCCTCAAATGAAGAAACAGTAGACCAAAAGAAAAAGCACAAAGAGCTGATACAGCTGCTGCACAATGAAAGCATATTTCAATTTCTATGTATGGCATTCAGAGAGAAGAAAAAAAAAGACCTTGCATAGAATTTGATTATTTTGTGTAAAAATAATCAGCAATAACTCCCTGAAATTAAGATTTTGGTGTTACGAGGTTTTGATGGGGTTTTATGTTAATTTGTTTTTGTTCTGGGAAGATTTTTTTGAGTCAAAGGAATATTACTTTTACATTTTAGTAAATAAAATAGTGTTTGATGCAATGTGAAGTCTGAGATTTTATATAAATGTAATTTAGGGTATTCATACTTAGCCTTTCCTGTGAAGCTACTTTATTAATGGGACTAAATATCTTACATAAGCAAAAAATTCAATTTAATTGTTCACCTTCTTGCCACTGTCAAGTTAAGATCTATAAAGTAACATGCACCTGGTTCTATTTATTTATTTTTTAACTTTCCATTATCTGAGATTTTTTTGTTGAGTAATGAGCTAGAACTTGAGCCCTGAAGAACTTGTTATCAGTTCATTTAATATTTCTGAAACAGAAAAGATAAGGAAGTAAAAAGAAGTAATTTCTTCCCGGCCACTTGTGCTGAATTGATGTTAGTTTACCATTTTATTTGAATTAAATACTCTGGAAGTCCTGTTTTTTTGAAATTTTTTTTATTTTTTTATTTTTTTAAGTTAATTATTCCAGGGCTGTGTGTGGCACCCTCACCCCCTCTTTTCTCTCATATACTTCAGTGATGGTGTCTCTTTCTTTGTTACAGATAAAGGGAAGTTTTGCTGGCTTTATCTGAATTCCAGTGAGCTGGGCATCTACCTGAGTTTCCGTCCGATGCCTTCAGCTCTAACTACTCTCAGCTCATTTGGAGCTTCAGTTCAGCTGTGACATAAGAAACAAAAATATTTACTAACTCAAACCTTTAAGCTTTTATAATGTATGACATCAGTAATAATTAGCATCTCCTGGGCTATTGTTCATGTGTTTTGAGTGCATAGTCAAAAACAGTAAAGCAATTAGATATGTCCCCTATGTGAAAAGAATATAATAACTGATGGTTTTCTTTCTCCTATTTACAGACATAGTATTTTGCATTAGAAATGTACTGAGATATTTTGGAAGTGTTCAAGACCAGGTTGGATGAGGTTTGGAGTGACCTGGTCTAATGGATGGTGTCCCTGCCCATGACAGGGGTGTTGGAACTAGATGACCTTTGAGGTCACTTCCAACCCAGAGCATTCTGTGATTATATGATATAGCAGTGCTCTAGAAAGGCGGATACACAATAAAAGGCTGATAGAGCAGGTTAGTAATTAAAAATGCACTGAGGACATAGAACCTAGTTCTTAAAAATTACTTCCTCGTTTCATTTTTAGGTCTTCAGAAAGCTACTCAGAATGAGTACATGAATTAAAAAAAAGTGCACCCATGTGAAAAAAAAAAGGGTGCTTTCTTATCTAAGCCTAGCAAGCAAGATAATAAATTGTGTCACAGACCATTAGATGCATGACTCAATAATACCCATTTGTTTAATTGCTATATAAGTACCGAGGCAGATCAGAAAGAAATGGATGTTCAAAACCAAGAATATTGTCTGGAAGAGGACAAAGATTGAGGCAATCCTATGCTTAAAGACACTAATTTTTTATGAGATCTCAGAGCAACAGGACCAAGAAGATTTTCCCCTCAATATCTGTACAATTTCTGTACGATTCTCCCAGTTTCTGTACAATATCTCACACCATGCTGATCAACCTCAGTTATGTCACAGTGGAAGACCATAATAGTGCTACTTTCTATTTTACTCAAGGTAACACATTCTCGTGGAGCAATATTTGCTGTGCAACCACCCTTCATTGCTTGGCATAGATTTGGCAATCACAGTCAAACTGTTTATTGCTGCTCATCCTTTTCTGCTTTGTAGCAGTCTTCTCTTTTCTGTCATTCAATTACATTATTACTATCTGTAGTCTTACGTTTTATATATGACAATATTTGATCTTTGCTTCAGAGAGTAAGGTATGCTTGAAAATTGGGCATTCTTATGTAGCATATGAGATGAACAAAACCTGGATACTGCCCTTAAGTAGTTTATGGGAATATTACTCTGACTACTGTGAAGCAAATAGTTCTGTATGTGATCTTGCAAGTTTTAAACCAATGATATACTTTTAAATCTTTCGGCATACATTGTGCATTTGGACTTTGGTGATGTAAAATATGTAAATAGAAACAGCTTAGTAAAAGGTATCAGAGAAACATCAACCATGAGAACTTTGCTGCATAAAAATGAAGCATATGAAGGACACAAATTTTTCTATTATTAATGAAATGGGTTGCTTTGAACAAATGCAAGTAGGCAAGAGTAATAATGAAGTCATCAATTAAAAAGGGGCTTAAATGTAAAGCACAGTACTGCTGCACATGATGCTTTCCCCAAGCTGGGAACTAAAAAGGGATGATTCCGGTTCTGAAGAGAAATCATGAATGGTGTAGATAGGTTGGTTCATTCTCATAATAAAGGGAAGTGACATCATGCACATACTGCTTCAGTCTTCAGATATTTTCTTACCAAAAGAATCTGATCATATATTCTTGCATTGATATAATACCACCTCATTTACTTATAAATTCTTCTTCTTAATTCATAAGTGATAGATGGGTGGATCACAGCAAACTCATGCTTAAAACTGTTATTCACAGACAATCTCTGTGAGTGCTAATGCCATAATGAATAGGAAGAACCAATAAAAGGAAATGATTGCAGTCTTTTTGCAAAAAACAAAAAGGCATAAATAAAAGGAGACTGCCAGCATATCTAATCTTCCAGTAATGCCTTGGAAGGCAGGTGAGGACAGAAATCATCGTTCTGTTAGGACTATCTGAACTGGCTGCTGTATGGGAAATCAGAAGCCCAATGGGATGCTAGCTTGAAGTTTGCATTAAACTGACAGAGGGCAGGTTTAAGTTAGATATGAGGAAAAAATTCTTCCCCATGAGGGTGATGAGGCACTGGAACAGGTTGCCCAGAGAAGCTGTGGGTGCCCCATCCCTGGAAGTGTTCAAGGCTAGGTTGGACAGAGTTTAGAGCAATGTGGTGTAGTGGAAGGTGTCCCTGCCCATGGCAGGGTAGTGGAGCTGTATGATCTTTAAGGTCTCTTCCAACCCAGACCATTCTGTGATTTTATGTATCTACAAGAAACTGAAACATGAGCTCTGTCAGAGGAAGAACTGCACTGAAAGCTGCTAACGTAGATTCCAAGATTCAAACAAAGGAACTTGACTTCAAGGTCTATTAGATATGCTTGTGATCAATGATACATCATGATATATGTGTGCATACTTGTATGTATATACACACACACAGTAGCATTCATCTTATTTAGCTGTTGCTGTTTATCACAGGTGTCCTGTCCACTGCAGTTGGGCCACCTCTTTATAAAGTCAGTAGAGGCACTTAAGGGCCTCCAGTGTGTCATGTGATAAATGTCAAAGAGGAGGTGAATCACCCTTTGGAGGTCATCTGGTGAAAATAGAGGGCACTCATCCTAACTGGCTAAAGCAAGGTGAAGGGATTCTCACCTACTGTCTCCCTGATGCCTCAGAGCTTTTTGGGGTTTTTTAGCTTTTGTAGATTTTAGAAGGAGTAATGTAGTGAATGTAGATTTAATGTAGCTGTATTATATCCCTTATCCTTAACGTAGCAGTTACACGTACCCAACTCTGTACCCTATTCCATCTTAATCCCTCTAAATTCCGTTAGCGTGTTTAGTCTTCTTTTCAAGGTAGAACTGTAGAAAAACAACTGAAGGCCTGGACCAGAAGATATCACACAAACACAGCAACCTTCAAGCCCAGAACTTGGGAGGAACTCCAAGGACTGTGTGTGCTGTGAAGAAGATGAAGATGAGGAAGAAGGGGTCCCAAAGACCCCAAATCCAATTCCCGAAGGGGCAAATCAGAGGGGCAGAACCCGGTGTGGACAAATCTGGGATTGGATGGACCTTGTTATAAAATCATAGAACCACTGTCTAGAGGCATGCATGTCGTGTATTCCCTGGGCCTCTGGCCTGAGATTAAAGGAACTACTCTCTTTATCTTATTTCACTAAATTGGCCTGGAGTGTTTTTCTCCACGGTCTCTTAAGGCAATACACACAATCCAATTTGGTTGTCCTCACTATTAAAACAATACATCTTTCTTTTTTTTTTTCCCTCTATGTCTCCACCTTCAGTTTCCAGCCACGGAGTCTTATACAACATTGTGGGCTGTGTAAAAGATCTCTCTCCTATCCAGTTTTGGTTCACATCAACAGATTATATTGAAATTCTCACCTGAAACAATTAAGTGAATTGTAGTCCTATAATTGGGCACATTACTTTTCTTTGAGGTCTCTTACTTTTTTTCAGAACACACACAGCCCCAGTGCCACCATCAACAAATAAAATGTTACCATAATCTTCCCAATTTACATTTTCTTGTTTAAACACCCAGGAATCACAGTAAATCTTTCATTTTATAGCTGTGTTCTGGAAAGTCCACGTAGGATTATTCATCTGTCGTGACCAGCACGTCTGGCTAATGAAGGCTGGGGATGGTGGCTCCCAAAACCAGCAGGAAATTGGGGTGTCATGTCAGCTGACAGCCTAGTTCCCCACACCACACAGACATGTGGCAACAGCCCAGCACTCTGTGGCAAAGATAGGAACATGCATTTGGCTTTCTTTGGAAGTTGGGTGAAGCACACCTGGGTGTTTGCTCGTGTTCATATGACGGTAGGAGTGGGCTGTTTCTGTGTCAGAAGGAAGAAGTTGCCCGGCACCTGGATATGGCCACAGTGTTTGGATATTATCTGGAAAGACAGAGTTCATGGCAAAGGAACAAAATCCAGTTAAACGAAGAAAGAAATGTATCTAAAACTTGAGAGACCATTTCATTTGGGGGATATAGTACTTTTTTTTAGTCAAGAGGTGCTACCTATTTCTGAGTAACTTTCAAAAAGACCTAGGTTTTCCTTAGACTGTGTTGCATTTCAATGACAATGGCTTTACCATTTACCTAACAGTGAGTCATTAGAATTGACATGTCATTTGCACCACCTTTACAAAATCCTGTCAGAGAGTTTGTAGTTATTTTTGACACATTCAGACTCACCATGCTGGTAGAAATCAGATCATTTGACCTAATATGAACTTTTTTCTTTTCTATTATTAAACTATTTACTGTCATGATGTTTTGATGGAAGGAAAAGAAAGAAAATACCTTTTTTTTATAATGAAGTATGAATTAGGATTGTATAGCTGCAACAAAATGCAGAAAAAGCTTGTACATTGACTTCAGCAGGCTTTGAATCTTATCTTCAAATGTTACCAAGAGGCCATGTGAATAGATTCATCAATGGTGTCGAGTACTAGCACTCGCTATACAAAATTGGTCAAAGCTTCATCTCATAAGATCATTTGTCTTTGAGACCTTCTGTTTTGAGGATTGTTAGATTGCTTGAAGATTAGAATGTCATATTACAGAATGAGAAAATATTGCTCTGGATGAGGGTGAATCAACTCGTGTCCAGGTTAGTCACCAAGGAGCTGTCCCAGTGCAGTACAGTAATAAATGTAAAGCAGATCATCTTTCACTCTTTTGTTTTGTAAAAATATCAGAAATACTTATATTTTAAAGAGAACTGAAGTCAAGAAGCAGAAGCAAACATTCCCATAGGAATGCAGCCCAATTTCTTCAAATTTGTTTCATCTTTTTCAAAAGTGAAAGTATTTTTGTTTGCTCCAAGCATGACATGCAGCCTTACATACCTTTTAGTAATGCTGTTAGTTTCATTCTCTCATATTCAGTGTATTCTACAACATACAATTATTGCATGATTCTGATTTTATTTATTTTATACTCACTGGAAGTAAGTATACAACTTGTGGAAGGTGTTCCTTCCAGTGGCAGGGGGGTTAGAAGGTTGGAATGATGATCTTTGTTTTTTGATATTTCAGCAATCATTTGCTCTCAGGTCTTGGCTTCCACTGCTTATTTAGTAACCTCAAGACATACCTGGCTCTTATAGTGGTTTCTCTGATGAAGTCCTTGTCCTCTGGGGATGTCACTGAAAACATTCATGAGGTTATCAAGCAGTTTCCAGTTAAAAATTGATTCTTGCAGTTAACATTGTGTTATCCTTCTTTAAAGGAGACTCACAATGCTGGCTGAAGGACATTATTCCCCAAATCTTAATGCTTTTCAGTGTAAGACTGTCTTTAGCTTCTTCCCTTTTATAATTATTTACATAGTATAGTATTGTATAGCCATGAGAATATGAAGAAAAATAAATCAGTGGAATAATTAATTGGTAGACCCAAGGGTCTGTTACCTTTTGTCTTCTTTCTACAAAATGTTTGTTTTGAGGGGCTCAGTAAGACTGATCATTTGGATCAGTCCTAACTCTTTCCAGACTTGCAACTGTCTTTCAAAGTGTTCCTTCTTGCCCAAGTTAAAGCATGTTTAATGCTGTCATGATGTCATATTGCAGTGGGTATCACTTTGGGTGGTTTGGGTCAGCTGACCTGGCTGTGTCCCCTCCCAGCTGACCGTGTCTGTCAGTGTCTGTCAGAGTTGAAGGATGTTATAACAACCTCCTGATTGCTGACCTGGGGACAATTTGTAATCAAAAATTGTAAACTTTCATTAAAATCCATCTGATTCAGCTTTACTGATGTTATATATACACTTAAGTTTATTCCAGCTAGCAACATTATGGCTTCTCAGTAAACAGTATGCAATTTTCAGTGCTGGGTGTTAGCAGAATTAGAATTTAGTTCAAGACAATGGAAATAAAGAAAACTTTAGGTATAAGATCTAAAAGCCACTTTAAACTCCCAGGGTACAATGTGGTATTTAGTATACCAGCACTAGTTTAATACAGACAGAGCTCATAAAAAAGAAAATCTGAAATTATCTGTTTTTTAAAATGAGAAAAATCCAGGTGAATACAAGAGTTGATGTTGAACTTATTTTTAGGTCAAGAGAAGGAAACACTAAAAGTGGAATAACCTGAATAAATCACTACAGAACACTGTTACTCAAACAGCAATGCTAGTGTAAGTATTGAATCCACTCACATGATAAGAGCTAGATTAACAAAGTAATCTGCAAGGAATGCACAAATATCTGCTTAGTTTCATTAAAAAATAGGATGTGAATTTTTTATCTTCTGCACACAGCTTTGAAATGCATTCCTTCATTTTCCCTTGTGCATTTCTGAAGCCTCAACCAGCTGATAGGTAGGATGTGCCTACATTGTTGAAAGTTACTGCTCAAAAAATTTGCATTGAATATTTGCAGCCTGTGGGCATCCATACATTGAACAGAATTGCTAGAGCCATGTGGTAACAACTCTAGAAACGTATTTTGAGGGTGAAAAGTGAAAACTTTAAAACTGCATATACAGCATGTCTCAGTAATTTTATGGGCATCAAAGCATGGAAGATTACTTACATTTAATTTTCAGAGATTTGTATCTAAATGCCTAGGTTTGCATCCAGGGATGACATTTGTTTTTCCAGAAGGACTGTCCTGCCTTCAGCCACTGTGGTAATGCATGTCAAGCTCGTCTTTACTGCTCTGCTTGGTGCATACAAGCTAAGCCATAATGTATCAAAGGCCTAGGGAATAAGAAAAGACTGGAGATTCCCCATCACAAGAGGTTTTCCAGATATGAATGAAAGGGTGCTAGATAATCAAATCTAGGCTCCCTTTTTCATGAAAAGTTGGACCAGGTGATCTCTTGGGGTCCCTCCCAGTGGGAGCTGTTCTGTGATCCTTAGTAACATGTCGAGTATAGCAGTGTTTTAAAGATGCCTGTAGTCATCTCCCTTCTTCCCAGTGACCTTTTTAAAGGTGGAAACAATTAAGAGAAGCCTCTTGTACGGCCTTGATGATAAAAGTCAATGTTGTTCTCTGTTTAATTATATTAAATAACACCTAGTCTCCTGTGGGGCATTGCAATATTTTTGGCTCGGTTTTGTTTCAGAACAGGTTGTTGGAGGTTGCTTTTGGAATTTCTGTGTTCACAGAATTCAGATTTAAAAGAATACAAATCTGATGTTCCTGGCAGGGTGCGTTCCAGCAGCAACTGTAATGTACCTGGCTGTACATGTGGTATTCAAGAAGGGGGATATCTAGATAAATACCAGGTGGCAATAACAATTCACAGTGTTTCCTTTGAGAGGTCAGGTGGTCTGGAACTTTAGGAGTTAGCACAGCTGCCCTGGTATTAAGTCTCAAAAACTGTTAAAATTAGTATGGTTTTGTTTCATATGCCCCTTTTGAAGTGGGCATATAATTTGTTAGGATGCTTGTGATGGAGGCTTGATATGCCCTTAAGTGTTTATCTACCAACTATGGTTGTGGAAAATGTGCCTGAAATAACCGTCTCTTTATTATTTCTTCCCAAAGATGACGTATCTAAACTGGATTTAAGCATTCATGAAAGCCATGGAAGGTCATGGGATGATAGATTATAACATTTAAATTTAAAATAGCTTGTAAGTTTGAATGGCGGCAGTTTTACATCAGTGCTGTATGAGGTTGAAAGGTTACATTTATTACCAACCAAAACTTTATATCCCTCCTTCAAGTAACGTATGTATTTCAGAAAATAAATTCTCTTAAAATTCCTGAACAGGAAATTGTTTTCAAGACTCTGAAGGTGTCTTCTCAAAGTGTATTCTGAAAATTACACTGAGTAATGTTCTCACTTAGCCTCTGTCTAAACTTCCCATAAGTAAAAGTTCTCTGAGCTTCACACAGAGTGGTATTCAAACTGCCTTTAGTTTAAACATTCTCTATAGAATTAATGGTAACAGGCTGCCCTTACTTTACTGGGATTTAACTCCTAGTTTTGGTTCTGATTTGTCACTTCAAAGGTATTCAGACCTTATATTAGCACAGTGATTTCTCCCTATTTCAAAGGCCAGGTTTAATTTTAGTTCCCCAAAGAGTAATTTCACCCAGTTTTTATGGCCTTTCATAGGATTTTAGTGAATTCTTTTAAAGAGAACCAGACAATTTTCATTTTGGTTGAGTGTCTGGACTGAAAACTCTACAACCATCATAGGCTGCCTTCAAAATAAACATTATGTCATAGTTTTTGCCTGAAAAGGAATGCCATTTGAATGGCTCTTTGTCTGTGGTCCTCAGTTATGCTTCCAGCATGCAGAGGAAATTCATTTATATGAAAATAATAGAAAAGATAGTGAAGACATTTATGATTAGCATTCTAAGATCTACTGTTTTGTTTGGGTGTGATGCAAATACAAAGGGCTTTTTGGAGAAATAGTCACTGTAAATATGTGTCTTGCAGATAAGCCAAAGATTTATGGGTTTTACTTCTATTTGGGTGATATTCTATTTAAATATTCTCTTTCTGCTGCAATTTATATAAGTCCTAAGTGGAAACTGTCATTGTCCATCATAAAACCAAAATTAAACTGCAGAGAAATAAATAATCCTCAGTGAATTATATAGCAAATGTGGGGTATCTTATATATGCATCACAAACAAGTGGCAATGTCATTCTACAATACACAGGGTCAAGAAATCCCCTTCCAGAGTAATTTTTAACTTTAAGCTATTCTGCATATAGCTGTTGTTTTTATCTTCTCTGCTTAAATGAGTTCCTGCAGGACAGCCAAAGGAAGTGGTGAACCACCCCCACGGAAGACTTTATATATATGGTTTTAAGAGTACTTTTACACAAGCTTGCTGTGGTTGTTTCAGCAGCTACTGCTAATATTTTACCCTGCTAATATTTTACCTTCAAGTAAAAAAAAAAAAGAAAAAAAAAATCCTGAAAGTGACAAAATATTAGCAGTCTTGCAAGTACAAAAAGTTATGCATTAGGTTTGATAGAATTTCTGTACAAAAGGAATATAGGAAATTATTTGATATTTTCCAAGCTACTGATGTGATATTGCTATACGAAACCTGGTAAAAAAAATCCCCCGTGTTTCCTGTTGAAGTATATTTCTAGGTGAAAGGTTCTTATGTTGCTGCACTGTGGAAGTGTGCACTGTATTGTGTCATGACCTTTCCTAGTGTATAGTCTCCAAGGGCTTTCACTATTGAACTTCTAATTTAATTTGAGAGAGCAAAGTACTCTTGGACTGTGGTTGCTGTCAGCCTAATAAACTGAAAAAATAATACTGTCATGTACCAGCATGTGATACTTGTCTTCTTAGTTCAGAAGAGCTGTGGCTTCATGAGAGAACTGTGTGAGTAATTTTTTTTTTATTATTATTGCTTTTCAGTACTCTTTACAGTTTGTTTGTTCAGGCTGATGGAAAATATTCATAAATTTGGACCAAATTTGCTGAACAGCTTTGGTCACGGTGCATGTTTCCTTTGTTAAAAATTCTTCCAAACCTCAGACCACAGAATAATGCAATACTAGTTGTAAGTCAAATGAGCAACTCTGAGGCTAAAAGATATTGACATCAATGACTCTCACTTGAGGAGGTGGGAAGTGCTGTTTTCCTGTATGATGAGATGGTTCTTTTTTTGAAGTCACACTCACAATCCCACACCCACTGTGAACAATGCCTCTGAGCTGTGATTGTCCCAAAAGAATCATGTAATAAATGGAAAATCCAATCACCTAAAGATACATTTAATAGCAGGAAGATACAACAAATGCCTGAGGTATATAACAACTGACAACAACAATATAGATAAAAGACTATCAGTTGAGAACAGTCTCACAGTGTTGTTTTCCCATATGCTGAGACTTATTCCAATAGTCTAATTCTGATTCTGCCAGTTTCACCTCTTTGGCAGAGCCTATTCTGGGATCACTGAGACCAGTGTTAGATAATGGAAAATTGTGCTGTGAGACAGAGCCTCCAGTGAGCAATCACCATACATGGATGGGGCTGACCTCAAGGCACCGAATTGCCTGATCCTCCACAACTGGAATCGAGCAGCCCTTCCATTGGGTGTCAGCAAGTGTTAACCGGATGAGGACTGGAGCCACTCACAGCCATTTGGAGTTCAGCTATAATAGCAGAATATTTTCAGTTTCTTAGCAAATCCTGTTCACACTGGCTAGGACTAAGAATTTGAAATGCCGTCATTACCTAGACTGTGAAGTGAGTGGTCAAGGGAGCACACCAAGTATTTTTCAAGAACCTGTTGTGACCTCATGTTTGCAGACCCACTCAGACTACCCAATCTTAATGATCAAGTCATATTTTTACATTTTGTATCATTTTATATACAAAATATGTTCAGATAAACTGTAAAGATTCCAATCTAGAATTTAAAAATTGTTTCTTTGGTGTCTTTATACATATATAGAGCCAATTTCTCTCTATTCATTGAACTCCAGAACCCTGTCAAATACCTTGCTTAGCTGTTAATGCTGCTGCCATTAATCATATGAGAGGTAATGTGTGAATCTGTCCCATTCAAAACCTAAAATTTTGGAAATGAGGTAAAAAGTGAAAAACATGGTGCTAGCTGTTTTGCTGCTAACAGTTGGAAGTGAATTTATAAGCTATCAATACCTATGCAATGCAACCCCTGGCAGCACCAATCCTAAAACACCGTCTGGCACAAAAGCTGTATCTACTCACTGACATCTGCTGAGGATCCTAAAACCAACCATGGCCTTAAAATTCACCAGGTAACTTTTGCCAGCCCTAAGTGGTCTGCTGACTTAACAAACTTGCTACCTTGAACCTGAAGCTTAATTGTTTTTTTTAAGTTGGTGTTGTCTTTCACTTTTGTCAGTCCTTGCCAGTTCTTAGCCTAATCTTAGCCTATTTGTGTAGACACAACAGTAAACCAAAGCAATGGAGAAATGAATTGATTCCTTGGCGACTCGGCTTTAATTTAGATTATTAAACACTACTGTAGCTTTTCTGATTGGAATGTGGGCCCACAGAGTAGACTGGCCTACCTCTGCCTAGTGAAGACATCAGAGAAGGGTACTTACTCATTTTTTATTTATTTATGGCTACAATTACTCTTAAATGTCAGATCTAGGTCCAACCTCAGCCTTTGCTCAAGGTCTGCCTCATTTAGCAGAGGCAGTTTCAGATATTACCACATCTGTCTCTCTACTTCACTCCTTCGCTGGGTGTTACCACTTTCATAACTGAAGGGACAAAATGAAATGTATCCTCACTTCTGTCTATCCCAGTCTATTAACACTTTCTGGCATTAAAAAAAAAAAAAATCAGGCTGTAGTTCAGAAATGCTTTTTGCTCTATTATAAGGCCTGCTATACAAATGTGCTCCTGTCAAATACCAGCTGTGGAGCATGTAAGGGGGGATATGTTCAGAGTAACACCCAAGCCCTGACTTAGAAATCAGTACAATGTAATCCTTATTGTGCATCAAGGACATCTGTCTAGGGAAGGATATAAAACAGATTTATGCAGATAGGCAAGCTGTGGGGAACTAGTAATTGGCAACAGGTATGATCTTATTCAGTGATTTCATTAATTTTCCAGAAAGGGGAACAAGCACTACATTAAGGAAATACGCAGATTTTTTTCTAAGCCAGCAGGAGTTGTGAGCTTTTTAAAAAGAGGAATACCATAAAGGAACCTAGAAGGAATAAACCCCTCAAAATATATACTGGTGTTTCAACTAATAAAAAGAAACCCCACTACATTTAAAGATGCATTTGAAGCATGAGAGTGTGAGGAACATAGGAGGAAGTGAAGCTGCAAAACATGACTTCAGTTAATAAGCATCATATGAGAAATGAGTTTTCAAAGACATAATTAATTATGTCCAGTCATATTTCCTAGTACTTACAACCAAAGTCACTTTTCATGTCATAGACATCAGAGAGGGCTTCAAAATATGTGGTTCAGCTGCAATATAGGCAGAATTTACTGCAGAAGAAAGAGGCAGAAATAATTTTTAACATGGTCACACAGATGCAAGCTGTAGGCTTGCCTTAACACTTGTTGTTTTGTCAGTAAGAACATGCAATACAGTTTTATGGTCATTTAATCCACAAAATAAAGCAACGAGATAAAGTGTTATATAAGATCACTTTTTGAACCATCTTCTTGATAATGTCTAGAACATTCTACTCAATGGTTATTACTACATTATTAGAAATAAACATTACTACATTATTAGAAATAAACTTAATTCCAGAAAAAACCTGAAGTGATAAGGCCATTATAAGGAAAGGTTTATGAGGCAAGAGAAAGGGTTAAGCTAGCAAAGTTGGAAAACTGCTGAGAAATGCAATGGAAGTTATCAGAACCATGAAAAAAATAGCTAACAGTTAACACACAATATGGAAAAAATAGGGATGGGATCAGTTGAAACTGAGCGCTTAGTCTTTCACATAGATGAATACCTAAGGTTAATGGGTGAAATGTAGAAATAAAGCCTAACTGGTAATATTTCTTTTAGTTGTAGAAAAGGGAAGTGATGCAAATTGTTGTATTTAAAGCTCTGAAGGCTAGTTAGAAAAAACATTTCTCCCCTGATTCTCCAGTTGGCAGACCTGTCCTGAGAGATGGTGAGTTTACTATTTATCGACTTATTGTATCAGTTTTACAGTCCCTGTATAGCTATATGATATATACTATATGATAAGCATCCCACATGTATGACCTATTATCCCCATTTGTGTTTTCATATCATGTGACTCTTTTCAGCTCAGTTAAAATACCTTCTTTTCAGCCTTAAAGATCTGAGTCTGTTCTGAAGACTTCTGCTTTGTGTAAAAAATGTAAGAGTATGTTTAACCCTTCCTTTTTGGGTCACTTTTCTCAAATAGCTTTACCTGTATGCAAGAAAACCCTATATGCAAAATGTGTATGCATTTTGAAAATATGAGGCATGGATAACACATGCAAAAGAGAGCTAGGATTTCCTAAGTGACCAGGCAAAGCAGTATTTGCTCACTATTCTGATAAAAAACTTCTACGTGGCAGGGAACTTCCTGCGGGAAGAAAATGGAGATGAAGAGCTGATAGTTTCAACAGACTTCTGCTTAGAAATTATTTTAAACATCAACATCAACAATGTGGCAGATGCAGATTTTATAATTACTGTGAAATTACCCTGTAATAATAGGAGATTCCAGGAACTTCTAGGAAATTTTTTTATGCTTGTAGTTTTCCATTATTTTCAAGAAGTAAAGCAGCAGAAACCAGCTGAGGTTTACCATGCCTCACCTATCTGAATGCCAGTTCTTGTTTTAGCTGGGGATAGCCTTCCAGCTATTTTTCATTTTTTATGGTTTCTGATGTTTCTGATCTAGGCTATGCTACAATGGTTAATAGTGAGTGCTGCTACAAATACCTTATTCTTCTATTCAGAAATGTAAATTTATAATTCTTACAAGATTTCATCTCAGAAAATATATTAAAAACTGACTGATGCATCTGAGTTGAAGTCTGTTGAGGAAAAGAGAAGCAGGGCCAAATGTTACAAATAAAAGAGGCTTTAAGGTTATCACATTTCCCTCAGCACTAGGGCAGTATCATACGCACTGTTGAGGCTTTCCTCTGTGTCCAGACACCAGGCTGCTTCTGGCTCAGTTGTTTTTTAAATTCTCTCACTCTAAGTTCTTTTTCAGTTTCACTTTTGCTCTGCAATCCATTTCTTTCTGAGACCGAAATGCAATATCCCACTAAATTCCCCTTTAGCTTGGATGCCTAATTCTCAATCCTGGCCTGCATTGCAACCCTTTATAATATTTTTTTGTTGTTAACTATATTGGTGGATAGCTAGAATACAGCTGAACCAGAAAAGAGTAAGAGCCAGCACCACCAGATGCAACAGCAGAAAGAACAAGCACTTTGAGACCAGCAAAGGATGCGTTCCTCCTCTGCATTGAGCTGCTTTGTACCTGGATGAGGGAGCAGCTGCTGGAGGACATACTTCCTTCACCACCGCCGAGGAGGAGCTGAAGAAAACTCAGAATCCCAGGTGCCCAGGTCTCTTAGGCACCCTCTGCTCCAGCCCCCACCTGGCCATGGAGAAAACACCCTCTGGTTCCAGATACTGTTAAATTCAGCTTGGTGGGCTTTGAATCTGTCCAGATCCTGCCGTCTGATAGTGCTGCCTCCCAGGCGACCCTGCAAGCTCCGGCTGACAACCGCTTCGCATAAACCCTGCCGAGGGAGCTGAAGCTTGGGTTTCAGCAGGGTGACTCGGGCACCTTCCTAAGCGTCGAATATAAAGAAGCCAATGCTTCCAGCAGCACTTATCCCAGGACCTGATGCAACTGAAAGAAGCCTTGCAAGGGAGAATCCCCTGCTCCGCTGAGATGAGGAGGAAAATTGCTTTATGCTCAGGCCAAGTGGGAGTACCTGAGTACCTCCCTGTATGATGTAATACTGTGGGTCATGGGACACTCGGGGGTCTTTGCTGGCTATCACAGAACAGCTGCCTCTTACATCAGTGTAGTTAAACCAATTTTGCCCGATCAGAAGCGATGAATACCTTCAGACCTACATGTCAATATCTTGGTATTTCTCCAGGGGGAATTTTCACACCTGAGCCAGTAATGTAACAGAGGACGTTGTCATGATAAAAAGCACTCTCCTGCCTCTGCCGGATCTGTTTCTTATTGACCTCTTCCCTTATCAGTCTGAAAGCACTGTTTGGCTTCTTGCCAAACAAAGGCTCATTTGTGGTGGACCTCCTCTGGTGCTCACGCTCTCTGCACACAGGCTGTTACCTTGTCCCTCATCAGCAAAGCACTGCTGCTTTTGCAAATGGCCAGTTGTTTCAGCCATTGCCCATTAAGGTTTCAGTCCCTCACAGAGCTGTACTTTGCTTTGTTTTGTTACACAAATGTGAGGTCCTACCTGACAGGCCTCTGCCCACTCAAGCACTCACCTACCTTGGAAATTCCTCTGCTTCTAGGCACAGAAACAGGGCCACTGTATCCATGAGCTGAAATCCTGTTCTTGACCTGCTGCCTTCTCCTGTCACCCACATCACTGGCTTCTGTTTCCTCTTTTCTGTGGCACTTTATGGTAAAATCTAGAACAAAATGACAGAGAAAAATTCCATACAATCTGCACTTTCTACTAAAAGTCTTTCCCTCTTTTGGTGCTCAAAAGTGTCCTCAATTAAAAGGGACATTGCGGTCCTGTGAGATATGTGAACCAGAAAAAAAAGATAAAGTTAGTTAAGACATTTACTCACCTTCTGCAGGCTGGAGATAAGAGTAAAACAAATGATCTAAAAATGTGCTACCATCCGGCACATATCCACTGTGGGCAGGACAGAGATAAAAACCCAACATCCACCAAGGGATCTAATCCTGCAGATTTCCCACAAGCCAAAGGCAGTATGTCATTTAAAGGCACCAGGAGCCCAGTGCTGGACAGAAAACTTTTTTATGAAGGTCTGACTTGGGAGGCTGTAGGAAAGGTGCTCAAAGGGGGGAAAATGGGCACATGCACCCATGAGTGCACCCACACTCTGACGGCCACTCCAAGGCCACCCCCTGCCTTACACGGGACACGGGCACTGCCCAATGCAGAGGACGCGTCCCTGAGGGACTGACAACACAAACGCTGTTCAAGTCTCCTACAAACACATGTGGGATGAATGTCTCCCCAGCCTCTACATTTGTAATGGAGAGACTCAAGCTCGAGGCAGCCAAAATTTAGGATTCAGGGAGAAAAAGGGGGAGAAGCCAAGCAGGAAAGCTCCTGCACACACATCCCCTTGCTGCTGCTGTGCTTTGATAACTCAAAGAAACATCTGGGGCCTGTGACACACCTCTGGGACCCTCCCTGGCTACATCAGTCAGCCCCCGAGACCTACCTGTGATGGGCAGAAAGAAAGAAGAAAGTTCAGAAGCCTCATTCCCCCTCCTCTCCTTTCGAAACCGCTTTTTCTCTCCCTCAAAGGCCAGAGAAATAAGGGTCTCAAACACTTTACCTGTGCCACCTACACAGTCCTGGGGAGCAGCCACCAAGCACAGGGACAACACAGGGCACAGAAACAGGGACAAAACCAGTCGAAGTACAGAGACTGGAAAAAGCGAGACCTGCGAGAGGTAACGCACTGCTCCATCCTCTATAGGAAAACTCTTTCCTGTTCCAGGGCCCTGGAGGGCACGAAGGCCAGGGCAGTCTGAGGCAGCCATTCTGCTCAGCCTCCTCCTTCGAGGATCAAAAATGATCATTTTATGATCCCTGAGCCCAAGACGGCCTCCAAACCTCATGGCACCCACCCACCAGTCACACACTGCAGGCCCAGGTGACTACCCTCCTTGGCTCACTCACCAGCTGTGTCAGGAAGCTTTTGGCCACACACTCCAGGAACCTCCTGGACGGGTTGCTCTCGGCTGCACTCTGTTGCCAGCGGACATCCCTACCTCGTTCCGTTCCACTTGCAGAGTTTCAAACCTGTTATCCATCGGCAACTGGGAAAGGGTCCAGTCACAGAAGAGACACGCCGGCTGCGCTGGGCAGGAACAAAACCCTGGGGAGTCACAGCTGAAAGCCTGTATCTGCACAGGATGTTGTGGCTGCCCCACTCCTCCTTGGCTTTTGGCTGGAAATGCAATTGCCCTTTCTTCCTCTTCTCCAAGTCCCACGGCTGGCCAAAAACCGACCTGTGGGCCGTATTTCCAAGGCAGTTTGGTGTGGAGGTGACGAACGAAGAAGAACCTTCACCAATTCCAAACCATACCTAAAAGGCCACAAACGGGACTTTCCATCTTTAAGAAACGATGGGCAATTCAGAAGTGAATGTGGAGCTTATTCACAGGGTGACAAGGAAGGGAATCTGCCAAGTGGGTTGGCACTTTCTAGTTTTATTCAAAGTCCCATCAGAGAAGGTGAAAGCTGTCCTGAAGTGCTCCTTCTCATCTCCTTTACTTCTTCCACTGCTTGACTGCCAGGATCAGAGACGCCAGACTGGAGAGAGGTGCGGCTGATTTTAAGAATGGATGCTGCCCCAGGAGAAAGAAAGAAAAGAAAAGAAAGAAAGGAAATATTACTTTCCAAACTCACTTCCTCACAGGCTCAGGCAGGATTGCGCTGACTCCCAGAAATACAGAGAAATGGAACTGAGGGGACCATCTGCGCCTCCATCTTCATTTCCACGACCTTGCCTTCCCAGACAAACTTGGACCAGAATCCCACTAATCCATTCATCAAGATGTCTTCAGCTTGCTGGGATTTTTGCCCTGACAGCACTGTGGGAATAGGGCTTGCTGTCCCAGGGCTTGGTTCCTTTCCTCCGAAAACTCCAACACCTCTAAGAAAGGCTGATCGCAGTAGGATTTAGGCCCGTGTGGAGAACACTGAGGCCCAGGTTTTCAGCACCAAGACATGGCGGAGCGCTGACAGACTCAGCTCTGGTTTGCAGG
This sequence comes from Pyrocephalus nanus, assembly GCA_038380795.1. Taxonomy (NCBI): domain Eukaryota; kingdom Metazoa; phylum Chordata; class Aves; order Passeriformes; family Tyrannidae; genus Pyrocephalus; species Pyrocephalus nanus. Next base: position 48,516,019 of record CM076263.1, on the reverse strand, counting down.
GATAATAGTGTCTACCTTTCCATCCCCTGCCCCTCCTGTGCTGGCTGGCATCTTTCTTCCCAGCAGGGACAGCCAAGAGGCACATTCTGAAGCTCCCTATGTGCCACCCATCCTATGTGTCACTGAGGCTCACAGTGAGCCCCCCACAGCCCCTTCCTTCCCACCGCCAAATCTCCGACTGCTTGGCTGGCACTGGTTTCCTTGCGTTCCTCCACCACCATTTCAGGCCTCTGGACCCAACATCCTTCTACTTCCACACAACCAGATCAAACTCAACACAACACCAAAATACTAAACCCTCAGAGGATGAAGCACCGCTCCCCTGAGGAAAGGCCGAGAGAGCTGGGCGTGTTCAGCCCGGAGAAGAGCAGGCCCTGAGGAGACCTCATGGCCACCTTTCAGTACGGCATGGGCGCTGATAAGAAAGAGGGGGACACAGTTTTTAACAGGGCCACTTGCCCTGGGGAAATGGTTTTAAACTAAAAGAGGGTGGATTCAGATTGGGTCTAAGGAAGACATTTTTTATGGCGAAGGAGGTGGAACACTGGCACAGAGTTTCTGGAGGTGCCCCATCCCTGGAAACTCGGAAGGTCAGGGCAGACGAGGGCTGTGAGCAACCTGATCTACTGGAAGATGTCCTTGCTCACGGCAGAGGGTTTGGACTAGATGACCTTCACAGGTCCTTTCCAACCCAAACTGGTCTAGGATCCTCCTTAGTTTTCATTTGAAAAGCACCAAAAGGGGAGATTGATAAACTCCAAGATTGGAGTTTCCCTGAGAAGCAAACCCTGCCATCAGGCAGCTCTTTCGCCCGCAGCTGCTCTGCACTTTACCTGCAGGAGGTCCTCGGCAGAGCCTCGCTTGTCCTCGTCCGTCTGCAGGCAGCAGTCCAGAAAGTGACACAAGAGGAAGGAGTGTAGCCAGGAGTTCTGCAGCTTTGGTGTCCCTCGTGTGGCTATCAGGTGGCGAGCCTGAAGAAAAAGGAAACACCAGGCTCCACCTCTTTCTTCCAGCTCCATAGCTGAGTCGGCGGAGGTTTCAGTTGGATATCGGAAAAAAGATTTTCTCCCAGAGGGCGGTCGGCCACTGGAACAGACTCCCCAGGGAAGTGCTCACAGCACCAACTCTGACAGAGTTCAAGAAGGCTTTGGACAATACTCTCAGCTTTTCCTGCGATTCTCTGATTCAAACCTGCAGCTCAAAGGGTGTTTATCCCACCTCTGAACTTGCCGCTGAGAAGTTCCTGTCATTCAGTGACAGAGCTCAAAGACAGTTCCAAAATCACACGTGAAATTCCAAGCACTGCTGAAGGCCAAGACGGCCCATTTCTGAAGTGGCTACGTGCCACTCCTCTTCTGATGTTCTCCCATGGATGGAACCAAAGACACAGCAGATGCTGATGTGCTCCAGGGACATTTTTAGAAGTGGATCTTGCTGGAACTGGTTCAGGCTGGTGGCAATGGGATTTTGTCTCATGGGACACCAAACGGGGGACAGATTAGAAAGACGCCCGTAGCTGAGAGGACTTGTGCCTTACCATGAAAGCGGTTTCCTGAAAGTAAGGAGGCTCTCCTTCCACCATTTCTATTCCTACGATGCCAAGTGACCAGATGTCCACCTTGGGGCCGTATGGTTGGCATCTCACAACCTCTGGTGCCATCCACTGAACAGTCCCGACCATCGAGCTGCGTTTACTCCGCTCAGCGCTGAGCTGAGCACAGAGGCCAAAATCGGCTAAGGAGAGAAACAAACGCTGTTAAAGCCAGCTTCAGTCAGGAAACCAGGCAAAAGAATTCCCCAGGCTAAGTCTGAAAAGGCGCCCTTGACTCGAGCTGGAAAAGCAGCCGTGCTCTGTTTCCGCAGGGACGCAGCTGGGGAAATACGGAATTGGCCACTTAACAAAACCTCCGCGGTTCATGCAGTGCATTTTATTTATTCACTTGAGGCTTTAGACTGTAACTCCTTCCCTCTGGGAGGGACACACACAGAACAAAGGCACTCTTGACACCCTGTTTCTTATGATCTCTCACAGTTGCATGTTGCAACTGTGCTCTCAGCTTGCAGCAGGGGTGCCTGCACTGCCACAAGCACCACTTGTGGACAACTGGCAGTACCTCAAAAGCAGCCCTCACAGCACGTCCTGGGAACGCTGCAGCTGACCAAGAATACCTACCCAGCTTGACAGATCCGTCCAGGCCCAGCAGGATGTTGTCGCTTTTGATGTCTCTGTGGATCACCTGGTTGGCATGAAGGAAAGCCAGTCCTTGCAGGCACTGAGGGAGACAAAAGAAATGGGAGGGTAAAAATCAGTGATCTGATTTCATCCCACAAGAAAGGAAACTGCTCCAGAAGACTGAACTCCTAGGGGAACGGTCAGGAATGGCATAACATGGTATTGTCATGTGGTCTTAAGAGCTTGTTGCTCCAACCCTAGTAGAGCAATATCTTCAAAGTCGAGGCATATCAGACTTGGAAAGATCTCTTTAGTCAGTCTTCAGAAGCAAACCCCATTTTGGGTCCAATGCTATCTTTGTAAGCTGAGAACCATGAGAAAGGGGTCTCTATTTTTCTTTGCCATTAGTTTCATATTCTGCCACCAGCATGCTTGCTTTTACGGGTAAGGAAGGCTGTGCAGACAGGCTCCAGGCAGATGTTTAGGGAGGCAAAATGAACATAGGAAATAAAAGGCAAAAAGAGAGAACACATCACAACAGGATCGTAACAGAAAATGTGACACAGTGTAAGAACAGAGTATTGTAAGTGTAGAGACACTGGCAGGCAGTTCATTTCAGACGCGCTTTCTTCTCCACCTCATAACAGCACCACAGAAACAAAACTCTGAGTATGAAAGCCCTCCTGTTCTTACCACCTGTCTCAAAAGACAATCATGCCCAAGCCATCGGAAGCACCAGAGGCATGCCTTACCTCCCTACACACAGCTGCTATCTGTTCTTCCCCCATCCTGGTCTCGCAAATGATGTCAGTCAAAGAGTGTCCGTCCATGTATTCCATCACCAGCCAGAGTTCCGTATCGACAAGGTAGCTGAAAGAAGAAGAAACAAGGGCATGGAGATGCATGTGCACAGATAAAGTGGCTTGTGGAAAAGTCCACGGTTGAGTTTGCTTTCCAGGCCACCTGGAAAGGCAGACAGATCAAAATGGAGACCCATTTCATCTAGGCTATGCAGTGCTTGCAGTCTGGGCAGTCTAAGTGAGAAAGGCACATCCCGAAATGGCAAGCAAAGGAAAAAGGCACTTTAGTAACGGCAAAGACAAATCTGGAGGCGGGTCACATCCCATCAGCTGGGTCATCATTTTAACACATAAATTCCACCATGAACTCCGGCAACCAGGAGACACAACTTTCACTGCTTCTCTCAGGCGAGGAGCGTGTGCACCACTGAGGACAGAATTTGGCCAGCTCTTTGGGAAACCTTGCAGAAAGTGCATTCACCACAAAGAAAAACACATTTTAAACTGGCAAATGCTGTGTTTCTGGAAACAAGGACCTAGGTTTTGGCACCCCCAGCAGTGGAAAATAGTGGCAACAGCCCAAGGGAAAACATTTCTAGCATGGTTTATCAGCACGTATATCATAAGACACCTGAAACAGATCAAAGCCCAAAACGACAAAACAGCATGGCGAGAGTGAGCTTGCAGGCTGTTGAGTTAGTAAGAGAGGGCTGATCCAGGTTTTTGTTGAAGAAAACAGTCTTTAAACTATGTGCGCCAGGAGAGACTGGCACAGACAAAATGCAGTGTCCTCCCATACATTGTATACCAGTAGATTAATAAGAAGATCAATTTTCTGACAGGGAGTAAAGGGCTTCTCAATCTTTGCCTTGCAAGTATGTCAAAGAACATTCCCAGGATAATACCAGGACTACTTGCCTGTCTAAATAGGTGACAATATTGGGGTTCTTCTTGTCCCTCATGATTCGGATCTCCTTCAGCAGTTCCCTGGTTCTCTGTTGCAGGAGATTGATTTTCTTTATGGCCACCTAAAATGGCATTGAAAACCATTGACTGGAGCAGTCTGTTGCACGAGACCACAACGAACACGGAGCGCGCCATTTTGGAATGACACAGCCAAGTCATTCCTTAGTCCCGAGCATGTGTCAACCAGCTTCACTAGGTCTGAAACACATACTGTGTTCCAAACAGAATATCTCTTTCCGTAGCTGTCGCACTGCACTTTGGGGATGAAACGTGACGGGAAAAAGGGCTAAATCCTATCTGTGTCTGAAGCTGGGATTAGGACAAAGGGGGCCCGAGTGATGGCAGCCGCCATCAGCTGGTCGCTGTCTAGTTAGCAATTCAGACCGAGGCAGAGTGTCCTTCTCTGAAAGACACCGCTGCCCCCCTGGCATTCTTCCTGGTAGTTCCGAAGGACAAAATCTGCCCCAAATGCATTTGGCAGGCTGACACTGGTCTGCGCTTCTTTTGCCTTTGCAGCAAAGATCTACCAGCGACCCAAAGCTGCAGCCACAGCTCACACCAGAGAGGAAAGAACGGCAGAGCTGCAGAATCGCTGGGGGTTGTTGACGCTCACCTGTCCTCCTGTGGCAGTGTCGAGGGCTTTATAAACGGTTCCAAAACCCCTAGAAAGAGAAGAACAGCAAAGAAAGGACAAACAGTTTAGTCCCTGGGAGTGGAAGCCAGCGCAGACAGGACATCTCTGCTGCCTGGAGTGTTTATAAAACCCCTGGCTTCACATCTACTCTTCAGCCAGCAGCACAGAAGCCCTCTGCCTTCAAGCTGTCCAAGAGAAAAAACTTAGGTCCACCAGGAAGGAAAAGGGCTGGTGCCCATCTCAAGTCTGCACCTAAATTATCGGGGGGGTTTCTTTCACTTTTTCCTTTCTGTGTCTGTCCGTGGAGCTGTTTCTTTCCAGGCTACGTACAGTCCTGTTGGGCCTTCTCACTCCACTCCTTTGAATCTGTCTGCCAAACTCAGGCAACACCACACTGTCATTCTGAGAAGCCTGAACACATGGGACAGCTGTCTGAGGAATGGATTTAGGCACAGCTTTCCCCAGCAGGCAAGGAAATCAGTCTCCAGAAATCCAGTGAGATGGCACAGCTAGAGCAGGTTAAGGCGTCACTGTTTCACACACAAGTGGAAAAGGACTCAAACCAGAGGATCCCTGGGCAGCTTCCTTCTGTGTCAAGAGCCATTGGCTCCTGCTTTTTTTTTTTTTTTTTTTTTTTTGGTGCACCTGAAGCAGCCGCCTTTGGAGGTAATTTCTTTGGCTCACTAAGCAAAGCTGGGTTAAAAACAGGGTGATTTTTTTCACCCCCTAAAAGTTGTAAGATCCACGAGAGGTCTGCCAATGGGCAGATGTTGCACTTCCCTCTCAAGTGCATTGGTAGTCTGTCCATTCCTGCATTTTGGGGATTGATTGCCTCCAGGAGAAAAGAGAGTTCATTCTTTCCTCCTGCTTTCAGTTTCTAAACTATGGGATTATAATCCTGACCCTTGAATATCGTTTTCAACAAAGTACTGGAAAGAAATATTACTGAGGACTGTTATCTGACAGCTCCACGTGCTAAGTTGCTCTTTTGGGCAATAAAGTTTCTTCTCCTTTCATCGGCGTGGCCGTATCATTTTGAGACATACAGAAAGGATTTCTCCGGAGAAAATAGGCAAATAGGTACCACTCACAGGAGGGACAGGAGGTCTTCCACATTCTGCTCCTTGCTGCAGGCAAGACATTGCCAGCTGGGAATTGTCTTTGACGATGCCTTCGAGCCACAGTTACAAATTCTGACCCGCACGGAGAGACGGGACAAACTGAACCCAGTGTCTCAACAGTCTCGGAGCCTGCCTGACTTCATGCCGGATCTTACACCAGCAAAATACCTGGCCCCCGGTTGGGTAGAAGTAACTGTGGTTGCACTCACCCTTGGCCAATGTCTTCCCATCCGCTGTATTTCTCCGTTGGATCTCCGACACTCACAGTGCTCCCTGAAAGAAACAAAATGCAAGCTGCTCAATTCAAAACAGCCTAGAGGGAAGCTCAGGCAAACTCAACCCAGTCTGAGCAGCCCTCAGGGGCAGGAGGAACATCCCAAGTGCTCTCGGGCTGCCTTACAGCACAACAACAGTTTCCTTGGGGAGGTGGAAGAGCCTCTGTGACACTCAGCTGAGGAGGAGCCTCTGCTACAGCTCATGCTGAGACCCGCACACCAGACCCTGCTCCAGCAGACAAGAAATACACCAGACATACTCAGTTCATTTAGGCTCTCCTCCTTTGTCATCTCTGGCTGCCAGTCTGTGCCGCTGGACGAACTGTCTGTGCCTGAGTTTTCAGGATGGGGAGTGAAGGCTTCTTCAGGCAATGCTGCTGCAGCAGCACCTTCCATGGCACAGCCTGTGTAGATCTGCAACAAGAAATGAGTTTGTGTCAGAGTCTGTGGCAGAGATGCCTCGAGATGTCAGTTCAAATGCAAGCAAGCCCTTAGGAAGGTGCTCTTAACTGGCTGGGGTTTTTTTGATGTCCACTTCTCAAACTGAATGGGCAAAACTAAGAAGCTGGTTTTACACAGGGTCATGGCCACTTTCATGTTACCCATGGATCATCAAGTCCAAAGCGAAAGTGAATGGCCCCTACGGAGATCAAACCCCTTATTGCCCTTATTGGCGTTGTGCTTCAACCAACTGAGCTGAATTCGGGGTCTTTGGGGGCTGCTGGCTGAGGTGTCGACCCTTCCACCTCGAGTCAAACAGAACAAAGCAGCCAGAGACCACAGCTTGTCACTGTCAGCATTAGCAGAGACGAGGAGGAAAGGGAAAAGGAAAACTTGCAAGAAAACCCTAATAGGAGGCCCAGATTCACAATGGATATGGGCAAGCTTGTTTCAAAGTTTAGGTGGATCAATCACCTCCTTGACTGGAAAAAACACCTCAGAAAACAAGGCTAGCAGTAAGAAGCCAGCAGGAATCCACTGGCCAACAGGCCAAGGGACCAAGCCTGCTCTGCTTCCACTCTAACCCTTGCTGCCTGGTGCTGATCTCTGGAGCCTGCCAGGCTCTCTGCTCTCAATGCCTGCAGTAGTCCTTGCCTCCTCAGTCCCAAGACCTACATTTTATGCCCTTGTTACAGCCCTTCCCTCCCTTGCCTGGCTAGTCAGGTGTACCTGCCCATTCTCTCCACGCGCGCCCACCTGCTGCCTGAGCTGCTCCAGCTGCTGCCGCGCTTGGAATAGCTCTTCTCGAGTCTGCAGGAGCATGTGTAATAAATCAGTGTTCTCACACTCCTTTTCCAGCAGGACCTGCACAGAAATGAGGAGGAGGCAGTTTTAAACTTCCCGTACAACATCCGGGTGGCAAGACTCAAAGACCGACGGGCTCAAGCACTCCCATAGCACTGTGCTGCTGCTGTGCGGGGAGGCACAGATTCCAAAGGGAGACTGGCAGCACAAACATGGTCCATGGGGGACTGCATCTCCAACACACACTTAGACAGCTAACAGGAAGGCTGTGGCCCTTCCAATCCCCTGGGCTGCTAAAAGGAATGGTCACTGTTAACTGGAAAGGGATGGGTAAGGCCCTACGGCCTTGCCTGGCACTAGAAGAACTCCTTCACAACAAATGTCCCTTCCCCAAAACTAGGTGTTTTCATGCAGAACTACTGCATCTTCCAGGACTGCCTTCTTGCAGATGAAAATTCAATCAAAATCTATTCCAGTGCCAGAAATTTGCAAGAAAGGTGGAGCAAAAGCAACTTTGCCCTCTGAAGGAAGTGACAATAAGCGGGGCTCCTCCATCTGGGAAGAAAACAGACCAGTCTAAAAAGATGAAAGGGCCACCAACTTCAGTGTGTCAAGCACTTGCATGCAATGAGGGGATGCTTGGCAGGAAAAGGCCCGTGTGGTGAGCCCTGCCATTCAGTGATTTGTTGAAGACTGGCTGAAGGTCTGCCCTGAGCCTCCTTTCCTCCAGGCCGAACACCCTTCTCTGGACACCAGAGCTCCAGCACCGCAATGTCTTTCTGGTCGGGAGGGGCTCCAAATGAACACAGCACTTGAGGTGTGGCCTCCCCAGTGCCCAGCAGACAGGCACAGTCACTGCCCTGGTCCTGCTCCCACACTGCTACTGATCCAAGCCAGGATGCCCTTGGCCTTCTTGGCCACCTGGGCACACACTGCCTCATGTTCAGACAGCTGCTGACCAGTACCCCCAGGTGCTTTTCCCCCAGGCAGCTTTCCAGCCACAAAGTTCCATGGAGGCCTTAAAATACAATTTCGAAAACTTGAAGATGTCCTTCCTGTTCTTAGCAGTGTGAGACAGCAGCCATGGACTTGCAGCTTTGTCCCCCTCTCTAGGCTCAAGCAAAGGGAGTGTGCAAACTTGCAGACTTCACAACAAAAAGGTATTGACAGAGACAGGCAGCCCCCTTTTCTGCCTCAGAAACAGGCCTCAGATACTACAGAGTTTCTTTTGCCGCACATGAGAAGAGTGCCGATTCCTGCACAACACAATCCTCTCTTTGCAGCTTATCAAAAGTCAAAAAGGAGGCCAACACCGACAGGTGCACTAGAAGACTCTGGAGAAGCAGAGGACGACTCAGGGAACTGCAGAACAGCTCTGCAAGCCGTCCCCAGGTCTGCAGAAAGGAGTAAACAAAGCCTTCTGACCTCCAGCACTACCACGGGTTTCCTTGACAAAAGCACTGCCCAGTCCCACAGATACAGCTTTGCTGAGCCAAGCAGCCAGATGCCCAGCCCGATGCATCAGCCTTTTGGTCTCACCTGATGGACTTGCTCTTGCATTTCTGCCTTCTCCTCCACCATCATCATCAGATCCACCCGCAGCTGCTCCTGCTTCTCCTCTGTTTCCCGCAGTTGCTCTTGGAGTTCTGCCTTCTCGTCGGCCATGATGATCAGGTCCACGCGCAGCTCCTCCTGCTTCTCCTCTGCTTTCTGGAGCTGCTCTTGGACTTCTGCCTTCTCATCAGCCATGATCAGCAGATCCGCGCGCAGCTCCTCCTGTTTCTCCTCCGCTTTCTGGAGCTGCTCTTGGATTTCTGCCTTCTCATCAGCCATGATCAGCAGATCCACACGCAGCTCCTCCTGTTTCTCCTCTGCCTCCTCCAGCAGCTGCTCCAAGCAGGCTTTCTTCGCACCGATCCCTTTGTTTGCTCTTTCACCTAGCCTGATGATCTTTGCCGGAGGGATCTTTGTTCTCTCCATCTTCTCCACTTCAGCTGATGGGACTTCCTTCTCCTGCTCCAGCTACACTCGGAAGCACGGAGGAAATCAAATACAGGAAGATTTACCATGAGGAACGTTTGGCTCTCCCCAAGAAAAGGAACGTTGCCATATTCAGTCAGTCATGCTGCCGGAAGGCAAGAAGTCTGAGGGGAAGAAGCAGCTGCAGACAAACACCCGGCAAGCCCCTTGGCAACTCCGCTCACCTGCAGCACACGCTGGTTCAGGTGCACGTAACGCAGTGCAAGAGCCCCACCGATGCCGCCCATCTTCAGTGCTGCAAGGTGGAGATCTGCTATTTCTGCGCTCAGCTGACTCTGAGCCCCTGTCAGCTCCGCTACCGACTGCTCCGCCTGAGGAGACAAAAGAACAGCATGACAACAAAGGCAGCAAAATCCCGGACTTCAAGCAGCAACTCCACATCCCCAGTGTGGCTCTGACATACTCTCGGCTAGCTCAGCGCTCCCAAGAAGCTCACGGACACGCACTACCCCAAAGAGCCTGCGTGCTTGGATCACCATTTTCCAAGTAGGACAACAACATTGTCCCCGCCTTCTACTGCCCCAACCACCATCCATCTGCGGTGGTCTCGCTACCACTACTTCCTCTCCCACAGGTGCTGCCTAGGAAGAAGGTGACCGTACCTCCAGCAGCGCCAGGCCAAACTCCTCTTTCTCCTCTCCTTCTCTCAGCAGATCCCTCGGAAGTTGGAGTGGTTGCTCCAGTGTCTCTCTCACAACTCCCAACTCCCTCTGTAATAGGGAGTGTTTCCTCTCAAGGGCAGCTAAGCTCTTCAGTCTGTGAGAAGGGGAAAGACAAACAAGCTTTTAAGAGCAATGCAATGTCATTTCGAAAAACCAAGACTACAGTGCACCACGTCCCAGATGTGGCAGTCTGAGTGATTTCCAACAACCTCCTAGTTCCACCTCAAGGATGCTGGGATTTCCTGACTAGAGCTGCATCACTCTTTGTCACTGACACCGAGAAAGTACAACAAGCTTCCAGAAATCACACCTCATTTCCAAACGAACTCAGGTACTCTCAACTTAACAGCCTTCTGCCTGCTAGGTCTCGTGCTCCTTTTGGCTACATTGGACATGAGAATTCTCAACGGTCTTCTTTTGGGGAAGACAGACTTGGCAAGGCCAGGGTAGTATTCCCTCAAGGACTCTTGCCTTTTAGCGGGGAAACGATCAGAGAGCCCTCTCTCAATGTCGGTGGGCAGGGGATATGTATGAATTTCCAATCCAATCATCATTGGATGACAGGATGATTCAAGCTGGCAGGGACCCCAGCAGGTCTCTAAGCCCAATCTTCAGCTCACAGCAGTTGGGCTCAGCTATGGGATCCCAACAGGTTGCTCAAGGCTCTCTACAGTTGGGTCTTGCAAATTTGCAGGCTTGGAACCTGCGCAGCCTCTCTGAGCCACCTGTTCGGCTGCGTGATTGCCCTCCTGCTTCAGAGAGCCTCTGCTCTCTGCCCTAAGCCAGTCTGAGTCTGTCTTGCTTCAGCCTTTGCCTGTCCCCAGCCACTCTGGTCCTGCATGAAATGATTTTTCTGACGGTTCCTAGAGCAAGTACAAGGAGGCAGCTGTGCTGTGTGTCAGGAGGCTGTGTGCCAGACCTGCCCACGTGCTCCCTTCTCTGTTCTTGATGAGCGCGCAAAATGTGTTCTTGGACGATGGGCCTCCCAAAGTGCAGCACTGCCCACCCCTGCCCAGAGAAAGCGAGAAAGCTCATCACTCACAGGAGCTCCCGGACACTGCGCCCTCTGTGCATCCTCTCCTGCCCCTCCACCTTTTCCAGCTGGGCTGAGGAGTCCTGGCTGGCCAAAAGCTCTTCCATCAGGGCCTGCAAGGAGCGGGCAGGGAAAGAGCACAAACGAGCAATAAGGAGCAGGGAAGACAGCTCTCCCCTCCGGAGATCTGGCAGAAGTAGCAAGCGGAGACACAGCTCACCTGAAGGCAAAAGCTGTGATGAGGGGGTCTTTACATGGGTAACAAAATGACTCTGGAGTTGGAATGGAAGTGTCTGAAGAGAAGCAGGGGGCATTTCCCGTTCCCCATCTGTTCAACTGACTTCCCTTCAGTATTTCAGGCTTTAGGGAGCGGCCGCTCGGAACTGCGTTCCAGCCCTTCCCGGCCCGACCTTGTGTCTATCATGCTGAGCTGTGTAGGCTTCTTCTCCCCAAACCTGGGTCATGTCATAGTTAAGAGTGTAGTCCGACTAAGTTGTGCCAGTGGCTACTTAGATATTCCGGGGAGAGGGGCAGGTCCCTCCAGGGAACAGTGTCTCCCGCACAGCCTGCAAAGACACAGCTGGGAGCTGTGTCTTTGGACCTCTCTATCTGCTGGTGACGGGGACCCTGCACACTGTGCACAGAGCTGTGCCCTTTTACAGCGGTAAAGGGAAGCGTTTTGTCGTGGCACCGCTCCAGCCCTCGGTGCCTTCAAGCCACGAACGGCAAGTGCTGTCTGACCGGAAACTGGCAGCTCTGCGTTGCACCAAGGACTGGGCCAACCTAAGCTGGCACTTACTGGCTTGGGATGTTCCCGCTGTGGTCTGACAAGAGGTGGAGAGTTGTCCTCATGTCCCTCATATCCCTCCTCTTCAGCCTCTCCTTCAGGAACAGATGGAGCCAGAGGAGGTTCGGATGCTGGTTCTCTGTTTGGTGGAAAGACAGCAGCGTGAAGGGCTGGGATTGACCCGTCCTTTCCAACCCTTCCCCTGTACCCAGCTGTTTCTGGTGGCTCCTTTGTATCTTCCACATCTTTAGCCTCTTCTTCGGCCTCTTCTTCAGGAAGAGGGGGAGCCATCAGAGGTTCGCATGCCGTTTCTGTTTTCTGTGGACAGACAGAAGCATAAGGGACAGGGAGAAACCCATCGCTTACGTCCTCATTTCTATCCCTAGACCTATACCCAGCTGTATCTGAGCTGCTCATTTAGCTCCACTGATATGCAGTGGGGAGGGGCAAGTCTCTCCAGGGGACTGTCTCCTACGCAGCCTGCAAGGCTGTGACCTGTGTCTTTGGACCGCTCCAGCACAACTGCAGCCCTCAGCATCTTCAGCCACGACCGGCAAATGTGGTCGGACCAGAAACTTGCAGCTCTGCGTTGCACCAAGGACTGTGCCAAGCAAAGCTGGCACTTACTGGTTTGGGCTGTTCAGGCAGTGGTGTGACCGCAGCTGGATATTTGCCGTCATTTTCCTCCACTTTAGCTTCTTCCTCTGCACCAGAGGGAGCCAGAGGAGGTGCTGATGTTGGTTGGGTGCTCTGTGGACAGACAGCAGCGTGAGGGACAGGGAGTAACCTGCCATTTAAAACCCGATTTCCATTCAGCTCTATACCCAGCTGTACAAAGGAGAACTCATCAACTTTGATGGAAGTCCCGAAAACTAAATTCAAATGGGCTAATTAGATGGCACTGCATATTGCTCGGAATGGGCTACTCCACCCTGGCTAGAATCAGCCAGCAACCTTCTTGCTGCAGAAGCTGGCTTTTCTCTCCTGAAGAGCTCTGAGAGAATCAGGAAACAGCCAGCCATCCCTTTGCTGCTGCTGCTGCTGCTGCTGCTGCTGCTGCAGCAGATACTGAAATGGCCTTTCTTTCAGCCTGCCAGGCTGGCACTCTACACTCTACTGCAACAGGCCAAGCTTGCAGCTGGCTCCACAATTCTTAAACATCACGAACGTCAGAGGTTCCTTTCCCGCTCACCAAAGGACGCTCCTCTCTCCATCCACGGGTCAGGTGACCTGCAACGAGCAAGGGAAAATGAACCAGATGCTGTTAGAAAACTGCCTGTGGTGACAGAACGAATCAACCTGAACAGGGAGCGTGTTCCTTTCACAACAGCCCTCCAGGACAAACAGTTCTCTCACACAGCAAGCAAGAGAACAGGACAATAGGCTAGCTTGTGCCTACTGTTTGCCCTGTTTCTGTGCTGACCTCTTTGGTCAGTATATCCAGAAGAGAAACTTGGTCAAGAAAACGCAAATTGGACTTTAATAGTCAGTGCTTCTGTTCCATCCAACAGTTAAAGCAGCTTTTTTTTCTCCTCTCTTTCCTGTACTTTCCTTTTTTTAATAAATTGCATGCACTAATTCCCATTAACTTGCTGAAAACATTTCCCCAGAAAAGCTTCCACAAAATCCCCCTTAGTCATGGCACTTCTATTCTGAAATAGCACAGGAACAACAGCTCCTGGGTTCAGGAGCATACACCGGCTGTTTTGGAGTTGGCACTTCATGGCAAAGGGACTCGCCAGTTTAGCACCCAGCAAAGTGTCAAGTTAGAATCCTTTAATGGTGGAACTGAGAAAAAAAGGGGCTCTCCCTCACTTCTGAAGAGAACCACCAAGTTTTCAGAGCTATTTCGGAGGAGCTCTCCCAGCTGAGAAGCTCTGCTGGCTGAGGAGCTCTCCCAGTCTGCATTTTAGAAGTTGTCTTGGCTGAACCAGCCAGCTGAGGAAATTACAGACTCCACTGCCACCCGTTCTGTGGTGAAAGGGAAGGGAACCCCTGCAGGTTACATTTCAAATGCTGTCTCTTCCCCGCTGGCTCCAGGCACCCCTTTCTGAGCTGAAGCTCTTGACAGGAGCTTTACCGAACTAGTGGCATGTTAATGGCCTTTTCGTTTCAAATCAATTCCGTCACTCGGGAAGAGCAGAAAGAACACAGTGATACCAAAGCCCTATTGTGCTCCACCCGGAAAAAGCCTGTACTTACGTGCCAGATTGGTCAAATAATATCCAGAATAAGCCACAGTGAAAACACTGCAAACTGCAGCAGAGAGTGGCTCCATGATGTAGCAGTCCTGCACAAGTTTGTGGAATGTATTCCACCAAGGGAAGAAAAAAAAAAACCAAAACACACCCCTGCTGGGGTTCAGCTCACCGCTGAGAAAGGGAAAACCAAAGACACCCCTGGTGGGGTTCAGCCCACGGCTGAGAAAAGGGACAACAAAAGACACCCCTGGTGGGGTTCAGCCCACGGCTGAGAAAAGGGAAAAAGAAAAAAAAACACCCCTGGTGGGGTTTTCTCTCTCCGCTAAGAAAATCAAAAGAAAACAACACCCAGTTGGGATTTCACCGTCCGCTCAAAACGCCTCAAGCAGCAGAGTTCGCCCGCAATGAGCCAGCGCCAGAGCTGCTCCAGACACTGAGGCCTTCTGGGCACCAGAGCAACAGGCCTTTGACACCACAAGGACATGGCAACATTGCCTTGACATCACAATAGCAGCCGCTCGAGGTTGGTTCATGACTTTATGCATAGCAACCAAACCTTCTCTACAGCAAACACAAAAATGGCCTGGAAAGTTCTCCTCTCTCTCCAAGCAGCACTAACCCCCTGGTACTCCATAACCTGTTTCTCAAAGGATCCGAGAGGAACTCAAACAGTGCACCAGCCACATGTACCTGTACCCCAGGATGAACACTGAGAAGGAACCGGGATGTGACCAAACCAAAGGAAACATCACCTTTGGCCACTAATGCTTCCAGCTAGAAACGGGCATGCTTGTTCCAGGAACAAAGCTGCTCACACACATCACTGTGCTGCTGCAGTTCTACGGCATCTCCAAGAAGCATCTGGGGCCTGGGACTCCCCTTTGGGAGCTTCCCTGGGCACATGGCTGAGCCACAGAGATCTGGCTGGAAGAGGCGGAAGGAAAGAAAATGAGAAAGCTAAAACCAATAATGGGACAACTTAGAAGGTGGGGGTAGGAGGAAACCAGTGGGCCAAAATGGGCGATTCCCATCAAAAACAGGAGCTCTGAGGCAGAGGCCAAGTAGATCAGGTGCTGGGCAGGCATCAGGACAGCAGGCTCAGGAAAACAGAAAAGCCACAGCTTTTCAAAAGTTTGGGAGCATCTTTCCCGTTTCTCTCACTTGGAAACCACCTTTCTTCTCCTTCAGGAAAACACATTCCTAAGCATTAACAGCAAGGGGCTGGGAAAATCCTCTGGGGTGTCTTTGTCAGTGAAAAAAAAATAATAAAAAGAACAGAGAAGGCTTTTGCTCTTTGTCTAGTTTTTTTGAGGCCATGTTAGCATTTTTGAGTGGCTCTACTACGTATCATCAGCGCCAAACATCAGATACCTTTTTCTATAAAACCCATTCTTAATCCTAAATTTGTCAGCTACTAGCTTCTCATTCTTCAAATTATATCCTACAGTCTGTTTGGTCAGTTCAGCCAATTAGTACAAATACCCCCTAAGATCTGAAGAATCTAACAACTGAATTCCCGTGAACACATGGGCTTGCAACTATGTGGGGCATTTGAGAGCAGTCGTACTGTGTCCCACTCAAGTGGCTCTGAAGTGCATTGCTTCAATCCGTCGGGGTATTAATGTGCTGGGGTCTCATCTTTCAAATACAGGCTTCTTCCTTCCTTATTCAAGCCAAGCATGTAATTCCTAAAGTGAACAGCAGCTTTCCCACAGAATGGGCCAGGTGCTGCCAGTGCTTCTTTCCTTACCCTTACCCTTACCCTTACCCTTACCCTTACCCTTACCCTTACCCTTACCCTTACCCTTACCCTTACCCTTACCCTTACCCTTACCCTTACCCTTACCCTTACCCTGCCTCTTTGGTTTAGAACACTGTGAAGCCTCTGTCGAAATGGGAAAAAAAAAGACAAAATTCCAGCAGAAAGTCCACTCCAATTAAGTTGTCCTTAAGTAGATTGTTCAGGTTGAGCACAGACTTTCTGTTCAGCAATACGCTGGACAGGTAAGGGCTCACAGGTAAGGGCTTCGTGGGCTGGTTCTCTGGGAACAATTCTTTTGATAGGGGATTACAGGAAAAAAAGAAGAGAAGCCTAAAACCATTGAAGGTAAGCAGTCACTGAGAGGAACCAGTGGGTGCAAAAAGGCAAGAAATGGGAGAGGGAAAAGGGCGGGAAATGTGAGGGGGAAATGGTGAAAAATGGGAGGGGAAAATAGGCAGGAAACGTGAATGTGAAAAAGGGAGAGAAATATGTGGGGATAAATGGACAGCAAAGGTGAGGGGGATAGTGTGAGAAAGGTGAGGGGTAAATGTGAGGGAGAAAGGGTGAGAAGCGAAAGCAAGAACAGGAGAGAAACGGGAGGGAAGAATATGGCAGGAAACGTGAGGGGGACAGCGTAAGAAACAAGGGGGGAAGCGTAAGAAACGTGAGGGGGTGAAGGGCAGCACATGTGAGTGAAAAAAGGGAAGCAAACTTGAGGGCTAAAGGGACAGGAAAAGTGAGGGAGAAAAGGTGAGAAACATGAGTGAAACAAAGAGGGAAAGGGGAGGAAAGAATAGCGCAGGAAACAGGAGAGGGAAGCTGTGAGAACTGTGAGAGGAAAATTGGGAGAAACATGAGTAGGAAAAAGGAGAGAAAGGGCAGGAAGTGGGAGAGATGTGAGAAAGATGAGGGCCAAAAGGGAGAGAAATGTGAGGGAGAATATTTCCGGAAACAAAAGGGGAAAGAGGTGGGAAACATGAGAGGAAAACAGTGAGAAACAGGAGGGGGAAAAGGGCAGGAATTGTGAGTGAAAAAGGAGGTGGAAATGGGAGGGGATAAAATGGCAGGAAAGATAGGGGAAAAAGTGTGCAGCAAATGACCTAAAAATGTGCTACCATCCGGCGCATATCCGAGAGATATAAACCCCCGATCCATGGAGGGATCTAATCCTGCAGATTTCCCACAAGCCAAAGGCAGTATGTCATTTAAAGGCACCAGGAGCCCAGTGCTGGACAGAAAACTTTTTTATGAAGGTCTGACTTGGGAGGCTGTAGGAAAGGTGCTCAAAGGGGGGAAAATGGGCACATGCACCCATGAGTGCACCCACACTCTGACGGCCACTCCAAGGCCACCCCCTGCCTTACACGGGACACGGGCACTGCCCAATGCAGAGGACGCGTCCCTGAGGGACTGACAACACAAACGCTGTTCAAGTCTCCTACAAACACATGTGGGATGAATGTCTCCCCAGCCTCTACATTTGTAATGGAGAGACTCAAGCTCGAGGCAGCCAAAATTTAGGATTCAGGGAGAAAAAGTGGGAGAAGCCAAGCAGGAAAGCTCCTGCACACACATCCCCTTGCTGCTGCTGTGCTTTGATAACTCAAAGAAACATCTGGGGCCTGTGACACACCTCTGGGACCCTCCCTGGCTACATCAGTCAGCCCCCGAGACCTACCTGTGATGGGCAGAAAGAAAGAAGAAAGTTCAGAAGCCTCATTCCCCCTCCTCTCCTTTCGAAACCGCTTTTTCTCTCCCTCAAAGGCCAGAGAAATAAGGGTCTCAAACACTTTACCTGTGCCACCTACACAGTCCTGGGGAGCAGCCACCAAGCACAGGGACAACACAGGGCACAGAAACAGGGACAAAACCAGTCGAAGTACAGAGACTGGAAAAAGCGAGACCTGCGAGAGGTAACGCACTGCTCCATCCTCTATAGGAAAACTCTTTCCTGTTCCAGGGCCCTGGAGGGCACGAAGGCCAGGGCAGTCTGAGGCAGCCATTCTGCTCAGCCTCCTCCTTCGAGGATCAAAAATGATCATTTTATGATCCCTGAGCCCAAGACGGCCTCCAAACCTCATGGCACCCACCCACCAGTCACACACTGCAGGCCCAGGTGACTACCCTCCTTGGCTCACTCACCAGCTGTGTCAGGAAGCTCTTGGCCACACACTCCAGGAACCTCCTGGACGAGTTGCTCTCGGCTGCACTCTGTTGCCAGCAGACATCCCTACCTCGTTCCGTTCCACTTGCAGAGTTTCAAACCTGTTATCCATCGGCAACTGGGAAAGGGTCCAGTCACAGAAGAGACACGCCGGCTGCGCTGGGCAGGAACAAAACCCTGGGGAGTCACAGCTGAAAGCCTGTATCTGCACAGGATGTTGTGGCTGCCCCATTCCTCCTTGGCTTTTGGCTGGAAATGCAATTGCCCTTTCTTCCTCTTCTCCAAGTCCCACGGCTGGCCAAAAACTGACCTGTGGGTCGTATTTCCAAGGCAGTTTGGTGTGGAGGTGACGAACGAAGAAGAACCTTCACCAATTCCAAACCATACCTAAAAGGCCACAAACGGGACTTTCCATCTTTAAGAAACGATGGGCAATTCAGAAGTGAATGTGGAGCTTATTCACAGGGTGACAAGGAAGAGAATCTGCCAAGTGGGTTGGCACTTTCTAGTTTTATTCAGAGTCCCATCAGAGAAGGTGAAAGCTGTCCTGAAGTGCTCCTTCTCATCTCCTTTACTTCTTCCACTGCTTGACTGCCAGGATCAGAGATGCCAGACTGGAGAGAGGTGCGGCTGATTTTAAGAATGGATGCTGCCCCAGGAGAAAGAAAGAAAAGAAAAGAAAGAAAGGAAATATTACTTTCCAAACTCACTTCCTCACAGGCTCAGGCAGGATTGCGCTGACTCCCAGAAATACAGAGAAATGGAACTGAGGGGACCATCTGCGCCTCCATCTTCATTTCCACGACCTTGCCTTCCCAGACAAACTTGGACCAGAATCCCACTAATCCATTCATCAAGATGTCTTCAGCTTGCTGGGATTTTTGCCCTGACAGCACTGTGGGAATAGGGCTTGCTGTCCCAGGGCTTGGTTCCTTTCCTCCGAAAACTCCAACACCTCTAAGAAAGGCTGATCGCAGCAGGATTTAGGCCCGTGTGGAGAACACTGAGGCCCAGGTTTTCAGCACCAAGACATGGCGGAGCGCTGACAGACTCAGCTCTGGTTTGCAGGGATAATAGTGTCTACCTTTCCATCCCCTGCCCCTCCTGTGCTGGCTGGCATCTTTCTTCCCAGCAGGGACAGCCAAGAGGCACATTCTGAAGCTCCCTATGTGCCACCCATCCTATGTGTCACTGAGGCTCACAGTGAGCCCCCCACAGCCCCTTCCTTCCCACCGCCAAATCTCCGACTGCTTGGCTGGCACTGGTTTCCTTGCGTTCCTCCACCACCATTTCAGGCCTCTGGACCCAACATCCTTCTACTTCCACACAACCAGATCAAACTCAACACAACACCAAAATACTAAACCCTCAGAGGATGAAGCACCGCTCCCCTGAGGAAAGGCCGAGAGAGCTGGGCGTGTTCAGCCCGGAGAAGAGCAGGCCCTGAGGAGACCTCATGGCCACCTTTCAGTACGGCATGGGCGCTGATAAGAAAGAGGGGGACACAGTTTTTAACAGGGCCACTTGCCCTGGGGAAATGGTTTTAAACTAAAAGAGGGTGGATTCAGATTGGGTCTAAGGAAGACATTTTTTATGGCGAAGGAGGTGGAACACTGGCACAGAGTTTCTGGAGGTGCCCCATCCCTGGAAACTCGGAAGGTCAGGGCAGACGAGGGCTGTGAGCAACCTGATCTACTGGAAGATGTCCTTGCTCACGGCAGAGGGTTTGGACTAGATGACCTTCACAGGTCCTTTCCAACCCAAACTGGTCTAGGATCCTCCTTAGTTTTCATTTGAAAAGCACCAAAAGGGGAGATTGATAAACTCCAAGATTGGAGTTTCCCTGAGAAGCAAACCCTGCCATCAGGCAGCTCTTTCGCCCGCAGCTGCTCTGCACTTTACCTGCAGGAGGTCCTCGGCAGAGCCTCGCTTGTCCTCGTCCGTCTGCAGGCAGCAGTCCAGAAAGTGACACAAGAGGAAGGAGTGTAGCCAGGAGTTCTGCAGCTTTGGTGTCCCTCGTGTGGCTATCAGGTGGCGAGCCTGAAGAAAAAGGAAACACCAGGCTCCACCTCTTTCTTCCAGCTCCATAGCTGAGTCGGCGGAGGTTTCAGTTGGATATCGGAAAAAAGATTTTCTCCCAGAGGGCGGTCGGCCACTGGAACAGACTCCCCAGGGAAGTGCTCACAGCACCAACTCTGACAGAGTTCAAGAAGGCTTTGGACAATACTCTCAGCTTTTCCTGCGATTCTCTGATTCAAACCTGCAGCTCAAAGGGTGTTTATCCCACCTCTGAACTTGCCGCTGAGAAGTTCCTGTCATTCAGTGACAGAGCTCAAAGACAGTTCCAAAATCACACGTGAAATTCCAAGCACTGCTGAAGGCCAAGACGGCCCATTTCTGAAGTGGCTACGTGCCACTCCTCTTCTGATGTTCTCCCATGGATGGAACCAAAGACACAGCAGATGCTGATGTGCTCCAGGGACATTTTTAGAAGTGGATCTTGCTGGAACTGGTTCAGGCTGGTGGCAATGGGATTTTGTCTCATGGGACACCAAACGGGGGACAGATTAGAAAGACGCCCGTAGCTGAGAGGACTTGTGCCTTACCATGAAAGCGGTTTCCTGAAAGTAAGGAGGCTCTCCTTCCACCATTTCTATTCCTACGATGCCAAGTGACCAGATGTCCACCTTGGGGCCGTATGGTTGGCATCTCACAACCTCTGGTGCCATCCACTGAACAGTCCCGACCATCGAGCTGCGTTTACTCCGCTCAGCGCTGAGCTGAGCACAGAGGCCAAAATCGGCTAAGGAGAGAAACAAACGCTGTTAAAGCCAGCTTCAGTCAGGAAACCAGGCAAAAGAATTCCCCAGGCTAAGTCTGAAAAGGCGCCCTTGACTCGAGCTGGAAAAGCAGCCGTGCTCTGTTTCCGCAGGGACGCAGCTGGGGAAATACGGAATTGGCCACTTAACAAAACCTCCGCGGTTCATGCAGTGCATTTTATTTATTCACTTGAGGCTTTAGACTGTAACTCCTTCCCTCTGGGAGGGACACACACAGAACAAAGGCACTCTTGACACCCTGTTTCTTATGATCTCTCACAGTTGCATGTTGCAACTGTGCTCTCAGCTTGCAGCAGGGGTGCCTGCACTGCCACAAGCACCACTTGTGGACAACTGGCAGTACCTCAAAAGCAGCCCTCACAGCACGTCCTGGGAACGCTGCAGCTGACCAAGAATACCTACCCAGCTTGACAGATCCGTCCAGGCCCAGCAGGATGTTGTCGCTTTTGATGTCTCTGTGGATCACCTGGTTGGCATGAAGGAAAGCCAGTCCTTGCAGGCACTGAGGGAGACAAAAGAAATGGGAGGGTAAAAATCAGTGATCTGATTTCATCCCACAAGAAAGGAAACTGCTCCAGAAGACTGAACTCCTAGGGGAACGGTCAGGAATGGCATAACATGGTATTGTCATGTGGTCTTAAGAGCTTGTTGCTCCAACCCTAGTAGAGCAATATCTTCAAAGTCGAGGCATATCAGACTTGGAAAGATCTCTTTAGTCAGTCTTCAGAAGCAAACCCCATTTTGGGTCCAATGCTATCTTTGTAAGCTGAGAACCATGAGAAAGGGGTCTCTATTTTTCTTTGCCATTAGTTTCATATTCTGCCACCAGCATGCTTGCTTTTACGGGTAAGGAAGGCTGTGCAGACAGGCTCCAGGCAGATGTTTAGGGAGGCAAAATGAACATAGGAAATAAAAGGCAAAAAGAGAGAACACATCACAACAGGATCGTAACAGAAAATGTGACACAGTGTAAGAACAGAGTATTGTAAGTGTAGAGACACTGGCAGGCAGTTCATTTCAGACGCGCTTTCTTCTCCACCTCATAACAGCACCACAGAAACAAAACTCTGAGTATGAAAGCCCTCCTGTTCTTACCACCTGTCTCAAAAGACAATCATGCCCAAGCCATCGGAAGCACCAGAGGCATGCCTTACCTCCCTACACACAGCTGCTATCTGTTCTTCCCCCATCCTGGTCTCGCAAATGATGTCAGTCAAAGAGTGTCCGTCCATGTATTCCATCACCAGCCAGAGTTCCGTATCGACAAGGTAGCTGAAAGAAGAAGAAACAAGGGCATGGAGATGCATGTGCACAGATAAAGTGGCTTGTGGAAAAGTCCACGGTTGAGTTTGCTTTCCAGGCCACCTGGAAAGGCAGACAGATCAAAATGGAGACCCATTTCATCTAGGCTATGCAGTGCTTGCAGTCTGGGCAGTCTAAGTGAGAAAGGCACATCCCAAAATGGTAAGCAAAGGAAAAAGGCACTTTAGTAACGGCAAAGACAAATCTGGAGGCGGGTCACATCCCATCAGCTGGGTCATCATTTTAACACATAAATTCCACCATGAACTCCGGCAACCAGGAGACACAACTTTCACTGCTTCTCTCAGGCGAGGAGCGTGTGCACCACTGAGGACAGAATTTGGCCAGCTCTTTGGGAAACCTTGCAGAAAGTGCATTCACCACAAAGAAAAACACATTTTAAACTGGCAAATGCTGTGTTTCTGGAAACAAGGACCTAGGTTTTGGCACCCCCAGCAGTGGAAAATAGTGGCAACAGCCCAAGGGAAAACATTTCTAGCATGGTTTATCAGCACGTATATCATAAGACACCTGAAACAGATCAAAGCCCAAAACGACAAAACAGCATGGCGAGAGTGAGCTTGCAGGCTGTTGAGTTAGTAAGAGAGGGCTGATCCAGGTTTTTGTTGAAGAAAACAGTCTTTAAACTATGTGCGCCAGGAGAGACTGGCACAGACAAAATGCAGTGTCCTCCCATACATTGTATACCAGTAGATTAATAAGAAGATCAATTTTCTGACAGGGAGTAAAGGGCTTCTCAATCTTTGCCTTGCAAGTATGTCAAAGAACATTCCCAGGATAATACCAGGACTACTTGCCTGTCTAAATAGGTGACAATATTGGGGTTCTTCTTGTCCCTCATGATTCGGATCTCCTTCAGCAGTTCCCTGGTTCTCTGTTGCAGGAGATTGATTTTCTTTATGGCCACCTAAAATGGCATTGAAAACCATTGACTGGAGCAGTCTGTTGCACGAGACCACAACGAACACGGAGCGCGCCATTTTGGAATGACACAGCCAAGTCATTCCTTAGTCCCGAGCATGTGTCAACCAGCTTCACTAGGTCTGAAACACATACTGTGTTCCAAACAGAATATCTCTTTCCGTAGCTGTCGCACTGCACTTTGGGGATGAAACGTGACGGGAAAAAGGGCTAAATCCTATCTGTGTCTGAAGCTGGGATTAGGACAAAGGGGGCCCGAGTGATGGCAGCCGCCATCAGCTGGTCGCTGTCTAGTTAGCAATTCAGACCGAGGCAGAGTGTCCTTCTCTGAAAGACACCGCTGCCCCCCTGGCATTCTTCCTGGTAGTTCCGAAGGACAAAATCTGCCCCAAATGCATTTGGCAGGCTGACACTGGTCTGCGCTTCTTTTGCCTTTGCAGCAAAGATCTACCAGCGACCCAAAGCTGCAGCCACAGCTCACACCAGAGAGGAAAGAACGGCAGAGCTGCAGAATCGCTGGGGGTTGTTGACGCTCACCTGTCCTCCTGTGGCAGTGTCGAGGGCTTTATAAACGGTTCCAAAACCCCTAGAAAGAGAAGAACAGCAAAGAAAGGACAAACAGTTTAGTCCCTGGGAGTGGAAGCCAGCGCAGACAAGACATCTCTGCTGCCTGGAGTGTTTATAAAACCCCTGGCTTCACATCTACTCTTCAGCCAGCAGCACAGAAGCCCTCTGCCTTCAAGCTGTCCAAGAGAAAAAACTTAGGTCCACCAGGAAGGAAAAGGGCTGGTGCCCATCTCAAGTCTGCACCTAAATTATCGGGGGGGTTTCTTTCACTTTTTCCTTTCTGTGTCTGTCCGTGGAGCTGTTTCTTTCCAGGCTACGTACAGTCCTGTTGGGCCTTCTCACTCCACTCCTTTGAATCTGTCTGCCAAACTCAGGCAACACCACACTGTCATTCTGAGAAGCCTGAACACATGGGACAGCTGTCTGAGGAATGGATTTAGGCACAGCTTTCCCCAGCAGGCAAGGAAATCAGTCTCCAGAAATCCAGTGAGATGGCACAGCTAGAGCAGGTTAAGGCGTCACTGTTTCACACACAAGTGGAAAAGGACTCAAACCAGAGGATCCCTGGGCAGCTTCCTTCTGTGTCAAGAGCCATTGGCTCCTGCTTTTTTTTTTTTTTTTTTTTTTTTGGTGCACCTGAAGCAGCCGCCTTTGGAGGTAATTTCTTTGGCTCACTAAGCAAAGCTGGGTTAAAAACAGGGTGATTTTTTTCACCCCCTAAAAGTTGTAAGATCCACGAGAGGTCTGCCAATGGGCAGATGTTGCACTTCCCTCTCAAGTGCATTGGTAGTCTGTCCATTCCTGCATTTTGGGGATTGATTGCCTCCAGGAGAAAAGAGAGTTCATTCTTTCCTCCTGCTTTCAGTTTCTAAACTATGGGATTATAATCCTGACCCTTGAATATCGTTTTCAACAAAGTACTGGAAAGAAATATTACTGAGGACTGTTATCTGACAGCTCCACGTGCTAAGTTGCTCTTTTGGGCAATAAAGTTTCTTCTCCTTTCATCGGCGTGGCCGTATCATTTTGAGACATACAGAAAGGATTTCTCCGGAGAAAATAGGCAAATAGGTACCACTCACAGGAGGGACAGGAGGTCTTCCACATTCTGCTCCTTGCTGCAGGCAAGACATTGCCAGCTGGGAATTGTCTTTGACGATGCCTTCGAGCCACAGTTACAAATTCTGACCCGCACGGAGAGACGGGACAAACTGAACCCAGTGTCTCAACAGTCTCGGAGCCTGCCTGACTTCATGCCGGATCTTACACCAGCAAAATACCTGGCCCCCGGTTGGGTAGAAGTAACTGTGGTTGCACTCACCCTTGGCCAATGTCTTCCCATCCGCTGTATTTCTCCGTTGGATCTCCGACACTCACAGTGCTCCCTGAAAGAAACAAAATGCAAGCTGCTCAATTCAAAACAGCCTAGAGGGAAGCTCAGGCAAACTCAACCCAGTCTGAGCAGCCCTCAGGGGCAGGAGGAACATCCCAAGTGCTCTCGGGCTGCCTTACAGCACAACAACAGTTTCCTTGGGGAGGTGGAAGAGCCTCTGTGACACTCAGCTGAGGAGGAGCCTCTGGTACAGCTCATGCTGAGACCCGCACACCAGACCCTGCTCCAGCAGACAAGAAATACACCAGACATACTCAGTTCATTTAGGCTCTCCTCCTTTGTCATCTCTGGCTGCCAGTCTGTGCCGCTGGACGAACTGTCTGTGCCTGAGTTTTCAGGATGGGGAGTGAAGGCTTCTTCAGGCAATGCTGCTGCAGCAGCACCTTCCATGGCACAGCCTGTGTAGATCTGCAACAAGAAATGAGTTTGTGTCAGAGTCTGTGGCAGAGATGCCTCGAGATGTCAGTTCAAATGCAAGCAAGCCCTTAGGAAGGTGCTCTTAACTGGCTGGGGTTTTTTTGATGTCCACTTCTCAAACTGAATGGGCAAAACTAAGAAGCTGGTTTTACACAGGGTCATGGCCACTTTCATGTTACCCATGGATCATCAAGTCCAAAGCGAAAGTGAATGGCCCCTACGGAGATCAAACCCCTTATTGCCCTTATTGGCGTTGTGCTTCAACCAACTGAGCTGAATTCGGGGTCTTTGGGGGCTGCTGGCTGAGGTGTCGACCCTTCCACCTCGAGTCAAACAGAACAAAGCAGCCAGAGACCACAGCTTGTCACTGTCAGCATTAGCAGAGACGAGGAGGAAAGGGAAAAGGAAAACTTGCAAGAAAACCCTAATAGGAGGCCCAGATTCACAATGGATATGGGCAAGCTTGTTTCAAAGTTTAGGTGGATCAATCACCTCCTTGACTGGAAAAAACACCTCAGAAAACAAGGCTAGCAGTAAGAAGCCAGCAGGAATCCACTGGCCAACAGGCCAAGGGACCAAGCCTGCTCTGCTTCCACTCTAACCCTTGCTGCCTGGTGCTGATCTCTGGAGCCTGCCAGGCTCTCTGCTCTCAATGCCTGCAGTAGTCCTTGCCTCCTCAGTCCCAAGACCTACATTTTATGCCCTTGTTACAGCCCTTCCCTCCCTTGCCTGGCTAGTCAGGTGTACCTGCCCATTCTCTCCACGCGCGCCCACCTGCTGCCTGAGCTGCTCCAGCTGCTGCCGCGCTTGGAATAGCTCTTCTCGAGTCTGCAGGAGCATGTGTAATAAATCAGTGTTCTCACGCTCCTTTTCCAGCAGGACCTGCACAGAAATGAGGAGGAGGCAGTTTTAAACTTCCCGTACAACATCCGGGTGGCAAGACTCAAAGACCGACGGGCTCAAGCACTCCCATAGCACTGTGCTGCTGCTGTGCGGGGAGGCACAGATTCCAAAGGGAGACTGGCAGCACAAACATGGTCCATGTGGGACTGCATCTCCAACACACACTTAGACAGCTAACAGGAAGGCTGTGGCCCTTCCAATCCCCTGGGCTGCTAAAAGGAATGGTCACTGTTAACTGGAAAGGGATGGGTAAGGCCCTACGGCCTTGCCTGGCACTAGAAGAACTCCTTCACAACAAATGTCCCTTCCCCAAAACTAGGTGTTTTCATGCAGAACTACTGCATCTTCCAGGACTGCCTTCTTGCAGATGAAAATTCAATCAAAATCTATTCCAGTGCCAGAAATTTGCAAGAAAGGTGGAGCAAAAGCAACTTTGCCCTCTGAAGGAAGTGACAATAAGCGGGGCTCCTCCATCTGGGAAGAAAACAGACCAGTCTAAAACGATGAAAGGGCCACCAACTTCAGTGTGTCAAGCACTTGCATGCAATGAGGGGATGCTTGGCAGGAAAAGGCCCGTGTGGTGAGCCCTGCCATTCAGTGATTTGTTGAAGACTGGCTGAAGGTCTGCCCTGAGCCTCCTTTCCTCCAGGCCGAACACCCTTCTCTGGACACCAGAGCTCCAGCACCGCAATGTCTTTCTGGTCGGGAGGGGCTCCAAATGAACACAGCACTTGAGGTGTGGCCTCCCCAGTGCCCAGCAGACAGGCACAGTCACTGCCCTGGTCCTGCTCCCACACTGCTACTGATCCAAGCCAGGATGCCCTTGGCCTTCTTGGCCACCTGGGCACACACTGCCTCATGTTCAGACAGCTGCTGACCAGTACCCCCAGGTGCTTTTCCCCCAGGCAGCTTTCCAGCCACAAAGTTCCATGGAGGCCTTAAAATACAATTTCGAAAACTTGAAGATGTCCTTCCTGTTCTTAGCAGTGTGAGACAGCAGCCATGGACTTGCAGCTTTGTCCCCCTCTCTAGGCTCAAGCAAAGGGAGTGTGCAAACTTGCAGACTTCACAACAAAAAGGTATTGACAGAGACAGGCAGCCCCCTTTTCTGCCTCAGAAACAGGCCTCAGATACTACAGAGTTTCTTTTGCCGCACATGAGAAGAGTGCCGATTCCTGCACAACACAATCCTCTCTTTGCAGCTTATCAAAAGTCAAAAAGGAGGCCAACACCGACAGGTGCACTAGAAGACTCTGGAGAAGCAGAGGACGACTCAGGGAACTGCAGAACAGCTCTGCAAGCCGTCCCCAGGTCTGCAGAAAGGAGTAAACAAAGCCTTCTGACCTCCAGCACTACCACGGGTTTCCTTGACAAAAGCACTGCCCAGTCCCACAGATACAGCTTTGCTGAGCCAAGCAGCCAGATGCCCAGCCCGATGCATCAGCCTTTTGGTCTCACCTGATGGACTTGCTCTTGCATTTCTGCCTTCTCCTCCACCATCATCATCAGATCCACCCGCAGCTGCTCCTGCTTCTCCTCTGTTTCCCGCAGTTGCTCTTGGAGTTCTGCCTTCTCGTCGGCCATGATGATCAGGTCCACGCGCAGCTCCTCCTGCTTCTCCTCTGCTTTCTGGAGCTGCTCTTGGACTTCTGCCTTCTCATCAGCCATGATCAGCAGATCCGCGCGCAGCTCCTCCTGTTTCTCCTCCGCTTTCTGGAGCTGCTCTTGGATTTCTGCCTTCTCATCAGCCATGATCAGCAGATCCACACGCAGCTCCTCCTGTTTCTCCTCTGCCTCCTCCAGCAGCTGCTCCAAGCAGGCTTTCTTCGCACCGATCCCTTTGTTTGCTCTTTCACCTAGCCTGATGATCTTTGCCGGAGGGATCTTTGTTCTCTCCATCTTCTCCACTTCAGCTGATGGGACTTCCTTCTCCTGCTCCAGCTACACTCGGAAGCACGGAGGAAATCAAATACAGGAAGATTTACCATGAGGAACGTTTGGCTCTCCCCAAGAAAAGGAACGTTGCCATATTCAGTCAGTCATGCTGCCGGAAGGCAAGAAGTCTGAGGGGAAGAAGCAGCTGCAGACAAACACCCGGCAAGCCCCTTGGCAACTCCGCTCACCTGCAGCACACGCTGGTTCAGGTGCACGTAACGCAGTGCAAGAGCCCCACCGATGCCGCCCATCTTCAGTGCTGCAAGGTGGAGATCTGCTATTTCTGCGCTCAGCTGACTCTGAGCCCCTGTCAGCTCCGCTACCGACTGCTCCGCCTGAGGAGACAAAAGAACAGCATGACAACAAAGGCAGCAAAATCCCGGACTTCAAGCAGCAACTCCACATCCCCAGTGTGGCTCTGACATACTCTCGGCTAGCTCAGCGCTCCCAAGAAGCTCACGGACACGCACTACCCCAAAGAGCCTGCGTGCTTGGATCACCATTTTCCAAGTAGGACAACAACATTGTCCCCGCCTTCTACTGCCCCAACCACCATCCATCTGCGGTGGTCTCGCTACCACTACTTCCTCTCCCACAGGTGCTGCCTAGGAAGAAGGTGACCGTACCTCCAGCAGCGCCAGGCCAAACTCCTCTTTCTCCTCTCCTTCTCTCAGCAGATCCCTCGGAAGTTGGAGTGGTTGCTCCAGTGTCTCTCTCACAACTCCCAACTCCCTCTGTAATAGGGAGTGTTTCCTCTCAAGGGCAGCTAAGCTCTTCAGTCTGTGAGAAGGGGAAAGACAAACAAGCTTTTAAGAGCAATGCAATGTCATTTCGAAAAACCAAGACTACAGTGCACCACGTCCCAGATGTGGCAGTCTGAGTGATTTCCAACAACCTCCTAGTTCCACCTCAAGGATGCTGGGATTTCCTGACTAGAGCTGCATCACTCTTTGTCACTGACACCGAGAAAGTACAACAAGCTTCCAGAAATCACACACCATTTCCAAACGAGCTCAGGTACTCTCAACTTAACAGCCTTCTGCCTGCTAGGTCTCGTGCTCCTTTTGGCTACATTGGACATGAGAATTCTCAACGGTCTTCTTTTGGGGAAGACAGACTTGGCAAGGCCAGGGTAGTATTCCCTCAAGGACTCTTGCCTTTTAGCGGGGAAACGATCAGAGAGCCCTCTCTCAATGTCGGTGGGCAGGGGATATGTATGAATTTCCAATCCAATCATCATTGGATGACGGGATGATTCAAGCTGGCAGGGACCCCAACAGGTCTCTAAGCCCAATCTTCAGCTCACAGCAGTTGGGCTCAGCTATGGGATCCCAACAGGTTGCTCAAGGCTCTCTACAGTTGGGTCTTGCAAATTTGCAGGCTTGGAACCTGCGCAGCCTCTCTGAGCCACCTGTTCGGCTGCGTGATTGCCCTCCTGCTTCAGAGAGCCTCTGCTCTCTGCCCTAAGCCAGTCTGAGTCTGTCTTGCTTCAGCCTTTGCCTGTCCCCAGCCACTCTGGTCCTGCATGAAATGATTTTTCTGACGGTTCCTAGAGCAAGTACAAGGAGGCAGCTGTGCTGTGTGTCAGGAGGCTGTGTGCCAGACCTGCCCACGTGCTCCCTTCTCCGTTCTTGATGAGCGCGCAAAATGTGTTCTTGGACGATGGGCCTCCCAAAGTGCAGCACTGCCCACCCCTGCCCAGAGAAAGCGAGAAAGCTCATCACTCACAGGAGCTCCCGGACACTGCGCCCTCTGTGCATCCTCTCCTGCCCCTCCACCTTTTCCAGCTGGGCTGAGGAGTCCTGGCTGGCCAAAAGCTCTTCCATCAGGGCCTGCAAGGAGCGGGCAGGGAAAGAGCACAAACGAGCAATAAGGAGCAGGGAAGACAGCTCTCCCCTCCGGAGATCTGGCAGAAGTAGCAAAATGACTCTGGAGTTGGAATGGAAGTGTCTGAAGAGAAGCAGGGGGCATTTCCCGTTCCCCATCTGTTCAACTGACTTCCCTTCAGTATTTCAGGCTTTAGGGAGCGGCCGCTCGGAACTGCGTTCCAGCCCTTCCCGGCCCGACCTTGTGTCTATCATGCTGAGCTGTGTAGGCTTCTTCTCCCCAAACCTGGGTCATGTCATAGTTAAGAGTGTAGTCCGACTAAGTTGTGCCAGTGGCTACTTAGATATTCCGGGGAGAGGGGCAGGTCCCTCCAGGGAACAGTGTCTCCCGCACAGCCTGCAAAGACACAGCTGGGAGCTGTGTCTTTGGACCTCTCTATCTGCTGGTGATGGGGACCCTGCACACTGTGCACAGAGCTGTGCCCTTTTACAGCGGTAAAGGGAAGCGTTTTGTCGTGGCACCGCTCCAGCCCTCGGTGCCTTCAAGCCACGAACGGCAAGTGCTGTCTGACCGGAAACTGGCAGCTCTGCGTTGCACCAAGGACTGGGCCAACCTAAGCTGGCACTTACTGGCTTGGGATGTTCCCGCTGTGGTCTGACAAGAGGTGGAGAGTTGTCCTCATGTCCCTCATATCCCTCCTCTTCAGCCTCTCCTTCAGGAACAGATGGAGCCAGAGGAGGTTCGGATGCTGGTTCTCTGTTTGGTGGAAAGACAGCAGCGTGAAGGGCTGGGATTGACCCGTCCTTTCCAACCCTTCCCCTGTACCCAGCTGTTTCTGGTGGCTCCTTTGTATCTTCCACATCTTTAGCCTCTTCTTCAGCCTCTTCTTCAGGAAGAGGGGGAGCCATCAGAGGTTCGCATGCCATTTCTGTTTTCTGTGGACAGACAGAAGCATAAGGGACAGGGAGAAACCCATCGCTTACGTCCTCATTTCTATCCCTAGACCTATACCCAGCTGTATCTGAGCTGCTCATTTAGCTCCACTGATATGCAGTGGGGAGGGGCAAGTCTCTCCAGGGGACTGTCTCCTACGCAGCCTGCAAGGCTGTGACCTGTGTCTTTGGACCGCTCCAGCACAACTGCAGCCCTCAGCATCTTCAGCCACGACCGGCAAATGCGGTCGGACCAGAAACTTGCAGCTCTGCGTTGCACCAAGGACTGTGCCAAGCAAAGCTGGCACTTACTGGTTTGGGCTGTTCAGGCAGTGGTGTGACCGCAGCTGGATATTTGCCGTCATTTTCCTCCACTTTAGCTTCTTCCTCTGCACCAGAGGGAGCCAGAGGAGGTGCTGATGTTGGTTGGGTGCTCTGTGGACAGACAGCAGCGTGAGGGACAGGGAGTAACCTGCCATTTAAAACCCGATTTCCATTCAGCTCTATACCCAGCTGTACAAAGGAGAACTCATCAACTTTGATGGAAGTCCCGAAAACTAAATTCAAATGGGCTAATTAGATGGCACTGCATATTGCTCGGAATGGGCTACTCCACCCTGGCTAGAATCAGCCAGCAACCTTCTTGCTGCAGAAGCTGGCTTTTCTCTCCTGAAGAGCTCTGAGAGAATCAGGAAACAGCCAGCCATCCCTTTGCTGCTGCTGCTGCTGCTGCTGCTGCTGCAGCAGATACTGAAATGGCCTTTCTTTCAGCCTGCCAGGCTGGCACTCTACACTCTACTGCAACAGGCCAAGCTTGCAGCTGGCTCCACAATTCTTAAACATCACGAACGTCAGAGGTTCCTTTCCCGCTCACCAAAGGACGCTCCTCTCTCCATCCACGGGTCAGGTGACCTGCAACGAGCAAGGGAAAATGAACCAGATGCTGTTAGAAAACTGCCTGTGGTGACAGAATGAATCAACCTGAACAGGGAGCGTGTTCCTTTCACAACAGCCCTCCAGGACAAACAGTTCTCTCACACAGCAAGCAAGAGAACAGGACAATAGGCTAGCTTGTGCCTACTGTTTGCCCTGTTTCTGTGCTGACCTCTTTGGTCAGTATATCCAGAAGAGAAACTTGGTCAAGAAAACGCAAATTGGACTTTAATAGTCAGTGCTTCTGTTCCATCCAACAGTTAAAGCAGCTTTTTTTTCTCCTCTCTTTCCTGTACTTTCCTTTTTTTAATAAATTGCATGCACTAATTCCCATTAACTTGCTGAAAACATTTCCCCAGAAAAGCTTCCACAAAATCCCCCTTAGTCATGGCACTTCTATTCTGAAATAGCACAGGAACAGCTCCTGGGTTCAGGAGCATACACCGGCTGTTTTGGAGTTGGCACTTCATGGCAAAGGGACTCGCCAGTTTAGCACCCAGCAAAGTGTCAAGTTAGAATCCTTTAATGGTGGAACTGAGAAAAAAAGGGGCTCTCCCTCACTTCTGAAGAGAACCACCGAGTTTTCAGAGCTATTTCGGAGGAGCTCTCCCAGCTGAGAAGCTCTGCTGGCTGAGGAGCTCTCCCAGTCTGCATTTTAGAAGTTGTCTTGGCTGAACCAGCCAGCTGAGGAAATTACAGACTCCACTGCCACCCGTTCTGTGGTGAAAGGGAAGGGAACCCCTGCAGGTTACATTTCAAATGCTGTCTCTTCCCCGCTGGCTCCAGGCACCCCTTTCTGAGCTGAAGCTCTTGACAGGAGCTTTACCGAACTAGTGGCATGTTAATGGCCTTTTCGTTTCAAATCAATTCCGTCACTCGGGAAGAGCAGAAAGAACACAGCGATACCAAAGCCCTATTGTGCTCCACCCGGAAAAAGCCTGTACTTACGTGCCAGATTGGTCAAATAATATCCAGAATAAGCCACAGTGAAAACACTGCAAACTGCAGCAGAGAGTGGCTCCATGATGTAGCAGTCCTGCACAAGTTTGTGGAATGTATTCCACCAAGGGAAGAAAAAAAAAAACCAAAACACACCCCTGCTGGGGTTCAGCTCACCGCTGAGAAAGGGAAAACCAAAGACACCCCTGGTGGGGTTCAGCCCACGGCTGAGAAAAGGGACAACCAAAGACACCCCTGGTGGGGTTCAGCCCACGGCTGAGAAAAGGGAAAAAGAAAAAAAAACACCCCTGGTGGGGTTTTCTCTCTCCGCTAAGAAAATCAAAAGAAAACAACACCCAGTTGGGATTTCACCGTCCGCTCAAAACGCCTCAAGCAGCAGAGTTCGCCTGCAATGAGCCAGCGCCAGAGCTGCTCCGGACACTGAGGCCTTCTGGGCACCAGAGCAACGGGCCTTTGACACCACAAGGACATGGCAACATTGCCTTGTCATCACAATAGCAGCCGCTCGAGGTTGGTTCATGACTTTATGCATAGCAACCAAACCTTCTCTACAGCAAACACAAAAATGGCCTGGAAAGTTCTCCTCTCTCTCCAAGCAGCACTAACCCCCTGGTACTCCATAACCTGTTTCTCAAAGGATCTGAGAGGAACTCAAACAGTGCACCAGCCACATGTACCTGTACCCCAGGATGAACACTGAGAAGGAACCGGGATGTGACCAAACCAAAGGAAACATCACCTTTGGCCACTAATGCTTCCAGCTAGAAACGGGCATGCTTGTTCCAGGAACAAAGCTGCTCGCACACATCACTGTGCTGCTGCAGTTCTACGGCATCTCCAAGAAGCATCTGGGGCCTGGGACTCTCCTTTGGGAGCTTCCCTGGGCACATGGCTGAGCCACAGAGATCTGGCTGGAAGAGGCGGAAGGAAAGAAAATGAGAAAGCTAAAACCAATAATGGGACAACTTAGAAGGTGGGGGTAGGAGGAAACCAGTGGGCCAAAATGGGCGATTCCCATCAAAAACAGGAGCTCTGAGGCAGAGGCCAAGTAGATCAGGTGCTGGGCAGGCATCAGGACAGCAGGCTCAGGAAAACAGAAAAGCCACAGCTTTTCAAAAGTTTGGGAGCATCTTTCCCGTTTCTCTCACTTGGAAACCACCTTTCTTCTCCTTCAGGAAAACACATTCCTAAGCATTAACAGCAAGGGGCTGGGAAAATCCTCTGGGGTGTCTTTGTCAGTGAAAAAAAAATAATAAAAAGAACAGAGAAGGCTTTTGCTGTTTGTCTAGTTTTTTTGAGGCCATGTTAGCATTTTTGAGTGGCTCTACTACGTATCATCAGCACCAAACATCAGATACCTTTTTCTATAAAACCCATTCTTAATCCTAAATTTGTCAGCTACTAGCTTCTCATTCTTCAAATTATATCCTACAGTCTGTTTGGTCAGTTCAGCCAATTAGTACAAATACCCCCTAAGATCTGAAGAATCTAACAACTGAATTCCCGTGAACACATGGGCTTGCAACTATGTGGGGCATTTGAGATCAGTCGTACTGTGTCCCACTCAAGTGGCTCTGAAGTGCATTGCTTCAATCCGTCGGGGTATTAATGTGCTGGGGTCTCATCTTTCAAATACAGGCTTCTTCCTTCCTTATTCAAGCCAAGCATGTAATTCCTAAAGTGAACAGCAGCTTTCCCACAGAATGGGCCAGGTGCTGCCAGTGCTTCTTTCCTTACCCTTACCCTTACCCTTACCCTTACCCTTACCCTTACCCTTACCCTTACCCTTACCCTTACCCTTACCCTTACCCTTACCCTTACCCTTACCCTTACCCTTACCCTTCCTCTTTGGTTTAGAACACTGTGAAGCCTCTGTCGAAATGGGAAAAAAAAAGACAAAATTCCAACAGAAAGTCCACTCCAATTAAGTTGTCCTTAAGTAGATTGTTCAGGTTGAGCACAGACTTTCTGTTCAGCAATACGCTGGACAGGTAAGGGCTCACAGGTAAGGGCTTCGTGGGCTGGTTCTCTGGGAACAATTCTTTTGATAGGGGATTACAGGAAAAAAAGAAGAGAAGCCTAAAACCATTGAAGGTAAGCAGTCACTGAGAGGAACCAGTGGGTGCAAAAAGGCAAGAAATGGGAGAGGGAAAAGGGCGGGAAATGTGAGGGGGAAATGGTGAAAAATGGGAGGGGAAAATAGGCAGGAAACGTGAATGTGAAAAAGGGAGAGAAACGTGTGGGGATAAATGGACAGCAAAGGTGAGGGGGATAGTGTGAGAAAGGTGAGGGGTAAATGTGAGGGAGAAAGGGTGAGAAGCGAAAGCAAGAACAGGAGAGAAACGGGAGGGAAGAATATGGCAGGAAACGTGAGGGGGACAGCGTAAGAAACAAGGGGGGAAGCGTAAGAAACGTGAGGGGGTGAAGGGCAGCACATGTGAGTGAAAAAAGGGAAGCAAACTTGAGGGCTAAAGGGACAGGAAAAGTGAGGGAGAAAAGGTGAGAAACATGAGTGAAACAAAGAGGGAAAGGGGAGGAAAGAATAGCGCAGGAAACAGGAGAGGGAAGCTGTGAGAACTGTGAGAGGAAAATTGGGAGAAACATGAGTAGGAAAAAGGAGAGAAAGGGCAGGAAGTGGGAGAGATGTGAGAAAGATGAGGGCCAAAAGGGAGAGAAATGTGAGGGAGAATATTTCCGGAAACAAAAGGGGAAAGAGGTGGGAAACATGAGAGGAAAACAGTGAGAAACAGGAGGGGGAAAAGGGCAGGAATTGTGAGTGAAAAAGGAGTGGGAAATGGGAGGGGATAAAATGGCAGGAAAGATAGGGGAAAAAGTGTGCAGCAAATGACCTAAAAATGTGCTACAATCTGGCGCATATCCGAGAGATGTAAACCCCCGATCCATGGAGGGATCTAATCCTGCAGATTTCCCACAAGCCAAAGGCAGTATGTCATTTAAAGGCACCAGGAGCCCAGTGCTGGACAGAAAACTTTTTTATGAAGGTCTGACTTGGGAGGCTGTAGGAAAGGTGCTCAAAGGGGGGAAAATGGGCACATGCACCCATGAGTGCACCCACACTCTGACGGCCACTCCAAGGCCACCCCCTGCCTTACACGGGACACGGGCACTGCCCAATGCAGAGGACGCGTCCCTGAGGGACTGACAACACAAACGCTGTTCAAGTCTCCTACAAACACATGTGGGATGAATGTCTCCCCAGCCTCTACATTTGTAATGGAGAGACTCAAGCTCGAGGCAGCCAAAATTTAGGATTCAGGGAGAAAAAGGGGGAGAAGCCAAGCAGGAAAGCTCCTGCACACACATCCCCTTGCTGCTGCTGTGCTTTGATAACTCAAAGAAACATCTGGGGCCTGTGACACACCTCTGGGACCCTCCCTGGCTACATCAGTCAGCCCCCGAGACCTACCTGTGATGGGCAGAAAGAAAGAAGAAAGTTCAGAAGCCTCATTCCCCCTCCTCTCCTTTCGAAACCGCTTTTTCTCTCCCTCAAAGGCCAGAGAAATAAGGGTCTCAAACACTTTACCTGTGCCACCTACACAGTCCTGGGGAGCAGCCACCAAGCACAGGGACAACACAGGGCACAGAAACAGGGACAAAACCAGTCGAAGTACAGAGACTGGAAAAAGCGAGACCTGCGAGAGGTAACGCACTGCTCCATCCTCTATAGGAAAACTCTTTCCTGTTCCAGGGCCCTGGAGGGCACAAAGGCCAGGGCAGTCTGAGGCAGCCATTCTGCTCAGCCTCCTCCTTCGAGGATCAAAAATGATCATTTTATGATCCCTGAGCCCAAGACGGCCTCCAAACCTCATGGCACCCACCCACCAGTCACACACTGCAGGCCCAGGTGACTACCCTCCTTGGCTCACTCACCAGCTGTGTCAGGAAGCTCTTGGCCACACACTCCAGGAACCTCCTGGACGGGTTGCTCTCGGCTGCACTCTGTTGCCAGCGGACATCCCTACCTCGTTCCGTTCCACTTGCAGAGTTTCAAACCTGTTATCCATCGGCAACTGGGAAAGGGTCCAGTCACAGAAGAGACACGCCGGCTGCGCTGGGCAGGAACAAAACCCTGGGGAGTCACAGCTGAAAGCCTGTATCTGCACAGGATGTTGTGGCTGCCCCACTCCTCCTTGGCTTTTGGCTGGAAATGCAATTGCCCTTTCTTCCTCTTCTCCAAGTCCCACGGCTGGCCAAAAACCGACCTGTGGGCCGTATTTCCAAGGCAGTTTGGTGTGGAGGTGACGAACGAAGAAGAACCTTCACCAATTCCAAACCATACCTAAAAGGCCACAAACGGGACTTTCCATCTTTAAGAAACGATGGGCAATTCAGAAGTGAATGTGGAGCTTATTCACAGGGTGACAAGGAAGGGAATCTGCCAAGTGGGTTGGCACTTTCTAGTTTTATTCAAAGTCCCATCAGAGAAGGTGAAAGCTGTCCTGAAGTGCTCCTTCTCATCTCCTTTACTTCTTCCACTGCTTGACTGCCAGGATCAGAGACGCCAGACTGGAGAGAGGTGCGGCTGATTTTAAGAATGGATGCTGCCCCAGGAGAAAGAAAGAAAAGAAAAGAAAGAAAGGAAATATTACTTTCCAAACTCACTTCCTCACAGGCTCAGGCAGGATTGCGCTGACTCCCAGAAATACAGAGAAATGGAACTGAGGGGACCATCTGCGCCTCCATCTTCATTTCCACGACCTTGCCTTCCCAGACAAACTTGGACCAGAATCCCACTAATCCATTCATCAAGATGTCTTCAGCTTGCTGGGATTTTTGCCCTGACAGCACTGTGGGAATAGGGCTTGCTGTCCCAGGGCTTGGTTCCTTTCCTCCGAAAACTCCAACACCTCTAAGAAAGGCTGATCGCAGTAGGATTTAGGCCCGTGTGGAGAACACTGAGGCCCAGGTTTTCAGCACCAAGACATGGCGGAGCGCTGACAGACTCAGCTCTGGTTTGCAGGGATAATAGTGTCTACCTTTCCATCCCCTGCCCCTCCTGTGCTGGCTGGCATCTTTCTTCCCAGCAGGGACAGCCAAGAGGCACATTCTGAAGCTCCCTATGTGCCACCCATCCTATGTGTCACTGAGGCTCACAGTGAGCCCCCCACAGCCCCTTCCTTCCCACCGCCAAATCTCCGACTGCTTGGCTGGCACTGGTTTCCTTGCGTTCCTCCACCACCATTTCAGGCCTCTGGACCCAACATCCTTCTACTTCCACACAACCAGATCAAACTCAACACAACACCAAAATACTAAACCCTCAGAGGATGAAGCACCGCTCCCCTGAGGAAAGGCCGAGAGAGCTGGGCGTGTTCAGCCCGGAGAAGAGCAGGCCCTGAGGAGACCTCATGGCCACCTTTCACTACGGCATGGGCGCTGATAAGAAAGAGGGGGACACAGTTTTTAACAGGGCCACTTGCCCTGGGGAAATGGTTTTAAACTAAAAGAGGGTGGATTCAGATTGGGTCTAAGGAAGACATTTTTTATGGCGAAGGAGGTGGAACACTGGCACAGAGTTTCTGGAGGTGCCCCATCCCTGGAAACTCGGAAGGTCAGGGCAGACGAGGGCTGTGAGCAACCTGATCTACTGGAAGATGTCCTTGCTCACGGCAGAGGGTTTGGACTAGATGACCTTCACAGGTCCTTTCCAACCCAAACTGGTCTAGGATCCTCCTTAGTTTTCATTTGAAAAGCACCAAAAGGGGAGATTGATAAACTCCAAGATTGGAGTTTCCCTGAGAAGCAAACCCTGCCATCAGGCAGCTCTTTCGCCCGCAGCTGCTCTGCACTTTACCTGCAGGAGGTCCTCGGCAGAGCCTCGCTTGTCCTCGTCCGTCTGCAGGCAGCAGTCCAGAAAGTGACACAAGAGGAAGGAGTGTAGCCAGGAGTTCTGCAGCTTTGGTGTCCCTCGTGTGGCTATCAGGTGGCGAGCCTGAAGAAAAAGGAAACACCAGGCTCCACCTCTTTCTTCCAGCTCCATAGCTGAGTTGGCGGAGGTTTCAGTTGGATATCGGAAAAAATATTTTCTCCCAGAGGGCGGTCGGCCACTGGAACAGACTCCCCAGGGAAGTGCTCACAGCACCAACTCTGACAGAGTTCAAGAAGGCTTTGGACAATACTCTCAGCTTTTCCTGCGATTCTCTGATTCAAACCTGCAGCTCAAAGGGTGTTTATCCCACCTCTGAACTTGCCGCTGAGAAGTTCCTGTCATTCAGTGACAGAGCTCAAAGACAGTTCCAAAATCACACGTGAAATTCCAAGCACTGCTGAAGGCCAAGACGGCCCATTTCTGAAGTGGCTACGTGCCACTCCTCTTCTGATGTTCTCCCATGGATGGAACCAAAGACACAGCAGATGCTGATGTGCTCCAGGGACATTTTTAGAAGTGGATCTTGCTGGAACTGGTTCAGGCTGGTGGCAATGGGATTTTGTCTCATGGGACACCAAACGGGGGACAGATTAGAAAGACGCCCGTAGCTGAGAGGACTTGTGCCTTACCATGAAAGCGGTTTCCTGAAAGTAAGGAGGCTCTCCTTCCACCATTTCTATTCCTACGATGCCAAGTGACCAGATGTCCACCTTGGGGCCGTATGGTTGGCATCTCACAACCTCTGGTGCCATCCACTGAACAGTCCCGACCATCGAGCTGCGTTTACTCCGCTCAGCGCTGAGCTGAGCACAGAGGCCGAAATCGGCTAAGGAGAGAAACAAACGCTGTTAAAGCCAGCTTCAGTCAGGAAACCAGGCAAAAGAATTCCCCAGGCTAAGTCTGAAAAGGCGCCCTTGACTCGAGCTGGAAAAGCAGCCGTGCTCTGTTTCCGCAGGGACGCAGCTGGGGAAATACGGAATTGGCCACTTAACAAAACCTCCGCGGTTCATGCAGTGCATTTTATTTATTCACTTGAGGCTTTAGACTGTAACTCCTTCCCTCTGGGAGGGACACACACAGAACAAAGCCACTCTTGACACCCTGTTTCTTATGATCTCTCACAGTTGCATGTTGCCACTGTGCTCTCAGCTTGCAGCAGGGGTGCCTGCACTGCCACAAGCACCACTTGTGGACAACTGGCAGTACCTCAAAAGCAGCCCTCACAGCACGTCCTGGGAACGCTGCAGCTGACCAAGAATACCTACCCAGCTTGACAGATCCGTCCAGGCCCAGCAGGATGTTGTCGCTTTTGATGTCTCTGTGGATCACCTGGTTGGCATGAAGGAAAGCCAGTCCTTGCAGGCACTGAGGGAGACAAAAGAAATGGGAGGGTAAAAATCAGTGATCTGATTTCATCCCACAAGAAAGGAAACTGCTCCAGAAGACTGAACTCCTAGGGGAACGGTCAGGAATGGCATAACATGGTATTGTCATGTGGTCTTAAGAGCTTGTTGCTCCAACCCTAGTAGAGCAATATCTTCAAAGTCGAGGCATATCAGACTTGGAAAGATCTCTTTAGTCAGTCTTCAGAAGCAAACCCCATTTTGGGTCCAATGCTATCTTTGTAAGCTGAGAACCATGAGAAAGGAGTCTCTATTTTTCTTTGCCATTAGTTTCATATTCTGCCACCAGCATGCTTGCTTTTACGGGTAAGGAAGGCTGTGCAGACAGGCTCCAGGCAGATGTTTAGGGAGGCAAAATGAACATAGGAAATAAAAGGCAAAAAGAGAGAACACATCACAACAGGATCGTAACAGAAAATGTGACACAGTGTAAGAACAGAGTATTGTAAGTGTAGAGACACTGGCAGGCAGTTCATTTCAGACGCGCTTTCTTCTCCACCTCATAACAGCACCACAGAAACAAAACTCTGAGTATGAAAGCCCTCCTGTTCTTACCACCTGTCTCAAAAGACAATCATGCCCAAGCCATCGGAAGCACCAGAGGCATGCCTTACCTCCCTACACACAGCTGCTATCTGTTCTTCCCCCATCCTGGTCTCGCAAATGATGTCAGTCAAAGAGTGTCCGTCCATGTATTCCATCACCAGCCAGAGTTCCGTATCGACAAGGTAGCTGAAAGAAGAAGAAACAAGGGCATGGAGATGCATGTGCACAGATAAAGTGGCTTGTGGAAAAGTCCACGGTTGAGTTTGCTTTCCAGGCCACCTGGAAAGGCAGACAGATCAAAATGGAGACCCATTTCATCTAGGCTATGCAGTGCTTGCAGTCTGGGCAGTCTAAGTGAGAAAGGCACATCCCGAAATGGCAAGCAAAGGAAAAAGGCACTTAAGTAACGGCAAAGACAAATCTGGAGGCGGGTCACATCCCATCAGCTGGGTCATCATTTTAACACATAAATTCCACCATGAACTCCGGCAACCAGGAGACACAACTTTCACTGCTTCTCTCAGGCAAGGAGCGTGTGCACC
Organism: Pyrocephalus nanus; assembly: GCA_038380795.1. Lineage (NCBI taxonomy): Eukaryota > Metazoa > Chordata > Aves > Passeriformes > Tyrannidae > Pyrocephalus > Pyrocephalus nanus. Next base: position 48,474,824 of record CM076263.1, on the reverse strand, counting down.
ACTGAGGACAGAATTTGGCCAGCTCTTTGGGAAACCTTGCAGAAAGTGCATTCACCACAAAGAAAAACACATTTTAAACTGGCAAATGCTGTGTTTCTGGAAACAAGGACCTAGGTTTTGGCACCCCCAGCAGTGGAAAATAGTGGCAACAGCCCAAGGGAAAACATTTCTAGCATGGTTTATCAGCACGTATATCATAAGACACCTGAAACAGATCAAAGCCCAAAACGACAAAACAGCATGGCGAGAGTGAGCTTGCAGGCTGTTGAGTTAGTAAGAGAGGGCTGATCCAGGTTTTTGTTGAAGAAAACAGTCTTTAAACTATGTGCGCCAGGAGAGACTGGCACAGACAAAATGCAGTGTCCTCCCATACATTGTATACCAGTAGATTAATAAGAAGATCAATTTTCTGACAGGGAGTAAAGGGCTTCTCAATCTTTGCCTTGCAAGTATGTCAAAGAACATTCCCAGGATAATACCAGGACTACTTGCCTGTCTAAATAGGTGACAATATTGGGGTTCTTCTTGTCCCTCATGATTCGGATCTCCTTCAGCAGTTCCCTGGTTCTCTGTTGCAGGAGATTGATTTTCTTTATGGCCACCTAAAATGGCATTGAAAACCATTGACTGGAGCAGTCTGTTGCACGAGACCACAACGAACACGGAGCGCGCCATTTTGGAATGACACAGCCAAGTCATTCCTTAGTCCCGAGCATGTGTCAACCAGCTTCACTAGGTCTGAAACACATACTGTGTTCCAAACAGAATATCTCTTTCCGTAGCTGTCGCACTGCACTTTGGGGATGAAACGTGACGGGAAAAAGGGCTAAATCCTATCTGTGTCTGAAGCTGGGATTAGGACAAAGGGGGCCCGAGTGATGGCAGCCGCCATCAGCTGGTCGCTGCCTAGTTAGCAATTCAGACCGAGGCAGAGTGTCCTTCTCTGAAAGACACCGCTGCCCCCCTGGCATTCTTCCTGGTAGTTCCGAAGGACAAAATCTGCCCCAAATGCATTTGGCAGGCTGACACTGGTCTGCGCTTCTTTTGCCTTTGCAGCAAAGATCTACCAGCGACCCAAAGCTGCAGCCACAGCTCACACCAGAGAGGAAAGAACGGCAGAGCTGCAGAATCGCTGGGGGTTGTTGACGCTCACCTGTCCTCCTGTGGCAGTGTCGAGGGCTTTATAAACGGTTCCAAAACCCCTAGAAAGAGAAGAACAGCAAAGAAAGGACAAACAGTTTAGTCCCTGGGAGTGGAAGCCAGCGCAGACAGGACATCTCTGCTGCCTGGAGTGTTTATAAAACCCCTGGCTTCACATCTACTCTTCAGCCAGCAGCACAGAAGCCCTCTGCCTTCAAGCTGTCCAAGAGAAAAAACTTAGGTCCACCAGGAAGGAAAAGGGCTGGTGCCCATCTCAAGTCTGCACCTAAATTATCGGGGGGGTTTCTTTCACTTTTTCCTTTCTGTGTCTGTCCGTGGAGCTGTTTCTTTCCAGGCTACGTACAGTCCTGTTGGGCCTTCTCACTCCACTCCTTTGAATCTGTCTGCCAAACTCAGGCAACACCACACTGTCATTCTGAGAAGCCTGAACACATGGGACAGCTGTCTGAGGAATGGATTTAGGCACAGCTTTCCCCAGCAGGCAAGGAAATCAGTCTCCAGAAATCCAGTGAGATGGCACAGCTAGAGCAGGTTAAGGCGTCACTGTTTCACACACAAGTGGAAAAGGACTCAAACCAGAGGATCCCTGGGCAGCTTCCTTCTGTGTCAAGAGCCATTGGCTCCTGCTTTTTTTTTTTTTTTTTTTTTTTTGGTGCACCTGAAGCAGCCGCCTTTGGAGGTAATTTCTTTGGCTCACTAAGCAAAGCTGGGTTAAAAACAGGGTGATTTTTTTCACCCCCTAAAAGTTGTAAGATCCACGAGAGGTCTGCCAATGGGCAGATGTTGCACTTCCCTCTCAAGTGCATTGGTAGTCTGTCCATTCCTGCATTTTGGGGATTGATTGCCTCCAGGAGAAAAGAGAGTTCATTCTTTCCTCCTGCTTTCAGTTTCTAAACTATGGGATTATAATCCTGACCCTTGAATATCGTTTTCAACAAAGTACTGGAAAGAAATATTACTGAGGACTGTTATCTGACAGCTCCACGTGCTAAGTTGCTCTTTTGGGCAATAAAGTTTCTTCTCCTTTCATCGGCGTGGCCGTATCATTTTGAGACATACAGAAAGGATTTCTCCGGAGAAAATAGGCAAATAGGTACCACTCACAGGAGGGACAGGAGGTCTTCCACATTCTGCTCCTTGCTGCAGGCAAGACATTGCCAGCTGGGAATTGTCTTTGACGATGCCTTCGAGCCACAGTTACAAATTCTGACCCGCACGGAGAGACGGGACAAACTGAACCCAGTGTCTCAACAGTCTCGGAGCCTGCCTGACTTCATGCCGGATCTTACACCAGCAAAATACCTGGCCCCCGGTTGGGTAGAAGTAACTGTGGTTGCACTCACCCTTGGCCAATGTCTTCCCATCCGCTGTATTTCTCCGTTGGATCTCCGACACTCACAGTGCTCCCTGAAAGAAACAAAATGCAAGCTGCTCAATTCAAAACAGCCTAGAGGGAAGCTCAGGCAAACTCAACCCAGTCTGAGCAGCCCTCGGGGGCAGGAGGAACATCCCAAGTGCTCTCGGGCTGCCTTACAGCACAACAACAGTTTCCTTGGGGAGGTGGAAGAGCCTCTGTGACACTCAGCTGAGGAGGAGCCTCTGGTACAGCTCATGCTGAGACCCGCACACCAGACCCTGCTCCAGCAGACAAGAAATACACCAGACATACTCAGTTCATTTAGGCTCTCCTCCTCTGTCATCTCTGGCTGCCAGTCTGTGCCGCTGGACGAACTGTCTGTGCCTGAGTTTTCAGGATGGGGAGTGAAGGCTTCTTCAGGCAATGCTGCTGCAGCAGCACCTTCCATGGCACAGCCTGTGTAGATCTGCAACAAGAAATGAGTTTGTGTCAGAGTCTGTGGCAGAGATGCCTCGAGATGTCAGTTCAAATGCAAGCAAGCCCTTAGGAAGGTGCTCTTAACTGGCTGGGGTTTTTTTGATGTCCACTTCTCAAACTGAATGGGCAAAACTAAGAAGCTGGTTTTACACAGGGTCATGGCCACTTTCATGTTACCCATGGATCATCAAGTCCAAAGCGAAAGTGAATGGCCCCTACGGAGATCAAACCCCTTATTGCCCTTATTGGCATTGTGCTTCAACCAACTGAGCTGAATTCGGGGTCTTTGGGGGCTGCTGGCTGAGGTGTCGACCCTTCCACCTCGAGTCAAACAGAACAAAGCAGCCAGAGACCACAGCTTGTCACTGTCAGCATTAGCAGAGACGAGGAGGAAAGGGAAAAGGAAAACTTGCAAGAAAACCCTAATAGGAGGCCCAGATTCACAATGGATATGGGCAAGCTTGTTTCAAAGTTTAGGTGGATCAATCACCTCCTTGACTGGAAAAAACACCTCAGAAAACAAGGCTAGCAGTAAGAAGCCAGCAGGAATCCACTGGCCAATAGGCCAAGGGACCAAGCCTGCTCTGCTTCCACTCTAACCCTTGCTGCCTGGTGCTGATCTCTGGAGCCTGCCAGGCTCTCTGCTCTCAATGCCTGCAGTAGTCCTTGCCTCCTCAGTCCCAAGACCTACATTTTATGCCCTTGTTACAGCCCTTCCCTCCCTTGCCTGGCTAGTCAGGTGTACCTGCCCATTCTCTCCACGCGCGCCCACCTGCTGCCTGAGCTGCTCCAGCTGCTGCCGCGCTTGGAATAGCTCTTCTCGAGTCTGCAGGAGCATGTGTAATAAATCAGTGTTCTCACGCTCCTTTTCCAGCAGGACCTGCACAGAAATGAGGAGGAGGCAGTTTTAAACTTCCCGTACAACATCCGGGTGGCAAGACTCAAAGACCGACGGGCTCAAGCACTCCCATAGCACTGTGCTGCTGCTGTGCGGGGAGGCACAGATTCCAAAGGGAGACTGGCAGCACAAACATGGTCCATGTGGGACTGCATCTCCAACACACACTTAGACAGCTAACAGGAAGGCTGTGGCCCTTCCAATCCCCTGGGCTGCTAAAAGGAATGGTCACTGTTAACTGGAAAGGGATGGGTAAGGCCCTACGGCCTTGCCTGGCACTAGAAGAACTCCTTCACAACAAATGTCCCTTCCCCAAAACTAGGTGTTTTCATGCAGAACTACTGCATCTTCCAGGACTGCCTTCTTGCAGATGAAAATTCAATCAAAATCTATTCCAGTGCCAGAAATTTGCAAGAAAGGTGGAGCAAAAGCAACTTTGCCCTCTGAAGGAAGTGACAATAAGCGGGGCTCCTCCATCTGGGAAGAAAACAGACCAGTCTAAAACGATGAAAGGGCCACCAACTTCAGTGTGTCAAGCACTTGCATGCAATGAGGGGATGCTTGGCAGGAAAAGGCCCGTGTGGTGAGCCCTGCCATTCAGTGATTTGTTGAAGACTGGCTGAAGGTCTGCCCTGAGCCTCCTTTCCTCCAGGCCGAACACCCTTCTCTGGACACCAGAGCTCCAGCACCGCAATGTCTTTCTGGTCGGGAGGGGCTCCAAATGAACACAGCACTTGAGGTGTGGCCTCCCCAGTGCCCAGCAGACAGGCACAGTCACTGCCCTGGTCCTGCTCCCACACTGCTACTGATCCAAGCCAGGATGCCCTTGGCCTTCTTGGCCACCTGGGCACACACTGCCTCATGTTCAGACAGCTGCTGACCAGTACCCCCAGGTGCTTTTCCCCCAGGCAGCTTTCCAGCCACAAAGTTCCATGGAGGCCTTAAAATACAATTTCGAAAACTTGAAGATGTCCTTCCTGTTCTTAGCAGTGTGAGACAGCAGCCATGGACTTGCAGCTTTGTCCCCCTCTCTAGGCTCAAGCAAAGGGAGTGTGCAAACTTGCAGACTTCACAACAAAAAGGTATTGACAGAGACAGGCAGCCCCCTTTTCTGCCTCAGAAACAGGCCTCAGATACTACAGAGTTTCTTTTGCCGCACATGAGAAGAGTGCCGATTCCTGCACAACACAATCCTCTCTTTGCAGCTTATCAAAAGTCAAAAAGGAGGCCAACACCGACAGGTGCACTAGAAGACTCTGGAGAAGCAGAGGACGACTCAGGGAACTGCAGAACAGCTCTGCAAGCCGTCCCCAGGTCTGCAGAAAGGAGTAAACAAAGCCTTCTGACCTCCAGCACTACCACGGGTTTCCTTGACAAAAGCACTGCCCAGTCCCACAGATACAGCTTTGCTGAGCCAAGCAGCCAGATGCCCAGCCCGATGCATCAGCCTTTTGGTCTCACCTGATGGACTTGCTCTTGCATTTCTGCCTTCTCCTCCACCATCATCATCAGATCCACCCGCAGCTGCTCCTGCTTCTCCTCTGTTTCCCGCAGTTGCTCTTGGAGTTCTGCCTTCTCGTCGGCCATGATGATCAGGTCCACGCGCAGCTCCTCCTGCTTCTCCTCTGCTTTCTGGAGCTGCTCTTGGACTTCTGCCTTCTCATCAGCCATGATCAGCAGATCCGCACGCAGCTCCTCCTGTTTCTCCTCCGCTTTCTGGAGCTGCTCTTGGATTTCTGCCTTCTCATCAGCCATGATCAGCAGATCCACACGCAGCTCCTCCTGTTTCTCCTCTGCCTCCTCCAGCAGCTGCTCCAAGCAGGCTTTCTTCGCACCGATCCCTTTGTTTGCTCTTTCACCTAGCCTGATGATCTTTGCCGGAGGGATCTTTGTTCTCTCCATCTTCTCCACTTCAGCTGATGGGACTTCCTTCTCCTGCTCCAGCTACACTCGGAAGCACGGAGGAAATCAAATACAGGAAGATTTACCATGAGGAACGTTTGGCTCTCCCCAAGAAAAGGAACGTTGCCATATTCAGTCAGTCATGCTGCCGGAAGGCAAGAAGTCTGAGGGGAAGAAGCAGCTGCAGACAAACACCCGGCAAGCCCCTTGGCAACTCCGCTCACCTGCAGCACACGCTGGTTCAGGTGCACGTAACGCAGTGCAAGAGCCCCACCGATGCCGCCCATCTTCAGTGCTGCAAGGTGGAGATCTGCTATTTCTGCGCTCAGCTGACTCTGAGCCCCTGTCAGCTCCGCTACCGACTGCTCCGCCTGAGGAGACAAAAGAACAGCATGACAACAAAGGCAGCAAAATCCCGGACTTCAAGCAGCAACTCCACATCCCCAGTGTGGCTCTGACATACTCTCGGCTAGCTCAGCGCTCCCAAGAAGCTCACGGACACGCACTACCCCAAAGAGCCTGCGTGCTTGGATCACCATTTTCCAAGTAGGACAACAACATTGTCCCCGCCTTCTACTGCCCCAACCACCATCCATCTGCGGTGGTCTCGCTACCACTACTTCCTCTCCCACAGGTGCTGCCTAGGAAGAAGGTGACCGTACCTCCAGCAGCGCCAGGCCAAACTCCTCTTTCTCCTCTCCTTCTCTCAGCAGATCCCTCGGAAGTTGGAGTGGTTGCTCCAGTGTCTCTCTCACAACTCCCAACTCCCTCTGTAATAGGGAGTGTTTCCTCTCAAGGGCAGCTAAGCTCTTCAGTCTGTGAGAAGGGGAAAGACAAACAAGCTTTTAAGAGCAATGCAATGTCATTTCGAAAAACCAAGACTACAGTGCACCACGTCCCAGATGTGGCAGTCTGAGTGATTTCCAACAACCTCCTAGTTCCACCTCAAGGATGCTGGGATTTCCTGACTAGAGCTGCATCACTCTTTGTCACTGGCACCGAGAAAGTACAACAAGCTTCCAGAAATCACACACCATTTCCAAACGAGCTCAGGTACTCTCAACTTAACAGCCTTCTGCCTGCTAGGTCTCGTGCTCCTTTTGGCTACATTGGACATGAGAATTCTCAACGGTCTTCTTTTGGGGAAGACAGACTTGGCAAGGCCAGGGTAGTATTCCCTCAAGGACTCTTGCCTTTTAGCGGGGAAACGATCAGAGAGCCCTCTCTCAATGTCGGTGGGCAGGGGATATGTATGAATTTCCAATCCAATCATCATTGGATGACGGGATGATTCAAGCTGGCAGGGACCCCAGCAGGTCTCTAAGCCCAATCTTCAGCTCACAGCAGTTGGGCTCAGCTATGGGATCCCAACAGGTTGCTCAAGGCTCTCTACAGTTGGGTCTTGCAAATTTGCAGGCTTGGAACCTGCGCAGCCTCTCTGAGCCACCTGTTCGGCTGCGTGATTGCCCTCCTGCTTCAGAGAGCCTCTGCTCTCTGCCCTAAGCCAGTCTGAGTCTGTCTTGCTTCAGCCTTTGCCTGTCCCCAGCCACTCTGGTCCTGCATGAAATGATTTTTCTGACGGTTCCTAGAGCAAGTACAAGGAGGCAGCTGTGCTGTGTGTCAGGAGGCTGTGTGCCAGACCTGCCCACGTGCTCCCTTCTCCGTTCTTGATGAGCGCGCAAAATGTGTTCTTGGACGATGGGCCTCCCAAAGTGCAGCACTGCCCACCCCTGCCCAGAGAAAGCGAGAAAGCTCATCACTCACAGGAGCTCCCGGACACTGCGCCCTCTGTGCATCCTCTCCTGCCCCTCCACCTTTTCCAGCTGGGCTGAGGAGTCCTGGCTGGCCAAAAGCTCTTCCATCAGGGCCTGCAAGGAGCGGGCAGGGAAAGAGCACAAACGAGCAATAAGGAGCAGGGAAGACAGCTCTCCCCTCCGGAGATCTGGCAGAAGTAGCAAGCGGAGACACAGCTCACCTGAAGGCAAAAGCTGTGATGAGGGGGTCTTTACATGGGTAACAAAATGACTCTGGAGTTGGAATGGAAGTGTCTGAAGAGAAGCAGGGGGCATTTCCCGTTCCCCATCTGTTCAACTGACTTCCCTTCAGTATTTCAGGCTTTAGGGAGCGGCCGCTCGGAACTGCGTTCCAGCCCTTCCCGGCCCGACCTTGTGTCTATCATGCTGAGCTGTGTAGGCTTCTTCTCCCCAAACCTGGGTCATGTCATAGTTAAGAGTGTAGTCCGACTAAGTTGTGCCAGTGGCTACTTAGATATTCCGGGGAGAGGGGCAGGTCCCTCCAGGGAACAGTGTCTCCCGCACAGCCTGCAAAGACACAGCTGGGAGCTGTGTCTTTGGACCTCTCTATCTGCTGGTGACGGGGACCCTGCACACTGTGCACAGAGCTGTGCCCTTTTACAGCGGTAAAGGGAAGCGTTTTGTCGTGGCACCGCTCCAGCCCTCGGTGCCTTCAAGCCACGAACGGCAAGTGCTGTCTGACCGGAAACTGGCAGCTCTGCGTTGCACCAAGGACTGGGCCAACCTAAGCTGGCACTTACTGGCTTGGGATGTTCCCGCTGTGGTCTGACAAGAGGTGGAGAGTTGTCCTCATGTCCCTCATATCCCTCCTCTTCAGCCTCTCCTTCAGGAACAGATGGAGCCAGAGGAGGTTCGGATGCTGGTTCTCTGTTTGGTGGAAAGACAGCAGCGTGAAGGGCTGGGATTGACCCGTCCTTTCCAACCCTTCCCCTGTACCCAGCTGTTTCTGGTGGCTCCTTTGTATCTTCCACATCTTTAGCCTCTTCTTCAGCCTCTTCTTCAGGAAGAGGGGGAGCCATCAGAGGTTCGCATGCCGTTTCTGTTTTCTGTGGACAGACAGAAGCATAAGGGACAGGGAGAAACCCATCGCTTACGTCCTCATTTCTATCCCTAGACCTATACCCAGCTGTATCTGAGCTGCTCATTTAGCTCCACTGATATGCAGTGGGGAGGGGCAAGTCTCTCCAGGGGACTGTCTCCTACGCAGCCTGCAAGGCTGTGACCTGTGTCTTTGGACCGCTCCAGCACAACTGCAGCCCTCAGCATCTTCAGCCACGACTGGCAAATGCGGTCGGACCAGAAACTTGCAGCTCTGCATTGCACCAAGGACTGTGCCAAGCAAAGCTGGCACTTACTGGTTTGGGCTGTTCAGGCAGTGGTGTGACCGCAGCTGGATATTTGCCGTCATTTTCCTCCACTTTAGCTTCTTCCTCTGCACCAGAGGGAGCCAGAGGAGGTGCTGATGTTGGTTGGGTGCTCTGTGGACAGACAGCAGCGTGAGGGACAGGGAGTAACCTGCCATTTAAAACCCGATTTCCATTCAGCTCTATACCCAGCTGTACAAAGGAGAACTCATCAACTTTGATGGAAGTCCCGAAAACTAAATTCAAATGGGCTAATTAGATGGCACTGCATATTGCTCGGAATGGGCTACTCCACCCTGGCTAGAATCAGCCAGCAACCTTCTTGCTGCAGAAGCTGGCTTTTCTCTCCTGAAGAGCTCTGAGAGAATCAGGAAACAGCCAGCCATCCCTTTGCTGCTGCTGCTGCTGCTGCTGCTGCTGCTGCAGCAGATACTGAAATGGCCTTTCTTTCAGCCTGCCAGGCTGGCACTCTACACTCTACTGCAACAGGCCAAGCTTGCAGCTGGCTCCACAATTCTTAAACATCACGAACGTCAGAGGTTCCTTTCCCGCTCACCAAAGGACGCTCCTCTCTCCATCCACGGGTCAGGTGACCTGCAACGAGCAAGGGAAAATGAACCAGATGCTGTTAGAAAACTGCCTGTGGTGACAGAACGAATCAACCTGAACAGGGAGCATGTTCCTTTCACAACAGCCCTCCAGGACAAACTTCTCTCACACAGCAAGCAAGAGAACAGGACAATAGGCTAGCTTGTGCCTACTGTTTGCCCTGTTTCTGTGCTGACCTCTTTGGTCAGTATATCCAGAAGAGAAACTTGGTCAAGAAAACGCAAATTGGACTTTAATAGTCAGTGCTTCTGTTCCATCCAACAGTTAAAGCAGCTTTTTTTTCTCCTCTCTTTCCTGTACTTTCCTTTTTTTAATAAATTGCATGCACTAATTCCCATTAACTTGCTGAAAACATTTCCCCAGAAAAGCTTCCACAAAATCCCCCTTAGTCATGGCACTTCTATTCTGAAATAGCACAGGAACAGCTCCTGGGTTCAGGAGCATACACCGGCTGTTTTGGAGTTGGCACTTCATGGCAAAGGGACTCGCCAGTTTAGCACCCAGCAAAGTGTCAAGTTAGAATCCTTTAATGGTGGAACTGAGAAAAAAAGGGGCTCTCCCTCACTTCTGAAGAGAACCACCGAGTTTTCAGAGCTATTTCGGAGGAGCTCTCCCAGCTGAGAAGCTCTGCTGGCTGAGGAGCTCTCCCAGTCTGCATTTTAGAAGTTGTCTTGGCTGAACCAGCCAGCTGAGGAAATTACAGACTCCACTGCCACCCGTTCTGTGGTGAAAGGGAAGGGAACCCCTGCAGGTTACATTTCAAATGCTGTCTCTTCCCCGCTGGCTCCAGGCACCCCTTTCTGAGCTGAAGCTCTTGACAGGAGCTTTACCGAACTAGTGGCATGTTAATGGCCTTTTCGTTTCAAATCAATTCCGTCACTCGGGAAGAGCAGAAAGAACACAGCGATACCAAAGCCCTATTGTGCTCCACCCGGAAAAAGCCTGTACTTACGTGCCAGATTGGTCAAATAATATCCAGAATAAGCCACAGTGAAAACACTGCAAACTGCAGCAGAGAGTGGCTCCATGATGTAGCAGTCCTGCACAAGTTTGTGGAATGTATTCCACCAAGGGAAGAAAAAAAAAAACCAAAACACACCCCTGCTGGGGTTCAGCTCACCGCTGAGAAAGGGAAAACCAAAGACACCCCTGGTGGGGTTCAGCCCACGGCTGAGAAAAGGGACAACAAAAGACACCCCTGGTGGGGTTCAGCCCACGGCTGAGAAAAGGGAAAAAGAAAAAAAAACACCCCTGGTGGGGTTTTCTCTCTCCGCTAAGAAAATCAAAAGAAAACAACACCCAGTTGGGATTTCACCGTCCGCTCAAAACGCCTCAAGCAGCAGAGTTCGCCCGCAATGAGCCAGCGCCAGAGCTGCTCCGGACACTGAGGCCTTCTGGGCACCAGAGCAACGGGCCTTTGACACCACAAGGACATGGCAACATTGCCTTGTCATCACAATAGCAGCCGCTCGAGGTTGGTTCATGACTTTATGCATAGCAACCAAACCTTCTCTACAGCAAACACAAAAATGGCCTGGAAAGTTCTCCTCTCTCTCCAAGCAGCACTAACCCCCTGGTACTCCATAACCTGTTTCTCAAAGGATCCGAGAGGAACTCAAACAGTGCACCAGCCACATGTACCTGTACCCCAGGATGAACACTGAGAAGGAACCGGGATGTGACCAAACCAAAGGAAACATCACCTTTGGCCACTAATGCTTCCAGCTAGAAACGGGCATGCTTGTTCCAGGAACAAAGCTGCTCGCACACATCACTGTGCTGCTGCAGTTCTACGGCATCTCCAAGAAGCATCTGGGGCCTGGGACTCCCCTTTGGGAGCTTCCCTGGGCACATGGCTGAGCCACAGAGATCTGGCTGGAAGAGGCGGAAGGAAAGAAAATGAGAAAGCTAAAACCAATAATGGGACAACTTAGAAGGTGGGGGTAGGAGGAAACCAGTGGGCCAAAATGGGCGATTCCCATCAAAAACAGGAGCTCTGAGGCAGAGGCCAAGTAGATCAGGTGCTGGGCAGGCATCAGGACAGCAGGCTCAGGAAAACAGAAAAGCCACAGCTTTTCAAAAGTTTGGGAGCATCTTTCCCGTTTCTCTCACTTGGAAACCACCTTTCTTCTCCTTCAGGAAAACACATTCCTAAGCATTAACAGCAAGGGGCTGGGAAAATCCTCTGGGGTGTCTTTGTCAGTGAAAAAAAAATAATAAAAAGAACAGAGAAGGCTTTTGCTGTTTGTCTAGTTTTTTTGAGGCCATGTTAGCATTTTTGAGTGGCTCTACTACGTATCATCAGCACCAAACATCAGATACCTTTTTCTATAAAACCCATTCTTAATCCTAAATTTGTCAGCTACTAGCTTCTCATTCTTCAAATTATATCCTACAGTCTGTTTGGTCCGTTCAGCCAATTAGTACAAATACCCCCTAAGATCTGAAGAATCTAACAACTGAATTCCCGTGAACACATGGGCTTGCAACTATGTGGGGCATTTGAGAGCAGTCGTACTGTGTCCCACTCAAGTGGCTCTGAAGTGCATTGCTTCAATCCGTCGGGGTATTAATGTGCTGGGGTCTCATCTTTCAAATACAGGCTTCTTCCTTCCTTATTCAAGCCAAGCATGTAATTCCTAAAGTGAACAGCAGCTTTCCCACAGAATGGGCCAGGTGCTGCCAGTGCTTCTTTCCTTACCCTTACCCTTACCCTTACCCTTACCCTTACCCTTACCCTTACCCTTACCCTTACCCTTACCCTGCCTCTTTGGTTTAGAACACTGTGAAGCCTCTGTCGAAATGGGAAAAAAAAAGACAAAATTCCAACAGAAAGTCCACTCCAATTAAGTTGTCCTTAAGTAGATTGTTCAGGTTGAGCACAGACTTTCTGTTCAGCAATACGCTGGACAGGTAAGGGCTCACAGGTAAGGGCTTCGTGGGCTGGTTCTCTGGGAACAATTCTTTTGATAGGGGATTACAGGAAAAAAAGAAGAGAAGCCTACAAACCATTGAAGGTAAGCAGTCACTGAGAGGAACCAGTGGGTGCAAAAAGGCAAGAAATGGGAGAGGGAAAAGGGCGGGAAATGTGAGGGGGAAATGGTGAAAAATGGGAGGGGAAAATAGGCAGGAAACGTGAATGTGAAAAAGGGAGAGAAACGTGTGGGGATAAATGGACAGCAAAGGTGAGGGGGATAGTGTGAGAAAGGTGAGGGGTAAATGTGAGGGAGAAAGGGTGAGAAGCGAAAGCAAGAACAGGAGAGAAACGGGAGGGAAGAATATGGCAGGAAACGTGAGGGGGACAGCGTAAGAAACAAGGAGGGAAGCGTAAGAAACGTGAGGGGGTGAAGGGCAGCACATGTGAGTGAAAAAAGGGAAGCAAACTTGAGGGCTAAAGGGACAGGAAAAGTGAGGGAGAAAAGGTGAGAAACATGAGTGAAACAAAGAGGGAAAGGGGAGGAAAGAATAGCGCAGGAAACAGGAGAGGGAAGCTGTGAGAACTGTGAGAGGAAAATTGGGAGAAACATGAGTAGGAAAAAGGAGAGAAAGGGCAGGAAGTGGGAGAGATGTGAGAAAGATGAGGGCCAAAAGGGAGAGAAATGTGAGGGAGAATATTTCCGGAAACAAAAGGGGAAAGAGGTGGGAAACATGAGAGGAAAACGGTGAGAAACAGGAGGGGGAAAAGGGCAGGAATTGTGAGTGAAAAAGGAGTGGGAAATGGGAGGGGATAAAATGGCAGGAAAGATAGGGGAAAAAGTGTGCAGCAAATGACCTAAAAATGTGCTACAATCTGGCGCATATCCGAGAGATGTAAACCCCCGATCCATGGAGGGATCTAATCCTGCAGATTTCCCACAAGCCAAAGGCAGTATGTCATTTAAAGGCACCAGGAGCCCAGTGCTGGACAGAAAACTTTTTTATGAAGGTCTGACTTGGGAGGCTGTAGGAAAGGTGCTCAAAGGGGGGAAAATGGGCACATGCACCCATGAGTGCACCCACACTCTGACGGCCACTCCAAGGCCACCCCCTGCCTTACACGGGACACGGGCACTGCCCAATGCAGAGGACGCGTCCCTGAGGGACTGACAACACAAACGCTGTTCAAGTCTCCTACAAACACATGTGGGATGAATGTCTCCCCAGCCTCTACATTTGTAATGGAGAGACTCAAGCTCGAGGCAGCCAAAATTTAGGATTCAGGGAGAAAAAGGGGGAGAAGCCAAGCAGGAAAGCTCCTGCACACACATCCCCTTGCTGCTGCTGTGCTTTGATAACTCAAAGAAACATCTGGGGCCTGTGACACACCTCTGGGACCCTCCCTGGCTACATCAGTCAGCCCCCGAGACCTACCTGTGATGGGCAGAAAGAAAGAAGAAAGTTCAGAAGCCTCATTCCCCCTCCTCTCCTTTCGAAACCGCTTTTTCTCTCCCTCAAAGGCCAGAGAAATAAGGGTCTCAAACACTTTACCTGTGCCACCTACACAGTCCTGGGGAGCAGCCACCAAACACAGGGACAACACAGGGCACAGAAACAGGGACAAAACCAGTCGAAGTACAGAGACTGGAAAAAGCGAGACCTGCGAGAGGTAACACACTGCTCCATCCTCTATAGGAAAACTCTTTCCTGTTCCAGGGCCCTGGAGGGCACGAAGGCCAGGGCAGTCTGAGGCAGCCATTCTGCTCAGCCTCCTCCTTCGAGGATCAAAAATGATCATTTTATGATCCCTGAGCCCAAGACGGCCTCCAAACCTCATGGCACCCACCCACCAGTCACACACTGCAGGCCCAGGTGACTACCCTCCTTGGCTCACTCACCAGCTGTGTCAGGAAGCTTTTGGCCACACACTCCAGGAACCTCCTGGACGGGTTGCTCTCGGCTGCACTCTGTTGCCAGCGGACATCCCTACCTCGTTCCGTTCCACTTGCAGAGTTTCAAACCTGTTATCCATCGGCAACTGGGAAAGGGTCCAGTCACAGAAGAGACACGCCGGCTGCGCTGGGCAGGAACAAAACCCTGGGGAGTCACAGCTGAAAGCCTGTATCTGCACAGGATGTTGTGGCTGCCCCACTCCTCCTTGGCTTTTGGCTGGAAATGCAATTGCCCTTTCTTCCTCTTCTCCAAGTCCCACGGCTGGCCAAAAACCGACCTGTGGGCCGTATTTCCAAGGCAGTTTGGTGTGGAGGTGACGAACGAAGAAGAACCTTCACCAATTCCAAACCATACCTAAAAGGCCACAAACGGGACTTTCCATCTTTAAGAAACGATGGGCAATTCAGAAGTGAATGTGGAGCTTATTCACAGGGTGACAAGGAAGGGAATCTGCCAAGTGGGTTGGCACTTTCTAGTTTTATTCAAAGTCCCATCAGAGAAGGTGAAAGCTGTCCTGAAGTGCTCCTTCTCATCTCCTTTACTTCTTCCACTGCTTGACTGCCAGGATCAGAGACGCCAGACTGGAGAGAGGTGCGGCTGATTTTAAGAATGGATGCTGCCCCAGGAGAAAGAAAGAAAAGAAAAGAAAGAAAGGAAATATTACTTTCCAAACTCACTTCCTCACAGGCTCAGGCAGGATTGCGCTGACTCCCAGAAATACAGAGAAATGGAACTGAGGGGACCATCTGCGCCTCCATCTTCATTTCCACGACCTTGCCTTCCCAGACAAACTTGGACCAGAATCCCACTAATCCATTCATCAAGATGTCTTCAGCTTGCTGGGATTTTTGCCCTGACAGCACTGTGGGAATAGGGCTTGCTGTCCCAGGGCTTGGTTCCTTTCCTCCGAAAACTCCAACACCTCTAAGAAAGGCTGATCGCAGTAGGATTTAGGCCCGTGTGGAGAACACTGAGGCCCAGGTTTTCAGCACCAAGACATGGCGGAGCGCTGACAGACTCAGCTCTGGTTTGCAGGGATAATAGTGTCTACCTTTCCATCCCCTGCCCCTCCTGTGCTGGCTGGCATCTTTCTTCCCAGCAGGGACAGCCAAGAGGCACATTCTGAAGCTCCCTATGTGCCACCCATCCTATGTGTCACTGAGGCTCACAGTGAGCCCCCCACAGCCCCTTCCTTCCCACCGCCAAATCTCCGACTGCTTGGCTGGCACTGGTTTCCTTGCGTTCCTCCACCACCATTTCAGGCCTCTGGACCCAACATCCTTCTACTTCCACACAACCAGATCAAACTCAACACAACACCAAAATACTAAACCCTCAGAGGATGAAGCACCGCTCCCCTGAGGAAAGGCCGAGAGAGCTGGGCGTGTTCAGCCCGGAGAAGAGCAGGCCCTGAGGAGACCTCATGGCCACCTTTCAGTACGGCATGGGCGCTGATAAGAAAGAGGGGGACACAGTTTTTAACAGGGCCACTTGCCCTGGGGAAATGGTTTTAAACTAAAAGAGGGTGGATTCAGATTGGGTCTAAGGAAGACATTTTTTATGGCGAAGGAGGTGGAACACTGGCACAGAGTTTCTGGAGGTGCCCCATCCCTGGAAACTCGGAAGGTCAGGGCAGACGAGGGCTGTGAGCAACCTGATCTACTGGAAGATGTCCTTGCTCATGGCAGAGGGTTTGGACTAGATGACCTTCACAGGTCCTTTCCAACCCAAACTGGTCTAGGATCCTCCTTAGTTTTCATTTGAAAAGCACCAAAAGGGGAGATTGATAAACTCCAAGATTGGAGTTTCCCTGAGGAGCAAACCCTGCCATCAGGCAGCTCTTTCGCCCGCAGCTGCTCTGCACTTTACCTGCAGGAGGTCCTCGGCAGAGCCTCGCTTGTCCTCGTCCGTCTGCAGGCAGCAGTCCAGAAAGTGACACAAGAGGAAGGAGTGTAGCCAGGAGTTCTGCAGCTTTGGTGTCCCTCGTGTGGCTATCAGGTGGTGAGCCTGAAGAAAAAGGAAACACCAGGCTCCACCTCTTTCTTCCAGCTCCATAGCTGAGTCGGCGGAGGTTTTAGTTGGATATCGGAAAAAAGATTTTCTCCCAGAGGGCGGTCGGCCACTGGAACAGACTCCCCAGGGAAGTGCTCACAGCACCAACTCTGACAGAGTTCAAGAAGGCTTTGGACAATACTCTCAGCTTTTCCTGCGATTCTCTGATTCAAACCTGCAGCTCAAAGGGTGTTTATCCCACCTCTGAACTTGCCGCTGAGAAGTTCCTGTCATTCAGTGACAGAGCTCAAAGACAGTTCCAAAATCACACGTGAAATTCCAAGCACTGCTGAAGGCCAAGACGGCCCATTTCTGAAGTGGCTACGTGCCACTCCTCTTCTGATGTTCTCCCATGGATGGAACCAAAGACACAGCAGATGCTGATGTGCTCCAGGGACATTTTTAGAAGTGGATCTTGCTGGAACTGGTTCAGGCTGGTGGCAATGGGATTTTGTCTCATGGGACACCAAACGGGGGACAGATTAGAAAGACGCCGGTAGCTGAGAGGACTTGTGCCTTACCATGAAAGCGGTTTCCTGAAAGTAAGGAGGCTCTCCTTCCACCATTTCTATTCCTACGATGCCAAGTGACCAGATGTCCACCTTGGGGCCGTATGGTTGGCATCTCACAACCTCTGGTGCCATCCACTGAACAGTCCCGACCATCGAGCTGCGTTTACTCCGCTCAGCGCTGAGCTGAGCACAGAGGCCGAAATCGGCTAAGGAGAGAAACAAACGCTGTTAAAGCCAGCTTCAGTCAGGAAACCAGGCAAAAGAATTCCCCAGGCTAAGTCTGAAAAGGCGCCCTTGACTCGAGCTGGAAAAGCAGCCGTGCTCTGTTTCCGCAGGGACGCAGCTGGGGAAATACGGAATTGGCCACTTAACAAAACCTCCACGGTTCATGCAGTGCATTTTATTTATTCACTTGAGGCTTTAGACTGTAACTCCTTCCCTCTGGGAGGGACACACACAGAACAAAGGCACTCTTGACACCCTGTTTCTTATGATCTCTCACAGTTGCATGTTGCCACTGTGCTCTCAGCTTGCAGCAGGGGTGCCTGCACTGCCACAAGCACCACTTGTGGACAACTGGCAGTACCTCAAAAGCAGCCCTCACAGCACGTCCTGGGAACGCTGCAGCTGACCAAGAATACCTACCCAGCTTGACAGATCCGTCCAGGCCCAGCAGGATGTTGTCGCTTTTGATGTCTCTGTGGATCACCTGGTTGGCATGAAGGAAAGCCAGTCCTTGCAGGCACTGAGGGAGACAAAAGAAATGGGAGGGTAAAAATCAGTGATCTGATTTCATCCCACAAGAAAGGAAACTGCTCCAGAAGACTGAACTCCTAGGGGAACGGTCAGGAATGGCATAACATGGTATTGTCATGTGGTCTTAAGAGCTTGTTGCTCCAACCCTAGTAGAGCAATATCTTCAAAGTCGAGGCATATCAGACTTGGAAAGATCTCTTTAGTCAGTCTTCAGAAGCAAACCCCATTTTGGGT
This sequence comes from Pyrocephalus nanus, assembly GCA_038380795.1. Taxonomy (NCBI): domain Eukaryota; kingdom Metazoa; phylum Chordata; class Aves; order Passeriformes; family Tyrannidae; genus Pyrocephalus; species Pyrocephalus nanus. The sequence goes on along the minus strand of CM076263.1, from coordinate 48,456,819 downwards.
CCAATGCTATCTTTGTAAGCTGAGAACCATGAGAAAGGGGTCTCTATTTTTCTTTGCCATTAGTTTCATATTCTGCCACCAGCATGCTTGCTTTTACGGGTAAGGAAGGCTGTGCAGACAGGCTCCAGGCAGATGTTTAGGGAGGCAAAATGAACATAGGAAATAAAAGGCAAAAAGAGAGAACACATCACAACAGGATCGTAACAGAAAATGTGACACAGTGTAAGAACAGAGTATTGTAAGTGTAGAGACACTGGCAGGCAGTTCATTTCAGACGCGCTTTCTTCTCCACCTCATAACAGCACCACAGAAACAAAACTCTGAGTATGAAAGCCCTCCTGTTCTTACCACCTGTCTCAAAAGACAATCATGCCCAAGCCATCGGAAGCACCAGAGGCATGCCTTACCTCCCTACACACAGCTGCTATCTGTTCTTCCCCCATCCTGGTCTCGCAAATGATGTCAGTCAAAGAGTGTCCGTCCATGTATTCCATCACCAGCCAGAGTTCCGTATCGACAAGGTAGCTGAAAGAAGAAGAAACAAGGGCATGGAGATGCATGTGCACAGATAAAGTGGCTTGTGGAAAAGTCCACGGTTGAGTTTGCTTTCCAGGCCACCTGGAAAGGCAGACAGATCAAAATGGAGGCCCATTTCATCTAGGCTATGCAGTGCTTGCAGTCGGTGCAGTCTAAGTGAGAAAGGCACATCCCAAAATGGCAAGCAAAGGAAAAAGGCACTTTAGTAACGGCAAAGACAAATCTGGAGGCGGGTCACATCCCATCAGCTGGGTCATCATTTTAACACATAAATTCCACCATGAACTCCGGCAACCAGGAGACACAACTTTCACTGCTTCTCTCAGGCGAGGAGCGTGTGCACCACTGAGGACAGAATTTGGCCAGCTCTTTGGGAAACCTTGCAGAAAGTGCATTCACCACAAAGAAAAACACATTTTAAACTGGCAAATGCTGTGTTTCTGGAAACAAGGACCTAGGTTTTGGCACCCCCAGCAGTGGAAAATAGTGGCAACAGCCCAAGGGAAAACATTTCTAGCATGGTTTATCAGCACGTATATCATAAGACACCTGAAACAGATCAAAGCCCAAAACGACAAAACAGCATGGCGAGAGTGAACTTGCAGGCTGTTGAGTTAGTAAGAGAGGGCTGATCCAGGTTTTTGTTGAAGAAAACAGTCTTTAAACTATGTGCGCCAGGAGAGACTGGCACAGACAAAATGCAGTGTCCTCCCATACATTGTATACCAGTAGATTAATAAGAAGATCAATTTTCTGACAGGGAGTAAAGGGCTTCTCAATCTTTGCCTTGCAAGTATGTCAAAGAACATTCCCAGGATAATACCAGGACTACTTGCCTGTCTAAATAGGTGACAATATTGGGGTTCTTCTTGTCCCTCATGATTCGGATCTCCTTCAGCAGTTCCCTGGTTCTCTGTTGCAGGAGATTGATTTTCTTTATGGCCACCTAAAATGGCATTGAAAACCATTGACTGGAGCAGTCTGTTGCACGAGACCACAACGAACACGGAGCGCGCCATTTTGGAATGACACAGCCAAGTCATTCCTTAGTCCCGAGCATGTGTCAACCAGCTTCACTAGGTCTGAAACACATACTGTGTTCCAAACAGAATATCTCTTTCCGTAGCTGTCGCACTGCACTTTGGGGATGAAACGTGACGGGAAAAAGGGCTAAATCCTATCTGCGTCTGAAGCTGGGATTAGGACAAAGGGGGCCCGAGTGATGGCAGCCGCCATCAGCTGGTCGCTGCCTAGTTAGCAATTCAGACCGAGGCAGAGTGTCCTTCTCTGAAAGACACCGCTGCCCCCCTGGCATTCTTCCTGGTAGTTCCGAAGGACAAAATCTGCCCCAAATGCATTTGGCAGGCTGACACTGGTCTGCGCTTCTTTTGCCTTTGCAGCAAAGATCTACCAGCGACCCAAAGCTGCAGCCACAGCTCACACCAGAGAGGAAAGAACGGCAGAGCTGCAGAATCGCTGGGGGTTGTTGACGCTCACCTGTCCTCCTGTGGCAGTGTCGAGGGCTTTATAAACGGTTCCAAAACCCCTAGAAAGAGAAGAACAGCAAAGAAAGGACAAACAGTTTAGTCCCTGGGAGTGGAAGCCAGCGCAGACAGGACATCTCTGCTGCCTGAAGTGTTTATAAAACCCCTGGCTTCACATCTACTCTTCAGCCAGCAGCACAGAAGCCCTCTGCCTTCAAGCTGTCCAAGAGAAAAAACTTAGGTCCACCAGGAAGGAAAAGGGCTGGTGCCCATCTCAAGTCTGCACCTAAATTATCGGGGGGGTTTCTTTCACTTTTTCCTTTCTGTGTCTGTCCGTGGAGCTGTTTCTTTCCAGGCTACGTACAGTCCTGTTGGGCCTTCTCACTCCACTCCTTTGAATCTGTCTGCCAAACTCAGGCAACACCACACTGTCATTCTGAGAAGCCTGAACACATGGGACAGCTGTCTGAGGAATGGATTTAGGCACAGCTTTCCCCAGCAGGCAAGGAAATCAGTCTCCAGAAATCCAGTGAGATGGCACAGCTAGAGCAGGTTAAGGCGTCACTGTTTCACACACAAGTGGAAAAGGACTCAAACCAGAGGATCCCTGGGCAGCTTCCTTCTGTGTCAAGAGCCATTGGCTCCTGCTTTTTTTTTTTTTTTTTTTTTTTTGGTGCACCTGAAGCAGCCGCCTTTGGAGGTAATTTCTTTGGCTCACTAAGCAAAGCCGGGTTAAAAACAGGGTGATTTTTTTCACCCCCTAAAAGTTGTAAGATCCACGAGAGGTCTGCCAATGGGCAGATGTTGCACTTCCCTCTCAAGTGCATTGGTAGTCTGTCCATTCCTGCATTTTGGGGATTGATTGCCTCCAGGAGAAAAGAGAGTTCATTCTTTCCTCCTGCTTTCAGTTTCTAAACTATGGGATTATAATCCTGACCCTTGAATATCGTTTTCAACAAAGTACTGGAAAGAAATATTACTGAGGACTGTTATCTGACAGCTCCACGTGCTAAGTTGCTCTTTTGGGCCATAAAGTTTCTTCTCCTTTCATCGGCGTGGCCGTATCATTTTGAGACATACAGAAAGGATTTCTCCGGAGAAAATAGGCAAAGAGGTACCACTCACAGGAGGGACAGGAGGTCTTCCACATTCTGCTCCTTGCTGCAGGCAAGACATTGCCAGCTGGGAATTGTCTTTGACGATGCCTTCGAGCCACAGTTACAAATTCTGACCCGCACGGAGAGACGGGACAAACTGAACCCAGTGTCTCAACAGCCTCGGAGCCTGCCTGACTTCATGCCGGATCTTACACCAGCAAAATACCTGGCCCCCGGTTGGGTAGAAGTAACTGTGGTTGCACTCACCCTTGGCCAATGTCTTCCCATCCGCTGTATTTCTCCGTTGGATCTCCGACACTCACAGTGCTCCCTGAAAGAAACAAAATGCAAGCTGCTCAATTCAAAACAGCCTAGAGGGAAGCTCAGGCAAACTCAACCCAGTCTGAGCAGCCCTCGGGGGCAGGAGGAACATCCCAAGTGCTCTCGGGCTGCCTTACAGCACAACAACAGTTTCCTTGGGGAGGTGGAAGAGCCTCTGTGACACTCAGCTGAGGAGGAGCCTCTGCTACAGCTCATGCTGAGACCCGCACACCAGACCCTGCTCCAGCAGACAAGAAATACACCAGACATACTCAGTTCATTTAGGCTCTCCTCCTCTGTCATCTCTGGCTGCCAGTCTGTGCCGCTGGACGAACTGTCTGTGCCTGAGTTTTCAGGATGGGGAGTGAAGGCTTCTTCAGGCAATGCTGCTGCAGCAGCACCTTCCATGGCACAGCCTGTGTAGATCTGCAACAAGAAATGAGTTTGTGTCAGAGTCTGTGGCAGAGATGGCTCGAGATGTCAGTTCAAATGCAAGCAAGCCCTTAGGAAGGTGCTCTTAACTGGCTGGGGTTTTTTTGATGTCCACTTCTCAAACTGAATGGGCAAAACTAAGAAGCTGGTTTTACACAGGGTCATGGCCACTTTCATGTTACCCATGGATCATCAAGTCCAAAGCGAAAGTGAATGGCCCCTACGGAGATCAAACCCCTTATTGCCCTTATTGGCATTGTGCTTCAACCAACTGAGCTGAATTCGGGGTCTTTGGGGGCTGCTGGCTGAGGTGTCGACCCTTCCACCTCGAGTCAAACAGAACAAAGCAGCCAGAGACCACAGCTTGTCACTGTCAGCATTAGCAGAGACGAGGAGGAAAGGGAAAAGGAAAACTTGCAAGAAAACCCTAATAGGAGGCCCAGATTCACAATGGATATGGGTAAGCTTGTTTCAAAGTTTAGGCGGATCAATCACCTCCTTGACTGGAAAAAACACCTCAGAAAACAAGGCTAGCAGTAAGAAGCCAGCAGGAATCCACTGGCCAACAGGCCAAGGGACCAAGCCTGCTCTGCTTCCACTCTAACCCTTGCTGCCTGTTGCTGATCTCTGGAGCCTGCCAGGCTCTCTGCTCTCAATGCCTGCAGTAGTCCTTGCCTCCTCAGTCCCAAGACCTACATTTTATGCCCTTGTTACAGCCCTTCCCTCCCTTGCCTGGCTAGTCAGGTGTACCTGCCCATTCTCTCCACGCGCGCCCACCTGCTGCCTGAGCTGCTCCAGCTGCTGCCGCGCTTGGAATAGCTCTTCTCGAGTCTGCAGGAGCATGTGTAATAAATCAGTGTTCTCACGCTCCTTTTCCAGCAGGACCTGCACAGAAATGAGGAGGAGGCAGTTTTAAACTTCCCGTACAACATCCGGGTGGCAAGACTCAAAGACCGACGGGCTCAAGCACTCCCATAGCACTGTGCTGCTGCTGTGCGGGGAGGCACAGATTCCAAAGGGAGACTGGCAGCACAAACATGGTCCATGGGGGACTGCATCTCCAACACACACTTAGACAGCTAACAGGAAGGCTGTGGCCCTTCCAATCCCCTGGGCTGCTAAAAGGAATGGTCACTGTTAACTGGAAAGGGATGGGTAAGGCCCTACGGCCTTGCCTGGCACTAGAAGAACTCCTTCACAACAAATGTCCCTTCCCCAAAACTAGGTGTTTTCATGCAGAACTACTGCATCTTCCAGGACTGCCTTCTTGCAGATGAAAATTCAATCAAAATCTATTCCAGTGCCAGAAATTTGCAAGAAAGGTGGAGCAAAAGCAACTTTGCCCTCTGAAGGAAGTGACAATAAGCGGGGCTCCTCCATCTGGGAAGAAAACAGACCAGTCTAAAACGATGAAAGGGCCACCAACTTCAGTGTGTCAAGCACTTGCATGCAATGAGGGGATGCTTGGCAGGAAAAGGCCCGTGTGGTGAGCCCTGCCATTCAGTGATTTGTTGAAGACTGGCTGAAGGTCTGCCCTGAGCCTCCTTTCCTCCAGGCCGAACACCCTTCTCTGGACACCAGAGCTCCAGCACCGCAATGTCTTTCTGGTCGGGAGGGGCTCCAAATGAACACAGCACTTGAGGTGTGGCCTCCCCAGTGCCCAGCAGACAGGCACAGTCACTGCCCTGGTCCTGCTCCCACACTGCTACTGATCCAAGCCAGGATGCCCTTGGCCTTCTTGGCCACCTGGGCACACATTGCCTCATGTTCAGACAGCTGCTGACCAGTACCCCCAGGTGCTTTTCCCCCAGGCAGCTTTCCAGCCACAAAGTTCCATGGAGGCCTTAAAATACAATTTCGAAAACTTGAAGATGTCCTTCCTGTTCTTAGCAGTGTGAGACAGCAGCCATGGACTTGCAGCTTTGTCCCCCTCTCTAGGCTCAAGCAAAGGGAGTGTGCAAACTTGCAGACTTCACAACAAAAAGGTATTGACAGAGACAGGCAGCCCCCTTTTCTGCCTCAGAAACAGGCCTCAGATACTACAGAGTTTCTTTTGCCGCACATGAGAAGAGTGCCGATTCCTGCACAACACAATCCTCTCTTTGCAGCTTATCAAAAGTCAAAAAGGAGGCCAACACCGACAGGTGCACTAGAAGACTCTGGAGAAGCAGAGGACGACTCAGGGAACTGCAGAACAGCTCTGCAAGCCGTCCCCAGGTCTGCAGAAAGGAGTAAACAAAGCCTTCTGACCTCCAGCACTACCACGGGTTTCCTTGACAAAAGCACTGCCCAGTCCCACAGATACAGCTTTGCTGAGCCAAGCAGCCAGATGCCCAGCCCGATGCATCAGCCTTTTGGTCTCACCTGATGGACTTGCTCTTGCATTTCTGCCTTCTCCTCCACCATCATCATCAGATCCACCCGCAGCTGCTCCTGCTTCTCCTCTGTTTCCCGCAGTTGCTCTTGGAGTTCTGCCTTCTCGTCGGCCATGATGATCAGGTCCACGCGCAGCTCCTCCTGCTTCTCCTCTGCTTTCTGGAGCTGCTCTTGGACTTCTGCCTTCTCATCAGCCATGATCAGCAGATCCGCGCGCAGCTCCTCCTGTTTCTCCTCCGCTTTCTGGAGCTGCTCTTGGATTTCTGCCTTCTCATCAGCCATGATCAGCAGATCCACACGCAGCTCCTCCTGTTTCTCCTCTGCCTCCTCCAGCAGCTGCTCCAAGCAGGCTTTCTTCGCACCGATCCCTTTGTTTGCTCTTTCACCTAGCCTGATGATCTTTGCCGGAGGGATCTTTGTTCTCTCCATCTTCTCCACTTCAGCTGATGGGACTTCCTTCTCCTGCTCCAGCTACACTCGGAAGCACGGAGGAAATCAAATACAGGAAGATTTACCATGAGGAACGTTTGGCTCTCCCCAAGAAAAGGAACGTTGCCATATTCAGTCAGTCATGCTGCCGGAAGGCAAGAAGTCTGAGGGGAAGAAGCAGCTGCAGACAAACACCCGGCAAGCCCCTTGGCAACTCCGCTCACCTGCAGCACACGCTGGTTCAGGTGCACGTAACGCAGTGCAAGAGCCCCACCGATGCCGCCCATCTTCAGTGCTGCAAGGTGGAGATCTGCTATTTCTGCGCTCAGCTGACTCTGAGCCCCTGTCAGCTCCGCTACCGACTGCTCCGCCTGAGGAGACAAAAGAACAGCATGACAACAAAGGCAGCAAAATCCCCGACTTCAAGCAGCAACTCCACATCCCCAGTGTGGCTCTGACATACTCTCGGCTAGCTCAGCGCTCCCAAGAAGCTCACGGACACGCACTACCCCAAAGAGCCTGCGTGCTTGGATCACCATTTTCCAAGTAGGACAACAACATTGTCCCCGCCTTCTACTGCCCCAACCACCATCCATCTGCGGTGGTCTCGCTACCACTACTTCCTCTCCCACAGGTGCTGCCTAGGAAGAAGGTGACCGTACCTCCAGCAGCGCCAGGCCAAACTCCTCTTTCTCCTCTCCTTCTCTCAGCAGATCCCTCGGAAGTTGGAGTGGTTGCTCCAGTGTCTCTCTCACAACTCCCAACTCCCTCTGTAATAGGGAGTGTTTCCTCTCAAGGGCAGCTAAGCTCTTCAGTCTGTGAGAAGGGGAAAGACAAACAAGCTTTTAAGAGCAATGCAATGTCATTTCGAAAAACCAAGACTACAGTGCACCACGTCCCAGATGTGGCAGTCTGAGTGATTTCCAACAACCTCCTAGTTCCACCTCAAGGATGCTGGGATTTCCTGACTAGAGCTGCATCACTCTTTGTCACTGACACCGAGAAAGTACAACAAGCTTCCAGAAATCACACACCATTTCCAAACGAGCTCAGGTACTCTCAACTTAACAGCCTTCTGCCTGCTAGGTCTCGTGCTCCTTTTGGCTACATTGGACATGAGAATTCTCAACGGTCTTCTTTTGGGGAAGACAGACTTGGCAAGGCCAGGGTAGTATTCCCTCAAGGACTCTTGCCTTTTAGCGGGGAAACGATCAGAGAGCCCTCTCTCAATGTCGGTGGGCAGGGGATATGTATGAATTTCCAATCCAATCATCATTGGATGACGGGATGATTCAAGCTGGCAGGGACCCCAGCAGGTCTCTAAGCCCAATCTTCAGCTCACAGCAGTTGGGCTCAGCTATGGGATCCCAACAGGTTGCTCAAGGCTCTCTACAGTTGGGTCTTGCAAATTTGCAGGCTTGGAACCTGCGCAGCCTCTCTGAGCCACCTGTTCGGCTGCGTGATTGCCCTCCTGCTTCAGAGAGCCTCTGCTCTCTGCCCTAAGCCAGTCTGAGTCTGTCTTGCTTCAGCCTTTGCCTGTCCCCAGCCACTCTGGTCCTGCATGAAATGATTTTTCTGACGGTTCCTAGAGCAAGTACAAGGAGGCAGCTGTGCTGTGTGTCAGGAGGCTGTGTGCCAGACCTGCCCACGTGCTCCCTTCTCCGTTCTTGATGAGCGCGCAAAATGTGTTCTTGGACGATGGGCCTCCCAAAGTGCAGCACTGCCCACCCCTGCCCAGAGAAAGCGAGAAAGCTCATCACTCACAGGAGCTCCCGGACACTGCGCCCTCTGTGCATCCTCTCCTGCCCCTCCACCTTTTCCAGCTGGGCTGAGGAGTCCTGGCTGGCCAAAAGCTCTTCCATCAGGGCCTGCAAGGAGCGGGCAGGGAAAGAGCACAAACGAGCAATAAGGAGCAGGGAAGACAGCTCTCCCCTCCGGAGATCTGGCAGAAGTAGCAAGCGGAGACACAGCTCACCTGAAGGCAAAAGCTGTGATGAGGGGGTCTTTACATGGGTAACAAAATGACTCTGGAGTTGGAATGGAAGTGTCTGAAGAGAAGCAGGGGGCATTTCCCGTTCCCCATCTGTTCAACTGACTTCCCTTCAGTATTTCAGGCTTTAGGGAGCGGCCGCTTGGAACTGCGTTCCAGCCCTTCCCGGCCCGACCTTGTGTCTATCATGCTGAACTGTGTAGGCTTCTTCTCCCCAAACCTGGGTCATGTCATAGTTAAGAGTGTAGTCCGACTAAGTTGTGCCAGTGGCTACTTAGATATTCCGGGGAGAGGGGCAGGTCCCTCCAGGGAACAGTGTCTCCCGCACAGCCTGCAAAGACACAGCTGGGAGCTGTGTCTTTGGACCTCTCTATCTGCTGGTGATGGGGACCCTGCACACTGTGCACAGAGCTGTGCCCTTTTACAGCGGTAAAGGGAAGCGTTTTGTCGTGGCACCGCTCCAGCCCTCGGTGCCTTCAAGCCACGAATGGCAAGTGCTGTCTGACCGGAAACTGGCAGCTCTGCGTTGCACCAAGGACTGGGCCAACCTAAGCTGGCACTTACTGGCTTGGGATGTTCCCGCTGTGGTCTGACAAGAGGTGGAGAGTTGTCCTCATGTCCCTCATATCCCTCCTCTTCAGCCTCTCCTTCAGGAACAGATGGAGCCAGAGGAGGTTCGGATGCTGGTTCTCTGTTTGGTGGAAAGACAGCAGCGTGAAGGGCTGGGATTGACCCGTCCTTTCCAACCCTTCCCCTGTACCCAGCTGTTTCTGGTGGCTCCTTTGTATCTTCCACATCTTTAGCCTCTTCTTCGGCCTCTTCTTCAGGAAGAGGGGGAGCCATCAGAGGTTCGCATGCCGTTTCTGTTTTCTGTGGACAGACAGAAGCATAAGGGACAGGGAGAAACCCATCGCTTACATCCTCATTTCTATCCCTAGACCTATACCCAGCTGTATCTGAGCTGCTCATTTAGCTCCACTGATATGCAGTGGGGAGGGGCAAGTCTCTCCAGGTGACTGTCTCCTACGCAGCCTGCAAGGCTGTGACCTGTGTCTTTGGACCGCTCCAGCACAACTGCAGCCCTCAGCATCTTCAGCCACGACCGGCAAATGCGGTCGGACCAGAAACTTGCAGCTCTGCGTTGCACCAAGGACTGTGCCAAGCAAAGCTGGCACTTACTGGTTTGGGCTGTTCAGGCAGTGGTGTGACCGCAGCTGGATATTTGCCGTCATTTTCCTCCACTTTAGCTTCTTCCTCTGCACCAGAGGGAGCCAGAGGAGGTGCTGATGTTGGTTGGGTGCTCTGTGGACAGACAGCAGCGTGAGGGACAGGGAGTAACCTGCCATTTAAAACCCGATTTCCATTCAGCTCTATACCCAGCTGTACAAAGGAGAACTCATCAACTTTGATGGATGTCCCGAAAACTAAATTCAAATGGGCTAATTAGATGGCACTGCATATTGCTCGGAATGGGCTACTCCACCCTGGCTAGAATCAGCCAGCAACCTTCTTGCTGCAGAAGCTGGCTTTTCTCTCCTGAAGAGCTCTGAGAGAATCAGGAAACAGCCAGCCATCCCTTTGCTGCTGCTGCTGCTGCTGCTGCTGCTGCTGCAGCAGATACTGAAATGGCCTTTCTTTCAGCCTGCCAGGCTGGCACTCTACACTCTACTGCAACAGGCCAAGCTTGCAGCTGGCTCCACAATTCTTAAACATCACGAACGTCAGAGGTTCCTTTCCCGCTCACCAAAGGACGCTCCTCTCTCCATCCACGGGTCAGGTGACCTGCAACGAGCAAGGGAAAATGAACCAGATGCTGTTAGAAAACTGCCTGTGGTGACAGAACGAATCAACCTGAACAGGGAGCGTGTTCCTTTCACAACAGCCCTCCAGGACAAACAGTTCTCTCACACAGCAAGCAAGAGAACAGGACAATAGGCTAGCTTGTGCCTACTGTTTGCCCTGTTTCTGTGCTGACCTCTTTGGTCAGTATATCCAGAAGAGAAACTTGGTCAAGAAAACGCAAATTGGACTTTAATAGTCAGTGCTTCTGTTCCATCCAACAGTTAAAGCAGCTTTTTTTTCTCCTCTCTTTCCTGTACTTTCCTTTTTTTAATAAATTGCATGCACTAATTCCCATTAACTTGCTGAAAACATTTCCCCAGAAAAGCTTCCACAAAATCCCCCTTAGTCATGGCACTTCTATTCTGAAATAGCACAGGAACAGCTCCTGGGTTCAGGAGCATACACCGGCTGTTTTGGAGTTGGCACTTCATGGCAAAGGGACTCGCCAGTTTAGCACCCAGCAAAGTGTCAAGTTAGAATCCTTTAATGGTGGAACTGAGAAAAAAAGGGGCTCTCCCTCACTTCTGAAGAGAACCACCGAGTTTTCAGAGCTATTTCGGAGGAGCTCTCCCAGCTGAGAAGCTCTGCTGGCTGAGGAGCTCTCCCAGTCTGCATTTTAGAAGTTGTCTTGGCTGAACCAGCCAGCTGAGGAAATTACAGACTCCACTGCCACCCGTTCTGTGGTGAAAGGGAAGGGAACCCCTGCAGGTTACATTTCAAATGCTGTCTCTTCCCCGCTGGCTCCAGGCACCCCTTTCTGAGCTGAAGCTCTTGACAGGAGCTTTACCGAACTAGTGGCATGTTAATGGCCTTTTCGTTTCAAATCAATTCCGTCACTCGGGAAGAGCAGAAAGAACACAGCGATACCAAAGCCCTATTGTGCTCCACCCGGAAAAAGCCTGTACTTACGTGCCAGATTGGTCAAATAATATCCAGAATAAGCCACAGTGAAAACACTGCAAACTGCAGCAGAGAGTGGCTCCATGATGTAGCAGTCCTGCACAAGTTTGTGGAATGTATTCCACCAAGGGAAGAAAAAAAAAAACCAAAACACACCCCTGCTGGGGTTCAGCTCACCGCTGAGAAAGGGAAAACCAAAGACACCCCTGGTGGGGTTCAGCCCACGGCTGAGAAAAGGGACAACCAAAGACACCCCTGGTGGGGTTCAGCCCACGGCTGAGAAAAGGGAAAAAGAAAAAAAACACCCCTGGTGGGGTTTTCTCTCTCCGCTAAGAAAATCAAAAGAAAACAACACCCAGTTGGGATTTCACCGTCTGCTCAAAACGCCTCAAGCAGCAGAGTTCGCCTGCAATGAGCCAGCGCCAGAGCTGCTCCGGACACTGAGGCCTTCTGGGCACCAGAGCAACGGGCCTTTGACACCACAAGGACATGGCAACATTGCCTTGACATCACAATAGCAGCCGCTCGAGGTTGGTTCATGACTTTATGCATAGCAACCAAACCTTCTCTACAGCAAACACAAAAATGGCCTGGAAAGTTCTCCTCTCTCTCCAAGCAGCACTAACCCCCTGGTACTCCATAACCTGTTTCTCAAAGGATCCGAGAGGAACTCAAACAGTGCACCAGCCACATGTACCTGTACCCCAGGATGAACACTGAGAAGGAACCGGGATGTGACCAAACCAAAGGAAACATCACCTTTGGCCACTAATGCTTCCAGCTAGAAATGGACATGCTTGTTCCAGGAACAAAGCTGCTCGCACACATCACTGTGCTGCTGCAGTTCTACGGCATCTCCAAGAAGCATCTGGGGCCTGGGACTCCCCTTTGGGAGCTTCCCTGGGCACATGGCTGAGCCACAGAGATCTGGCTGGAAGAGGCGGAAGGAAAGAAAATGAGAAAGCTAAAACCAATAATGGGACAACTTAGAAGGTGGGGGTAGGAGGAAACCAGTGGGCCAAAATGGGCGATTCCCATCAAAAACAGGAGCTCTGAGGCAGAGGCCAAGTAGATCAGGTGCTGGGCAGGCATCAGGACAGCAGGCTCAGGAAAACAGAAAAGCCACAGCTTTTCAAAAGTTTGGGAGCATCTTTCCCGTTTCTCTCACTTGGAAACCACCTTTCTTCTCCTTCAGGAAAACACATTCCTAAGCATTAACAGCAAGGGGCTGGGAAAATCCTCTGGGGTGTCTTTGTCAGTGAAAAAAAAATAATAAAAAGAACAGAGAAGGCTTTTGCTGTTTGTCTAGTTTTTTTGAGGCCATGTTAGCATTTTTGAGCGGCTCTACTACGTATCATCAGCACCAAACATCAGATACCTTTTTCTATAAAACCCATTCTTAATCCTAAATTTGTCAGCTACTAGCTTCTCATTCTTCAAATTATATCCTACAGTCTGTTTGGTCCGTTCAGCCAATTAGTACAAATACCCCCTAAGATCTGAAGAATCTAACAACTGAATTCCCGTGAATACATGTGCTTGCAAATATGCGGGGCATTTGAGATCAGTCGTACTGTGTCCCACTCAAGTGGCTCTGAAGTGCATTGCTTCAATCCGTCGGGGTATTAATGTGCTGGGGTCTCATCTTTCAAATACAGGCTTCTTCCTTCCTTATTCAAGCCAAGCATGTAATTCCTAAAGTGAACAGCAGCTTTCCCACAGAATGGGCCAGGTGCTGCCAGTGCTTCTTTCCTTACCCTTACCCTTACCCTTACCCTTACCCTTACCCTTACCCTTACCCTTACCCTTACCCTTACCCTTACCCTTACCCTTATCCTTCCGAGTAGCACCACAGCAGAAACACGAAATTGGGTACATCGTCACACTTCCTAAGAAAAAGGGCAGGGGGGAAAGAAGAGGGAAAAAGATGAGAAACCAAAAACGTAGGTATATCTAAGCATCAGGAGTGCTCCCTTGGAGGCTGGAATCAGCTCCTGAACTTGAGATGGTGGAGGAGGAGATGCTATGGGAAGTTTTTAGAGCTGAGTGAGATCTGTTGCTGTGGCAGAGAGAAGACTGGAGGAGCAAAGCAAAGAGGCAGGTGACTGGCAGGCTGAAGCTCTGCAGAGGTCAGAGACCATTTGAACGCTCCTTTGCTCATTTCTTAATGTAGAATGAGTCAGACGGCGATTTGTGTCTGTACAAGGTCAGAAGCAGTGTAAGCCAGGAAAGAAGCAGCCTTTCCAAATCCCAGTCTGGGAAAGAAGAAGCCAGGAAAAAGCACCCACAGCCCATTCTAGCAAGTGTGTCCCTGCCCTCAATGGCTGGGGCTGCCACCAAACACAAGATGGCAGCTGGGGCTGGAGGCCACCCCTCCTGTCCCAGCCCTGGCCTGGGGCAGTGTGAGCCAGGAGGCAGTGCGAGCCTTGCACTTTCATCCACCTGTTTAGATGGACCTTCATAAACAACCAGCTGATTGATCTGCTGTTGTGGTTGCTCATCTAAGCTGTGCATCCCAAAGTCTGCCTCTTTGGTTTAGAACACTGTGAAGGCTCTGTCGAAATGGGAAAAAAAAAGACAAAATTCCAGCAGAAAGTCCACTCCAATTAAGTTGTCCTTAAGTAGATTGTTCAGGTTGAGCACAGACTTTCTGTTCAGCAATACGCTGGACAGGTAAGGGCTCACAGGTAAGGGCTTCGTGGGCTGGTTCTCTGGGAACAATTCTTTTGATAGGGGATTACAGGAAAAAAAGAAGAGAAGCCTACAAACCATTGAAGGTAAACAGTCACTGAGAGGAACCAGTGGGTGCAAAAAGGCAAGAAATGGGAGAGGGAAAAGGGCGGGAAATGTGAGGGGGAAATGGTGAAAAATGGGAGGGGAAAATAGGCAGGAAACGTGAATGTGAAAAAGGGAGAGAAACGTGTGGGGATAAATGGACAGCAAAGGTGAGGGGGATAGTGTGAGAAAGGTGAGGGGTAAATGTGAGGGAGAAAGGGTGAGAAGCGAAAGCAAGAACAGGAGAGAAACGGGAGGGAAGAATATGGCAGGAAACGTGAGGGGGACAGCGTAAGAAACGAGGGGGGAAGCGTAAGAAACGTGAGGGGGTGAAGGGCAGCACATGTGAGTGAAAAAAGGGAAGCAAACTTGAGGGCTAAAAGGACAGGAAAAGTGAGGGAGAAAAGGTGAGAAACATGAGTGAAACAAAGAGGGAAAGGGGAGGAAAGAATAGCGCAGGAAACAGGAGAGGGAAGCTGTGAGAACTGTGAGAGGAAAATTGGGAGAAACATGAGTAGGAAAAAGGAGAGAAAGGGCAGGAAGTGGGAGAGATGTGAGAAAGATGAGGGCCAAAAGGGAGAGAAATGTGAGGGAGAATATTTCCGGAAACAAAAGGGGAAAGAGGTGGGAAACATGAGAGGAAAACGGTGAGAAACAGGAGGGGGAAAAGGGCAGGAATTGTGAGTGAAAAAGGAGTGGGAAATGGGAGGGGATAAAATGGTAGGAAAGATAGGGGAAAAAGTGTGCAGCAAATGACCTAAAAATGTGTTACAATCTGGCGCATATCCGAGAGATGTAAACCCCCGATCCATGGAGGGATCTAATCCTGCAGATTTCCCACAAGCCAAAGGCAGTATGTCATTTAAAGGCACCAGGAGCCCAGTGCTGGACAGAAAACTTTTTTATGAAGGTCTGACTTGGGAGGCTGTAGGAAAGGTGCTCAAAGGGGGGAAAATGGGCACATGCACCCATGAGTGCACCCACACTCTGACGGCCACTCCAAGGCCACCCCCTGCCTTACACGGGACACGGGCACTGCCCAATGCAGAGGACGCGTCCCTGAGGGACTGACAACACAAACGCTGTTCAAGTCTCCTACAAACACATGTGGGATGAATGTCTCCCCAGCCTCTACATTTGTAATGGAGAGACTCAAGCTCGAGGCAGCCAAAATTTAGGATTCAGGGAGAAAAAGTGGGAGAAGCCAAGCAGGAAAGCTCCTGCACACACATCCCCTTGCTGCTGCTGTGCTTTGATAACTCAAAGAAACATCTGGGGCCTGTGACACACCTCTGGGACCCTCCCTGGCTACATCAGTCAGCCCCCGAGACCTACCTGTGATGGGCAGAAAGAAAGAAGAAAGTTCAGAAGCCTCATTCCCCCTCCTCTCCTTTCGAAACCGCTTTTTCTCTCCCTCAAAGGCCAGAGAAATAAGGGTCTCAAACACTTTACCTGTGCCACCTACACAGTCCTGGGGAGCAGCCACCAAGCACAGGGACAACACAGGGCACAGAAACAGGGACAAAACCAGTCGAAGTACAGAGACTGGAAAAAGCGAGACCTGCGAGAGGTAACGCACTGCTCCATCCTCTATAGGAAAACTCTTTCCTGTTCCAGGGCCCTGGAGGGCACGAAGGCCAGGGCAGTCTGAGGCAGCCATTCTGCTCAGCCTCCTCCTTCGAGGATCAAAAATGATCATTTTATGATCCCTGAGCCCAAGACGGCCTCCAAACCTCATGGCACCCACCCACCAGTCACACACTGCAGGCCCAGGTGACTACCCTCCTTGGCTCACTCACCAGCTGTGTCAGGAAGCTCTTGGCCACACACTCCAGGAACCTCCTGGACGGGTTGCTCTCGGCTGCACTCTGTTGCCAGCGGACATCCCTACCTCGTTCCGTTCCACTTGCAGAGTTTCAAACCTGTTATCCATCGGCAACTGGGAAAGGGTCCAGTCACAGAAGAGACACGCCGGCTGCGCTGGGCAGGAACAAAACCCTGGGGAGTCACAGCTGAAAGCCTGTATCTGCACAGGATGTTGTGGCTGCCCCACTCCTCCTTGGCTTTTGGCTGGAAATGCAATTGCCCTTTCTTCCTCTTCTCCAAGTCCCACGGCTGGCCAAAAACCGACCTGTGGGCCGTATTTCCAAGGCAGTTTGGTGTGGAGGTGACGAACGAAGAAGAACCTTCACCAATTCCAAACCATACCTAAAAGGCCACAAACGGGACTTTCCATCTTTAAGAAACGATGGGCAATTCAGAAGTGAATGTGGAGCTTATTCACAGGGTGACAAGGAAGGGAATCTGCCAAGTGGGTTGGCACTTTCTAGTTTTATTCAAAGTCCCATCAGAGAAGGTGAAAGCTGTCCTGAAGTGCTCCTTCTCATCTCCTTTACTTCTTCCACTGCTTGACTGCCAGGATCAGAGACGCCAGACTGGAGAGAGGTGCGGCTGATTTTAAGAATGGATGCTGCCCCAGGAGAAAGAAAGAAAAGAAAAGAAAGAAAGGAAATATTACTTTCCAAACTCACTTCCTCACAGGCTCAGGCAGGATTGCACTGACTCCCAGAAATACAGAGAAATGGAACTGAGGGGACCATCTGCGCCTCCATCTTCATTTCCACGACCTTGCCTTCCCAGACAAACTTGGACCAGAATCCCACTAATCCATTCATCAAGATGTCTTCAGCTTGCTGGGATTTTTGCCCTGACAGCACTGTGGGAATAGGGCTTGCTGTCCCAGGGCTTGGTTCCTTTCCTCCGAAAACTCCAACACCTCTAAGAAAGGCTGATCGCAGTAGGATTTAGGCCCGTGTGGAGAACACTGAGGCCCAGGTTTTCAGCACCAAGACATGGCGGAGCGCTGACAGACTCAGCTCTGGTTTGCAGGGATAATAGTGTCTACCTTTCCATCCCCTGCCCCTCCTGTGCTGGCTGGCATCTTTCTTCCCAGCAGGGACAGCCAAGAGGCACATTCTGAAGCTCCCTATGTGCCACCCATCCTATGTGTCACTGAGGCTCACAGTGAGCCCCCCACAGCCCCTTCCTTCCCACCGCCAAATCTCCGACTGCTTGGCTGGCACTGGTTTCCTTGCGTTCCTCCACCACCATTTCAGGCCTCTGGACCCAACATCCTTCTACTTCCACACAACCAGATCAAACTCAACACAACACCAAAATACTAAACCCTCAGAGGATGAAGCACCGCTCCCCTGAGGAAAGGCGGAGAGAGTTGGGCGTGTTCAGCCTGGAGAAGAGCAGGCCCTGAGGAGACCTCATGGCCACCTTTCATTACGGCATGGGCGCTGATAAGAAAGAGGGGGACACAGTTTTTAACAGGGCCACTTGCCCTGGGGAAATGGTTTTAAACTAAAAGAGGGTGGATTCAGATTGGATCTAAGGAAGACATTTTTTATGGCGAAGGAGGTGGAACACTGGCACAGAGTTTCTGGAGGTGCCCCATCCCTGGAAACTCGGAAGGTCAGGGCAGACGAGGGCTGTGAGCAACCTGATCTACTGGAAGATGTCCTTGCTCATGGCAGAGGGTTTGGACTAGATGACCTTCACAGGTCCTTTCCAACCCAAACTGGTCTAGGATCCTCCTTAGTTTTCATTTGAAAAGCACCAAAAGGGGAGATTGATAAACTTCAAGATTGGAGTTTCCCTGAGGAGCAAACCCTGCCATCAGGCAGCTCTTTCGCCCGCAGCTGCTCTGCACTTTACCTGCAGGAGGTCCTCGGCAGAGCCTCGCTTGTCCTCGTCCGTCTGCAGGCAGCAGTCCAGAAAGTGACACAAGAGGAAGGAGTGTAGCCAGGAGTTCTGCAGCTTTGGTGTCCCTCGTGTGGCTATCAGGTGGCGAGCCTGAAGAAAAAGGAAACACCAGGCTCCACCTCTTTCTTCCAGCTCCATAGCTGAGTCGGCGGAGGTTTCAGTTGGATATCGGAAAAAAGATTTTCTCCCAGAGGGTGGTCGGCCACTGGAACAGACTCCCCAGGGAAGTGCTCACAGCACCAACTCTGACAGAGTTCAAGAAGGCTTTGGACAATACTCTGAGCTTTTCCTGTGATTCTCTGATTCAAACCTGCAGCTCAAAGGGTGTTTATCCCACCTCTGAACTTGCCGCTGAGAAGTTCCTGTCATTCAGTGACAGAGCTCAAAGACAGTTCCAAAATCACATGTGAAATTCCAAGCACTGCTGAAGGCCAAGACGGCCCATTTCTGAAGTGGCTACGTGCCACTCCTCTTCTGATGTTCTCCCATGGATGGAACCAAAGACACAGCAGATGCTGATGTGCTCCAGGGACATTTTTAGAAGTGGATCTTGCTGGAACTGGTTCAGGCTGGTGGCAATGGGATTTTGTCTCATGGGACACCAAACGGGGGACAGATTAGAAAGACGCCCGTAGCTGAGAGGACTTGTGCCTTACCATGAAAGCGGTTTCCTGAAAGTAAGGAGGCTCTCCTTCCACCATTTCTATTCCTACGATGCCAAGTGACCAGATGTCCACCTTGGGGCCGTATGGTTGGCATCTCACAACCTCTGGTGCCATCCACTGAACAGTCCCGACCATCGAGCTGCGTTTACTCCGCTCAGCACTGAGCTGAGCACAGAGGCCGAAATCGGCTAAGGAGAGAAACAAACGCTGTTAAAGCCAGCTTCAGTCAGGAAACCAGGCAAAAGAATTCCCCAGGCTAAGTCTGAAAAGGCGCCCTTGACTCGAGCTGGAAAAGCAGCCGTGCTCTGTTTCCGCAGGGACGCAGCTGGGGAAATACGGAATTGGCCACTTAACAAAACCTCCGCGGTTCATGCAGTGCATTTTATTTATTCACTTGAGGCTTTAGACTGTAACTCTTTCCCTCTGGGAGGGACACATACAGAACAAAGCCACTCTTGACACCCTGTTTCTTATGATCTCTCACAGTTGCATGTTGCCACTGTGCTCTCAGCTTGCAGCAGGGGTGCCTGCACTGCCACAAGCACCACTTGTGGACAACTGGCAGTACCTCAAAAGCAGCCCTCACAGCACGTCCTGGGAACGCTGCAGCTGACCAAGAATACCTACCCAGCTTGACAGATCCGTCCAGGCCCAGCAGGATGTTGTCGCTTTTGATGTCTCTGTGGATCACCTGGTTGGCATGAAGGAAAGCCAGTCCTTGCAGGCACTGAGGGAGACAAAAGAAATGGGAGGGTAAAAATCAGTGATCTGATTTCATCCCACAAGAAAGGAAACTGCTCCAGAAGACTGAACTCCTAGGGGAACGGTCAGGAATGGCATAACATGGTATTGTCATGTGGTCTTAAGAGCTTGTTGCTCCAACCCTAGTAGAGCAATATCTTCAAAGTCGAGGCATATCAGACTTGGAAAGATCTCTTTAGTCAGTCTTCAGAAGCAAACCCCATTTTGGGTCCAATGCTATCTTTGTAAGCTGAGAACCATGAGAAAGGGGTCTCTATTTTTCTTTGCCATTAGTTTCTTATTCTGTCACCAGCATGCTTGCTTTTACGGGTAAGGAAGGCTGTGCAGACAGGCTCCAGGCAGATGTTTAGGGAGGCAAAATGAACATAGGAAATAAAAGGCAAAAAGAGAGAACACATCACAACAGGATCGTAACAGAAAATGTGACACAGTGTAAGAACAGAGTATTGTAAGTGTAGAGACACTGGCAGGCAGTTCATTTCAGACGCGCTTTCTTCTCCACCTCATAACAGCACCACAGAAACAAAACTCTGAGTATGAAAGCCCTCCTGTTCTTACCACCTGTCTCAAAAGACAATCATGCCCAAGCCATCGGAAGCACCAGAGGCATGCCTTACCTCCCTACACACAGCTGCTATCTGTTCTTCCCCCATCCTGGTCTCGCAAATGATGTCAGTCAAAGAGTGTCCGTCCATGTATTCCATCACCAGCCAGAGTTCCGTATCGACAAGGTAGCTGAAAGAAGAAGAAACAAGGGCATGGAGATGCATGTGCACAGATAAAGTGGCTTGTGGAAAAGTCCACGGTTGAGTTTGCTTTCCAGGCCACCTGGAAAGGCAGACAGATCAAAATGGAGACCCATTTCATCTAGGCTATGCAGTGCTTGCAGTCTGGGCAGTCTAAGTGAGAAAGGCACATCCCGAAATGGCAAGCAAAGGAAAAAGGCACTTTAGTAACGGCAAAGACAAATCTGGAGGCGGGTCACATCCCATCAGCTGGGTCATCATTTTAACACATAAATTCCACCATGAACTCCAGCAACCAGGAGACACAACTTTCACTGCTTCTCTCAGGCGAGGAGCGTGTGCACCACTGAGGACAGAATTTGGCCAGCTCTTTGGGAAACCTTGCAGAAAGTGCATTCACCACAAAGAAAAACACATTTTAAACTGGCAAATGCTGTGTTTCTGGAAACAAGGACCTAGGTTTTGGCACCCCCAGCAGTGGAAAATAGTGGCAACAGCCCAAGGGAAAACATTTCTAGCATGGTTTATCAGCATGTATATCATAAGACACCTGAAACAGATCAAAGCCCAAAACGACAAAACAGCATGGCGAGAGTGAGCTTGCAGGCTGCTGAGTTAGTAAGAGAGGGCTGATCCAGGTTTTTGTTGAAGAAAACAGTCTTTAAACTATGTGCGCCAGGAGAGACTGGCACAGACAAAATGCAGTGTCCTCCCATACATTGTATACCAGTAGATTAATAAGAAGATCAATTTTCTGACAGGGAGTAAAGGGCTTCTCAATCTTTGCCTTGCAAGTATGTCAAAGAACATTCCCAGGATAATACCAGGACTACTTGCCTGTCTAAATAGGTGACAATATTGGGGTTCTTCTTGTCCCTCATGATTCGGATCTCCTTCAGCAGTTCCCTGGTTCTCTGTTGCAGGAGATTGATTTTCTTTATGGCCACCTAAAATGGCATTGAAAACCATTGACTGGAGCAGTCTGTTGCACGAGACCACAGCGAACACGGAGCGCGCCATTTTGGAATGACACAGCCAAGTCATTCCTTAGTCCCGAGCATGTGTCAACCAGCTTCACTAGGTCTGAAACACATACTGTGTTCCAAACAGAGTATCTCTGTCCGTAGCTGTCGCACTGCACTTTGGGGATGAAACGTGACGGGAAAAAGGGCTAAATCCTATCTGCGTCTGAAGCTGGGATTAGGACAAAGGGGGCCCGAGTGATGGCAGCCGCCATCAGCTGGTCGCTGCCTAGTTAGCAATTCAGACCGAGGCAGAGTGTCCTTCTCTGAAAGACACCGCTGCCCCCCTGGCATTCTTCCTGGTAGTTCCGAAGGACAAAATCTGCCCCAAATGCATTTGGCAGGCTGACACTGGTCTGCGCTTCTTTTGCCTTTGCAGCAAAGATCTACCAGCGACCCAAAGCTGCAGCCACAGCTCACACCAGAGAGGAAAGAACGGCAGAGCTGCAGAATCGCTGGGGGTTGTTGACGCTCACCTGTCCTCCTGTGGCAGTGTCGAGGGCTTTATAAACGGTTCCAAAACCCCTAGAAAGAGAAGAACAGCAAAGAAAGGACAAACAGTTTAGTCCCTGGGAGTGGAAGCCAGCGCAGACAAGACATCTCTGCTGCCTGGAGTGTTTATAAAACCCCTGGCTTCACATCTACTCTTCAGCCAGCAGCACAGAAGCCCTCTGCCTTCAAGCTGTCCAAGAGAAAAAACTTAGGTCCACCAGGAAGGAAAAGGGCTGGTGCCCATCTCAAGTCTGCACCTAAATTATCGGGGGGGTTTCTTTCACTTTTTCCTTTCTGTGTCTGTCCGTGGAGCTGTTTCTTTCCAGGCTACGTACAGTCCTGTTGGGCCTTCTCACTCCACTCCTTTGAATCTGTCTGCCAAACTCAGGCAACACCACACTGTCATTCTGAGAAGCCTGAACACATGGGACAGCTGTCTGAGGAATGGATTTAGGCACAGCTTTCCCCAGCAGGCAAGGAAATCAGTCTCCAGAAATCCAGTGAGATGGCACAGCTAGAGCAGGTTAAGGCGTCACTGTTTCACACACAAGTGGAAAAGGACTCAAACCAGAGGATCCCTGGGCAGATTGGCTCCTGCTTTTTTTTTTTTTTTTTGGTGCACCTGAAGCAGCCTCCTTTGGAGGTAATTTCTTTGGCTCACTAAGCAAAGCTGGGTTAAAAACAGGGTGATTTTTTTCACCCCCTAAAAGTTACAACAAGATCCATGAGAGGTCTGCCAATGGGCAGATGTTGCACTTCTCTCTCAAGTGCATTGGTAGTCTGTCCATTCCTGCATTTTGGGGATTGATTGCCTCCAGGAGAAAAGAGAGTTCACTCTTTCCTCCTGCTTTCAGTTTCTAAACTATGGGATTATAATCCTGACCCTTGAATATCGTTTTCAACAAAGTACTGGAAAGAAATATTACTGAGGACTGTTATCTGACAGCTCCACGTGCTAAGTTGCTCTTTTGGGCCATAAAGTTTCTTCTCCTTTCATCGGCGTGGCCGTATCATTTTGAGACATACAGAAAGGATTTCTCCGGAGAAAATAGGCAAAGAGGTACCACTCACAGGAGGGACAGGAGGTCTTCCACATTCTGCTCCTTGCTGCAGGCAAGACATTGCCAGCTGGGAATTGTCTTTGACGATGCCTTCGAGCCACAGTTACAAATTCTGACCCGCACGGAGAGACGGGACAAACTGAACCCAGTGTCTCAACAGCCTCGGAGCCTGCCTGACTTCATGCCGGATCTTACACCAGCAAAATACCTGGCCCCCGGTTGGGTAGAAGTAACTGTGGTTGCACTCACCCTTGGCCAATGTCTTCCCATCCGCTGTATTTCTCCGTTGGATCTCCGACACTCACAGTGCTCCCTGAAAGAAACAAAATGCAAGCTGCTCAATTCAAAACAGCCTAGAGGGAAGCTCAGGCAAACCCCACCCAGTCTGAGCAGCCCTCGGGGGCAGGAGGAACATCCCAAGTGCTCTCGGGCTGCCTTACAGCACAACAACAGTTTCCTTGGGGAGGTGGAAGAGCCTCTGTGACACTCAGCTGAGGAGGAGCCTCTGCTACAGCTCATGCTGAGACCCGCACACCAGACCCTGCTCCAGCAGACAAGAAATACACCAGACATACTCAGTTCATTTAGGCTCTCCTCCTCTGTCATCTCTGGCTGCCAGTCTGTGCCGCTGGACGAACTGTCTGTGCCTGAGTTTTCAGGATGGGGAGTGAAGGCTTCTTCAGGCAATGCTGCTGCAGCAGCACCTTCCATGGCACAGCCTGTGTAGATCTGCAACAAGAAATGAGTTTGTGTCAGAGTCTGTGGCAGAGATGCCTCGAGATGTCAGTTCAAATGCAAGCAAGCCCTTAGGAAGGTGCTCTTAACTGGCTGGGGTTTTTTTGATGTCCACTTCTCAAACTGAATGGGCAAAACTAAGAAGCTGGTTTTACACAGGGTCATGGCCACTTTCATGTTACCCATGGATCATCAAGTCCAAAGCGAAAGTGAATGGCCCCTACGGAGATCAAACCCCTTATTGCCCTTATTGGCGTTGTGCTTCAACCAACTGAGCTGAATTCGGGGTCTTTGGGGGCTGCTGGCTGAGGTGTCGACCCTTCCACCTCGAGTCAAACAGAACAAAGCAGCCAGAGACCACAGCTTGTCACTGTCAGCATTAGCAGAGACGAGGAGGAAAGGGAAAAGGAAAACTTGCAAGAAAACCCTAATAGGAGGCCCAGATTCACAATGGATATGGGTAAGCTTATTTCAAAGTTTAGGCGGATCAATCACCTCCTTGACTGGAAAAAACACCTCAGAAAACAAGGCTAGCAGTAAGAAGCCAGCAGGAATCCACTGGCCAACAGGCCAAGGGACCAAGCCTGCTCTGCTTCCACTCTAACCCTTGCTGCCTGGTGCTGATCTCTGGAGCCTGCCAGGCTCTCTGCTCTCAATGCCTGCAGTAGTCCTTGCCTCCTCAGTCCCAAGACCTACATTTTATGCCCTTGTTACAGCCCTTCCCTCCCTTGCCTGGCTAGTCAGGTGTACCTGCCCATTCTCTCCACGCGCGCCCACCTGCTGCCTGAGCTGCTCCAGCTGCTGCCGCGCTTGGAATAGCTCTTCTCGAGTCTGCAGGAGCATGTGTAATAAATCAGTGTTCTCACACTCCTTTTCCAGCAGGACCTGCACAGAAATGAGGAGGAGGCAGTTTTAAACTTCCCGTACAACATCCGGGTGGCAAGACTCAAAGACCGACGGGCTCAAGCACTCCCATAGCACTGTGCTGCTGCTGTGCGGGGAGGCACAGATTCCAAAGGGAGACTGGCAGCACAAACATGGTCCATGGGGGGCTGCATCTCCAACACACACTTAGACAGCTAACAGGAAGGCTGTGGCCCTTCCAATCCCCTGGGCTGCTAAAAGGAATGGTCACTGTTAACTGGAAAGGGATGGGTAAGGCCCTACGGCCTTGCCTGGCACTAGAAGAACTCCTTCACAACAAATGTCCCTTCCCCAAAACTAGGTGTTTTCATGCAGAACTACTGCATCTTCCAGGACTGCCTTCTTGCAGATGAAAATTCAATCAAAATCTATTCCAGTGCCAGAAATTTGCAAGAAAGGTGGAGCAAAAGCAACTTTGCCCTCTGAAGGAAGTGACAATAAGCGGGGCTCCTCCATCTGGGAAGAAAACAGACCAGTCTAAAAAGATGAAAGGGCCACCAACTTCAGTGTGTCAAGCACTTGCATGCAATGAGGGGATGCTTGGCAGGAAAAGGCCCGTGTGGTGAGCCCTGCCATTCAGTGATTTGTTGAAGACTGGCTGAAGGTCTGCCCTGAGCCTCCTTTCCTCCAGGCCGAACACCCTTCTCTGGACACCAGAGCTCCAGCACCGCAATGTCTTTCTGGTCGGGAGGGGCTCCAAATGAACACAGCACTTGAGGTGTGGCCTCCCCAGTGCCCAGCAGACAGGCACAGTCACTGCCCTGGTCCTGCTCCCACACTGCTACTGATCCAAGCCAGGATGCCCTTGGCCTTCTTGGCCACCTGGGCACACACTGCCTCATGTTCAGACAGCTGCTGACCAGTACCCCCAGGTGCTTTTCCCCCAGGCAGCTTTCCAGCCACAAAGTTCCATGGAGGCCTTAAAATACAATTTCGAAAACTTGAAGATGTCCTTCCTGTTCTTAGCAGTGTGAGACAGCAGCCATGGACTTGCAGCTTTGTCCCCCTCTCTAGGCTCAAGCAAAGGGAGTGTGCAAACTTGCAGACTTCACAACAAAAAGGTATTGACAGAGACAGACAGCCCCCTTTTCTGCCTCAGAAACAGGCCTCAGATACTACAGAGTTTCTTTTGCCGCACATGAGAAGAGTGCCGATTCCTGCACAACACAATCCTCTCTTTGCAGCTTATCAAAAGTCAAAAAGGAGGCCAACACCGACAGGTGCACTAGAAGACTCTGGAGAAGCAGAGGACGACTCAGGGAACTGCAGAACAGCTCTGCAAGCCGTCCCCAGGTCTGCAGAAAGGAGTAAACAAAGCCTTCTGACCTCCAGCACTACCACGGGTTTCCTTGACAAAAGCACTGCCCAGTCCCACAGATACAGCTTTGCTGAGCCAAGCAGCCAGATGCCCAGCCCGATGCATCAGCCTTTTGGTCTCACCTGATGGACTTGCTCTTGCATTTCTGCCTTCTCCTCCACCATCATCATCAGATCCACCCGCAGCTGCTCCTGCTTCTCCTCTGTTTCCCGCAGTTGCTCTTGGAGTTCTGCCTTCTCGTCGGCCATGATGATCAGGTCCACGCGCAGCTCCTCCTGCTTCTCCTCTGCTTTCTGGAGCTGCTCTTGGACTTCTGCCTTCTCATCAGCCATGATCAGCAGATCCGCGCGCAGCTCCTCCTGTTTCTCCTCCGCTTTCTGGAGCTGCTCTTGGATTTCTGCCTTCTCATCAGCCATGATCAGCAGATCCACACGCAGCTCCTCCTGTTTCTCCTCTGCCTCCTCCAGCAGCTGCTCCAAGCAGGCTTTCTTCGCACCGATCCCTTTGTTTGCTCTTTCACCTAGCCTGATGATCTTTGCCGGAGGGATCTTTGTTCTCTCCATCTTCTCCACTTCAGCTGATGGGACTTCCTTCTCCTGCTCCAGCTACACTCGGAAGCACGGAGGAAATCAAATACAGGAAGATTTACCATGAGGAACGTTTGGCTCTCCCCAAGAAAAGGAACGTTGCCATATTCAGTCAGTCATGCTGCCGGAAGGCAAGAAGTCTGAGGGGAAGAAGCAGCTGCAGACAAACACCCGGCAAGCCCCTTGGCAACTCCGCTCACCTGCAGCACACGCTGGTTCAGGTGCACGTAACGCAGTGCAAGAGCCCCACCGATGCCGCCCATCTTCAGTGCTGCAAGGTGGAGATCTGCTATTTCTGCGCTCAGCTGACTCTGAGCCCCTGTCAGCTCCGCTACCGACTGCTCCGCCTGAGGAGACAAAAGAACAGCATGACAACAAAGGCAGCAAAATCCCGGACTTCAAGCAGCAACTCCACATCCCCAGTGTGGCTCTGACATACTCTCGGCTAGCTCAGCGCTCCCAAGAAGCTCACGGACACGCACTACCCCAAAGAGCCTGCGTGCTTGGATCACCATTTTCCAAGTAGGACAACAACATTGTCCCCGCCTTCTACTGCCCCAACCACCATCCATCTGCGGTGGTCTCGCTACCACTACTTCCTCTCCCACAGGTGCTGCCTAGGAAGAAGGTGACCGTACCTCCAGCAGCGCCAGGCCAAACTCCTCTTTCTCCTCTCCTTCTCTCAGCAGATCCCTCGGAAGTTGGAGTGGTTGCTCCAGTGTCTCTCTCACAACTCCCAACTCCCTCTGTAATAGGGAGTGTTTCCTCTCAAGGGCAGCTAAGCTCTTCAGTCTGTGAGAAGGGGAAAGACAAACAAGCTTTTAAGAGCAATGCAATGTCATTTCGAAAAACCAAGACTACAGTGCACCACGTCCCAGATGTGGCAGTCTGAGTGATTTCCAACAACCTCCTAGTTCCACCTCAAGGATGCTGGGATTTCCTGACTAGAGCTGCATCACTCTTTGTCACTGACACCGAGAAAGTACAACAAGCTTCCAGAAATCACACACCATTTCCAAACGAGCTCAGGTACTCTCAACTTAACAGCCTTCTGCCTGCTAGGTCTCGTGCTCCTTTTGGCTACATTGGACATGAGAATTCTCAAAGGCCTTCTTTTGGGGAAGACAGACTTGGCAAGGCCAGGTTAGTATTCCCTCAAGGACTCTTGCCTTTTAGCGGGGAAACGATCAGAGAGCCCTCTCTCAATGTCGGTGGGCAGGGGATATGTATGAATTTCCAATCCAATCATCATTGGATGACGGGATGATTCAAGCTGGCAGGGACCCCAGCAGGTCTCTAAGCCCAATCTTCAGCTCACAGCAGTTGGGCTCAGCTATGGGATCCCAACAGGTTGCTCAAGGCTCTCTACAGTTGGGTCTTGCAAATTTGCAGGCTTGGAACCTGCGCAGCCTCTCTGAGCCACCTGTTCGGCTGCGTGATTGCCCTCCTGCTTCAGAGAGCCTCTGCTCTCTGCCCTAAGCCAGTCTGAGTCTGTCTTGCTTCAGCCTTTGCCTGTCCCCAGCCACTCTGGTCCTGCATGAAATGATTTTTCTGACGGTTCCTAGAGCAAGTACAAGGAGGCAGCTGTGCTGTGTGTCAGGAGGCTGTGTGCCAGACCTGCCCACGTGCTCCCTTCTCCGTTCTTGATGAGCGCGCAAAATGTGTTCTTGGACGATGGGCCTCCCAAAGTGCAGCACTGCCCACCCCTGCCCAGAGAAAGCGAGAAAGCTCATCACTCACAGGAGCTCCCGGACACTGCGCCCTCTGTGCATCCTCTCCTGCCCCTCCACCTTTTCCAGCTGGGCTGAGGAGTCCTGGCTGGCCAAAAGCTCTTCCATCAGGGCCTGCAAGGAGCGGGCAGGGAAAGAGCACAAACGAGCAATAAGGAGCAGGGAAGACAGCTCTGCCCTCCGGAGATCTGGCAGAAGTAGCAAGCGGAGACACAGCTCACCTGAAGGCAAAAGCTGTGATGAGGGGGTCTTTACATGGGTAACAAAATGACTCTGGAGTTGGAATGGAAGTGTCTGAAGAGAAGCAGGGGGCATTTCCCGTTCCCCATCTGTTCAACTGACTTCCCTTCAGTATTTCAGGCTTTAGGGAGCGGCCGCTTGGAACTGCGTTCCAGCCCTTCCCGGCCCGACCTTGTGTCTATCATGCTGAACTGTGTAGGCTTCTTCTCCCCAAACCTGGGTCATGTCATAGTTAAGAGTGTAGTCCGACTAAGTTGTGCCAGTGGCTACTTAGATATTCCGGGGAGAGGGGCAGGTCCCTCCAGGGAACAGTGTCTCCCGCACAGCCTGCAAAGACACAGCTGGGAGCTGTGTCTTTGGACCTCTCTATCTGCTGGTGATGGGGACCCTGCACACTGTGCACAGAGCTGTGCCCTTTTACAGCGGTAAAGGGAAGCGTTTTGTCGTGGCACCGCTCCAGCCCTCGGTGCCTTCAAGCCACGAATGGCAAGTGCTGTCTGACCGGAAACTGGCAGCTCTGCGTTGCACCAAGGACTGGGCCAACCTAAGCTGGCACTTACTGGCTTGGGATGTTCCCGCTGTGGTCTGACAAGAGGTGGAGAGTTGTCCTCATGTCCCTCATATCCCTCCTCTTCAGCCTCTCCTTCAGGAACAGATGGAGACAGAGGAGGTTCGGATGCTGGTTCTCTGTTTGGTGGAAAGACAGCAGCGTGAAGGGCTGGGATTGACCCGTCCTTTCCAACCCTTCCCCTGTACCCAGCTGTTTCTGGTGGCTCCTTTGTATCTTCCACATCTTTAGCCTCTTCTTCGGCCTCTTCTTCAGGAAGAGGGGGAGCCATCAGAGGTTCGCATGCCGTTTCTGTTTTCTGTGGACAGACAGAAGCATAAGGGACAGGGAGAAACCCAACGCTTACATCCTCATTTCTATCCCTAGACCTATACCCAGCTGTATCTGAGCTGCTCATTTAGCTCCACTGATATGCAGTGGGGAGGGGCAAGTCCCTCCAGGGGACTGTCTCCTACGCAGCCTGCAAGGCTGTGACCTGTGTCTTTGGACCGCTCCAGCACAACTGCAGCCCTCAGCATCTTCAGCCACGACCGGCAAATGCGGTCGGACCAGAAACTTGCAGCTCTGCGTTGCACCAAGGACTGTGCCAAGCAAAGCTGGCACTTACTGGTTTGGGCTGTTCAGGCAGTGGTGTGACCGCAGCTGGATATTTGCCGTCATTTTCCTCCACTTTAGCTTCTTCCTCTGCACCAGAGGGAGCCAGAGGAGGTGCTGATGTTGGTTGGGTGCTCTGTGGACAGACAGCAGCGTGAGGGACAGGGAGTAACCTGCCATTTAAAACCCGATTTCCATTCAGCTCTATACCCAGCTGTACAAAGGAGAACTCATCAACTTTGATGGATGTCCCGAAAACTAAATTCAAATGGGCTAATTAGATGGCACTGCATATTGCTCGGAATGGGCTACTCCACCCTGGCTAGAATCAGCCAGCAACCTTCTTGCTGCAGAAGCTGGCTTTTCTCTCCTGAAGAGCTCTGAGAGAATCAGGAAACAGCCAGCCATCCCTTTGCTGCTGCTGCTGCTGCTGCTGCTGCTGCTGCAGCAGATACTGAAATGGCCTTTCTTTCAGCCTGCCAGGCTGGCACTCTACACTCTACTGCAACAGGCCAAGCTTGCAGCTGGCTCCACAATTCTTAAACATCACGAACGTCAGAGGTTCCTTTCCCGCTCACCAAAGGACGCTCCTCTCTCCATCCACGGGTCAGGTGACCTGCAACGAGCAAGGGAAAATGAACCAGATGCTGTTAGAAAACTGCCTGTGGTGACAGAACGAATCAGCCTGAACAGGGAGCGTGTTCCTTTCACAACAGCCCTCCAGGACAAACAGTTCTCTCACACAGCAAGCAAGAGAACAGGACAATAGGCTAGCTTGTGCCTACTGTTTGCCCTGTTTCTGTGCTGACTTCTTTGGTCAGTATATCCAGAAGAGAAACTTGGTCAAGAAAACGCAAATTGGACTTTAATAGTCAGTGCTTCTGTTCCATCCAACAGTTAAAGCAGCTTTTTTTTCTCCTCTCTTTCCTGTACTTTCCTTTTTTTAATAAATTGCATGCACTAATTCCCATTAACTTGCTGAAAACATTTCCCCAGAAAAGCTTCCACAAAATCCCCCTTAGTCATGGCACTTCTATTCTGAAATAGCACAGGAACAGCTCCTGGGTTCAGGAGCATACACCGGCTGTTTTGGAGTTGGCACTTCATGGCAAAGGGACTCGCCAGTTTAGCACCCAGCAAAGTGTCAAGTTAGAATCCTTTAATGGTGGAACTGAGAAAAAAAGGGGCTCTCCCTCACTTCTGAAGAGAACCACCGAGTTTTCAGAGCTATTTCGGAGGAGCTCTCCCAGCTGAGAAGCTCTGCTGGCTGAGGAGCTCTCCCAGTCTGCATTTTAGAAGTTGTCTTGGCTGAACCAGCCAGCTGAGGAAATTACAGACTCCACTGCCACCCGTTCTGTGGTGAAAGGGAAGGGAACCCCTGCAGGTTACATTTCAAATGCTGTCTCTTCCCCGCTGGCTCCAGGCACCCCTTTCTGAGCTGAAGCTCTTGACAGGAGCTTTACCGAACTAGTGGCATGTTAATGGCCTTTTCGTTTCAAATCAATTCCGTCACTCGGGAAGAGCAGAAAGAACACAGCGATACCAAAGCCCTATTGTGCTCCACCCGGAAAAAGCCTGTACTTACGTGCCAGATTGGTCAAATAATATCCAGAATAAGCCACAGAAAACACTGCAAACTGCAGCAGAGAGTGGCTCCATGATGTAGCAGTCCTGCACAAGTTTGTGGAATGTATTCCACCAAGGGAAGAAAAAAAAAAACCAAAACACACCCCTGCTGGGGTTCAGCTCACCGCTGAGAAAGGGAAAACCAAAGACACCCCTGGTGGGGTTCAGCCCACGGCTGAGAAAAGGGACAACCAAAGACACCCCTGGTGGGGTTCAGCCCACGGCTGAGAAAAGGGAAAAAGAAAAAAAACACCCCTGGTGCGGTTTTCTCTCTCCGCTAAGAAAATCAAAAGAAAACAACACCCAGTTGGGATTTCACCGTCCGCTCAAAACGCCTCAAGCAGCAGAGTTCGCCTGCAATGAGCCAGCGCCAGAGCTGCTCCGGACACTGAGGCCTTCTGGGCACCAGAGCAACGGGCCTTTGACACCACAAGGACATGGCAACATTGCCTTGACATCACAATAGCAGCCGCTCGAGGTTGGTTCATGACTTTATGCATAGCAACCAAACCTTCTCTACAGCAAACACAAAAATGGCCTGGAAAGTTCTCCTCTCTCTCCAAGCAGCACTAACCCCCTGGTACTCCATAACCTGTTTCTCAAAGGATCCGAGAGGAACTCAAACAGTGCACCAGCCACATGTACCTGTACCCCAGGAAGAACACTGAGAAGGAACCGGGATGTGACCAAACCAAAGGAAACATCACCTTTGGCCACTAATGCTTCCAGCTAGAAATGGACATGCTTGTTCCAGGAACAAAGCTGCTCGCACACATCACTGTGCTGCTGCAGTGCTACGGCATCTCCAAGAAGCATCTGGGGCCTGGGACTCCCCTTTGGGAGCTTCCCTGGGCACATGGCTGAGCCACAGAGATCTGGCTGGAAGAGGCGGGAGGAAAGAAAATGAGAAAGCTAAAACCAATAATGGGACAACTTAGAAGGTGGGGGTAGGAGGAAACCAGTGGGCCAAAATGGGCGATTCCCATCAAAAACAGGAGCTCTGAGGCAGAGGCCAAGTAGATCAGGTGCTGGGCAGGCATCAGGACAGCAGGCTCAGGAAAACAGAAAAGCCACAGCTTTTCAAAAGTTTGGGAGCATCTTTCCCGTTTCTCTCACTTGGAAACCACCTTTCTTCTCCTTCAGGAAAACACATTCCTAAGCATTAACAGCAAGGGGCTGGGAAAATCCTCTGGGGTGTCTTTGTCAGTGAAAAAAAAATAATAAAAAGAACAGAGAAGGCTTTTGCTGTTTGTCTAGTTTTTTTGAGGCCATGTTAGCATTTTTGAGCGGCTCTACTACGTATCATCAGCACCAAACATCAGATACCTTTTTCTATAAAACCCATTCTTAATCCTAAATTTGTCAGCTACTAGCTTCTCATTCTTCAAATTATATCCTACAGTCTGTTTGGTCCGTTCAGCCAATTAGTACAAATACCCCCTAAGATCTGAAGAATCTAACAACTGAATTCCCGTGAATACATGTGCTTGCAAATATGCGGGGCATTTGAGATCAGTCGTACTGTGTCCCACTCAAGTGGCTCTGAAGTGCATTGCTTCAATCCGTCGGGGTATTAATGTGCTGGGGTCTCATCTTTCAAATACAGGCTTCTTCCTTCCTTATTCAAGCCAAGCATGTAATTCCTAAAGTGAACAGCAGCTTTCCCACAGAATGGGCCAGGTGCTGCCAGTGCTTCTTTCCTTACCCTTACCCTTACCCTTACCCTTACCCTTACCCTTACCCTTACCCTTACCCTTACCCTTACCCTTACCCTTACCCTTACCCTTACCCTTACCCTTATCCTTCCGAGTAGCACCACAGCAGAAACACGAAATTGGGTACATCGTCACACTTCCTAAGAAAAAGGGCAGGGGGGAAAGAAGAGGGAAAAAGATGAGAAACCAAAAACGTAGGTATATCTAAGCATCAGGAGTGCTCCCTTGGAGGCTGGAATCAGCTCCTGAACTTGAGATGGTGGAGGAGGAGATGCTATGGGAAGTTTTTAGAGCTGAGTGAGATCTGTTGCTGTGGCAGAGAGAAGACTGGAGGAGCAAAGCAAAGAGGCAGGTGACTGGCAGGCTGAAGCTCTGCAGAGGTCAGAGACCATTTGAACGCTCCTTTGCTCATTTCTTAATGTAGAATAAGTCAGACGGCGATTTGTGTCTGTACAAGGTCAGAAGCAGTGTAAGCCAGGAAAGAAGCAGCCTTTCCAAATCCCAGTCTGGGAAAGAAGAAGCCAGGAAAAAGCACCCACAGCCCATTCTAGCAAGTGTGTCCCTGCCCTCAATGGCTGGGGCTGCCACCAAACACAAGATGGCAGCTGGGGCTGGAGGCCACCCCTCCTGTCCCAGCCCTGGCCTGGGGCAGTGTGAGCCAGGAGGCAGTGCGAGCCTTGCACTTTCATCCACCTGTTTAGATGGACCTTCATAAACAACCAGCTGATTGATCTGCTGTTGTGGTTGCTCATCTAAGCTGTGCATCCCAAAGTCTGCCTCTTTGGTTTAGAACACTGTGAAGGCTCTGTCGAAATGGGAAAAAAAAAGACAAAATTCCAGCAGAAAGTCCACTCCAATTAAGTTGTCCTTAAGTAGATTGTTCAGGTTGAGCACAGACTTTCTGTTCAGCAATACGCTGGACAGGTAAGGGCTCACAGGTAAGGGCTTCGTGGGCTGGTTCTCTGGGAACAATTCTTTTGATAGGGGATTACAGGAAAAAAAGAAGAGAAGCCTACAAACCATTGAAGGTAAACAGTCACTGAGAGGAACCAGTGGGTGCAAAAAGGCAAGAAATGGGAGAGGGAAAAGGGCGGGAAATGTGAGGGGGAAATGGTGAAAAATGGGAGGGGAAAATAGGCAGGAAACGTGAATGTGAAAAAGGGAGAGAAACGTGTGGGGATAAATGGACAGCAAAGGTGAGGGGGATAGTGTGAGAAAGGTGAGGGGTAAATGTGAGGGAGAAAGGGTGAGAAGCGAAAGCAAGAACAGGAGAGAAACGGGAGGGAAGAATATGGCAGGAAACGTGAGGGGGACAGCGTAAGAAACGAGGGGGGAAGCGTAAGAAACGTGAGGGGGTGAAGGGCAGCACATGTGAGTGAAAAAAGGGAAGCAAACTTGAGGGCTAAAAGGACAGGAAAAGTGAGGGAGAAAAGGTGAGAAACATGAGTGAAACAAAGAGGGAAAGGGGAGGAAAGAATAGCGCAGGAAACAGGAGAGGGAAGCTGTGAGAACTGTGAGAGGAAAATTGGGAGAAACATGAGTAGGAAAAAGGAGAGAAAGGGCAGGAAGTGGGAGAGATGTGAGAAAGATGAGGGCCAAAAGGGAGAGAAATGTGAGGGAGAATATTTCCGGAAACAAAAGGGGAAAGAGGTGGGAAACATGAGAGGAAAACGGTGAGAAACAGGAGGGGGAAAAGGGCAGGAATTGTGAGTGAAAAAGGAGTGGGAAATGGGAGGGGATAAAATGGTAGGAAAGATAGGGGAAAAAGTGTGCAGCAAATGACCTAAAAATGTGTTACAATCTGGCGCATATCCGAGAGATGTAAACCCCCGATCCATGGAGGGATCTAATCCTGCAGATTTCCCACAAGCCAAAGGCAGTATGTCATTTAAAGGCACCAGGAGCCCAGTGCTGGACAGAAAACTTTTTTATGAAGGTCTGACTTGGGAGGCTGTAGGAAAGGTGCTCAAAGGGGGGAAAATGGGCACATGCACCCATGAGTGCACCCACACTCTGACGGCCACTCCAAGGCCACCCCCTGCCTTACACGGGACACGGGCACTGCCCAATGCAGAGGACGCGTCCCTGAGGGACTGACAACACAAACGCTGTTCAAGTCTCCTACAAACACATGTGGGATGAATGTCTCCCCAGCCTCTACATTTGTAATGGAGAGACTCAAGCTCGAGGCAGCCAAAATTTAGGATTCAGGGAGAAAAAGTGGGAGAAGCCAAGCAGGAAAGCTCCTGCACACACATCCCCTTGCTGCTGCTGTGCTTTGATAACTCAAAGAAACATCTGGGGCCTGTGACACACCTCTGGGACCCTCCCTGGCTACATCAGTCAGCCCCCGAGACCTACCTGTGATGGGCAGAAAGAAAGAAGAAAGTTCAGAAGCCTCATTCCCCCTCCTCTCCTTTCGAAACCGCTTTTTCTCTCCCTCAAAGGCCAGAGAAATAAGGGTCTCAAACACTTTACCTGTGCCACCTACACAGTCCTGGGGAGCAGCCACCAAGCACAGGGACAACACAGGGCACAGAAACAGGGACAAAACCAGTCGAAGTACAGAGACTGGAAAAAGCGAGACCTGCGAGAGGTAACGCACTGCTCCATCCTCTATAGGAAAACTCTTTCCTGTTCCAGGGCCCTGGAGGGCACGAAGGCCAGGGCAGTCTGAGGCAGCCATTCTGCTCAGCCTCCTCCTTCGAGGATCAAAAATGATCATTTTATGATCCCTGAGCCCAAGACGGCCTCCAAACCTCATGGCACCCACCCACCAGTCACACACTGCAGGCCCAGGTGACTACCCTCCTTGGCTCACTCACCAGCTGTGTCAGGAAGCTCTTGGCCACACACTCCAGGAACCTCCTGGACGGGTTGCTCTCGGCTGCACTCTGTTGCCAGCGGACATCCCTACCTCGTTCCGTTCCACTTGCAGAGTTTCAAACCTGTTATCCATCGGCAACTGGGAAAGGGTCCAGTCACAGAAGAGACACGCCGGCTGCGCTGGGCAGGAACAAAACCCTGGGGAGTCACAGCTGAAAGCCTGTATCTGCACAGGATGTTGTGGCTGCCCCACTCCTCCTTGGCTTTTGGCTGGAAATGCAATTGCCCTTTCTTCCTCTTCTCCAAGTCCCACGACTGGCCAAAAACCGACCTGTGGGCCGTATTTCCAAGGCAGTTCGGTGTGGAGGTGACGAACGAAGAAGAACCCTCACCAATTCCAAACCATACCTAAAAGGCCACAAACGGGACTTTCCATCTTTAAGAAACGATGGGCAATTCAGAAGTGAATGTGGAGCTTATTCACAGGGTGACAAGGAAGGGAATCTGCCAAGTGGGTTGGCACTTTCTAGTTTTATTCAAAGTCCCATCAGAGAAGGTGAAAGCTGTCCTGAAGTGCTCCTTCTCATCTCCTTTACTTCTTCCACTGCTTGACTGCCAGGATCAGAGACGCCAGACTGGAGAGAGGTGCGGCTGATTTTAAGAATGGATGCTGCCCCAGGAGAAAGAAAGAAAAGAAAAGAAAGAAAGGAAATATTACTTTCCAAACTCACTTCCTCACAGGCTCAGGCAGGATTGCACTGACTCCCAGAAATACAGAGAAATGGAACTGAGGGGACCATCTGCGCCTCCATCTTCATTTCCACGACCTTGCCTTCCCAGACAAACTTGGACCAGAATCCCACTAATCCATTCATCAAGATGTCTTCAGCTTGCTGGGATTTTTGCCCTGACAGCACTGTGGGAATAGGGCTTGCTGTCCCAGGGCTTGGTTCCTTTCCTCAGAAAACTCCAACACCTCTAAGAAAGGCTGATCGCAGTAGGATTTAGGCCCGTGTGTTCTTCTGGAGAACACTGAGGCCCAGGTTTTCAGCACCAAGACATGGCGGAGCGCTGACAGACTCAGCTCTGGTTTGCAGGGATAATAGTGTCTACCTTTCCATCCCCTGCCCCTCCTGTGCTGGCTGGCATCTTTCTTCCCAGCAGGGACAGCCAAGAGGCACATTCTGAAGCTCCCTATGTGCCACCCATCCTATGTGTCACTGAGGCTCACAGTGAGCCCCCCACAGCCCCTTCCTTCCCACCGCCAAATCTCCGACTGCTTGGCTGGCACTGGTTTCCTTGTGTTCCTCCACCACCATTTCAGGCCTCTGGACCCAACATCCTTCTACTTCCACACAACCAGATCAAACTCAACACAACACCAAAATACTAAACCCTCAGAGGATGAAGCACCGCTCCCCTGAGGAAAGGCGGAGAGAGTTGGGCGTGTTCAGCCTGGAGAAGAGCAGGCCCTGAGGAGACCTCATGGCCACCTTTCAGTACGGCATGGGCGCTGATAAGAAAGAGGGGGACACAGTTTTTAACAGGGCCACTTGCCCTGGGGAAATGGTTTTAAACTAAAAGAGGGTGGATTCAGATTGGATCTAAGGAAGACATTTTTTATGGCGAAGGAGGTGGAACACTGGCACAGAGTTTCTGGAGGTGCCCCATCCCTGGAAACTCGGAAGGTCAGGGCAGACGAGGGCTGTGAGCAACCTGATCTACTGGAAGATGTCCTTGCTCATGGCAGAGGGTTTGGACTAGATGACCTTCACAGGTCCTTTCCAACCC
This sequence comes from Pyrocephalus nanus, assembly GCA_038380795.1. Taxonomy (NCBI): domain Eukaryota; kingdom Metazoa; phylum Chordata; class Aves; order Passeriformes; family Tyrannidae; genus Pyrocephalus; species Pyrocephalus nanus. Next base: position 48,419,463 of record CM076263.1, on the reverse strand, counting down.
AAACTGGTCTAGGATCCTCCTTAGTTTTCATTTGAAAAGCACCAAAAGGGGAGATTGATAAACTCCAAGATTGGAGTTTCCCTGAGGAGCAAACCCTGCCATCAGGCAGCTCTTTCGCCCGCAGCTGCTCTGCACTTTACCTGCAGGAGGTCCTCGGCAGAGCCTCGCTTGTCCTCGTCCGTCTGCAGGCAGCAGTCCAGAAAGTGACACAAGAGGAAGGAGTGTAGCCAGGAGTTCTGCAGCTTTGGTGTCCCTCGTGTGGCTATCAGGTGGCGAGCCTGAAGAAAAAGGAAACACCAGGCTCCACCTCTTTCTTCCAGCTCCATAGCTGAGTCGGCGGAGGTTTCAGTTGGATATCGGAAAAAAGATTTTCTCCCAGAGGGTGGTCGGCCACTGGAACAGACTCCCCAGGGAAGTGCTCACAGCACCAACTCTGACAGAGTTCAAGAAGGCTTTGGACAATACTCTGAGCTTTTCCTGTGATTCTCTGATTCAAACCTGCAGCTCAAAGGGTGTTTATCCCACCTCTGAACTTGCCGCTGAGAAGTTCCTGTCATTCAGTGACAGAGCTCAAAGACAGTTCCAAAATCACATGTGAAATTCCAAGCACTGCTGAAGGCCAAGACGGCCCATTTCTGAAGTGGCTACGTGCCACTCCTCTTCTGATGTTCTCCCATGGATGGAACCAAAGACACAGCAGATGCTGATGTGCTCCAGGGACATTTTTAGAAGTGGATCTTGCTGGAACTGGTTCAGGCTGGTGGCAATGGGATTTTGTCTCATGGGACACCAAACGGGGGACAGATTAGAAAGACGCCCGTAGCTGAGAGGACTTGTGCCTTACCATGAAAGCGGTTTCCTGAAAGTAAGGAGGCTCTCCTTCCACCATTTCTATTCCTACGATGCCAAGTGACCAGATGTCCACCTTGGGGCCGTATGGTTGGCATCTCACAACCTCTGGTGCCATCCACTGAACAGTCCCGACCATCGAGCTGCGTTTACTCCGCTCAGCGCTGAGCTGAGCACAGAGGCCAAAATCGGCTAAGGAGAGAAACAAACGCTGTTAAAGCCAGCTTCAGTCAGGAAACCAGGCAAAAGAATTCCCCAGGCTAAGTCTGAAAAGGCGCCCTTGACTCGAGCTGGAAAAGCAGCCGTGCTCTGTTTCCGCAGGGACGCAGCTGGGGAAATACGGAATTGGCCACTTAACAAAACCTCCGCGGTTCATGCAGTGCATTTTATTTATTCACTTGAGGCTTTAGACTGTAACTCCTTCCCTCTGGGGTGCGTGCACTGCCACAAGCACCACTTGTGGACAACTGGCAGTACCTCAAAAGCAGCCCTCACAGCACGTCCTGGGAACGCTGCAGCTGACCAAGAATACCTACCCAGCTTGACAGATCCGTCCAGGCCCAGCAGGATGTTGTCGCTTTTGATGTCTCTGTGGATCACCTGGTTGGCATGAAGGAAAGCCAGTCCTTGCAGGCACTGAGGGAGACAAAAGAAATGGGAGGGTAAAAATCAGTGATCTGATTTCATCCCACAAGAAAGGAAACTGCTCCAGAAGACTGAACTCCTAGGGGAACGGTCAGGAATGGCATAACATGGTATTGTCATGTGGTCTTAAGAGCTTGTTGCTCCAACCCTAGTAGAGCAATATCTTCAAAGTCGAGGCATATCAGACTTGGAAAGATCTCTTTAGTCAGTCTTCAGAAGCAAACCCCATTTTGGGTCCAATGCTATCTTTGTAAGCTGAGAACCATGAGAAAGGGGTCTCTATTTTTCTTTGCCATTAGTTTCTTATTCTGTCACCAGCATGCTTGCTTTTACGGGTAAGGAAGGCTGTGCAGACAGGCTCCAGGCAGATGTTTAGGGAGGCAAAATGAACATAGGAAATAAAAGGCAAAAAGAGAGAACACATCACAACAGGATCGTAACAGAAAATGTGACACAGTGTAAGAACAGAGTATTGTAAGTGTAGAGACACTGGCAGGCAGTTCATTTCAGACGCGCTTTCTTCTCCACCTCATAACAGCACCACAGAAACAAAACTCTGAGTATTAAAACCCTCCTGTTCTTACCACCTGTCTCAAAAGACAATCATGCCCAAGCCATCGGAAGCACCAGAGGCATGCCTTACCTCCCTACACACAGCTGCTATCTGTTCTTCCCCCATCCTGGTCTCGCAAATGATGTCAGTCAAAGAGTGTCCGTCCATGTATTCCATCACCAGCCAGAGTTCCGTATCGACAAGGTAGCTGAAAGAAGAAGAAACAAGGGCATGGAGATGCATGTGCACAGATAAAGTGGCTTGTGGAAAAGTCCACAGTTGAGTTTGCTTTCCAGGCCACCTGGAAAGGCAGACAGATCAAAATGGAGACCCATTTCATCTAGGCTATGCAGTGCTTGCAGTCTGGGCAGTCTAAGTGAGAAAGGCACATCCCGAAATGGCAAGCAAAGGAAAAAGGCACTTTAGTAACGGCAAAGACAAATCTGGAGGCGGGTCACATCCCATCAGCTGGTTCATCATTTTAACACATAAATTCCACCATGAACTCCGGTAACCAGGAGACACAACTTTCACTGCTTCTCTCAGGCGAGGAGCGTGTGCACCACTGAGGACAGAATTTGGCCAGCTCTTTGGGAAACCTTGCAGAAAGTGCATTCACCACAAGGAAAAACACATTTTAAACTGGCAAATGCTGTGTTTCTGGAAACAAGGACCTAGGGTTTGGCACCCCCAGCAGTGGAAAATAGTGGCAACAGCCCAAGGGAAATCATTTCTAGCATGGTTTATCAGCATGTATATCATAAGACACCTGAAACAGATCAAAGCCCAAAACGACAAAACAGCATGGCGAGAGTGAGCTTGCAGGCTGCTGAGTTAGTAAGAGAGGGCTGATCCAGGTTTTTGTTGAAGAAAACAGTCTTTAAACTATGTGCGCCAGGAGAGACTGGCACAGACAAAATGCAGTGTCCTCCCATACATTGTATACCAGTAGATTAATAAGAAGATCAATTTTCTGACAGGGAGTAAAGGGCTTCTCAATCTTTGCCTTGCAAGTATGTCAAAGAACATTCCCAGGATAATACCAGGACTACTTGCCTGTCTAAATAGGTGACAATATTGGGGTTCTTCTTGTCCCTCATGATTCGGATCTCCTTCAGCAGTTCCCTGGTTCTCTGTTGCAGGAGATTGATTTTCTTTATGGCCACCTAAAATGGCATTGAAAACCATTGACTGGAGCAGTCTGTTGCACGAGACCACAACGAACACGGAGCGCGCCATTTTGGAATGACACAGCCAAGTCATTCCTTAGTCCCGAGCATGTGTCAACCAGCTTCACTAGGTCTGAAACACATACTGTGTTCCAAACAGAATATCTCTTTCCGTAGCTGTCGCACTGCACTTTGGGGATGAAACGTGGCGGGAAAAAGGGCTAAATCCTATCTGCGTCTGAAGCTGGGATTAGGACAAAGGGGGCCCGAGTGATGGCAGCCGCCATCAGCTGGTCGCTGCCTAGTTAGCAATTCAGACCGAGGCAGAGTGTCCTTCTCTGAAAGACACCGCTGCCCTCCTGGCATTCTTCCTGGTAGTTCCGAAGGACAAAATCTGCCCCAAATGCATTTGGCAGGCTGACACTGGTCTGCGCTTCTTTTGCCTTTGCAGCAAAGATCTACCAGCGACCCAAAGCTGCAGCCACAGCTCACACCAGAGAGGAAAGAACGGCAGAGCTGCAGAATCGCTGGGGGTTGTTGACGCTCACCTGTCCTCCTGTGGCAGTGTCGAGGGCTTTATAAACGGTTCCAAAACCCCTAGAAAGAGAAGAACAGCAAAGAAAGGACAAACAGTTTAGTCCCTGGGAGTGGAAGCCAGCGCAGACAGGACATCTCTGCTGCCTGGAGTGTTTATAAAACCCCTGGCTTCACATCTACTCTTCAGCCAGCAGCACAGAAGCCCTCTGCCTTCAAGCTGTCCAAGAGAAAAAACTTAGGTCCACCAGGAAGGAAAAGGGCTGGTGCCCATCTCAAGTCTGCACCTAAATTATCGGGGGGGGTTTCTTTCACTTTTTCCTTTCTGTGTCTGCCCGTGGAGCTGTTTCTTTCCAGGCTACGTACAGTCCTGTTGGGCCTTCTCACTCCACTCCTTTGAATCTGTCTGCCAAACTCAGGCAACACCACACTGTCATTCTGAGAAGCCTGAACACATGGGACAGCTGTCTGAGGAATGGATTTAGGCACAGCTTTCCCAAGCAGGCAAGGAAATCAGTCTCCAGAAATCCAGTGAGATGGCACAGCTAGAGCAGGTTAAGGCGTCACTGTTTCACACACAAGTGGAAAAGGACTCAAACCAGAGGATCCCTGGGCAGATTGGCTCCTGCTTTTTTTTTTTTTTTTTGGTGCACCTGAAGCAGCCTCCTTTGGAGGTAATTTCTTTGGCTCACTAAGCAAAGCTGGGTTAAAAACAGGGTGATTTTTTTCACCCCCTAAAAGTTACAACAAGATCCATGAGAGGTCTGCCAATGGGCAGATGCTGCACTTCTCTCTCAAGTGCATTGGTAGTCTGTCCATTCCTGCATTTTGGGGATTGATTGCCTCCAGGAGAAAAGAGAGTTCACTCTTTCCTCCTGCTTTCAGTTTCTAAACTATGGGATTATAATCCTGACCCTTGAATATCGTTTTCAACAAAGTACTGGAAAGAAATATTACTGAGGACTGTTATCTGACAGCTCCACGTGCTAAGTTGCTCTTTTGGGCCATAAAGTTTCTTCTCCTTTCATCGGCGTGGCCGTATCATTTTGAGACATACAGAAAGGATTTCTCCGGAGAAAATAGGCAAAGAGGTACCACTCACAGGAGGGACAGGAGGTCTTCCACATTCTGCTCCTTGCTGCAGGCAAGACATTGCCAGCTGGGAATTGTCTTTGACGATGCCTTCGAGCCACAGTTACAAATTCTGACCCGCACGGAGAGACGGGACAAACTGAACCCAGTGTCTCAACAGCCTCGGAGCCTGCCTGACTTCACGCCGGATCTTACACCAGCAAAATACCTGGCCCCCGGTTGGGTAGAAGTAACTGTGGTTGCACTCACCCTTGGCCAATGTCTTCCCATCCGCTGTATTTCTCCATTGGATCTCCGACACTCACAGTGCTCCCTGAAAGAAACAAAATGCAAGCTCCTCAATTCAAAACAGCCTAGAGGGAAGCTCAGACAAACCCCACCCAGTCTGAGCAGCCCTCGGGGGCAGGAGGAACATCCCAAGTGCTCTCGGGCTGCCTTACAGCACAACAACAGTTTCCTTGGGGAGGTGGAAGAGCCTCTGTGACACTCAGCTGAGGAGGAGCCTCTGCTACAGCTCATGCTGAGACCCGCACACCAGACCCTGCTCCAGCAGACAAGAAATACACCAGACATACTCAGTTCATTTAGGCTCTCCTCCTCTGTCATCTCTGGCTGCCAGTCTGTGCCGCTGGACGAACTGTCTGTGCCTGAGTTTTCAGGATGGGGAGTGAAGGCTTCTTCAGGCAATGCTGCTGCAGCAGCACCTTCCATGGCACAGCCTGTGTAGATCTGCAACAAGAAATGAGTTTGTGTCAGAGTCTGTGGCAGAGATGCCTCGAGATGTCAGTTCAAATGCAAGCAAGCCCTTAGGAAGGTGCTCTTAACTGGCTGGGGTTTTTTTGATGTCCACTTCTCAAACTGAATGGGCAAAACTAAGAAGCTGGTTTTACACAGGGTCATGGCCACTTTCATGTTACCCATGGATCATCAAGTCCAAAGCGAAAGTGAATGGCCCCTACGGAGATCAAACCCCTTATTGCCCTTATTGGCGTTGTGCTTCAACCAACTGAGCTGAATTCGGGGTCTTTGGGGGCTGCTGGCTGAGGTGTCGACCCTTCCACCTCGAGTCAAACAGAACAAAGCAGCCAGAGACCACAGCTTGTCACTGTCAGCATTAGCAGAGACGAGGAGGAAAGGGAAAAGGAAAACTTGCAAGAAAACCCTAATAGGAGGCCCAGATTCACAATGGATATGGGTAAGCTTATTTCAAAGTTTAGGCGGATCAATCACCTCCTTGACTGGAAAAAACACCTCAGAAAACAAGGCTAGCAGTAAGAAGCCAGCAGGAATCCACTGGCCAACAGGCCAAGGGACCAAGCCTGCTCTGCTTCCACTCTAACCCTTGCTGCCTGGTGCTGATCTCTGGAGCCTGCCAGGCTCTCTGCTCTCAATGCCTGCAGTAGTCCTTGCCTCCTCAGTCCCAAGACCTACATTTTATGCCCTTGTTACAGCCCTTCCCTCCCTTGCCTGGCTAGTCAGGTGTACCTGCCCATTCTCTCCACGCGCGCCCACCTGCTGCCTGAGCTGCTCCAGCTGCTGCCGCGCTTGGAATAGCTCTTCTCGAGTCTGCAGGAGCATGTGTAATAAATCAGTGTTCTCACGCTCCTTTTCCAGCAGGACCTGCACAGAAATGAGGAGGAGGCAGTTTTAAACTTCCCGTACAACATCCGGGTGGCAAGACTCAAAGACCGACGGGCTCAAGCACTCCCATAGCACTGTGCTGCTGCTGTGCGGGGAGGCACAGATTCCAAAGGGAGACTGGCAGCACAAACATGGTCCATGGGGGGCTGCATCTCCAACACACACTTAGACAGCTAACAGGAAGGCTGTGGCCCTTCCAATCCCCTGGGCTGCTAAAAGGAATGGTCACTGTTAACTGGAAAGGGATGGGTAAGGCCCTACGGCCTTGCCTGGCACTAGAAGAACTCCTTCACAACAAATGTCCCTTCCCCAAAACTAGGTGTTTTCATGCAGAACTACTGCATCTTCCAGGACTGCCTTCTTGCAGATGAAAATTCAATCAAAATCTATTCCAGTGCCAGAAATTTGCAAGAAAGGTGGAGCAAAAGCAACTTTGCCCTCTGAAGGAAGTGACAATAAGCGGGGCTCCTCCATCTGGGAAGAAAACAGACCAGTCTAAAAAGATGAAAGGGCCACCAACTTCAGTGTGTCAAGCACTTGCATGCAATGAGGGGATGCTTGGCAGGAAAAGGCCCGTGTGGTGAGCCCTGCCATTCAGTGATTTGTTGAAGACTGGCTGAAGGTCTGCCCTGAGCCTCCTTTCCTCCAGGCCGAACACCCTTCTCTGGACACCAGAGCTCCAGCACCGCAATGTCTTTCTGGTCGGGAGGGGCTCCAAATGAACACAGCACTTGAGGTGTGGCCTCCCCAGTGCCCAGCAGACAGGCACAGTCACTGCCCTGGTCCTGCTCCCACACTGCTACTGATCCAAGCCAGGATGCCCTTGGCCTTCTTGGCCACCTGGGCACACACTGCCTCGTGTTCAGACAGCTGCTGACCAGTACCCCCAGGTGCTTTTCCCCCAGGCAGCTTTCCAGCCACAAAGTTCCATGGAGGCCTTAAAATACAATTTCGAAAACTTGAAGATGTCCTTCCTGTTCTTAGCAGTGTGAGACAGCAGCCATGGACTTGCAGCTTTGTCCCCCTCTCTAGGCTCAAGCAAAGGGAGTGTGCAAACTTGCAGACTTCACAACAAAAAGGTATTGACAGAGACAGGCAGCCCCCTTTTCTGCCTCAGAAACAGGCCTCAGATACTACAGAGTTTCTTTTGCCGCACATGAGAAGAGTGCCGATTCCTGCACAACACAATCCTCTCTTTGCAGCTTATCAAAAGTCAAAAAGGAGGCCAACACCGACAGGTGCACTAGAAGACTCTGGAGAAGCAGAGGACGACTCAGGGAACTGCAGAACAGCTCTGCAAGCCGTCCCCAGGTCTGCAGAAAGGAGTAAACAAAGCCTTCTGACCTCCAGCACTACCACGGGTTTCCTTGACAAAAGCACTGCCCAGTCCCACAGATACAGCTTTGCTGAGCCAAGCAGCCAGATGCCCAGCCCGATGCATCAGCCTTTTGGTCTCACCTGATGGACTTGCTCTTGCATTTCTGCCTTCTCCTCCACCATCATCATCAGATCCACCCGCAGCTGCTCCTGCTTCTCCTCTGTTTCCCGCAGTTGCTCTTGGAGTTCTGCCTTCTCGTCGGCCATGATGATCAGGTCCACGCGCAGCTCCTCCTGCTTCTCCTCTGCTTTCTGGAGCTGCTCTTGGACTTCTGCCTTCTCATCAGCCATGATCAGCAGATCCGCGCGCAGCTCCTCCTGTTTCTCCTCCGCTTTCTGGAGCTGCTCTTGGATTTCTGCCTTCTCATCAGCCATGATCAGCAGATCCACACGCAGCTCCTCCTGTTTCTCCTCTGCCTCCTCCAGCAGCTGCTCCAAGCAGGCTTTCTTCGCACCGATCCCTTTGTTTGCTCTTTCACCTAGCCTGATGATCTTTGCCGGAGGGATCTTTGTTCTCTCCATCTTCTCCACTTCAGCTGATGGGACTTCCTTCTCCTGCTCCAGCTACACTCGGAAGCACGGAGGAAATCAAATACAGGAAGATTTACCATGAGGAACGTTTGGCTCTCCCCAAGAAAAGGAACGTTGCCATATTCAGTCAGTCATGCTGCCGGAAGGCAAGAAGTCTGAGGGGAAGAAGCAGCTGCAGACAAACACCCGGCAAGCCCCTTGGCAACTCCGCTCACCTGCAGCACACGCTGGTTCAGGTGCACGTAACGCAGTGCAAGAGCCCCACCGATGCCGCCCATCTTCAGTGCTGCAAGGTGGAGATCTGCTATTTCTGCGCTCAGCTGACTCTGAGCCCCTGTCAGCTCCGCTACCGACTGCTCCGCCTGAGGAGACAAAAGAACAGCATGACAACAAAGGCAGCAAAATCCCGGACTTCAAGCAGCAACTCCACATCCCCAGTGTGGCTCTGACATACTCTCGGCTAGCTCAGCGCTCCCAAGAAGCTCACGGACACGCACTACCCCAAAGAGCCTGCGTGCTTGGATCACCATTTTCCAAGTAGGACAACAACATTGTCCCCGCCTTCTACTGCCCCAACCACCATCCATCTGCGGTGGTCTCGCTACCACTACTTCCTCTCCCACAGGTGCTGCCTAGGAAGAAGGTGACCGTACCTCCAGCAGCGCCAGGCCAAACTCCTCTTTCTCCTCTCCTTCTCTCAGCAGATCCCTCGGAAGTTGGAGTGGTTGCTCCAGTGTCTCTCTCACAACTCCCAACTCCCTCTGTAATAGGGAGTGTTTCCTCTCAAGGGCAGCTAAGCTCTTCAGTCTGTGAGAAGGGGAAAGACAAACAAGCTTTTAAGAGCAATGCAATGTCATTTCGAAAAACCAAGACTACAGTGCACCACGTCCCAGATGTGGCAGTCTGAGTGATTTCCAACAACCTCCTAGTTCCACCTCAAGGATGCTGGGATTTCCTGACTAGAGCTGCATCACTCTTTGTCACTGACACCGAGAAAGTACAACAAGCTTCCAGAAATCACACACCATTTCCAAACGAGCTCAGGTACTCTCAACTTAACAGCCTTCTGCCTGCTAGGTCTCGTGCTCCTTTTGGCTACATTGGACATGAGAATTCTCAAAGGCCTTCTTTTGGGGAAGACAGACTTGGCAAGGCCAGGTTAGTATTCCCTCAAGGACTCTTGCCTTTTAGCGGGGAAACGATCAGAGAGCCCTCTCTCAATGTCGGTGGGCAGGGGATATGTATGAATTTCCAATCCAATCATCATTGGATGACGGGATGATTCAAGCTGGCAGGGACCCCAGCAGGTCTCTAAGCCCAATCTTCAGCTCACAGCAGTTGGGCTCAGCTATGGGATCCCAACAGGTTGCTCAAGGCTCTCTACAGTTGGGTCTTGCAAATTTGCAGGCTTGGAACCTGCGCAGCCTCTCTGAGCCACCTGTTCGGCTGCGTGATTGCCCTCCTGCTTCAGAGAGCCTCTGCTCTCTGCCCTAAGCCAGTCTGAGTCTGTCTTGCTTCAGCCTTTGCCTGTCCCCAGCCACTCTGGTCCTGCATGAAATGATTTTTCTGACGGTTCCTAGAGCAAGTACAAGGAGGCAGCTGTGCTGTGTGTCAGGAGGCTGTGTGCCAGACCTGCCCACGTGCTCCCTTCTCCGTTCTTGATGAGCGCGCAAAATGTGTTCTTGGACGATGGGCCTCCCAAAGTGCAGCACTGCCCACCCCTGCCCAGAGAAAGCGAGAAAGCTCATCACTCACAGGAGCTCCCGGACACTGCGCCCTCTGTGCATCCTCTCCTGCCCCTCCACCTTTTCCAGCTGGGCTGAGGAGTCCTGGCTGGCCAAAAGCTCTTCCATCAGGGCCTGCAAGGAGCGGGCAGGGAAAGAGCACAAACGAGCAATAAGGAGCAGGGAAGACAGCTCTGCCCTCCGGAGATCTGGCAGAAGTAGCAAGCGGAGACACAGCTCACCTGAAGGCAAAAGCTGTGATGAGGGGGTCTTTACATGGGTAACAAAATGACTCTGGAGTTGGAATGGAAGTGTCTGAAGAGAAGCAGGGGGCATTTCCCGTTCCCCATCTGTTCAACTGACTTCCCTTCAGTATTTCAGGCTTTAGGGAGCGGCCGCTTGGAACTGCGTTCCAGCCCTTCCCGGCCCGACCTTGTGTCTATCATGCTGAACTGTGTAGGCTTCTTCTCCCCAAACCTGGGTCATGTCATAGTTAAGAGTGTAGTCCGACTAAGTTGTGCCAGTGGCTACTTAGATATTCCGGGGAGAGGGGCAGGTCCCTCCAGGGAACAGTGTCTCCCGCACAGCCTGCAAAGACACAGCTGGGAGCTGTGTCTTTGGACCTCTCTATCTGCTGGTGACGGGGACCCTGCACACTGTGCACAGAGCTGTGCCCTTTTACAGCGGTAAAGGGAAGCGTTTTGTCGTGGCACCGCTCCAGCCCTCGGTGCCTTCAAGCCACGAACGGCAAGTGCTGTCTGACCGGAAACTGGCAGCTCTGCGTTGCACCAAGGACTGGGCCAACCTAAGCTGGCACTTACTGGCTTGGGATGTTCCCGCTGTGGTCTGACAAGAGGTGGAGAGTTGTCCTCATGTCCCTCATATCCCTCCTCTTCAGCCTCTCCTTCAGGAACAGATGGAGCCAGAGGAGGTTCGGATGCTGGTTCTCTGTTTGGTGGAAAGACAGCAGCGTGAAGGGCTGGGATTGACCCGTCCTTTCCAACCCTTCCCCTGTACCCAGCTGTTTCTGGTGGCTCCTTTGTATCTTCCACATCTTTAGCCTCTTCTTCGGCCTCTTCTTCAGGAAGAGGGGGAGCCATCAGAGGTTCGCATGCCGTTTCTGTTTTCTGTGGACAGACAGAAGCATAAGGGACAGGGAGAAACCCATCGCTTACATCCTCATTTCTATCCCTAGACCTATACCCAGCTGTATCTGAGCTGCTCATTTAGCTCCACTGATATGCAGTGGGGAGGGGCAAGTCCCTCCAGGGGACTGTCTCCTACGCAGCCTGCAAGGCTGTGACCTGTGTCTTTGGACCGCTCCAGCACAACTGCAGCCCTCAGCATCTTCAGCCACGACCGGCAAATGCGGTCGGACCAGAAACTTGCAGCTCTGCGTTGCACCAAGGACTGTGCCAAGCAAAGCTGGCACTTACTGGTTTGGGCTGTTCAGGCAGTGGTGTGACCGCAGCTGGATATTTGCCGTCATTTTCCTCCACTTTAGCTTCTTCCTCTGCACCAGAGGGAGCCAGAGGAGGTGCTGATGTTGGTTGGGTGCTCTGTGGACAGACAGCAGCGTGAGGGACAGGGAGTAACCTGCCATTTAAAACCTGATTTCCATTCAGCTCTATACCCAGCTGTACAAAGGAGAACTCATCAACTTTGATGGATGTCCCGAAAACTAAATTCAAATGGGCTAATTAGATGGCACTGCATATTGCTCGGAATGGGCTACTCCACCCTGGCTAGAATCAGCCAGCAACCTTCTTGCTGCAGAAGCTGGCTTTTCTCTCCTGAAGAGCTCTGAGAGAATCAGGAAACAGCCAGCCATCCCTTTGCTGCTGCTGCTGCTGCTGCTGCTGCTGCTGCAGCAGATACTGAAATGGCCTTTCTTTCAGCCTGCCAGGCTGGCACTCTACACTCTACTGCAACAGGCCAAGCTTGCAGCTGGCTCCACAATTCTTAAACATCACGAACGTCAGAGGTTCCTTTCCCGCTCACCAAAGGACGCTCCTCTCTCCATCCACGGGTCAGGTGACCTGCAACGAGCAAGGGAAAATGAACCAGATGCTGTTAGAAAACTGCCTGTGGTGACAGAACGAATCAGCCTGAACAGGGAGCGTGTTCCTTTCACAACAGCCCTCCAGGACAAACAGTTCTCTCACACAGCAAGCAAGAGAACAGGACAATAGGCTAGCTTGTGCCTACTGTTTGCCCTGTTTCTGTGCTGACCTCTTTGGTCAGTATATCCAGAAGAGAAACTTGGTCAAGAAAACGCAAATTGGACTTTAATAGTCAGTGCTTCTGTTCCATCCAACAGTTAAAGCAGCTTTTTTTTCTCCTCTCTTTCCTGTACTTTCCTTTTTTTAATAAATTGCATGCACTAATTCCCATTAACTTGCTGAAAACATTTCCCCAGAAAAGCTTCCACAAAATCCCCCTTAGTCATGGCACTTCTATTCTGAAATAGCACAGGAACAGCTCCTGGGTTCAGGAGCATACACCGGCTGTTTTGGAGTTGGCACTTCATGGCAAAGGGACTCGCCAGTTTAGCACCCAGCAAAGTGTCAAGTTAGAATCCTTTAATGGTGGAACTGAGAAAAAAAGGGGCTCTCCCTCACTTCTGAAGAGAACCACCGAGTTTTCAGAGCTATTTCGGAGGAGCTCTCCCAGCTGAGAAGCTCTGCTGGCTGAGGAGCTCTCCCAGTCTGCATTTTAGAAGTTGTCTTGGCTGAACCAGCCAGCTGAGGAAATTACAGACTCCACTGCCACCCGTTCTGTGGTGAAAGGGAAGGGAACCCCTGCAGGTTACATTTCAAATGCTGTCTCTTCCCCGCTGGCTCCAGGCACCCCTTTCTGAGCTGAAGCTCTTGACAGGAGCTTTACCGAACTAGTGGCATGTTAATGGCCTTTTCGTTTCAAATCAATTCCGTCACTCAGGAAGAGCAGAAAGAACACAGAGATACCAAAGCCCTATTGTGCTCCACCCGGAAAAAGCCTGTACATACGTGCCAGATTGGTCAAATAATATCCAGAATAAGCCACAGTGAAAACACTGCAAACTGCAGCAGAGAGTGGCTCCATGATGTAGCAGTCCTGCACAAGTTTGTGGAATGTATTCCACCAAGGGAAGAAAAAAAAAACCAAAACACACCCCTGTTGGGGTTCAGCTCACCGCTGAGAAAGGGAAAACCAAAGACACCCCTGGTGGGGTTCAGCCCACGGCTGAGAAAAGGGAAAAAGAAAAAAAAACACCCCTGGTGGGGTTTTCTCTCTCCGCTAAGAAAATCAAAAGAAAACAACACCCAGTTGGGATTTCACCGTCCGCTCAAAACGCCTCAAGCAGCAGAGTTCGCCCGCAATGAGCCAGCGCCAGAGCTGCTCCGGACACTGAGGCCTTCTGGGCACCAGAGCAACGGGCCTTTGACACCACAAGGACATGGCAACATTGCCTTGACATCACAATAGCAGCCGCTCGAGGTTGGTTCATGACTTTATGCATAGCAACCAAACCTTCTCTACAGCAAACACAAAAATGGCCTGGAAAGTTCTCCTCTCTCTCCAAGCAGCACTAACCCCCTGGTACTCCATAACCTGTTTCTCAAAGGATCCGAGAGGAACTCAAACAGTGCACCAGCCACATGTACCTGTACCCCAGGATGAACACTGAGAAGGAACCGGGATGTGACCAAACCAAAGGAAACATCACCTTTGGCCACTAATGCTTCCAGCTAGAAACGGGCATGCTTGTTCCAGGAACAAAGCTGCTCGCACACATCACTGTGCTGCTGCAGTTCTACGGCATCTCCAAGAAGCATCTGGGGCCTGGGACTCTCCTTTGGGAGCTTCCCTGGGCACATGGCTGAGCCACAGAGATCTGGCTGGAAGAGGCGGAAGGAAAGAAAATGAGAAAGCTAAAACCAATAATGGGACAACTTAGAAGGTGGGGGTAGGAGGAAACCAGTGGGCCAAAATGGGTGATTCCCATCAAAAACAGGAGCTCTGAGGCAGAGGCCAAGTAGATCAGGTGCTGGGCAGGCATCAGGACAGCAGGCTCAGGAAAACAGAAAAGCCAAAGCCTTTCAAAAGCTTGGTAGCCTCCTTCCCCCTCCTCTGACTTTGAAACCACCTTTCTTCTCCTTCAGGAAAACACATTCCTAAGCATTAACAGCAAGGGGCTGGGAAAATCCTCTGGGGTGTCTTTGTCAGTGAAAAAAAAAATAATAAAAAGAACAAAGAAGGCTTTTGCTGTTTGTCTAGTTTTTTTGAGGCCATGTTAGCATTTTTGAGCGGCTCTACTACGTATCATCAGCACCAAACATCAGATACCTTTTTCTATAAAACCCATTCTTAATCCTAAATTTGTCAGCTACTAGCTTCTCATTCTTCAAATTATATCCTACAGTCTGTTTGGTCCGTTCAGCCAATTAGTACAAAGAAAATACTCCCTAAGATCTGAAGAATCTAACAACTGAATTCCCGTGAATACACGTGCTTGCAAATATGTGGGGCATTTGAGATCAGTCGTACTGTGTCCCACTCAAGTGGCTCTGAAGTGCATTGCTTCAATCCGTTGGGGTATTAATGTGCTGGGGTCTCATCTTTCAAATACAGGCTTCTTCCTTCCTTATTCAAGCCAAGCATGTAATTCCTAAAGTGAACAGCAGCTTTCCCACAGAATGGACCAGGCGCTGCCAGTGCTTCTTTCCCTACCCTTACCCTTCCGAGTAGCACCACAGCAGAAACACTAAGACCAATTAAATGGCTCTATGGTCACACTTACTAAGAAAAAGGGGGAAAAAAAGAATAAGAAGATAGAAAAAGATGGAAAAAAATTGTATATCTAAGCATCAGGAGTTGCCTAGAGTTGAAAGATCTATGGAGAGAAAAAGGAACTGGCATTTTGATGCAGAGAAACATGGGAGCTGGGAGAAAAAAATGCTGAGAACTAGGAGGTTGTGTCCATGCTTTGATCAGCACATTGAGAACTTTTCCCAGACCTTAAGTTGATGGAAATGATACAATACTTGGACTGGATTAAGGCAGTACAGGCCAACAGAAAGACCGGTTGTCATCTTTGCAAAATCCAACAAAAAAGATTTCTTACTCTTTCCACCTCACATTTGCTGCCCTTCTTCACTCAGGTTTTCTGCCCATTTTGGCCTCACACTTCTCACACTTTTTTCTTCATGTTTCCCATTTCCCCTCATGTTTTATGTTCTTCTTCTCTCATCACATTTCTCTCACTTTTCTCCTCTTCTTTCCCACCCTTTTTCCGTCATGTTTCCTGGCCTTTTTCTCCTGTTGTGTTCCCTGCCCATTTTTCACTGTTTCTTGCCCTTTTTCCCTCTTGTTCCTCACCCCTTTCCCCTCACATTTCCTGCCCTTTTTTGTGGCGTATTGAGGCACAGACTCAGGGGGTGAAGCTGAGACAAGTTTACTGGTGTCTCAGCCCCCTTTTATAACTCAACACCAACAGCCAAACATACCATACAAGATAAAAACTGTGACCGCAGCATCTGATTGGCTGCAGGCTGTCATGGCAATTGAAGCAGTAGTTTTTGGAGTTACAGCTCACTCCTGTAATGAGCTGACCCATTCTCTGCAAAGGTCTGGGGGTTTTCCAGGCAATATTCCCCACAAATCCCCCTTTTTTATTTATTTTTTTTTAAGAATACCTGTTTAGGTGTAAACATTGGAAACATTGTGAACCTTTCAATACATGTAGTATAGAAATATAAAATATACATGTAAACCAATTTTAACTGCCACCTACATCTAACTTTACTATTTAGCCTTTATCTTTTTAAATGATCCTCAAAACGATTAAAGCCTTGTATCAGGCAAATAAAGAATCCAGTCATCCCAAATGTCCCTTATTCCACCAAAGGATCTTTTGTTGCATCTCGGCGTTTCAGGGATTTGTCTTCTGTCATTTGTCAGCCAGCTCTCCAACCAGGCAGGTCTAGAATGCATAGCAAGAGAAAGGCTGCAATTTTTATGTGGATGGCCGTGGCAATGCTGGTTTAACCCATTGCCGCAGCCCGGTGAAAGGAGAGGCGACGACAGCACAAGGGGTTCTTGCTCTGTCGTAGGTGTTTATTAACGCAGAGACACATGAGGGTACAGAGTCAAGGGCGCTGCCCCCAACTGAGGGGAGAGCTAACCCTTATATAGGGTTCGGGGTGGAAGGATCTGGAAATTGGGAGGAGCATGGGACTAAACAACCAATGGGGATTCAGCAACATGTATAACTTAACTAGGAGCCAATAACATGGAAGGAGGGAAATGGTAGGACCACCCACACTGCAGAAAATTCTGGCCAGTGAGGGAGAGGGAAACCTTGGCCAATCAGGGAGGAGAAAATTCATGAGGGGACTAACATGTTCATACATGTCCAAATATAATATAAAAATATAACTGGGGTACAAACATTAAAAAGCATGCATTAACAGTAAACATTATAAATATTAGTCAAACGACTACAGAACATTCTATTCATTTACGAATCAGGCTTAAACTGCCTGCAAACGTCTGTGTTATTAGGTAAGAGTCCTTTTAGTATTTTTCATATATCGTGCGCCATTTCTTGTATTCCTCTTGCTTCTTTTTTTTGTCCTCTGCAACCCATCTTGCAGGGACCTATCTTGGACCTGAACCTGCAGAGACAGAAGCATACCCTCTTCCCCGTGTTATGAGGGGAAATGGTCCTTCCCATTGGCCTGTTTGCAGGTTTTTGACCATAACTTGGGCTTTCCCCTGAGGTTTCACATCACTTGTGCTGAAGTGGCAGTGGGTAGGAGGGCCTTCTTCTGTCCAAAGGTTTAAAAAATTTAATACATAACAGGCTTTAGCTACACGTTCCTACCGGCATAATCCTGTATTCCCCCTATTTTGCTTTTGCAATGTAGTCTTAAGGGTCCTTGTGCACATGTTCTATGATTGTTTGGCCTGTAGGAGACTGTGGGATACACGCATTATGCTGAATGCCCATTGTTGAAAGAAAGATTGTGTTTTGTGTGATGTGTAACTTGGGCCATTATCTGTCTTGATGGTTTTTGGAATTCCTAAGGTGAAAAATGCCAAAATGAAATGACAGCAAACATCTTTTGCCTTTTTTCGGACATGCATGGAGGCATAAATGCACGCTGAAAAAGTGTCTATGGAAACATGGACAAATTTATATTTGCCGAATTCCGGTATGTGTGTAACATCTGATTGACGTATTTCTAGGGCAGAGAGATCTCGAGAATTAGTGCCAATAGAAGGTGCAGGCAAAATCTGTTGACAGTCAGGGCAGGATTGACTAATTTGTTTTGCCTGTTCTTGTTTTAAGTGGAACATGCACTGTAAAGCTTTTGTGTTTTGATGATAAAAATCATGTGAGATGCGAGCTTGTGCAAATTGGTCTGATAATACTGTGTGGCCTGCAAGTTTGTTTGCTTCTGCATTCCGTTCGCTGACTGGTCCTGGCACGGCTTTGTGTGATCTTGTGTGCTGTATGAAATATGGATGTTCCATGTAATCTAGGAGCCATTTAAGGTTCTAGAGGAGAGAGAAGAAAATTGGATTAGAGACTTTCTTAAAATAGGAATTTTCTATTCTGGAGACTAAGCCTGCCACACAGGCAGAATCTGTTATGATGTTTATAGGATCAAGCCATAGTTGCAACACTCGTACTACTGCAGAGAGCTCAGCTATCTGCGGTGAGCCTTGGACTATACAGATGTCACTTTTCCAATTCTCTTGCTCATCTCTCCAGATTATTACAGCTATACCTGTTTTTCCTGAATCATCAATGAATACTGTGGGGGCAGAAGGGATAGGCACATGGGTTAACTGCAGTTAAGGACACAGAGGGAAGGAAGAAAAGAACTGTAGTGTTTTGTGGCTTGGGAGGTGGATACTTATCTGTCCTGGGAAATCTGCCAGGGCACACTGAAAACCAAAAGACTGGTTATTTAGAAAGGTTAATTATTTGTTGTCAAAGGGCAAATAGATAGTGCTAGGTTCAGTCCAAAGTTAGTAAGCATTCCCTTCCTCTCTGAATAATCAGTTTACGTATTGAGGCACAAGTTGAAACAGCAGTGGCAGTTGAAATGGCAGTTTTTGAAGTTATGGCTCACTCCTGCAATGATTTGCTCCATTCTCTGCAAAGGTCTGGTTGTTTTCCAGGCCCTATTCCCCACACTTTCCCCCCCTCACATTTCCTACTCATTTCCCCTCACGTTTCCCCTCTCCCATATCATGGCCTTTTCCTCCACTCATGTTTCCCAAACTTTTCCTCTCACATTTCTCACACTTTTCCTCTCAATTTTCTCATCGTTTTATCCTATCATGTTTCTTTCCTTTTTTCATTCACATTTCTCACCGTTTTCCTTTCATGTTTCTCACACTTTCCCCCTCATGTTTCCTGCCCTTTTATCCCCTCATGTTTCCCGCCCTTTTTTCACTCAAATTTCCTGCCCTTTTCCCCCTTACATTTCTCACACTTTTCTCCTCACTTTTCCTGTCCTTTTATCCTCTCATGTTTCAAACCCCCTTTTCACACATTTCCTGCCCCTTTCCCATTCACATTTCTCATTTTCCCTCTCACATTTCTCTCCTCTTGTTTCTCTCCCTTTTTCCACTCATGTTTCCTGCCCTTTTTCCCTTCACATTTTTCTTCCTTTTCCCCTCATGTTTCCACACTTTTCCCTCATGTTTTCTGCCTTTTTCCCTCTAACATTTATTACCTTTTTTCACGGACTGGTTCCTCTCAGTGACTGTTTATCCCCAATGGTTTGTGGGCTTGCCTTCCTCATCCCTAAGAGTCTGCATGTTGCTGAACAGAAAGATTGTTCTCAACCTGAAGAATCTCATTAAGAACAACCTAATCAGAGCAGATTTTCTGCTGGAATTTCGTGTTCCCCCTCCACCCCCCCCCCCCCCCCCCCCAGTTCTACACAGTCTTCATAATGGCCTGAAACAAAGAGGTAGACTTTGGGATACACAGTTTAGATGAGCACCCATTACATGATCTGCTCCCAGTACATCTCTTTCTGAATCCCCTCACAGTCACTATGATTCCTGCCTGAAAAACATCTGCTGTGATGCCTCTTTGAGTTAAAGGAAGTCCATCTGTACAGGAAATGCTTTAGGGCCTTTGTTGGTTTGATCTAATTTTCAAAGGTGCAAACCAGGGAGCTTCTTCTTGTTTCCACCTATTTCAACTGACGTAACATCAGATTAAAGAACAGACAGCCAAGGTTACAATCTGGCTTGAGCATCTTGATGTGTACAGAGCAAAGATGCAATACTGGATGATTTCACCAGTTGTCTACTGATGTCTACCTAAACAGGTGGCTGAAAGTGGGGCCTCTGCCCACCCTGGACTGCTCCAAGGCCCCTCCTGCCCCAGCACCATGTTGTGTCTGGTGGTAGCCCCTGCCATCATCTTGTGCGTGGCGGCTGAGGGCAGGGATGCACATCCCTAGACAGGGGTGTGGACACTGTTTCCAATATTTTACTTTCCCAGACTGGGATTTGGAAATGTTTCTTCTTCCCTGGATTGCACTGCTTCTTCCTTGTCAATACACAAGCTGCTGTCTTACTCATTTTATACTAAGAAGTAGGAATAAGAGGGTTCAGATGAGCATCTAAACCATCTCTGAACTCTGCAGCTTCAGCCCATGGTCCCCTGACTCTCTGCTTTGCTCCTCCAGCCTTCTCTCTGCCACAACAAAAGGTATCACTCAGCCCTCAAAGCTTTCCATAGGATCTGCTCCTCTACCATCTCATATTCATTAGCTGATTTCTGCCTCCAAGCTCCCCCATAAGGCTGGCTTCTGCATGGAAGCATCTAGGCATTCACTTCTGCTCTTGCTCTTCATTTGGAGAGGACCAGCCTAACATTACAAGATAAGGATAAGACTAAGATAATTCTCCAGGGACTTGATTAAAAATATAGGTGATTAGTACAGGTTTATGTATTTTCTGTAGCCTTTTAGAACCACAGTTTTGAAATACATTTTACAAAACTGTTTATGCTATATAGCATTTCAGAAACAGGTCTTTAAAATCTTTTCCTTCTTAAATAAAGACAGATATTTGGGTTCCAATATCACATTTCCTAAGCTGAGTCCAAACTACAGACTTTCTGGAGATGCCTGTCCATACTCAGATCGAAGCCAGGCTTTCTTTGTCTATCCACCTCTATCCCTCTTCTCTTCAGCTGTGCAGGGGAGAGAAAATATAATGAAAGACTCATGGGGTCAAGACAAGGACAGGGAGAGATTAGTCACCAATTACTATAATAGGCAAAACAGGCTCTGCTTAAGGAAATTACTTGGGTTTATTACCACTTAGAGTAGGATAATGAGAACTAGAACCAAATCTTACAATACCTTCCCCCTACCTCTCTCCTTCACAGGGTTAACTTTACTTGCAGTTTTCCCTGTCTCCTGCCTCCAAAGCCACAGGAGGATGGGGATTGGCAGCTGCAGTCAGTTCATCACATGCTGTCTCTGCTGCTTCTTCCTCCTCATGGGGAGGGGGGCTCAGCTGGGGATCCCACTGCCCCAGCGTGGGATCCCTCCCGCGGGAGACAGTTTTCCATTGGCTTTTCCAATCGGAGTCCTTCCCATGGGCTGCAGTTCTTCAGTAACAGGCTGCTCCAGCTTGGATCCCCCATCTGGAGTCTTATGTTATGGTCTAAGAGTTAATAAAACTTTAAAAATTAGAATTCTGTGTTACTACAAGCACCTCTAAACATCTCCACTCCTGATCTTTCTTTCCCAGAGCTGGAAATATTGTCATCTCTCCCTTTTAGTCTTTCTCTGGAGTAAAATTATTGATTCTTCTTAAGCTGGATTTTTTGTGCTGCTTCCAGTAATTCTTCCAGTTTCATCTGACGTACACTTTGCTCTTCTTTTGCCAGCATAATACCTCCACATATTAATCATCCACCTTATTTGTGATACATTTTTGCCAATTCTTTTAATCCTTAATGGCCTTCCTTGGGAGCCTTCATATGCATATTTGTCATGGTTTTGCTCTGGGTCAATTTGCTTTCACACCCCCCCACAATTATTATTAGTTGAGAGAAGGTTTATGCAGGCAAAAGAGACAGGATTTGGGAAAAATAATATGAACATTTATTACTAGTAAAACAAAAACTACTAACAAGTTAAAAACTAAAGAACTTTATCTACAATAATTCTATTTAAGTAAAAGTGTTATGTATTTACAGAAATACTCCTCCCCCCTTTATATATCAGTCCAAGGAGGAGAAGTAGTCCTTTTCTCCATTCTTGGAGTTCTAGCTCTCTCTCCAGTAACTCTGCAGCACTCTCATCGCAGCTGAAATTCTTTCATCTCTCTCTCTCACTCTGTGTCGGTCTCCAGGGCTGGGCCTACCCCCACTTCCTGGGCTAAGACCGAAGGCTGGGGGTTACCCAGGTTCTGAAGGGTCTTCTTTTCCATGGACTTGCAAGGGGACACTTGCCTACCATGGATCTTCTTCCACAGAGTTACAGGGGATAATGGCTTAAGAGTTCACCCCTGTTTCCCTATGGAGGTCCCTCTCCACAGGAGAACAGTCCTGATAGACTTCTCTGGCATGAGTCTAGTATGGATCCCATGCATGGATCCCAACATCCTTACCCAAGTCGCTTCTGCTCCAGAGTAAGGCTTTCTCTCTCTGTCAAAGTCACAAATCTTCAGTAGCAGCATGGATCTTTCACACAGATCCCAAGCTTACCCAAGCCATTCTGTTCTAGCATAAGCCTCATTCCCCTTAAGGTCATATTCAGAGTTACAAATCTTCGATAGGTCTCTGTCTTATCTCAGTCCTTTTCATGAAGTCTCGGTTCTCTGGTACATCCGCAAGCTCTTCTGTGAGCCGCATGGGGGGGTCTCCTCACCCCAACAAACTTTTATAGGTGGCAGGGTTTTATTTTTCAGTCTTTTCCCTGCTGAAGAGAGAGAGTGAAGGGGGGGGGGGGGGAGAGGCAGGCCCCCCTTTGCCTTTTTTTCTCCTCCGGCTGCCAGCTTTGACCTTGAAAGTCCCTTATCTCTTCGCTGGAATTTCTCTGCAGCAGTTTCTGTCTAAGCAGTTCGTCTTTTAAACTTTTTTTTCTTCACTCTCTTAGAGAAGAGAAAGGGGGGGCTTCAGTGCTACATCTGCCCCCCCCCCCCCCCGGCCCAAGGCCGGGGAGGAGGGGACCTAGCCCCCCTTAGGGCCTTGTTGCCACCTCTACATGGCTACTACTCCTAATTTTAACTGCGCAACAAGTCTTCTCTTCCATTTTCGTAAAGATATAATTAGCAAAGGCGTCACTGAACTTTTTGATTGGCTTTTTGTCCGGAAATCACCTGGGCAAAACCATCCTCAGCCCCAGGGATGGGCTGGTGGGCAAAACCACGACAGTATTCAAATTCTCAACTTTGTTGTTCAAGTGCATTCCTTGCTGTCACTTTTGCCTTCTTCTTCTCACTCATATCCTAACTTGCTGCCCTTTCCTGGAAATCCCACTAATTACACAGTTCAAAGAATGTCCAAACCCCACACAGTCTTTAGATTTCCATCCATCCCTGCTCCACATTAGGAACAAATTCATCAGATGATACAGAAATCTCTACTTTTAGATCTCTTCATGGTTTAAACACAAAAGATAAAACAGAGTAAATTTAACCTAAACTGGATTGGTAAATAGTGCTTCATCATGCACTTCCCAATTTTGTTGCTCTCCCTTTTATGTCACCTATAAACTCTCGCTATATACCATTTGTTACAGCATGCTGGTCTTGCTACCACCTGCAAAGCTTGCCAACTTTTCGATTCACACATTAAAAGTAGAGAGGAAAACAAAAAGCAAAAACAAAACAAAACAAAAGAAAAAAAAAAAAGAGAGAAAGAGGAACACGTAAGCTTGATCTGAAAAAAAGACAAGAATTTTCACACACACTCCCTAGAAGAAATCAAGAGAAGGCACTTGCAATTCAGTTCCAGAAGACAACTTATTACATGAAACTACAAAATAGAGGAGGAAAATTGTCCTTTTCACCCTTAAATATTCATGACCTGCAATAATACGTCCTAACTATACTTTACACATGGAACTTTGACTAGGTTGCATCCCAAATATACTATAGTTTAAATATACAGAAGACTAAAGACACCAACACACAGTCAATTGACTGTAAGAAATATCATTAGTACCTGCTTTCCAATCAGATCTGATAACCAATTGTCTGGCCAATTTGTTCCCTTCTTTCTCCAGCCACTCTTTCAGCCACAGCAAGGGCTGCCAAATGTCTTGACTGAGTGCAAAATACATGGCATAGAGTTCCAGTGTAGTAACAGTTGTCAAGAAGAAAGTGTGTAATCTGTGAAGAAGTGGTTCAAATTCACTTTTTATTTGAGACAGTGATAGCTTTTTTACCACAGTGAAACAATTTAAATACATCTCAATATTACAAAGGTTGCGAAAGGCTTCTCACTAGGATTATCGCTGCAAACGTATGTGAAGGGACATAAAGCCAGCAAAAAATAAATTTATTTAATTTAAATAAATTTCTTTAATTTCCTTTTTCTTTAAAAAGAGATTTCAAGTACAATGTGTTTTTAACAAAAAAAAAAAGTTGAAGCATCTGTCTCCTGCCTCAGGGAAATCTGTAAGAAAAAGACAGGAAGATAATACTTCATTTTAACACAATATATACTACTCTGGATGCTAAGAGCGGAACTAGATTTAGAAGCAAAAGGATTACAGAAAAATCATAGCTACTTTCCCTTCAATGTTTTATATTATTTTAATGAAAAAATGAAATCTATCAGAAAATTCTGCAGAATCTTTGCTTTTCTGGGGATTTAGAATTTCAAAAGTAAGAAAGTGAATTGGAACACAAGATTTTTGACCACACAGGAAAACAAAAGCCTTAAAATTAACAGAAAGTAACTGCTTATCACAAATGTGACAAAATTGGCATTAGTTTTATATAAATACTGATATCCTTTTTATTTCACTGAAGAAATATATTTAAGCAGTTTTTCCCAATCCAGTCTCTCCAATAATCAAAACAATTTTATTGTCCTCTACCATTTTTATGATTTCCTCCTATTTTTTCCAATTCTGATAGTGATTGCCTGAAGGAATCAAACTCTGATTCCCCCCTTTTCACTGGATCCTGGGGGATACCATCATTAGGTCTCCACTTGTCTTGTTCATTTCTTTGTTTTCTGTGAAGAGCAAGTTACAAATACTCAACAGAAGAACATTGTTTTAAAATTGAACTTCAAAGTTAAGATTCCTGACTTTGTATTTATCCCTGTAGGTAAACTGACAAGCCCATCACACACTTAGAAGTCATATTTGTAGCAGTGATATTCATAGCAGAAGTCATATTCATGACAGTGCGTCCTGTTAGGGGGGTTGAAATAAATATTTTTCAAAGGAGGTACTCCTTTCATAGATACTTTGAACAAAAACAGACTATCCCAGTGCATTGATCTCAGTCAAAAAAGGTTACAAGTAGGATAAAGGGAAACAGAAACTAAACAAAATCAGGCTGGTGTATTTTCTTGGCCTTTGAATTTGTGTATACACTCACATCTGCAGAGTTTGCCCAGAAATATCCCCACTGTATAGTTAAACCAAGCATGTAGTCTGACAAAAAAAAAAAAAAAAAAAAAAAAAAAAAAAAAAAAGCCTTCTTTCACATCCTCCCTGGTCTTTAATGCCCTCCTTTCAATCAGTCTTACATAACATAATGCTCTAGTCCAAGATTTGTTCTTAAATCACACCAACTGAACTATGCTATATCTAGAGCTCTGGACCCATGCAGCACAGTGGGATGTATTAGAGAGTAATGCGTAAGTACAAGGAATCTACACATTTTCTATGGAGGCTACTTCACATTCAGCATTGCAAATGGTATTCTGTAATGCCTTAATCATTACTTTCTGGAAGAATGGGAAGCTTGCTGTAAATTCAATTATACATTTTTAACGTAATTAACAAATTGATACACTAAATTACAAGCTCTGTCTTACCATGCAAAACACAGACTAATAGATTAGGAGAATCAAAAATACATTCTTGAGAAGATAAATTGTACTCTACTCCTTAGGTTATGCCTTATATTCCTGAGGAATTGTATTTCAGTACTTTTGTTAGCTTTCCTCTGTTCATTAAACAATCCTATTAAACAACTGAAATAGCTGAAAACAAATAGCAAAGTAAGCACTTAAGGCAGGCACATCATGAATGAGACACATCCAATAAAATGAAGCATACTGGTACAAGTGTTTTCTGTTCACTACACCCAGTCTTGCACACAGAAACCCAACATAACTCTTACACTCACAACTGTTAAAGCAATAATTTTATGAATAGCATTGTTTTTTTAAAAAACAAAACAAAACGTTGTATCAAAAGTTTATCTTCCAGTAAACTCTTTTCCATTCCTGAAATCAAGAAATCTGGAGAGTAGTTTCTTAGGAAGAGATGATTCTCTATTTTAAGATGTTAAAATCTATTTTATAAGGTGAAAAACCAAAATATAAACTTCTTGCTTTATCAAGAACATGAATTTCTACAAGCAGAACAGCCAGCCTCATTTTCTCAAGAGGATGTTCTTACACAGGATGACAGTAACACCTCTGTCTTCAGTCTCACCCCACAGATCCTATATGAAGTCAAGAAAATTAATGTGTTTGTTTGGAGGGAAGGGTGTCAGTCAGGACAGGGGAGGAGACAGAACAGAAAGGGGTTTGTTTTGTTACTTAGATTGTAGGTTGCTTTTTTCAAACGGTGTTGGTTGACAAGTCCATATTAGAAGACACACTGAATATACCAGATTCAACACCACATGGCATTTCTCATTCCATCTTTGGCAGAAGTTTCGTGTGTTTTTATTGTGACAGGAAAACTGAATTAAACTCCATACAGCATATTTTGTATAGAGAACCAAGTCATAAAGCTCACTACGGGCTAGTTCTGATACATCCTTCTTCCTTACAGTCAGGTATTGATTTGCTCCTTTTCTGGGAGGGGAAAAAACATATTTTAGGAGTAAGTAACCTACTCTAGGTTAACTTTTATCTGCCAAGGTATGAGTGTCTATGCAAAACCTTTTTTAAAAACAGAGCAGGTCATGGTGAGAAGTCTTTTTAATGGAACCATGAAATCCACAAAACAGTATATTGTCACAGGTAGAATTTGCTGAAGGTAGACGAAAGGTGGTCTTTATAAGGCCTGCTTTATTTCTACGATGCCTCCTGTACTTAAACCTGGTAGAAAAGCACAGGGTGGTGCAAGAAGTACTGTGTGGTACTCCATACAGTACATGTATCTTTATCTATATTATGAAGTATCTAAAATGATGTTTTCTAATGCATATCACACATGGTGAATGTAAAATAAAACTGTTTAAATTTAGGCTTTTTGTTACTATGATTCAATATGTAAATAGCAAAAAAAATACTCAGATACTACAAAAAAGGCTTGGACACTTGCATCATTTCTTCTTTTAGTGATCATGACTTTTATCCACAACTTTGTAGGACTTTACCTTTAAATGGGAATTTACTTTTGCATGTTATGATAATGTCTTACATCTAGGTCTGCTATATGTAAAAGAAAATTGTGATGAGCGCATATAGATTAGGTAAACTCCCAAGCATACACATGTATGAAGATGGGGTTAGGAAATTGCTAAATTGATATAACACGTGGCAGTAGAGATAACATTCATGCATTTGAACTCTCTGACAGAGTTCTGTGTAATTCCCATAACATAAAGTATATTTTCTACTGCTTTTTCTCCTTTAAAAAAATCTATCAAAGTATACCATGCCTATATCAAACAAAGTTACTTTTACTCTTCATTTAGACTTGCTGTAGTTGTTAAAAGTCTTCTCCCGTGTCAAGCTGTCATACACACACATAAAGAGACCTAGACAAACAAAATTCTGCCTTTGCGTAGGGCTGATATTTGCTCGTAAAGTAAACCGGCGGTGCTCAAGTCGGGCAGGAAGAGCCGTCCGCGTAGGAATTGGAGATGCTGTCCACAGGGGAGCAGCTCCCGGCTCAGGCATCCCACTTCCCTTCTGGAAAAGAAACCACGGGTACTCCAAAATCTAGCAGCGCTTCTTGTACTAACACGCCCATGTAACTCCGCTGTTTGTCCCGATTCTGTTGCGGGTGTTCCGTGAGCCTTGATGGAGACGAGTAGGCGCTGAGAACCCTCTGGCTTCCAAGAAAAATCCGCGGACGTGGCTTGTGCCGGGACGGCTCCGTCTGCAGCAGATCGAGTAGATCCCACCCCTGCCTGGCGTGGACACGTGCGCTGCTCCAGCCGCGGGGACCCTGCCCTGTCCCGGCCGTATTCCCAGCCTGTCCCAGCCGTATTCCCAGCCCTGTCCCGGCGGTATTCCCAGCCCTGTCCCGGCGGCGTTCCCAGCCCGTCCCGGCGGTGTTCCCAGCCCGTCCCGGCGGTGTTCCCGATCTATCCCGGCAGTGTTCCCAGCGGTATTCCAGGTTCTATCCCGCCCCCTGGTGGCCGCGCCCGGCCCCTCCCGCCGCTCGGAGCCTGTTGAGCGCCGTGCGGGAGCGCGCGCGGCCGCCGTGACGCTAGAGGTGGGAGGGGCAAGGCCTCCGAAGGGCGCCGGGAGTGGGGGACAGCCGTGACAGGCAACAGAGCAGGCCAATGGAAGGCGGCGTGGCGGGCGGGGAAAGGCCGCAGAGTGCTGGAGCCGCTGTGACGTAGCGGGCCCGGCCTTTTGTACGCGCCCAGCCCCGTCCTGGCCTGTGACGGGGCCGCCCCGCGGAGCGGGAGGAGGAGCGGGAGCAGGGAGGGCGTGGGAGGAGGGGAAGGAGAAGCACCGAGGAGGACGTCGCCCACCCGTGCCGCCGCCGCCGCCTCATGCCGCGGCCCCGTCCTGCCGCCGGGGCTGAGCCGCGGCTGAGCCTCTGGCCGCTGCTGGTCCCGCTGGGGCTGCTGCTGCTCCTGCCGGGCGCAGGTACCGCGGGGGGCGGGCGGCGCTGGGGCGGGAGCGCGGCCGGGAGCGGGAGCGGCGCGGGCGGGGCCGGGAGCGCGGCCGGAGCCCCTTTCCGTCAGGTAGAGCTGCTCCTGAGGAGGGGCGCGGGAGCTGGGCCTGTTTACACAGCTGCTTGTCCAGCTGAGAGGGAATCTCGTTAGTGCACAGAAAATATCTCCAAGGCGGGTGCCGAGAGGATAGTGCCAGAGTCTTCTCGGTGGTGCCCAGCGAGCAGTAGCCATGAACTAAAACACAAGAAGTTCCACCTCAACATAAGGAAGACCTTCTTTACACTGAGGGTGGCAGAGCCCTGGGACAGGCTGCCCAGGGAAGACTCGGACTCTGGAGGCATTACAAACCCACCTGGACGCGTTGCTGTGTCACCTGGGTTAGGTGACCCTGCCTTGGCAGGGGAGTTGGACTGGAGCATCTCCAGAGGTCCCTTCCAACCCTAACAGTTTGTGAATCTCTGATTTATTCGGCTGTTGATGTGACTGACTTGCTCAGCTAACCTGATTTATATATGATCAAAACAATATCACGAATACAACTGAGGGAAAATAAACTGGTGCTTTGAAAGTCTGTCTCTGAACCCACCATTACCTGTGTTATTTTGCCTGCCACGGGTTTTTTTTTTTTTGTTTGTGTATCAGAAAACACAGAATTTGATTGGATTTTGTTTAGTTTTTTTCTGTTTTTTGTAAAGGTGCATACAACTCTTGCACAAAGATAAAGAGAAAAACTTTCTGCTTACACAATTCATGATCACACTTAGCTGTAGGTATAGAGTGCCTCATTCTTCTCTGTGTTGTCCTGGGATTTTGACAGGAGATTTGTGTTAGCTATGCATCACTGGGAAAACATATTGCCGTTATAAATTCATGGTTTGGATATTCAGAGGAAGTCATGGGAGTACTGACTCAGGAGGGTCAGCTAAGGGACAAGCAAAAAAAAATTTAATATCCCCTCATCACTGTGTGAATTGCAGAAGACAACTGTTTGAAAATGAAAGTGCTACATTGATCTCCAGTCTGTTTTTCACTTCTCGTGTCTCAGGAGTTTCTGTTAAATATATTGCATATTGCATTTTCCCTTTTTTTTTCTCCACACTTCCATTTATCTTTGTAGGCATTTTTGTGGTGTTCAGACTCTGTTTTATGGCAGTTTGAAATTACAAATTAATATTTCCACAGTTGAGTTTTACAGGTCATAAAAGTAACAATGCATCATGTTTTTAGTAGATAGTTTTGCATGCCTGGAGAGCTGTCCATATTGGAGAGCTGGGTCTTTGGATGGGAGGGAATTCTAGACTAGAATCCTAGACTAGGGTCCTCTTGTGAACTCTGTGGCTCCGTTTCCCTTAGTGTGTGTGCAGTCCTGTTCATTTTGTTTCTACTCCTGGTAAGTTCTTGGGTAAAAGTCACCAGCAGAAGACCACTGCTGTGTGCCATGTGAATCTGGAAGGATTTCAGATCATTACTGTGAGAACTGTGGAAGAGAGGACTGTTCAACTTCAGTTTGCTTGCTGGGATTTTAATTATGCTCTTTGTGGAAATCAGGTGATCAGATAAAGCCTAACTGGTTTTTTCGTGTAAAGTGAACTGTGTACCTGTTGTGTACATCTGATAAGTACTTCAGACTTTCGGGGGTAAAGGGTTTCTTTGCCCCAGTCTTATTGAATTACAGTGTAAGAGAAGCTGCTACTGCAGTGTTCAGATGTCTTAGCTCAAAATTTGCACACTAGACAGCTGTGTTTTTTTTCACTTATTAGCCTCCAAAAAATGAGCTGTGAAGCTTTAGCTCTGACAGTGCCAGGGAAATAAAGCATACTGCCTGCTGAGTTTCACACTATCCTCCCCTCTGCTGTGCCTTCTAGGAGAGAAACTCTGATTTCTGCTTCATTCATTCTATTTTTTGCTTGAACATATATTGCTTTGCTGCCTTTACCACATTCTTCTGAGGGGCAGCATTCTGTAACTTGTGTAAAGCACTGAATGACTAAATGGAGACTTTCTCACTAAGTGATTAACTTAAGCACAGAATTGCATCATCACCTTGATATCTGAAATGTTTGGCTTATACTTGACAGGACCTAGTGCTCTTTATTTTCATTTAGACAGTATTGGGTGTTGGATTAAGACATGCATGGGTCCTGTCATCCTCTGAGATACTCTGTATTCTCTGTCTTTCTGTCTCACAACACCTTCTTCTCTATTATGTAGTGTTTCCCTAATGGGTGAGCACTGTAAGTTTCCTTCGAGTTGTTTTCTACGTCACCTGTGGGTGTGGAAAGGAGTATTGCCACCCAAGAGATTTGCTTGATTTTTCTCTGCCATCTCTTTTTGTGCTTAGGTGACTGCCAGCCGCACACATCTTGTGGAATCCAGAAGTGCACCACTGATTTTGTGTCCTTCACTTCCCATCTAAACACAGCTCTTGAGGACTTTGATCTGGAGTTCTGCAAGGCCCTGCGTGCGTACTCTGCGTGCACCTATCGCAATTCCAAAGTATGCCGTGGAAACCTGGTCTACCATTCTGCAGTGCTTGGGATCGGCGACCTCATGGCCCAGAGGAACTGTACCAAAGATGGACCAACCTCCTCCACCAACCCTGAAGTGACCTATGATCCTTGCAATTACAGTGGCCACACAGAAGCCAGAGAACATCAGGGAGGGGAGAAGACTCCTGCTCCTACTTATCTATTTTGTGGCTTGTTTGGTGATCCTCATCTGAGGACATTTAAGGATCACTTCCAGACATGCAAAGTGGAAGGTGCTTGGCCCCTCATAGACAATAACTACTTGTCAGTGCAAGTAACCAATGTGCCTGTGGTCCAGGGATCCAGCGCTACTGCTACAAATAAGGTACAGATTTATTTTAAGCTCTGTGCATGCATGGAGTAGTAAAAGGCCAAGACAGCAAAGTCAGTCACTTAGCCCTTAATAGTTAAAGAATTGTAACAGCTTGAGAATCTTCTATACAGTAGTACAATAAAGTAAAACTCTTACCCTCTTCATTTCTGAGCATCAAACAAAACTTAAAACAGATTCTTTCCTTCCCTCTGCTTCTGCCAATGGCAAGAAAACTTGTGCTTATCACCCCATAAGCCTGTAAGGACAGTAGACGTAACACTTCAGAACAGTTACCAGATTATTGTGCATGTGTGACTGCCTCTGCATTAAGTAGAAATTTAAAAAATCATAAAATGTTTTGGATTGGAAGAAACCTTAAAGAAGGAAAGAGTATAAGTCCCTGCTTTTCATTAACTCTCTAAACTGGATGGCTATAACAGTAGAAAATTTAAAAAACAGATGGTTCAGAGCAGAAACAAGAAGGTAACTGCAGAGAATTAAAAGAAGCAAAAAAATTACATGGAAGCTAAATGGTTGTCAGAAGGTCTTAGTACCCTGGCTTTACTAAAGAAGCAGGGCCCTTAAAATTCTGCTGAGCATATTAAGCCCCTCCTGAGACAGGCAAGACTTAAGATTGCTTTCCTCTCAGGAACTTGAGGAATAAATGCACTAGTATTGATAATTTATGCCATTTCCTGAACTTAAGAAAAATACTTGTCTCTTCCTGCTGAATGCAGGCAGCAAATGTCTCTGTCAATAAAAGAAATTACTTAAGTGTACATTTGAAGCTGATGCTGTCACAAAGCTCGTTCACTTTCTGGAATGAAATGGCCTTTTTTAAAACTGTGGTAGTGTTGCTCTTGTCTTGTGAAGGTCAGGCTGTGTGAAAATCATTTAAATACTATTGGTATTGGAGAATTTTCATCATTTTGGTAAGCTTGGAAGTAGGTTTTTTTATTTCAGAGTTTGAAAGCACAAGCTGATAGTCACAGTAAGTTAGAGCCTGCACATCTTCCATGGAGTTGGCTGTGCAAGAGTATTAAGGGAAAATCAGCTTTGCTATTAAATTTGTGCTGGATCCTTGAGGTACTGACTAATGTCATTGCGTGAGTGAGGAGAGGTTGGACTGAAACTCAGATTAACTTGTGCCTGTTCCAAGAACAGTCTGCATTGTGAATGAGTTCTGAAGGTGTATAAAGTAAGGCAATGAGGCTACCCTGAGTAAGCTTTGCAAAAGAGACGTCCCTTGCAGTCTGCTTTAGTGGCTTTTTTTCAAGATCCCTGAAGTGTAAGAAAAAGCTTCATTTCATAATCTGCAGTAAGCTTTTATCCTCAGTTCTGCTATACTCTTGTAGAATTTTCTTTATTTCCTTGTTCCTTGGAGTAGTAGAGGAAAAAGCTGAGACTCTTGTGTACAAATTGTGTGGCTGTGATGGTTGTAGATAGGTGATCTTAACTTAAGCCACATTCTGAAAATGATTGACTGTGGAGCATGTTATGCTGGTATATGTTTTCTCCAACAGATAATCAAGTGGAGGACCCAAGGAGATAAATGTTTGTACATACTGAGGGAAAATATGTTTTTAAAAGGCATGCCTGCTGTCTTTACTTATTGTCCTTTTTTTGGTGTTTTTCTTTGACTTGTCATTCTGGGAAAAACGGCAATACATCTCTCTCTTTTGTAGCAGTGTTTTATCATCCCTGTCATTGCAAAAGTATGTCTAATATGAAGAAGCAATTAAATAAGACATATGGCTTAGGATATTAGAAATACATTTAACAGCAGTAAATGTTACATGTTTTACAGTCCTTGAATTACTTTTTTTTTGGCAGGTAATAGAACTTACCTCTCTGTAGGCAGTGGAGGTTATTTGAATGTACAAGTAGCTTAGCAAGATAGGTTTTAGTATCTCTAACACATCCTTCTACTTCTTTTATTTCTTTATGGAACAGGCTGCTATAAATGAAATACAAAAGGCTTGTTAAACTGTGCTGCCACTGCTAATTTCATTCCTGTAATATTTTCCTCTGCAAGAATTCCATTTTTACTGTAGTACACTATCTGCTGCTGGGTGTACTTAACTAATTTTGGCCACAGAATAGCTTAAAGGACTACTTTAAAGAGGTACAGGTCAGCTACATTTATCTACATAGTGTAATCCCTAGCTAAGAGCATCCAAATAGGTCTTCTGCCTTCACAAGAAAAGTTTCCAGAACATTATCCATTGTTATTCTGGCTGTTTTTTCACTGCAGTATTTGAAATAGAAGTTTAATAGGGAATAAAAACAATGGTATATGCTGAACTTAGATTGTGCAGAAGCCAAAGCACATATTAACTTAATTAGTCCACTCTAAAGCACACCTAATGAAAGGAAGGGAAATAAGAATAGATTTAGTTTTTCCTGTATGCATTTTTCTTAGGGTAAGTGATTTATGAAGCTGTAGAAACATAATATTTAATCTTCACCCCATATGTAGTGTGCTTTTGAAAGGTACGAACTGTCCGTTGCCCTTGTAGGAAATTGGTACTTTTGGATTTGTCTGAGCTTTCTGGGGTACCAGCCTATGAGGCTTGAGTAACCCCAGTAGTGTAAGGGCTGCCCATTAATTTCTTAAAGGACAAGAGAAGGTAGGAGGACACCTCAAGTAAGAACATGGAGAGTAAATGTATCTTGTTCCTCCCCCACCCCCCAGTGTGCATCTGGCATGAAAGTATGAAAAGCAGGATTTGGACGGGCACATTATGGGATAGTTGTGTATTTATTCACAAGATGCTCTTGGCAATTTGTTTGTAGGTGTTTTGCATATTTGTGTTGCCCGAAAAACATCTGGTTTTCCACTGTGAACAAAGCTATTTTGTATTCTGTGGTTGAGCTGAAACTTGAAACTCCAGTTTTTTTGAGCTTGCCTGATGTTCTTATGCCCCTTGGCATAGGATCCTCAGGTTTTTCATATGGAGAATGAAGGATCATCACCAAGGAGCTGGGAAACTGAGTTCAAGCTCCTCTTTTCTTTTTCATTCTGACAGGTTTCTTGTATGGGTTTTGAGTAGGTCACTGGCATCTTTTATGTGTGATTTCTCCTGCTACAGATAAAGAGCTCCCCTGTCTTGGAAGTGGTTTTGCAATTTCCTGAGGATAAATGTCTGTTACAAGGGACTGTAGAGGGAGTAAGTAGGAAGAGTATTGTAGAATGCATTAAATAAAAGGTTGGGGGTTTTTTTATTGTGTGTTTTATTTGGAGGGGTATGAAGTCTGTATTGCCTTTCATCTCTAGGACAGGTGTTCTAGATATCTCTGGAGTGGTTGTTCTTGAATAGCAAATGAGGCAGAAGCATGGGCTTGCCAATGGAAAACTTTGCTTCTTGTTTGCATTAATTGGAAATAGAGGTTTTCCTACCCAGGTGTTTTGTAGTAGATAGCTTGAGGGTGAGAGAGTGAATGTAAGGACACAGAGAAGGAAAAAACCACAGAGCTTTTTACTGTAATAAATATATTAGAAATAAACCTTGGAACCTGGGAATTGGAACTTGTTCATTTTTCTAGAGCCAAAACCCTTCAAATATCTCCTTTTGCAGCATGGTTTCTATTTTTTCAGGAAATCATTACAGAGTGATCACAATGTACTTAGTCTCCTCTAAGTAATATTAAAACATTTATCTTCCAGTTACCTTTCAGTTGTTTTTCTAAGTAGGAGCATCAGATGTCTGGTTATGTGTCATTATGCTTTTCATCTTTGTAGACATCTTGCCTAAAGTGGAGATGAATATGTCTTTCTCAAAAATAGTACATACTGCAGTTTTGTTGGAGAATATCGTAGAATCATGTAGGTTGGAAAAGACCTTTAAGACCATTGAGTCCAGTCATGAACCTAAGACTGTGAATTCCACCTCTGAGCTTGGTTCTTGAGGGCCACATTTTTGGGGATGATGACTCAAGGGGCTGGGCAGCCTGTTTGAATGCTTGACAGCCCTTTCAGTGTAGATATTTTCCCTAATCTGACCCTCTCTGGCACAGCTTGAGGCTATTTTCTCTTACTGCATCACTTGCTACTTGAGCACGATTTCCCCCGTGTCTACAGCCTCCCTTCAGGTGCCTGTTGAGAGTGATAAGGTCCCCCCTGAGCCTTCCTTTCTCCAGGCTGAGCAACCCCAGCTCCCTCAGACATTCCTTGTAGGACTTGAGCTCCGACCCTTCCCTTGCTCTGTTGCCCTTTTCTGGACATGCTCCAGCACCTCAAGGTCTTTCTGCATGTGAGGGGCCCGAAACTGAACACAGTGTTTGAGGTGTGGCCTCACTGCTGCCCAGTACAGGGGAACAGTCACTGCTGTGATCCTGCTCCCTCACTACTGCTGATCCAAGCCAGGATGCCCTTGGCCTTCTTGGCCACCTGGGCACATACCAGCTCATGTACAGACTGCCGTTAACCAGCGCCTCTAGGTCCTTTTCCACTCTCAGTCTTCCCCAAGCTTGGCAATGCTACATTAATGGTTGGAGTCCATGATCTTAAAGGTCTGTTTCAACCTGAATGATTCTAGGATTCTATTAAATGCATAGTAAAATAGCAACATACAGGGGTACCTACAGCATTGTGATCCCTTTTAGCAGTAGGGAAGACTAGTACAAGAAATCAGAGTTGAAAGCACACAAGCCAGGCACCTTCTACATATACCTTAAGGTCATCTAGAAACTGCAGTTTGACAGCTCAGTAACATCATGTTTGAAAGGCATGTGCAGTGGAATTTAGGAAATCTTTGTGATCAGTGCAGTCCTCAATACTGGTATCAGTAGCAGTGGGAGGATGAAGTCCAAAATGAAATGTGCAGATGGGATGTGTGGGGTCTTTAGTCGTTTAGTACTCTTACTATAGGTGATGTTTGTTTACTGTATCTTCAGGTAAGTCTCTGGAAGCCTTTATATTCATCTTTCAGGGTTCCTCACTGCAGAAGAGCTCTGTATGTGACCAGAGAACAAGGCTGAGATACCAGTACTTTCAAAAATCGTTCTTCATCTGATATTTGGATCTTTTGGTCCTAGGTTTAGAAAGGGCAGCTAGTCTCTAGTCTGAAAACAGTACCTCATAAGCAGCTTTGTGGAGGTGTTCCTGCAACCAGCCAGAGTGTAAAAAGTGTAGGTGCATAGACACATATAATACATGTAAAATTTGTTTGAAATAACTTTTTCACTTTCCAGTGCTTTCTGTTACCTTGAGAAGTTAAGCAGATAAAGCTTTGTAAGGAAATTTGCTTTATCTGTCTTTACAACAAGCTCTGGAGTATCTCTTAATACCAGGGCACGATACTGAGATAAGAGTGTGTGATAAGGGAAAGACCATGCAGAATTCTGGTTTTACTGATCTAGCCTGTGGATTAGATGGATGTCATGTGACATACAACACAATATTCAAACAATATTCAAAACTAATGTCTTGAGCTGCAGTGTTTAAATTTGAGTATGTCCTTGGAAAGTCTTCATGGTCTCTTGATTCTCTGTTTGGAGTGTCCTTGCAGCCTGCATGGAGGCTTTTATTAATTTTGTAGTCATTCAACTCTCATTCGCTATGTAATGTTATTGCTAATCTTGAGTTAGGGTGCGGGCTTCTCTTCTCCCTCCATGTATCTGAAATTGTGTGCACTTCATTGTTGCAGAGCAGGGGGGTTGGAGAAAACAGTTTAGTTTGCTGATAAATTTTGCCAGGTGCCTTGCTTAAATGTTTTTATCCAGCAGCCAGTTCTGTGTCTCATTAAAACAATTAACTTTTTTTGACTCCAGGCTTATTCAGGTGCTGAGCAGACAGAGCTTTACTTCTGTAAACGTGTAAATCATTCTCTCCTTGCAGAGCAATGCAAATGTGCTCGAGGAAAGAGGAATGCTTCTTTGTCTGAGCAGGCAGAGATGGAAGTCTGCTTCATCAAAACTGTGTTATACAAAATAAAAGACCTGATTTACTGCATGAGGGTCTGGATTATATGCAGAAATATTACTTCCGTGAGAGGTCTCAAGTTTCTCTTCTCTGGGTTGCTGAGCTTACTTTACTAAGCACAGAGTTGTGAAGTTGTCTTTACAGCAGTGGGGGCACTTGGACATATTCTGGATTTTGGATGCAGGCATTCCACAGCTTAGCTGTGGTCCACAGACATCAGTTTACCAAATGGCTTGACTACAGGTGGTCTCAAGCTATGTAGCTGATACAACTCAAGCTGTTTAACTGATTGACACAAGGAAAAACCATTGGAAAAATACAGTCATCATATGTGGGAACATACAAAAGCAAAATAAGAAGTATCATCTGTGTTGAGAGACAGAAAGACAAAACATCAGCCACCTGGGACAAGCCAAACATTGAAAATAAATTAATACTCTTATTGCGGTAAGAAGTCTGCACACTCCACAGGAGAAACCGTTGCAATGGGAAGAGAGAGATAGACCTTTGTTTTATATAAGTGATACGGAGAGGTGAAGCTAACGAGGGTAGAAGTTTTATCTGAATTGTCTGTTGTTGACTCTTTTTTAACCTCTACCTCGTACTTCAAAACAGAGGGGCAGGACAAAAAAGCTGTTGTGCAGAAGTGTGCTGGTTAACTGATACAAAAATGTGAGGTTTCTTTAAAGCAGATTTTAAGCAAAAAGTGTGACATTAATTTTAAAATACGTTCTGATGTGTTTTGGAGTAATCTGAGTCTCTTAGCAGACCGTTTAAATCACGGATTGTAAGTAATTTGATGTAATCAGTCAATGCTGAAAATAATTCTTAAAATACTGTTGCTGGTGCAGAATTTCTTTTGACCTTTTCCAGAAGTTTCTCCCCTCAGAAACTCTAAAAAAAGTAGCTTATCTATTTCTAATATTTTTTATGTGATTCCTCATTATACTTCTTATTTTAGGAAAAGCCATTAGACTAGGTCTGACACGTAGCCTAGTTACTACCTTTAAGTAAGACTGGAGGACCTGCTTTTTCTGTTGTGACTTACTGCAATAAGTGTAAAGGTTTAAAAGGCTAGTTCTAATCTTAAAAGAACGAGTAATTGCTTTGTGTTCCTGGTTTCCGTGTTGGAAGCCACTCTTCAAAGGTCTGTCTTTGAGTATCTTTCAGTCTTGCTTTGTTTCTCCATGGGCAATTTTCTAGCAACAGAGGACTGGAAGTGTCAAATCTCCCAGTTCTTAGGACAAATGGATCCTGGAGCCCAAAGCAATTATTTGACTAGTTATTCTTCCCTTCCTGGTCATGATTGTACCTTTCCATGATTT
Source organism: Pyrocephalus nanus (assembly GCA_038380795.1). Taxonomy (NCBI): domain Eukaryota; kingdom Metazoa; phylum Chordata; class Aves; order Passeriformes; family Tyrannidae; genus Pyrocephalus; species Pyrocephalus nanus. The sequence goes on along the minus strand of CM076263.1, from coordinate 48,381,226 downwards.
GGCACAGTCTCATTCTGGTTTTACCATAGTGGCCAGCATTGTGGGAATGACTTGGCACTTCTCTGTCATTGCAGGAGCCATTCCAGAGCATTAAGGAACTGTCAGGCAGAAGGGAATTGTGATGCCTAATTAAATAGAAAGCCTTTTCCCTTCCTGATGTCACAGTTGTTGCCACTGCTACTAGTCCTTCTTCCAGGACAACCTAAGAACAAATCTAACAATTGGTAAAATATTACTTGAAGCATGTGGACAGTCTCTTTACTGTAAGGCATGAGTTGTGGACAACTACCAGGCTCTGAGGTGATCAATCCCAGACATATTCAGCTGCAAAATAGAAGAGAGATTGAGATAATGATTTTTTTATACTAACTTTGCTCTTTCCACCCCCTTTCCCCTCCAGATAACTATTATCTTTAAATCATACCAAGACTGTACAGAACAGAAAGTGTATCAAGCAGTGACTGATGATCTGCCTGCAGCTTTTGTGGATGGTACGACAAGTGGAGGTGATGGGAACACCAGGAGCTTGCACATCGTGGAGAAGGTCAGCGGGAAGTACATCGAGATGCATGCCCGGCACATCGGAACCACAGTGTACGTGCGGCAGCTTGGGCACTACCTGACCCTGGCCATCCAAATGCCTCGGGAGCTGGTCATGGCCTACGAGGAGAGCCAGGACCTGCAGCTCTGTGTCAACGGCTGCCCCTCCAGCGAACGCATCGATGACAGCGGTCACTTGCCATTGCCTGTGATGAGCAAATTGCTTCCTCGGGGCAGTGCTGCCCATCCCCGATCGGTGTACACGCTGGAAACCGCCTCCACCAAATGCCATGAGAAGATGCTGGTAAAGGACATCTACTTTTACTCATGTGTATTTGACCTGCTCACCACAGGTGATGCCAACTTCACAGCTGCTGCTCACAGTGCCTTGCAGGATGTGGAGGCACTGCATCCCAGAAAAGAGCACTGGCATATCTTTCCCAGGAGCAGAGGTGGTGCTATGGGCAGGGATAGCAAATTCCTTGTCTGTCTTGGACTTGTGTGCTTGATCCTTGTTGTGTTTTTGTAGGTGTTTTTTTTTTTTTTTTTGGTCTGTAAACAAAGTTTTGAAATATATATTGTCATAATATATTGAGTAAAGAGGAGTATATATGTATATACCATGTATATGAAGGGATGTTTTGTCTTGGGACATCCATCAGATTGTACATATTGTGTTAACTGTTTTCATGTATGTTTGATGCAGTGTTCTTTGTATCTGTTTGTTTTACAGTTGTTGAAATGTTTTATAATGTCTCTGCACTGGGACATGATAGAGAGCACTTTATTTTTTACATATTAAATATTTAAGTGTGTATCTGAGTAACTGTGTATTACACATAAAATACTCAGTGCTCCCTCTACTTGGTTTAACACATTTTTTTAAATTGAATTAACTTGTGGGTTTTTCCAGGAGAGCTTTACTTAATGCCAAACGTGGGATATTTTGAAGCTAGTGAATGGTCTGGTGAGAGCTTAAACTTAAAGGGAACACATGTGTTTTTTCACAGGCCCTCCAATTGTCTGTCTTTTAGAAGCCTACAGATTTATTTTTTTTTTCGTGCTTGGAAATCCCACAATGTGTCAGTCTTTGCAAAATATTTTAGATGTGGTTCATCAGTATACCAGTAAGTATATGTGTGCACGTGAAAGAGTGGCTGTGCAGTGTATAAATATTTTGAATTATTATAGTAGACAAACAGTTGCCTGCCCTGCTGAGGAACGTCAGTAATGTGGTGTAAGTGACCCCTGGTGGGCTGCAGAGAAATTGGGGATGTAGGCCACATATTGGGCAAGCAATTTATAAAACGGCTCAGTTTGTCTCCTAGCCAAATAGGATGGATAGGATATTGGATAGGAATGTGCTGAATACAGTTCTTATACTTCTTTCAGATGGTTGTTTTCCCTCTACTAAACAAGATGTGTAGTTAAATTTATGACCAGCAGCTGTAAATCAGGCCAGTTTATTAAAGAGACAGTGTGTGAGGAACCAAGAGCAGGAACCATCCCCTCAGGATCCCAGTTGTACAGTTCCTTTGCAGTGTTTGTGGAGATACTTAGAAGAGCTTTAACACAGTTATCTCTGTTATTGGTGCATTCCTCCTGAGAGGTGTTATAAAAATCCTCTTTTTAAGTTGCTGTAGAACTCTCAGACCAGAACCCTGGAATAGAAATTATTTGCTTTAAACTAAAGAAGAGATGGTGAAATTGGAAGAAAAAATTATATAAAAAAAGTCCATAAGATTACAGAACTTTTTGATCAGGATGATCTGCTGAGTATATATGGAAGCTGTAATACTTCATCTGCAGGGCTAATCACACGGTGTGAAGGTAAATTCAAAGTGCCAAAAGTTAAAGAACTGATGTCAGATACATAAAAACCTGAGCTTTGCTTGTTGCTTTGCTAAGCTCGTGTTACAGCTAGGATTTGAGCTGTGTGAGGAACAATCTTATGTGGTAAATATATCAGCAAAATGATCTGTGGAAGTTGCTGTGGAAAGCAAAGGGAGCTTTAAATATGTATATGTTTACTGTACACAGAAGGCAGCTGTGATACCTGCAAGAATTCACTCTCCCAGGTGTTGGTCTATCACCACAAACTCTGGAGAAGGCAGTGTAACATGATTATCAGTATTTTTATTGCCACAGCCTGTCAGCTGTTACTGACACTGCCTGTCATAGGCCTTTGTCTTCAACAAGCTAGGTGATGCCTTGGATATTAGTGGCTTATCCAAAACAATTTTTTAAGTATCTTCTTAACCAGAGTGTTTCCTAACCATATGCTAACAATGGCTGATGATGGTTCTCTAGTTGTGGAGCCTGACAACTTCTATAGGAAGCATGTTGCAGGACTGAGCAGAGACTGTGTGCTTAATCCTTCATTTTGTGTGAACAGAAGGCTCCTAAACAAGGGTGTTATGAAAGGAAATAGTAGGCTTAACTTCCTGTCAAACCAAAAATACTTCTTTATTTCCTGACTGGAAGAAAAATCTGCATAGAGTGCCTGTTAAGTGGAACACAACCTGAGAGAACAACCAGGCTTTTGATCTTATGGCCAAGTTATGGTCCTTCATTATTGCATTTCCTTTCAGACTGGCTGCTGTACTGCCAGAAAATAGATCACCAATTATTTATATTCTTTTACCTTAGCATTATGGCTACCATGCATTTGTTTTATGAGTTTTGAGGCTGTGCAAGTGCCTATTTACTTATGTACACTGCAAAGGGAAGCAAGCAATGTTGCAAGCTTTGTACTGCCTAAGGAGAGTTTTGTTAGTGGACGTGTTTTGAAAAATAGCTCAAGAGTCTTGTGGCTTTCTTCTGTTTTGACAGACACACAGAACAGTTTATAATCTTGCATTTGTTTTCTTCATGTAAGTACAGCTGTGTTTTACTGAAATTTTCGTACTTGGGTTATTTAATTCCCATCTATATCTTGACTGGTACAAATTCTTTTCTGTCTTTCTCTATTCCAGTTATTACAGACTGCTATCTACACAATGTCCAAACAGGACTAGTAATGATTCGGTTTTTTCAAAAAGGTATTCTGTGTTTTTTACAAGATAAATGTTCTCTGTGTTGTGCTGCTACTTCTCTCCAGATGTATTCAAAACAAACAGGAATTATGGGGATCAGTGTTGTTCATGAGGTTGTGGAGAGCAACATAGCCACAGATCAAGTACAAGTTTGCAGGTAAATTTGTGATGCTGATGTAGAACAGTTGCATCTGAATTGATTCTGAATTCTTTATGTTTGTAAACTAAAGTTCATTGAAATTAAAAGCTGCTGATAGTAAAGACCTGTGAACAGTAAGATTGATTACAGTTTTTGTGCTGGATTGTGTATCAGAACTCATAACTAGATATAAAAAGGACATTATGTTATACATGGAGTGCCAGTAATATTTATAGGGATTATTTTCCTGATTACACTAGTTTTAAAGCTTAATTTCCTCTTTTGTGTACATCCCAACAGTAGACAAATACTCCATTAAATACACAAAATAAGTACACGTCATTGATTTCTAGGATGTGCTGAGGGCCAGGTCTGCGGAAGATTTTATATATATGGTTGGTGTGTGAAGCATTTAAATCTGAAACCGAGACACACAGTTTCAGCTTGAACCCAGATGTTTCTTTGGGTTCTCTACCTTCTTTCTTAGTCCAGTAAAGCCCCTCAAGGAATTTTGATTAAAGCCTCTCAGTATTTTGCTGCTGAGCCGAGAAAACAAATGTGGTCTTGAATTTGTACCTGCACCGTAGTCAGATTTACATGTTCATCTGCCTGGTTTACTTGCAGGACTTTCTTGGCAGGTACCTGACCTGCTCACTCGTTGGCAGATAACGGTAAGAGTTATTTAGACTGCTGGAGTTTTGGAGAGGCAAGTTGAAATTCCTCTTCTATTTGGTCTTTCACATCTGGCGAGAATAACAGCTGGGAGCTGTTATGAAATAAATGCCATTCTGTGGTGTTACTAAACATGTAAGTCCTCTCTGTATTCAGTGAAGTAAATTGCAATATTGTAGGTTGGGTTGAATTGCCTTCTGGAGATACCTACTGCTGTTGTTCAGTAGAGTGGGAAGCCCAGACAGCTATTTTTAAAATGAAGTCAGGTGAAATTAGTCCAGCCCTGATAGGAACATTTTAAATTCCAGCCTAGGTTTGTGTCCAGTGACAACCTATGCTTGGTAGAGACAAGCCAGCTGCTCTGGCACTTGCTGCACAGCACCCCATCGGTCTCCCAGGCCTGTCTGATGGATACAACGTGGCCTCTGAAAGCCTCACAGCAGACCTGGGCCTGGCCTGTGCTCTGATTCTCTTGAAAGCAGATGGCAGCAAAGCCCCCCTCTCCTTGCTGCTTCTCCCCTCCCAAGGCAGTTTTGTGTGAGGCAGGGGGAGGCTAGAAAAGAAAAAAAAAAAAAGCTGGAGTTGGGAGAAAGGAGAGAAGCAGGGGGTAAGGTCTTAGCGGTAAGGCTTATCATAAGTTTGGCCTTTAAATCCCAGACTGTTTACTTTTTACAGTGAATGATGCAAAGTATGTAACAAGTCTGCATAGGAACGAGGGCTGTATTTTCTAATTAGTGATTTATCTTTTAGTCGGTTCTTTGGTGTCCCGTGCTGCCATTACCATGCAAGTGTTTTACAGAAAGCAAAAATTTCAACAGCTGAGGTTGCCAAAACCTTAAATACCCTGCAGCCAAATTATTAATGTGTTTGATTAGAAAGTAAGAGATTGTGTGTGCTTGAATCCCCACTCCGATTGTTTAAAGGAAATGTGTAAACAAAGGTTTCTTGCCTTCTGAGGTGACTGGAATAATCTTTATCCTTCTGGGTTTATCAGCTTTTATCTGGCCAGATCCTGCTCCTATCCTTTCTCAGGAAAAATGCTCAGCTTTTTCATACCGGTCTACTTGGAAGTGTATGAGACCTGCCTTCAAAGGGTGTGTCAAGTTTGAAACACACTCTTCTCACTTTCTGTAGGTGTTATATGTCAGAGGAATAATTCTGTAACCCTGTCTCTCTGCAGAGGGAGCCGAATGGTGGCTGCCCTTGTGGTGGGTAGGGCAAGTTAAAAAAAGTCATGTACATCACTGTGCCATCTCTTATTCCTGATCTATTATGTAATGCCAGTGGTTTGGCATTACCTGCCTTCATCTAGTTCTTCCTTCTTCAGGTGCTGCCAGTCATCACTCCCCAGTCTCCTGAAAACACAGAGCAAATTGATTCCCTGTAAAATAAGTAAGTTGATACTAAGGCATGAAAGAGAATTGTTACCAGGATAGGCTTTTTGGAAAACATTTTTTTTTCATTTAGTAGTTTTACAATACTTCACCAGTTATAAATTCTGTAAAAAGGCCCTCAATCATTAAAATGTGGCTTGCACAGTAATATTTGAGATCTTCGGAATGCCACCATTTCAGAATTAATTTTTTTTTTTCAATACGCACATAAAAAAAAATCACAAGTCTCACCTCTTCTTGCAAATGAGGTGGCCTTTATGTATGGTAAAGAGGTCAGTAATTAGTCCCATTGGGACATCAGATATAGATACTCCTCTATAATAAGAATAATTGCTGAAAAATCAGATGTACCTGTGTCTGTGCAATCACAGTCTTCTGCTCTGTTTCCGTAGCTGGTCAAGGCTCCTGAGTCAAAAAATATCAAGTCCTTCAGAGACTATCCTCTGTGTATGAGTCCTTGAAAGTTTTCCTCATGCATGTTCATTGACAGAGGTCCAAAGAGTTTCTTCTTTGTCAGCAGGTCTTCTTGACAGACTATGGATTACTTTTTGACTTCTGTTGGGTGCACAGTTTTGTATTGTTGGCAGTCCTGATGTGGCTGATTCAGTGACAGAAACAGAGGGTCTGTACAAGTGGAAACACTTTCTACTTTAGGGTTTAGACAGAACTTCTTTCAGAAAAGTGTTAGGATATTGCTTCTTCATTGTCTGATGGGAGCAGAAGTGTAGTGAGAAATCTCTACTTCCATTTCTTTGAGTTATTTCAACACTGGCTCAACCAGAGCAAACTTCTGTCAGCAGCTGGAGTGTGTTACATGATCTTCTGAAACATTTCTTCCCATTTAGTTCCACCAGGAAAGATCCATTTCATCCAGTCAGAGATGTGAACCAAAAACAAAGTGAGAGGGGGAGTGAAATAAGGAGGTTGACTTCAAAGTGAGAACATTACCAGCTCTTTCAATCTTAAGAGAAAGTCACTTGTCTGGTAGTGCTAACAATTATAATGCAAACCTTTAGAATCAATACTGTATGTAATACCTCTCTGGGTAAAAAAACAATCAAACTCCACAGCCCTGCAATCTAAAACCAGGTCCTTTATAAGTGAAGGAGTTAATCTAATGACAAGAAGTAAAAGCCCTCCCAGTTTCAGCTTTTCTCAGAAGATATTTTTACTGGCTATTTAAAATGCCAGTTAAATGGCAATATATTGGCCTATGGTGGAGTACTTGCCTTAAACCAAGAGCTGTTTAATGCAGGCTAATTGTAGACAATAAGGGTTATCTGAACAGACAGTAATGAAACTTCCCCAGCTAACAATGCAAGTAATTGTTGTTGGTTTGGGTTTTTTTTTTAAGCTAATTTCCCCTCACTGGGAGTTCTTTATTAAATGTGCATATGGGTCACTATGTACATAGAGAGTCTCCTTTATTTTTAATTTCTGGATATAATTTTCTAATATGCAAGGGTAACTATTTGGTTACTTAGACACTAAGACAATTAGGAATTTCTCCAGCTTGCATTTTCATCTATTCTTTACCCATAGGGCCAGCATTCAGTCTACCCCCTCATGAAGGATGAATACAATTCTTCCATTCTTCATTTATTTCACCCTTACACATAGCTTTGAATACAGGGATTAGAGTAGTGTCTATCAGCTTTGGCTGAATCCCTGAATCTTGAGGAAGCTCTTTCCCCTGCCTGTGACCTGCAGTTTTGTTTCAAGCTCGTAGCACTTACCATTAGCTGCATTTTTCTGTAAAGGGACAAAACACTTCTCATAACTTCCTTACACTGAGGAGGCAGCAGAGCTGAAGAGCATTTCATCCGTAGCTATTCAGCAATGCCTTCCCGCTCTGCCACCCACAAAATGTAATTCAAGCAAGCAAATATGTAGCCACAAGAAGAAATTCACATTTCATTTTGAAGTTGACAGAGCTTTGCATTCTCACTTTCCTACTCTTACAGATTTTCTGCCTAGACAGAAAAAAATCCACAACGTAACCTACACGTGGATAATGCCTAGTCTGTTTCTGGGATTATATCAAGAAAACCATTGCCAAAGTCGGTAACTCCTGCAAATTAACAAACCCCATTTTTTTTTCAGTTGACCTTTGATTTTGAACATCCACAAATCCATGCGACCTGATGAGATGCATCCCAAGATCCCAAAGGATCTGGCAGACGTTGCTAAGCTGTTGAAAGCCATGGCAATGAGATGAAGACTGTAGTGACTACATGCAGTGTGTATATAGAGAGGTGCCCAGTCATTATGATTTTCTGGAAAGGGTCACCATTATGCAGTCCTCTTTGCACATTATTTGTGTGGGGCCAGCCTCCTTTTGCCCTATTTTGCTGGCTGCAAGGTCTCTCTTGTCCACATCACCCTCAGCCCTTTGCTTGTCAATCCAGGTTACAACTTCCTCTCTTGATGGTGGATCATCATCTCCCCGTCCTTACTGTTCCTAGTTCAAAGTTCTTCTCACCAGGCTTGACAGACATGAGAAGCTGTTCTGCCACACTCAGTCACATGGGACCAATTATCCATCCTTATCTTCAAAATGGCCTGGTGGTCATAAAAGCTGAAGCCTCTAATTGAGACCAGCTGCAAAAGTGGTTGCTGATCCACAGGATCTGTCCACTCCTCAAACTCCTCCTTTTCCCGGCAAATAGTACCACAGGACCCTGTTGCCCTTGATCCTCAACTCCAGAGCAACACAGTCATTCTTCTTCTGCTCCAGGTCTCCCCTGGCCACATGGCTGGTGCTTGAATTGGCCAAGAACCAGAGGACCATTGGCAGCCTCCCCACAGAACCCGTATGAACCAGAAAACCTCCTTAGACCATGGCCTGAGTCAGTCTGGTCACCAGGACCTCTGCCCACCGCAGGCAGTTCCACTCTGCTGTCAGTTCCCACCTCCCCTGGTTGCTGCTGCCAGAGGCTCAGAGGCTGCCAGATGTGGGGGTGTCACCAGCCCCTATCTGCCACCAGGCCTCTGAATCTCTTCTGTAGGTACAGATCTGCAGGTGGAGCAGGATATCCTCCAGTCTTTGCCCCTGTGAGTCTGCATTTCTCGCACCTGGATGCTTGCACGGACTCTGCCTCCATCCTCCAGTGCAGCAGTTCAGGCTTCTGAGAGAAGCTGACATATCCCTTACAGCTGCAATCGGGAGACATGATTGCACAAGGTCAGGCACAGGTTAACAGGACTCAGAAGCACTGCTTTGGACTGTAATTAAGATCAGTGGATTGCTGGAAATACTCTCCTTTGCTCTCTGTCTGCTTTGCTCTTTCTCGTACACCCTAAGGGTTCTGCAGTTCTATTACAGTATTAACCAAACACATGATGCGAGTTTCACTTTCTTTATCCACCAGCTGCAACATTCATTTTAAAGGTCTTCTCTTAGATTATGTGATCCTTTGCTCTTCTGTTCTTGTCCCTACTTTCTGATGTTGTAAACTACCTCAAATATTAATCAATAAAGTACATAAGAAATAGCCATTATGATCTCCTTGTGTTTGTGCTATAGTGGTCATTTTAGATGTCCTCTCAGTGGCACTCACTTCACTGTCTAGAAAGATCTGAAACTAGCAACCACCTATATCTCAAATTTTTAGTTTTTGGATTCATTGCAAGAATGTTGCTCTGTTCTGGAGCTCAAGATACAGTTAACACACATCTGAATTAGGTTTGAGAGAAATACACAGACCACAGGAAACACGAAAATTTGATGTGTCAAATTTTACTATTCACAAAGCTGAAAATTAATACAAATAATCTCATGGTTAATCATTACATATTTAACATTAATAAACAGTTGAATATTAACAATGCTTTGGGGAAAAAATCATCCATATGAAAAACTTTCAGGGTACTGTATTCTTTGAACTTACTGACCATAAGTTTAGAGAAATAAGTATTTTTTTACACATGACAGCTCATGCAAACATTTGCAAGTAGATTTCTTTTAACCATTTAGGCAGTAAGCTTTCACAGTCACAGTCTCAAAGAAGAAACCATGCTCTGAATTGTCCAAGGGAAGCATTTCAGCAGCTGGTACTGTGGCACATTTGCACCCCTGGATGGAAGACCTGGAGTAACCACGAAAGCACTGGAGTTGGCACAGAAATGGAGATGTGACATTGCTGAATTGGGTGGACAGCACCAGCTGGGTGAGACCTACCCGTGATCATACACTGAATAATGATAAAATAGATACTGAATTTATTTCATGCACTCTGTGTAGTGTACTCTTATGATGTACTCAGTCCAGCAGATGAAGTGGGCTTCCATAGAAAAAAATAATTTGGGGCACTGTCATTAAAATTGCATTGCAAAAATTGCAGAGAGGGGTTTAAATTAAGATTCTGAAAACAAACTTAGTGCTGTAATCTCCTAACTTTTAAGTGATTTGTTTTGCAATTATGCCAGTGTCAAGTCACTCTTAAATTTATGGGGGGGGAAGTGAAAATACTGTAATCTAAAAATATTCTTACCTTGGTATTGAATTTTATAGTGCATTTATTGAAAACATTGATTTTTGTAAAGAAATGGTATGCTGTCAGTCCATCTATGTATTCAGTATGTAATTACTACAAACCCAAATTTTAAGCCTTTAGGTTATGAATGGAAAACTAACTTGACTCACAGTAAATGTAGGCAAATTTCAAATTAAGGACAATGTCTTTTTTTGTAATTATTAAAATTTAGGTTGTGGTTCTAATAATAAGGTCTGGTTTGGGTCTTATACTTAAATAATATTGTGTTGTCCCTCTCAATATTTTTTCCACCTTATTATGAGTGATCCTTACAAGTACAGGTAACATATTCAAAAATTTTAAAGCAAATTGGGGAGTTTACAAGTAAATCGATGCTTTAAGAGACATCACACTTTCTCATTTTCGGTAGTGGCACTTGAAATAATAAAAACTCTTTCAACTTCACACTCTCTCCCATTGTGACAAGGTTAGTTTTTTTCCCACTTGCACTCATATTTTTGGAGTTTCTCTGGAATTTTGAAAATGCACGACAGTCATCTTTATATCTTTGAAAACTGTCACAGCTGAGCATATGGTCTTTTCTGATAAGTTCATGTTCATTGTTGAGCGTAAATTAATTCATTCAAAACAAGATGAGGAAGGCTGCACTGTCAAAGAAAACATACCAGGCACAATTTATGTTTTAAAAACTTGTCCAGATCATAATAGAATATGGAGGACCCACGGGGTGATGTATTGTGCCAGCTCACCGATGTACACACCATGCATCTCTCTTCAGGCACTGCCAGTGACTGCCCCAGTGCAGTACATTTGAAGGGAAGTGCAGTTTTAAAACACCAAACTAGAGGATGCAGTGCTTTGTGAGTGTTTTCCTCTTCATTAAAGCTCATGGAGTATCACTTTCCTGTGCATGTTTCCCTCTGGCATTATGGTTAATGAATAACTGCTCCCTAACTCTTCAGATGTATTTATTTGGAATTTGACATGATGTATTAAACCCTTAAGATCTCAGGAAGTAATTCTCCAGCCCTGTTTACTTTCCTGTCAAGAAAAAGACTGGGTTAGACCTTTCCCTTCTAGATTTGATAGTTTTGACAGAGTTCAGGGAGGCAAAATTACAATTTTCTGTTTGAGAGCTTTCAAAACTGACCTCCTGCTTATTCTGTTCTGGATAGAGAATTCACCTGCAGATTTCATTACAGGAAGAAAATCGCCAAGCCCCTTAAATCAAATTTAGTGAAAAATTTAAAACAGAAATCTCTCTCTCATTTAACAACTCCTTTGCAAGCAGTACCAAAAAGAGATGGAGCAGTTAGTTCCAGACAAAAGAACTGAAAGCCATTTGAGGCTGTGGACCTCTAACAGTTCTGTTAGGGGTACTTGGTGCCATGGTAGTTGTATGTGTTTCTCAGACATCCACTGCATTGCACAGTTCCATGACTGGAAAAGAATGCTGTTCTAATATGCTTACAAAAATCGGAGCTTTGTTGTCCTCTTTGCTCCTCTGTGATTAAAATGAATGTTAAAGTAACATTTTGTCTATACAATAGAGGTAGTCACTTACCAATGCTAGAATTTCTGCAAACCAAAACCAATAGCTAATTTTAAGTGATGAGTGAGAAGATTACTTTGCAAATGCTCCTGTTACTTCAGCAAATACTACCTCTATTGCAAATAAAACTCAGTGGAGGTCTGAGAGTACTGCAGAAATAAAAAGTCTCTTATTACTTTCTCATATTTGATCAGTGGTATGTGATTTTCTGATGGGATTTCTGGATGTTTATTTTTGGAGAAGACAGACTTAAAACTCTGCTTGATGAAAAACCTGTGTCAAGTAACATACTTACTTTTAGCAAATAAATAGTAACAATAATGTCCAGGTTTGTTCTTTGGACTTGAGTCTTGGTGCACAAACTCAGTCTAGATCTAAAATTTGTATTTTAAAACATCTCGGAAGTCTTGCATCAGTGATTTCCTAAGTCTTCAATAACTATGTGTTTTTCATCTCACTTTCCATAAAGCTCATGCAATGTGCTTTGACAGTAGCTGCTCCTAGGACAATTTTTTGATGGCAGTATTTAATCCACCATGAAACTACTCAGATGATCTGAAGAACTGTCAAAAAAAGAAAAGAGCTAAATGCACCATCAAGCAGCATCTGTAATAAACCTCTGTGCTCTGAGGCACACTTCTTTTACCTGTTCTAGCAATTCTCCCAGCTCCTTGTTAAAAGCTGATTAATTGCAGCACATCTCACCTTCTCTTTCTCACCTTCATCACTCTACATGATTTTTAGACTAGCAGATAATCCAGTAAGCCCTTATTTTAGCTGTATGAACTTAAACCAGATAGGAACTCTTCATTAAGCATTTCCCAAGAATGCACTGTGCTTTGGAGAATCCTAGATACTTTACTTGAATGACTTTTCCACTGGGTTATCTTCGTTTTCTATTCTCTAAAATTTCCTGTGGTTGATTTTGGGGAGTAGTTTGCCTGGGTTCCCAAAATCCTCACCAAAATGAGAATTCAACTTCTGAGAGTGTAAGGATGGATGGACCAGAAGGTACTCCCCATTACTCAGGTGTTCTCAAATACCTTTAGTAATTGGACTACAAGAGACAAAACATGAATTCCATTCCTCTTCATTCTGCTCTTACAGCATCTCACACAATTGTATTTCTTAGCTACTGCTTCTGGAGTGTTTCACAAATAAAAGCTTCAGCATAAAATTTTAAGAACAAAAATTTCAGGTGCACACACAGTAGTTTGTTGGAAGAATGCAGACATAAAGTGACAGCACTACATACCTGTCCCAACACAGTTCAGTAAAACAAACCTTGTTTAGTACAAATGGATGACTCATGACCACGTATTACTGATTTTAACACTTACTATTATCTAACAGAAGGAAGCAAGAGATTGTCTGCATTTATTTTTCTAAAGGACTTTATTTCATCTTAGTACACAAAAATACACCAGGATTTAATTAATTAGCTGGTCAAATAAAACTTTATCACGGAGAAGGTTGCAATAAAATGTCTCATCAGGACGAATTCTTATAGTTTCTTCAGTCTTGCCAATCTTCCTAAGTAATGGTAATTTCCTGCCAGAAAGAGCTACTGTCACTGAAGACAACACTAAATGTAACACTGGAGATGGAAACAGCTCCTTAGAACTGCCTTGCTACCAGACTACTTCACTGGGATTTCATACGGCAAGTGGAATCCTGCAGCCATGCAGTAAGAGCTGTAGAATTGACAAGATCCACTTGTGGATGACAAACTATCACACAGGCACAAAACAAGCCAATCGAGATTCAGAAACAGGGAAGACAGGCATCAAAGATACTCATCAGGGAGTCAGTGTCTCAAAGGGAGGTCAGGGCACTCTCCTTTTGTAGGAGCATCATGTTCCTGCAGTAACTGCCACCCTCTTGTGGTTGCTGCTTGAATCCTTTTCAAGTCCTTGCTGACTGTGGTGGAAGGCTCTCAGGACTCAGGAGCTGAGTGCTGCTCAGACACCAGGACATCTGCACTGAGGATCAAAATGGGGAAAACACAGAGCAGCTGCAAGCAAATGATGGTCACATCACTTCACAGCCCCTGACAACAGCCAGCAGCCAGAAAGGCATTTCCCTGTCCTTAAAACTAAGAGCAGCGCTATGTTTTTTAGTGTGCTTTTTCCTACTGACCAACAATCTATTCTTTTTACGCAGTACTGGGAATGGTGGACTAGAAACATGCAACAGGATTAAGATGGAAATATTAAGACTTCCATGTGTGGCAGATGACAACAGAATCTTTTATCAACAGCTGTCTGAGGAATTCTCTTGCAATCATCAGAATTTTTACTTTTCAAAACCTCTGACAGACATGCAACACTAGTGTCTGATGGATGCTTCAGAACTTGACACAGTGCTTGGAAACTGTTCATTACAAATGAACACAGGAAGGATCAAATTTATGTGTGACTGAATGATGTCTCATTTGCAAAGGATATGGAATTGGATAGTAAGTTACACAACAGGCCTCAGAAGCAATGGATGTTATCTCTGTTAAATTTTAAGTACTGGCAGTTTGATAATGCAAAACAGAGGGGAAAAATTAAACAGAGGCAAATGTGATTTCTGTATCTGTAAATATGACTGAATGAAAGTTCCAAAGCCTAAGTAGACTAATTACCAAAGATCTACATCATCACAGCCACCCACTATTTGAGAAACCTGAGGTATCTTCACTGCAAACATCTGCGGACCAACCACAGTGACACTGGTCACAGTGAGTGAGGTCACAGTGCCGTAGAACTGGTGTAGGCTCTGAGGGATGCCCTGTCTGTGCTCTCCTGATGGATCTGTACAGCACTTTCTGAGCAGAGATAACTGGGTTAGGGATGGGAGATACTCCCACTTCTACACTTTCGCCCCTGGAAGGTGCACAGCCTTATCAGACACCACTCTGCTGCCTTAACACTGCTGCAGCCATCAAGCTTGACAGCAGAACAACTCAAAACCCTCCAGACCCTGTCAAAATGAAGAGTTAAGAAATGAAGCAGCATTAATTAAGTCCCAGCCTACACTACATGAGCTTAATACTTAATGTGCCTACACTGAGATCTAAGAAATACTCTGGACAGATTTTTGGTTCTATATTAATACTTTCATACCAACCTGTCTAATTGGAAAAAATGCTTAAGATTGCAAGAACAGAGAAAAACCAGAGCAACAGATACAGCTCCTGCCACATGAGGCCAGGCTAGGTATCCTCCCTAGTTGTCACGCAGATTAAAATTTAGTACTTTTAATGCTTTTATGGGTAAACCTGAGAAAAAGTAACAGAAAAACACAGGAGAAAACTACAAGACCCACATGTCCTTTTAGTTTAAATTTAATTTGTCAGATAGAAGTTATCTATATACAATCAGTGTGCATTGTAACAATTCTGTCAATAAATTCATAATTCAAATCTTCTAAAATATTAACTAGCTGCATAGCACATTTGACATTATTGCCCATGTGGAAGAGGGAACACAAATGAATTTACAATGAATTTTGACTGATTTGGATACTGAAGTCTTCTGATACTCAACACTCCTCCTTTCAAACCAATGCACCTGAAAAGCTTTCCAGAGCACAGTTTAGCTGGGTATTTCTTACCATTTCATTACAAACAATCACAACACTGACAGTTTAATAGGGAAAAAAACCCAAACAAAACCCCAAAACGTGTATCTAAAGTATCCAATAAAGGGAGCACTAAGTGGAATAAAATGTTCCCTTTCCCCATTTTTACATTCTGAGGAGTGACTCCATCAAGATCTTTCATTAAAACATGTAAGTACACTGATTTCATTTCATACTTGTGACAAGAAGGCCTGAGTTGGTGGGGAAAGGAACAGTCAAAAAAAGCCTGAGGGTGGTGGTGGGGGAACCTCATTTAATAAATTTACAACAATTTACAGCCATTTGTTTGTGGGTTTTTTTATTATTTGTTTGTTTGTTTTGTAAAAAGGCATTGTAACTGATCACAAACAGGAGAAATCCTGGCTATTTTACAGTTATAGGTACAGAATTTAAATATTCAAGCTTGTGATGAAAAGCGGCAAGGTGGTCGCAGTGTACAATGTAAACAAGTAGCTTTGGAAAGTGAACAAAGTCCTTGAGAGTTCTTTACTAAGAAAAAAAATAATCTCCCCATTCCCTCCTGAAATATGAGCACAGGTCAGTGTTTAAAAGTTCGTTTACAAACATAACTTAAAACATTATCAGCCTCAAGCCACTTTGACATGAAGAGTTTTATAGTAAGATCCAGTCTGAAATGGGCAGTGTTGAGGTCCCTGTAAAAGTAAACATCTTCCATTTCTTAAAAAAAGTGCCACAGAATTTGCAGCACAGTGCAGCATAAACTTTAAATACAAAAATATTTTTCTTCTGTTGGGATAACAGACCTTGCATCCTGGAAAGAAGTAACAATACTGCTACTGATAGAATATCCCGTCTGTATCTTTCAAGTCATGTAAGGCAATTACTGTGTTAGTTTACTGTATATGGCTAAAGGAAGGTCCAGCAAGTGTCAGTCTTTGTTATGTTTTCCGGCTGCTCCATGTATGTTCAGGAGTACTTTTGTGATCCGATGAGTGTTCAAATGGAGATCGGTGACCTAGGGGAGATCTTGAACCATAAGGAGACCTCTGATCCAGTGGTGACCTTGGGCCACTACCCGAAGCTCTGTGGTCCATTTGCCAGTCTGAGTGATACCTATAGTCTCTAGGAGATTTGTGATGGCTGTACTCAGAAGTGGAACGGTGATCCGAATGTATCCTGTGGTCTGAGTGGGAACGGTGATCCGAGTGAGCCCGGCTGTCTTTTAAACTTCCCTCCAGGTTAGACCTGTGATCTCTGCTCCTGTAGTCATCCAACTTTCTATGTTTACTATCACCGTAGTATCTAAAAAATATGAAATTATTCGTATTAGAGTTACTGAACACAGTAAGAGCCACAATTATGTCAAATCGACAGAACGACACTGTTGCAATTTTGCACTGCTCAGAAGAGATGGTGCGGTGCTTGCTACAGAAGCAGCAAAGGAATTCTGACTGCATTTCAAAACTGCTTGAGAAACTGACCTGCTGTCTTGTTTGTAGTGATCCCAGTCCCTGTGATCTTTTCCATTGCTGAAGGCTGAATAGGGCCTTTTCCTTGAGTCGCTTTTCTTGTAAGTGTCCCCCTGATGCCTGTCTTTGTGATGATCGTGGTATTGTGACAAATGTCTGTCAGAAGAGTAACTGTCCCTGCTACTGTCATCGTGGTTTGTATTCTCCTTCAGTCTTTCCACATCTGTTTAATAAAGCAGAGGTTAAAAGGAAGTCTCATAAAGTCTTTACTTCACCTAATTCAAAGAGCACTGCCACCTGTCCAATGCAAAGGAGTATGAAAGTGACATGATTTAAACGAAACAACATCTAAGCAGTTGAAAGACAAATGCACTAACACCAGTGAATGGGAAGAGGCCCCAGAAGTAAGAGGGAAGCATGGTGGAATGCAGATGTGTAGGACTTGGAAACTGAACTTCTCAACCTCCCCATTCAGCCTATGAAGCAAAGCATGGTCCAAATAAGCAGTGAGTAGAGGTGCCTCCAGCAGAGCAATTTTAGATAGAATGGCAGCAACAGAATTCTAGTGGTATTCCCAAAATACATGATGCTGATTTTAAGGCCATGAAAATTTACTCAAAGTGTTCCATCACACAAGACAAAAAGAAGTATTACATACAATAAGGCATGTGTGGGAACACAGGAAAAAACAGTGTTTGTGTAGCAATAAAAGACAGCCTATGCAACTAGCGATGAACTACGACTGCAAGGAGGAACTTCTTTGTTACGCTGCAGTGACATTACAACACCTATAAACAGGCTCAGAATTTCCAAGAAATTTACAGTTTTTGAGCAGACCTCTCATTCTCCCCAGAATTTAACACAAAAAAATGTTTCTGAATTTTTTTGAAGAACAGTCAAATAACCCTGTAAGTGCCACCTTCAGTCTGCACTCAGCTGGATTTCATCAGCAAACCAGTGAAGCCTTGCGAATCAGCCTTCCTTTATGGTACTTAGCAGTGTGGAAAACAGAACTAGGAGACATGAAATAAACATGAAAACTTAGATATCTAACACAACATTATACTTAAGGTTTCTTACCTGGATTTCTAATTACATGTGTATTCACATTGGTGCTAATATTCTGGTCATTGTGTTGCTAAAAGAGACAAGTACAAAAGCTTATTGGTAACTCCCAAAGTTCATCTGGATACACTAGAAAAATATCCCAACAAAAGAGACTGCAATACTACAAACACAAATGCTACTTGAACTGTATTTCTGTGTTCCTTATAATCCTTTAAAGCTAATGGAAGAGTTATAATACTTAAACACATATATATATATATATATATAAATGTATTACCTGAGACTCTTGCCGTTTTTTGATTGCATGTTTATACAGTTTGTGCAGCTTTCTGGCATCAAATTCTGTAAACTTGGAGACAAAAATCCACAGATTTCTGAGGAAGAAGAAAAGAGAAGTTATAATTCTTCCACAAATACATTTTCCTTATATTTTGCAACAGAACATGGATTTAACTGAAATTATTTGAACAGTATTCCAGTAAACCAGAAACACTATAAAATCTACATAGTGTTGCCTAATTGCAAAACAAATATTATGTACCTCTAAATAAAACACTTGAAAGATTAATTCTTTTAACGATTAGTCACTTCTTAATATTTTTTGTAAGTCCTTCAGAGTGCAAAATGCATGGAAAGTAGTACTAATAACAATTGTTAATTTTTGTGAAATGCTTAAAAATGCAGCCATTGATCTCTATATGTCTTCTAAATGCTTATTTGAATTTTGAGTATTTACCACATAGTAAATAAAACAATTAAGTAAGAAAAAGCAGTAAAACTTCTTTCAAACTTGTAATCTCTTACAATATAAGATACTTGACCAACAAGCTTTAATATATGAGAATACTGGGGAGAATTCATAAGTCTGGTCAAAACTTTTAAAACCAACTGGGAATCGTGTCAGACAATGGAAATCATACAGCAATAAATTTGTGCCTAATCTGTTCTTGAAGGAACCAAAGAAGAACAAATCAGGTCTTCTGTTGTCAAGATGCTAGAATTCTTAAGGACACATTTGCTTCTACAATCACAGGTAAAGCTCTTTCAACAGATACAGAATTCTTTTAGTCAAATTTGGAAGTAGAATGCTTGAGTCTACAGAATACTAGTGTTAAGAAATATTTGAAGTGTGTAGTCTCAGGAAGCAACAGTCTGCTCCTTCACTGTGATTATTTAAACATAGCAAGTTTTGTCTAGAAGTTTGCAGAAGTAGACAACCAGTCCATGCCGAGTCTGAGACCATTATAACTTCATATAAGCTACACCACTTCTTGTCAAAGATAGCTATGTATTTTATTAATATACATATAATATTGTAGTATTATTATGAATAATAGCACTATTACAAGTTTCTACTTAAAAAATATAACATTTACCAGAAGATTAGTGATGAGTTCCTCAGTGTCTGCTTTCAGCATTAAGCAGTGAGATGTCTCACTCACTGAGCAAAATGCACTGATGTGCAGCAAATGCTTAATGTGAATCCATTTAAAGTCAGAACAATGTATAACAGATTCTTATTTAAAAGAGCAGGAAGATACAAGAAAGAGAGAAAAAGGAGAAGTAACTAAAACCCTAAAACCTATTCTGCTTCAAAGAAGCAACTACAGATTTCCCTTTTTCAAGCAAACCTAAGGAGAATAAATAACTTACTTTCTCCACTGTTTAATTTGTTCAGGATTTGTGTACTCCTTTAGACATTCAGTAATGTGATCCCCAATTTTGATAAGACACTGTCTAGTGTGTTCCAGCTGCTCTCTTTCAGAAAGGCCCTTCTCTGGTCGATCCAGCTGTTTCAATGCTGCTTTGACAGGTCTCATTCTTTCTTTGCACTGTAAAATGGAAAAAATTATTTAAGTGATTCAAAATATCAACTCAAAAGGAAAAAAATATCCTAAAACATGATCCACCTTTTACTGTGATATATATATATATGCAGGCAAAGACAATATTGTTACAAGTCAAATGAAACACAAGACTTTCTCACACCTCCTGAAAATGTTTTTCAAGTTCCCTTTGGAACAAGTTGTACTATAAACCAAGTTGGAAATTTATTATCTATAAAAGATTGTATAAAATACAGATATCAAGGTGTAGAAGCCTAGAAGATAAGGGTGCTAATGTGTACGTCTCAAACACTGATAGCTGGACAGCTGTGGAGGCAGCGAAGGATTGTTGTGGCTGGAGAAGGGACCCACACAGAGTTAGGGTGGCACTTTTTCTGGGACAAACATCCTTGTTCTGGCTCCTGAAGATAAGCACAACACAGTATAGTGCAGGCACAGGACTGAAGCTGAGGCATGGACTGTCAGGGGGACAAGACGACCCCCAAAGCCCTCCGAACCATTTCCAGTAAGGCCTGGAAGGACCAACTGGCCATGGTCACTGATCTGCGTAGCAAGAAACTTGACCTCCAAGGAGGAAAAAACTTATCTATAAAAGGATTCCCCCACAAAGCCCAGGTGTGTGGGCACCCCAAGGGCCCTGGATACCTCACTGGATCCATGCTGGTCCAGCTGATTGCTCTTTTTCCCTCCCTTTCTCCCACCGTCCGCTCCTTTCTCTCTCTCTCCCTCCCTCCCCTTTCCCCCAAGCCTCTGTGCAAAAACCACTGTGGCGGGCTAATGTCGCAGGTCAGGGACTAATATATCAATTTCCATGTCAAGGGTGTAATTTACTAAAAAAAATTGTAAACTTTTGCAGACCCTCTGACTTCTGTCATTCTTTTTGACCATGAGCATCTACGAATCTTGTGCGCTCCCTTCGCCGTAATGGTGGGATGCTACCCAAGCACTAATTTAATATATAGGATTTCTGAGGAAAACGACTTATTACAAATGGATTTTTCGATTAAAACTTTGAGCACAATCATGTAGGACAAGACTTGCTCTTTTGAGCACCTAGAAAGCTATACAAACTCAATGCGAGGCGAGTTTTCAGTACATCTCAAACAAATACTTTCTGCAACAATTACACCTGGCACCCAGCAAAGGATAAAAACTGCTTCTACGAACATTTTTCAAACCTCACTCCTATGCAGATACTAGCAGAACTTGTGCCACCTAGAGGAAAGCTAGTTTGGGTATACAACCATAAAGGTTGGAAACAACCTCCAACATCATTAAGTCCAACCTTTGACTGAACACCAGCATGACCACTGAACCATATCATGCAGTCCCACATCCAGTTAATTTTTTAACATTTCCAGGGATGGCGATATGACCACCTCTTGGCACCCTGTTCCAATGCTTAACCACTCTTTCAGTGAAGAAATTTTTCCTAATATCCAGCCTGAACCTCTCCTGGCACTACTTGGGATGCTTCTCCTTGTCCTGGCACTGGTTGCCTGGGAGAAGAGGTCAACTTCCACTTGGCTACAACTTCCTTCCTGGTAGTTTTAGATGGCAATAAGGTCTTCCCTGAGCCTACCTGTCTCCAGGCTAAACACCCCCACTCCCTCAGCTGCTCCTCATAAACCTTGTGCTCCAGACCCTTCACCATCTCCACTGCCTTTTTCTGGACACACTCCAGCACCTCAATGTCTCTCTCGAAGCAAGAGGCTCAGAACTGGACATAGCACTGGAAATGTGGCCTCTTCAGTGCTGAGTAAAAGGGATGCTTAGACCAGCAAAAACAGTGACATCAACTCAGATAAAGGTTGTGCATTCTTGACTTTACACACTTTGAATCCAATGTTTTAATAATAAATCCAGATAAACCCAGTTGGCATGGTTTAAATTAGAGACACTTGCTTAGGAATACTATCGAAGTACAGTGGCATGGTAAACATGAAATGCATATTCTGCTTCTCATAATCAGTGAAGTAAGTTCAGCCTGAACAACCCACAGTAGGAATTTCCATTTAAAAGTGCAGTTAAATTTTTAATTAGACTGCATGTGACCATGGCAGGTGATGATAAATGTACCTTCCAGAACAACCCTCCATGCCATTTTTGTATACACTACCAAACACGGAAAAAAAAAACCAAAAAAACCCAACAAATATCTGGAATGAAATTAAATGGAATATTACCATTACCATGTAAGCATCTAGGGACAACTCAGAAAAACTGGGAAAGCTGTTCCATTTCCAGCTCATGCCACTAAATTAAGCATTTGGGTTACATACTGCATTAGCCACAGATTAAAGTAGCCTTTAAAAAAACAGCTTCAAAAGTGCACTTCTTAAATACAGAAGTGATCAGAAAAATATAACTTAAGATTTTCTAGCCACACAAACATATTCACCTGAACTACTCAAGGCCAATGCTGAAAATCACAAGTGAGTTACTTGGAATGTTCAGAATAAAACCACAGACCAGTCACTACAATACTCAAGAGAATCCTACTGGCATGTCACAGCCAGCAACCACAACAGCCCCAACAGACTTGGCTGGCAAAACCACACACAAATGTGTGAAATCTGTACGACAAAACCACTACAGGAGAGCGGTTGCTCACAGTAACTCACTGATACTTTTTTGAAGGCCCCAGCCAACCTATAAAACTTCACATAAACTGTGTGTACATGCATTCTCAAATGTTAATTCAGTTCTTAGTCAGAAGTAGTGATTAAATAGAATTATTTTAGTGTCATAGACATTACCTAAGCAAGGTATTTCTAAAGGCTTTAGCATTTTTTTATTCCTATGTCTACTAAATTAAGTCTGCAATACTTCAGGAGACAGTGCTGAAACCTAATTTTTCTTGCTTTCTTACAAAGAAGAAAAGCATATATGATAAGGTGAAGCCAGAGACTCTATAAACTGCTTTTAAAGTTCATTCATGTCTCCTCTTTAAGGATACACGAGTGACTTCTGAGGCTGTCTCTGTAAGACTTTATTCATCAAACAATGGGATAAGTTTTTGTATTATCCTGTGTAAATACAGTAAAAAAGCAAAATAAAAGTGCTGGAATGCATTCAAAAATTCTTTTTGTACACTGTCAACAGCATTCATTGATCTGAGACTTCACCTGAGAAAGATCACCTGTGTTACTGTGCCCAGTAAGAGTATCAAGAATATCAGAAATTGTCCTCATTTAGACTATTAAGTATAAACTTAAGTATAAATATAATCTGACTTATCAAAAGGGGACTTACCACACTAAAAGTTTTCTGATCCAGTTCTTCAGATTCTTCTGATATAGGAACTGGTTCACTAGTTGCAGTAATATGAACTGGAGTATCCAACAATGGAACTTTTTTAGTTTTTTCTTTATTTTCAGATTTGATTTCATTTACCTAAGAACGAGATACAAAAATATTCAAGTACACTTTATTTTGGCTCTGGAATTACCCTATAATATGCAACACTCACCATAACTACTGCATTCTCTTCATTAATAGGAATAAAATCTATGCTGACATTCAATGATAGTACATTTTACTTTCTCCATGGGATGGCAATGGAAAGTGGAAAAGGAAAACGGTAATTTTTGCACACACTTGTATTCTCAGTCCAACTAAGGGATGTATCATTGAAGATGTACTTTCCCATTTCAAGTGCCCGTCTTCATGGTTTCAGGTAGGAAAAATAAAACTTAAATTATGTAAAAGACTTTAATGAAATGACAGCTGATCAGATCCAAAACACCTTTTAATCTCAAAATCATTCACAAAAACCTAGTGGCCTTTTCTAGTGCTATGTAAGACAAGTAAACCTAGTTACCTTCTCTTCCTTTACTTCTTTTTCTTTCTGTGTGGATTCCTTTACTTTGTTTTCTCTCTTTTCTTTAATATCCTTTTCTTTTAATTCTTTCTTATCCTCTTTTTCTTTTTTCTCCCTTTTCAAATCCCTCTTATTTTCCTTTTCTTTTGTCTCTCTTTTTTCTTCAGCTTCCTTCTTTATACCAGTATCTGGCTCAGGCTTTTCTTCATTTTCTTTCTCTGCTTTAAATTTTTTATGTGGATGTTTCATTGAAACAATCTCATCCTGCAATATGCAAGCATATATGTCACATCAAACTGAGTTTCTATCTATACAAGTTTCACAACCATCAGATTAAAACACTTTTTATCTGTGCATTTTTTCTTTTTGGACATATGACTGAACATCTATCAAACAGAACTGAATGCAGTTGCAAAGACAGATGAGAACTATGCACTCACTTCCTTGATGTGACAAAGCAAGTACTGACTTGGCAGAGGCACTGGGTGAGAAATTGTGTCATTTAACTTAGAATTAACTTCAAATTCAGTCCCCTTAAAGGTACTTAGACTCTGAAGAGCTAAAATCTAAAACGAGGCAAGTCTTGCAAAACTGATCTGATTGGTCAGGACACTCAAGTGATGGGGATGCTAAAAGACCTGTGATCTAGTTATATTTTTCCCAGTAACTTTTTACCAATCCTATATTAAACATTCAAGGAGAAGGTATCAGAGTCCCAAATTTCTCTTTTCCAGAGCTGTTTGTTTGACTAGGCTAAAAAGCCTTAGTTACAGACTGTCTGACAGGGGCCCATTTAACTGTTTGAAAGTGAAAATCTCAGTTCATGACTTCACAATACTCACTTATAAGGCCTGAGATGGAAACTAAAATCCTTCCAGACACAAGAAAAATACAATAATAAATAACACTAGTATTGTAACACGGGTGTAAGAATCTATTTAAAGACACGCTGGAAGGGCACATATAGAAAATGTTGCAGAAAAACAGATGAAGGAACATCCAGTAACCTGAACTGAACAAATACTTAGGTGAGGTATGAACACTTTAGATAGTGTTTAGGTATCATGGAAACTTTCTAGCAACAATCCAATGACTTTAAAAGTTTCCTGATAATTCTAGCAGTTAAACAGATAAGTTTTAAATCTTGCATACAGTATGGCAGCTACGTAGCTGAGGCCAATCATTTAGGGATCTCTTGCATATAGCCCAGTTTTCAGGAGTGCAACTGATACTCACTGTCCAAAAGTACTGAAGTGATAAATATCTGTTACTAAATACACAAAAGAGGACAGCATTCTAGACAATTTCCCAAAACACAGTAAGTCAGTCAACTGGCTGACAGTGTCTTTTGAGTAGAGATGAAGTCTTAACACTTACTTTTAAGTAGTCTGAACCCTTAAATCTGCTTAGTTTTAGGGTTCAGTTGCCCACATTAATTTACTGAAAACTAGTTAACACATACATTTCTTAGTCTTTCATTTCAGGCAAATTATTGCAGATATTAACATAAGACAGTCTACATTGAATTTTTTTCCTCGGCTTTAGATTTTGTTTCTCATTGTACAATTTTAATACATACAGGAATGCTTTAGTTAAAAATTACTATTCTTTTATAGATTTATCATGGCCCTTCTAACACTGAATGAATTTTAACTTTGTATTTCTGGAAATAATTTTTCCTTTATAACAAGTTGACAATTATAATGGTAATAGTTTACTTTGAAGCTAGTAGGGAGTATATTATTGGTACATATATATTTCCACTGATTTATTTCAACTACTTTTGAAATCACAAAATTAGCTATGACACAACCCTAAATTTTTATCTCTACTGGTTTTCCTGTGATAGGTGACAGAAATAAAAAGATCTAACAAAAGCAGAGGCCTGAAGAAATATCAGAAGTAACAGAACACAGAAAGGTTAAACAGCCAGTAAAACAGTCTTTTTGGATAATGAGAGCCATGATGCATACAGGAGCTCTCACATGCAAGCCTGGAAATACAATTTCTTCATGCTCATTCTAATCAAGCCTGATGATTTTCCAGAGCCTGAATAAAAAAACTTTACCTTAAGAATCACTATCAGTAGTTATAACATTAGCCAAAACAGTCAGTTTCACATTTGTGTGTTACATTAGGCTTCCATTTCTATAAAATACAGTGTTGAAATCTTTAAAGAATGCTGAAACTGAGCAATATCACTAGCAACTAGACTGTAATATTTTTTATAAAAATTTGGAAGACTACTCATAACATCTCCATTACTAGCTTATAATTAGAATAGATACAATTTTCCACGTGCTTGTATTGATACAACATCAGTTGTAGTGACCACAGGAAACAGAAGATGTTCAGGTGCTTTAATTTTACTAAGCCAAGCAGAAGATAAAGTACAAATTGAAACTAACAGGAAAAACTAAACAGCCATCTTTACTGTGTGAAAGATGCTCACCTTGTTATCCTCATCATCATCTTCATCAGATTTTTCCGAGGGCTGTGGTGAAGAATCACTTTTTATTTCTTCTTTTATTTTTGCAGCCTTTAGCATCTTATTCTTCTTAGTTCTTGCTTTCCTCCTCTTTGAATTGCCCTGGAAGCAAATTGATCTCTTTAACAAGCATCTTTGCACTACAGTTGCAAAAAAAAGATTTGTTTTTACATCAAAGAGAGGGTTCCTTTTATTTATTGCCACTGATGACCACTGTTTTTTTCAGGACTGGAGACAAAGCATAGTAAAACAGTAGAGAATACACACAAATAATAAGAGAATAATACAGTGGGAAACTTGCAATGAATTAGTCTCATGTACTATGATTAGCAATAGAGTAATACTACACAAATAAAAGGAGCAGAACTAAAAAAGGGAAAAGGATCAGCTGACATGCCCAGAAGTATATTGTTTTATTTCACTAATGAATGCCAAATTTTACTTACTGCTCCAGCAAGCCTTTGTGCTTCCTTCCTTGCAAGGTCTTTATTCAGCAATTTAATGAGGTAGTCTGCACGGGTCTGCAACTGCTTGGCCTGGGGTTTCTTATCTGGATCATCAGGCAAAATCTGAGGAGAACAATGGTCATGTCACAGCTGTGAGTACATATTAACAATTTTAGATGTTAGCCCACAGCACACAGAACAGAAAAAGCTGTGCAAAAGGAACCGGTAAACAATTCACTCCAACTATACCTAACAAATATGCCAGAATGCTTGGAGCAATGGAGAATTTCCTAAAGTTTTCATTTCTCTCCGATCAAGCAACCAATACAGAGTCTTGGAAATGGCCTCACAGTTTAAAACCAGCTCAAGAAAACAATCTCGGATTTCTGTCTCCACTCTGACAGTACATCTAAGAAATTCTGGGCAGCTTTACTAGTCAGTCACTGAACTCCTGGCTCTCACTCATTTATCTTCTAAATGCAGAACTCACTACAGTGTATTGCAAATGCCAAAAATACATGCGCTTTTGAAAATCAGACAAATTACTGGAAGGCAGGAGTAGGTATCATTATTAAACAAATCTGGGCACAGACCTGGCTCCTCACATCCCAAATCTATAGGCTGGTGCCACAGAATTTACTTCATTCACCTCAGCCTTTCCCTCAGAACCTGTCTCTCATTATTGCTAAGAGGCTATTGCACTAATTCTACCACAGGCACTCTCAATGTTGGGAGAGAAAACAGCTTCAACTGAGGAATCTGGGGAATAAGTGGGCATAAGAAAACTGAATCAAGTATCTAGAAAAACATCCTTTCTCAAAAGTTCAAGAACACAAAATTAACAAAACCAGAACTTCTGAAACAGTGAAGGAAAAGACTGAAAAGGAAAATTCAAGTGACAGAGGCCCAGTCACATGAGAATATGGCAACACAATTGACTGCAAGAAGAATACTGCAATCAAACACACAAGACTCTAAAATACAATAATATAGAAGAAGGATAGTCTGAAGTATAACTGATGTGTAACTGCAATTTTATTTATTATAAAATAAGCTTTATCAGTAACTCTACTTAATAGTATCATTACCTAAACAAATAGTCCTTAATGAAATGTTGTAGATGACATACCTTCTGTGTCAAACTGAGATCAGGATCCATTTTTATCATTTCCCAGCTGCCATAACCATATTCATAGATGCCTATTAACAAGTTGGAATCATCCTCCTTACCCCACTCTATATCAAAATGAGCAGCCTTCGTGTGGCATGGGATGACATATCTAGAAGAAATGGATTAGAAAGACAAATAAAGGACTTTTACACCTGAAGCTTAGTGAGGGAGAAGGGAACATACTACAAGTGACATAATTAGATTTATTTTCTTTGCTAACAAGCTGGTAAATTTAAGAAATTAATCCAAGTGTTTATCATTGTATTTTATTAACATTTCCATAAAGTATTTATTGAAATTAGCACTGAAATGTCTTTTAAAGCTTATTGAGATTAAAATAGGAAGAAAAGACATCTGTCTGTTGCCAGAAGCTGCATGACAGAGTTTGTTAGCCACAAATAAAAGCAAAAATCATTATCCAAGTGTAACCGCTAACTAAGTAGATAGTTTGGAAATCGTGATAAACAAGGTGGCAAGGGAAAATCTTCAGAGAGTAGAAATAACTACTGCTGTGCTTTGAATATTCCTCTCAAGCAAAGACATTTAGCAGCTCCTGAGGAAGCTTGAGTTCTAGTCCTAATTATTATTAGTAACTGAACACAGTTCCTAGTGAATAGAGTTGAGAAGTCAAAGCTATTAATGGCTTCTATAGCAAGGGAAGAAAGGATGAAGTTCAGATGTTGACCAGGTTAGCGCTGTCAGTTCTTACAGAGATTAGAGGGACAACGCATTTAAAAGTGTCCCACGAGTTCAAGATGTCAGAAAAAAAGATCATAAACGCTGACAAATTTTCTGCATTACTGCTTCCTTTAAAAAAATATAAAAATCAATACCTTTTTCTTTCTTCTGGATCTGAAGGAATGGATTTGTGCAATGGTGCCAACTCTTCTTCATGAGAGATAACTAGCTTTGCATTCACCTGCACTCCTGAGATTCGGAATGTTGGGCCTTTAACTTTCCCAAGTCTCCCTCCTTAAAATAAATACAAAGCTATTGAACTATTTACCTTTACAAATACCATTAGAAAAATGTAAAGAAAACAATTATATTAAATGACCTTTTCTTAACTAAATGCTTGAAGTAAGCTCCAGAATGAAAGAATCCTCCAGATAATAGGATTACTTTTAAATTTCACAGCAAAGCAAAAACATTCTGCATTCTCCAGTGACAAGTCACACACAGAAAGGCAAAACAGTCACCTTACTATAACCCCTTTTTAAAATCACTCAATATTCCAACATTTTTGTATTGTCCAACAAAACTGTTTTCTGTTATGATCAGAGTGCATGAGTAATTCAGTCTTCTTGACACTTTTCAATGACCCCTCAAGCCCTCTAAACACTGTACCTGCTCTTTCTTGTCCAGATGAATTGTCCTTTAAGGCTTTAATGCATCCATTATGTACAAGCTCTCCCAAACGTCTAAGATCTGTCTCTGATTTATCAACTAGCTCAGCATCTCTAGCTACAGCATCTAACCTGTAATAAAACAAATACACATTTTTATACCTCTGAAACTTTGGCAAATTTGACTGACTCCTTCAGTCTTTGGTACTATAAAAATGTTCACATAAGTTACCAGCCACCTGTGCTTTCTGTACTCTGCACAATTTTGATCCAAGGAAAAAAATTATACATGATTCAGGTAACAGAGAGTAGTAAAGTGTTGAGTTAAATTACTGCACATTTCTGTAGAAAAGGAATTATTATACCACACATATATATGTATCATATTTTCATATGAACTATTAATATTTTTGAGGAAAATAAGTTTGGGAAGTTTTTCTTAAAATAGGAATAAAGAAGAAAGCTTAAAAATAAGAACTGGCAATATGAAAAATGCAACACTGACAGTGAATAAACTAACAGGCTTTCAACAGGTTATCAAACATGACAACTGAATAATTATCATAAATGAAGATTAAAAAAGTCAGCAGGTAAATATAAAGAAAGAATAAATAGTCCTGCAAATAGAAAGGTCTGTTCGTTGGCTGTTTGCACACATACCATACATGAAAAAGTGGAAGATTGTCAGCTAAAGTCATATTATATTCAAGGCAAAAATCTAGATGATGTATATTCTCTACTGCCTAAGGTTTCACGGTACATTCCAATTTTTATGAAAACAAGATTTCAAGTTGCTACACAAATAATCATCAAACAACTTTACCTTTCAAGAGGGCCACCAAATTTCTTGTAACTCTTGATAAACCTAGTAACAGAAAATAATTTTGCCATTTAAATATATTCTTAACAAACTGCCTTGCTTTTAAAATTGTGTAAAACGATAAATGGGCAATGGTGGGGGGGAAAGGTAGAATGAGTAGGGCAGCTTCGTATATTTGGATAACCCAAACAAAGTCAGTATTATCAGTTTAAGAAATGATGTAAATAAAACAATAGAAGGTGTAATTTATTTCAGAAATTACTTTATTAATTTCACAACTCCAAAGATTCAGCAGCTGTATATATCTAATCATAAAAAATGAATGTGGATTTACAGTATATCAAGATTTCAGACATTATGTTATGCATTATATAGTGATATAGTTCTTAAAAGGAGCAATCAGCAACAGGTTAATTGGAAGATTTTGGAAAATGACATGAAAAATACTCTGTGTTGAAACATCTAAGTGATAGAAAGAAACTGGAGATACTCAAAATAGAAAGAAAATTAAATAAAAATAAATAAAAATAATTTAAAAGAAGAAAGAAAATTTCCTCAATAACCAAGGTCTCAGATTGCTAGTGCAAGTACAGTAATAGCCTTAAAAAAAGGCTCAATTCGTTGTCTTGTAAGATGATATGGAAAGTCAAAAATGATCTTTAAAGTTATTCCTCAAATAAAAATATTTTGGAAGCTTTACAGCATTTTAGAGAAACATGAATACTTTGATTTCAGAAGTAAAGTATCATTTCACAAACTCAAAAATGTGAAGCAAAACAATTCCTCCTCCTACCTAAAAATATTTTAGCAAATATTTAGCAAATACTGAAGGGACCAATAGTAGTATAAGTTTCAAAGAAGATTTTATATATTTTGGTTTTGAAAAGCATGATATAACAATTCAATTACAGTGCTAAGAATTTAAAAAAAAAAAAAACCAAATCCACTCTATTTTTTTTTTCATTTGTCACCAAATAGATTTACATATTCTTTCAGCACTGCAGTTCTTAGATGATGTGATGAGAAGCAGATAATTTTGCTTATTTTTTAAAAAAAGAAAAGTTTACCTATTGTAAAATCACTGTCAGTGATCACACAGTGAAATCAGTGTCTTCATGCATTGCAAGAATTAAAATAAACCAATCAAGAGTATTTTTCAAACCTAATTTTATACCTCATTAAAATGGGTTCAAATTCTTGCCATGACAGTTTGCTATGTCAGCACCACGAAGTACAAAAGGTAACATTTAATGTCTAGAATAAAAAAATTTCAGACAACTTCTGGAAAAATAGACTGCCTTCTGTATTTTCAAGCCCAATAATAATAATCATGTTAATAATAATGGTAATTTCTTGCCCCTTTAAACATGACTTGTGGTCCCGTATCTTACCGCCTGATCTCTGCATCGCTAAATCCTTTAATATTTTCTCGAGGAATAGTTCGTGGTCTTCCACGTTTTTTTGGCCTTTTTCTTTCTGAGATGGAATCACTATCAGATCCAGAGTATCTTCTGCTCCTACTGCGCCTCCCTTCACTTCCATTAAAGCTTATCTAGAATTCCAGAATACGTAGTTAAAAGCTATGTGATTAACAAACGTAATAAACCTACCATGTCAAAAAAATGTGTTCAGAAAATGAAAAAAAAAAAAACACCAAACCCCAACAGTAACAAACTAAACCAACAGCAACAGAGAACTACAAGTTAGTCAGAACCAAGAGACACCTGTTTTGCACAGTTTCTCATCCTTGGAAGCATGTATATTTCTTCAAGTTCTTTTTGTCTTTCTTCCTCTTCTATTCTTCGCCTCTGGACCTCTGGAATTATTTCTTCCCAATTTCTTGTATTTCTTTCTGGTTCCAGCTCAATATCATCTTCATCCATATTGGAAAAGTTGGCCACCTTGTATATCAGAATAAACATATTTTCATCAAATCAACACATGAATCTATTTGAAAAAGACGGATCAACTACTATTTTAGGAATACAAAATTACAGAGGGCATATTTTATGCATTTATAAATATTACATATTTATATTTCTATTTTTATATATGCTCTTGTTTTATAATCTACATAACATTTATACATACAACTTGCTTCTTGAAACAATGAAACAAGTCTTAATGAAAGTATTTTTCTTCATTTAGGAAAAACAAACTCCTTTTAGAGGCTAAGTTGAGAAACAAGGAGAATCTTTTTCTTCATTTAAAAGTCAACTAATATGGATGCAGAGTGAAACACCTCCCCTGTGGCTGTATGACTGCTGTTTAAATTCCTTCAAAACAGGGCTAACACCATTTGAATGCCTGACTTTATGTGACACTAACTAACCAAACATTAATATGCTGTAGATATCAAAATACGTTGCGAATAAGCAATCAGTGGGAGAGCTATTTAATAATCTCCTGAACAAATATATCATGCTCTGCATTTTTTTTCTGTTCATATATTTAATGTGTTTAACTGATAACACTTATAAATACCTGATGTTCAAGTTTACTTAGGGATTAAAATCTACTTGGAGAAATTATCGACTATGAAACACAAACTATATATTGCATTCAATGATACTAGAGCTGCTTGACAAGGCAGTAAATAAAACACATAACTACTTAGAATTCTAATAATTAACACATTCATAAATATATCTCATTTTATCATCAAAATATATCATGTATTGCTTATACTGGTGATAGGTACCGTGTATGGGTGAAGATATTTATTAGAAAGTGATACAGAGTTGACTTACTGAGGCATCTATTTCCTACAAATTAAGACAGATAGGTACACAAAAGAGAAACAGTACTGTTTATAAATAAAAGTATAATTACGGCAGGAAGAAGAGAACAAAGCCATACCTTGAACTGCGAAAGCAACTCATCTCCTACAGTTAATGGACCTGGCTCATTTTCCCGAGTTTCAGCTCTCTTCAAGATTTCATCTATATCCATTTCCTATGGATAAAAAAAAAAAAAAAAAAAAAACAAACAAAAAACCACAAAAAAAACACAGAACCCCACAGAAGTTTCTCTTTACAGTTAAATAATTCATACATACTTTTGGCTGTTTTATCCATCTAGTTCAGAAACAATACTTACTTGGGGCTCCTGTTCTTCCCCTTCAGGTTCTTTAAAAAGTTCCTCAGCACCGAACTTCAAAATCGCTGATAACTCCTCCTTATTAAAAGGTGTTGAGCTGAAATAAATGATATTTCAGGAAAAATATAACTTTAATCACTTTAACTTATTAACATGAAAAAGTTCTCTATAGTCATGAGTCATTTAAGACTTCTTTTTTACTGTTAAATAAAAACTCTCCATATATTTAAGATATATATTAAACATGCAAATAAAAATCTACAAAGACTTTGCATCTAATTTAACCTTATTTTGCCTTTCATTAAGAGTGAAATATTCCTAAGGTTAGGTTGGTATAGAAACAAACACAAATATACCTTGAAGGAGTAGAGCCAGTATGTAGTACAGTTTTCCCTGTAGTGTCCATTCTCTGAATTACTAAATGATCTAACACCATCTTTTTCTTGGCTCGTTCAAGGATATCTTCTTCCACTGATCCTTTTGTGACTAGTCGATAAATATTTACCTATGTGTATTTAAAAAAAAAAAAAAAGCAACAGCAAGAAGAAACCTGAGCCTTCACGGCGTATCTTCAGAATTTATTGATGGGTTTCAAACATGAAATACTGGTTCAGTTGTGTTACCAGTTTTTACAGAAACATTTAAAATATAACTTAATTCTTACACCTATCTTTCATAAACTTCAGTGACTCTGCACAAGCATTGCCACAGGCAATAATGTCATATTTCTAATTTTTACTGTATGTCTTCTGCAAGAAACAATCCTGAAGAGAACTAAGAAATACTTAAGCAAGGGGGATTTGTCTGATATAGCAGTTCTTTTCTAGAATGACATGATGCCAAGACAAGCCCACAACTCTTCTCCCTCTCCCATCCAAATACCACAACTACCATATTATTTGTCCCTATAGGGAGATTTAGAAAAAAAAAAGTGAGCACTCGTAACATTTCTGCCAAAATGCAGAAAAGTATTAGTTACTCTCCAAAATACATGAAGACTGAATAGTGCAGACAGAGAGTAAACAGCTAATGTACAAAACCCTCCTTTAGATCTGGAGCTCAAAGCTGAGCGTGTGTACCTGTTTCTTCTGTCCAATCCTGTGTGCTCTAGCTTGTGCTTGCAGATCATTCTGTGGATTCCAGTCAGAATCAAATATAACCACAGTATCAGCAGATGCCAAGTTGATACCTAATCCTCCAGCTCTAGTGGACAGTAAAAAGCAGAAGTCCTGAAATCATAAAGTAAGAAATAGTTTTGTATCCACTGACTGCAATATTCCTAAAGGAAGCAATATGACACTTATTTATGCAGTACGTAGTGCAGACTACAAAACCAAATACTACCAATTTCATAACTGTTTTATGGTTAAAGTTTTTCTAAGTATAAAGCAAACACTGATAATCATATTCTTTCAGTTACTGACTTCTCAAGAGTTTAAAGGAAGCAGCATCCTAGAAGATGATCACTGACCAAACACCCCAACAAAACAAGACTGCTCCAAAAGTACAAAAACCTTACTGTTAAAGCCTTGAGTGTCATAAAGAACCCCTCCCACCTCCTGCCCCATGTCCTGGAAGACGAGGCAGCCATGTCAGTACAGGGAAAGTGCTTGAGCCTACAAGTAACTGTTTAAGAGATAGGAACCAAAAGTCTTCTGCTAAGTTTAATGCTGTTCAACACACTCATTAATAATATCAAAGTGAGATAAGCAAGAAGGTGAAAAAAACCCTGTGACAATATGGAATTATTGAATCACAGATAACTATGAAAGACTGCAGAAGGATCTTGAGACATCAAATAAAACAACATATGAAACCAAATATATTCCTCACGTTTCTCAGCCTTCCTTTTTTGTGAAATTTTTTTTATACTTCTTGGGAAAAATAACACTGATCCCTCAGGGGAAAAATACCATACCTCTGATCCTTCTGCATTAAAATGATCCAGTGCTTGTTTCCTCAATTCCCCTTTTATTGATCCATCAAGTCTCTAAAGAAATGAACATTACATTTAAAAAGTAATTCTTATACTATATTAAAAATCAGAGCAACTTAATTTTCAGCTCAAAGCTTCTCAGCTGCTATTACCACTAAGATTTTTACCTGAAATGGGAATTGACGGTATTTCAGATACTCTGCCAGGATGTCCAGCATCCTCACCATCTGTGAGAAAATCAGAACCCTGTTGCCACGTTCTCGCAGACGAATCAGTAGTTTGTCAAGAAGAATTAGTTTCCCGCTGCTACGTATTAAATGCTACAAAATAGAAGAAACACATATTGCAAAAT
Source organism: Pyrocephalus nanus (assembly GCA_038380795.1). NCBI lineage: Eukaryota > Metazoa > Chordata > Aves > Passeriformes > Tyrannidae > Pyrocephalus > Pyrocephalus nanus. The sequence continues at coordinate 48,345,945 of CM076263.1, read as the reverse complement.
AAATTAATCTCAACACTAATATACTCTGCAGTTGGTTATAAGGTTTGCTTTTCTATTCCTGTGGGCAGAAAAAAAAGAAGGCAAACTTCAACACACTTAACACTTTTACAGTTTAAAACATTAATATGATAATACGCAATTAAAACGGGGGAATTCATTGAGTCAATTACCTGTCAATTATTCAGTTCCAATTAAGAAACAAAAATTACTTCAGTGTAAAAACCCAAGATAAACATTTTCCAGAGAACCTGTTTTCCCTAATATAATTCAGTAAGAATTAATAAAGTGCCAGAGCACTATAAAACTGTGTGAATGCTACAGATGTAAAAGGGTTTGTTTGTTTGTTTGTTTTTTATTAAAAAGTGATATTACCTGTAAGGCCTCCTGTTTATTATAGAATTCATTATCATCTGGTGGTTTAATGAGGTAGCAATGGTTGCAACACTTCTTGAGTTCCATCATGATGTTCAAAAAGCCTGAGGTACTGCCTTTTGAACCTTTGCTGAGGGCTTTGTAATTTCTGGTTAAAATCCACCTATGATATAAGAGGTACAAGATTACTACCTTCTAATCATACGTGGAAGTAAGACAGATGTAAACTCTCAAAATATGAACAAGGCAAAGCAAAAGAACAGCTCCTACAAGAACGTATAACTATGCCAAACAAAAGAAACTACATGAATAGACATTAGGCCACCGTAATTCATGAGCCCTTGCTCACAGATTTGTATTGTTGTGAAACCCTATAGAAGCCTCAACTTCTGTACAGTATACAAACCACTATAATTCAGTAAACTGCATATAAACATATTACTGAAACAGCACAATTTTCAATAAATTGGTACATACTTGTAGTATTGCTTCTGCAACGCGCTCATTTCCATTCTCAGAATTTGCTCAACTTTAGCAGGTAAAGATTTTTCTACATCTTTTTTAACTCTTCTCAGCAGAAATGGCTCAAGCTCTTTGTGAAGACTTGCATAACCATACTCTCTCCCTTTGCCATGCTCCTCTTCAAAATCTTCCCACGAGGAAAACCTTTAACATAATAAAGCATGAGCACAAAATAGTGGCATGATGTAAATAACCTGATGAAGCAAAATTCAAGAAGATAGGTAATATAAACACACAACATGTATAAATATACCATAAGAGCGCACACACATTCAGATTTCTTCCCTACTCCCTTCTGTTTTGCTTATTAATCTACTTATGTGTTGCAGCTTGTAAAGTCCAGCTGAAGTGTGTTTTGATCACAAAGTTTGTCCTAACAGCCTAGAACAGACTTTTTGAGCAAATGAAGCCACTCAGCCACAGTAGCTTTGCTTGTAAAATTCCAAGAAGTCAGTACAATCCATGGCTTGAATAGAGCTATAGTGCTTAGCACTTACAAGATGTCTGACAGAACATGTGCTTTCACACACAATCACTTATTTACCTTAGGTCTAAACAGATTAGTACAAAATAAGGTCAATACAGTAAACTTACTGGATGCCAAACGTATGGGAAAAGCAGCCATCTGATTGAACCACAGGATACTGGGCATCTTGGAACGTATTTGTTTTCATTAACAGTGCTAACAAATAAAAGACTCCATTCTACTTCCCCTGAGTAAATCCATACAGTACTCCTCTTAGGCTAAGATGAAGCCTTTTTTCAGTGTTCTGATTTATCAATCCAATTATTTACTTGAAGCAGCATGAAAAGATATGCACCCACTTTACCAAGAATATTCAAATTATCTTTCAGTAGAATTCTCTACCTCTACTGATTCTCAAATCATTACTCTACTTCACAACAACGAACTTGACAAAAACTCTTTTCTTACTTTTCCGGCATGATGAAGTGCAACAAAGACCAAAGCTCTTTGAGGGAGTTTTGCAGAGGGGTTCCAGTAATAAGAAGACGGTGGTTAGATTTAAAGTCTATTAAAGTTTTGTACAGAAGAGAGTCGTCATTTTTTAAACGATGTGCTTCATCAACTCCTATGAATGCCCAATTCAGACCACCCAGGAATGACTTCAAGAAATGAAGAAGGGGGGAAACATTATACAAATGAACACATTACAAATTTCCCACGTTATATAATCAAGCTATAAACAGCACAATTTCTTGATTCATTTCAATAAAATATGAACAGCTATATGTTTTTAGTACTAATTATGGCTTTTACACTTGCCAGGTTCAATGAAAAGCATGCAGACATCCCAAGAAAGCCAAATTAAATTTATAATTTCAAAAAGTGGCCAAAAGTCTGACCCACATTAATATTTACATGGCAGAAAAAAAACAATCAATCACTACTGACTTCTTCCCAGCACGTACAAAGTAAAAATGTTCTGCTTCATGAATACCTGTAAAAATTTACACATACTCTTAGGAAGATGAACAATAACTCTGTGTACTACCACTACAGAGACTGTATTAATACATGTACACATATACTGTTTGCACAGTATCACAGAAAAACTATATGGGATTTCATATTTCTGTATCATATTTGGGGCTAGGGGTTGGGTTCTTTTTCAGCTCCTTGAGGCTGGTCTGCAAAGAAGTAGAGCTTGAAGATGGGAGAGAATTATCACCGTACTGAGACTCAAGAAAACTGGAGAAAACGAAGTGTTAACCACCTTTCCACATATGGAAAAGAGCTGAAAGCCTTACCACACAAACATAAAATCCAGAAGTGCTTAAAAAAGGTAAGTGCCTCCAAGAAATAAAACTTTAAACACTCTCCATAAATTTAATGACCAACAAATGAAATACATGGAGGTCCAAAGAGAATTCTATACTACAGAAATTATTTTATCTCCCCAAAGAAATGTAATTACCTTATCCTTCAGCAAAATTTCGTATGTTGTTAGAAGTATGTTGAATTTTAATCTCTTGGTCTGTGGATGCATCCATTCATGAGTTCTTATCTACAAAAAGAATCAAAACTATAAGCTACAGAAAAAAGGTCTTGCTGACTGGAATCAATTTTAGCACTGCAGTGATGTAGATGTTTAATAGCATACAATAATATAACAAAACAGAAGGCCAAAACACATATTTACATTTTATATATGTGCGTGTGTATATATATACACACATATATGACATATACAATAACTTTTTGCTTTCACGGATAGGATTACTAATGTTAAGAAAACAAACCAACCACCTTTCAGAAAATAAACTATGCTCATGACTCACTTTCTTATTTATTTGTACTATATCCACCTAAATAACCACATGAAAGAAGACAATTCGTTTTCAAATACAAGACTAAATTTTTAATTCTGTTTACTATTAAGCAGAAAGGAAATTTCTCACACACATTTACATCAGATCAAAATCTAACCTTTTAATTTACATCTTGAAGTCACAGGGCTTCAGGGAATATTTGCTCAGTGCTAATCAAAAAGGTGAGTCTTTTTATGCACAAGACTTTCCAATGATAAAGAGAGACACTCACCATATTTCTGCTAGTTATATCTCCCAAGTAAACTACAGAATTCATCTGAGGAGCCCAAGTTTGAATTTCTCTTTGCCAAGATGTCAAGGTAGAAAGTGGCACGACCAACAAGAAAGGCCCATAGAGCTGATGTTCGTGAAACAGGTAGTTCAGGAAAGAAATTGTTTGTATTGTTTTACCCAGACCCATTTCATCTGCGAGAATACAGCTATTCCCTCTAAACAACAAAACAAAACAAAACAATTCAGAGGAGGTGTAGAGAGGATGAAGGATTAGATAAAATGAAATTATTCTCTTTCAAGTATAAGACCCAATGATCCACATTTTCAGTATTTTGCAACTATACATTCTGAAGAAACTTACTTCTATTGTTTTTCCATAAAAGTTATTTCCAATCCCCTCCCTCCTTAAATTAACAAAAAGCTTGCAAGTATTCCTTGTATTATTTTAGAAGTATAACACTAATGTTGACATTTCAGAAGAGCTTGCTCCGTTTTTTTTTTATTGTTTTTGGTTTGCTCACTTTTCTAAAAATATGACTTATCATTTAGAAACTAAAAGCAAAGTAACAACAGATCTTAGCTGCTTTTTGTTGAGAACAGCTACAGAACAGTAAGTTTTGGTATTACTAAAAGCAAAACCACTCCCCTCAGATGTCTACTTTGAGCTTACAGTATGAAAATGTTTTACAAATTCTTACAATTCACAAACAAAAAAACTCACTTCAGACTATACTTACTTGCACCATGAATGAGCAAGCCAATTCAATCCATTTAACTGATAATCTCTTAACTCAAGACTTTCATGTCCTCCAATGTAAGATGGTTGCTTCTTCAGTGCAACAAACCGTGGCCTCTGTTTTAGAACCTGTGAAAAGCAAACTGATCACCAGTCCTACTACTGACTGCAGTTACCAAAATGACTTCTGATAGAAAAAATAACAGCAGGTATCCACTAGGTCATCAACTCTAGTTTTTATCCATCTACAAAATCAAGGCCATATAAAACTACCCAGTGATTTGCAAGTTGAAATTACTTTGATTGCAAATCTAAATTTCACAACAGAAGTGACTCATACAAAGTTTACTTACAAAATACACTACAATACTAAACAAATGCATCTTTGAATGCTAATAAAAATGCAGGGAACTGGTATCTACAAAAAACTATTCTTAGTGGTGCTATTTTCCATACGTAGTACTATACATCATTACTGCTATTCTGAAAAACCTTCTAGTAAAATTCATAGTATGTATCTCATATCTGGATTCATAGAAGAATTTCACCTTTTTACTATTGCAACTGGTGTGGTAGCTTGACCCTGGCCAGCAGCCAAGCTGCCAGCCAGTTGCTTGGTCCCCACTCCAGAGGGACAGGGGAGAGAACTGACAAGGTGAAAGTGAGAGTGGGTCAAAATAAGAAGTTTACTGGGTGAAAAAAAAAACCACTCACCCAATCGAAATAAAAACCCACAAAGAAAAAACCCCCCATGTGACAGAAGGCAAGTCACACATTAATTCACCAGCAGACTGATGACCAGCAAATCTCCAAGCAACTCTTGCTGAGCTCACCCAGTTTTACTGCTGACAGTAAGTAGCACCAAGTGTCTCATTGGTCAGTTGGGGGTCAGTTGTACTGCTGTGTTGCCTCCCAGCCCACTCATGGTGAGGAAGAAACAAAGCACAGAGAAGGCCTTGATACAGTGCAAGAGCTGTTCAGCAGCAGCCAAAACACCTGCCTGTTATCAAACCCGTTTACAAATCTACAACACAGGCTGTAGAGACTGCTGTAACAAAAATTAATTCCATGTCAGTCAAACCCAGTACAACTGTTTATAAATACATCGTGAATTACAAACTCACCTTGCAATCCTTAAAGGGAGTGGTCTTGGATTGATTTCTGCTGAAGTACTCATCAATGCGTGCCTGAAACTTTTTGGCAATGAGAGCTCCATCCTCCCAGCTACATTCTGAGTAAGGCAGACCCTGCCATTTACAGTAGTAGTCTGGATAACCAGCTGCTGACTTCTGATTTGAATGAGCTGCAGAAATGTACCAGAGAGACTTGATCAGCTTTTTACTTCTGCACCCTATGAAGACATTCATTTTAGGTAATAATACAACAGAAGCTAGCTTCACAGACAGACAGCATAACAACTTTTCTCTTTATCTGAAGTTTTGTTTTGGATTAGAAAGTTAGCGATATTCTAAACTTAACTACCAATGCAACATAAGCTGAGAACATACAGAATTCTCAGCCTTATTTTCTGTCTATAAGTTTGTAACATACCAATTATTCTTTCCACTATTTGATATTGTTTATGTAGATCATCTGTAAGCTCCTGTTGGCAGTTGTAATATTCCACATCTTCTGGAGAAGCATTTTTCAGCCTGTAACAGGAATTCATTTACAACACTTAATACGCTGTACAGTTTTAAACTACAAAAAATCAGGAACTTTATAGCTCTGAATGTAAGCACCATAGCAATCTTGCTTAGAAAGTTTTTTGGAAGGGACAACGTAAAAAGTGGCTGCATCTGGCCTGGGTGCCTCATCATTAATGACTGAGAATACTGATTATTGAGAGTAAGTATTCTCCATGAGCTGCATAACTAATACCACTGGTAGCTGCAGGACTTGAATTTCTTGACAAGCAGTGTACTTTACAGGGTATTTTCAAGGAACAGTATTCAAGGTGGCTCACTCTGTAAGAATCCATCTTATGATTAGTTGCCAAAAATCCCACCAGCATTCACTGAACTTGTTAAATATATTAAAAAACTGAACACTAAAAACGTGACTTTAAAATGCATGGACTTCTTCAGGTTTTTGTTCTCAGGCTTGAACCTCAGGTTTGAGCCAAGAATTATTCAAAGTAATCAAGAATGGCTAACGCACCAAGAAAACACTGATCCCTGCAGCAATTCCTAAAGACCTCTGATCAAAGTATAATGGAAAAATTAGTTAAAGGTCCAATTTATTAGTTATTTTTAAACATTACCCATCTTGTTAAAAATCCATTTAAAACACACACAAACACAACTCAGGTTCAGAAAATTATCTTACAGGAACATATTAAAGAGGCCTACATTTTTAAAGTTTTTGTCTTCCTCTTGCACAGACACTCAAAATTATGCCCTCAAAACCAGGCAACAGGTCTCAGAAACACAACAGAGCATCTATATTGTTTCAAACTAAGTATCATGGAACTCTACATAAAAATATTCACCATCGCTTTGTTTCTTGATCCTTTTTCTTATAATTGTCCAGTTTCTTCATTCCTTTAACATTTTGTTGCTTCAGTGTTTCCTCCGTTTCCCAAGTGTTATGGATGTGTGACCAACCTTTCCATTTAATGAGATACTGTATTTCTCCTGGCTCCTTTGACTTTTCAAACCCAGCATTTGGGTCACCATCTGCTTCAACTGCATAGATGGTGGTTGCAGCACCTGTGGCTGAGAAAGAAACCACATCATAAGCCTTGAGTAAGTGTTGTAAGTTAACCAGTTAGAAATTTAACAAAGAAAGTAACTGATGATACTTTTAGATGAGCGAAGACTTTACTAGCATCTACAGTACTCGTGAGTATTTGAACAATTATAATGCAGCTGTGTCAACACAAGTGCAAGTAATCAAAAGAGAATTAAAAGGCAATAAAATTTCTACATCTGTCCTGCAATATCTTATCTTTCCTCGTGAGAATTTTATTTGCATTCCTAGTTTTTAAAGAAGTCGCCAGGCAATGCTCCACTAACACTGTCATCATCTGTTATGTTACTCCCATCTCTGAGCACACAAAAGATATCTCATGTTATGCTTGGTCAACCTTGAGACACAGCGAACCTACTACCAGAGACACTAGAAATCTGTTTCTTTCTAAACATGTTTTGTTACTTTTTCCGCCTCCGTTATATCTTACTGGGCAAAAATGTAAATTAAGTACAGGCTGTACAGCAGCAGCAGTAAACAGACTCATTTTTGTAAGAACAGCCTGATAAGGAAATGAACCCCAGCTGCTGGGGCCAGATAGTCACAAAAAGAGGCAACACCAAAAAGCATCCCAAACAGCAACATTATCTGAGTAGGAAGAATGTGAGAAGTTTAGTTCCTAAGGCTCTGATCACAGCAGTAACACAGAGCACTGGAGGAGGATATGCTAGAATATGCGACAGCACTGCAGAAAGAATTTGAGAGGAAGATTAGAAGTTCTGAGAGCGGTTAAAAACTTTAGACAGTGGGTATAACTAATGGAGAAAGGCAGCCCTGAAATGCAAGGGGCTCAGGGTTTACATGGGGTTTTTTTGTTAAGTTTGTTTTTATAATTAGAATCCTAGTATGGATCCTCAAGGAGAACCAGTTACCTAGGACATGGAGAAGGCAGAGGTAACTCAACAACCATTTTGCCTCCTTCTTCACAATCAAGTGCTGCTGCCACACCAAATGAGGCAGATAGGAACTGGGAGAATGAAGAATTACCCACTGTATGAAAAGATCACATCTGAGACCAGCTTAAGAAACTGAAGGTGCAGAAGTCCATGGCACCTGATGAGAGACGTTGTCGAGTCCTGAGGGAACTGGTGGAGGAATTGGCTAAGCCACTGCCCATCACATTTGAGAAGTCATGGTGTTTCAGTTCCCACTGACTGGAAAGGGGAAACATAAACCTGATTTTTAACACAGCGAAAGGAGGAAGACCCAGGGAACTACAGGCTGGGCAGCCTCACCTCAGTGCCTGGCAAGATCGTAGTGCAGATCCTCCTAAAAACTGTTAAGGCACATGGGAAATAAGGAAGTGATTGGTGACAGCCAACATGGCTTCACTAAAGGCAAACCACCCCTGACAAGGTGGCCTTCTACAACTGGGGTTACAGCAGTGGTGGAGGAGGGAAGGGCAACAGATGTCCTATAGATGGACTTGTGCAAAGCATTTGACACTGTCCTGCATGACATCCTTGTCTGTGAACTGAAGAGATACAGATTTGACAACTGGACCATCTGGCAGTTAAGAAACAGATGTTGCATTCAAAGAGTTGTGGTCAACAGCTTAATGTCACATTGGACGTCGTGGAAGAGTGTCATTCCTCCGGAGATGCTATTGGGAACAATGCCATTTAACATCATCATCAGAGTCATGGACAGTGGATTGAGGGCATCCTCAGCAAATCTGAACATGGTACCGAGCTGTGTGGTGCAGCTGACACCAAGCTGGAGGGGAAGGGATGTCATCCAAATGAAGCCTGGCCAGGCTTGAGAGGTGGACCTGTGTGAACCTTATGAAATTCAACAAGGCTAAGTGCAAGGTTCTGCACCTGGCTCAGGGCAATCCCAAGCACAAATACAGGCTAGGAGAGAATGCATTGAGAGCAGCCCTGAGGATAAAGACGTGGAGGTATTTGATGGATGAAGAGCCCCATAGGAGTCATCAGGTGCACTGGCAGCCCAGAAAGGAAACTGTGTCCTGGGCTGCAGCACAAGCAGAGTGGGCAGCAGGTCAAGGGAGGTCATTCTGTCCCTCTACTTTGCTCTTGTGATACCCCACCTGGAGTACTGTATCCAGCTGTGGGTCCCCCAACAGAAGAAGGATGTGGGCCTGCTGGAGCACATCCAGAAGAGGCCACTAAGATGACCAGAGGTCTGGAGCACTTCACCTAGGAAGACAGGCTGAGAGAGTTCGAGCTGTTATGTAGGAGAAAAGAAGGCTCCAGGGATACCTATAGCACCTTCCCGTTCCTAAAGGAGGCCTAGAAAGCTAGAGACAGATTTTCTACATGGGCACACAGTGCTAGGACAAGGAGTAAGTGCCAGGATAAGGTGTAATTGCTTTAAACTGAAGGAGGGTAGATTTAGGTTAGGCATTAGGAAGAAATTCTTTACTGTGAAGGTGGTGAGGCACTATAACTGGTTTCCCAGAGAAGCTGCTGATTCTCCATCAGTGGAAATGTTAAAGGCAGGTTGGATGGGGCTCTGAGCAACCTGATCTACTGGAATGTGTCCCTGCTGACAGCAGAGGGGTTGGAACTGATGAACTTAAGGTCCCTTCCAACCCAAAACATTTTATGATTCCATTATTTTAACCTGCAGACTCTAATACAAGCAGAACTGCCAGGCACTGCATCCCATTACTACTGGAATATTATATGCCTACCATTATTCACATACAAGTGCACCATTGAATTTCAGATGCATTTTGTAGCCATTCCACACATTGTTCTGCATTTGTACAGGAGTTACTGAAATAATGATGTCAATGCCAACACCATCTTTCAGTGTTCAGACTACTGGTCAACTCTCCCATTTAGTCCACATTCTCCAGTCCACTGTATATAATTAATATTGATCAAGTATCACTGAAGTGTACAAATAGTGGCAAAACAATATGGTGTGCATTTATGCAATACAGAGCTATCTTTAATTTTTATTTTCTACTTAGGCATGCAATTTTTCTATATTTCTCTCTGCAATACTTAGAAGGGACTTTAAAAAGGAACATCCTTATGAATATGAACGGCTAAACAATGTGACTTTTTGGTAACTTTAAAATTATTGCTGTTTATAAACATCACAGGTGACCTATTCCTGAGATTTGCTGAAGCTGCACCACAATGCACACCAGGATCTTAGGACCATTGAAAAAAAATACCTCCTTTTCGGCCAACTCGACTATCCATAAACTTTTCTATAGTTTCAAATTCATCTTCTTCAGGCTGTGGGACATCTTCTCCACAAACTTCTAGCAAATCATCAGAATCTGTCTTGGTTTCTTCAGCTTCCTTGTAACTGATGTTGACTGTTGCTTGGCGACGAGATCCCCTCTTATCATAATCGTCATCATCATCATCATCTTCTTCCTCCTCATCCTCTGACGAATCAAGTTGTCTCTTTTTTGGTCCTGTGCTCTTTTTGCCACTTTTTGGCTTAATTCTTAAAGACAGTAAGATACGACAAACAATGTTTCAAAAGCGACAATAAACCTACTTCACTGCTCTCTGAATACCCATATTTCATGCATGCTCAGTTACTCCACTTTCAGTTAAAGCAGACAGGAAAAGGTATTCAGAAGAAAGCATTAACATATTATTATATTATTATTATTTTTAAAAAAAGGTACTTTTAAAAGAAAAAGCTTTAACGTTTTCAGTCATACGTATTGTGTAAATACTCAACTGCTTATTAGAAATAGTACCAGAGTATCCAAATGCCTGACTTCTTACCTGGTCGGAGGTTTCCGGCTTTTGACCTTGTTTTTTGGCTCATAGTCAGATTCACTCTCTTCGCAACTGCTTTTCTCATTATCTTCCTCTGATTCAGATTCAGAACCAGTTCCTGATACCGACCCGGATCCTGACATTTGCCAGTCTTCACTGTACATATTGAAAAACAAAACAGTAATTTACATTATTGGGCTTTTTAGAATAGTTATTCATCCTAAAGGGATCTGCTGTAATTTAAACATTCTTCCCAGAAAAAAAAAAATCTCCTAAGTTATTTCAGTTGAAGAGACAGAAAACTGTCATCAATGAATACTAGATAATTAAAATTGACCAATGGGAATTGGACTAAGTTTTCTGTTATCAAGTAGATTTAAAATCTCAACAACAGTGTAAATTTAGCATGACAAATGAGCTGATATTAATAAAACAAAGTACTTAACAAGTCTAACTGGAAAGATACACAGTAATCAGAACTAACACGTGCTCAAATTATAAAGTGCTGTCATACCATATTCTGCAGAGACCCATACCGTCTAGTGCCTATGGCCCCTGTGGCCCATGTGAAGAGTCAGCAACTTTGGCACGAGAACCAAAAAATAATAAAGGCAGTTTTGAGAAACACTCAGAAAAACCTGAACTGCAGTAACCTGTGAGTGGCACTGGCTCCCAAAACCTCCCACATTAGTGTTTGATAGCCAGGCATGGTACCACGAGTAAGACACTTGTGACTGATCATCAGGATCTCCTTATTTCTGCTTAACCGAGATCTTCTACTTCACGACAGGAAAGACATAGGCAGTGATGACACTATCTTGATTCACACTCTGACATTATACAGGTGAATTTTATCTTAATAGCTTAATGTACAAGAAAAAACAACAACAAAAAAAGAGTCTGGCATACCCTGCTGAGACACTGATAAACTTCTATACTAACATCAGGTTTAGGTCTACTTGACCAGGGTGCTAGAGCAGCAATACTGTTCATCAAAACTTGAATATTACCAAGAAATATCTTCCTTAAATTTTGAATCAGGAAGCCTAAGAATAGGTGTTTTGATCCCTTCTCCCTTTCTTGTCTTTCAGGACATTGTCTCCTGGAGGAAATTACAGTCATTGTTTCAGTCATTCCAAATACATCTATTGTACAGATGACACATAGATAGTGGTACAGAATGTCTTCATAAACAGAATGGTTTGGGTTGGAAGGGACCTTAAAAATCATCTAGCTCCAACCCACCTGCCCTGGACATAGACACTTTCACTGGACCAGGTTGCTTAAAGCCCTATCCAACCTGGCTTTGAATACCTCCAGGGATGTGGCATGCACAGCTTCTCTGGGCAACCTGTTTCAGCGCCTTGCCACCCCCATTGTAAAGAATTTCTTCCTAACATCTAATCCAAATCTACTCTCCTTCAGCTTAAGACCATTCCTCCTTGTCCTATCACTATATGCCTTTGTGAGAAGACTCTCTTCAGCTCTCTTACAGCCCTCCTTTAGGTCCTGGAAGGTGCTAAGGGTATGTCCAGAAATCTTCTCTTCAACAGGCTGAATAGCTCCAACAATCTCAGCCTGTCTTCACAGGTGAGGTGCTCCAGACCTCTGGTCATCTTAGTGGCCTCCTCTGGATGTGCTCCAGCAGGCCCACATCCTTCTTCTGTTGGGGGACCCACAGCTGGATACAGTACTCCAGGTGGGGTATCACAAGAGCAAAGTAGAGGGACAGAATGACCTCCCTTGACCTGCTGCCCACTCTGCTTGTGCTGCAGCCCAGGACACAGTTTCCTTTCTGGGCTGCCAGTGCACCTGATGACTCCTATGGGGCTCTTCATCCATCAAATACCTCCACGTCTTTATCCTCAGGGCTGCTCTCAATGCATTCTCTCCTAGCCTGTATTTGTGCTTGGGATTGCCCTGAGCCAGGTGCAGAACCTTGCACTTAGCCTTGTTGAATTTCATAAGGTTCACACAGGTCCACCTCTCAAGCCTGGCCAGGCTTCATTTGGATGACATCCCTTCCCCTCCAGCTTGGTGTCAGCTGCACCACACAGCTCGGTACCATGTTCAGATTTGCTGAGGATGCCCTCAATCCACTGTCCATGACTCTGATGATGATGTTAAATGGCATTGTTCCCAACTCCTCTCTTCCACAACCTCCACTGTAACACTGAGCTGTTGACCACAACAACGGTTAACCTCCATCTAATTTTTTATCATATATCCTTCCTGAGAGGGCCCACATTTTCCCTTGTCTTTCTTTTATCCCTGATGTACCTAAAGAAGCTTTTTTTGTTACCCTTGATATCCCTGGCCAAATTTACTTCTGCTGGTGTTTTAGATTTCCTTACCAGATCCCTGGCTGTTCAGACAGTTTCTCTTTATCATCCCAGGATACCTTTCCCTACTTCCATTCTTGGTAAGCTACCTGTTAAAGTTTGTCCAGGAGCTTCTTGTTCATCCCTGCAAGCCTCCTGATGTTCTTCTCTGATTTCCTCATTAGAGGGATGCATTACTCTTGAACCTGGAGGAGTCAATCCTTGAGTATCATTCAGCTCTCCTGGGTTCCTTTTCCCTTTAGGGCTCTGTTCTCTGACACTCTGCCAAGGAGATCCTTGAAGAGACGAATCTGCACTCCTGAAGTCCAGCGAGTTTGTTGTGCATCCTCCCCACTGTCCTGAGTATCCTGAGCTATACCATTTCCTGGTCACTGCAGCACAGGCTACCCTTGAGCTTCACATTCCCACCAACCCCTCCTTGGTGGTGAGAGTAAGGTCCTGAATAGCACCTCTCCTTGTTGGCTTCTATATCACTTGGAGAATGTGAGGCTGCTCCTCTTTGTCTGTATATGGCCTCATTGGCTTGGTCTTCCTGATTAGGCAACCCACTATAATGGGCAGACCCTCACTATAATGTCACCTGTCCCTGCCCTCCCTTTGATCCTGATCCATAAGCTCTTAGTCATCCACCTCCAGGGCAAGCTCCATACACTTTATTTGCTAATTGACATGGAGGGCAACAGCACCTCATAGTCTTCCCAGTCTGACCTTCCTGAAGAGCCTGTATCCTTCCAACACTCCAGTCACAGCAGTCATGATGCCAGTTCGACAGAGTCCTGCAGGCGTGCACACATCCCTCATTCATCCCATTTATTCCCCATGCTGCTTATGTTACCAGACAGGCATTTACACTAGGCCCCAAATGAAGTTGACTTTCTGTCTGGAGTGGCTGGAATTCCTTGGTGCTGTCCTTAAAGAATACTTCTTTATACAGTAAATTAAAAAATTATAATATGAATCAACAACGTGTATGTCTTTGGAAATATAATAAACAGATAGAAACTACCATCCTCTAAGGCTTGAACATGTACTGATTTATATACTGAGAAATCTCTGATCTGCCTGTCAGATAACAACTACAGACAGACTTTCTCACATGAGCCACAGGATAAACATTCAAGCACTGGATCCATGAAGTCACTTAGTTACAGTTTCATGAACTTTAATATCTTTCCTGAATGGAGTATGCTATTAGATGCAATCAAATTCATAACTAACAAAAGAGTGGAATAATAGCCCATTGCTAAAAAAGTACCATTTTGCAGAGTGCTTTTATTTATGTCTCCTTTTGTTTTTCCACCCAACTAACATTTTTTGAAGATATTATACTGGCAACCCTTAACCCTGAGGTGATTTATGAATTGGGAGATGAAGACTGATAGAATGGCTCAATTTCTATACACCGCTCATAAAAGACACAGGTCACTGACTCCCCATAACTGTCACAATTACAAAAAGCTCTTTGCTAGTTAATAAAGTTATTTACTATCAAAAGTACAAAAACTTTTAACCATGCCAGAGAGGGAAAAAAACCCAAAACACCAACAACCCCACGCAAACCCAAACAGAAAGAATCTGGCATTAACTAAGGGATTATAATTTAAATTTGCTGTGAGACAATCCATTTCTACATGAATTTTTTGAGAGGGCCTTCAGCTCAAAAATAAACTGAAACAAAGTATTTTAAAAATAAAAGCACTGATTAATGTTTTCAATAATGTAGACTCTTTTGCTAAGAAACTAATATAATAGAGATGTTCATTTGAGAGTCTATTTTACAAACTGCAAAATTGGAAACGAAAGACCAAGATGAATTATAAAGGGAACATAAGCATTTAAAGGATGAGGAAATGAAGCAAAAATTATGAGCATGTGTCTCTATGATAAAAAATCTGTGTTATTACTTATGAAAATATCTTACTCTTTATGTTTTTTCTTCTTGTTTTCACTGGATGAGTCATCTGCTGAATCTTCACTACTTGAGGAGTCCTGCAGGTGAAGGAAAAAAAAATCCAAACCCAATTCATTATCACAAAGGTAATTAAGTACTTTTAACATCTAAAAGATAAATCAGCTTCCACCTCCATACTGGAGGCATATGATTCATGTTTTACCTTCTTCATCCCCTGCAGTGTATATGTTAATATAGAATGAGATAAAGCCTGCTATTGTTTTTGTATTTATCCATCTAAGAATATGCTGTGCCAGGACAGCTCTGGAGAACATCACAAAAAAGCCCATCTTAAAAAATTAACGTTGTGACTACACACATGGTCATGGTTTAAGCAGCCTCACATTAACCAAGACGACGGTTCTATCGAAATTCTAATAAAATCTCCTACTCTGAGAATGAGCCTTCTCACCTTCCATATTGTTTCACATTAAAATAGCAGTTTAAGAAAACTCTGAGAATAGCATGCTTTTTCTTTCTTTACACTCAAAGAAAAAACAAGAATCCTCTTAAACTTAAGATTTTGCTAAAGCAAATCTCATTGGCCTAAGTTTAAATTTAGATTAACTTTTATCCTGAAAAGTATCTTTCAGGGAGAGAGTACTTAACAGGTGTAAATTAATGTTTTAAGGACAGGTGATTAAATTTTAAATTTAAATCATGAGCTGCTAAATCACACAGAAACAGAAATCCCATCAAATGACTGTGACTACTTAGCATGGCCTTTGTAATGAAGGACTAAAAGACTGCTTTACAAATAACTTCTATTTCATAGTTCAGACTAGTGTTCTTAAAAGATGTTCATATTGCATGAAGTCAATGTTTCTTCAGCTTATGATCCAGATTTTGAAATACCTGAAATACAGGCCTCACTCTTAAAATAGAAGAATTCTTTTGTGGTAACTATTATAAAATGTATAAAAATATAGTTTTCTACTCTATATGGAATATTTGAAAACTGCAGCAACCACCTTATATAGAAACAAACTGAAAAAATTTAGCATTTGTATCTGTCTTTACAAAACTCAAGAAACAATGTAAAGCAGTACTGTGTGGCTTAAGATAACACAGAATATCTACCTAAAACTACCATGGAATTGAGGCTGCTATAATTTTGGGACAACTCACCCGAAAACAAGTAACCAGAGATATTTTGATTTTCCTTATAAAACTGTCATTCAAATGTTACTGTTACAGCCTAAACCTAGACTTCTACGCACACTCAGAGAATACAAATTGGCCCTACTAATTTTATTCTAAAATATAAGACAATGAGACAGGCATTTTTACATTTTAAAAATCTGAATTATGTTAATCACCTCTTCTGAAGCACTGTCTGACGAGGCTGCCTTTTGTTGTTGCTGTTGTTTCTTGAGCACTGCTGATCTTTGCACAGCAAGTATACTCGGACTAGACTTCCAAAACTAAACAGGAACAGAGATGCCAAGTCAGTTAAACATACTGAGTCCCCAGGTTACCATACATTTACTTTTCCTAAGTGGCATCCTATTAAGACTGATCTTTATCCAAGAATTCACTACAAAATACTGCATTAACTAACAGTATCAGCTAGCTTTTTAAAGTGGTAAGATTTTTGTAAAACAGAATGTTATACGTTAATTGCCAGGACAATTACTACAACACATTTAACAGTAGTTGTGTAGGTATTGTCAAGCTAAAACATTGAAAAAGTACAGTGTTAAACTGACACAGATAAATTCTTTCAGACCACTTAACTGCTATGTTTTTGTTTCATACAGTTATACCAAAGCACATGAAAAAAGAGTAACAGAGAATTCTTAACAGTCTTCAATTCTTGTGGTAACTAATACACTACTACCTTTCATAAATGTGGTCTAACATTCCAGTAAAGTCCATACAACATAGGAGAGTGCAGGTAATTCTGGACCACTGGATTCAAGGGATTTCTAAACACCACTTTTTCCTGCCTTTAGCTGACTTATTGATAAAGCAAGCCTCTATGTAAGCTTGAAATTTTTGTACCATCATGTACTGATGCAAGGAAACCAAGCATTAGAGAAAAAAATATAAATTATTGATACAAGGAAACCAAATGCCAAAGAAACAATGTAAAAACAGAGTTTCAGAAATAACATTACATGTGTCTTTATCTTCTGTAAATTCCAATAAATTAGTGTATGCTTCACTCTGATGAAATTTAGGTAGGCTTTTAACTCAAAATACTTATGAGTATTTATAATTCTCACATTTATAAATGTGAGAATTTTAAAAGCACAAATTCAAGTATTTACATATGAAAAACTTGCCCAGTGTTTAAGGCAGATAGGGAAATGCATTCACTAATCCAATCAAATTAAAATCTAATTAAAACCATTTCATTATGTTCTTTTATTTTTTAAATGAACACTGCTCTTGAAACTAACTGCACAGAAAGATTTTTTTTAATATTTCCCCCTCCTTTCCCCCACAGGGTTCATTCATTTATTTGTCTTGTTTACCTCAGATCCATCAACTTTTGGTGGTTTAGACTGAATTTGCTTCTTTTCTCTAGATGTGTCAGACTCTGATTCTGACTGAGTGCCTGACTCTGAACCAGAGTCAGAGTCACTGCTGCCTGACTGGCTGCTGCTTCCATCGCTGCTGCTTCCAGAGCTTGAACCAGATCCAGAACCTGAGGCTGACCCAGAATCATCATCTGATCGGCTGCAACAGCAAGTTAGTAGGATATTACACAACTGCCAAGGTAACAGAATTAAAAGAAAAAAATAAGGTTGCCCTAGCTTCACGTATAAACCAATTATTAAGTTAGACCAGACAAACAGGTAGCACAGAAATGACACAGATGATAAGTTCAGATTAATAAAGTTAAAAATACATAGGAAATAAAAATTCTAAGTGTAATCAGATACTCTCTGGGAAGCCAAAAAAAGGAAACATAATGCAAAAAGATTCAAATTAATATGGCAGAGTCAAGCAAGGGAAATAAAATATGATTAAAATGTTTTTTACCCACACAAACTGCCCACCTTCACCCCCTCCAAAATCCTTGCTTAGTTCCATCAAACCCGATTTTAACAGTTAAGTCTTTCATAAAGACCTGTCCAACTAAAGATTGTTTTCAATCTTTATATATCAGCAGTACTGCTTAAAAGAGAAAACAAAAAGCTACACAGACCATGTTTTTCTGTTAAAATAACAAGACAATTTTCCCATGCAGACAATTCCAAATTTGTCATGTGTGGTATGACTTGTGCCAAGGGACTCCTACTTGGCATACACTTGAGCTGCCAGATTATTTCACCAGTATATTCGTTTTACACCAGATTTAACATACGTAGAATGACCAATAAATATTTATGACCATTCAAAAACCTTACATTTGTTTTTCTATGACAACTTCACAGAGTAGCTGAGCTAGAACTTTAGTAAGATTTGTCAGTAAATTAACAGTACCATATTTCAAAGATAAAGTGAGAAAAGAAACATCACACAGCAAAACAACTTTAAATTCTGTACACACTGACTGCAAACGCTTACAAACCAGAGTAAACAGATGAAGCAGAATCAATCATGTTAAAAAGTGGTATCAAAGTCAAAGCCCAGCCAATCTCTGCCAGCACAATTCATCTGGCTGACAGTACAGTCAGCTGGAGGTGGGGCAGGGGAGAGGGCAGACTGATCATCTGCCCTAGAACATACTTAACTGACAACATTTTAATGCTACACAACGAAGTAAACCCACTCCTCTTTCTGCTTTTGCTGGCACTAACAAAACTGTGCCAGTGCAGAAGAAATGAAGCTATTCATAAACAGACCCCTGCAGGCTGCACCTCCATCAGCCATCTGCAACTGGCAACGACAAAAGAAAGAGAGGCAAACAGACAGACCATGGTGAAACCTCCTTGCTCTGGAGGGGGAGATGTGTGCTGCTAGGCTTCCTTGCACCTGCTGAGAGGAAAACTGGGAAGCAAAAAGGCTGCTTCCAAATTTCCATTTCCTTCATCAAAGGCTTACTTCAGGCATGGTGCTGTAACACTGACCTCACCTGCCAATAAAGCAGGTCATCCACTACAGAACATGACTAGAGGTTAAACTGTGCCAGAAATTAATGGCACTTGATGATGATCTTCCAAAGAGATTTTCACTGTAATAGTGTTTTTGTACAGAAATGTTGCCTGACCTTAAATACTGGGTAAATCACACCATTATAAAACAACTGCATTTCTCAGCAAAACAAAGTGCTATAAATGTCAGTGGGACTACAGAAGGTAGCGCTAACTATAAGTGAAGAAAAATAGAAAAAAACTCAGCATGAAGAGACAAAAGTAAATACCAGACAAAGTTATGGTGATAAAAAGTCACCAAAAATGTGTAAATGCTTCATAACCTTGCAGGAGGGGAAAGGAATCAAATACATCCATGCAGGACAAGACTTGCTCAAAGAGGACAATAATAACGTGCAAAACACTACATCATATGGATGGTAACTAAGTTAGCTTTCCATAGAGCAGTAAAATACTTCACACACATCAATACAGTGCTAACTATATGTTCAATCACACAAAGAGCCACAGGCAACCAAAACAAGGTACCTGTTTTCTAAGGTAGCAAGGGGAAACTAACACTGGAATAAGCCATCTTGGTCAACTTGCTAACATTATGAGAAACATATGAACAGGAGACAATAGTGGAGGAAGAACAAGGACAGAAAGAAAAAAATAAAATTTCCAGTCAATTATTTAGATAAGTAAGCAAAAATTACACTGACTGGATAGATTCATAGAATTATCAAGATTAGAAGAGACCTTTAAGATCATCCGGACCGACTGTCCACCCGGCACTGTGACTGCAACCTCTAAACCAGATCACCCAGATCCAGACTGCTCTTGAACATCTCCAGGGATAGACAAGTTGATGAGAAATGTTGTCTACTGTTCTTCACAGGAAGAATGGAATGGTAATTTCAAAACCAAAGGGTCTGAGATAATGAAAAAGAAAGTCTACTGGATAATGCTATTTGCTGTAGAGTTGGATGCAAAAAACCCAGCTAGTGCTAAATCTTATTATTTACAAAGAGATGAGCTATCATCTAAGGTCACTGTCAAATAATACCAAGGGATGTGGATTACATAATATTCAGAGAAAACACATAGACTCCTTATCTTGCCAGCTAGCTAGCTCTCAACAAAGCTGGGATTCTGGTAATGAATTCCCATTAGGCTTATGAAAAGGACCAGCAAAGTAAGAGCAATTCCATAATCCCTAGAATTGCTCACAATAGATTGGCCTGATTTGGACAAGAGGAGACTCATACAACTCAACTGCACCACAGTAATATCTAATGAGAGCAAAAATCTTAATTCAAGCACGTTACTAATAAATGCAAGACTTTATTTAAAACAAACCTGCAGGTAGAAGTAAAAGGGATGGGGAGAGGAAGTAACGAAATTACAAGAAATGGGAACAAAGAACAAATAGCAACATTCACCACAGCTGGTTTAGAGCTTCCCTAGTGACACCATATATAAAGGACAGTGCAGGATGTCTACCAGAGACTAACAGCTAATTGATACACAAAAAAATAAACAGTAGTATGAAATTCAAAGGTCTTAGTCAGCATCAGATCAGCACAAGGAAAGGTGAAAAAACAAACCAAGTAGCAGCACGTAATTTTAAAATGAGGGAAACAGAAAGGACTTGCTGAAATATTTATCAAAACTTAAAATGCTATCGCAGTGTATATGCATAAAAAAGAGTTTGAAATTAACTCTTAGAAAGCATTACAGGAGTTACAACACTCAAGGCTAGTCTGTGCTGATCAGAGCCTACTTTAAACACAATCATCCAAAATAATGCAGATGTATGAAACTAAAAGATTCTGCCTGCATACTTCCCCATGTGCACTACGTACTCCCTGACATCTTCAGAGACCTATAGGGCATACAAAAAAAAATCAAGTAAGATTAACAAATGCAGCTTCATTTCTACTGAAAAGTGAAGAACTTCACGGCTCACTGGCCACAGGAAAAGTAACTGACAAGCTCTGAGGATTAGAAATGGAATATTTATTTTATCTTGTCCTTTCATACAGTGTTTCAACCTGGGCTTCAGCAGAACACTGACTTGGAGTCACTCTATAACTCTACAAAGACAGCACTGTAACTCAGGAACCTAAAGCTCCTGTTTGCAAAGAATGTAGTAAGTGAAGTAATAAATAAGTAAACTTTGCATGAACATATGCAATAAAGGCAAATGGGAGATTGTTAAGGCAGTACCAAGCAGCAGTGTATGACATGTAATACCTATAAATCCCCAAAAGCTGCCACAGTCCTCACATCAGAAGACTCTCCTCTAGTGAAATTTGAAGGCTCTGAATGAAAAGTAACAGTCATGCTGAGCCTAAGGCAAAAAACACATCCTACACTAAGAGCTACAGAGTTCAAGTGCTCAGTTTTCAACATTTAAAATATTTCAATTATTAGAGAGAAAATTAGTATTTTTCTTCTTATCACTTAAGTCACTGTAAGGATCCTAAAGAGAACATGTTTACGCCAAGATTAAAATATTATACACTTCTGAGTGCAGACTGTCCTCTTGCTTTTTCTGCTTAAAAAATATAGATTCGTCTAGCACTTCTAATGATAATATTTTGTGTAACATAGCAGTTTTGTGGTTTTCATATTAACACAACAAAAAAACTCCAAACTCTCTATTGTCTAACAAAAGTAGCTATGTATTCAAACAGAAACTGAATAGAATTTTTCAGCCTAAGAGTTACTTCTTAATTATCTCTGTATCTACAAGGCAGAAAGAAAAGACTTGATTATCAACTGGATTTTTTCTTCCTTCTATACATATCTCATGTAGAGCACTTTTAGATCAATATTCGACCACACCAGTGATCAACTTCTGATATAAAGGAGCATCTTATTAGTTTTTTACAAAATACCTGAAAGAAAGCAGCAGCAATGAAGTAAAAACACAGACCTATCTAGATTTTTCTAAAAATCAAAAAATCCACCAGAACATGCAAAGACTTGTTTGAGACAAAGGAAGATGAGTTACATAAAGAGAATAAACAGCTACCTTTCCCCTCATAACAAATTGAAAAGCAAAATGTATCTGTGGCATTTTCTAGACAGGTCTCTTAAGCTGTGCCCATAATGAAGAAATAAGGCACTGAAAATAAAGTCCTACTGAACACCCACTACAGCAACACTTTGCCATTTCAACTTCCATTCAGAACAGATACTAGCAGTTTACTATATCATACCAATTCAACAGACAGAGACAACCATTACTAGCACTTTGCCTCTGCAGATGCAACATCATCAGGACTTTGTACTTTTTATTTTTGTTTCATATGTAGTGCTGATCTACACAAAACTTAACAATGATTCATTGCTTCCCATTATCACAAGAGGAGAGCCCAGTGACCCTTCCTCAGGACTTAACTGCGAAACTATCTCTCAAAGCCAGCCTCCTTAGTGAGGAAGACAATCCACTCGTCTGTTAGCTGATGTGAGGAAGACCAGGATTTACCTAAAGGCTTTACCATCCTCTAAGGAACCAATCTTTTAGCTACACTATTTACCCTAAGGTGTTCATGAAAAAGAAACAGCTTCCCCCTCTCCCAGCGTCATTGCACCTCTCTTGACAAGACAAACCACTGGAACATGAATGCAGTCTTCAAAGAGGAGTGCACACAACCAGAAGGTGTTCAAGACAACCCATGAGGGTATGTGAAGAACATACTGGAACTTCTATTTAGATTTTATTTTTATCTAAAAAAACCAAACCAAGTCAAAAAAGCCCACCCAAAACCAAAGCCACAATAAAGTAACAATCCAGGAAATAAAAAAGAAACCACCCCACCCTCCCCTCCAAAAACCCCCACAAATTCAGCTTTACAAACATTTAATGTATGGTTTGACACTAGTAAGCTCACTCAGTCCACATGTTTGAGGGGCCTGTGTCACACATGGCAGGTGTGGGGTCCCGGGCGAAGTCTGTGTTCCACAACTCAGAGTGGTGAGAGTAGCGCAATCATTCCTTTTCTGTGCAGTGAGAAGGACTACAGACTGCCTCTGCCTGATTAGGTGGATTTATGGATAGTACTACTTAGCTTTAATGAAACGAACCTTTACAAAATGGAGAACTGGTTTAAAAAGAGCCCTGTAAAGAAACAGTGGAAGGTAACACTAACACTGTATTGGAAGTGAGAAAGAAAATGGCAGACCTGGCACTTCTCCTCTTCCTGTACAAGCTCTTCATCAGCCACACTACAAGGTAAAAAAGTGACAATCTAATGGCATCTGACACGAAAGAGAAAGAGCTGGATTAAAAAAGTCTGAATTATCAAGACTATCTGAAATAGGTATTTCCATCCACCATTGTTAAACCATTGTTAAGACTTCCTCTCACTCTAGATGTGTACTGGCCAGCCTTGAGACACTGGCCAATGGTAGCACGAAGCCACCACAATCAGCGAGACATATGAAAAATAACCATCCAGAGCATAAAGACAAACCTTCATTTTTCCCAGGAGGGTTTCAAGTCATGTGATATTCAATAGTGCACTTTATAAAATTTCATTTAATGATAAACGTGTAGCAGCCTCAATTTTAAGGTTATTTTACCTAGTATAAAAAGAAAAAAAATGCCACATGCCATCAGAGAATTTACTTTTTGCTACTGTAAAAATGGCTAAAACAATGCATGGAAAACTACAGTGACAAACTGAAGTGCATTTCTTTGTCAGTAAATGTTGTTGAAAGACACATAGAAAACAGTGGTGAAGATCTGAAGAAACAACTATTAGAAGAAATCATCCACTGTAGGAAGTTTGCTCTATAGCTGGATGAAAGTACAGATGCTTCTATCACATCCCAACTTCTGGTATTTGCTACTTTCTCTTTCAATAATGAAATACACAAAAAACTACTCTTCATGAGCCACTGAAGGAGAGAAGCTATGTTATGAACAGTAAACTATTTAATTAAAAAAAAAAAAACTTTTATGGAAAACATGTGAAAATGTAACCAGAAATGATGCGGTTACTGGAATAAAAACTATAATCTAGTAGGGATGATAGATATTGCAGCACAAATGAAATTCATCTCCTGCATCAACAAGAGGCAATTTATTGCAGCAAAGAATCTGGAGTCAGAGGAGAACAAGATGTCAATGATGTTCTTACTTTTATGAAAACAAGACTACTAAACAGTAAAGTACTTAAAATACTTTGTAATGAGATAGAGTGACCATTTATACCGTGAGAGGTTTAACTGCTTAGAAGCACTGTTGACCGTGAATATTAGTTTTTGGTGGGCTCTCAGGGTGTTGTTAGTTTTAAAAAGAAGTGTTTAAAATATAGTGACTGCTTCTGTGGAACCCATTTGTTACCAGCAGAATGCTACACAGCGGACATTTTTGAAAAAAATAAACTTTTTGTACTCCTTCCAGATGAAGATGACATTTCAACAACGAAAAAGCAACTGCTTTTCAAAAGAAACTCATGCTATAGAGATAGCATTTTGAAAATAGATGTTTGGAAAGATTTCCATCATTATGTCATCTTATTACCAAAACCAAAGCATGTCACCTATAAAAGCTGTTGAATTTGTACAGACAGAAATTTCTAATCTGTTTGAAAATCTTCCGAAAATTTTCAATGAGTTTTGAACCCATCTTAAGTTTTGCAATGCCTTCAAATTAAATATGCAAGAACTGATTAACAGGGTAGATATTTTTTAGACAGAATTTAAGAAAAGCCTTACATAATTATTTGATACGATTGAAAAAAAAAAAGTACTATGATTTAGTAAGTGCAGTCAACAATGCACTTCTTCCACCTGAAGCCATTTTATCTTTGCTAGCTATCTGCTTCAGCTGTGTCAGTCATTACAACAAGGTACAAAAACTTAATGGAGAACCATACCTTCAAACCAATGTACCACAAAATGTTAAATCAAGATTTTAATAGAAAAGAATATTCTTCATAATTTTTTCAGTGGCTGCTAAAAGGTTTTTTTTACCAATTAAACCTCAACATTTTCAAATAATATTTAATCATTATCACATACTTCTAAGTCTTCTATTTCTTGTGTATGTTTTATAATGTATGTACTAGTGCAGGTATTACTGCATGTATATAACTTAAAAATGAACTATACATATATTAAAGATGTGTCCTTAAATATTGATAGGAGTGTACAAACAAGAACTTTGGAAACCACTGCACTATGTGATAAAAAAACGAAGGAGAGAAGCTTTCCTTTCTCCTTAACCCAGACATATTAAGCAAGCCTTGGCTATTAAAAGTGAACACAGATCTGTGATTCCTTTTGCAGAATTAACTCCGACCCTCTTCTACATGAGCAGTAATTCAAATTAAATCCTAGTATGCTAGATGCTAAGCCTAAGAGTAAAGAATTATTTAAGAAAAGGTACACACATTTACACATGTACATTCAAGAGCATTTACATCTGGCATTTCTTCACAGTACAGGGAGAATGCAGAAACAAAATACGCAGAACTACAGAATTTCTCCTTAACTACTCCTACCTTTGCTCTGAGTTACAGAAATTTTCACACAATTCAAACGCCGCTTGAAACAGTATGAGCTACCACACCTTGAAAACACAAGTCAGTCCTCACCAGGGTGTTCATTTTTTTTTTTGCTGCCCTCTTCAATTTCCCCTATGGTGTCAGTATCATCAATAGGGAAAGCCCATAAAGCATTTTAAAACAGTCTCTGTTTTCATAAACGTTTACAAGTGCCTATGAAGAGGGGGAAAAACAAGCTGGAGTGAATGGACAGTATTTTTTGAGACTGCTGTCCTGAAACTGAAGTATAAATCACTGGAAATCAATACAGAATTAGAAAAAAAACTAAACGTATTTCAAATGAAAAAGGGGTCTTTGGTATTTTTCAGTTTTAGTACATGCATCTACATCGCATTGTGACACACTGTAAGTCTGTTTCCAAGTCTTTAAACTACTACATGGTGTACTACCTTCTCCCTTTTTCCATGAAGTATGGCACTACGGATGTGACTAAGAAAAGGAGCAACAGCACGCAGAACTCCCAACACACTGGGAGTTGGGACATCTGGATGTCTACCAGCATCATCGCAAATGTAGAGAGCCTGTTCACCAGAGTTCTTAAAATGCAACCGTTTGAGTTTTTGAAGTTTGCAGGAAAAGACAGACACAATCCAGAAGTTTCATCACATTTATAGTAACTCAGTTGAAATTTTCTTATCTGCTGAAGCGGACACCCTAGCAGCCAACTATACCAAGGCAAAAATAATCATAATAGCCTTGAGAGAGGTCTAAAAGCTTTTTCAGAGCTTGAAGACAAGTAATCTCTTATTTTAACAACTTCTTTCAACAGAATTCCAGAAATGATTTATCTTCCTTGAAAAGGAAAGAAGATGTAAAATAAGAAAATATGTATATTTTCTGTAAATAGCAATGGAAGTTATCATTGCAAACCAAATGATAAGTGAGGGCTTTTCACACTGTAATAAAATTTGATTTTTAAAATCACTGCTGCATTAAAGACAAAAAACCTCTCTCTGATAGCAAGGAAGCTTACTTGCATTAAAGAAACAGAACCTAAGCTCTGAAATATAGATGTTAAAACATAAATTCAGGGAGATAAGAGCTGTGAGGTCATTCTAACACCCTTGCTTGCTTTCTTGTGCTCTTTCACCCATGGAATTCCTAATTTTACACCTGTGTTTTTTGAGACACAGTATGTAAGCAAGTTATTTTCTAGCCAAAAAGCTTTAAGTGTCAGCTGATGTAGTCTAACTAGGGTCCAAGTAATGCCCATTAGTGCAAAGCAGCATCACTGACCTCCAGAAAATTAATCACCTGAATTGGCATTACTAATTACTAAGATTCTTGGTATCATATCTCTAGGGGTAGGATACAAGAACATTCCATGCTTCCTCAATGGTGGACTGGAGTATTGTCACAATTAGCTGTCTCCTGCTGTCTAATGCTGTTACATAAATACCGTTTCAGGAATAGTGCTTCCAGTCCCCTCTCTTCAGAATCCCCCTTGCAGAAAAGGAGATGCACAGTGTGTTATTTCTTGACAATTCCTCTTCTTGTACAGGCCAGGGTCTTTCCTTAAGATGCTCCTACTGGAAACAGTTCAGCAAAACACAAAAGTAGATATCTTACCATGCTGCTGGAGGCATTTAGGGCAGAGTAAGAGAGACAGTTTGAGCACAACTTAACCAGCCTTTTTTTGTCTGTGCTCTGTGCAACTGTATCCATCTCTTTCTTCCAAAAAAAGACTGATTAAAACTGGAAAGTAAAAAAAAACCTCCACTATTTTCAGCCAGTTAGCATAAATGAGGACGTTTCTCTGTGTGTCCCCCACTCTTTCCTAACTTAGTCAAGAAGGTCTCTCTGCAGGATACTCCAGAGCTGGAATCTGCTTTTCTTCATTCAACTCCTCTGGAGAAAAGCCACACTTATCTAATATAATCAGCTAAATAGCCAACATACAAGACTTCTTTCTCAGTTAACTGAGAATGTTTGCCATAAACCTGTGTTTGCCAAATTCACCCTATTTTACTGCGTCACATCATGTCTTTGCTCTAGTCTTATAGTGCTGATGTCTTCTAACCAACTTCACTAGGTGGTCCAACTTGCTTTGTTTTTCCTTACCTCCTTCCAAGATTAATGGATTCGAAGAAGCAAAATGCCTACAGAAACTATAGACACCACTAAGACTAGAACAGGAAGTGTAGATGAAAACAACAGGGCCACAAAACAGAGATGGTGTTAATATAATAGATGCAGTAAAACAATGTTTACCAAGATTAACCACTATATACCATTTATTTTCTCTTGCACACTTAACTCCATTACTCAAAAGGAAATTACTGCTTTTCTGAGTTGTCCTTCTGTGCATCACATAAGCCTTCTTCCCTCCTCCAGCTCCAAGCAAATTACATATATTACTTATTTTTTAAAAAAAGTAATATGAAAACAGCATTATATGTTTAAAGGTGCTGAGTAAAAAACCTTATATTGCATTCACTTTATTTAACAGAAAAGGAAAAAATGAACACTCAAAAAGGCAAAACAAAAAACCACCAAAATAAACAAAAACAGTAATACAAAAGACTGTACTAAACACTGGACCATCATAAGGCTAAGGAAAATAGAAACAAACACGATGGATAAAGCACTAGTGATGATTTCAGTACTGCTCGAGTGAGACTATTTCTCTACCTTGCAAACAAACCACAGCAATGATTACAAAGTCAGCTGTCACTAATAACTTTCAGTAGCAAGCAAGTATACAGTGAAAATGAGTAGCAGTTCCCAGGATGGAATTTCTAAAGAAAAAATTACAATTCCATGCATATTGACAAACTGAGGTGTAAATTCTAGAAAGCGCACCTTTCAGGGCATATACTTAGGAAACCTCTTACCTCTAGCCCTTGATTTGTACAGCAGCACATGTCAAATCTGATTTGATATGGAAGTTTGACACACTGAAGCAATTTTTCTGTTCTTTTTTATAAATACTGTCTCTGGATAGTCCCTACATACTCACAACAAATGCATGCCTGAATGCAGTATTTATTTGCAGTCTCATTTGAAAGAAAGCACCATAGCACAATGAACGTACGAGAAGAGGTAACAGGTTAAAGCAAACATGAATTTCTGTGGGTTTTTTTTTTTCCAAACTACCCCCCCTAAAAATTAAAAAGGGGAATGTTTTGGGGAGATGACAAGCTTAAAGCAAGTTTCCTGACACAGAGCCATTAGTTCTCAAGTTTAGCTTCGCTAGCTTATCCCTTAAAACAAGGTGTCCCTGAAAGGATTAGAGAATGAGGAACTAGGCACTAGAAATACAAATCCTAAAATGGAAAGCTAAACAAGTCACATTGCAAAAGAACTGGCTGAGCATTCAGACTCCTGTGTAAGGTCTAGGATAATAATGGATCCAAGAGTGGGTAGTTTATCATCACAGATTTTAAGTGTATTCATTAGGTGTAAGTTACCTTAATAATGTTCTTTCTCAAGAACAGCAGGAGAGTACCAAGTTACGCAAAATTAAGTTCAACATACTAAAAAAGAGATTACTTTCTGCACAGCCTTTGAAAAGTATCTGAGATGACAGTGGACTGTCCGGTTTTTGTTTGGTTGTTGGTTTGTCTTAAAACAAGTTGAAGGCAGGCAAGCATTGGAATATGAAATGCCAAGTCACAGACTAAGTAACAAATTCCTAAAATTTCAAGTTCACAAGCAAGTTTCTTTAGTTAAATACCATGTAAGTGAAGGGTTTCTTAGTTTTACTTTTTGCAAGAAATCTTCACTATTTAATTTGACTTAGATGCATAAGGATGACTTCTGTTATTTATCACTGTCAATAAAAACCTGAGGGCATAAAGAGAATTATGTTCGATCAACAAAATGTTGCTGATTACCTACCAACTTTCATGATGCTATGAACCACACTGAAGTCTTTGAGAGACACAAATCACTCATCTTAAGAGTAACCTTAAATATGCAGCTAGACTGAGTGTAGCAACACTATGATGTAATTCCCAGATGCTCCTTGCAAACCACCAACAAAAAAGTATTAAACAGAAATTAACTGGAAGAAAAAAAAAGCCACTTGATGGACCACATCTGAATAGGTCTGGTGTACAGATAGCCTGTATCACAGAACTTCACTCTGTTTTGAGGAAAGCAAAAAGCTTGCATCAGCTAAAATCATGAAACTCTCAGAATGGTAGAATTGCATCTGTATGTGGAATAGGTATTTGCCATCCAGTTAGGTTAGACTAAAACCAGGACCTGGATAAACTCAGCAGGAAGCCCAAAGCCAAACTTAAAACCATGTGAATGATCACATCTGAATCATGAGTTCGTAATTTCTTTTCTTAGCTGGGAAGGTTTCTAGACAAAAAGCTCCAACAAACAAATAAACAAAGAACTCCACACCAAAGACCACACCTGAGTTTTAATAAATGTTCTATCTGAACTCTTCCAAAGTAAAAAGATGCTTTTAACTTGGATAGGGACATCTTGGCATGCTTCAGTATGCTCAATTCTGTAAGAGATCATTCCTGATAAGAGAATAATTTTCTAATTAAAGAGAAAAATACTGCTAACAGAAGTGAAGAGCTTGCTTTAGTCACTGCTGTTTGCATAAGTTCTACCAACAGTTTTCTTAACCATTCAGGTTCTTTCGTTGATCTGAGAATTCCTGTGCAGTAAGTACCCATTTACATACATATCATTTTATGCACATGCTCTCTCTTGGTGTATACACATACTTTTATTATCTATTAAACTACCACCAAAAATAATCCAGTGCATACTTGGTCAATCCTCGTTTTAGCTCCCACTTAAGTTTCAAGAAAGTAAGTTGTGGCTTTCAATATATCTTTTTTCCTTCCTATGGAAGGTATGAATTTATATAGTGAATTAAAGCCTGCTGACAAAGTCTTTGGTCTTCACTTAATTACCTTTTGTGGTCCACAGACTATTCAATCCACAAAGTGAATTAAACCCAATGAAATTACTATTTTCTACTACCATCAACTTTTAAGCATGTAAACACTTGTAGAAGTCTTTAAGGTGTAAGCAGCTGCCCTCTGCTTACTGCAGAAACAGAAGAACTACACCCCAGCCAGCTACCATCCAGTTCCACTGCACTGAGCACACATCCTTTTACCTACAGAAAGGAAGGTTTGGTAAAGTACTCTATACGTTGTTCTGCAGGAACACAGGAAGAGCAATGAGATGGGAAATCAGATTGTTATTCCATTAGCACCGTTTCACTGCTGTAGTCCCTGTTCTACCTGGCACTTATCTTGCAGTTCAGGTATAACTGCCCTTCCTTGTTGATGAAGCTTTCTTATTACTATGTAACTTGAAGGTATTTACTCATATCGAAGGTTGTAACTGAACTCTTTTCAAGAACACTGTACAAAGATGCTTTGCTTAAGAGTCAGCTTCTCAGAGTACTGCTGTGAAGTCTGTGTGTCTACACTCACTTGCTCTCGAGATGAACAGTACCTAAGATATTTTACCTTGAGCTACTTAAAATTACTAGAGTAATTTCTTCAAGTAAACAAGAAGCTGGAGAATAGACTCTGCTGTGATTACTGGACAGAAATCAGAACTCCAAGCAACAAGACTAGGTAAGTGTTTATGCTAGTCTACAATTTCCATCAAGCTTCATCTAGAGCTTCAGAGGTTGCTGAAATAGGCAAGGAAAGTCCAAATACCGTGGCCATGCACTTTTCCACTTATAGCAAGAACTTCAAGACCAACACCTGCAGCAAGGGAAAGTTTTCCAGTTATCTAGCAGACATGAATACAGGCAAGCCAGGAAAGGTGTGCAGCAGAATGGCAAACCAGTCATTCCACACAACTTCAGAAAGAAAATCATCTTCACAGCCAAGACACAGTGAGTTAAGTAGAGCTACCATTCTTTAGCAGAAAGTTGATCCATGCATAGTCAAAGGTTTATGATCAATCCCTTCTCCAGCCCTCATACTGCTGAGAATACTGCAGGCTTTCCACAACTTAGGCAAGTCATAACATTTCAGTAAAACAATATGATGCTGTGCCCTCTGCCTGTGTATTTTTGCAAACTCAGCCCTGATCCACTGTTTAATTTTCTGAAGTGATGATGGTGGCTCCCCTACATCAGGCTATATTTATTATCAATATTGTTACTCCAGAAGGACAGCCACAAGAGTTTACACCAGACTTGAAAGGCCAGTGAATGGCTTTACTGCACTTTTAAAGTGCTAAATTTGTAAAGTGACACAAATTTTCGAAGACTTCTAGTAGTTATCACTGCAGATTATCACTGTTTTTAGCTTCGTCTCTTCTTTTATTCTACTAATTCATGAATTTGATCTTCTTTGCGCTTTACTGCCATCAGCACTTCTCAATGGTTTTCTTCCCTTTTTCCAATTCCCTCCCCTAGTATCTGCATCGAATGGGACCACTAGAAGCTTAGTGAACATATTCTGTTACTGATCTCTACTTCCATTCTGTAAAATTCACATTTTCAGATTTGAAGGCTAATTACAGCAACACTTCTCAAGTTACAGTTAGCTAGCTGTCTGCAGCTTGCTAAGGCAACTCCCCTCGGAGTGAAAACCATCTTGCGTACCGGAAACCTACAAACTAAAGAAAAAAAAGGACTAAAAATCAAGGGCAAGTCATATAAGGATATTCTGTATTATTTTAATAATGGAACTAGGTTAGATAGAACAGGGTTCCATCATGTAAAGTTTTCACATTTCACTTACAAGAATGGTTTCCTGATAATGCATGTCAAACATGAAAGCAAGCTTTCCAAGACTTGCCTATGAATTAAGCTATGGGGTTAACAAGGGATATAAGCCTAGGAAAAAATAGTTTTTTGCATTTTAAATCTTCTTGAAGTTTTAAAATGTGCTCAGCAAGACATTTAAGATGAAGGACAAAGTTTCGCTCCACAGGCAACTATCAAGGTTTGAGTTACGCATCCTTCTGATACTTACTTTTCCTTAAGCTGCTGGGAACTTTATGACATTTCACTGGTTTAGTCTTTTCAACTGCTACAGCTTTTAAATAGCTTTGACACACTGGTATTTATGGGCAGTCACAGTTCAATACAATGTAGTTTTTCTACAGATCTTTAGCAAGGTGGCTTGTTTCAAGTAGTAAGAAAGTTCACACACAAAATCATCAGACTTGTCCCAGGTAAGTTCACACTTGTTGGAATTTTTTGTTGTTTGGTTTCTTTTTAAGTAACAAGGAATATTTTGCCCCTCACTAGAAGAACTTCAAACTTGTTAACCAAAACAATACCAACTTTGTTGGAAGCAGAAATTTTCAAAAGTTATTATGTATTAGAATGTACAAATTATTCACTAGGTTGAAAGTTTACTATCTTTCTAGAACAATCCTGTGTATAGTAGGAAACTGACATAAAAATACACAAAAATTATTAAAGTATCTTCAGTTTTACTGTTCACAGATTTCCTTGTAATTTGCACCTGAGTCACCTAAAACTCTTCCCCTTCTTCCTAGTCCATCATACACTGTGCTAGTTGCAAGCTTCATGACCAGCACATGATCACAGCCTAAACCCCACCTCTTATTTGCATTTAAAAGTTGACTTTTAAATGTTTAGCATTCATCATATTTCTAGTTTTAAAAATTTAAACTTTGTAGTACAGGAGGGACTTTTCGAACTTGAAACTGTTCTAGTAAGAGAACTTAATTCCACTGCTACAAATTGGCTGTCACCCTGCATGGATGTAAAGATGTTCTAATCAGGTTGTTCCAAACATGTGAACACTCAGCACATATTGTAAGACTGTAATTTAAAGTCTGATTTTATTTTTTTTTTAATTAAAAACACAGTTTCAAAGAGTACTTTTACTTCAGATAACCAATACAAAGTTAGGACCTGCAGTTATACTATTCTGACAGCTCTAAACACTAATAGAATCATGAAGTACTCCTTATCAAAAATTGAAGTAAAAAACCACTGCCCCAACTACAGACAGTCTAGTTAAGGTTTTATACAACAAATATTATGCATGTGTGCCTTGCACTTTACAGGCAGCAGCTTTATTTTAACATTTTAATATAAGGTTTCCACTTCACACACATTATTTCCTAAGAAGAGCAATACTATTCTGTTGGATGCTGACGTGGCTTTAATACTTCTTAAGCTTTATTATGTAATACGTACACAAGATCATTCCCATTCTTAGCTGAAGCCATGTGAATGTAACAAGCAGATGAAGCACCTGTAAGAAAGCATATCCAGGCCTCCTAGCTATGATCCACTTGCTTACCATGAAGCTTTAGCACTAAGTTCAAATATAAACTAGTTTTAGTAAACAAAATATAGGAGCATACTATCTAGGTAAGAATAACTGAAATGAGTGCTTACCTTGACTCTCCACTACTGTTTCTTACGCTTTCTTCATCACTGTGCCCATTCATTGTAAATAGTAAGAAGTTTAAAGGATAAATAAAAGTCCACTCAGGTTACAAGGTGGATATCAGGAATCCACTTCTTGGTACTCTGTATGTCTTCCAGACTCTGTATGTGTTTACTTTAGTGTTCTCAGTGGGTATTCAAGATTTCTCCAAAAATACCTAAGATAGTAAAAGAAAACATCAACACAATTTTAAAGTATGTTTGCAATTAAAGGGATCCTAAAAATAAGCTCTTTTTTTTCCCCACTAATAATGAAAATGGGCATGTTTGACATCACGTCTGTAATTCAAAACGAGCTTTTTGTGTGCTACCTGTTCATTGCTGATTCATTTTATCACCATTTTCTTGTCTGAGAAAAA
The DNA here is from genome assembly GCA_038380795.1 of Pyrocephalus nanus. Taxonomy (NCBI): domain Eukaryota; kingdom Metazoa; phylum Chordata; class Aves; order Passeriformes; family Tyrannidae; genus Pyrocephalus; species Pyrocephalus nanus. The sequence goes on along the minus strand of CM076263.1, from coordinate 48,311,642 downwards.
AAAATTGTTTTTCCTTCTGTGAAAACAAATGAAAACCAGGTCTTTTATTAGCTACACTTAAAAAAAATGGAAGAGCTAAATAAAAATACACAAAATGCATAGAAGACCTGTCTAGCTTTTTGTCTGACTGCATCTGGGTCCCAACATACACTTCTTCATGCAATTATGCTTCTTTATGAAACTTTTCATGGATGGTGCTATGAAGATGGTGATTTCTGCCAAACCACTAGCTGCAAAATAGGAAATGTTATGGAAATTACATTTTCTTTAGCTCTTGCAGGGTGATAAGAACAGTTTACAGCATATTTGTACTATACCTCATGGCTTAACTTTTGCCATAGTATTGACTTCAAAACAAAGCAAATATAAATTTTAAAGAAAAAAATGTCTACTTGCACATGTAGGTAAAAACCCATAAATATTAATGGTTTGCTAAGATCTGCTTAGTAAAATGTTTTTCAAACACAAAACTCAGTGGATGCATTTCCAGGTACAGACATAATGCTTACAAACAGCTGTGGGTAGGAGCAGGAAAATAAAGACTGTCCCGTTTAACGCAGGAGTCCCCATTAATCACACTAGCAAGATCCCACAAATGGAATGATCATTATTCCACATACATGCGTATCTTAAGTCAAATCGCTGCAGTCAGTACCCGGTGCACCCAGGGAAAGTTTGGGCTCACGGTAAATGGGCCGCAAGTATAAACTCACTGATAATCAGATAAAGAGCTGCGCCCTCGGAATCAGCGGTGTGAAGGCGATTAGGGTCTACCTGCCCCGGGGTGTTCCCCTCGAACACGCCACAGTCCTAGCCTCGGCGGCAGAGGAGGAACCCTCGCTGCGGGGCAGGCGCTGCCCGGCGCTCAGGCACCACCTCACCCGGCCCGGCCGCTCCGGCCTGCGAACAATGGCGATGAGCGCGAGCAGAGCGATAGGAGAGCGCTCCGGGCCCGGCGGGGCCGCACAGCGTGCTCGGGGATCCCGCGGAGGCGACGGCGGCGCCCCGGCCGCTCTCGCGCGGGCAGCGCCGCACCCGCAGCGCCCCGGGAAACACCGCGGGCGGCGACAAAACTTTCTCCCCGCTGCCCGCTCCTCGCTGATCCGATCCCCGGCCGCTCGTCCGCAGGGAGCCCGGACAGGGCTGCCCGCCTGTCCCGCTCTCGGCGCGGCCTGCGCCGCCGCCGCTATCTGGCAGCGCCTCCAAGGCCGCCGCCCTCCACGATCGCCTCCCCCGGCGCCCCCCACGGCCGGAGCGGAGCCGCGGCCGCTCTCCGGCCGCCCGGGCGGCTCCGCACTGGCTCCCCCCGCAGGAGCCCGCGGGAGCGGCTCGACCCTACTGCCCGCCTCGGCCCCCGCGGATCCCTCCCTCCCTCCGCGGAGATGAGCGAGCGGGCCCAAGGACCCGGCCCGGCACCGGGCATCCACCCCCCCCTACTGCCGGCAGCGCGCCTCGGGCCGCATCTCCTCCGCACCGCCCGCTCCCCTGCCCGCTCCCATCCCCGGCAGCTACACGGCTCCCGGCCGGCAGAGGAGCCATGGCGGCCTCTGCCTACCTGCGGTGCTCGGGGCCCGGCCGGCCCAACCCTCCCCGGGGCGCCCCCGGCCCGAGGCCGCTCTGCGCCCGCGGGGAGCTCGTACGCAGCCCCGTGTCGCGGAGGGCTCTCGCGGCCACGGCAGGGCCTGGGCGGCCGCCGCTCCTCTCGCTGGCTCCGCGCTGCCTGCGCCGCGGGCTCGCTAGCTCTGCCGCTCGAACAATGGGGCCCGGGCCGCGCTGGGAGGGGCGCAGGGAGAACCGGGGTGGGCGCCGCTCTGCTCCGCCGCCGCCTCCTCCTAAGTGCTGCCGACCGCCGCCATCACGCCGCCGCTCCGCGAAGCCTCCCCCTCCCGCGGTCGGATGGAAACCCCGGGCGTGATGTCAGCCCTGCGCCCTGGGACCGACCGGCAGCGGGAGGAGGAGCCTGGGCCGGGGGTGGCGGGCAGCGCTGCCGGGCCCCGCTCAGCGCGGCGGCGGGGCCGGCGGAGGGCGGGGGGGCTGGCGAGGCTCAGCGGCAGCTCTCGCCCGTCAGCCCCAGCCCCGTCCCTCCCTCCCTGCTTCCTAGCCTGGCGCAGGGAAGGGCTCCCGTGGCGGTGTGCGGGCGCAGGGCGCGGCCCGAGGGGCGCCATGGCCCGAGCGCAGGCCGGCGCGGTTCCGCGCTGCGCGGCGCGGGGGGTTGTCTGAGGTTTGTCGGTGTGAAATCACAGCCTGGCGACAAACAGGGCCGCGTTTCTCAGTCCAACGACGCTTTTAAAAGTGGTACCGGCGCATATTCACGAATGCTTGGACTGTGCCCTGAATAGGGCTGGCCTTGCTCCTTGAATCCAAGGAGCTACGCCCGGATCTACGCCCATGCCTTGCAAAGTGACAAGCTTTGGTTTGATGAGACTCACGGTAGTTATGAGAAAAAAAAATACCGAAACCAAACCAAAACACAAAGTCATTTAAGTTGCATGCCAAAGAACTCCCAGAGAGGCAAAGGAAAGTAGCAGCTGAATGAGGGCGTGCTGTAAACAACAGCACCGCCTTGGAAAGATGAAGCAGCTTACCTGCCCTCTGCCAGGCGCAGGCACACCCGGTCATAAGGCTCTGTGGCTGCAAGAGGATTATGGGGACATTACTGCCTGACGTCTGGCACTAGACCTTTGCACACCCTGCAAGGGTGCAAGGGGTCAGATCACCAGGAAAAAACAGTTTTCTCATCAACGAAGGGAAGCTTGAAAGAAGCCAGTCACCGTGTGGGTACATGAGAGGAAAGTGGTCACAAGAGCTGTCAAATCAGTTCAAGCTTGAAGAGTTGTGTTGGCCAGGACCCAACATCAGAGCCACAGTCTGTCAGCTGGAGACCTCTTGGGCCTATAGCTTACCTCATGGCTGCTCTTCCAGGGTGAGCAGTGCTCAGTGAAGTGTGGACAGCTGATGTACCCAACACCCTTCAGCTGAGTTGCTGGAGTTTCCTGGAGCCTACCAAGGAGCCTTCAGCCCACCTGGCATCGTGTGATGTTGGCTGTCATACACTGAGGCACTGCAGAGGCCAGATGAGGCACACACACGAGCCCAGCTCTCAAGCACTGTGTAGGAAATGACCGCAAAATCTCAGTGGGGGATGTCAGAGAAAAATAGTTACCCCTAGAGTTAAAAAAATACATTAGGAATTTGTCAGACAAGAAAACTGCTTCAAAATTTACAAGAAGGGTATAATTATGCTGTTTCTTACTGAAGGATTAAAGTTTGCCCAAATCAGCTTGAACGAGAATATTTTGTGATAGATGAGCTCTGCAAGAACAACAGGCTGAAGTTTAAAATCATGAGTCTCAAAATGAAAGTAATTGTTTTAAATTAAAGTCATTAATAACAAAATAATTTGCCTAACCCCTTTCCATGGGCAGGCAGGTGTTCATCCATTCCCAGGAGAACAGGGCCCCTTCACATGTAATGCTGATATGGGAAAACAAGTACCATCACTCCAAATGTCTCCCCAGCCTCCTCCCTCCAGCTTTATGTACTGAGCATGATGCTGTGTGGTCTGGAATATCCCTGTAGTCAGCTGGGATCACCTGTCCAGGCTGTGTCTTCTTTCAACTCCTTGTGCACCTCCAGTCTGCTCACTAGTGGTGTGGGGTGAGGAGCAGAAAAAGCCCTGACTCTTTGTAAGCCGTGCTCAGCTGTAACTAAAACATGCTTGTGTTATCACGACTGCAGCACAAACCCAAAACACAGCCCCATTCCAGCTTCTGTGAAGAAGATTAATTTTATCCCAGCCCAAACCAGCACATCTACATGTTTAGTTATGTTTTACTCAGTGGCCTTCTTGGCTTCTTCAGTCTCCTTCAGCTGGATTCCTTTGGTAGAGTTTCTCTGCCTTGGAAATCCCTTTTGAAGGTGTGATTTCAGAGTGGGTTAAATAACTGGAGTTAGAACTGCTGCGATTTCATCCTTGTATGCCATATGAGCCAAAAACTAGCCCCACTCAAAACCCATTGCTTTCTGGTCCTTTAACTTTCCAAACTGGGTCACCGTGCAGCTGTACATGCAGGCAGTAGTTACTTACAATGGTTAAAAATTGTCACAACAGTATCTGGAGATTTTTCTCTAAATCTATGTGAGAGAAGGACTTTTCTATCACATCAGAACTTCTTCATATTGCATTTTCAACCAATTCCTTTTTTCACAGATGGCATAGTAAGGTATGGATGACATTCCTATCTTAGCAGCATTTTATACCTTATTACATAAGTAATACTGACTTCTGTTACACACAGCCTTCAGTCTGCATCAAGAGAGAAATGTAACACAACATTTTAAGGACAGAGGGACAAAGCTTTTTGTTATTACAGAAAGCTACCACCCATAGGAATAAGCTGTCTTCTTCTGAAACTGTTATTAGAAGTTTCTGTACCTCAGCGGGATGCGGACGAGACTATTTATTGTGTCCAAAGTGTCATTGATTTATCCCACCTCTAACTTCACAGCTGTTCATGCGTTGGATTTTTGCTTGTAGACAAAACATAATCAATACACTGTCCAAGATAGGTGCACTGTTTTGCAATTAGCATAATCCATTTCAATGTCTCTGTTTCCAGGCTACTTACCCTAATGTATCTTTTCGATTGTGGTAGTCGCTCATGTTTATCGTAGCATTTTATATTTTTAAACAAACACAGTATGTTTAAGAAAAGTCTTTGTGTTAAGAAAAGTTCTGTTCTTAACATTTAGAAGTTCTTCTGGACAAATTAGCTTTTTTGCTTATAAAGTAGGGAAGCCTTACGTACTGGATCTATCAGTCTTTAGCAAGGCAAGATGGATATGAGAAATATCCTGAAGTTTTAACTACGCACTAAGTTGTAAACTGTTTTTTTTGCTTTTTCTTCTTTCTGAACAACTCCCTCACCATATATATGTGTGTATATATATATATATTTTTTTTTTTTTTTTTTACCATGCTCAGAATCCCTTCCTCACTTGAGCCTCACCAGCCAGCAAGCTGAACAATGTTAAAGGTTATGGAGATTTAGAAGAAAACAAAGGTGACAAAAATTACTTATTTTATCGAATTAGCTAAAAGAAAAATAAACTGATTCAGTTCTAGGAGGAAGAAGCTAGTCTAAACTTTATGTCAGTTTAGCCTGTGGGCCATTTTCAGACTACTCTTGTTAGAAATGAGTTTAGGTTAAATCTGCTACTTGCTTAGGTCTTGTTTACACATACAGCTGATCAGGAGTAGTTATTTCAAAAGAATTTTGTGTAAGGTAAAAAGTCTTGTTAAATTTTAATTTCATTAATCTGTCAATACTTAAAATGCAGGTAGATTTGTTAAATACAGTGCATAGAAACTGAAATTATAGAAGAAAAAAATTAACTGGTGACTAGTTTAAATAAATTAGCTAAGTTTGACCAAGTAAGTATGGGGGTTTTTCATAATTTAATTATAAATGTCTTAAATTATTTGTGCGATTCCTTTAAAAATATGTCACTACATCATCTTCAATTAATTGATTTTCAGGTTAAAAAAACCAGCTTCAACTGGTACAAGTGTATGCATAAAATTTGTTTGAGCAGATTGCTGCCGTGTCTGAACAGAGTATCTGTACGTGATTAGAACATTTGAACAGGAACATTGGATCAGTGCTGCATTCGCTGAATATTTTGCTGAGAAGATCAGAGTAATAGTTTAAACAGTGGCATTTAAATGGTTATAGTGAGACTTTAAAGTTAGCATCTATCAGGACAGCTAAGAAACTTTCACTCTTTTCTTTAAACTATTGTTTTGTAAGGTCTGTCTAAATTACCATTGATTACTATTGATTTTTTGGAGGCATTGATTCTCCAAAAAGCAGCTGCTGGGTGTAGACTTTGCCTGCTTTATATGCACAGTATCTATTAATGTTTTCTTCTCCATATTGAGCTAACAAAAGTGTAAACTGAGTTTCAAGTAAACTTTTTTTCTTGCTGCTTAGATGATAACCCTTGGTATTTTTAATGTAAAGACAAACCTGTGACTATTTTTTTACAGTAAACTGCTTTAGACTATGTTCTGGAGTAGGAGACAGAAATTATTTACTGGAGACTTAATAATGGTAAGCACTTAAATGTTTGTGTATAAAACTTCTGATTATAGTATTTAGAGTTACAGTAATGATTCTTCAAGTCACGAGTAGTCTTTTTATAAAGAATTGTCGTATGCTAGTTTTGAATGTGTCTGTTTTCTTGTTATCATACTATTTTTATAGCCTTTTTATTTCAAGTCAGAATGGTCAAAGTAATTCTTTCAGAGAATTTCAAAAATAAATATGAGACTTTTCTATTGAGAAGAAATGCTTGTTATGCAGTCAATTCTAGATTTTTCTTATGCTTAGCTGTGGCTTGGATTCTGATAATGAAAGAGGTAGACTGTTTTTCCTTAGTTGCCTTTGTTATCTTCGTTGTTTGATGATATCCCCAGCCCTTAGTTTTGGTGTGTCTAGAAGAGAAAGACATTTTCTGATATGAATGGAATGTGGGTAGTCTTGGTTTGTTATAGCATATTGGATGGCTTTGGTTTGTTATGAATATATTTATTTTTGGCCTATGCTTTCAGTTCTCCCCACTTCTGTTTTCAACAGCCTCAGGTTGTTTTGCTCATGGATGTGCAATTACAGCTGTTGCTGTAATTAATAAAAGTTGCAGCCTTAGTCCACGTCCATATGAGTAACTTGATTGGCTTAGGTCTTTGGGTGGTTTGCTTTTGTTACTGTTTTGTTGTGGTTGTTTGTTTTGGGGTGTGGTTGTTTGGGTTTGTTGTTTTTTTGGGGGGGAGCAGGGAAAATATGTAATGAGTGAACATGCTTAGTACATGGAAAAGGCCAGAACAGACCAGAGACAGGTTTCTTGCTACTTTTATTTGGGATCTAGTAAAGCCTTGTTTGTTGATGATGGTAGAAATTGTTAGCTGTTCTAACAATGACCTCTACGAAGCCATTGCTGAGCAATACCACCATCTTCAACCTATGTTTCCACTTACCACCATTTTTTGTTTAGAACAGGTTGTGTTTTCTTGCAATGTTTATTTAGTGTTTCAGTTAGCTGGAAATGTATATGTGTTCAGCTGCAGTGTCCAAGACTGCATACATCGTATTTTGATTCTTGCCAATCACTTTGAAAATCTTATTTCAAAAGAGCACTTCAGTTTTAAAACTATTTGGGCTTTAAATTAAAAACAGAACTGCCTATTTTTTAGTAAAGAAAATATGATGACATGAGTAGAGCCAGTCATAAGCCCACTGGGTAGTAGATAAGGGGTTTTTGTTTGTTTACAGAACGAGACTAGTTACCTTTGTTGCAGGTTCATGCCATGCTGTATCTGACGATTTACAAGTACCTGAAAGAAAAAAGACAAGTAAGTGTTACAGGAACAGCTAGCTAAGATCTCTATTTGTGCAGACTTGTGTTCTATATAACACCATCTCAATCTTTGTTTCTTAATCTTTCTCACTCCTCAAGTTCCTTTTCATATCTACTAACTGTGCTACCTGCGTCAGGGTAAGAGAGAGGAAAGGCAGGGGGAGGCTGACTTGGCTTTGTTGAGTACCAGGGCATTCATTTAGACCTTAGTTCATAACCACGCATTTGTTACTTTCAAAGTCCCAACACTTTTGATAGATTGGGTTGAACTTGCAAGCTGATTTCAAAAGTTACTGCGGAAGAAGATAACGAATAAAAAAGTAAATAGAGTCAATGCAACCAACAGGCATATTTTTCATTAGGAAGCTCTAGTAGAAGAGTGTCAGTAATGTGTGGGAAAGAAAGTAGCCGGTCTTCTAAAGACACTCTCTAATGTCTCCTTTCAAAATACTTCTAAAAATCTATGTTTAAAGTTACTTAAAACATCCCTTCAACAATCAAAATATGTCAGCTCCTACATGTAGACTTAAGACATCAGAATTCTGGTTTAGAGAGCTGTTATACCATTTCTAGGGCAGATTGCCCTTTTTCAGGATTAGCAACAATATTATCGTACAAGTCTTGTTCAACCGGCACCCTTCTTACTTCCCTTGTTTTCTTGCGGTGTATCAGGTACTTCTAGTGGTATCATTCCTCATCAGTCTTCCAAAATTTAGCTGTTTGGCAGCTGGCCTGGTTTGTATGGTATTGGCCAGATCCATGAGGAGGTGGAATGCAACAGCAAAATGCATTGTACTGGGCAGCTGTCATGAAATATGCACCTTTGCTTAATGAACATCTTCCATGAGGTGTTTTCTGTGCTGCAGGCCCTGCCCTGTCACCATGTATTACTTAGAACCTATTTTTCATTTGATAAGCACTGTCACCTGGCCTTATCCATAAAATGCCCATGTCACTGCAGCCTTAGATTTTGTAATTCACTGGAAGTTAAGAAGCATAAAATGAACTTAACTATATGCTACTGTGTATAACACTATATTTACACCTGGAATTGTTATTTGCACAGCTATTTCAGTCACAAGCTTCTCCTATTAATATTCCAACTTGACATAGCTTACTACAAGCATTTACAATGCAGATGTTTGGAGCTTCCTCTCTGTTACAGGAATGCCAGTCTTAGGTGTCAGTTTTAGTAAACTAATATATTTTACTCTAACATCATAATTATATGTGGTCAAAACCGAAAACCTTGTGCCTCTTGTGTACTTGAGTAATGCAATTCTCTCACTAGAGCAAATAAAATCATGTACTGTGCTATACTTGGTCCAAGTGTACGACTGCTATTTTCTTCTTAGGTATAGTAGTATAAATGGTAGGTTATACTAATGACTGGTCTTTCAGTATTTCAGTACTTTTAGGTGTAAATAAGTTTATAAAAAGTAACTGAGTGTTTTCAGTGTTTGAGCTAGTATAGACTAGGTCTAAGAACTGTTAAGAGTGTGCAGAAGTCAGCTCAAAGCTAAGGTTTTTTCCTTAACCCTATTACTGATGGGAAAAACAGACCAAAGAAATTGAAGGAATCATATGTGAAGTGTTTATTCCAGTTAATAAATGGAGGATAAACAGAAGTTCTGTCTGAAAGAGGAACCATCCTTCTGTACCTAACCACATAACATACAAACCATAGAGAAATCTGCTGAGAAGGCCTGCACTATATTGTTGTGTAAAACAGTGAGAATCGGCTGTTTGATGTGGAGAGTGGTGGAAAGCAATGATTTTGAAGTTGAGAAGAGTTGCAAAAATGTGAAATATATTAATTCCTTTCAAGCATTTATCCTATCACTAAGAATGGAATCCTCAAAATTCTCCTGCAAGGCACAATAAATGAGAATTAAAATGATATAATAGCAGCAGGAGAAAAAAAGGCTACAAAACATTAATTGCAGGATCTTTAAAGCAAGACACTGAAGACAGAACATGTGTCTGTCTTTTTTTCAGGACACTAGTTAGGTAATCCAATTACTACTAATGTAAATAAAAGAATGGCAATGGGACCTTCTCAAATTTTTGAGGCCATGTCTGAGACAGTTCATAAATGTATTACAATGCAAATCCCTGTCTTAAGGTCTTACCAACAAAATGGTATAAAAGTTCTGTTTGAAATTATTGATATTAATTTTCCTACCAAAAGATTAGAAGTCAGTGACTGTAGAGCTGAGAACTCATTATAGTAGGAAGAAACACTTAGAGACAGGAATCTGTTAACTGAGGTAAAAGAGAGCTAAGTCAACCCTAAAACTCAAAGAAATATAGGAGAGATACTTCTGCTGTCAAACTATAATTTAAGACTTCATTAAGACTTACAAGGCAAGGAAATAGGAAGAGATGGTTTACATCATATGCTAGAAAATATTGAGCTCTATGTGTGGGTAGGAGCAGAAAAGATAAAGTTCTATGAGTTCATGGTAAGTGTGAAATGTAGAGGCAATTTGACTCACAGAGGTTCATAAGCTTCCTTAGAAGGTGACATGAGTAAGGAGGAATTGTAATGTGAATTTTAAAATTTTCTCCTTTGTTTGTTTGTTTCTGCTACAGTCTGTGATTTTAAGTGAACAAGTTATTTTTGTCCTTATAACTTGTCTGTTAATGAAATTGGATCCTTTTATCTGACTCTTCTGTTTCTTTATAGTGAAAAATTCCACTGCATGTGGTGCATTGGCCTTGTCTGCCTTCTGGATACCCACAGAGCTGCTTTCTCACTCCTTAAGATCTACAGGATGGGGAGAAATAATGGATCAAGATAAGGACAGAGAGAACACTTACTAAGTAAGTAATACGTAGTACCATCACAAGAGGAACAGACTGGCCTTGGGAAAAATTAGTTAAAATAGAGTTGGATGGGGAGAAACAAAGACAAAATATTGATACTGCCTTCTCTTCACCCTCCTTTTTCTCAGGCTCAACTTCACTCCTTCAGTCCTGACTCCTCTACCTCCTCTTCCTGAGTGGCACAGGGGTATGGAAAATGAGAGCTGGGATCAATCTGTAACAGCTCCTCTCTTCCACTTTTTTGTTCTCACACTCTTCCTGTACTCTCAAGGTGGTGCCTTGCCTTGGGATACAGTCCTTTGCAAATAGCTCTAACGTAGGTTGTCCCTGGGCCACAGTTCCTTCAAGATAAACCTGCTCCAGCATGGGCTTCAAGGGAATCACTGCTTCAGTGCCTAGGGTACCTCATACCCTCCTCCACTGACCTTTGTGTCTGCAGAGCTGTTTCACATTTTTCTCACTTCTCTCTCTCAACTGTTGTGCATCATTTTTTACCATTTCTTTAATAAATTGTCCAAGAGGTGCCACCACTTTGGCAGCAGGGCTCAATGTGTCCGTTGGAGCTGTCTGGAACCACCCAGGGCAGCCCTGGCTGCTCCTCACAAAGGTTGTCCTTGCAGTCCAACCCCAACAACCAAAATGTTGCCTTGTAGACCCAACGCAATAAGATACCAGGTCACTGTCACAGTAACAAGGGCTCCAGTATCTCCAAAAAGTTTTTATACCCTCACTGAGCTGCTCAGTTTCCTTGAGAGCTGGTACCCCATAATACTGAGTATAAGAATTTTTTTCTGGTGGCTGAGCGTAGCTGGATTTCTGAGACTTAGAGGGAGTGTGTAGTATTTGTGCTGAGACTGGATGGTCATTCTCAGAACCACTTGGGAGGCACAACTCAGGACTCATCTTTGTCCCATGGAGGGCCATGAATTATGCATGCACCAAGTTATGCAAAACAGATTTAGCAATTTTCCTTTTGATGGCTCTGACAAAGTAATTTGCTGAGATGCTTCTCCATTTCCTGAGGAAGTCCTAGTAAATTGCTAGCTGTGTGGCAAGACTCAGAGGGATCTGATGACTGGAAATAAGAGCACTGTATTGCATTGCAGGAAGTTGTGTTTTTACATCCTTATATATATGTGCAAAATACAAAAAGCCTTGTAGCAGCAGAAAGCAGGAGGTGTGGAGCTGACAGAGAGCACAAGCTGTGCCTTGCCTGCCTTTCTGTCACAGGAAGCTGGGAACAGCTGGCCCCTCCACAGCTAACAGAATTTCTTGTCCTTCTTCAAGGCATACAAGATCTGGAGGGCCTGACAAAAGTGTTCAACCTGTTTCAAACCTGAAAAAAAAAGTCAGTGTTTGAAATTTAAATCAGTCTCCCTAGAGGGATACAGTAAGGAGCTGGGAAACCGTGTATTGTTTTATACATCTGTATGTCTGTAAGGCTGGATGTGTGCTTGCTTTTAGCCTGATGAAGACAGCAACATAAGTAAACTTATGAGTTGGGATAGTGGCAGATCAGATCCCAGACTTTTCAAACTCCGCATGCAGAATTACAGGACATCTTCTCTAACTTTCTGCAGTGTGGCTCTTCAGATGCAGAGTGGAAGTGAAAGCACTGGTATAACTCAGTGAGATTTAATCAAACTTAGTAAATTATTATGAAACAGGAAGATGCAATAATATTGTTTGTTAAAGGAAAGCATCACAGTGAATGTATATTTTCATATTCATGGCGGGAGTGCATTTGGCATTCCATGTTTCTAAATTGAGAACATCCAATGATATGGATACCAAACATTCCTCTGCATACTGGGCAAAGCAGCAGTGTCATGTCATTTCAATGTATGACTGTCTTTAGGAGGCCCGTAGTCATTTAAAGAAACGGACAACTTAAAATTCAGAAAGTGTCCAGTCAAGTATATATGGACAGTCTTAATCCAATCTTTTAGTTGGAAATACATATAGAAGTACAAAAATTAGAAATCCTACTGCAAAAATACATGTACATTTTTTGGAATATTCATTAAAAAGGAAGAAAATTCCAAATGCAAAAACTTTACTATTGATGTAACTGTTAAGGTTTTTTTTCATTGAAGACATGAGGAATAAAATACCAAATTAGTAAATCGTGCCAGATGTCTTTAGTTAAATAAACCTTTATTGCTCTAGTAAATCCTCCTGATCAGTCTGTGGGATCCTGAGGATTCTAACTATTATTGCAAATATAATAAAAATGTTCACATTAAATGATACGCCTCAATTCAGCTTGTCACACAAAATGCTGCTTTAATTTTTTTGTTGTTGTAGATTGAAGATACTTTCATACACCAGAGCTCCTATCACATCTTTCTATAAAGATATATAATAATTACATTAAAATAATTAAATACAGATAAATAACATACAGACATTCTGCTCTCCCCTCTCTCCTTTTCAGCGTCAAAATTTAAAGAAAAAAAGTAAATTCAATTATTGAATTTGAAATAGACTAGGTACTGAGTTTTAGCTGAAGAAAAGAAAAAGGAAATTTTAGATCAGGATAAAATGGCAATTTCTATTTTGAAAGTCCAGGAAATATAAGTCTAATAGTACTTTTAACTTTGACTTTGCAGTGAATACTATACAGGAAAATATTTTCACAACATTAAATGTCATGGTAGTGTAGAACAGGAATGAATTTATTTTGATTTCATATGGTTTACCAAGTAGTTTGATAAATCATTTAAAATATATGCTGACATTAAGGAACTACATGCATAATCAAAGGGAGAAAGCTATTTACTTATGCTGTGTATTACTACATTTTATTCCTGAGCTCCAAAAACTAGAGAAATGCAAAGACTAGTGACAAGGACAGAGGGCTCCAAAACATGAAGAGAATATATGTATATGCCTTGCTTTGGTGCACTCTGTTGCTGTGAAAAAATTCCAGAGTTGCATTTATGAGTGAGAAGATAAATAAGAAAGTGATTGTGAATTGCTTGAGATCACACAGCTGCGTGAGACAGATCTGGCAATTAAGGAAAGTTTTCCTGGATACAGGAATAGTGATGGATTATGCTTGATAAGATACCTTCAAAATCATGTGATTGAGGATGTCTCATATGGATTTTTAAATAGTGTCTATTTCAAAACTGCTTGGGTTTTTTGTTGTGGTTTTTTGTTTGTTTGTTTTTGGTTTTGGTTGTTTTTTAAAGAAGTATATCACAGTCATGAGATAAGTCAAACCTGAAGAAAGTTGCTTAGGGCTCACAATTCTAAAACACAAATTCTTCTGTTGAAAAATGAAGATACCGGTTTGTACAAAGCAAACCAAGGAATTTATTACGGCCCAGCTAGGAATACTGGAAGGATTCACTCAGGAGTGCGAGACAGGCTGTAGGTCAAGCAAGAGTGAACACTTTATTAAGATGGCTCCCCTTTATGTAGGGGAAGCAGTGAATTTGCTAGAACAGTGGGTGTGGATATAACAAATATGGAAAGGGAGGAGGGAGTTTGCCCAAACTAAGAAAATATGGGAGGAGTTACAACTTTACGTGAATAAAGAGGGATGGGTTACAACCATATAGGGAACCAACCAATGGGCAACCAGGGATAAAAAGGAGTAAACAATTTCAGGGAATTTTTACAAAAATTATGGGGTGTATTAAATAAAGTCTGTTTTAACAGTAATTCAGAATTCTATCAGTAAAGTCCACTGTCTCTAAAGGTATTCTGTGTCTCCAAAAGTGTTCTGTGGCTAAAACAGCATCTTAATCTTCAACTGACTTTTTCAGGGCTTCAGTCCATCTTCTATATTACTCTTCTTCCTTTTGCCCATCTTCACAGAATCGAACAAGCTTATCCTAAACGGTTATGTATAAAGAAATAACTATATCTTAAACTCATTGCTCTACTAGGTAGGAAATATTTGCTGCTGCAGTGCTGTGGTTTGAGGGATTTTGGTTTTTGTTTGTAATTTTAAAATTTTTCTGAAAATCAGCACTTCAAAAAAAGGCTTAGGGTCCCCTGTACAACTCGTAAATGAGAGTGACAGTATATCTCTCTCTACCTTTGGTAGAGAAGCCTGGATTATAATACAGACATGTTGCTTCCTTTAATACACATTAATTATTTCACATCTTGAAAGGATCTAGGATTCTGAAGTAATGGTATCATGCAGAAAAATGCATTGTGGAATTCTGCTTACAAATGATTATATTAATTCTGGTTCTCCTGTATATTTACAAAGCATATCCTCGCCAAAAATGATACAGAATAAGGTGTAGTTTCTTCCTTTTGTAAGAATGTAACTTGGGAATCAGCTGCCTGAGGACAAAAAAAGTTAAGGAAGGAAGAAGTAAGAGTTATCAGAAAAGGTAGTAAATCCATTGTTTGGGTCCTCAATTGACATTTAAAATATCAGTTTTTATTCTTTGTTCTCTGATTCAGAAGTGGGATTTGCACGTGTTGTCTTTGTGTGGGAACCTAGACAATAAATTTAGAAGTAGTTATCAATCATTCTGCTAGAAGGTAAGATATGTCACTGAATTTTTTTTCCATTATAAAGTTAAAAACAGTGATAGTGAAAGGTCTTATTTATGGTGAAACAAAACATCCAATACTGGTAGCTTGTGGGAAAAAAAATCTTAGAGCAATGGTATTCCCTAAAATCTCTAAAATAAACCAAATTTCAGACGAAAGTTTACCTTAAAATTATTCTTTGCTGCTATCACTGAAGGCCTTATAAAATTGCTGCTGGACTTAACCATACTGAATTTGTTGGTCAACATTTTTTTCTTTAGTAGATTAAAAAATGGGAAAAATTTTTTTTCTGTATAATCTTTCAAGGAGATGTGAAAAGGCTGCATACTACTTTGACCTAAAAAGTAAATACATCTTCTGTCTCGATCCCCACATTCCCATCCCCTGGTATGGAAACTCTTCAAGATAATCCACGGACAGAATTAAAGAGGTGCTTCTTGCTTAGGTGCTTCTTGCTTTTTGGACAAAGAAGAAGTTATGGATTGAGATAAGGATAGTTTAGTAATGAACAAGAAAGGGAAAAAGCAGTAAGTAATGCTAAGGCAGTGACTTCCCATCTCCAGCCAGCACATCAATGCCTAGCTTGTGTCAGAGTATTGGCTACTTTGGAAAAACTGGACATCGAGTTTTAACTGCTGAGCATGTCATTACATGGCATATGGAGTTTGCAGCTGGTCAGTTTGGCTCATCTGTTCTGGTTGCATCTCCTCCTAGGCTCTTGCCTGGCCTTCTCAGAGAGAGAGAGACAGAGACAGAGAGGCCTTGTCTGTGCAAGCCCTGTTCAGCAACCAAAAGACCGGTGTGTTATCAACACTGCCTTGGTCACAAATGCACAGTACAGCACCATAAGGGGTGCTTTGAAAAAATTTAGCTCTATCCCAGCCTGAGACAGTGCAAGTTACAGTGCAAGTGATGTTTTCAGACTCTGTTACTATGGTGCAACTTATTATTAGACAGTCTTCACTGCTTAGTTGCTACTTCCTCTTTTCTGTACGTAGAGAGCTTTATTAGATCTCAAAAGTGCTTTCAAGCACAGTTCTGTTATGCAAAGTAGGTTACCGTTTCTGCAGGGTTCACTGAGAGAGGTTCCTTAAAAAGCAATCCCAGCTGCACTGTGTTTGTACTGAGACGTGGGCCTTGCAGAAGTGAGTGGTGGAGGAGACAAGGCTTCTGCTATTGTGCCTTGGAGAGGTATTCTGAACAAGCAAACTGTCATCAAGAGAAACCACTAGAAAGTGCTCTTTAGCATCGTTAATGCAATGGAAAGGCTGGAATGAGTGTCGCCAGCCGTTAAGTTCAGGGAGCTGAAGCTGCACTGGTAGTTAATATGCAGACACTGAATGTGGATTAACAATCTGACACTGTTCAGGTATGAAAATTGATGGGATTCTAGATACTAAAGCCAATGTTATGTATTTATCATTTGGTTTTGTTTGTGCTAAAATTAGGCTTGGGTGATGTTTTAAAGTACTTTAAACAAATGTTGCCTGCCCCTAATTCCAGTCATCTGTAGGGAATTTTCATTTTTACATCTACATTTACATTTACATTTTTACATACATTTTTACATAATTTCTTGAAACCAGCCTAAATTCAAAGCACAAATGAAGTGCATTGTAGATATCAAAGTCTGCTTTCAGTTTCTGAAGAACTCTTAACATATTTTAAATTACCTTAGTTATGGCTTTTGCTGTCCTTCTGCAACAAGAGCAAATCTATAAGTGTTACTTTTCCTGATAAAGAGTAATTCCTTTCCTACTATCTTGCGTGTTTTTCCCTTCAAGGACAGTGTGATTGGATGAAAGGTAAAACTTGTTTAAGTAAATAAAAAATTGAAATTGACTAACAAAAAAACGAAAAAACCCACTCTAGTAAGGAACATCTAAAAAATATTTTGATGGGGGCATTAACATTTTCTCCAGAAGACATCATGATAATTTCATTAGAACTCAAGAAAGACATGTTGCTTTCAAGACTAACTTCTTTTCTTTTTTCTTTTCTTTTTTCTTTTCTTTTCTTTCTTTTCTTTTCTTTTCTTTTCTTTTCTTTTCTTTTCTTTTCTTTTCTTTTCTTTTCTTTTCTTTTCTTTTCTTTTCTTTTCTTTTCTTTTCTTTTCTTTTCTTTTCTTTTCTTTTCTTTTCTTTTCTTCTTTTCTCTTCTTTTCTTCTCTTCTCTTCTCTTCTCTTCTCTTCTCTTCTCTTCTCTTCTCTTCTCTTCTCTTCTCTTCTCTTCTCTTCTCTTCTCTTCTCTTCTCTTCTCTTCTCTTCTCTTCTCTTCTCTTCTCTTCTCTTCTCTTCTCTTCTCTTCTCTTCTCTTCTCTTTCTTTTTTTAATGTTGTAGATTCATAGAATCTAGAATGGTTTGGGTTAGAGGGGGCCTTAATGATCATCTAGTTCAAACAACAACAGCATTTTGCTCCTTATGTTCCTTTCATATAGAAAATAACCTAAAGAAACAGCAGTGCATGGTGGTGTATGAATTATGGTTGATGTGAGCGGTTGTTAGTTCTAGATAAATTATCCTAAACAGCCCAAACCAATTATACAACCAAAGAGAAGAGCAATCTAGGTAACAAATGAAAACGAAACTGTCTTGTATCAGATTTTTTAGAGAGAGATAGAGGATGTATAGCTAAGAAAAAGTAAATTTTTTTTCCAGTAATTCAAAAGCCTTAGTATTCAGAAGTTATTAATAGGGGGGGAAAAAAGGAAAAAGAGAAAAAAAGGAAAACCTGAAAAAAACTTCTGAACTCCTAAGTCCCCAAATCCAGTTCTTTCATTCTCTATATGAAGTGTTTTGCCAGAGAGCAATCCAATGTAGTATTACAATAACACTGGTATGATTACAGATAACATATGAAAAAACCTTTTTCACACAATGAAAATGCTGGAGAAGGTAAGTTATTCATACTAAAGGCCCATTTGAGCATTCTCCCTGCTGCACTTGAAATTAGCACTACATTCTCTAGCTGTAATCTTTTATACATGATTAAGCCAGGCTTGGCTGTGTAGTTTCCTGAATGATAGCTTAGTGAATGCTGCCTTTGGGTTACTGCAAAATGTACAGCTCATATGTCCAAGCTGCACTGACATTGCAGTATGGCTGATTCTGTTCTCAAACTCCACAGCAGCTCTGAGGCCTCCTTCAAAATCTTTCTGTGAGAAGGACTGCCAAAGTTGAATGATGAAAGTCTTACTCTGGCTATTTGTTGTAATGTCCTTCATAACTTCCATATAATCACCATTCCTGCTTTGCCTTACAAAATTGAGTCTCAAATATACCTGTCCAATAACAAGTATTAGCAATGCATTCTAAAGTTGTCATGTATTCTGAATTGTTCTGTCACTGCAAACAGATGCTGAGACAACCCTGTTCTGAGCATGAATTAGTATGAGACGATTAAATGTAAAATAATTTCTTTACTAGTGCTAAGATACAAAAGCATAACGTGTTGCTATATCCAAGACTTTTAAGTATAGCTGCCAAAATTCCTGTGAACTTGTACCATCAGGAGTAAGCCAATATCTTTTTAATAATAAAACTAATATACCTGCAGTAGCACATTTCTCTTTACCACAATAACTGCTAACATAGGACTAGACTGAAAACTTGGAAATATTGATACTTAAAACTACCAGCAGGAGTAAGCCAATATCTTTTTAATAATAAAACTAATATACCTGCAGTAGCACATTTCTCTTTACCACAATAACTGCTAACATAGGACTAGACTGAAAACTTGGAAATATTGATACTTAAAACTACGTATTTAGGGATTTTGGCTCCCTCTAGTGAAAAAAGGCATCAAGGTAACTGTGGTACATTGTCTCGCCCCTTCAGATATGAAAGGGAAAAATCATTCCGGGGTGTTTAACTACTGCATTGCAGCGGCTCCAGCTGCTACACAAGGCGATCAGTGTAGGACTTGGCTGACATAAAGTATCAATCAGTACTGGATGATCTTAAACTGAAAGACGCCTACATTTTCCTAAGGAGAATTTTAATTTTTTTTTCCTGTACAATCACATAGAAGGAAAAGCTGCTGTCAGATTGACAGTTGTTGGTGTGGGGTTTAGTTGTCGGGGGGGTTTTTTGTGGTTTTTTTTGGTTGTTTTTTTTTTTGTTTTTTCTTGTGTGTGGGTGTGGGTGTCGTTGTTTTTATAGTTTTTAACAGCTATTCCTTTTGCAATAAAGTACATGCGAATACTCAAAATAATAAAAAGAATCAAAAGAGGAGGGGAATTAGGTGAAGTGTGGAAAAGAAGGCAGAATTAAAAAAATAATCAGATCCACTTCTGAATAGAAGTGGACTCCAGGTACACCTATTCTAGCTGCCTTAAATCAACTCTATTTTTCTTCTTCCCCCTTTTGTTTTTTTTTTAAGAGTAGAATAGAAAAGCCAAGTGAGAGAGAAAAATCAAGGAATATAGCAAGAGAACAATAACATTGTCAATGAGACAAGATAATGACTATTGTTGCCAAATGTTCAGCTGAAGAATGGCTTGTCAGATCTCAAGCTCTGTTGATGTGGTTGAAACTATTTATTTCTCCTAGTTGACAAAGCTAAGAGTCATAATTTGTCAATTAAAATTCCTATTTCCTTTGGTTTTTAATTTTTTTTTTGAAGTCAAGGCATAAAAACTAAAACCTCATTTCCAGTTTTCTGCAAATATCAAGAGAAAATAGTCTGTCCGGGTTTTTGTTCTCTTCATTCCAACCTATTCAGAATTTATTAAAAGAACATTTTAAGCAAACATAATTTTTCACAAATAAGCTTTATTATCAAACACAATGACTAGCTATCTCCGATAAATTTTTTGTTGTATTATTCAGGAACATAAAGAGTTTAAAAAAAAAAACAAACCAGAAGAAGAGTGAGAAAAAGGACTAAATTCATTGTCTGTCTGAATATCCTTTTAAATTTCCTTTAGATGCATCTCAAATAAATCCAGTTCCTTAATCTACCATTAATTCTCCAAAGGCATATATCAATTCAAACAGATGGCTATTTGAAGGGTAGATGGGCATGGTCATTTTCTTGGCAGGTGCTCAAATTTTTCTTTAAGGGTGAAGTTATGGGAATTTATGTGTATTATGCAGGTAAATTGCTCTTTACTTTGGACTCCTTTGTAACATACATACATCAGAGTGTAATAAACTA
This sequence comes from Pyrocephalus nanus, assembly GCA_038380795.1. Classification (NCBI taxonomy): domain Eukaryota; kingdom Metazoa; phylum Chordata; class Aves; order Passeriformes; family Tyrannidae; genus Pyrocephalus; species Pyrocephalus nanus. The sequence goes on along the minus strand of CM076263.1, from coordinate 48,291,712 downwards.
CCTTGAATTTGAACGCTTAAGTGTTCAAAGGACACAATGGAGAAAGAAAGACGTAGTAAATGCTGGAATAAAAGTCCACAGAAACCTGTATCAAGGAAAAAAAATCTCTAAACTTCCTAATGTGGTAACTTACCTGTAGGCATTTGCCTTTCCAGGAAACGTACTGTTTTTATTTCTGCTCAACACAGAACTAAGAGTGCACAAAGAGAAATGTCTAGGCAGCATTCTTCTTTGGATGAGAGAGAAAAGCTTAAGCCTGGTTTTATCAGAAAACTGATCACCTGGTCTTAGGAAATTGCCTGTCCACAAGTGAAGGTGTCAGTAAGAAAGAGTTCCTGATGCCCTTTACCTGTGGCTGGAGATGCACCTTTTTGTTTGTTTGTTTGTTTTGTTTTGTTTTGTTTTGTTTTGTTTTGTTTTGTTTTAAGGAGAAAATTGGTTGTTCTATTTAGGAACTTGGGAAGGGCTTGTGTGAATGTTGCAATTTGAAGTCTCAGATGATGAGCTGCTCATGACATGCTGTCTCTTTTAAGTAAAGGTGCAGGAGCAGTCTTGGGAACTTGGTGTGTTTTCTTCAGAAACAGAATGACAGTACTAGTTTTCCTGCTGTATGAGTAGGACTGAGTTCAACAGAATGAGTAGAATTTTGTAGGAAATAAAAGGTAGCCCAACTTTTGGGCTTTTCTCAAGCTTTTTTTTCAAGCTTTGCCTGAAAGGAGTATCGATTTACATTTGCTACTTAGCAAAGCATAATAGCTGTTGATGGTAGTATACACCAGAGGAAGGTTGAACACTAAAATCAAGTTTGAGTTAGTTTTCAGTGCACTCAGTGATTATAAACATGCAACAAAAGAAGCTTGTCCTGACAAGTGAGATTTTCACAATTAATAGAAATCAGGGAAGATGAAATCATTGTGTAACATACTGAAGCTAGATTGTAAATCATTCAGTAAAATACTGCAGTGGATTTTAGACTACTTAAGCCTGATGTGATTTATGTGGAGTGGTGTAATATTTTCTAATAATATTTAAAGTTTTAATAACACAACTCGCCCAAGGTGCTTAATTTCCTGCTTAACATTACAGAAAAGACAATTAAATTTCCTCTGTTGTTTCTGAGCTTCAGTTGTGCAGCTGGATTACACTTTCTCCATAACTTAGGGACTAAAACCATGTCAAGGAAGTTAAAAGAAGTTTGTGAGAGAAACAACAAAGGCTCAGAAATAAAAAGAGGCATATGTTGTCAAGGGAGAATAACCAAAAATACAGTACTTGTGCACAGTGTAATAATTCCAGATCTGTGGAATATTGTTAGTCATTGACCATACATATACATTCTCCATTTATTCAGAAAATGACACCTAGATTCTATTGACAACTGCTTTTGAAGAAATAGGGAACCACATTGTGAACATTACTGGTGTCTATAATGGCCAAGTAATTAACTGGACAAATCTAACACTCTGAATAATTTTTTACTTGACCTGCATGGGTAATATCTTTACTGTAATTAACTAGAGTAAAAGAAAATATAGACACTCTAATAATAAATTTAAAACAACTAGAATTTCTGAAATAGTCCCTTTTGTCTCTCCTAAACAGAAACTTTTCCCTTCTTGTCTTCCTATTTTTATATAATTTATATAATTTTTAAAACCATGAGATGATGTATTTTACCTGATTTCTATATCTTTTTCTGGTGATACTGTTGTACTATAATTTAGAGGATAGAACAAATGCCCTGCAAGGGAAGACTGAAAGAGCTGGTAGAATAGCTTTTGGAGAAGAAGGATGAGGGGCAATGCAATCAAAGCTTACAAAATCATGAAAATGATAGATAAGGTGCATATAGCAAGTACTATTTTGATCAAGTCTTGGAATAAGAGGCACTCATTGAACTAGTAGAAAATAGCTAGGAAGAAAAGCATTTAAAACTTAGAAAACAAAGCACTTTTCTTTTTCCCTACAAAACTAGGAGTAGAATGTAGAAACACATAACATCAAGAAGTTCAAAAGGGATTTTTAAAAAAATCACAGACTATGGTCTGTATCGAATATGAAGTGGAAGAAGGTAGGGATATACCCTAAATAACATCTGTTTTTTACTGCTTTCAGAGACATCTGGAAAGAATGGACCCCTACCCACATTCTTAATAACTCCTCTCCTTTTCTAAGGAATCCTCTGTTCTTGCACGTGACTTCCAACACACTTTTTTTCTATCAGATTCCTCTCTATCTTCTTCAGGCTATCACTTTGCCAGTGACACTGGTCCTTTCTCATACTTATGTGCTGTTTGGCTGGGATCATCTACTCAGAAGCAACCTGTGTGACCAAGACGCGTGGAGCAGATGCCTAACCTGTTTGAAACACCTTTCTGCTACAGCAACAAACAGAATTGGCACTAGGTTGTTCTGGGATATGTGTTCGGGAAAGTGTATGAAAATGTAGATCTGCTGTCTCCTGATCTTTGTTCTTTATTTTCTATCATCTGCAGTCTATTTCTTCTACTTGTAAGCAGGACATTCCCTGCTGTCACGGGTTCAAGTGGCTGAATTTTTGGTAATAGGAGGCCACAGAGATGATTTCTAGAAGCTTTTGCTGTTCTGTGAAAAAGCCAATGATAGCCAGCTCCAGGACGGACTTCCTACTACTAGCCAGTGATATTCACTTCTGTGATAACATATTTAGGAACACAGGAAGAGAAGCCTGTGTCGCAGAAGAAATTCCAGCAGGAGAGGAGAGCAGAGGAGACCACAAGATAGCAATGTAGACTCCAATGTCAGTGTTGCAGGAGGGGAGATGAAGAGGCCTGTGAAAGCCTCCCTTTCCCCCTCCAGTGGGGGAAAGACTGGAAGCTAAGACCCTTGCCGCCTGTGGAAGACCGTGGGGGAGTGGAGACCCCCCTCTGCAACTCATGAAGGAGTCCATGCCGGAGCAGAAGAGTGCATGAGGAGGCTGTGACCCCGTGGGAGGCCTAAAATGAAATAGTCTTGCTGGAGACCTGTGGCCTATGGAGAGAGAAACTTACATGGAGCAAGTTGTCCTGGGTAGGACTTGTGGCCCTGTGGGGGATCTACGCTGATGCAGCTCATTCGTGACCCAAAGGAGAGCAGATTATGGAAGTACTGTGGCCCGAGGGATGGACCCATGCCAGAGAGGTCTATCAAAGACTGTCTCCCATGGGAAGGGACCCCACAGAAAACAGGGGAGGGACTCAAAACCATTACCCCCTGTAACTGTGGTAATGACCATGGTGAAGCAAGTTGTTGCCTTGAAGCCCGTGGAGACCGTCAGAGTGCAGAGGGAGAGAGACCTCTGTGCCTGATGGAAAAGTGACCTCTCAGGACAGTGAATTAGGAAGAGTTCTTGTCTAAGAGATGGATTTTAACAGCAGCAGAAGCAGCTGCTGGCTGTGACTTTCCTCGTTTCCTAGGGGGAGTGGAATGAAGGTGGTGTGTTTTAAGACTGTTTTATTCTTTTACTCTTTAATTCTTATTCTGTTAGTAATAAATTTAGCTTTTAGTTGAAGTTTGTTAGCAATAAATTTAAGTTCTATTCACTTTGAGTCTGTTTGCACAGGAAAATTAGTTGGTAAGAAAGTCTCCCAATTCTCTACTCAGGAATTCTCTGACTGGTTTTTTTCCTCTCTACTCCAAAAAGAGCAGAGTGGGGGAGGAGAGGGAGAAATGTTTTCAGTGTTTAAAGTCGAAACCATGACACCTGCTGCACTTTTTTTTTTTTTTTTTTTTTTTTCCTCATAACGTGAAAATAGTTTGGGGTTTTTTGGTTTTTTTTTTGGTGCTTCTTGACATTGTAGAATAACTGACAGATTTGAAGAAAAGCACAGTTAGAGCAGGGAACATGCTTGAGTAGAGCAGAATACACTTATTAAAAAAAGCTTCTTTGTGAAATTGTTACATCATTAACCTTTTAACAGCTTACAGTCAAAGAACTGCAAGGAAACAGGTCTAGACAACAGAGTAACTTCGAATTCTTCCTATATAGTATTGTATCTAAGCTCCAGGCTATTTGAAAGCAAAGGTATTCAGGTACTGTTTACATTTTGTGGACTACCTTATTAGAGCTGGATTAAAAAGGAATTTTTTTTTTCACTGAAAATGAATGGACAACATGAAATAGGCTATTTTTTAATATTAGCTATAGGAAGAAGACATGCAACATTTGGGTATCTGTATAACTTAAATCATAGACTTTTAGGAGAGATTGAACTGATTTCATGTTGCTACTTATTTTCTTCCAGTTATGCAGAAGTAAACAATTTTCTTTGACTTTAGTATCTTAGCTTCGATCATTCCATAGGCAAATATGTAGATTTTAAAATATCAACGTATCTGCACTGTCAGCATATCTAAGAGAATGTCTACATAAAACTTGCAGAGTAGACTTAATAGTATTTCTTTGATTTTATAAAATTTTTTTTGTATCCTTAGATTAATATTTTAAAGACCTTAGGTTGTATTTTGGACAAAAAAATCCCACTTAGATATTAAAATGGGATTAGTAATTATTTTTATTTTGTTCTGTAGCTTCTCAGCTAGGAGCATCAAATTTCCTTGTGAGGAAATGTCTTTCTTAGACAGTTTTATTTCAAAAAGGAAGATTGATTATGGTTTGATCAGGAGTTGCACTACTGAGGTGCATAGCAGAACAGTCAACAGCAGCTCTGTTAGAGTGAAGCATCTATTTGCTGTTTTAAAGAAATTGTCTTTTCATTTTTTCTAAGTTGAAGTTGCAGTGTTGGTTCCTCCTCCTGGAGTTGCTTAACCTATGGTACATACTACAATCACTCAGGCACTGCCTAACCATCTTGGGACTGAAATTTTGAGAAGGTCTTCTGCACATGCAGTTGATGTTACTGAATGGGACATTTTGGTTTTCCTCCTCTGACACCAGCCTTGCCTCTTCACCAAGTTCATCTAACTCGCTGAAATGGCTCTTCACTACTGAATTAATTCTCCAGCAATTTTTTTTTTTTTCAGTTAGATAGAAGTTAGGTTGTGTTACCATGAAGCTGAGGATAGAGGGAAATGAGGAAGAAGTGAAATGTTTTCCCCGTGGCTTCTTGCCTTGCTCTACTTGAAGATACTTCTAAACACTTAAAGAGAGAGTAATATGTCTGACTCTAATAGATATAGGCAGAGACTAGGTATAGGAAGGTCTAGGTCGTGATTCCTCGGAGAGGAAAACTGAAAGTGTCTTGCTGCTTCATTTGAAGTTCTCTCTGAAGTTCAATATCTAAATCTCATGATTTCCCAAGGTTTGCAATGATACCGTGAGGATAAAGTGAATTTGACTATCTGAGAGGGCTGGAAAGGAGTCTGATGATATATAGTCATCAAAAGTTTCTGAGATACAGGTTGTCAGGCTGCAGCTAATTCTTTATCAAGTTGCCCCTAGATGACAAAATAATACATTAGATGATATAAACATTTATGAACTATTATGGTTTTTTGTAAATAAACAGCAAAATGATTTTATGGTGTTGCCAGTATTTTTGCAAATGCAATTTAGAGAATCAACACTTAAAATAAAGCCTGATAATTTAACACTGAAGCAGTGGGCTACATAAAGTTTAGGGAAATGCTGGTATTATGCTACCATGTTATGTTCGATTGAATTGGTTTCTGCATGAAACATTAATAATCTGCTTTGTATCCATAGTGTGGCCAGATTTTTTCATCTTTTTCACATTTGTTAAATGTCCATTTTCATATTACATATTTAAAACACCTTGGAAAGAGAGGTTTTATCTCAAACAAAACCAGACTTTCAAATAACTTCTTCAAAGGTAAAGGAGGAGACATTGGGTTTGTCAGCAGTTTCTGATTCTTTGATTTGGTACAGTCAAGTGGGCTTCCTTGCTAATGTGAATATGAACTGCTGTTTTCTCCTTGCCCTTCAGATAGGGTTATATAGTTATGGTTTAGTTTTAGTTAGTCCTACAAGGAGCAAGGATTTGGGCCCAAAGATCTTTATGGGTCCCTTCTAACTTGAGATATTCTATGACCCTGTGATTCCATGTGTGCAGCCAGGATGTCACTGTTCTGTCAATCAATTATAAGAAAAAAGTAAAAAAAAAAAAATGCCTCTCCATAACAGCAATCAAAGCATCTAACCACAGTAAAGGAATACCACAGCTACTTTACATGCAAATCCTCACACAGTAGCATATGAGAACCTAAAACCTGGATTGTAGATCACAAAAATAGGAAAAAGGAAACTAACATGGCATATATACCACCACCTTAGTTTACAAACATCTTTTTCCCACGCTGTTGTGTGTTTGTAGATAACACACAGCAAAGCATGTCTAACAGATACACCATCATCATCCTGCTTTTTCTTGTTTTAATAATAAGTAAAATAATGAAAAGTGCTAGGCATCAAAATGACTCCTGCTTAGGAAGAGGTAGATCTCAACTTGCAAAAAAGTATATTCAGAATATGAAATGAAACAGAATGGAATTTTCAGATCAAGATAAAAAGTTACTTGCATAAATGGATAGTTCTTTATGACAATTAGAAAATACCTCAAAATTCTCTTCACTAAAGACAACAAAGAATTTGAATTTAATGGCATAATATAAATCCAGGGTATTTAGCCCAAGAGTACTAAACTTGCCAAGCATCCCAAAATACTATTTGCGTTGCCTTTTTAGGTTTCTTCTGTGTATACTTATTTCTGTAATCTTTGTTCTGGAAAATATGTCAGAACACTGTCATTTTCTATGACCTCTTAAAAAGATGACATTTCATCTTGTTCAGCAGTTGGTTGTTTTTTTTTTCTTTTTCTCTAGCCTATACCTGTCCCGCTAATGAAAAGCTGTGGAGTTTTTGTAAATGAGGTTAAAGAAGGATGAAAGAAAGCTGAGAAGTCCATATCATTATTTGTTCAGTTGCATCTAACAAACAGCAGCCATATGTATTGTGTTTCTTTTTTAGGACAGCCTTAGTACTATTCTCAGTTCTTGGCTAAAAACCTTCTTCATTATTCTTCTATATTATTCTTGAAATAAAGTAAAACTTTAAGTGCCTCAAGATCCTGTCTCACAAAAATCTTTTGTCTTTAAAGGCTGCTAGACTTGGAAAGAAAACTAGACTTAAAACAAAATTACATTTTTCTTTTCCAATTTTATTAGTCTGGCTAAAGTGGGTGAAAGTTTTCACATTTTCAAGATTGATTGTCCATTTAATGTCTGCATTTAATGTCTGCATTCCTGAATGAATTACCTACTAAATGCTGAGACATGATTTCAGTAAAGGTAAGTTGCAAAAGGATATGTTAAACCCAAATCAAAAGTTTCAAAATAGCATGCCCACGAGAGTCTCCATAGTCCTTTCCTCCTTGACCACACTCTGGAGTACAGCAGAGGAGATCCTTGGTGCAGATGATTTAGCTGAAACACTGGTAAAATCCTGTATGCATGCAATGATATGCTATGATCTCCTATTAAAGGAGAAACAGTGAATTTTGAGGTGGCAATGTCATGGATGTTCCTTTGTTACTAACATGCCTCCTCCTTATTTGTAAGTCTAGGCAAACCATCTTCTGCTCACTTCTGTTTAAAGCAGTCATGGTCTTTGTAGCTGAAGTGAATATCAGCAGCTGGTCAGGTCAGAAATGAACGTAAAATACCACTACAGGCCTGTTTCTAACCTTTCAGAGTCTGAGTGGCATTCTTTTTTTAAAGTTCTGGATCCCAAAAAATAATATAATGGACTTCTTCAGCATTACTAACATTTTTAGATCTTTTATAACAAAGTAAAGTGTGTTAATAAATTAAAGTTAGCAAAACTTAAATCTTCCAACTAGTAGGAAGAGTAAGGATTTTTCTTCATGTATGATTAGTGAAAGTAATTTCCCTTTCCTGACAAGTAAATTTGATACCTTCACCTTTAAGTAGACCATGAGATAACTTGCTTTTTATGTGTGAGGGGTTTGTTTTGTTTTCTAGGAGGTGAGGTTAGGGCTGAGAAATCAAAGGGAGCTAGCTAGATGACAAAAGCATGTTAAAACTATGTGGGACCTGTAATTGAACTCTTAGGATCCTTTGCAATTCTGAGCACCACATGTCATGAACACAGCTGTGTCCATAGAAACGAGAGTCCCCTTAACTCTACAGACAGCTGATCCTCGGGACTGTACAGCCAGTGCTTCCAGCGTGTCAGAATGCTTCCTTTGGATGGCAGCATTGGCAGGTTTTACCAGCATTGCTGGACTGAACCGGGATGGTGGAAATGCAGGCAGGCATTTGTGCTTTGTGTCGCACAGGAAAGTAAGATCTGGCATAAAGAGCTCGAATTATGTTTTAAAGCTTTGCAGCAAAATTCCCATCTATAAAGTACTAACAGAACTTGTAAAAAGACATTTATGAAAACTGGTCTGTAGAAGTGACATAAGGTGCATCTGTCATCTGAGTGGAGAAACCTGTGAGGACAGCTCTACAGTGTTGTTATTTATAGACTTTCCACAGTTGCTTGCTTTCGTGGTATTTAGAAATGAGAGCTCAGTGAAATTAGTTATTTTATCTTCAAAAGTTTTATGACAGTGAAATGCATTTCCTGCTTTCCTTTACATCCTTGTCGCCTTTCTAAGAGTGGCTGTGTGAAATGCAGAATTTGGTTGACTGGAAGTGGAATCTAGTACTTTTCACTTTAGGGATTATTGTCTGAAGAATTTGTGAATTTTCTTCTGGGATCTTTGTGTGATACAATAGAATGATGATGCCCTTCATACAAGCAAAATGAAATCTTCCTGACAGTTTGGTCAGTAGGTGGCGCTTGAGTTCGCTAATAAAGCTCAAAGCTTCAGGCAACTGCTTTCAAATCTATTCCCATTGTGCCCTGTGAGTCTAAATATAATTTTTATAACTGTAGTACCGTTGATCTGATTTTATTAAGCAAATTTAATAGGGTCACAAGAAATATAAATTTACAATTTTCAAGTGTAGCTCATATTTCTGAAGACTACTGATCTCTTTGAAAGCAGGTATTATAACCTACGCAAATTAATTTTGTAATTTTAATGTTGACCTTCTTAAAAATAAAAAATGTAAACATTTTATATCTTTGCATTTCATTTATACATTTCATCAGTAAGCAAATTTTTATACTGTTTGGTAAAGCTGATATTTGAAGTGAAGCTTTATATTGACTTGAATAGCCTGTAGGCTAGTATTAGTATGTTGACATTTACTCGTAAGCTTTAAAAACTAATAAATTTATGAATGAGATGTCTCAGGAGGCTTCCAGATGACTCAGTTTGGAAATTGCATGTTAAATCATTGAAATGGCGATTTTAAAATAATTATACTCTGTGCCTCAAAGAAATGCATTAAAATGGGTGCCTGGTTCCTACTGGCTTATAGGTTGATTACTGGTATGCAAGATGCTGTTTCAATAAGCTAATAAATAAATCCCTCTGTAGCCTTCCACAGCCTTTGTCTTGATTTGTGCCAATTTTCCATACACCTGCTTATTCTGAGTTTGAAATAACAGGTGAATCTCTATTCATCTCTGAAGATGGCATGAATGAAAAAACTAGATGGTACTCTTGCTAAATAGCTGCAATGAAACATAGTTCTGTCCCTTTCTGTACTCACCCCTTTCTTTTTTTGTAAGACCTAAAAGTGCTATACTAAAATCATTCAACCTGCTTGTAAAGAACTACATGTTAAAAGACATTAGTGTGTATCAAAGAAAAAACTGACACTAAAATGTAGGCAAAATGACTCTCAAAAGGAAGAGAGTTATTGATTAGGCAAAATGTTTAGAAATCCTGATTTTTCTAAGTATCATTTTTTTGTGGTTTTAATAATTATGATATCTTTCTTGGATCAAGATTTAAAGTTAGAGTTAACCACTTATCTGTTACAACACCTGTCCTTCACTCCACTTCTAGCTCTGTCTTCATTCATGGAGCACAACAAGTTCAAGGAAGACTCCCTGGTCTTATCTAAATGCAAACATATTTGGTTTTATAACCTATATGATCTCTTCATTGATGAGATTCACTTCTTGTTTGACTGCCTGAGCTGTGCTCTAAGCATTCTGTGCAGAAACCTCAAATTCTTCTCTGGTCAGCCAGGAGCTTTTTCCACTGAATTTTGTGTCGCTGATGTGCTTTGTTCTTAACTGTGTTGCTTGTGTTCAGTGTAGATTAGGACACCCTTTTTTTTTTTTTTGGTAGTTTTGGACAATGGCTGGGAATTTATTGTGTCTCAAACTGAAATAAATGAGACAAAAATTGATCATTTTTCATATCAAGCTTTTGGAGTTGTGCTGCTCTGCTGATAACAGAATGTTGTAATGTTGTATCTGCTTCTAGGAATGTTTCTGGATTGATGGATCATTCCGGCTGCCTTCTCTGCTGCTGATCATTGAGCCACTCTTGCAGCTAGCTCTGTCTCTCTGCCCACTCAGGACCCTGTACATCTTTGGATAACATGAGCTTTGTTATATTTGCTTTTTTTGTAATGCAGAATTAAGAAAACCTCAAAAACAAATTTGTATTTGATGCTGAAAAATTTTAGGTTTTGGTGGAATTTATGGCTTACTCCTATGTAGTTCTGCAACACACCACAATTAGCCAAAGGCAGGTCAAAAGCCTCTGGGTAAGAATAAGGGAATGAAGCAATAAAGGCAGCCTCATGGCTGGGGTGTACACAGGCTGCTCAGTGAAGTGGAGCCTATTGATGAAGCCCTTTATGCTCCAGCCGCCAGGGGCCTCATGTTGGTATGCTCTGGTTCTGCTGGGGGATTCAACCAAGAGACTCTTGGAATGCACGGAGCATGAGACCACCTTAGGAACCTGAATGTAAATAAGCCTGTGGGACCTGAGAAGATTCATCCCAGACTCCTGAAGGAATTGGCTGATGGAGTTGCCAAGACACTCCTTGTGATATGGAAAAGGCATGGCAGTCAGGTGAAGTCCCGGGTGACTGGAAAAAAAGGAAACATTGTACCCATCTCTAAAAAGGGTAGAAAGGAGGACCCTGAGAACTACTGACCTGTCAGCCTGACTCTGTGCCTGGGAAGACCATGGAAGATCCTCCTAGAAGCTCTGTAAAGGCACATGGAGAACGGGGAGGTGATTGAAGACAGCCAGCACAGCTTCACTAAGGGCAAGTCCTGCTGGACCAACTTAGTGGCCTTCTATGATGGAGAGACTACACCAATGGACAAGGGACGGGTTACAGATGTCGTTTATCTGGATTTCTGTAAAGCCTTTGACACAGTTCCCTACAACATCTTTCTCTTTAAATCAGGGTGAGATGGATTTAATGAGTGGTCTGTTAGATGGATAAGAAAGTGGCTGGATTGTCCCATCCAGAGGGTAGTGGCTCAGAGTCCCGATGGACACCAGTGACAAATGGTGTCCCTCAGGGTCCATACTGGGGTGTTATTTAATATCCTCATTAATTACATAGATGAAGGGATCAAGTGCACCCTCAGCAAATTTGTAGGTTACACCAGCTGAACAGTGCTGTTGACACACCTGAAGGACAGGATGGCATCCAGTGGGACCTGAATAAGCTCAAGAAGTGGGGCCATGGAAATCTCATGTGATTTAACAAAATCAAGTGCCAGGTGCTGCACCTGGGTCGGGGCAAACCCCAGTATCAATGCAGGGGGATGAACAGATCAAGAGCAGGCCTGCTGAGAACGATTTGGGGGTGCTGATGGGTGAAAGACAGGACATGAGCCATCAGTGTCCACTCACAGCCCAGAAAGCTGAGTGTGTCCTAGACTGCATACAAAGCAGTGTGGGCAGCAGGTGAGGGAGAGGATTCTGCCCCTCTGCTCTTCTCTGGTGTATCTGGTATCTGCTGTACAGCACCTGCAGTGCTGTATCCAGCTCTGGGTCCCAGCACAGAAAGGACATGGACCTGTTGGAGCAAGTCCAGAGGAAGGTCACCAAGATGATTGGAGGGATGTAGTACATCTATGAAGAAAGGCTTAGAGGATTGGGTTTGTTCAGTCTGGAAAACAGAAGGCTCTGGGGTGACCTAATTACAGCCTTCTAGTATCTGAAGGGAGCCTATAAGAGAGATGGAGAGAGGTTATTATTACAAGGGACTGTAGTGACAAGACAAGGGGAAATGGCTTAAAACTGAAAGACAATAAGTTTAGAATAGATATTTGAAAAAAAATCTTTACTATGAGGGTGGTGAGGCACTGGCACAGGTTGCCCAGAGAAGCTGTGGATGCCCCATCCCTGAAAGTGTTAAAGGCCAGGTGGGATGAGGCCCTGAGCAACCTCATGTAGTGGAAGGTGTCCCTGCCACCTGTCAGGGGAATTGGAATGAGATGAGCTTTAAGATTACTTCTAATGAGGGCTATTGTATGATTCTATGAATTCAAAAGCATGTACATTTCTCTGTCATTCTGTGACATACTTTACTAACTGTAATTTCCATGAGACATGGAATGGATGGAGGGAAGATAGCATCAAATGGTTTTTTTCCATTTTTTTCCCTTTCTTTTATGTATTTTATAGTTCAGAAATGAATGTTGTCTGTAACAGGCCAGGCACAAGGGAAAAAAAACCCCTGATTTAGATGAAGATTGACAGCTAAAAAAGATCTGCATGTTCAGTTGGTTACAGTCACTAAATAATGATGTGCTATTATTATCAAGGTAGGTTAAGCCCCTGTGCAACTTAAAATAATGTGCTACTGCTTGTGAAGAGAAAGTGTCAACCAGAAAAAAGCTTTAGCTCCTTCCAAGAGCAAATTTCTTTTCTATTTCTCTTCAGAAAATTGTCATTTTACCCCTTATTATCTTAAAAATACATGTTTTTTCTTGTCAATAAAGATACAGGCTTTATATGATGAATACTGAAAACTAATTGAGAATGGCATTCCAATTCTGTTCTTTTGCACGGGGTTAACACTGAGAACTTGGACAAAAATCCAGACTTAAAAATAATTATTATTAGGAAGCAGTGGAGGGAAACTGTGTGAATGATGGATTCAAGTTTTGACAGATTCGTACTGAATCAGGTATTGTTCAAGACCCACTCAGTCTGAGTGTCTTGAATCTCAATGTTATTAGCAGCTGACAAAGAGAACACAAGGTAGTATCTGAATGAATCTGTGGTCAGCTAAGATGAAGAGGTGAAAACATCATCAGAACTTTGGTCACAGTATTCAGGTGCTTCTGCTACATAAAGATTTGCCATTCCTTATCTGAGCTGGAGGCTTCTCTTTAACCATTATTTGAAGAAAACTTCAAATGCATTGATAGTCAGCATGTAATTTAATAGACTATGGAAATACTCATGAACCCTAAATGATTCCTTATACATGCATTTATAATCTAGAACCAGTCTATTTGAAGAATAACACTTAAACTGGACTTAAAGAAGCAAAGAGGGAGGAAAAGTTGCTGCTCTCCATGTGAAAAGGAGGTAGAATGGAAGCAACACAGGTTTGTGTGTCACATGTGTGTCAGCTGCCCGAGGTTACCTTGTGTGTTTCATTAATGGCACTTTTTCTGTGTCCAGAGCTATTTTCTCCTCTATGATGCATTGCACAATGATAGCTTGTGGAGGTGCGTAGAGGAGGATGTTCTGTGTGCCGTCCCTGGAGTTTGCTCTCAGTCCAATACCAATTAGATTTAATGAGCTTTCCAGAATATTGTGAAGACTGCTTTTTTCATAAAATTTATGGGGAAGAGTGAAGATATGAGTTATGAGGTAAAGATTTTTTGTTTGTTTGTTGAGTTGCTTTTTGCCTAAACTTAACTGCTGTCTTAATTTTGAATTCTTAAGTCTTCAACTTAAAGACATCTACTCTTATTAGTCTAGCTATGTGTATCTGAAGGTACTGATAATATATTTTTACTTGTTCTCTTGGCTCTGTTAAGTTCCAACTGATGATCCACTTACTGTTGCAGCAATTTCATTGCAGACCTGGATAAAATATTTGAGTTTTCAGTTGGCATATCCCAAGAGTCAGGCTTCTATTTTTAACACTAGTTTTCTGAAGGGGAGAAAATAAGTGATACATTTCTAGGGACAAATGTTGCTGTTTACCACTGAGCTACGGTTCATTGCAATGGGAACATCTTGAATATTAGCCTAGTTGGCATCGTGAGAAGTGCTTTTAGTAAAGAGTCTGGCAGTACTTGTATGTAAGATCATCTGAATTTCAAGTAGTTCTGTAAAGTCCAAGAAAATGTGTCTTTTTTTATATTTATGTAGGTGGACTTATGTAGCTGTCATAGATTTTACCTAACTGAAAGAAAATAGTTGTGCAATGTGTGCAGTGTGTTAGATTCTTTTGAATCAGTGAAATTGTTGACTTTTGAATTGTTGTTCCTTTGCCACATTTAAGGATAAAGTATTGGAGTTTTTTGTTGTTATATTTTTTGTTTTGTTTTATTGTGGTGTTTTTGTTTGTTGTTTTTGGTTTTGTTTTTTTTCTCCCCAGAGATGCTTCCAGTATTTTTATTGTAGCTTAAGTGTCTTGTTTTAAAGCAAGCTGCCTAGAGACCATGGTGATTTTTGTACCATTATGTGAGCCAGTGAGCCCAAACACAATTTTTGATGTTGTTTAGGCAGTTTGTTTTTCATCGAGGAACTGCTTCCTCTTGAAAATGGAATTAGGATTTTGTTGTCATGGTAACAGATTTACGTACTTATTTCCCACAACTTCTATTTTCTATGTTGCTGCAGTCCTGGGGCTTATCATCCACTGAGTTTTATCCACTGATATTTCTCAGAGGAGGAAGGCAGCTTCCTGCTTGATGTATATCAAGACTTTAGGTCTTTATTTCTGATATATAATGTACAGTTAAATTAGATAAACATGTTTAACAAGAGTCAACTGTTACATTATAGCCTGAGTGTTCTAATTAAAAACTAGACATATATATTAAAACACATATCTATTAAAACCATATCCTGTGATTTTCCTTTGTGGTCCCAAGTATAGTTTAGCCACAGAGTTTGGATGAAATTATAAATGTGTTACTTAAATGGAAAGTAATATGGAAAATGGGAGGAAGGAGATCATGCTGTATACAAATATTTGAAGTCTGATGTCATATTTGCAACTCATACTTGGGAAACTAAAATAGTTTGGTAATTTCCAGAAATCAGTGAAATTTTAAGTCCTGTCCTGAATCGGAGTCAAATGGAAACCAAATCAATAGGTGAGATGCAAGGAGAATAATAAAAAATATCTCAAACTGTAAGTACCAGCAATTAGAAGGCATTTCTTAGCCTAGAAGAAATCCAGACTAGGAAGGATCCATGCACTGCTTCCACAATTGCCTTGAGAGCAAGCTGTGCACTGAAGCCCCAGTGTGATAATCTAGAGCTCTAAGGCTGTGTGAATGTCTTATACAGTAAATCTGTGCCACATTTACAAAACTCTACATGATTCAGCTTGGTCAGAACTACCTTAGTGAGTAAGTTGCTACCTAAATGAATAAAAAAATTATAAAGGGACAATAGGCCTATGCTGCAGACCCCATCTCTGGAGGATGGATCTAATACTAGTTATGGAGAGGTGCCTTGTAAACATACTGTGATTGAGTTAAATAGAACCATACATTTAGCCAGTTATTTAATTTTCTAGCCAGGTAGTTTCTTTCAGATGAATATTTTATCTTACTGTATTTCTTTTTCTAATCTGAAATTAGTGCTGCCTACTGAAACACTAGATTTGTCTGATATTTAAGAAAACATATGTTTATGTAACAAAACCACACATTTCAGGCTGTCTCATAGGATTATTTTGTTTCAGAGAGATATTTCTCCTTTTTCTATCTCTCACTCTTTATAAAACAACATCTGTTATCAGACTTTTACGGACCAAAAAGCAGCATTTTCAGATTCTACACACTGAATACTTCCATATTGTAGTGAGATTTTTCTGAATTATCCATGCAAAACATGAGTAAAAAAACGCTCATATTTTTAATTATAGTAGTGTAATGACTTAACTTTGGGCTTCATCTGTTTTAGTCTTTATTTTGTTTTGTCCCACCATGTTTTAACTTTGGAATCTTGTCTATGATATTGGGCTTTCCATGTCTGATCAGATTTTGTGGTATTGTTGGAGCATGGAGGATTTGAATAAATTAGTGGAGATATGTGCCAGGGTGCTGGGAAAAGATGCCATAAAAATGCTGAAGTGATAATGAAAACATTTTCCTCTAAATTTTTCAATTTACAAGACTCTAAGATGCCTCTATCTTTGATTACTTTTTCCTTGCCTATAGATCTTCAAACAAAATTATCTCCATGCCATTTAGCATATATATGAACTCCTGTCTCTTTCTCCTGGTAAATATTTCTAATAGCAAGACATGTGTTTCATCTACAATTTTGGATGTTTTTGTTATTTTGGAGAAGCAGGACACAAGATGCAACTTTTTTTTGGCAAGCTAATTGAATGCTGCTCCCCCCTTAAATGGGTACCTGAGTGTTCTTAACATTTTGTTTACCTTTTCCCAGCCTCCCGGAGAAGAATAAAATATTGATTCAACCTCATTCACAAGGATTTTTATGCTCTTATATTTGATTCGGAGAAATAAATTATTTCTTGTTAGTGAGGGGATGTCTACATTAAATTTATACCAACTGTATGTCCACAGGCACAGTTAGAAGCTCCTTCTGCTTCAAGGCCATTCTGTCAGGAACAGAGACAGCCTTCTCCCATACTTTGCATCAACTTCAGTGATGTGGACACACTGTGTCTAGAGAGTTCACTTAGTTGCCTAAGATTCAACTGAGCCAGAAAAGGAAAACTTTCTTTTCCCTGAAGGTTATTACAATGATATTATTTGCTACATGGCCACACACTCACAATTACTGATGCTACTTGTGGGTCGGGAGAGCATAATATCCAGGCTAAACAGAAAAGATAGATATACCCTTTTTAGAGATTCAAGTTAGGAAGCAGGGAGCTGTAGTTAGCACATGTATATAAGCTAATTTTAATATTATTGAGTACTACTATCTGGGTAACTAAAGTAACCTACATTTTACCACGTGCTGGCCTTCTGAATATATGTTGAGGGAAATCTTTGTATAAGACTTTCAGAAATACCTTGGCTTGTGTTGTCTTTGGTGTACCAGTTGACCTTAAGGACAATGATCATATTGTCATGCCATTGTGCAATGGGTCATGACTAAAAGTTGGTTTTTGTAAGTGCCCAAAATACTCATTTCTAAATGGGCTTCCAAAAGTTGGACATCAAAAAGGGAGTGGGGATGTTTAGACAAAACTGCTCAAGGCAGGGCTTTTGATGACGATCTAGCCCACTAAGGGAAAATGTAAGAGTGGGTGTACTAATTCAGACCAAATTCACTCCCTCAGAATTGTTTTCCAGCAGGATCAATGGAAAACTACTCATAAGTGGATAAGTGAGAAAGCAAACATGCAGGGCTTCATCTGAGTAGTCTTCAGCCTCTGACTAATTTCTTTCTAGCTTGATTAGCTCAATTAACTATGAGCTAAGAGAGGTCAATGCATATTCAGAATTCCAAACATCAATATCACAGAATCATGCAATCACAGAATGGGTCAACTTGGAAGGGACCACAGTCTAGTCCAACCTCCTGCTCAAGCAGGGTCATCCCGGAGCACGTTGCACAGGATTTTGTCCAGACAGTTCTTGAATATCTCTACTGAGAGTGATTCTATAGTCTCTCTGGGCAGTCTGTTCCTGCGTGCAGTCACCTGCGCAGTAAAGAAGTTCTTCCTCATACTCAGGTGGCACCTCCTGTGCATCAGTTTCTGCCCATTGTCCCTTGTCCTGTTGCCTAGCACCACCGAGGAGAGCCTGGTCCATCCTCTCAACACCCTCTCCTCAGGTACTTATAGACGTTGTTGAGGTTCCCTCTCAGTTGTCTCCTTGAGGCCGACAGGCTCAGAGTTTTCAAATACTAAAAAAACCGGCCACCATCAACAAAAAAGCCCACTTTTTTTGGTGAAGTATTTCGCTAAGCAGCAAAGGCCTTTATCAAGTGACTCCTATAAACATCTTCAGAAAATCTCTAATTTTAATAATATGGCACCTTCTTTTTCTACGTAACTGTTAATATTTCTGAGTTAAGATTCAGAAATAAGAGTTGTATTGACAAATTTATTGTTTTAGTTGTTAACGACCACTTTTCACTAATCAAGACTTGGTACAATTTCTGTGAGCAGTGTTATTGAGAAGACAACCCCCTGAAAATGGTACTTCAGTGAGGCAGAGTTGGTTTTGATAAGGTTCATTATTCACCTTCTTTTCTCTTGTATATTGAGAGATCTGCTTTAGTCATCCTGTTCTGCTTGCTTGGATTATCTTAAATTAAACAGTCTTCTGGAATAGAGAGGAATTACAGTCCCCTTCCCTCTCTTCTTACTTATTTCATTTTGGAATATATCTTATAGTCTTTTTTGTATCAACATGCTTAGTGACCTGTTCAGTTAAATAGCAAAATTTTAGTGTCAGCTCATTTCTCAAAACTTTTGGAGAAAAAGAATGGTAGGAGGCAAAAGGATGCTATTTTTTCTGACAGGGAACTTGAATAGTTTATTTAAAGATGCTGAGGGAACAAAACTCTGTCTTTCAGTCTTCATTTTAGCACTGCAACTACTGACCTATTCTTTCTCTTGTGATCTCTCATATCAACCAAGTGTAATTAATAGTTTTCTGACTCAATCTGGCTCTCCAAATGTTTATAAGTATGAGGGTGTAAGGTAGTTTGTATCTTAAATTTAGGTTAGGAATTATTTCAAAGACAGAATCTTTTCATTTCCAAACATTCTTTGTGATAGAGTTGGAAAGATTAACCTCCACCTTAACGTAACAATTAGTGGCAGATCCAGTTATTTAATCTAAAATGGACAGTTTTTAATGTAAATAGTAGTTATTAAGTTCTCTATGGTTCTTCTTTTGATTGGGGACTGGAAGGAGATATTTTAAAATCTCACATTAGAAAATATTTTAGAAGTGCATTTGATTGAATTGAAAGTAAAAATCATCATGACAGGTGCAAAAGCCTTTTTAAGGCTTTTATCTTGTTTTTCGTGACAAAGAAATACAGTATCTCAGCTGAGCTTTGAATAGTTATTGAAACTGATTTTTTAAAAATACTTGGCCAGTTGCCCATTGCTGCTGTATGCCTCATTCAGGAATGTACCTATTTTTCAGATCATTATATGCACCTGTTGCAAAACCTTTCAGGCAAAACTTAATTTCCATCATCCATTATTGAACTGAAAAGCATATTTTGAGACAGAGCTGTATGTAGTTATGCTTTTTACAGTACTGTCAAGAACAAAATAATTATCTTCAACAATAATAGAGGTCTTTACATAGCTGTTTTAGAGTTCCTCGTGGACAGGGATAAGAAGCTGAATAACCCCCCTGTAATCAAGGATGAAACAGTCAGTGACCTGCTGAGCCATTTGGATCCTCACAAGTCTATGGGACTAGATGAGATCCACCCAAGGATGATGAGGGAGCTGCCAGAAGAGCTCGCTAGGCTAGTTTCCATCATTTACCAACAGTCCTGGCTCTCTGGGGAGGTTCCAGGTGATTGGAAGTTGGCGAATGTCACGCCAATCCACAGAAAGGGCCAGAAGGAAGATCCAGGAAACTCCAGGCCTGTCAGCCTGACCTCAGTGCCTGGCAAGGTTATGGAGCAGATCATCCGAAGTGCAATCACAAAGCAACTACAGGATGGACAAGAGATCAGAGCCAGCCAGAACAGGTTTAGGAAGGGCAGGTCCTGTCTGACCAACTTGATCTCCTCTTATGATGAGGTGACCCACCTGGTGGATGAGGGGAAGGCTGTGGATGTGTCTATCTGGACTTCAGCAAAGCCTTTGACACCGTCTCCTATAATATACTCCTGGAAAAGCTGGCAGCCCACGGCTTGGACAGGGGCACTCTGTGCTGGGTTAAGAACTGGCTGGAGGGCCGGGCCCAGAGAGTGCTGGTGAACGGGGCTGCATCCAGCTGGCAGCCGGTCACCAGTGGTGTCCCCCAGGGATCAGTGCTGGGCCCAGTCCTGTTTAATATCTTTACTGATGATTCAGATGAGGGGATTGAGTGTACCACTAGTAAATTTGCAGATGACACCAAGTTGGGAGGGAGTGTCAACCTGCTGGAAGGCAGGAGGGCTCTGCAGAGGGACATGGATAGGCTGGAGAGTTGGGCTGATTCCAATAGGATGAAGTTCAACCAGGCCAAGTGCCGGGTCCTGCACTTTGGCCACAACAACCCCCTGCAGCACTAGAGGCTGGGCACAGAGTGGCTGGAGAGCAGCCAGGTGGAAAGGGATCTGGGAGTTTGGATTGACAGGAAGCTGAACATGAGCCAGCAGTGTGCCCAGGGGTCCAAGAAGGCCAATGGCATCCTGGCCTGGATCAGGAACAGTGTGGCCAGCAGGAGCAGGGAAGTGATCCTTCCCCTGTACTCAGCATTGGTGAGGCCACACCTTGAGCATTCTGTTCAGTTCTGGGCCCCTCAGTTCAGGAAGGATATTGAGGGACTGGAGCAGGTCCAGAGAAGAGCAACCAGGCTCCTGAAGGGATTTGAGCACAAGTCCTATGAGGAGGGGCTGAGAGAGCTGGGGTTGTTTAGCCTGGAGAAGAGAAGGCTCAGGGGAGACCTCATCACTCTCTACAACTCCCTGAAAAGAGGTTATCGCGGGATAGGTTTGATCCCCCAAGATAGACCCTTGCGGCACATTTTGATAGGAAATAGTCACATGGATGACCCCAAAATGGCGTTTATTAAAACAAGATGTCAGTTTATATACAGGGGAGTACAGAAGGTTCGGGAATAAAGGTGGGTTTCTTGCTGGGAAACATCAAATCCCGAGGGTCAGTGGTAAGGGACATAGAGGGATTGGCTGTGGGGGATATGTTCAGCCATACAGGGGAAAGGGATGGTCAGGGAGGAAATGAAGGAGGGTCTGGGGGCACAGACAAGGGAGTTCTGCAGAAGTTCTGTGAGGCCACGCCCCATAGCTCGGTCTTCAGGCAACTCTAACAGCTGCAGCTGGTGAAAGAACTTCTAGATAGATTTCTTCCTCTGGCACTCCTTCGCAGCCTTTCTGCATCTTTCTCCATTCTCTATATGCTTCAGTTGGTCCACCTCTGACAGGAGGTTGTAGCCAGGTGGGGGTTGGTCCCTTCTCCTAGGCAGCTATCAGTAAGACAAGAGGGCAGGATCTCAAGCTCTGCCATGGGAGGTTTAGGTTGGATATTAGAAACAAATTCTTTACAGAGAGGGTAATCAGACATTGGAATGTGCTGCCCAGGGAAGTGGTGGATTCTCCATCCCTGGAGGTTTTTAAGAAGAGACTGGATGTGGCACTTAGTGCCATAGTCTAGTAACTGTGGTGGTAGTGCATCAAGGGTTGGACTTTATGATCTTAGAGGTCCTTTCCAACCTGGCTGATTCTATGATTCTATGATTTACCTTTTCATATATCAGAGGCTGCTCAGTGACAACTGCAAAGCATAGCTCACTGAAGTTTTGATTCAACATTTAACATGTTGTTAAAACGAGTTGAAACAGAGTCCAGTCTTTTTGTCTCACGGCATAATTTTCTCTTAAATGAATGTTTTGAATCCAGGATGGTAGAATAGTGTCTGGAATTTTTAATTCATAGAGACTTCTAAAATGCACTTTCTCAGCAGTACCAATACAACTTCATAACTTACATGAACTTTATCTCTTGAATAACCTTCACTTTGCTAAACTTATACTATAATGACCTTATTGTTGAATTTATTGGTTGCTTTTAGTTTGTCCATGTGATTTGCTCAGTAGTCTTTTTTCTCTTTGCACTTGACCATTAGTGCATTTTTGAAAATGTAAATTATCATCAAATCATGGAATCATAGAATTTTAAGGGTTGCAAGGGATCTTAAGATCATCTAGTTCCAAACCTCTGCCATGGGCAGGGGCAGCTTCTACTAGACCAGGTTTCTCAAGGCCTTATCCAACCTGGCCTTGAACACTGCCAAGAATGGGGCATCCACAACCTCCCTAGGCAGCCTGTTCCAGTGCCTCACCACCCTCCAAGTACAGAATTTTTTCCTAATATCCAATCCAAATTTCCCCTCTTAAAGTTTCTACCCATTACTCCTTGTCCTATCACTATAGTGACTGACAAAAAGTCTATTTCCACTTTCCCTGTAGGCCCCCTTGGGTTTTGGTATACTGGAGGGTTGCTACGAGGTCTTGACGCAACTTCCTCTTCTTCAGGCTGAACAGTCACGGCTTTCTCACTCTGAATCAACTGACTGTGTAGGGCTAAAATCAAAACAGCTTCTCACACGTAAATCTGTAATTGCTAAATCCACTGTAAACCCTCAGAAAATGTCAGAATTTCCATTTTCCACACAACAGTGATTTCCCACCCCAGTGACTTTTTACCTTTAATTTATATTAGAAACTGATAAGATGCTAGACAGAAATATGCAACTGACTATGCCTTTAGGTGAGTTGTTTTGCCTCAGAGTTTTCCACCAGAATTCTGCCTCTCTGTCACGTGGAAACAGATGAAAGACTGTGGCCAAATAGTTTAAAGCTACAGAGCAAAGCCTAATCCTATCAAATCATTTTGATGCTGAAGAATGCTATGAGACATTTGAAAATTCTGTGCAAGTAGGAGACAATATGCAGGACAAAAATATCAAGACTGGAAAAGCCAATTATTCATGCATGAGTACATCTAGAGTTTCAAAATCTTTTAAAGTGAAAATTTATTAATTGACTTCTTAAAGAAGCACAAATATGCTTCCGCTTACACTTTGCCTTTTGTTTACTTACTAAAATTTTGGCTAAAAATGCTCCATGTACATGAAATGAAAAGCAAAGTTAATCAATAGCTCAGTATCTTGCCTCTATTCTACAACAAGACAAAATGACTTAGCAGCCTTAAAATTACCATATAGAAAGGGCTAGAAGCATTCTTCAGGTGACAAACTTGCTCTTCTTGAACAAGACAGAATATAGGTCACAGTCTTTTAAAGGTTAGAGTTTTATTTTTGGGAATATTGTCCTAGAAATTAAAGGTTTTCACATTTAAACTTAGAAAGCTTTCCTAATGATGAGTTCTAGTAGCACGCTAGTCAAGTTTGAGTTTGCTCTGTGATACATATCTGTGATACATCTCAGGAAATTTCAGAGTTCTACCTGGTTGTGTTTACCCAAGATTATTTTAGTGGTTTGAAAAGATGCCTCCCTTCAATGTTGGTATGTTCAGAAGAGGAATCTGATTGACATAATGGAAGAGACAATGCTCTGCATTGCGTTCAATTGATTTTGTTTCAGGAATTTGAAATTATGTAGTGTAAATGGCTGCACAGAGATTTATTTCACAGTGGATACGAGCTCTGAGGTATTGATTCCTCTGATTGTATGGAGTTCTCAGGTGGCACAGGAACCAAAATATTTCCACTCTGTCTCTCAAAACAATAACTGTGTTCCTCACTTGCTGGGGCACCTGTGATTTTTATTGTGTAAATATTGAGTATTCAGCTCTAGTATTCAGGTCAATAGGAGACATGCTCTGATACTTACAGTGTTCAGTGCTCTAAGTCAGAAACTCTCGAGCATCTTAAACCTACAGATTCATGTTGAACTTTTTGAATTTCTTTTTTTCTTTGCTTTGGTTTATATTCATAAAAAGGAGATTTTAACTCTGAGAGAGGTACTGAAACTTCATTTGGATTACATTTGGATTTAGGAGCAACAGAAGCAACAGTTCTGTGGTTTTCCTTGAGAGTCTTTAAAGTTCTGTAGAAGTTTGGGCTGGAGCATGGCTGGAGAAGTAGCTCATAAAAGATAAACACATAAGTGGAAATTGTTAAGAGAAGCATCAGGCTGAAAATGATAACCCAAGAGAGGCAAGGCTGCCTCTGCTCTGCACCGACTGGTCCAACCAGCAGCAAGACTGAAAATCTATTGCCAGTAAGAACATGCATACAAAAAACACATCTATACAGCTGCATCGGGTTTACCTGGAAAGGTTTTGGTAGAAAGGGGCCTATTGGGGTGGTTTCTGTGAGACAATGAGATGCCAAAATCTTCTGCCATATCTGACAGAGCCAGTGCCAGCCGGCTCCAATGTAGACGTGGTGCTGGCCAAGGCTGAGCCCATCAGTGATGGTGGCACCCAGCCCCTCTGGGATAATAGATTTAAGAAGGAGCCAAAGCTGCTGTACAACAGAAGCCAGGAGAGGAGGGAGACTATGTGAGAGAAGTAGTTCTGCAGACATCAAGGTCAGTGAAGAAGGAGGGGGAGGAGGTGGTCCAGGTGCCAGAGCAGCCCATGGAGAAGACCATGGTGAGGCAGCTGTGCAGAGCAGCCCATGGAGAAGACCATGGTAAGGCAGCTGAGCCCCTGCAGCCCCTGGAGGTCCATGATGAAGCAGAGATCCACCTGCAGCCTATGCAGGATTCCTTGCTGGAGTAGGTGGATGTTTGAAGGAGGCTGTGGCCTTGGGGGAAGCCTACAGTGGAGCAGGCTCCTGACAGGACCTGTGGTCCTGTGGAGAGAGGAGCCCATGCTGGAACAGGTTTGCTGGCAAGAGCTGTGGACCCACAGGGGACCCAGTCTGGATCAATCTGCACCCCATGGCCCCAGATTTTACTCCATGGGATGGACCTACGTTGATACGATTTGTGAAGAATTGCAGCTTGTAAGATGAACACATGCTGGAGATGTTTATGAAGTCCTGTCTCCCACGGGAGGGATCCTGCATTGGAGCAGAGGAAGAATGTGAGGAAAAAGAAGTGGAAGAGACAATGTGTGATGAACTGACTGCAACTTCCCTCCTCTGTCCTCCTGCAACACTTGGAGGAGGAGGCAGAGAAACCAGGAGTGACGTTAAGTCTGGGAACAAGGACGAGGTGGGAGGAAGGTGTTTTAAAATTTGGTTTTATTTCTCATTATCCTACTCTAGCTATTGATTGGCAATAAATTAAATTAAGTCAGGTTTGTTTTATCCATTATAGTAACTGGTGAGTTATATCTCCCTGTCCTTATCTCAGCCCATGAGCCTTTAGTTTCCTTTGCTCTTTGCTCCTCAGCTGAGAAGATGAGTGATGGTGGCTAAGTGAACACCTGTCATCCAGCCAAGGTCAACCCACCACAACACTACATGTGCATGTGTTCAGTTACACAGATATGACATACAGACCATGAACATGCAATCACAGCATCAGTGCACCCTTTCTGTTCCCCTTTCTGACTAAACAGGATGGAAGTTCCAGGGTCTGCCTCCCACCTGCTGGCAGCTGGACCTCCTACACTTACACACACATACATACACAGAGAGAGAGGGAGAGTCTGGATACCAGGGCTGAATCCCTCCTGAGAAAATCCCAGGATGGACCTCAACAGAATGTGCCTTTGTGTGTCTGAGTCTGCCTGCCTTTGTGTCACTGTGTTCTTTTGGGCTTCTGATGGACTTGTGATTGGTCTATTACTGTTTATGGGCCTGGAACCATCTGGGACAGGGTATTATTTGGGCTCCTTTGCCTACCATCAGCAGTCCATACTCTTTCATGGAAGTTTTTAACAAATAATCTGATGTCATAAATAATTTACTAATTACTCTAATTACTGCCTGTATGAACTTGATTGGCTGAAAATTTTCAGTGGTGCTGGAAACCTTTGACAACTGTGTTAAACAGACTGATAAATGCCCAGTCCTCATATGATATTTAAGGATTTAGGATAAAATGATTTTCGTTCCTATCCTCAGAAGAGTCTGGTAATGTGATAACCTGACCAAGCTCACTGAATTTCTGTCTTATCTCTTAGAGCCATTTAATTAGCTTTCTTATCCTTTTTTTTTTTTTTTTTTTAAACCTGCTGTAATTTATCAGCTTCCGTCTTAAAATTTAAATACACTTCCACGGTAATTTTTTTTAAACAACCAGAATTCTATATTTATATAAGCAGCATTCACTTTAGTCTCTTTGAGCAGTGTTACACTGAGATGACATTTATCTGATTAACAACTTCGATGCCCAGTGTTTTACACAGTTATTGCTTCTCATTTTAGACTGCCCTCTCCCTGTAAAAAGACTCTGCATAATTTATAATGGAAAACAATCTGGATTATTCTGGATGAGGAATTTGTGTTCTTTGTTACATATTAAGTACCTTTTAATCAACTGAAAATATGATCTAGTATATTGGCTCCTGCTCACTGACAGAAATTTTATTGAACTAAGGTTCAAGAAAAAAACACATGGGACTTTACTAGAACCACTTGTTAATTCCTTCATTACAGGTACATCCACAGCCTTAGCAACCAATCTTTCAGCAATGCAGTGAGAGCCACACTAAGTTGGCATTCTTTTCACTTCTGATACAGAATGGCATAGGGGTGCCTTTCAGAAGGAAATGTCAGAATATCAAAGGACTCTCACAATATTATTTTCATCAACAAAACTGTTATACACATCTGCATACAATGTTCACACAGTTTATCTGTTTTCCACAGATAATGATTGAAAAATATCCTCAGGTTCATAATAAATAAAGGTTTGGGTTTTTTTATCAAAACATGCGAAAACTGCTGTGATTACATTGTTTGGTGTCAGACAGAAAAAGATCAAATACCTGTGCTATTCCATTTATCACATTTAAATATTAGCACATGACTTTCCTTTCAGTTTTCTGAAATACCCAGTCTGTATAATACGTATTGAAGATAAATGTTAATATCCCAGAGTGCCTCTCATCCAGGCCTTTTAATACTGCTGTGTACATGTTATATGGACTTGATAGGGCAAAAAAATCTAGCTCTGATCCAGGCTGTTAAATATTCTCCAGAGCTGATACTGAGTGAAGCTGTTTCATCATCATCCTGAGCAATAACTGTATCACTTGAATTTCTAAAGTCTCTGGGCTTATTACATATGCATTGCTGACAGAGCAACATTCAATATTTGTCTTTGAGATAACATGAAAGGACTTATTTTATATTCAAGGAAAGATTCTCTTTCTCCTCAACAGCATAAGCATTGCTCACTTATTGTCTGACCACAGCAGTCTCACTCATACTGAACCATTTGTTGAAACTGAATTCCCTGAATTTACTCACAAAGTAATGACTAAAAGGAATACTCTTGGCCTTGCAGAACATAAAAGTTTAATAATTGTACCATGCCACTCAGTGATTTTTAAGGGATTTTTTACAGTTACTGTTGTTATTATTAAACAGCTGATATAATTTCACTTAGCTTGTAGTATTCGTTGTTTTTCGGTACAGTGGCACCTTGGATATTTCCAAGTGTTCCATTCCTATGGATATTCCATTTTTTACTAATAGTTGCTTCCAGACTACTGTCTTTGAATTTGACCCTAAAGACTGTTTTAAATGTAACAAATATTGTGCTCATTATAAGTTTTTAGTATCTGTCTTTTATATCTAGGTTACAGTAGATATAATAACATTTAAAATCTCATTTTTAGTTAAATAATTGAAAGTTATAGCAGTTTGATTCTGTAGGGAATCCACTGTAAAGTCTGCTGAAGGATTTATAATCAAAACTTATAATATTACTTAGAATTTATGCTGTGGTAGTTCCATGTACTTCAAAGGGAAGTTATACTGATTCATCCTAGTACTCCTTGAAGGAGAACAATCTGGAATACATGATAATGCTTCTTAAACTACCATACTGTTTCTGAGGAAAATTTACAACCACCTACCTCAAATGTTTTTACATGTTTTAATTTTTGGCCTGTAAGTTTTATTTTCAATGACCCAACAATCTTTGTATAGCAAAAAAGTGCACCAATATTACAAATACATTATTGTCCTAAAAGGAAGTTTGTAGTTAATCTCTATCTACAACTGAACTTGCTGATTATTTGAAGTATCTAAATTCTCGAGACTTGTGATCAACATCTCATAATTAACTCAGATGTTGAAAAGAATGAACTTTTTACTTCTTCACAGATCTCTTTTCTTACTATATTATCATTACATATTAAACAAATAAAGTTGGGGAAAAAAACTTCCACCAACACAATTTAGATAACTGGAGAAATATTTTTGCTTTGTTCTGAAAAATATCAGAAGATAAAATTGTCTAACTGGAAAAGAGAATCTCTTATGTTATCTCTGCAGTAAAGTGAGGGGGCTTCTTTGGGAGCAGGTAAACCACTTTTCTCCTAAAGAGAAAGGATTGTCATGAACTTCATAATAAGATAAAAGAATTCTGCCATTCATCTCTTAGACTCTTACAGCAGGGAGGCAACGTCACCAAAATATATGAAATCAAGTGAGTTATCAGTACAAACTCACCTGCAGATTTATTTCAAAACTTTTTTAAAAAACTTTTCAGCTGAAGTTTTGCAAATTAGTCTACATTACATGTGTAATGTAGACTAGGGGCATTTAGGGTTCCTCACTAAAAAAACCAAAGTGATTGACAAGTAAATCTCAGCAGCTACAAGTCTGACGATGGGGGAGGATGAGAAGGCAATTTTTTTTTTTCAAAGCTGACCAATTCAATTAAAGTAACGCTTTTGTATGTTGTCTTAATTCATATAGTTCACAGATCAAAATCAGGCTGTAGATGGGCTCTAAAAAACTAAACTCTGCCTATTTAGCTCTAGGGGCTACATCTGTACTGTGGGTGAAGAAGGTGTCCAGGTCCTCTGTCTGAACACTGGTCCCATCTACCTGTTCAAACATTTGCAGAGCCATGGAGTGGGATGAGGTCAGCCAGGAGCGAGCCATGGCAAAATCCCAAAGATATTCTTAACAGGACCTCTGGAGACCAAGGTACGAATGATCAAGTGGCAGCAGTAAACATGGGCCATTCAGCACAGAGAAGCTATTGTGTCTTCTTATTTGAGCAGCAAGAGAGCAAATCACTGCATTGTGCTGTAACAGATTGTCATATCATAATATCTGCAGTTCATTTACACAAACCAAAGCTATTTAAAAGTCCAGTTTGATTTCCAAAGTGGAGGGGCACCTTAGGGTTAGTGATCTGTGTTTATGGGATAAATAGTTCCAAAATCCTGACCAAAATAAGGAATAAGTTTGGGGCAGAGTCTGGCTAGCAAAAAATCATTATTCACCAGGAAAAAAAAAATCACAGAAATTTTGATACAAAATAGTCAGGAAGGGTTTATAACTCATCAGCAAAATTCATAATTTTAGATAAAGGATTGCTGATATTTGTAGTTTTCAAGAAGATACAAAAAGGTAGGAAAATTGGTTCTAAATAGTTTCTAGAGGTTCACAGTCAACACTGAAACTCAGGTTTCAGTGGTAGCTTGATCCACACATATGCTGCAATTATATGTCTTTACAAGTAATGTTGACATCAAGAAACACTAGCATATACTGCAATTACGTTAATTTTCTAGTTATTTTGACATGGACTTTGTCATCTTCTGATCTCTAGCCAGTAGAAGTGCAGGTTTGACAAATATGCTAACAAAGTCAAATTACTTCTAGAAGGGAGAACAAGCATCCTTTAAAGGAATTTAGAAGGTTAAAATTCTTATGCTGAGGCACAAAACACAGCTGAAAGTGCACAGATCTTTTGAGGTGCAGTGCAGTAATTGAAGCTCATAAACTCATGGAATGATTTATAAAGATCAATTTTGCATTACATAGGCAAAATCCTCAGGTTCTCATGGAAAGAATGGCAAAAACAGTAGTGAAGGGTAAAAAACCAAAATGTTTGCTAGCTAATGTAAAGCAAGTTCACCTAACTGTTGAACTGCTGATTTTGAAACTCAGGCTGCTACATGTAATGCTTATTCTAAGTTTCTGGCACATATGTCAAATCAAAACTGTAGCACCATAACTATTGGTACAGCTTCTTTCATTTTTTCCTTTATGATTTTGATTATCTTCCAGAAACTAGAAGAGGATAAAACACAATGCATACAAATCTGCAAAGAAACAACACTGAACATGGGGTGAAGGGGTGCAGGGGGTGAAGATAAATGGTTCACATTTATCTTTATTTTCTCATCCTTTTGGTTACCTAAATGAAAATTTTCTTTCCATTAGAACTTATCATGCCCACTGGGAAAACCAGGTTGTATTCTGGGATCCAAAGGCTGGTTGTCTTGTGAGACACCTGCAACTTGTAAATTATTACTGTGCTGTATATACTACAAAAGTAACGTCTCATATCTCAGCATAATCTACTTACATGAGACCGAAACAACTTCAGAAGACAGCATAATAAAGAGTAATTTCTTGGATATTCCTCTCTCACACAGCTCTCTCAGTTTTTTGTCAAATGTTTCCACCACATGGAAAGCCCTCAGCTGAAATATAATTGGAGACATTCTTTGCAAAAATTAGATCACTTCTTTTTACAAGCTACAGTTAAATGTATCATCTGCCTGTTATACAATATTGTAATTTACAGACTATGGTGAAAAAAAAAAAAAATAATGTCCTTAATAGCAAGGAAAATATCTCCAGCTAACCTGTGTAATATTTTAATATTACAGAACTAGAAGGGAATAACATGTCATCCAAGACTTATGATGTAGTTGCCTTACATGTCATCTATGGAAAAACATGTTTGGTTTCTTTTTTTTTGTTTATAATTTAAGTGCAAATGATCTAGCATTATACAATAAGAATTTTAATTGAAAAAAAAAAAGTATATATGTATACTTTATCAGGGAATTGCTTTAGTGAAGGGCTGCTTCTGCTGCTGTTTTTGTTTGGGAAAGTTCTTGACAAATTGCCAGAGACAGCACAACACAAACTTTGTTTGCATGAGAACTTTTTGCTGCACTGTTAGATACAGACAAGACCATGCTGGTTGTGTAATTACTGGCATGATTAGCCATTCTCTAGTGGGAACTGCTTGCAGACAACTCTGCCACAATTAGTTGGTTAAATTTACTGTGGAAACAGCAGATTTGTACAGCACAACACAGACCTGAAGGCCAACCTTTACATGAAGTTTAGTGCAGCGTAGCACATGCCTGGGATCACTCAGGTTAGTTGAGTATGGCACTAACTCCTTGAAGTCTTCCTGGCAGGATCACTACAGCAAAGTAAGAACTGTACTCTCACTGTCCTGTAAAAATCACCAACTTCTCACTCATATTTTTAACTGTTATTCAGCAATCATAATTGCTAAATTATAGACAGTACTACTGTCTGCAATTTTTCTTGACACAAAGGAGGAACACTTGTTTCATTTTCAAGACAATTTAAAAATATTCTATTAAAATTAATGTCAGTCTGAAGAGTAGAAAGTTAGACTGTATGACATGCCAACAGTTTTTAGAGAAGCAAACAACTGAGTTACAAATAATTTTTAGTGTGGAAAATGAAAGCATACTGGAAATCAAAAAACTAAGGAAATGTATGACTTCTTTAGCTTGTGTTAAAAAGTCTCTTTGGTTGGTTCTGCAGTCTTGATAGTTTGTATCTTTTGTCTAATCATAGCTAGGTTTTCTAGTGGTCTGCACTTTAGAAAAGAAAAAACCATCTAGTCTAACTCCAAGTGCAGGGGGAATACACTTTGCATGCTCATTCAGTAGTGACTCAATTACATTAACAAACTCTAGTTTCATTTCACCCAAGTTTTAAAATCAGACACATTTGGTTCTCCTTTCAAACTGATGCATTCAAAGCTAAACTGAAGTCGGTGAAATTCAAGATATTCTGATGAATGTTTCCAGGGAAACCATTTGCTTCGTGGCGCAAAGTTCAAAGAAGTCACATTCTTTGTTTACACTTGCCTCTAACCACGATGGAGAAAGTCACAGTGTTTTTAGGGGATGTGAAGAAGGAGAAGCACACAAATAAGATTTAAAACCTATTTGTCAGTAAACTGCAGTAAGTCACTGCATTCTGCAAAATGACTAGATGTTCAACATCTTCTCTCTTTTGCATTCTGATCTTATTTTCTTTTTAAAGGAGACAAGAAAATACTGAAAAAATTGTTTGGTTTTTTTTTTTCCTCTTCATGTATTAACTGAAATAACTTTACAGCAACTGTAATTCAGTATGATTTTCTTCATTCCATTTTCTCATAGAGACAAAGTAAAAGCCAAACATTTAATTGGGGTGTTGTCCTACCTCTGTCTTCAGAAAATGATGTTAATTGCTATTTAAACTAGTGGCGCCATTGATACTTGTGGATTATTTTTTCCCCCATTCTTTATAATCTCTCTACTTATCTATTTTAATGGCTATACTAAATGAATCACAGGGCTGGTTGGAACCTGAACCAGCCAAGACAGGGTGAATTACAATTTAACCAAGCCAACAAACATGTGCCTAGCCTGTTCTTCAAAGTCTCCAGCAACCATCCATTTCAGTTCTTAATTAGACTATCATTAGAAATTTGTCTACTAATATTGAGGGTAAATTTCCCTTGCTGAAATTCAGGCACATTGGAAGTATACTAACATGGGCTTTTCCCTCTGGATCAAAGCTGTAGACTTGAGCCTGACCCTCCATCTGTTCATACCTTTAAAATATCTGTTCCAGAACTGAATATAATTTGCACGTAAAAAGGGTAACAATTTGCACTTTACCATTTTATAAAATCCCTAAAATGTACAGGTTACATCAAAGGTACATGAGTGTAAACAAGAAAGAAATTATTTCCATGTGATTTCTGAAATCTTTCTTTTGTCCTCTTTTCAACAGTGTAAAAAAACCCTGATGAACAGAGTTTACTACAGTTTCATTCAGATTTCTGTAAGGTTTAGCGCACCACCACAGGCATTTGTGCCACTGCAGGATCATGAGACAGGGAGCCTCTCTACCCCTAGTAGCCCTTTAGCGTGCACACATACACTATAAAACACTGGAAATAATGAAAATGCTGCATCTGGCCTGCAGCCAACTGAGCTAGATCACTCTGAAGTAGTGCACAGAACAAGGTACTTCTTTCCCTTAGAATGCAAAACAATATCATCAGGGATCAAAGCGTTCATTCAAGGCATTTTTTTGCTTTGCAATAATGTCAATACCATACAAAATAAAATGTATTTTTTTGTGTCTGATTGAAAAGTGGGAAAAGGAAATTTGAAAATAATGATGACAAAAGGAACAGTTCATAAATAAATTGTGTTCAGAAGCTTTATTTTCCCTCACATCTGTCCTAATATGACTTCAGGCAGAGGAAAACGTCAGCTGTAACATATATAAGCATTTAGGTAAGTTTGCACAAGCTCATTGGATCATGACCATTGGAGGGAGAAAGGAAATCTTGATCTGAATTTCATGAACGTCTCCACAAGAATAAGCCAGATCGATCCCAGGGCACTGTGCCTAAGGACTGAATAGGCACAAGACTCATTTTCCCCAAGTTCTAGATGAAGGGTCAGACAGCAGAGCTGCTAAGTTATTTTAAGAAGGAGGCTTGGCTCTGCAGAGCAATACACACTGTTATACAGTAGACCCTACCCTACTCTTTATTTCCTACAGCACTGCTGTACCATTTGTAAGCTGAAGGCCTTTGTGGAATCAGACCCTATATTATGTGATGAGTAATCAGCAAGAAGGACTAGCCTTTCCTTTCTAGATATAATTGCCAGCCTGAAAAACAGGAAATGTATTTACTTCTCACAATAAAAAGTTGCAGAAACAAAAAGTCATTTTTGAAATGAAATATTGTTTTACTAAAAAAATCTCAAACCTTCAAGGACCAATTTTTTACAATATTTACCTGTTTATCTAACATTAATAATATTCTCTTAGCTTGCATTTTTCTGAATAAAACTAAAGGAATATAAGGAAAAAATATTTGTACAACAGAAGGAAAATAAAAGATATTTTTCTGGGTAGTTAGTTACATGAAAAATTTCACAAATGCAGTGTGTTAGGGTTCCTTCTTCATTCTTCTTCAGGTAAGGATGTTTTACCATGATTTCTAAGTAAAAGTTGTAGGTTTTGAGTATTTGTTTGAGTTATTTTCTTTAAGCTCTGTTTTAAATAATATGCTAATGTGACATGAAAAACTTTAGCTTTTAGAATATGAAATTAATTTAAAAGGAAAATAGTCATCAGACTACATAAATTTAGTAACTTCTTTAAAGCACAACATCAGTCTGCAGATGGACCTTTTAATTTTATGCTTGTCTGTTTATTGTCAGCAGTTTTATTCTGTATGCCTTAGTCTGGACAAAGGGTTCACTGGGCAATTAATGATGATTTTAATTCCAAGAGAAATCTTCTGCAATACATAACTGTTTGTGCCTCCTTGGAGTACTGCTAAAAAACAAAGTGAGGGACAAGTGGAAAAGAGAAGACCTAGGACTGCACAATGATACCCCAAAAGTTATACTTCTTTACAACCATACTGTTCATACCTGCAGGTACTTAGTGACTTTTTGCTGGTAGAAGTTTTTTGTTCTTTTAAATGTTATCAACACTAACTTCCAGATTTATATTGCCTTGCCATTATGAGTCCAAAATTATCAAACATATGGGAAAAATATATCTGGCATTAAGCCATATGGCACAAGTAGATAATTACCAGAAATGACAGGGCCTAAATATGAAATGACTGAAACCGCTTGGAGGACCTTGCCCACCCCAAATGTTTTATCAGTGTCACCTGGAGTAAATAAGTTATTTTGTTAAAAAAGGAGACACTTTAACATTCCAGATATAAATGCCTGTGACTCTTGATTTGCATATTCTGAATTTATTAGTCCAACTAATTTTGTGCTCATAAAGTAATTAAAATTGTGAAGAGACAGTGGCACTAAAGGATTGTTCTAAAATAAAAACTCAGTGTCTTCAGTCAGTTTAAAGCTAACACAAATCTATGTAACTGGGAAATTAAATAATTTGTTAAATATTATTTCTAGACCTTCAACCTTTTCTCTGTTTTTATTTTCCCATGCTTCTTTGGGAAGCTATCTTCTTTCAGAGACAGCAATAGCTGATGAGCCTTTTTACCTCACCGCTGTAAGTGTGAACTTGAGCTTGCACTTCAAGATACTTCTGGAGAACTGGCACCAGGTTCTATATCCTTTGAATTTGAATGGTTCTGGCTACATCTTTCTGTTCCAGATGGACTCTCAGTCTCTGCATACTTTCTCATGTACTATTGTGATTTTCTGTACCAGTTTTCATAATCTATTCAGACATCATGCTGGGGTCTAGATCATGAGTGCTGTCCACCAGTATAAGCAATTATTTTTCCTGAACATATGCAAAATGTAATTGTTTTAAAGCTTGCTAGAACACAAAAAAGCAGCAGATGCATAGCTCAAAGTTTCAAGCTGTTGTCTTCAATATCTTGATGGCTTACTTTTTATAGATGTCAGAGGACAAACAATGTGGTCTTTCGAACACTTCACAAGAATCTTCTCCAGAGGCTATTTAGAGTTTTCACCAAATAAAGGGAGATAAAGAAAAGCGGGCAGGGGTGAGGGGAGGTAGGGAGGAAATTGGACAGAGGAATAAGAGAGAGAGAATCTGGAAACAAGTGGTTTAAAACATCTCAGAACCTACTGATGAAAAAGCAGGCTGAAAGGGCGAAGAGCACGAATTTAAGGTTTTGATGTGAATTACAGGGAACTGAGGTAAGAAATAGCATCTCCAAAATGCGAGGGAGACATCTTATAGAAAGCACTCATTACAACTGAGCTCTCGCTTATTTTAAGGCAACAAAAGATCTGTCTTTTCTTTTGACATGAAATTATTTTCAATAGAAAGACTGATGAAGACCTAATTCAAAAAGAGAGTGGTAGGAGGATGAAGTTATTGCAAATAGGTATTTTTGGTGGAAAGCAAATTCCCCAGAAAGTTACAATTTGTCATGTTCTCAGAGCTGACTGCTCCTTGTACTGCACTGAAAGGGAAATTCTAAGCCACTCTGAAATAGCAAAACCTAACTCTAAGACATTAGGAATGGAAGGAGGAGAAAGGAAAGTCCCATATGGCCAGAAGGTAATAATAGAATAGTTCTGCTGGAACAGGCCTACAGTTGATCATATAGAACAACTGCCTGACGAATTCAGAGTTCACCAAAAGTTAAAGCATATTATTCAGAGCACTATTCAAATGCCTATTAAACACTGATACTCTTGGCTGTCAGTATCTTAAACACTGACTCATTGATCACCTCTTCAGGAAGTCTATTCTGTGTTTGAGCTCCTGGTAAAGAAATGTTTTCTACTGTCAAGTCTGAACCTCCTTTGTTGCACCTCTGAACCATTCCCACATATCCTGTCACTGGATCGCAGAAAAAAGAAATCATCGTCTCCTTCCTGAGGCGCCTGCAGAGAGCAATGAGGTCACTCTTCATCCTCCTTTTCTTCAAACCAGACAAACCCAGAATCCTCAGCCATTCCTCACAGGACACACCTTCCAGCTCTTCCACCAGCTTGGCTGGCCTCTATATTGTATCTGGTTGGACTTCATTTGCTCACAGTAGCCCTCACAGTGCTGTGCTCTGCAGTGGTAGCTAGAAAGATGCTGGTAACACACCAGTGTTTTGGCTACTGCTGAGCAGCACTGGAACAGCATCAGCACTTCTCTCAACATATCCCCCCCCCAGCCTCCCATGGGGGGTGGTACATAACTGGTTTTGCATAGCTAGGTGTATGAAGCAGTTAACAGTTGTAACAGTTTACAAGTGTCTGGTAACTAGAGCTGTGTTTTTGTGAAACCCTTCTGTCATGATGCTCATAAACATTTCTGTTGTGGACTTACTGTATGTGATTTGCTTTGACTTTTGAGGCTGGTTAAGCTTCAAAATATAATGCAACTTAGTCAAAGCCTTTCACCTATTTTCTAAGAATTTGCCTGTGTTATGCCCAGTTACAGAATCATGGAATCACAGAATTGCTAAGGTTGGAAGGGACCTCTGGAGATCATCCAGTCCAACCCCCCTGCCAAGGCAGGATCACCTGGAATAGGTGACATGGGAACTAGCTTAGGTGGGTTTGGAATGTCTCCAGAGAAAGAGACTCCATGACTTCCCTGGGCAGCCTGTTCCAGTGTTCTGCCATCCTCAATGTAAAGAAGTTTTTCCTCATGTTGAGACAGAACTTCATGTGTTTTAGTTTATGGCCATTACTCCTCATGGATCCAGAATTTGAAGTGAGATCTTTAAACACTATGAATTGTTATCAATTATATTAGTTTGTCTTGCCCTATGGGGACACGTCCACTGGGAACTAAATTAATACCAGAATCTTATTTTCTGCATGGATCAGTATGCACAGATGTCCTTTATTCAGTCTAAACTTGTGCTAATTCAGATCAGTAATTCAGAAGTGGAAGTCTTTTGTGTCCTATCATTAATTCTGGAAGCTGTGTATTAGCTAATATGAAAGTTGTGGAGCTAGGAGGCATTAGGGTAAATGAAAGTCCCTCACAAATGATGTTTTTGAGTGTCTCTGTGCTGTAAGCAAAACCCATTGTCAACTCCCCATTTTAATCATGCCACAAAGGAGAAAAAACCCATGAAGTGTTTTAATAATTGTGGGAAGGGGGAAAATTCTGTTATCACTCATGCACGCTGCAACAAGTTCTAAAGTATTGAAAACTGCTGTTTCACATATATTTATTGATGTGTTTTTCCACTTTCCTTATCAGTTCTGTTTACCTGCCTTTGAATGGTATGGGACTTCTGAACTTGGAATTCCAAATGTGTTAATGCTGTGCACATAGCTGAATAGGTGACATAAGCTGCTTAATTACTGAAAAATACAAAGAAAAAGAACAACAGCATGGAAGCCCAAAGGAGATATAAACAATCAGTTTGAAGCAGGCTTATCATTGGAAAAACTCTTAAGCTTATGTAGTTCATTTTTGCTGTGGCAATTTTACTGCAATCTGAAAGATCTAAAAGAATAATAATCTGGAGAAACATATTCAGAGGCCACAGGGTAAGAAAGAACTTGAAACAAAGTGATGCAATTACTATGTTAAAGGGTCAATTTTCTTACACTTAAAAAGAAAGTAAAATAAAGCTATTATTGCTTTATTATTACTTCAAGAGTATGTTATTATCTCTGCTTTAAATATCGTTCAAAGGGAGCTTTGAATGTAGAAGAAATAAAGAAGTTCATATTAAAACTAAACACCTATAGCTATCTGCACAGATTTAAACCTACAAATTTATTCATAAGTCATTCAGTATGCTTTCCCCTTATTAAGTATTTAAAATAATATCCCTGAATACTGTAATTGACTTAGTATAATGCAATGTTCTAGTCATATCATTATAAAAAGAAAAAACCCTCAAAATAATGATTTGTTTGTAAGCTTAACTCTTTTGCCTCTTCTCCCCATTTGAAAATATAAAGAAGCAGAATTGGAGCTAATGCAGTATCTAGCTAAGTACTGACTTTTCCAAAATATATAGCACTTAAATCCAGAGGTTTCAGGCTTCATCCTGTTTTTCAGACAATTTAATGCTATGGATTCTTCCCCAGAAAGTGAATGTGTGGTGATTTACAAAGACTCAGACTGAGTCATACTTAGCTCTCAGTCATTTTAGAAAATGTGTTACAGACCTCCTAGATTTGTTTGTGAGGCCTTTTTGTTGTAAAAGGAACCAGTGAAAGGTTGCTAAAGAGGAATTAGGTAGGAAAGGAAGAAATCCGAGCAAACACACAAGAACCTCAGCCACATGAACAGACCAACACTCTGTAAAAAGAAACATTTCAGAGCTATTTTTTCCTACACAGTTGATAATGCTGAGAAAAAAGATTACACAGAGGTTCTCAAGCACTAGAGAACATCAGGGCTGTAGGCTTGTCAAGAGAAGGCAGGAAGGTTTTTGAAGGGGGTCAGAGGTTGTCCAAAGATTGTAAGCTGGGATAATCAAAGCCAGGGAAAGGAGATAGAGATGGTAGCAAGGAAAAGACTACCTTTCTTCTAGCCACAAGCAAGGGTAAACTAAGTTATGAGGAATCTTAAAATGGAAATTTTTGTCAAGGCAAAGTTTCAGAAGAAATAGATGTAGGCATATGGGTATCTTCACCTTCTGCTCGCATGTTTTGCACCTTTACAGTTGTATACCAAGGGCATTGGTACCATCTCTCAAGGCTGAGTGGTCCCTTACCTGACAGTAGACATCAATGGCTTGGTAAGGGACGTTTTTTGCATGCATAGAATATTTAAGATATGTTTAGCTAACCTTAACCAATAAACTTCTTATGCCATACTAACAGTAACTGCAGTAAGTAGCATTGACTGCCAATCCATCTGTACATATTAATTATCTTCTGTACCTAAATTTACTGGCTAGAACTCAATAAATTAACTACTAGGTCACATCTTTCTGAGTGATCTCTGACTCTTTTCCTGCAGCAACCTTACAAAGTAATCACTAAAAGAACTAGCCTGCAATAGGTGGACATACTAGGAAAACCTCCAGAGTATGATGTAGGGACTAAATAAATATGTAAATAGAATCATAGAATTAACTGGGTTGGAAGAGACCTCCGAGATCATCAAGTTGATCCAACCCCACTGTGGTTACTAGATCATGGCACTCAGTGCCACATCCAGCCTCATCTTAAAAACCTCGAGGGATGGAGAATCCACCACCGCTCTGAGCAGGCCATTCTAATGCCTGATCACTCTCTCTAAAGAACTTCTTTCTAATATCCAACTTAAACCTTTGCTGAAAGAGCTTAAGCCCGTGCCCTCTTGTCCTGCTGCTGATTGCCTGGGAGAAGAGACCAACCCCCACCTGGCTACAACCTCCTTTCAGGGAGTTGTAGAGAGTGATGAGGTCACCCCTGAGCCTCCTCTTCTCCAGTCTAAACAATCCCAGCTCCCTCAGCCCCTCCTCATAGAACTTGTGTTCAGGTCCCTTCACCAGCCTCGTTGCTCTTCTCTGGACCTGCTCCAGCACCTCAATGTCCTTCCTGAACTGAGGGGCCCAGAGCTGAACACAGCTCTCCAAGTGTGCCCTCACCAGCGCTGAGTACAGGAGGAGCATCCCCTCCCTGGTCCCATTGGCCACACCGTTCCTGATCCAGGCCAGGATGCCATTGGCCTTCTTGGACCCCTGGGCACACTGCTGGCTCATGTTCAGCTTCCTGTCAATCCAAACTCCCAGATCCCTTTCCACCTGGCTGCTCTCCAGCCACTCTGTGCCCAGCCTGTAGCGCTGCAGGGGTTGTTGTGGCCAAAGTGCAGGACCCGGCACTTGGCCTGGTTGAACTTCATCCCGTTGGAATCAGCCCAACTCTCCAGCTTGTCCAGGTCCCTCTGCAGAGCCCTCCTGCTTTCCAGCAGATATACACTCCCCCTCAACTTGGTGTCATCTGCAAATTTGCTAATGATGGACAGTCAATCCCCTCATCTGAATCATCAGTAAAGATATTAAACAGGACTGGGCCCAGCACTGATCCCTGGGGGACACCACTGGTGACCAGCTGCCAGCTGGATGCAGCCCCATTCACCAGCACTCTCTGGGCTTGGCCAGAGACTCTTAATTCTTAAGGGGCTGATGCTATGTAGCTAATATGAGAAGGAAAACAATAGAAAGCCTATTATAGGAGTATAATAATTTTCATTTCTAGCTAAAATAATCTAAGAAAACAATGACTATAATTGCCAGCTATCTCATCCCTTCCTATGTTCACTTATTTACTACCACATAAGGAATACAGATCTGCATAATTATTGCTGCCTTAAAACTAGAATCCTGCTTTTAACACAGAACTCCCTTGAAAACTCCCTTCCTGACTGGCCTCACCAGTGCAATATGGTCTATCTTTGGTC
Organism: Pyrocephalus nanus; assembly: GCA_038380795.1. Classification (NCBI taxonomy): domain Eukaryota; kingdom Metazoa; phylum Chordata; class Aves; order Passeriformes; family Tyrannidae; genus Pyrocephalus; species Pyrocephalus nanus. The sequence continues at coordinate 48,250,984 of CM076263.1, read as the reverse complement.
ACAGTTAAAAGTCTTATTAGATTTTTTTGTCTAGACCTTGCAGAGAACACTATTCGCAGAATAGTTAGAATGAACATACAAAAATGTCGGAGGGACCAAAGTAGTCTGAATTTCTTTATAGAGACTTATGTGAGAATATAAACTCAAGAATTAGAAGGTTAAAATTCAGACTTCTTTTTAGCACATGCTACTTCAGACACTGGAAAATTTACAGAAGAAAAAACAGTATATTTTGTCTTCTTTCAGAAAAGTGTCGGAGGTGGGCCAGCAGAAGCCTATAGAGAATGGAGATGCAGAAGGGCTGCCAAGGAGCCTCAGAGGAAGAAATCTATCTCGAAGTGCTTTGATAGCTGCAGCTGCAGAAAGTGCCTGAAACCCAGCGATAAAACGTGGCCTCACAGACTCCTGCAGAACTCCTCTGTCTGTACCCCCCAGACCACTCCTTCCTTTCCTTCCCTTACTCTCCCCTTCCCCTATATGGCCAGACATATCCCCTGCGGCCAATCCTCCCAAATTCCCTTATCACTGACCCTTGGGATTTGATGTTCCTAGCAGGGGTCCCACCTTTGTTCGAGACCCTTCCATATCCTCTTGTATATAAACTGACATCTTGTTTTAATGAACACCATTTTGGGGTCATCAGTGTGTGACTGTCTCCTTTCCAAAGTGTGCCTCAAGGGTCTATCTCAGGGGATCAAACCTCTCCCGTGATAGAAAAGGAAGCTAAAATGGTAATTGAGAAATGTTTGACTCAAACCGAGGTAGATAAATTGCAATTAAAATAGATTCATCGAGTGAGAAACACAAATAACACAAACATTACAATGCCTGTCTTCCCTCAGGTGTAGCTTCACTCTTCTACGCTCCCAAGGCAGGGTGAGGGAGTTATGGGCTGTGGCCACTACTCAGCAGTTCCTCTCTGCTGCTCCTTCCTTCTCAGTTTTCCTCTGCTCTGGTGTCAGCTGATCAGAAGCTGCAGGTCCCTCAGAAATACCTCTTTTCTGTGGCATGGGGTCCTCCACAGTCTGCACTGTTTGTGGATATCTGCTCCACTGTGGATCTGTGGTGTGGCTACCTGCTTCACCATGGAGCAGCCACACCTCCTGGCACCACCGCATGATGCAGTCCCAGCCTCTCCTTACAGTGGTGCCTCTTTAGCCCCCCACAGCCAGCACCTGTGCACCTGCTCCTTATGAAGCACAGGTGCCTTGGATCTAATAGCCGGATCTCTTTCCTGAGTTTTTCCTAAGAAATTTTGTTAGCACTCTAGAGTGCATTTATAACTTGCCTGCAAATAACCAAGAAAAATAATGCTGCAGTGTAGATTAACTACTGAAATTCTGTGGAGATCAACAAGACAAAAGTCACGGGGCCCTGATTTGAAGTCCTGTGTGGGAATTTAGAAGGGTTGTAAACAGACAAATAAACCTAAAAATTGATGACACTTTGAAATTAGAGTCTCTTTCCAGCAGGATAAGGAAGTGGAGATCTTCATCATCTCTATCCTGGAATTTTAACACAGTGCTTAAAGGACTTACCCAATTTGCTCCACCTTTAAACTTTTTGACCTTTATTGATCTAAATCCATCATCAAGGAAAAACGTTTTGTTTGTTCTTAGCCTCCTCAAGGACAACTGAATACTGAGAGGCATAAATTATTTATCTAATTGTCCCTTAACATAGAAAAAAATACTGTATACACCAGCAGCATCTTGATTACTCTATTTGTAGTGGAGAAAAAAAAAAAGGCATAAACCAACTTTCCCTTTGCCCCATGTCAGCTTGAATGACCACATCAATCACAGTTAAGTATGGATTCATACTTGGAAGAGATCAGAAGCAGCCCAGGGAGAGAGGCAGTCATGTTCTCTTGAGAAGGTATCTATAATATTTGAAACATTTTAAAGGAGTAAAACATGTGAAATGTCTTGCTTATCAGCTTAGGGAACAATGTGTGCTGTGAGTGATCTCTGGCATTAAGAGCCATCAGAACTCTCTTACATGTATTGTGTCAAAACTTGTTCTCTAAGGCAGGCTCCAAGCAGTACTTGTTCTTGTAACCCTTGCCTTTTCTTCAGCTGTGTTATTCACTGAACAGCACTAATAGAAATCTCAGAGGGGATGGCAATTCTGTTTCTACTCTCTGGTTAAATTGCCTTTAGTTTATTTGCAGCTACTGGATGTTGGAGAACAAGAGTAAACACTGATGCAAAAAACTACAGAAATGTACACTACAAGGCACTACAAAATTACCAGAGGGAAAGCAAGTTTGAAAGTATATACATGTTACAAGCATAAGTCAAATATAATTGTCCTGCAAGTTATTATAGAATTCCAACCAGTGAAGCAAGTATGCACTTATGAACCGTTACTTAGGCACGTACCTATGAATATGTCGTGTCAGATGTCACTGGTTCAACACTCACCGATCTGCTCCAGGAGTGAAGCTAATCAATGACAGAAGAAATCACAGATAATAGAGTCTGGAGTCATTCCTGCATTCTTGGTAAGGATCTGGTCTCTCTCTGCAGAGAGGCATTGCAGAGAAGTTTATTTTTGGTAGAGAGGTAGAGAGTTTCCTTTTGTACCCTTCTTATATGGGGTAGGATGGTCAGTTTATTATTGTTTCTTTGTCCTGCACTCATCAAGATTTCTTTGTCCTACCTACCACTCCCCATCAAGGAAGTTTCCTCTGGACTTTTCAGAGATGTCTCAGGATTCCTGCTAGGGAGATACCCTTCTTTGTCAGTTTGTTTACCAGGTTCCCTTTGTGTTGGCTCCATCAAATTCTCAGATGATAGAGTTTTAAACTTAAGTAAATGAGACTGAATATCACTCCTCATTTGCTCAAAAATGAAGCAGTGTTAAACGACGGTTTGCTTAGTCAAAAATATCAGAAGGCATTGTTCATAAAAAGTAGCAGAGAGAATAAATAGTGCTCTTCATCATTCAATAACTTAAATGATCAACCATTTCAATTATGCAAATTATCAGCTGGGTATTAGCAAGCAAAAACCCCCCCCACTAAATAACTGGTAGAATGTGTCACACCTGCCTGTGAGACATAAGCCCTAATCCTAACATAGAATCAGCCAGGATGGAAAGGACCTCTGAGACCATCAAGTTCAACCCTTGATCCACTACAACCACAGTTACTAGACTATGGCACTCAGTGCCAGTCTCGTCTTAAAAACCTCCAGGGATGGAGAATCCACCACTTCCCTGGGCAGCCCATTCCAATGCCTGATTACCCTCTCCATAAAGAATTTCTCTCTAATATCCAGCCTAAACCTCCCCTGGCAGAGCTTAAGACCATGCCATCGTGTCTTACTGGTAGCTGCCTGGGAGAAGAGACCGACCCCCACCTGGCTACAACCTCCTCTCAGGGAGTTGTAGAGAGTGATGAGGTCTCCCCTGAGCCTCCTCTTCTCCAGGCTGAACAGCCCCAGCTCCCTCAGCCCCTCCTCATAGGACTTGTGCTCAAGTCCCTTCACCAGCCTTGTTGCTCTTCTCTGGACCTGCTCCAGTCCCTCAATGTCCTTCCTGAACTGAGGGGCCCAGAACTGAACACAGCACTCAAGGAGCGGCCACACCAGTGCTGAGTACAGGGGAAGAATCCCTTCCCTCATCTTGCTGGCCACACTGTTCCTGATCCAGCCCAAGATGCCATTGGCCTTCTTGGACCCCTGGGCACACTGCTGGCTCATGTTCAGCCTCTTATCAATCCAAACTCCCAGGTCCCTTTCTGCCTGGCTGCTCTCCAGCCACTCTGTGCCCAGCCTCTAGTGCTGCAGGGGGTTGTTGTGGCCAAAGTGCAGGACTCGGCACTTGGCCTGGTTGAACTTCATCCTGCTGGAATCAGCCCAACTCTCCAGCCTATCCAGGTCCCTCTGCAGAGCCCTCCTCCCTTCCAGTAGGTCGACACTCCCCCCCAACTTGGTGCCATTTGCAAATTTGCTAATGGTGGACTCAATTCCCTCATCTAAATCATCAATAAAGATATTATACATGTCTGTATTGTGGTGTGTAGGACATAAACACTGCATGTGCTGCGATATTTTTACAAAAAACAGGGTAAGACAATCCTGTAAGACACTGAATGTCATCATCTGAAGATGCACAGTTGCAGATAACTCACCATAAACCTGTTAAATCACCTAACAAAGTGGTCTTGTATAAGCATAGCCCTGATATTCACTTTTTTTTATATTCAATGACTAATTGTAACTGCATTTACCCTCGTCTAAGTCTTAGGTTTAGAAACTAGACTACAACACAAGTTTGTATTGGGATGATTCTGTCACTGGACATAGATATATCAGGTGAATTAAAGTGGTCTTATCTTTCTCGTGTGTTTTTGCACTACACAGAATCATGTATACTTCTGCACTATCCATGAATATTTGCATGGATAGAAACTACACATCTGGGAGATGTGTGCCTGGTTATCCTCACAGCAAAATGTATTTCCTCTTGTTCAGCTGGAACCTTCTATGGGTCAGTTTGTGCCTGCTGCCTTTTGTTCTGTCATTGGGCACCACTTAAAAGAGCCTGGCTACCTTCTCTTTCCACCCTTCCATGTGGTGTTTGGACACAGTAATGAATTGTCTACCTCCCTGAGTCTATTTTTCTGTATGATGAGCAGTCCCTCTCCTGGGACTTTCATATGAGAGCTGCTCCAATCCCTTAATCATTTTAGTGGCACTTCGTGACATTATCTCTACTAGCTCTGTATTTGCATTGTACTGAGGAGCCCAGAACAGGACAGTACTCTAGGAGTGGATTGTCAGTGCTGAACAGAGTATCGTTTCCCCTGCTAGCAACAGTCCTCCAAAAGTATTCCAGGATACCACTAGCTGGTTGTGCCATTTTTTTTTTTTTTTTGTGTGTGTGTGTGTGCGTTTGTTTTGTTTGATTTTTGTTTTTGTTTTTTGGTCACAAGGACACATTATTGGGTTGTGTACAACGAGGTATCATGCAGGATTCCCTGGTCCTTTTATGTAAAGCTTGGTCAACACCAGGATCTAATTCCAGAGGATTTTTCTTCCTGTATGCAGGACATGATGTTTACCCTTGTTGAACTGTATGAGGCTCCTCTCATGTCTCCTTTCTCCAGTTTGTCAAGGCCCCTCTGGGGGCGTGATGTGTATAATCAAAGCATTGTCATGTATCAGCTATTCCCAGCTTTGCGTCATCAACAAACTTTCTAAAGGGTACACTCTGGCTGTTCAGATGATGTCCATTCCACCTCTTTGTCTGCTTCTTTGTCAGGATCTTATGGGATACAGTGTTGAAAGCCTTACTGAAGAAGACAAACAACATCTGATGTTCTCTCTGTGCCTACAAACCCGGTCATTTATTCACAGAGTGGTATCAGGTTGGTCAAAGGTGACTTCCCTTTGCGTGCTTAGATCTTATTGACTGAGATGTGCCAAGCAGAGAAGAAGCCATTCACGAGAATAACACTTTTAATTTCATTTTTGGTGAAAAGGCAGACTGAAATCTAGAAATTTTATTCTTTTTTTTCTTTTCTTTTTTTCTTTTTTTTTTTTTTTTTTTAAATTTCAGCATATTCTTCACTTTCAATTCAGTTCCTTAATTTCTGTTCATCAGGATGAGCATACCCTCATCTGACATATATTGGCGGGCCAGTGCAGAGTCTGGACTGTATATTAACAGAGAATTTCACAGCAATTTTTATTGGAATTAATATAATCCACCTCAACTCATATCTAGAAACATTTTTAAATTTAGTTTAATGCCTTTGTTAAGAATACTCTTGTCTTTGATTACTTGATATATTGTGTCATTATTACTTTAATAGTTTTCAAAAAACTATCCCTAAATCATAAATTCTTCTGATAATTATTTTCTGATATCACTGTCTGTAAATTGCCTTGCTTTCATCATCTTCATTTCTTACTTCATTCATCTTTAATTGCATTATTTCATCATTGTAACTAAGCAGGTTTACCTTACTTATCAGCCCCCTTCTCATCTCAGCTCAACAGGTTTTTTGAGACAATCTAAGCTCTAGTATAAATGTCTTCTTTTACCTCTGTAATTCTGCAGAAAAAAACTTGCATCACAGAAATGACAATATTTGTGATGGACAGAGAGTGTCATACTACTGGAATTTGAGTCAGTCAAAATATATTGTTTCTTAGAAGAAAGGTCTATTTGTCGGAATGGTCCCCTTGCAAGCACTATGTGTGGAGAAGTCTGATAACCCAAACTCACATGTAAATCCTGCAAAACTTGAAGTATTTGGATAATGCATTTCTTTTTTAGACAATCACACTTTATATCATTCCTCATTATTTTAGACAAAGCCCTACTATTAATTTATTAATTTATTTCAATTATATATACTAGTGGTCCCAACTATCAGTATTACATAAAACATTACTCACGAACACATTTGATATGGAATTGTCAGATAACATATTCTTTGCAGTTCAGTTCTCCTGCTGATTCATTCTATTAATCATAAATTATTTGATTTGAATGTCAAGATCTAGCAAGACTGTTCTTTTGTCAAGTTGAAATAGTGTTGAAAAGATTTCTATGCATTATAATTGGGCTGGGAATCAAACTTTACCTGTGATTCTTAGACAAAATAAGACTGGCAGTATTCCCTTGGTAAACAGAAAGATTTTCAGTTTAAAAAGTGGTTGCTAGTGTTTATAAAAAACTCATAATAAATGGCACTTGGAAAACACTCAGGAATGCAATTCCAATAATAACTTTATGGGGAAAAGATGAAAATACATAATCAGATAAATTTATAAAATGAGACCTCCCAGAAAAAAGCTATGACAGAAAGAACTCCAGTGGTTCTTCAACTACAGCATAGGAAAAGACTACAGCTGGCTGTGTTAACTTTAAAAATACAAGCACACTCTTGTTTTATTACTTCCTATTAGTGATAATCCCAGCATAGACATGCATTAATTTTTCCACTGCTGGATTATGTTAAGGAAGGGGGAAATCTTGCTGCAGGTCCATGTACTTGGCTCCAAGTGGAAGTGAGACTAAGCCTGCATGGACTCCTCTCCATGGGAAGCAGCCCCTGCCAGGAGCCTGCTCCAGCATAAGCTCTCCATGGGTTGGCAGCTTCCTTCATGGCATGTCCACTTGCTGTGGCATGGGATCCTCCAAAGGCTGTAGAGTGGATATGTGCTCTAATGTCATCCTCCATGGCCAACAGAAGGTCAGCCATGGTCTGCTCCATGGACTGCTGAGGCATCTCTATTCCAGCACCTGAAGCACCTCCTGCCTCTCCTCCTCCTCTCACCTTGGTGCTTGCAGGACTTTTTCTCACTGGTGTTTTTTACTCTTCTCTCTCACAGTTTACTGCATAGAGTTCCTTACCCTTTCTTCAGTAAGTTTCATCAGAGACACCTGTAGGGCACAGAAAGATCTTTGGGGCAATCTTGCTATATAATGTCTTGATAAACATTCCTCTCTCTTGTGGTGATCTTGTTTTCCTATCTTAGTAGCCATGGAGCTGAAGCCTTCTGGTATCCCAATGGGCAGTTACACTGCTCAATAACCATGTAAAGAAACAGCCAAAATACAGCTCCCCCCACCCCAAACTCAATAAGCCCTGAAGGTTAGAAAACTGAAAGTCTTTGGAGGTCCTTTTTTTCACTGTGCCTTCACAAAGACTGACTATGAGGTAAAACTGTACTTTATACTTCTGAGAGCCTGAGTTCCCTGTCTAAAATAACATCTATAATTTCTACTGTGTCTGCTTTGAAGACATAGTTTATCACAGTGTCCCTTCGGAGAGTGCTATGGAAATCAGCCACCCATAGCCTTGGGATGTGGTACTGAGAGGCACTGGGTGCCACAGAAGGCCTGCATGATACGAAAATGAGCAATACTAGTTCCCAGGGTGTGTCCTCAAAAGTGTTTGAGCAATCTGTTAGTTCAGAGGATCTGTCTTCAGTGTTAGAGAACAGTCTGGCATGTGGACAAACTGGGAATATGCAACAGCAGTGCAAGTAGCATGGCCACGCTTATAATGGTTTGTTTATGCTACTGTGCTATCTATAGTTCCATGCTCTTCTGAAATATATTTTATAAAAACTTGCCTCCATGTGGAAAATATTTTTCTTGTAAGGGACATCTAGAAAAATTTGTTGTAAAATTTATTTGCTTTTGTTCATCAGTTTGGCAGCCTCATTGGTTTGATACATGGAACAGTTTTGAGAGGTTTTATTTTTATTTCAGTAAAAGGAGTCTTCCCCAGAGACTATGCTGATTGTTGTCTAGTTTTATTTCACGTCCAGCCTTAGAGACCCTGTACGGTTGTACAGTCAGGAGAATCCAGACACAGACATTCTTTCATGCTTTTGGTTCTTTTTGTTTTTTGCTTCGCACACCTCTGGGAACGTGCACTTATCATTTCTGCATAACTAAATTGGGTTAACTGAGTGGCTAAATAGATGCTTTGCAGGAGAACTGCAATGAACAGGTACAGTAGTTTAGTAAACCTCTTATCTGATTTGAAGATCAAGCTACTGCAAGGAGCTTGTGTGAATTTCTGAAGGAACTGAATCACGTTTTTCAGAGTATTAAATCTGGTGAACACAAAAATTATCTAAAGTCTACTTATTTCTATTTGCATATGCATTTCAAATGCCTTCCATTACTTGTGTTTCAGAGAATCTCAGAGCAGTTGAGGCTGTCAAGGGACCTCTGCAAATCATCTACTTTAGCCCCCTTGCTCAGGTAGTGTCAGCTAGAGCAGCTTGTCCCAGACAGTGTCTGGTTGTGTTTTGAATATATCTAACTATGGAAACTCCATAATACCTTAGTGCAATCTGTTTCTATCTTCTACCACTTTCACAGTAATAAAATGTTCTGTTCAGATTACATTTGCTGTAATTTCAGATTGTTTGCCTTTATATGTCTTAGTGAATTCCCTTGTTTTATATAACCTTTACAGTTCAGTGCATAACTGCACTAGAACTATGTGTTAGTACCTATTTGTTAGACCAAATTCTTATAAAGTCTTCCTTCTGTTTTGGTTGGAGAATCAAATGCCTTTTAACTATTTGAGATTTAATACATACAAGCCAGTAAATAAATAATAAATACCATGCAACAAATATTTTGGCTTTACTCTTTGAATTTTTCCAATTTGTCTTGTAGTCAGTTTATGATACTGATTTGAAATTCCCAGATGTGTTTTTTTTTTTTTTTTAATTAATTAGAATAATGCTGTGATTTGAATTTATGGCAAGGTGCGTTCCTGGAGAATGCTGATTGGTGTCTGTGGCAGTGTTGCAATTATGCTTCTCCTAGCATTAGAATTGCTGTTATTCATCTCCATGCAGTGATTATTGCATAACTCCATAACTGACCCCATGAGCAGGAGTACTACATGCTGTAGTACAGTGGATTACTTGAGGTTTGGTATACAAGAATAAGGATATAAGTATTTAGAGAAGACACAAAAATGTGAAGAATATAACAGAATACGATTTGTTATAAGGGGCTAATTCTGTTTAACATCTTTATCAGTTATGTGGATGAGAGTATTAAGTGGCCTCTTAGTCAGTTTGCAGACAACACCAAAGCTCTGCAGAGGGGTCTGGACTGGCTGGACCAAGGGGCTGATGCCAGCTGGATGAGGTTCAACAAGGCCAAGTGTTGGGTCCTGCCCTTGTGCCACAACATCCCCAGGCAGCACTACAGGCTGGGGGCAGAGTGGCTGGAAAGCTGCCCAGGGGAAAAGGACCTTGGTCATCAACTGGACATGAGCCAGCAGTGTGTCCAGGTGACTAAGAAGGTCAAGAGCATCGTGATGTGGATCAGCAATAGCGTGGCCAGCCAGACCAGGGAAGTGATTGTCCTTTTGTACTGGGCATTGGTGAGGTCACACCTGGAATCCTGTGTTCAGTTCTGGACTCTTCCTGGCCAGAAAGACGTTGAGGTGCTGGAGTGAGTCCAGAGAAGAGCAATAGAGCTAGTGAAAGGTCTGGAGAAGAAGTTTGATGAGGAGCACCTTAGGCAGCTGGGGGTGTTTAGCCTGGAGAAAAGGAGGCTCAGTCAGACCTGTTATCTCTCTATAGCAGCCTGGAAGGCTGTAGCCAGGTGGAGATGTGTCTCTTCTCCCAGATAACAAGTGATAGGACAAGAAGAAGGGGCCTCAAGTTGCATCAAGGGAGGGTGAGATTCAAGATAGAGTCTCAGAGTATTCTGAGTGGGAAGGGACCCATAAGGATCATCAAATCCAACTCTTAAGTGAATGACCTCGACAGGGATCAAACCCATGACCCTGGCATTATTAGCATCGTGCTCTAACCAACTGACCTAATCTCTGTGCTTGGATATTAAGAAAAATTTATTCACTGAAAGGGTCCTTAAGCACTGGAGCAGGCTGCCCAGGGAAGTGATTGAGTCACCATCCCTGGAGATATTTAAAAGCTGTGTAGATCTGGTACTCAGTAACATGATTTAGTGTGGACTTGGCAGCACTGGATTAACAGTTAGATTCGATCTTAGAGGTCTTTTCCAACCTAAAAGATTCTATGATTCTATAACGCCACTTTGACTGCCAAATATATAATTTCTCTTTGAAGAGTGAATGAGAACTCTCAGTATAAAGAACTGATCTTGCCTATAGTTATGAGAACTCTCTCAAGGATAAAACAGCTTAGAAGAAGAAACTTATGCTAATGTAATATTGAAGATAGATTGATGTAAAGTAAAAAAACTGCTCAGAGAATCAGAACTGTGAATCTGTTCAAGATTTGAACTGAATTAATTTATAGGATTTCATTATAAATTGAGCATGAAGACTTAGGGAATGATTTTAAATTCCCTAGTCTAGGAAGAGCTTTTATTGGAGAGCAGCTTATGCACTGATTAAGCTGAACAGATGACACTTGAAATAAGCCAAACTCTTAACACTGAATTTTTCTAAAGAATGAGATATGCCAGGGACTTGAAAATTAATGACAGGATTGAAAATTATATGATAGAACTGTTCTGGGGCTCACCAAGTTTACAAGGACTCAGCCTTTTGACTGAATAAATTATTTACCAAGAGTTACCCAGAGAAAAATGTGATGGAAATTCTGACCTATAGTTTCCTGCACAATGCAGTATAGTTGTAAGTCAAAATATTCACAAGTCTTCTCATTAACTGGGCCTTTAAATCAGAGTAGTATCTGTACTAAATATGAAACCTTTGTATACACTAACTAACAAGTACTAGTCACAGACTCTTCCTCTAAGTAAAAAAAAAGTATGTGCAATTCTCTGAAAACTCTTATTTTCTAAAATGGGTTTATTGTACTAATTCCAATTTCTAAAACACACTTGAGAATAACTGGGTAAAATACTAATCCCACTGAAGTTAGTTGCACAACTTCTGCAGTGATTCAGAACACAGACTTTGGTATTACCATCCTATCCCAACCAGAAGCCTGGCTTTTTTTCCTTTTGATTTCTACTGAGACTGTTCAGCTCTATAGAATATTAGATGTTTCAGGACTGACAGAAACAATAATGGTGTTTTATAAATTTGAAGTTGTTTCATGAGGTGAGATCTAAGATGAAGTCCTTAATTTATTTCAGGAAATTGTGAATACCAGTTTTCTAATTTCCCCTGAAGACTGACTGAATGGGCCATTTGGAACTTAGGGCTGCAGTAGAAGAACAGACTGGTTGTTCTCTGAGAAAAACTCCCTAAGGTCTCATTTGCCAGAACTCAAACTTATCCATAGACAAGTCGGACATATCTGAAAATAAGGAAAATTCTCACAGGACTGGGAAAGTATTTTTACCCAATTCAAAATGCAAGATTCAATTTTCCAGGAAAAAAATATAAATGAAGTAGATGTGTGAAACTGAGCACAAAGCCACACTCTTCACACTGCAGTAAAAAATTGAGGTATTGGCTGCACAAATTGTGAGTAATTGTAAGATTGGAGAGACGTTAACTGTGTTGTGAAATGGACTCAACTGTCAGGTCTATGATTTTCAACAAGTTATATGATTTGGAGACTACTAGTAGTTCAAATTGCTATGTCACTTTTTTATTATTTAAATTATACAAAGTGCCTTTAAAATCATTAACTGGAAAGCAATGATCTATTTTCTTGACAGGAATAATAATGATGATGAATATTTTCTATGCTATAAAAGCCCACCAAAATGAGAACAATAAATAAGAAAAATGCTCAGACTTGTTATCATATTTTGACTTAGATACACAGATTTGTCAGAACAAGATTCCTCTGCGTACATACAAAGACTGACATTCAAATGAAAAATATTTCATTAGGTATAATTCATACCCAGGAGCTCATAATGATATTTTCTGGATGAAAATATACAATTATTAGTTAAAAATAAAATGACACCATGACATTACAAATTTACCTCTGTAAAAAGGAGAACAGATGATTACTAGATGTGATGACACTCCTTTTATTTTTTTTAAGTTTAAAAACTAAAATTTGGTCAACAGGATAAAATTACTCTATTATGGTGAGTATGTTGCTGCAGGACCTCTAATAGAAAGTCTATTAGACAAAGGAAACTTGAAAACAAATGAAAATTAATTTTTACATTGACTTTAATGAAGCTGAGCCTTCACATTGGAAACACTATCACTTCATCATGGTCTTTTTCATCTTTTGGATGAAAAACAACCCTCAGAATTCCTTCCTGTTTTATTTCCCTTTTCTGTAGCTCTTCCACTGCAAGAGATATTTTACTACTACCATTTGAACAGTTACTTATTTGGAAGCAGTTCCAATTGCTTCCACTCTATGCAACCATATCCAACCAACAATACTCCATCTATATTAGTACAGGAGTACTAATCATCTATTCAACAAAATAAAGACCAGAAAATAAAAAAATACTTGCTCATATATGATTTTCTTCAAAAAAATCTTCAACAACCTTACAGAAAAATGGATCTCTAAGTATGCAGCATCTACTGAACTAAAAGACAATGACTAGCAAAAATGTGAAAGGGAAAATATGTTTGTTTTGCAGCTGTCTGTTATTCTGCATCTTTCTTATCAGGCGATAGACTAATGTTACTCCTACCTATGTATTCATCTATGCTTTCAACTCCTCAGTGTTTATCTGATGTCACGAAGATACAGACTCAATGGTCTATTCACACTGCAACTACAAAATATTAAAATATTAACTCTTCTACCCACATGAGATTAGACTGAGCAACAAATGAGTTCATGAAAATTTGGAAAATATTGTAATGAAGTAATTTTAGTAATTGTTCACAAATTGTTTGTTACCCATAGTCCTCTTCAAATATCTGTCAGTTGATTTTCACTATATGAGCTGTGCCCTTATGTGTTTCATATAAGTTTGGTTCACCTGAAATTCAATTAGTTTATTTTCAAATTCTTTATGAACTGGTCTGTGTGCACAAGTGTGTGTGATAACAAGCCTTGTTTATTTGCTGCAGGTATAAACTAGGGATGAAGCTCTACAGGAAGTGAATTTTTAATTAGATTTCTATTAATAGAAGAAATATAGCATAGTATGTGCATATACATCTGGTTTTATTCATCTTCTGATCAAAGGCAGTTACAGTCTAACATGCATGCTGTGAAGTACTCAGCTGATCATCTCTGACTTGTGAAACATGAACATATTCTGTGCCAGCTGAATATAATATAGGATGCAGGGAGGTAAAAAAACTTCTTCAAATATTTTCTCCCTTGCAAATCCATTACAAAAATACATTGTAGTTCTAGCAGTATGTCACTAACACTAGTTAATACGTTTTGAAAATTTCCATATGGAACATTGGAAAGGAGTCTTATGCCAGATCATTTTAAAAATCTAGAAGTTCAGTTACTCTTCCTTCACAATTAATAAAGCCTCAACCTGACAGAAGAAGAGTGAAAAATTAGAATAAACAAAATTCGTATATACAGAAATATTTATCTCCGATTTTGCAAAAAGACCTGGAGGGAAATGCTGGTATAGCCTGTGGCAACGAGATGAAGACAGAAAGATCCATAAGGCATAAAAATCCATTTCTGGCAGAACTGCTAAGAGTTTGTTTCATGTTGTTAATATAAATTTGTTTCATGATTTCTACCTCCTGCACTAACCCTCCATCGTCTTTAATGAGTCTTGTAAAATGGGAAAATAACCATACTTTGTTCAATTTTACAGCAATCGTGGTGTGCTAAGGAAGCTTCTAATGAGCTGGGACTCCCCATAAGCTAACTGAAATTGATATTTATTTTTTCAATAAACCATATAGTACCTGAATATTTTAGTGTTATGCAGTATTAACTGCATAATGCATGTAGTGTGTAGCATGGTAAAAAGCCTTTTGTTACCAAGATTATTTGAAATAATTTTATACCAGATTTAAATATCATCTTATGATTTCATTCATCATATCTGCATGCAGCTGACTACTGCCACTATAAAAAGAATATGCAGATGAAAAGCTATATGCAGATGAACAGATAAAATTATGTATTCGGCAGGTCATCTCTGTGCAATTTTACCCTTTTTAAAGAATATGATCACAGTAGTTTCTAGTACAAATTAAATGTACAGTTTAATCATTTTTTCACTGTTTATGAAAGATTAGATCCAGAAGTTAGTCCTTCATCACTGATAAATATCTGCTAGCAGTGAAAGACCACGTTCCTTGCTGTGCTAGTTTTGACTGGGATAGACTTTTCTTTGCAGAGGCTAGTATGGGAATTGTTATGGATTTGTGCAGCAAACAGTGTTGATAACACAGGAATGTTTTTGTTATTGTTGAGAAGTGCTTATATAGAACCCAGGGCCTTTCTGCTCCTCACCCAAGCCCACCAGTGAGCAGACTGGAGGTGCACAAGGAGTTGAGGTGGACACAGCTGCGTCAGCCAATCCCAACTGGCCACAGGGATATTCCAGATCATGTTAGGAGTGACAGTGTTTGTCTTCCTAAGTAAACTTTTTGTGTAATTAAGCCCTGCTTTCCTGGAAATGGCTGAAGACCTGCCTGCCAATGGAAATTAGTGAATAAATTCCTTATTTTCTCTTGGTCTATGCCTGTAGAATTTGCTTTCCCTATTAAACTATCTTTAACTAAACCCATGTATTTTCTCACTATTACTCATCTAACCTCTGCCCAGGAGGAGCAAGCATGTGGTGCTTACACACTCACCTGAGCTAAAGCAAAGCACATGGTTATGAGCTGACAAAATAGTTTCCACTCACTTAAAAGTGGAGCTAGACTCTAAAATATGTGACAAATTACAATGCTCCAATAAGAAATCCTGTGCGGAAAACCCTATTCCAGAATACTTCTGGGCAAAAGTCACCTACATTTCTTGTTCCAGACCCTAATAAATCTACCGCTATTTGAATGAATTATAAATCTCCTGTCATTAATGGAGCGTTTTAATTGTAAGAAGTCTGAAATTTAGAACTAAGTTTTCAGAATACAATTGTCTTGTCTGCCTGTCACTTTGAAGAATGTTTCAATTTTGCTTTACTGCTGAGAATATCAATCTACCAGATCACTGTGATTCTCTTAGTGCAATCACAGTATGATAAATAGATGTGTTTCATTTAGGCCCGATAAGATTTGATTTATCCTAAGAAAAGTGGTAAAAAATGTATTCTCTCTCATTTTAAACTGAACAACAGCAACTGTGTAGGCTTATTGTGGCAGGAAAGATTCCAAAGAAAGATTTTTACAATGCCAAGAAAAGAGAACTGTGTTTTAATTGTCAGCACTGTGTGTCATGGGAATGGAGACTTTATCATGTGCAACAGAAACAGAAATATTTAATCTTGTCAGGAGATTGGCTGGGAATTCAAAAAGCAGGGTAGTGACTTCTGATTGTTCCTTGCATTATATTGAGTGGAATTACTAGAGCTATGTGAAAATGACTGAACATGAAGTGAATTTAAGCCTGGTTGTTTTGTAAAATCTTATGAAGATTTGTATAGAAGTCAATATAGCTTTTGGAAGCTTTTCTTTTTTCCTGTATATTGAAATATTCTGTGAATTCAGCAGGTTTACATTTATAGTGGATAGTAAATATATAGTTATTAACTTCATGCATTAAATTTATTATTTATTTTGAAGAAATGGCAAAAATACAGAAAAAATCTCGGTGAAATATGTAGTTTCCTTATAAAATTGTCGTGGTTTTGCCCACCAGCCCATCCCTGGGGCTAAGAATGGTTTTGTCCAGCTGATTTCCGGACAAAAAGGCCAATCAAAAAGTTCAGTGATGACTTTGCTACTTGCATCTTTAAAAAGACGGAAGAGAAGACTTGTTGTGCAGTTGAAATTAGGAGCGGCAGCCATGTAGGAGAGAGAAGCGGCAGGTCCGAAGAGGGCCAAGGCTTTCTCCTCCCTCAGCTTGGGCCGGGGGGGGCAAGTGTAGCACTGAAGCTCCCCCTTCTCTCTTGTAAGAAAGTGAAGAAAAAAAACTTTAAAAAGACTGACTGCTTGGATAGAAACTGCTGCAGAGAAATTCCAGCAAAGAGATAAGGGACTTCCAAGGTTGAAGCTGGCAGCCGGAGGAGAGAGAAGAAAGGTTTGAAGGGGGGAGAGCTGCTTCTTCCCCTTTCGCTCTCTCTCTTCAGCAGGGAAAAGACTGAGAAGTAATCCCTGCTACTTGTAAAAGTTTGTTGGGGTGACGAGACCCCCCATGTGGCTGACAGAGGAGTTTGTGGATGTACCAGAGAACCGAGACTTCGTGAGAGACCTGAGTTGAGGCGGAGTCCTGTTGAAGACTTTGTGACCCTTGAAGGGGATGATGCTTATGCCGGAGTGAGGACGGCTCAGATAAGCTTAGGATCTCAGTGAGAGATCCATGCTGCTAGTGCTGAAGATTTGTGACTCTGAGAGAGATGAGACCTACGCTGGAGCAAATAACGGCTCGGGTAGGGATGTTGGGATCCATGTGTGGGATCCATGCTAGACTTATGTTGGAGCGGTCTATCAAGGACTGTTCTACCGTGGGAAGGGACCTCCATAGAGAAACAGGGGTGAACTCTTAAGCCATTATCCCCTGTAACACCGGTGGAAGAAGATCCATAGTAAGCAAGTGTCCCCTTGCAATCCATGGAAGGAAGACCCTTCAGGACCTGGGTAACCCCCAGCCTTCGGTCTTAGCCCAGGAGGGGGGTAGGCCCAGCCCTGGAGGCCGACACAGAGCGAGAGAGAGACATGAAAAAGTTTCAGCTGTGACGAGAGTACTGCAGAATTACTGGAAAGAGAGCTGGAACTCCGAGACTGGAGAATGAGACTGCTTCTCCTCCTTGGACTGGTATAAAGGGGGGAGAAGTATTTCTGTAAATACATAGCACTTTTACCTAAGTAGAATTATTGTAGATATAGCTCTTAAATAATTTTTATTTTGTTAGTAATAAATGTTCATATTATTTTCCCCAAATCCTGTCTCTCTTTTGTCTGCATAAACCTTCTCTCAACTAATAGTAATTGTGTGGGGGGTGTGAAAGCAAGTTAACCCAGAGCAAAACCACAACAAAAATCTGTGATAGTCTTAGCCTTCTGCAAACTGAAAGTTTTGCTGAAAGGTGTCTGAATAGAGCTTGTTATAACTTGTCTTTCACTTCAAACTTTGAATTGTAATTAAGCAGGAGTGAGGCCTATAATCAAAATAATGCACTTATGTGTTTTATTACACTGAGGTAAACCTAGTTAGCCTAAGTGTCTTTCATTTTCAAAAACCTTTCTACCTTTGGTCTCCTTGGTCTTTTTTCATTTCTCCCATTTGTCCTCCTGCTTCAGACTTTGAATTTACATTATGAAAGACTATCTAAAGTCTTATTTCAAGGGTACTACTTTTCTTCATAGAATCATGGAACTCTTTAGGTTGGAAGAGACCTCAAAGATCATCTTGTTCCATCCTCCCTGCCAGGGGCAGGGACACCTTCCACTAGACCAAGTTGCCCAGAGCCCCATCCATCCTGGCCTTGCACACTTTCAGGGATGGAGCATGCACACCTGCTCTGGACAACCTGGACCAGTATCTCACCACCCTCATAGTGAAGAAATTCTTTATATATCTAATCTAAGAAAGAGTGGGGTACAGATTATGTGATATAGACCATACAGATGAAAAAAAGGAGAAATACAGCAAGTAAATGAACAGATGGCTGCTCCAGATATTTAATAATTCATTACATTGACTAACAATGTTTTTATGTTTTTAGACTGTGCTATAGACATAAACTGGTTTAAGCCAAGCATATTACTTTCAAAGTTAGTCTTAATATTAAAGATAACACAGACTTATCACTTGATATAACCAAATGATTGGAAATAAGAAGCACAAATAATTATTTCCAAAACAATTCAGAAGACTGTACTTAAAATATGCTGTTTTATTTTTCAGAAATAATCCACTGAATATGTTTTTGAACAGTAATGGACTTCATCACATGGTTAACTCCAATGAAGTGCTTTGTTGCATCAAGATAAACTTGGGTGACTCAGTTTTGCCTACTAGATACCATCAGATAAGAATTTCATCCATGGCTCAAGATTATCCTTTAACTTTGACTCATATTTTAGCAATCAATTTGTCTTTTAGCTTGAATGCTTTCAAAATTGATGTATATGCTTAGAGATAGTTTGATAAGTGTATTTTTATCAACTGAGGTGTAGTAATGAATAGACATTCCATTGCATAGTTTATTTTCTTCAGTTAGTTTGAATTTAGTGTCTTACAACACTCACATTGCTGAGAAAAACATGGGATCTTGTCTTTTTTTTTTTTTTTTTTTTTTTTTTTTTTTTTTTTTTTGTTGCTAAGGAATATATTGCACTGCATTAACTTATTTGAAAAAAAGAAAGTCAGTTTCTTGCCACTGACCTTGCTTCTTTCTCCTCTTTGCAATGGGTACCATAGTACAGATATGAGTTACTCAGTGAAATCCTAAGTGCAATACAGAGGATAAATTGGAAACTGTAGTTCAAGTCCTCTTACAAAATAGTAAGTTGAGATGTAGTTAGCAGGTAGTAGACTGGAACAAAAATAAAGAAATGGTCATGTGATGTGGAGTTCAGCTGCAATTTTTATTTTTTATGTGAGTTGTATTGTTTAAAATTATATGGATTTAGAAAGAATCTTGAGAAACTAATTTTGGGGAAAAAAACACTAAAAGCTATTGCTTACCAAGTTATTATCTTCTGGCTCATGAATTCCCTGAATTATAGACTGATGGAAGCTGGGAATGTTTACTGATTCATTACTGTATGCTCATTGTATTCCTGTGCCATCCAGGGCACTATAAGAGAAAGAATATAAGACTAGGTAGACCCTTCGTCCCTTCTCATGGATGGGACTGTTATGTCTCCTGGTTCTTTTATCAATATTATTGTCTCAGTCACTTTCAGTAACTTTACTAAAAAGTGATGAGTCTTATTTCTGTAACAATATCAGCATCCTTTATTGCACAGAAATCTAGTTACTTAGCAAAAAACAAACTGCAAACCATTCCAAGTTTAGTAAAAACTTCACTTATTCACAGGCCCTGGATTTAAAACTCAAAAAAATTGATTTCTATATCTGAGTACAGAGTCTGTGAATTTAAAATGTTCCATGAAGAATAAAGGACACTAGAAATAATTACTATTATTCCAGTATTTTCAGTATGCAATCACTGTTTATCTCATGATTACATGGCAGTGACAGGCAAATGAAAGTGGTCGCATCTTTTACACAGTTCTATTTCTTTATGATTAGAAGTATTTGTTTAGAGACACCATTATACTTTTGAAAAAATTTCAGGAGAAATCTTGGGAGCATCTGTAGTGAAATAATTTAATTGTGTTGACCATTTTTTTTTCATTGCATTGATCATTGGGTCATGAAATCACCAAACATATCATCATTAACTGCTCTGTTTGCTTAGTATAAACAATTTTGTTACAAAAAATAGGGAGGTGGTGATTCAGTTCTTCAGCAGGAGAGTTTGCATGATAAAAGCTCAAAATATTCCATAAGAATCTGAATCTATTGGGTAGCAATCCTGTTACAGATCTTTATTTGTATCTTAGCCTGCCCACCTTAGCCATACAGATTTCATGTAGAAATAGGCTGGACATGGCAAAGTAAGTCAGAAAGAGTCCTGGAGGAGCACGGTTTAGCACCTGCTGAGCTTCAGTGATGGCAAGAACCTGTCTAAGCTACTGTGTCCCACCAGGCAACAGTGCTGCAATTGATTTTGTTGGATAAGCAAATGTTGGGGTTTTGCCAGAGGTTTAATTTTTTAGGAAATTGAACTTTAGCAATGAAAAATTAATAACATCCAGTTGAAACAAAGCTTATATTGGTTGTACTGTTTCCTAACCATTGATACACTTTCATTTTAATTTTTTTGGTCTCACTTCCATTTAGAAAAAAGTTGTTAAACTTTACTTTTCTGCTCAGAAGGCTTGTTTTGACCAATAAAAAATGAACTGTGAACCAAAAGTTTATGTCAACTTATCTGTGATCAAAAGTAGAGAATGGAAGTTGGAGGAAGGCTTAATGATAAATAGGGTTACTGTTCACTCTAGGTTTGGAAGTGTAACTGTTAAAAAGATCTGGAATTATGCAATGGACAAGGAAAATATATTGTATAAAAAAATTCTTAAGATAAATTTGTTCTCCAAAAAACAACTCCTAAGAATATGCTATATATTCTTAAGAATTTTTTACTGACAGTTTATTTCTGCACTGGTAAAGATATACATTGAACATTGTTTTGCCATGGATGGATTTTCCATTTGAATGATTCTTTAAGGTGAGATTGCTGTTCACAAGAAGGAAATTTCACAAGTCCTTCATGACCTACTAGTCCAGTCAGAGATGCACTTTGACTCTCAGAAATTACAAGTAGAAATAGTCTAAAATCTGAACAAGTCCAAGAAAATTGTTTTTTTTTCCACTGTTAGATATTATGGTTTATCCTCAATTAGGTTAGCAAGAAACCCCTCACTTCTGAGAAATAATCTCAGGTTCTTGGTGAGTAAGTATGACTTCTCAACAATCTGATGCAAGCACGAACAGATCCAACACTCTCCTACCACCAGAAAATAGATAAAGCTGAAAAGGTTAAACAGTAATTTAATGACCTATCCTCCAACAGAAAGTGTTTTGAATGCCCATGATCAATGACATATTTTCTTTTTGTTTTTGGAGTTGATGCTTTTTTTTTGTGTAACTAGCTTTATTCAATAAAGACCTTGGAAGTTCTTCTTTTTCCTCTAATTCTTGCTTATTTTCTATGTTTTTTTTTTCAAAACAACATGAAATTGTTATCTTTGATTGAAAAGTAATGAAATTTTAGAAAAATGTCAGTAACTCCAACATATCTGACAAAATTACATATTCATTGTGCCTGATTTAACTTGAATTTTTCTACTGTCACTCCAGTTTTGTGAAGTGCCTTATCAACAAATTGTATTTTATTACACAAAATCAGTAGCACATTCACTGCGAGGTAAGGGAAGAAGAAATAAGATTTTCAGTGTTAGAATACAAATTTCCTTTCCCTTGCCATGTCTTTTATTGTTAAACTGTGTGAACTCAATTGAAATTCTGACTTCTATGGATAGTTTCACTCAAAATACTGTCCTTACATTGTATTTAAAAACATTATTTTATTTTGTGATGAAACTATTGATTAAAAGTACTAAACTTTTTTTGTGTGTGTGCCAACTGATTTTTAAATTAAGCAGTGTTGCCATTTGTTTTTCCATCTTAAGTATCTGATGGATAAGAATGATGCATAGAGTGACCGTGGAATTGGGTGCCAAGTTTTACTGCAACTGTGAAGTTTCTGTAGCTCCCATGATATTGCCTTTAGGACAGGAAAGGACTGGTTCGAAAATGCTACTCTTGCTTGCAGGATTTTATAGAGCAGGATGATCTTTTGTATTCCCAGTGGCTGAACACAACTGAAGTGCAATTCACCCTAATGCAGCAAAGCAGGAAACTCAGGTTTTCAGTTTAAGAAAAGCCATGCAATAACTAGTATGTTCAGGTCTTAAACTTCTCTTTGTCACGACACTCTAGAAAATCAGTTTGCCCCAGTAGGGGAAGTTTGCCACAAGTATGATGGGAAAGAAGACCAGGTGGCATCTGTCTTTAGATGCAGAATAGCAGGGATAATAAATTCTGTTCTGGGTTCTTTTCCACCTGCTCTCCTCTTATACATATTATATATTTGAACTTGGAAAACAGCATTGCAGAACTGATCACCACGCATAATACTCTCCAAGATTACATTTTCAGAAAAAAACTGGTGCTGACTACCTTTCTAAAACAGCTTAACTGTGAACTGCTATGTTAAAGAGCTTTTTCAATTGTGTGCTCTACGAAGGAAAGTCAACCTCATGCTTTCCACTTTCCTAGAGAAGCCACAAGGCTTCATGCCAGTGCGGAGAAGCATGGGACACTTTTCATTCACCTAGGCTGCTGCTGCTTGCAAAAGTTGTGTTATTCAGAGCGTGAGAAGGGAGGCAAAGAGACTTAGAAAACTAGTAATAAGAGCAGTAATCTGAGGTAAGGCAGATGAAATAAATCTGTTTCGGATAATTTCAGAAAACACAGAGATGGTGAGTGTTGGAATCACAGTCTCAGTCAGTTTAATAGATGGTTCTGGCAATAGATTCAAAGTTGATATTCTGCTTCTGTTTTACATGGAACGTCTATACATCAAGCCATTTTAAAGGGAAAGCATTCTTTCTGTTCAGGTCCTTGAAAGTGGAGTAGTAGTGCTTACACTCAGAGTGGTCTGAGAATGCTGGATCCCCTAAATGAATGGGGGGACTCCATCCCCAGATCTTTGCCTAAACTTCACATTTGGCATGGAAGTTTTTCCTTTTGTCCAAAACATTCCAAATTTGTATCACTAGGCAACTTCTGTATAAGGTGTGGACAAACCTTAAGCTCACGTCTTTGAGCCTTTATAGCAGATTCACTGGTGGGAAGCCAAAGGGTTGTCCTAGACCCTCAAACACTCCACATTAGAATCTCATGTGCAGTAGCACCTCTGCACATGCATGCCTGCTGTGCTCATTTCAATTACTAGGGAGGCTGCTTCTCATATAGGTGGCCTCTGGAGGTTATATCTGTCAAAAATGGCACTGAATGTGTCATATCTTAAGCATTTTATTGGACCTAGTTGCAAACATCTACAAGTATTTCTCCTTCTTGTGCAATAAGGTACAACCTGAAGTCCAATAAGTAGCTGTCTCCCATGTTTTATACTTCCCAGCAATTTCCACAGGGGGAGGACTAAACCCCTTCCTCAAGAGGAAGATGAGCTGTTGACTGATTCCTAGGGGGGAGAATAATTAATGCTCATCTAACTGTCCCTAGTTAAACTGAATTCATAAGAAGAAAAGGGTAATGAGGAAAGGAAATTGTAGGA
The DNA here is from genome assembly GCA_038380795.1 of Pyrocephalus nanus. Classification (NCBI taxonomy): domain Eukaryota; kingdom Metazoa; phylum Chordata; class Aves; order Passeriformes; family Tyrannidae; genus Pyrocephalus; species Pyrocephalus nanus. The sequence continues at coordinate 48,227,563 of CM076263.1, read as the reverse complement.
TTGTGACAGGTAATAAACAGGCATTAATAACTAAAAAGCAAAAAGTGCTTAACACTATATTTTGTGGCAGATTAATTGTATTTAATGAAGAAAAATGAAGTAATAATGAAATTTCCTTGAAAGTTTTGGTCCTTTAAATCTTTCTAGAATTTGGAATTTACAGAACGTGCACAGACTTAATCCATTCCTGTTACAATGCTGAGTTTGCAATCTTGCTGATCTTCTTAAACAACGAATGGGCTGGAAACACAGAAATGGAAATGTTCTATTAGCTAAACAAATGTTTTCTAAACCAGCTATACCAGTCAAAACATTATTGATTATCACTGCCAGTTTGAAGAAAGAGATCATTGTTTACATATTCATTGTTGCAGTTTTTAAATTTCATGAGTACCTTTACAGTTGCTCCAGCTGGAATATAAACACTGTTTTGTGGTTATGTTTCCCTAAACTATCTTAATCTAATCTAATCTAATCCAATATAATATAATATCTTAATTATCTTTTTCATTTTTGCTTTGTATGAAAAATCTGATAAAATAATAAGAGCTCATGACAGCCTATTAGTCACCAGCATGTGGCAGTAGCAGCTCAACAACATTTTTGGAGCAACAAAATCATAAGGAATCTAAGATTTATTAGACTGTGGCAACACTAAAAAACCCTTGATCTCCCTGGTACTGACACTGAAATGATGTTTTCCTCCTACACTTTAAATGCAAGCAATGTTGGAAAATCAAGATGTAGATTTACATTTTATATTGCAGAAAAATGACCCCTTCCGTCATAGTTCTTAATCATATTTCTTGATGATACCCAAAATCATATTGTAATTTTCTTGGCTGCCCTGTGTGTCAATTAATGATTTCAATGAAATATCAGTTAAGATCCAAAATTCTTTCCTGGAATGTGACTGTCCATTGCAAATTCCATATCATATAAGCATGTCTTTTTTCCCCCGGTAGAATTGTCAGTTCTGTAGTTCATCAAACCCTCACTCAGTTTTGTGACTGGGAGTTTCATTCACAAAAAAAAGTAGAGTTTTTGGGTAGCCTTGAACACCCAAAAAAGCTATATTTGCAAACTTTCAAATTTCAATGTTTGCTTTCTTCCCTGAATCACCAGTGCAGATATTGAACAAAGCTAGTCTTAACACTGATCCACTATTTTGGAGTATTGCTAAGCTTCCTGCTCTTTGCTTCTGCATCTTAGAAGAGCTTTCAATTCATTAAATGACATTTCCTCTAATCTTATCTCAAATTTTTTTAGTGAATTTTAATTTGCAACACTTTTGAACATCTGAGTGTAGTATTTTGTTCACTGGACTGCTTTTGTCCACGTTGTTGCTCACTCCCTTGTAAAACTTGTGTGGCAGGATTTTCCTGTTACAGAAACCACACTGTCTTTTTTCCAAGTTCTTCTCTATGTTCAATGTAGATACACTTATCTTACAAAGGTTGAAAGGTAGACTTGCTGGTTTGTAACTCCTATGATCCCTTTTAAAGCCACTTCTCTGACGGGGAGTTTTCTGTTATGTATTTGTTATAATCTAATTCTGATATCTTCAAATTTATGTAAAATATTTCCTGAAGATTAATATAGTAGGATCTGTAACTCCCATATTATTATGCAGTAATTTATATTCCCTGGGAGAACCAAAGAGACAGGTAAATTTAGTGTTCATATTTCAGTGTGAAATCTTGACATGGTACTACAGATTATGACATTTTCTAGATTAAAGTTTATCTGCATATTGAAAACTAGTGTCAGAAAACACTACACGATTTCAGCTGTTGTTAAAGAATATGTCATAGACTTATGCTTTTTCCATGTAAAAAGCAGCTCTGGGCAGAGCAGAGTAGTCCCTGAGACACATTTAAACTCAATTGCCTTTTAATGTATTCTACATTCTTTACAACTTCTACATTTCTACAATACATTACTTAAAGTAACAATTATCAAATTATTTTGGTTGCTTCTGCACATAATGTAACAATGAAAAGGAAACTATTTACACATAAACTCTAAAAATATGCTTGTTTTAAATGAAAAGAGAGAGAAGTGAATTTGATTTTTATTTGGATACAATTGCATGAAGAAAATGATTCTCGCCTTATACCACAACAGCAGTTAGGAAGGAAAGAATTAGTTAAGGGAAATAATAAATGATATCTCAGTGGGGTGTAACTGTAGGCAGTACATCAAATGAGAAACTTAAAGGAGCCTGACAATATCAGTTTCCCTTACACATGAGAAACCAGAATTCAGACTGCAAAAAATCTTTTATGCTGAAGTCAACAGAACCAGACTTTAGCATTTAAGCTGAAAGCTCGACTGAAAGTGTTTCTGTCTGTCTGATGTTATCGATCTTTGGTTGAAAGAAAAATCAGTAATCCATGTCACAGAAAGCATATCTTGAGCTTCCAAGTGCTGGACATTACAATGTGTTCCAATTCTGAATGCAGGAGGATAAACAACTTATGTCATCACAGGAATTCCTCTTTATTTGTGAGATCTTAGGGATTTCCACTTTTCAACATGCTCTCCTGCTTTTCAATCTTCTGAAATCATTATTCTCATTGAGGATCCTGGGATGCATGGAAAACAGAGAATTCAGTCTTATGTACTATGCGTTGTCTGACACTGCCATTATGATTGGTTCCTCTTAAATCTCAGTTTGGGAGTTGCTAAGGAAATGCTATACATCCACTACAAAGTAACTTGGGAAATTCTTGTGGCTGTAAGGGCTTTTAATTTCCCTTTGTTCAGGTTTAGAAATCTGACCATATTTCAGTTTGGAACCTATAGTTCCCCAAGTAAATTTCTGCAGTTTCTGTAGCCACACGACTGAGCTGATAATTTGGATGCAGTGAAAGCTTGCACCTTAAGGTGTTGCTAATGGCTTATTCAGATTTGTTGGAGATATACTGTTCAATACTGCTGAAAGTCAGATTTTTGCAAATCTTGGTTTGGTTTTGTGTCCTGGGGCTTGTCACCAAAGTCAGAGAATGCATAGGTGTTTGTGAGGGCATGATGCTATCATTATTAACTGAGAATACTTCCTAATCCAGTGTATGACATCTTAAAATTGAGAAAACCAAAATAAAATTGAAGCAAAAACTGTCCACATATTGAAATTTTATAATCTTGCCTCTTGCCAAATCGTGCCAATGAGATTTAACAGAATTAAGAAAATACACAAAAATTTGAATGTATGTCAGTAGGAAGAAATTTTGAAACTATAAATTATTTATTTTTGGGTTTTACTATTCTTTTTCAATATGCCATCCTTTTCAAGTCTACATGAGATAACTGAGTAAAGATATACCTGGCAGGAGTATTTAACCTGTTGACCGTAACACACATGGCATGTTAAGCATGAACTAGATAGTAAGTTATAGCTCCAAATACTTGGAAAAACAAAGATAACTGTTGAACTTTCACTGAGTTCGGTGTGTTGCAGTTACTCTGTCACAAGTCAGTCTGTAGGCAGTGCTCTATCTAAAAACTGTTACATCAAATTCACTTTCCAAGGCTACAGGAGCATTACAAAAAACATAGCATATTACTCATAAATGCATTAGTGATGGACCTCCAACTTCCAAACCTGTTAAGTTAGAGTTTTCCCATCAGTTGGTAGCACAGCTGACAGCAAAAAGGATTTAGCCATCTGCCATGAATACAAACTGGCATCAGCCCCAGACCAAAATTCTTAAGTTTTGCCTTACATGTTTTAAAGTATATATTCTTTGTAATCTTTCTTTTCCTATTTCAGTGCTCCTTCTCTTTGTATCTCAGTGATTTGTGTTCAGAGAGAGGCTTGACTCTGCCTACCTAGACACTATTTTTTGTTTTGAGCCCATCAATACAATGGATGTTCAGTAAAACAATCAAATATATTTTTAATTATAAGCCGTTAAGTCACTCTTAATGAGCAGATAAATCATGATTTCTTGAGATTTCACTTTGATCAGAGGACACCTAGTACATGACTGGTATGCAAGACAATGATATAATGGTCTACAATGCTTTGCACAGATGGTACAAATGGTCTGCAATGCTTTGTACAGATTATTTTGAAGGATATTTGTAGATATAACTTTTCCCTAATGTTGTAGCAATGTCAGGGTATCACAGTGCTCTGGGTAGAGGACTCATGTTTTAGAATCAGAAGTCTGTTGTGGCAAGCTACACTTGTAAAGGGTTGAATGAGTTCTGCTCCTGCCTTTCTACATGCTAACAATAATTCCAACAACTTTCTAAACTGTTTTAGAAAACTTGTCCTTCCCAGGAAAGCAGAAACTGTGCAAGTCAATATCCACTCAATATCTACCCTTTGCCATCACATATTCAGTCTACAGCCAAAAAGAGTGAATTATGCTGCATTGCCAATGTTTTCTAGGTTTGTTTTGTTGTTTGTTTTTTGAAATTCCAAGTGGGTTTTTACAGAATTTCAGAGCAGATTATGTCTGTACACATTTTATTTGGCTTCTAAAGAAGTGTCCCTTTATCATTTCCTAATTTAACATTAGTTGCAAAAGATACAATAACTCCAGCTGTTTATAAATGGAAAATTACATATCACATATTCTTTGACAATGATAAGTGCATCATATATTTATCAAATTAAAAAGTAGAACATATCAGGATGGGACTGATGCAAAATAGATAATGCTACCCCTTTAACACTTGTCCTGCACATAGGAATAATGACAACTGTACAGTACAATTAATTTTCATTCTTATTCACCAGGGAGTAGTAAACAGTATTTTTTTTTCTACGCTGACATTATGTTGAAGATCTTTATTACAAAGATGACCTTTTAGAGTCCTGGGTAGTGACACACAGGCAGCTATGTTAGCATCTCTGCAAAATTTCTCACAGATTCAAGACTGTGAACAAGAGTTCTTGGACAAGCTTCATGATACCTTGGACAGTGATAGAAAATAATTACAGTATCCCTCCTATTCCCTTTTCCAGTAGGGCCTCAAATTTATTCCACATTCTGACTATATCCTAAGAGATTTGGGTTACAGAAAGAAACACTTCTAAGATTTCTGTTATGGCTGCTTCTGTGCAGTTGTATGTCTAGTGATGTGCAACTGCTGCCCTTTTAAAAACATGAGTCTGTTGGCAGTGATATCAGGAAATGAACAGGAGCACATGCCTTCTGGAGTCAACAATGGCCACCATTGTCATTAGTGTTGCTTGCAGGGAAATTTGTTCATATATAAATTCCAGATCACAATATACAATTGCAAAAATGTTCCTGAACATCAGCTAGGACTGATGGTCTTCTTCAGATGCCGCATTAGTTCCAAAACCTTAAATCCTTCACAATATATTAGGCTACTCGTCAGCAAATGTAACTGTCTGCAGGGAAATATGGATCTTTCACTGGAGAAACTATTATCTGCATTTTCCTTTAAACTGCACTTTTCTATGACTTTCTTCTATGTTTTTGTTGGTGACATTAGAACAAAAGTTTACTTCATTGAAGGTAAGAGATCTCGTGATTTTGGGAAAAGTTGCTTGAACTTATATCACTTTATAATGAATAAAAGTTAAAAAGTAGTTTAAAAAGTTATAAGTTAGTTAAAATATCTCCATCCTTAAATTCATTCCTGAATTTAAGTTGAATCCAAGACTTCTTTTAATTTCATTAGAGAGTCATTCAGGGTGATGCAGAATAAAATTTGAACTAAGTCTAAACATTGCTGGAGTGTGTACATTCACCTAGCCTTTTTCTTTTTTTTACTTAGAATATTATTACACAACTTTTCCTTAAAAATATTAAACCACTATTTGTCTGTAGTTGAGTGTTCTTAGAAGAAGAACCTAAATCTCATTTTTATACTTACATATATAAATGTAGGTATCTTCCATCATAGATCCAACACCCTACTTTATGTTACTATTGAAAAGAAACTTATTCTAATTCTAAATCACTTATGTAGCAAATACCATCTGCCTCATTATATGAAGGCACTGAATTATGTTTGAAAGGAACACATTAGATCTGCCCCATACAATGACCTCAGCTTCTTTACCCTCTTCTGGACACTCTCTAATGGTTTAATATCTTTCCTATATTGCAGTGTCCAAAACTGCTCATAATATTCACGGTGAGGCCACCCCAGTGCAGAGCAGAGCAGGACAATCCCCTCTCTCATCTGGCTGGCGATGTTTTGCCTGATTCCCCCTAGGACATGGTTGGCCCTCCTGGCTGCCAGGGCACATGCAACTGGCCATTGTCCATGTTCTCTTTACTGTTGAAATCACTTCTTGAAGGTGTCCATCTTTTTGCTCTTGTGGTATTCTGGAGCCAAGGGTTAGTATGTGTGCTATAGTTTTGAAGAAGAGATGTTGGAATTCTCCCCAGTGCCGGTCGCCCCCCCACCTGTGTGTCCGGGATGTAGGATGCCGGGGGGGACAGGGGACAGGGGGGCCGCAGCCGGGGCAGCGCGGGGAAGAGGGGCAGTTCCCTTACAAGCCGGCTAGCGCCACGCCTCGGGAGCTCCTTTGTCTGGAGGACTTGTCCGCTGATCGGCAGAGCGAGAGCTACTCTGGGTTTTTCGGGAGACTCCTCCTGTTTTCTCCTGAGAGGAAGTTTTTGTTTGTTTGTTTGTTTGTTTGTTGTTGTGTGTTTTCTTGGTGTGTGTTTTTTGTTTGTTTGGTTGGTTTTTTGTTTTTGTTTTTGTTTTGTTTTGTTTTGTTGTTTGTTTGGTTGGTTTTGTTTGGTTGTTTTTTTTTTTTTTTTTTTTTTTCTTTTTTTTCCCTCGCCGGACACCGTGTGGAGGACGACTGGGAAAGAGGGAGGGAGAGAGCGATTATCTCGGAGAGGGGTATTCTGCCCCGGGTGGAGTCAAATTTCCCGCGGCGAGGACCTGACTGCCGCACCCTATCCCTGCGCCTGGGGGCAAAAAGGACTCCTTCATTGCTGTCTTGGAGTCACCGCCGCTCTGTGGTGGCTGCGGGCAGCTGTGGAGCCACCGGGGACTGTTCGCACCCAGCCCCCGTCCCCACCCCCGCCGCGGACTTCTTCCCTCGCCTGGGAAATTAGGGCTTTGTATGGTTTCTTTTGGAAGTTTTTTGGTTGTGCAGTTGTTGTGTATTCGGGTTTGTTAATAAAGAGCTGTTCTTTTCCTTTTGCACACTTTCACCCGAAGCCTTTTAATTTCAAAGTTATAATCTTGTTAAACTAAGGCAATGTGTCGTCCTATCCCTGATTTTGTATTTCAAGTAGAACAGGATAAAAACACTCAAAGACTTTGGGATCTTATATTAAGTGGAAGAGGAGAAATAGATTTTAGTTACTGATGTTTGTGGTCCTCAAAGACTTTAAAAGTGCTTTATTGTGCTGTTCAGGGATTCAAAAGGAGGGGTTGGGCTGGATGAATACTCAAATCATGTTTAAGAAAACTCACTTTTGTTTAAGAGTCATTGGTGGTCTTTCGTTAAAGATTCATGAATAAGCTGAGCAGTTGTATTTGGCACTAAAATTAGACTTCCACCAGTGAAAAAATAACTGGCTGACAAGGCAGTGAGCATCTTATTCCTGGGCCTCTCACTTCAGTGGCTTCCGAAAATGAAGACCCAGGAATATAATCTGATTTGATTAAATCTGATAACAGCCAAATTATCATGTTGTTCCAATTTAGGCAGGTAAAGAAAATTGAAGTCTTTCTTCTTTTGACTTTGCTTTGAATGGCTCTTGCCAACACACAAGGTATTGGAAGTGTGGAATTTCAGAGTGGAGAGTTATAGCCTCAACAAAAGGAAGACACAATTTAATAAATCTGTCAAGGACAAAAAGAACAAAGAGAAGGCAGACTGTCCTTGTAATGCTACCGAGTCTTTGTTTAAGAAAGCGGAAGTTCTCAGGTCTTTCAGAGAGACTGGTGTTAGAGACACTTCTTTTAACTTTGCAGCATCTGCAGTATGAATTAATCCTACCAATAAATAATTAATACAATAGCTTTAGCAGCAACATATGATCAACTGTGACTGGTGAACTCTTCCTCAATTATTAAGAGAGATACAACGGCACATTCATAATTTTCAGTTTAATTTTCAGTTAAAATCAGTAGCCTTTGATGACTTAATAGATGTTATATTTTGAGACATCTGTTTGATAACAATTTTTGGTAAATGTTTCACACAATTGTTCATAACAACTTGCTTCAGAATGTGGAACAAGCCTGTAGGAGCCAACGGGTTGACTCAGTCCCTCCGTCAAGGCAATTCTACTGCAAACATGTCTATAAAAGGGAAAATAGAGCTCTGTATGCTTTATAAGAAAGTGCATTCCAAAAATTCTTAATTTTATGGGGTATTAGCGTATATTGTTCCTGGCACCATTACTGATCTGAGATAACCTTTAAACAGATACACTGAAAGGTTAGCTGTGAGCAGTACAAACTGAGTGCAGTGTTTCCCTGAGCTAACTGGAAAGGTCTGGTTCTGGTGCAGTTTGGTTTATTGCTGCAGTGATGCATAATTCGACTTGGAAAATACAGAGGTAATATGTCTGCTTAGAAATGTCTACACAATGTAGAAAATCCATGACCTTTAGCATTTTCTCAGTCCATGTTATAAGCAGCTCAGAATGCATATATGTCAGAGTAACTGGCAACTGTTTGGGAACTTTCGTAAGGGGTAGAATATTCTTGACATTTTAGAGAGCTACTGCTGCCTACTGTCATGTCTTACAATGCCTGTGGAAATATCTGCAATCCAGGACAAAACTTCAGTTTCAAAAATCTGGAAAAGCTGGATTGATGGTTTAATATTTGTACTTGCCTCAACCATATTGCATTTTGTTGTACAGCAGGATAAAAATCAGCCACTAAAGACAAAGCTTTCATGCAGTTCTATCAACAGTGTTTCTGTACAGTTTTTTATTATGGATATCATTGGTGTGAGGGTTTGTTATGGAGTATTGCTGTGTGCTCTGTATTTTTGTGATTACAAAATGTTTCAATAGCACATAAATAGCCAGTGATATCAAGCACATAATCTTAAAGACCTTGCTAAACATTTATCAGAACTATTTGGCTTGAAAGGAATGTTCACCCCTTTGAGTCTGCTAGTAAAGAGATAAGCAAACATAGATCTTAACATAAGGTGAGTCCCCTCATCACCTGTAGTTGATACTTTTTAGCTGGCATTAATCTTTGATAAAACAAGCACAAAACAGACGCATCAAAGAAAATTCAGAGAGAAATACTTCAGGCAGAGGTTTATATGTCAGTTCTTTTTTTCTGTGAAACTGAGAATTACTCTCTATCAAAGTGAAATCCTAGTTTGTTTGTTGAATTTATTTTATATAAGTAGTTGATGTGTAAAGGAAAAAAAATGATTTGGACTGTTACAGCTAACATTTTGTTATCATGTACAGAGGAGACATGAACAGAAGAGTCGGAAAGTTTTAAAAGAAAAGTTTTTTTACTTAGAAATATTAAAAGGAGCAAGATTAGTTTCTCCTGCTCCTGCTACAGGGGAAAAGGGATTTTAGACCTTTTTTTCAATCCATACTGGCACAAATTATGACATTGAGTCTTTAAAAAAAGACGTATTTTTCCCAAATTGTTTGGTTATAGGTATGTAATGAAAACAATATTAGCAGCTCCCACTTCATTCAGGTTTTTCCTCCAAGATATTTGAGCTGTTATAAGCATGCCAGTTCTCTATTTTTCTGCAGAACTTACAATAAAACCAAGGTAAAACTATGTTAGTTGTTTTTCCCTATACTTTAATAAAGGACAGTACAAATACGTTTTTAATAAGATAGTCATCTTTGAACATTTTCTGCTCACTGGAAGATCTTAGCTAATACTCATTTGGTTTTTATAGTGAGCAAAGTGATAAATTCAGCCCTTGCTACTTGTAATAATAGGGGTGGTGTAAAATTGCTGTTGTACTCACAACAAAATGCTTCAGTACAGTTTAATTTCTACACAATCTATTCTTTGCAAAAAATTCAGGGTTATGTACAGATCTTTTAAAAATCATTTTAATAATTAGGAATGTCACCACTGATTCAAGGAACTGAATTAAAATAGTATTTAAATATTATTCAAACATGTTTCAAGCTAGACAGATAGGTTAGATCCCTATTCTCTTAAGATATATATATAAGTCAGTTCCTTCAGTTCTGCAAGGCGCTTTGAGTAAATGGACTATAAGGTCATCAGTGAAAAGTTCCCAGTCTTCAGTTTTTAATTTTTCTTTGATATCCAATGGAGTCTTCCTGATTTCCATTTTCTCAATATCGAGTGAAGTCCACAAACATTTTATACTGTTACACATTGCTACTACCTTCATGGCAGGCTGAAATTTTTTTATGGGTGTCTCTGTCATGGTTTGACCTTTTGCTGACAGCACCAGAAACAGGAATGCTAAAAAGAATGATTGAAGAAAATATGTGGAAAATTTACCACCAGTAGGAGATGAGTCAGTTCTAGAATTTAATGGAAACTCTGGACTTCCTGTTCATCATTGCTCATATTTACTCAAAATGTTGATAGGGGCAGAGTTCTATTCTCCTTACCTTGCCTTGCCAATTTTTACTGTTCCCTCAGTGCTCTTCTGGTAATTTTTACAAACATCTACCATCTTTGCATTTCTTCACATTGTGAGGGAAAGGGGATACTCTCTAGCAGAGCAACAGTGATTTATTTCCTGACAAGCAAGCTCAATTTGCCTTGATTGTTAGAATTATGATTAAGAGAGGCAGCCTGACTCACTAAAAAATTGCAGCCACCTAAACTCAGAAAATCCATCAGCAGAGCTCCTCAGCCATGTGGTAACTTCCAGAGTATCAGTACTAGCCATGAATTCTCAATGACCTTGACATTTTCAAGCAACTGAATAACTGGAGGAAGTGTTTCATAGTCTCTCTGCTTGGTATATGTCACAGAGAGAACTGAAGCTTTGGACGAAGTTTTTTAAAGAAACCCTCCCACTGAGTCATAAAGTGCAGAAGGGACTCCCTTGCTTTCTAAAATCTTACTCAGAGAGAACCCAGGATGCAGCTGAATCCAGTTTTAGCCCCAGACTTAGTCAAGGGCTAATGTTAAAAGAACTATAGAGGTGTAATTGAGATTTTATATGATTTTGTTCCAAGGATTAAGGGTGAAACCTCGAATATATTCATAGGAAAAAAAATTATTGATTTGATTGTGAAAATGATCAGACTAAAAAACTTTAATCAAAATAACTTACTATGTAGTATACATAGATATAACTACTAGTATGTGGGTGTGGTTAGACCAGGTGCTGTAAAGCTCTATGGGAAATGTAGTTTGAGTACTCTATTGTACATATGCAGTTGAATGCTTGTATGGCATTGGCTGACATGGTCACATGTTGTGACGTGCCAGCATTTGAAACTGCTATATATGTGGGGGCGCGCTGGGTAATAAAGAGATCTCGTTACACACCACGTTGGTGTCCTTACAGTCCCTATGGGATGTATTATTTATTACATTAATAACTGCTACACTAGTATGTTATACTGTTTATTAAATTAATAATTTTAAATCTAGGAAAAATAATTATTAAGTAGAGATTTATGTTACTAACCCATATGAATGACCATGCCAGAATCTCTTTCACTCAGCCTCGAGGGCTAATCTTGAGGGGCATTCCCACTCTAGTGAGGAATCTCTGCACACACACTCCCAGAAGGGGTGTATTAGAAGACTGTTTGTTAAAAACTGAGGCTTGTATTTTAGTTATTTTTTTCTTTTTGCATTGTGCTCCCAGTGATAAAGTGTGAACTGGATCCTTAGAGATTCTTTCTTGATGTGCTGACAGCAAAGGCATTAGTGCTTTATTTGGGTAACAATTTCAATGGACAGTCACCTACACGAACACAGACCTTACCGGTGCTGAAAATGTAGGATTAGAGTTTGACCTAGATTTCTTGGTACAAGAATAATTTTATTTTTTATTTGTAAATTTACATTAAATTGTTGTTAGCATTGATAAGGGAAGTCATTGAATTCTGCAGTGACATATTTGGCTGTGGCCAGTTTAGCTGCAGTCACTACAGTGATTACTGGCTTCATTCATCCAACCTTGTATTTCCTTTTTATTCAGAGTATTATTATATATAGAAACATAATAAATATTAATATAGTTAATATAGTAATAAATAATGAAATATTTAAATAAATATACATAATTATGTTATATATGTATTTACATATAGAATATTATATAATTATAGATATAATAATAATCATTATTATTATTATTAATTTGGACTTCTAGTTTTTCCAGTTCTTCTGAACTTCTCCTTGCATTAGCACATTTTTAGCCATCAGTGGGGAGTAAAAACCCCCAGTTGTTCAGGTCTGACAGCCTAAATGTTACAGAAGACAAATTTATCATTCACAGGGGAAAAAGAAGAAATAGAAGTTCTTCTGGGTTCTCTTGAAGATCCATAGAAAGGAATATCCAGTCAGAGAAGGAATTGACTAATATAAGTAAGTACTTGAATTAAGCACAGAATACATATTCTCTCCATGCACACTGACTGCAGAGAGGTTCATCTGCTTGTTAGAGGAGATGAACCAAACAGTTGTTCGTTATTGGTAAATGTTTCATACCAATGAAGTAGAAAATTTTCCAAATCCTCACTGAATTTATGCAAAATTAAAATACAGATGCCAAGCAATGATAAACTTGATATTCCAGCACTGTGCATTGATAAGACATTCAGGACAACATTGTATACCTCAAAATAGTCTATGTCTTTTAAAAGATAAGGACAGGTTATAAAGCTATATAAACAGTTATGTTACAGTTGTGTAATTGAGTTTTGAAAATGGAAAATAGTTCTTTGTCAGGATATTTGCATATGGAATTTATTAAGGCTTTTTCCATTTTCTTTTATGGAGAAATACCTTTTGTGGAAATCATCTGTGTGAACAGTCATATATTCGGGGGAAGTAAGAAAGACATAGACAAAACTTGAAGTCCTGATTTACCCGTTAGGTGAAGCATGCTAAGAAACTAAGGGAAATGGAGGCCTTTAAGAGGCTACAATGAAATGTAATTAAGTTTAATGTATGTTTTCTTTCATTTTTTCACTTGTTTCTTTTATACGTGGCTTTAATTATAATGTTTGTTTGGAGTAGTTTTTAAATACTGGGGAAACGCTTATAACCTAGAACACAGAGATAATAATTTCTGATTTCTTGGCTATAAAATCTGTTGATGAACGGCACACCTCTCCCGTGGATAATTTTTTTTTTTTTGAGGAAAGGAAAAGTGAATGGCATTTACACAATGCTTTTATATGTAGGGTCAGCCGCAGCTAACAGTCAAACCCCTTCTTACCCTATTCCCTTATTCTCCATCCTTTGTCCCCTGTCCCCCATCCCAGCAATACAGTGGGAGAGAATAGAAGAAACAGGAGCAAGAAGGCTCATGGGTTGAGATGGAGATGGGGAGATCACTTACAATTTACCACCACTGGCAAATCAGGTGGGATTTGGGGGAACTTAATTTATCACCAGTTTATATATCTATAGTTCTATAAAGTTACAGAAATAATTACTGGGTCAGACATGTGGAAGCAGAAAGATTAGCACTGAAAGACACACTCAAATCCTTTTCCCTCTCCCCTTTCCCAGGCTTGCCTTTACTCCTCTCCAGACTCCTCTGCCCCCTACTTTTTACTGTTGCAGGCTACAACCGGTCCTTCCAGTGACTCAAGGAGAAGCATGGCAGGAGGTCAGTCCACAGCAACTTCTTTTTGCTTCTCCTTCTTTCTCTCACTTTCCCTCTGCTCTGGTGTCAGCTCTCCAGGGGCTGCAGCTCCTTTCAGGAATATCCACCTGCACTAGTGTAGGTCCTCCACTGGCTATGATAGAATATCACCCTGGCAGCTGGAAAAACTACTTGTCTTACTCTGACCTTGATGGTTTTTGCCCTTTCTTGAATATCCTTGTACAGAGATGTCATTATCTTCTCTGAGGGGCTCAACTGTGCATTCCACAGCAGAGGATTCTCTGGAGCCAGCTAGGATGTGTCTGTCTGCACGGGAAGCCTATGACCAGACAAGCCATTCATGTAGCCTCCACGCTACCAAAGCCTTGGGCACCTATTCCCAATACAGGTGATACATCACTGCACACCTGAGGTTAAAAAACAACCCTTTAATGGAATAATTTCTTGCCAAAGAAAGCAGGTTTCTCTAAATTGATATTTTTTGATTCAACTTCTTCAGTTTTGATAGAATTACATCAGGAAAATGCTGACAGATTTTGAGTCTGACTGCTGTCAGGCAGATTTTGAAATCTTTGTGCTCCTCAGAAGCCCTCTCTGCAGGCTGACACATGGCTCATTGCCTGCAATCCCTGGAAATATCCCTGTGTGGCATCTTTGCTGCTGCTCCTTCCAGTTCCAGAGCTCTGGGAGCTGCTACATAGCCAGGGTCCATTCCCTTCAGAGAGGCATTCCAAAGGCTTGCTTTTCACTACAAGTTTTAATGTATAAATACCTCCGCAAAACTGAATTGCAGTTATTCATGTTGTTTTATTCATGTTTTCTTTTCCAGATGTAATTCCATCCATTAAGAAAGAATTCAGTGCTTTAAGAACAGATAATTATATTTGTGTTCTTAACCCTCTTATTCTCCAGCTGTTGTTGTACTGTGACTTTCTTAGGACTAGAGAGACTGTTCTTCTCAGGTTGTTATACCAATATTACATATTTCAGAGCTGATATATCTTTGTCTTTGGAGACAAAAGATTTCAGTGCTATTACTGGAAATTTTTTTTGATTCATTTTTCAAACATTAGGTACATTAGTGAGACAAAATATGGATTCACATAGAACTGTAGAAGAGTAACCTAAGTAGAGTGTGATAGACATCTTCACTTAAAGTGAAAATCGGAAGCAGTAAATAAGTAAAAAACCCAGATATTTTTGACATCTGTATTGCTTTGGTATATGATAACTTGAAATGAATTTACACAAAGAAGTTTTAAATTGATCTGACCTTTGAAAAAATCTGCTCCCTAACACATCTTGTGTTATTAACAACACATAACAAAAAACTGCAGAAGCAGCACTGAGTAACATTGGAGCAGGGAAAGAAATTCAATAAGGAGAGTTTGTAAATCAATGTCATGAGTGCAGACTTGAATTCACAGTCAGAGTATTGCAGAACAAAAGGAGGACAGTCAGGCACTGGAAAGAAAAGTAAGCAGGAAGCTCTTCCATATTCTAAACACATTCCTGTTATGTTCTCTCCAAAAGAACTTAAGAAGCAAAGCATTTCCAAAATCTATATGCTTTGGGTCACCACAAATGGAAGAAGTGTGGAAGGAGACCTAAGTTCAAAGGCAGGATGAGCTATGCTTCATTTCTTGACAGGATTTAGTAGAGTTACATGGTGAGAGGTATTCTTTTACTGAGACAGTTTTTTTTTTCCCTTCAGCTGGTCCATCTCTGCTCTTCCTCATTATGAGCCAGAGAATGTAATGCATGACTAGTTTCTTCATATGTGAAAAGAGGTGCTCTTTTTCCAAGTTGTATTATAGTTTGTCTGGTCACCTATCATCTGATTTATCAAAGCCCTCCTTACTGTGTTAGAATCTTAAAGGATAACTTGTACGCTCTCTATTTATGAAAAGTTGTGACATACTGCCAGCTGGAAGGCAACTCTGTGCTGAAGCTCTGAAGCACCACCTTGGCCTGACTCAGTGAGGGAATGAGAGTACTTCTTTCATCCAGTTTCTGAATTGGCATAATGTAAGAACTAATAGAGAAAATGCTATGGGCATTTAGAGTTTTTGGGAATACCTTTAAAAACGTGTTCCTCTATTTTTATTTAGCAGTGAAGTTCCCATCATTGCAGGAACAAAGATGAAGAGATCTACTTGTTTTCCTTTAGGCTAAACTGATGCCAGCACTTTTAATTTCTTGTTAATCTGTTCTTTAATATCACTGATGAGGTATACAAGGCCAATCTAAAAAATTAAGCTAATTACACAGCCAAGATCCTATATCTTGAGTCCATCTGTGGTCTAAATATGTTGAAATATACAGTATCACTTAGGGATTTCATCAATTTTTTTTTTAAGTGTCCCAGTGTAAATGTGACAAGGGTCTTTTGCTGAGGATGGCTTAGGAGAAAAGACCCAAACTTCTCTTTCTAAGCAATTATAAATCCAAAATTAAGAGGCTCCAATTGAAGGAAAACAAATTAAGGAAAAGGGAAAGAAAAAAAAAATAACAGCTCTTTATTAAAGGTATGTGTGTATTAACAGGAACACGACAAAAAAAACAAGTGAAACAACCAAGCAATACTCCTATACCCACCAATAATCCCCTTCAAGAACAAAATCGATAAACTGGCAAAAGGAAAATTGAATAGTTCAATCTTTTGTACCCTTTGGTGCAGTTCCAACCACAGTCAGCAGGGGGCGCCTTCAGATCACTGGAGATGTAAAACTTGTAATGTCCTGTACCATTCACCTGGTGGCGCTGTTGGGTCACTGGAAGTGCAGAACTTGTAGTGTCCTATAGCAGTCACCAGGTGGCGCTGTTGGATCACTGGAGGAGTAGAACTTGTAATGTCCAGTGCTCGTCACCAGGCGGCGCTGTGAGATCCTTGGTTGCCGCCAGGTGGGGGGGTGGGGAGAGAAGGGGAAGGAAAAAAACCAACAGCAATAAAACAGAAAGTTCTCCCAATGGAAGAAAACTCATGAACTTCAGCTGATTAGGGTCCGTTGTAAGCAGGGCCTGCAGCCAGCAACAGCTGAGCCGAGAACAGCAGCAAAAAAACCTCCCCTCCGACAGGAAAGAGACAAAGAAACCCGGCAGTGTCTGCAGCCCGCAGCAGGCTCCCCTCCCGGGCAGAGAGACTGAGCTCCCCCCCCAGCCTCCACCCCCTTCCAGTCACACACCCCAGTAGCCCCCCCCCCAACTCCTCCCCCTTCATTGCTAGGAGACTCATCTCTCGGCCATTAGTGACCAGGCCGATTCTTTTGTTCACCTGATGGCTCACCCACAGAGCACACACGCAGGGTGGAAGGGAAAGAAAAAGTCCTTGCTGAAATCAGAACTATGACATCTTGTATGAGCTTTTTGTCCTTTGTTTCCCTTCCCAGTTACTTAGAAAATTACTAGTCTTCAAAGTGTAGGTTTTTTTAACCAGTCCTCTGAGCCTTTCTCTATTTTCATCAACTTTTTTGATGACCATAATTTTCCAAGACAAACTCCCAATAAACTAAGCAACCAAAAAACTCCCTAACACAACAAAGCACCCCACAAACATAGATCTTATTTCTATAGCGTATTATTGAAGCAGGTTGTTTGACCATACCTTTCAGCTCCAACTATAGCAGTGTTTCTATGACAATAATGTCCACTGAGAATGTGAGCTTTTAATGTCTTGTCTTGGTCCTAGAGGTTTTGGAAGAAGTGAAGCATGTGTTTCTTCAGGCAAATGTTCCTAGGCCCCACCAGCCTCACAGGGATGATGTTTTCTGCCCCAAACTAAAAGAAAGAAGTTTTTTTTATCCAGCATAACCTATGGGCCTTTTGAATTAATGCCTCTCACTGGGACCTTCAGTGCTTTCCATAACATGTCACTGTCAATATGAACATGTGTCTTTTTAGCAAAGAAAAAAATTAATGTTAAAAATAATACAGTAAAGTCCTCCAAGTCCTTCTTCACAGTTATGACAAACAACTAGAAAACTGTCTCCAGGCTGATTTTTCATTCCCTCTTTTCATCTTCCCCCTCTTCCTCTTCTCTCCCTGCTTTTCTCTGTTTTAGTTCTCTTTCAGCAAGGTTTTTTGTATCTAATAAAAAGATAGTTGCTTTCTCCATGTCTATAGTGCTCTTTTAATCACATATGCCTACAATATGGTTGTCATTACTTGTACCATTACTTCAAGTGAGGTTTGTATATGTGTAAGAAGTTCAGAATCCCAGCCTATAGATTCTGCTTATTTTAAAATTTGCAAGCCAGGCAGATCTGTCTGTAAAGGACAAAAGGCTTGTAATTTTTAAGCGTATTTTTCTATATTAATTTCCCCAGGATCCATCTATGCATTGAAAAATATAAGGTCAGCTGTGGAAGGTGTAAATACCGGGTCATGAGAAATGTACACCATAAAGTTTCAGAAGCATCTGTGAGAAAATCAAATTGCTCTTCAAACCACATCAGTTGAAGATAAAATTTTATCCTTGATAAAGCCCTGTAAATGTTCTTTGGTAGCTTCTGGATGTAAATAGGTAATCTTTGGGGGAAACTGCTAAGGTATTTGCTCCGACGAGCTTTTATCACTAAATGTGTTCACATAGGTGTCAAAATGCATAATTCAATTATATTTGACTTCTGCTTTTTTATTCTTACAGAACACGTCTTTGCCTTGTTCAGAAGAAATAAGTAGACCTAACATTGGATTTCTCTGTAAAACTTGGTTTAGAGTGTTCTCCTCATAATTTCTTAATCCAGCTGTGCATCTTGCTTGTTTACATCTCACCTCTTATGAAAACCTTTCACATAATTCTTACTAACCTCTTCCCAAGCAGGATAATTGAATCATTCATTAATACCACCTCAAAAAGATGCCTTTCAGAGCTATTTTTATGGAATTAATGTTAGCAGAACTAAGAAAAATATGTAAAACTGACAGCAACATATTATGTAAATTCTCAACTTTTTTAATATAGTGTTCTAATTCTTTAGTTTTAGAGAATTTCAAGTTTTATATTTAGGGAAATTTAACTTTTTATGAGTCTGTTGCCTTATAATATTATTCTTAAGTCTAGGTAATGAAAACACTTAATAAGCTTCTATTGTGCTTTTTCATTTGGGGAAAAAAACACATTTATTTTGTGTCAAAATCGGTATTTGTATGTATAATAATAATGACAATAATAATGACAAATACTGTGAACTATTACGAAAAAATCTTTTATGACGAAATTTTATGAGAGAGCTCTCTTTTATGAGAGAGCTACCTTTGGTTTACCATTTATCTTTGTTCTTTTGTTCCAGCTGTCTCCACAACACGCAAGATAAATGCACAACAACTGAGACAGAGTGGCTTATGGTCCTTCTGCAATAGTTATTTAGGAAAGGGAGATAAGTACTGAGAAAAAAAATACCAAAGCAGGAGGAATGGGAGGTAACTGAGACTAAACAAATTGGAGGTCAGTCCAAAGTACCCATGTAAGTTTTTGTCTGACATTTTACCTCCATTCTTTTTTTTGTTCAAACTGTTTTAGGCAGTCAAGTAGTGAAACCAGAAATGCTGACATTCACTTGTGGCATATTAAGGAATTGATAAACTGTCTTAGTGCCATTACACAGATACATTTTTATGAGTGCTCTGCTTGATCTAGGGAGATATTTATCTAAGTTACAGTGTTATTCTTCTTTATTGTTCTCAAGTTTGAAATACAGTGTGGGTCCCTAGGTTTTCAGAATTGTTTGTTTAGGATCAAGTTAAACCAGAAGATGCATGAGGCTAATATGCCTCCTTTACTAGCAAGCATTCATTCAACGAAGCTGAAAATAAATGTATAATGCAGAAAATTACTCTCTTGCACCATTTCAGTTGTCTTCTGCTAGTGCTCTGCACCACTTGCTAATTTTGACATGGTCAGTCCTTCCTTGTTCTTTGCTTCTTGTCCACTGTCTCTGAGAAAGACAACTGCAGCTTTGAAGAGTAACAGGAGAGAAGCATAGTTCAGTATTCATTATAAACCGCTTCATCATTTGCACCAAAGGAACATACCAAGAGCATGCGAAAATGGTCTGCCAGCTCCTCCACTAAACAAGAATGTGTAGAAATAACAATTTCTTTTGGTGAGGTGAGACTTAAAATGGATGATTTCTTTGTTTGCTTTTTTACTGAAAATCGTAAGTATCTGCAAGTCACTTAATTTGGAAACAGAGAACCTTAACTTTGGACCAGACAAACAGAAAAAACATTGCAGCATAAAAAATAAATTAGCCTATATTTGATTGAAAACACTCTAAAGTGCACTCTAAAGAGAAAGAGATTGTACATTTGTGGGCAAAAATTTCCTACTGAGTTAAACAATAAGAGCGTTTTCACTAAAAAGTCTGAATCTCTTTTCTGTGGGATTAATTTTTTAAAATCAGAAACCCAAACCAAGTGACTCTGTACTTAGTGACTCTGAATGAATGAAGACCTTTCTGACAATTCAGGTAATTCAGAGAAGAGCTCTAGTACTGACTTCAGCAGTTTATTTTTCAGACCACCAATCAGACAACCAAGAAAGTAGACCTGTGCCAAAATCATACTGCTTACTGCTCTATTCTGTCAGAAGTATTAAGTGCAAGGACAACAATACTTTCAGTCTCTAATGATTAATCAGTGCAAATCTGATTTTAGCAGACAACAGCTTCACTTTCCATTTCATCAAGATCAACCTTTTTCTTTGCAAACTCAATCTTACCTTCCTGTAGTACAGAAACACTATTCATTGCAGTTTACTTGCACTTTGGTCCCCCAAACCAATTTTCCACAATTTGTTGATACAAATAATTGAGAGGTAAAAATACATCTCTGGTATGTAATAGTAATTATTTAGACTTTTTGATCTTTTTTTTTTTTTTTTCAGTCTCAGAGCACATCAGTTTTCGTGTCTTATCACACAAACAATTTAAAGCATCTACAAATGATATAGGTATTGTTTAAGTGGGAATGAATCTCTGTTCAGGTTACTGAAATTTGATGCATTTTTTATTTAAAAAAAGAAAGTTTCACAATAATTTAACAAAATAAATTGAACTTTGAGGAAATTGCTAAGAGAAGAGATCTGATGAATAAAGCATGAAAGAGTACAGGAAATGAAGTCCATGTTTCTTTTAATAATATTTGTTAAACATATTAAAGTGCATTCACTTTAACTTACTTTATCCTTATAGTATTTAAACATAATTTTTATGTTTTCTATTCATAAACAATTAGATAATGAGGTTCATGCCATTTGGAAGATGAACTACCTGTTTCTAACTTTATATTTTTAGGTATTTTTTCAACATATGTTTGTAATCATATCGTGCTGTTATCATCATGTCCTGAATACTTGCAGATTTGGGAATCTGCAGTTTTATTAGATTCTTTAACTTCAGCCGTAATACATCCATACCTAATTTTGTTTGTTTGTTTGCTTCTGAGTATTTTTTTATAAACCACCAGTGTGCAGATACTGGATGAATTTGTTCTGTAATTGCCACTTATACTGACATTTCTGCCATCCTAGTGTTTGATATAGATCACATAGGTGGAAAAATTAAAGAGGTTGCTTAAGCAGAGAAAGAGTGGAGCCAAGTAATTTGTTCATTTCTGTTGAAGAATAGCGTTACCTTGTTTCCACAGAGGATATGACCTTTGCTTTCAAGTCTTAGATTTGTATTTTAAGAAGAAGCTTTTGTAGCCATACAGTAATGGCAACTGTTACATAACGCTTATCATGACCTACCTTAAAGTGTATTGGAAAAACAGCTTTAATGGGCCTCCATCACTGCCTCAGAGAATTTTGAAACTAGAAAGAAAATTACAGCAAAGGGAATTTCCATTATCTTCTCTCTTGCAGTATGCCATTATATTAAATAACATGCTTGGGAGATGATAACACTTAAAACCACAGCCTAGCACTAGGGTAAAGCCACTGCATCTCCTCTTCTGTTCTCCTAAAGAAAATCAGATTGCCTGAAGTGATCAGGGGACAAAACCAGAAATGCTTATGATATGAAACAACTGTCTTAGTGCAAAGGTTTGCTCCTTTGCTCCTCAAACACCAGAGCTGATTGGGGGAGACCTTTTCTTTCTCTGTTCAAGTTAAACCCAAATATTTTAGCTTAACTCACCAACATCGATTTCACTAACCACTTTTACTGGGCAGTAGAAAACAGAAGAAAAAGTGCCAGACAAGACCTTGCTAGGCAGAGGAAAAAATTATCTTGATTATCATTCTTCGTCCTGTAGTCAGTGCTGTTAAAAGTGCATGGAGGACTATATCACAGCTGCAGGCATCCCCATGACCAGTAATAGTTTCTTGGAAGCATATAAACCAGAGTGTATAAAACCAGAACAAGTCACTCCAGTAACTGAGCAATCACTTTGTGTGAGAAAAACTTAGAAATGTCCCGTTAATTTTTCCATGTATTTACTTTTGAGAAATGAGAACAACTTTTTATAGCCCTGAAACTCAGATAACTCTGTTTATCTCCTTACCTATGTAATAGTAAGTCTTAATTAATGTTGCAATGCCTGTCCCTTTCCATTTATCTGTATAAGTTTGCATGTACCATTTTTTCTCTCAGTATTATGAAGTCCTATAGCATTTTTGCTCAGCCAAATCTGTCCCATTCTGAATTACTCAGGAGCAGGATGCTCTTTAAACTCTTTTTTTTTTCCCCCACATTTTCAGACAATTTCTAAATAAAAAAGGAGCACAAAGACTGCACCAAAGACTTAACATTTTCAAGTACAGAGCTACCCTGTTAAATATGAGTAAAAATCCACTCCATAGATATTTTAGTTGTATTGTATCATATCATATCTTAAATTTCTCTAATGGCACTTGGGATTCAGGGTAGATTGTGCAAATGGGTTGTCCATCCTTACAAAGTGACTCTTCCAAAAGTCTGAACCTGTGCTGATACTGATTTATGACTACTGCTTTTTCGCTATATCAGCTCTAACCACAGAGTTTGATTAGACTGTGCCATAGACTGCAGCAAAACCCTTATCTGACTAATACTGGGCTTAGTTAGAAGAAGTAGCATTTTATAGATGGAATCATTCAGAAGAGACAGACAAATGCAGGTGGACAATTTGTTTTCTGTTGCGAGCATTTTGAACTCTGGGTTTTGATAAACTTTGTAAACTTAAAATAGGTTTGTCCAGATCCATGCAGCTTCAAACTATATCAGTAGTGATTCAAATATTGCATTAAAAAGCAAAAGAAGTGGTGTACCATACACAGTTTCTTTCCAGTTTTCATTCGAAGACTGTATTAATATCAGTTGTTCTTGCTATTGAAGTTCCATTTAAATGATAAGTGTAGATTTATGACAGCTTGAATTGCCAGCTTAGGGTCAGTGAATTGAATTAGGATCTGTGTTGTGGTGTATTTGGAAGACTTGACACCTTTTATACATACAAATGTCTGTAAGCCTGATACTGTATCCCAAGAAATGTATTCCTTGTGCAACAAAAAATTTGCCATTGGATCAGCAAACCTGCTGAGATTATTTTTTCAAGCTTGATTTTTTTCATGTTCCGCTCCAAATCAGTCAAATCTCAGAAATGAAACTATGTAATAACAGTGACACTTTCAAGTACACCAATAGATTTTTCTTTGTTGGGGGTGGGAGGGGGAAGATCTATGAATTACTGAACCCATAAGAAAAATGTGCATCACAGTCACAGAATAAAGTAGTTAATTTAACACTACACTGAAACTTGCCAAACTGTCTTGCTGATCTAAAGCAGAATCTCAGGAATAATGTGGTATGGCTTAGTAGTAGCTTACTGCAAAGTAAACACTCTTTACTGTAATGGAACACTCTTTATGTGTCATTCCGTATAGAAATTTGTTTTTCCTGTATTTATTTTGGCTCCTTCATATTCCCAGTGATAGTGATGCTGATATAATACCTCTGTGAATGCTTCTGTCACTTCTCCAGTTCTTTTGGAAGAGTTATTATCTTCATATATAGGTTATATATTTTTTTGTTAAAAAGTTCCTAAATTGTGCCACATACTGATATTAACTATTTTCAATTTCCAGTAAGAGCTCAAAGACATTCTATTTTTTAGTAGTGAATTTATAATATAGCTTGTATAAATATATATATTATTGACATTCCAGAAAATAGTTGGCATAAGTCGCTGCTGTGAATAGCCTATAGTTATTTTCTTGGCTTTAATTTTAGTTTTATTTCTTTAATTTGATGTCAGTTTTCACAACCACAGATTTTCTTCAGTTCTACTGATGAAAAGATGTTTATTTGAAAAATCAGGCAGAGGATACCTATTTCTACTCTTCTTTGAATTGTCTGTCTGCTTTTATACCAAAAAATTTCAGTATCTTGTAATGTTGATTTCAATGTTAGCAATCTCATGTTATTCTGCTTTGAAATACAGGTTGTCAAAGAAATTGTCCCTATAAGCCTTCATTACTATTAGGTAGGAAAGTATTGATTTTGTAATAGCAGTTATTATTAGTAACTAAGTCCTTTCCTATCGCATTATTGTGAATACTGGGCAAATACTGTGAATACTGTGCACCTCCACATGAATCCCCAGTGGTTTTGATTCTAGTATTATGCATGCAGGAGACAGCCTGATTTTGGCTCTGTAGTTTAACTCTGCAACAATTTCTAAGGTCAAGTAAATGCAGTTTGGAAAAATGAAATGAGGATTTCTGCTTTGCTGCAAAGACTTTTTTCTTCACTAACCAAAGCAAGAAGAGATTAAAGTACTGACAATAATAAAGTTCTGTTGCCCTATGTCATTGTCAATATTGTTAATGATTAGTGGATTAAGTTTCTAAAGTTTACCACAGAAAGTCTATTACTTATTTTAGTGATCAAAACAGGAGAGAACTTGTTTATTTACTGTATTGCTCTATTTCCTTCGGCCTTCTCTAAGTAAAAAAAAAAAAAAAAAGGAATAAATAAGAGAGAGAGTAGCAGAGGGAGAGATAATGGAAACATAGCCTTTTGTCATCTATGAGAGAAAATCTGTAAGCAATTTTATTTTTTAGAGAATGCTAGCAATTGAATTTAGCTGTTTAGATAATTACAGTCATTAAGTATTTACCCAAAGTGAGCTTTGGAATGGTTAGGAAACTAACAGTATTTCAATATATGTATATTGGTGAGTTTGTGTGTGTGCGGTTGTTTTTTGGGGGGGGGATTTTTTGTTTGTTTGTTTGGGTTTTTTTTTTGTTAATAGAAAGGAAATCTGACATTCTGGATAGGAATTGATAGAGAAAAAGTTTTGGATACAAACATAGATTAATTTGGATGCTATAATAGATGTAACTTAAGTGTGTTGGAGAATTTTGGTCATTGAAAAGTGCATTATCTTTAAGCCTCTCTTTATTCTCTCCCTCCAAAGCAAAATGAGAAAACAGCTTTAGGAAAAGAGTTGACTGCTTGACTGAAATAATGAAGTTAGTCGGTCGTAGCAAGTGATATATTTCTGTTAGTGCTGGATGCTATTTTCTGGTTTTAGAAAAAAAAATTAAGGGAATGATTGTTTAAATTAATGAGTGGCCTTGACTGTCGAAATTTCAGTGTATGATATTATATTACTAGACAATCTAGGTAAAATAATCAGTACAGCTTTGCAAACCGATTCTCTGCTGGGAGTCAATAACTTAGACCAAGGGCTAGACAATAAAACTACTGCTCTCAGTATGTGACAAACTACAATATGTATGCATGGTTAAACTTGCAGCTACAGCCACGCTGATTGTCAGCTGTCTGCTGTCTGCAAAGATGTTTCTGCCAGTTTTGCAGCAAGGTCTAGTTAACATCTTCACATCTTACCTAAAGACAAAAAAAAAAAAAAAGACTACAAACCCAAAGAATCTCAAGATATTTAATCATTTGCTTGTTGTTCTGTGCAGAGCTGACATTGCAGTTAGTCTCAATAGTTTGCAAACAAAATGTCTACTTAGCCATGCCTATTCTCTTCGTGGCAACTTCACAAAAAGATGCACAAATTATGAAAATTGGTATACTTTTATCATTTATGTAAGACAGCTTGAGGGAAAGTGCAGGACACAGCTGGTATTTTGGATTTCAAAGGCCAAAAAACCATCTCTCTTGACAGTGCAGTATGGCAAGAGGCTGAGAGAGGACTCTGAAAAACATTTGTCACTAACTGCATCTTGTCCTTTTGTGCTTCACTAGATATTATGGAGATTGACTAATGAATATCTGTGAAGAATTGTTTTGCAAAAATTGTGATTGCCAAAAGCACAAAACATTGTGTGCATTTCCTTTATCTGGAATAAATTCCCTTATACTGAAATATTATTCAGTTTTGGTGGTGTTTTGTTTTGGTTTGGTTTGTTTGTTGGTTTTTTTAAAGAAATTTTCACACTTTGTCTTGAAAAGCCTTGACAGTCTATGAAATTGTGATCATTCATTTTCATTCTCTACTATATTAGAGAATTAATGTCCTTTATATTGCTTTATTTTATTGAAAAATGTTTCAGTAACGCTGTCTGACTTGTTCCCTTGGGATATTCATGAAAATGAGATGTGTAGGACATGAAGTCAGACCAGCAGGAAAATTTAAAATAAATACAGTAAGCCCTT
Organism: Pyrocephalus nanus; assembly: GCA_038380795.1. Classification (NCBI taxonomy): domain Eukaryota; kingdom Metazoa; phylum Chordata; class Aves; order Passeriformes; family Tyrannidae; genus Pyrocephalus; species Pyrocephalus nanus. The sequence continues at coordinate 48,201,208 of CM076263.1, read as the reverse complement.
CTAGTCTTTCTCAAAATAACTGATGTAAAAAAAATTATCCATGCTGTTTTAATGGTTTTCTAGAAAAAACACTATAGTTATATATAATGTATGTATGTATATATTACTTGTATATACCTTTTTTGCATAGTTATAGAACTAATAATAATTCCTATCTGATATCCCTTAGTAACAAAACAAGATAACAAGAACAACCAATGCTTATCTTTCCTTGGAACTGGAATAGTATTAGGGCTCAGAATGCAAGAATGTATTTTCAACAGGAAAACATTTTTAAATCCTATTTTAAATAAAATATAGTCTATGCATGACCAATACTTTTTCAAACTAGTAATGATTAGACAAATATATCATGCATAACAACTTTTGCTCATCCTCAAACTTCAATATATTTCTTGCTTTTTCTTTGCATGCAGTATTCTAATTTGTGATCTATACAAACACAATGTAGATTGGTGATGATTAGATAGCTCAAAATATTAAAATACCTTCCACAATTCTTTTGGAAAGATACATTCATACAATGAGGCTTGTAATATTTTTTAAGCAAGATTCTGTCTTAAAGCCTTAATTTCCAAATCAGGATGTCTTAGCTATTTGTGTTCAGAAATTTTTTACTGTGCTGTAGTCGGCAGTCTATAATATTTCAGTTAAATACAGGCTTTGATAAGTTATTTCTTTGATATGCATTTGCTAAGATTTTGTAAGCATTTACTTTCGCTTCATGGGTTTAAAGTTAATTTGTGATTGTCACGTTACAGAAATAAGATCTGCATGTCCATGGTGCTAACAACTAAACAAAAGATGCTATGTATTAAAATTTTGGATAAATACAATCCATAATTTCTGACTAAGAGTTTGACATTTAGTTGCATGAATCAAAGTAAGTATGTAAAAATTATGTCAATTCTGTTATACAAAAAAAGCTACAACCAATACATTAGTCTATGTCTTTCCTCCCCTCCTCTTACTTTCCTCCAGTGATTTACTACTGGTGGCTTAAGTAATTTTATCTTATTTTTTCACAGAACTTCACTATCTGAAGAACTAGAGGGAGCAGTCTATCAGGACTGCTTTTTCTCATGATGCCAATTTTCAGAACAAATCTAAAAGAACTAAACAAATCTCGAAGTAGACAGTGGATGACATATATGAGTCCTTGTTGCTGCTAAGTATAAAAATTTATATTCACATCAAAGTATATGTTTTAAGAATGAAAGAGAAGTTAAGCATCTAATAAGCATTGCACTGAAATGGAATTTACCCAGTAATTTCTTGCAGGAGCTGGCAAGATTTTATCCTGTTGAAATATGTTCCTACTACTACTTTTTCAAGCAAGGAATTACTGTTATTACTACACAAACATTATGGATACAAACTGCAAAGTAGTTTGGTCATGGGACTAAACTACTCTCTTTGAGTATGCAGCATAATTTAGCTGTAAGGCTGGACTCTAATGTATACTTGTAGAGAAATAGAATTCTCCTAGTTTAAAACATATGCTGCAGAATTTTGACTTAAATCTAAGCAAAATATCAAACTCAGTCTGAAAATATTTCTTTCACCTGCATTGTTGAAGCAAGTTTTCAGGATTCTTTCAATTTAGAAATAATTTTTTTTTCCCCACATTCTCTCACTGAGAGCTTGGTCATCTTGTTTCTACCAGCAGTGAAGATTCTCTGGAAACTCTTCAGGCCCACATCCTAAATCACATCCGGAATATGAACGCCTGCTATGAGAAAGTTCTTCACCTTTCTCGGTGAAAGGATGTTATGCTTAGGAAGCTGCTGAATCACAAACATTTCCTACATACCACATTAGCAAGTTGTTTGATATTCCATGGCTTGCTTTTGTTTCCTTCCTGCACCCATTTGTCTGCCTTATGTTTGGGTGACAAGTCACTATTACCAATGAGTGTGATGGACTGTTCTCTGATTTCGACAAACAGTCACTCAAACTCTCATATTTTAGCACAGAAGACCCTAATCAGGTCTCATGAGACTCTGTATTTCTATTTTCACAGTCTCTGCCTTCCTTTCTGCTCCTTTTTGGTCATCACTCAATATGTGAAAGAATGTAAATATAATGCTCTTTATTCTAAATAAGAGAAATAAGATACAGCTTCATTGCTGATTTAAGAGTTCTTAGTTGTATCTTAAAGATATTGAATTTCTTTTCTTTAAAGTTGTCACTTAAACATAAGCCATTCATTTGGCAGCTCTTGCACATGAAAATCAAAATATTAGTGATGAAGTTTGAGATTCTTGGGTTAATACTTATTTAGAATAACATTTCAATGGATAAGGGGAATACAAACTCACATCATTAAGAGACGTTTATGGAGGTTTCAGAGAGACTTCAGTTTTCTTGGCAGCTAGAAACTGCAGGAGAATTTAAATGACAACAGTTTTCAAAAAAACAAATCTGTGTTAATTTTCTATTTGACTTCTAAGAATATTTTTTTTGCCTTTAGAATTAAAAATGCTCCATTACCAGAAGCTTCTATTAGATTTATGAAATTCTTGGGTTATTTTAACTTTTATATAAAATGTTTGGGGTTTTTTTTGTTGTTGTTGTTGTTGTTTTGATTTTATTTTGTTTATTTTTGTTTGCTTTTTGTTTTTTTCCCCCAGTAATCTTACCGTTCCTCCTCAATCTTTACACTTGAAATGCTCTCTGTAATTTTTTATTTATTCATTTACTTGCAGACCTTTAAAAATGTTCCAAATACCTTCCAGTTGAAAAGAATAAAAGAAGTTGAAATGAGGATGTCTCTTTTGACACATTTCAAGTTTTTTTGATCATAAAATGCACTCAGTACGTGTAGGGAAGTGAAAGAACAAAATATTTGAGGATGAACTACATCATCTGTTTCAGTGAGACAGACAATTATTCTCATTTTCAAGGTAAAAAGACTACTGCCTACACAGAATAAGCATTATTTATTTCAAATAAACCATGCACCACTTTACTTACACCTATTTTGCAGCAGAAATAAAGCTAAAATCCAGTTCCATATGATACTAGTGGTTACTTAAATTGTTAGAACTCCCTTAAATTTTTCTTCCTACTTAGCTTCCAGATAACCTTCCAAATTATAAGTGAAGAATTATACAGACAGCATTCACTTTTATTAAACAATCCTGCATCATCCTCTGAATACAACCAGGCGGTATCTTGAGTAAGAAAAAGCATTGTGGGAAATTTGTTTAGTGATTTAGAGATCCATTCACAAGGAGAACCAAATAAAAGTGGTAGAGAAAAACTTAATTCTGGCAGCATCTTTCCCACTGTCAAGGTTCACAATCCGTGCAAGTTTAATGCTTCACACTAATCCAGGATAATTGAAAAGTACTTGTTGCTGTCAAACTGTTACTCGATTCTTCTAGGTTCAGAAGTGGTCATGCTTCTAGATACTTAAGAAAAGGAAACGCAGATATATACTTGAAGCTTTTAATTGAACTCTTAATTTGGCAGTATAGTAGACTTCCATCTTTTTTGAGTAATGATTAGTCCAAGAGCCACCTAGAATTGTCTAGCATATGAAAACTCTGAATTATGAGTTCTATGTTCAACTTATCTGTATAGATGCTAAGAGAAGTTGACCCAGGACTTGGAACATCATCAGGTGCTCCACATACGTCTCTCTTCAACAGTGTCTTAACTGATTTTTCTATGATGATGAAAAATCAATCAAATGAGAAAGAAAAATGGGATTGAGTCATCAGCTGACCCTTTTCTGACTCACTGGTGTGATACCTGCCTATGTGAGTGAGTTCCAGCAGGTGTATTTATGGCCTTCTTTAATGGCATATATAAACTACATTTGCTACTAGGAAAGCAATATTGTAGGCTTTGAAATTCATGATAATTATTGCTCTTCTAAAGTTTCTAAACTCTCTTAGACTTCAGTTCCAGATTCTCAAAGCATATAGTAATTATCTGAAAATGAAGCATATGATTTTCCTTGCTTACATGACAGAAAGGCAGTTTCATGGCCTAATGAAGATAAAATGTATAGGTTTTAATTATAGAAGAAGCACAAATTAGAAGACTAAATAAAATCTTGTCTGTGTTACATTTTTGCTGTCTCTGTCCTGTAGGTGGAGATGTTTGCTGGTCCACAAAATTACTTGCAGGTGTCATTCTCCCAAATTTAGAGAGAGGAAGAAAGAAAATGTTATTGATTTAGCCTTGATCAGTCCAATGATGAGCCTGGGGAAAGGCCCTACCAACAGGGTAATTGAGGAGACAGTGAACTGCAATAAGGACTTCTGAACAGTCACCAGTGCCCCTGGGAGGGGAAAATGAGTTTGTTATGGTTTTGCCTCATTAAAGACATACAAGTAACATACCTCAGTGAAGGCCCCAGTGATACTGAAAAGCTCGTGTGATTTATGTAAAATATAGAGAACATTTAAAACTGTATCGAGGTTAATTTTGCTAAATTTAAGTCTCCTGACTGTTGAACTTGTTATAGCACTTTCCCCCGGGCCTGATTTTTAGGTAAAACGCAGTTCTTTAGAAATACTGACGCTTTCCTAATCTATTAAAAGATATATGTGCACAAGCGTTGGAACTATGTGTTTGAAAAATCTTTCCTCAGAGGCACCATGCAAAAACAGAGAATTAGGAAGAAGAATGCTCCAGTCAATTGAGTATGAAGACTAAAGCTTACTTGCTTGGATTCCTGCATGTAATTCAGCCTTTAAAACATCTGTGGACAAACTCATTACAATATGTAATACTTCTAAAATTTCCGCTTAGAAGTTATATTCAATACTACATTTCTAGTTCTGGTGCAGAACTGCCTATCTGATTTGCCTAGATTTGCAAGAAACAGACACTGGAAAGGCAGTATTGGCAAACTATTCACTGCCAGTTTTAGATCTGACATAGCATAGGAAAAAATCCTGTACTGCAATAAGAGAATTAGGTTTATTTTTCCCTATAATTGTTTAGGCTGCTATTCCATCTGTTGAATGTAAATTGACATTATTTGTGGTTGTTAAAATTTAAAATTATTAACTTTGATCATTCTCTCCATATCTTTATAATCTTGTTTAATTAAAATGAGTGTTTTGTTTAGCCACTTTTTTGAACCTGGTAAACCTTCAAAGCAGTAAAAAATAGCCACTTGGAAATAGTCATATTATTCCATAATAATGTTTCATAAATTCATACAATCACGCTTTTACTTGAATCTCAGTTATATTCCCCAACATAATTAAATTATTCTTAATATGTATTCCAGAAACAAAAGTGGTATTTAATATGCTTAATTGCTCTGTCATAGGGATTTTACCTTTGGGTATGCCAACAAGAAAAAATAAATTGTTAATTTTATGAATTGAAGCTATTAACAAAATAAATCTTGCATTGATTTACATATTTAAAATAATATGTTTTTATATCCTTGCTAATTGAATGTATATATAGTATATTCCAAATATCTTTCATCTCAGTATCAGAGATCTCTGCCTTAACCATGGGGCAGACTGAGATTTTCTAAGAACCACCAAACTTTTTACCAGGGGAATTAGAATTCTTTACAAATAAGAATTTTTCACTCATTGCTATGTCTAAAGATCCCCTCAGGTTTAAATATAGAAACTATTAATGACAACACAGCTGTTCTCATTCCTTCTCTCCTGAGTGAAGACAGATATACTGTGCTGTGATGGCAGGAAACAGACCAGGACTTTTCAGATCAGACTTTGATGAAGGTACTGCACGGTAAGTGGAGGGATGATGTGCTCTAGTCATCCCAGCTGCATGCTGGGCATGTTCTCCAGAGTCAGTTTTTCAGCAGACGTGGTGCTGTGCAAACCCTGTGCTGTGATGGAGCTGTTCCAGCCCTAGGAAACAAACAGATGGTCACATGGGCACACTGCTGGCTCATGTTCCTTCCTAATATTTTGAAAAATATTAGACTTTTATATTTTTATTCTTAAATATTTATGTGAGAGGGTTTTTATATTCAAACATTTAAAAGTTAGGGAATTTTTCTGAAATATGCACTATATGTGTCTTCACTTATATTCATTACAAAATGAAATATAGAAAGCAGGAATTTCCAAAGAGAAAATATTTATATCTTGTTTAGCTAGCCTGTCTCAAGAATTTATTTAAAGTGTTTTTCAGTGTGGGATGCTCTGAGTTAACCTAACTATGATAACAGTTAAATTTTTTTTTCCACCATAGTTTAAGGTGCAGATGGATGAAATATAATAACCAATATTATAAACATGACCTTTTTTATTACATGTTTAATTTGTTACGGGAATTACTCTTCAAAACTACTGTATTTTGCAAATCCACATTCATGCTTCTGTTTTCAAGTAAAAGAATCTGTTCTTGAAAATGGATATTGACCTTTATCACATTTTGCATAATAATTTTTTTGCATTTTCCAGGCAGAAGCCAAAGAAAATTTTATGTTATTAGAGAAATCACTGGATGTATAGACAGAGTAAGAGCAGCAGTTGTATTTACTGTATACTGCAGTGTAAATGAACATTGTATGTTTTGTGGTGGTGTGAACAGGCTGGTGATAGAACCCCATATCTCATTTAAAGCTGGCACAGACTTTTTGAAGCTATGTTACTGAACTGCAGTGCAGATATAATTATTCCTTCTCTGCACTGTGTATGCTGTGCAGTTTCTCAGAGAGAGTATTTATTTTAGGGTGTAGATGCCTCTGAGGAGCTGCAATTAACCCCACTTTTGATTCTGAAATATGAAAAAAGGTTTCTAAACCACACTATCCCATAGAATTTATTATTATCTTTTATGCAGATGAGTGTAAATAAGATCTTCTGATGCTTAAGAAAAGAAGGTAGAAATAGAATCATATCAGTGTTGGTTAAGTCCTGGATGTTGTCAAAATTTAGCCTTGAACACTGTTGGTTTTATTTTTTCTTTAAGTTGACAAACTGGTGGCCACTGCTTGATTGAGGCAGTCAGATTTAGCCTCTGGCAGATTTCCCTCCTCCAGCAGGAGAATTATGGGATTGAGTTGTAAAATTTGAAGCATTACAACTAAAGCGTTGTTCTGTCCTGTACATACTTATTTTTCTAGAGTGCTGTATTACTTTTGTGAAAGTTTGCTTGTGTAGAAGATTTTGAGGGAGTGAATTATGAGGATGTCATCAACCCAGTCCTATCCAGTTTGCTTGGCTGGTTGTGGGACCCATCAAGCCAACTGAAGGATGAAATGGTAGCCTGAGTATAACCACTGAGAAAATAATTGGCAAAGAGATGTTAGGACATCTGTTGATGGAGGATTTTTAATTTGGTTCAGACAAATAAATAATGAAAGGGTGCTCATTTGTTAGAAAGGTAATTATTTCAGGAGCAGCAATCTACTAAATGTTAAGATTTTATGGTTATATTTTTTACTCTGTTTAAAAAAACCAAACACCCAAAAAGCAAAACAAAAAACCCCAAACAAACAAACAACAACAACAAAAAAACCCCAAACAAACAAACAAACCCATAAAGAAACACACCCCCCCCGCGCCCTCCCCCTCCCTCCCCCCCCCCCCCCCCCGCAAGCCTGAAAAACCTGAAACAACTTGTGTTTTGGGTTTTTTTTCATTGTAAAGTGCATTTATTTTTGATCAGTCACAAGCTAACCCACCTCCTCTTTGACCTCCTCAGTTTGGTACTCATTTTGACAAGTGTTTGTCCGTATTCTTGATCTTATGTTTTTCAGGAAAACAACATTGTCTGAAGCAGGCTTTGGCCAATAAATCAACTGTAGTACAAATCAGTACAAACAGTCAACCTCTTAGAAAATAACTGATTCAATACTATCAATAAAGTATTATTTATCTCATTAAAAAAAAAAAATCCAAACCCCAAACAACTGAAAAAACCAGTGGTGCAATTATTTCCTTAGAGTTTGGCTTGGAAACATCTGAATTAAAATTCAGGCCAAAGTTAGACCTCCTTTGAATATGCATTTTTTAAGAAAAGCAAACAAATTAAGATACAAGAAATATGTCAGATACTCAGTAGGCTCCGTTCCTTCTACAAATGTCTAATCATAAGGGCAGTGTTTCTTGGGTATACTGAAAATATATTCTCTGGCCAATGAAGAGTATTGATTCCTTTTGAGAGAAAGAAGGGGCTATCCTGCTGAACTCAACATTGGTGCAGACTCATCTCTGCCATTGTGTGCACTTTGGGATTCCACAATATCAGAAGGACATAAAAATATTAGGATGTGTCCAAAGGAGGGCAAGAAAGGTAGTGGAAGGACCACAGAGCATGGCTTATGAGAAGCAGCTGAGAATATTAGGTTTGTTCTGCTTAGAGGACTCTGAGGGGTGACCTCATTGCTATCTACACCTTCCTCATGAGTGGAAGGGGAGATGCTGATCTCTTCTCTGGTATCTGTTGACAGATCTCCAGGGAATGACTTAAAGCTGCATCAGGGGAGTTCAGACCGGTGATTAGGAAAAGGTTCTTTACTGAAAGATGGTCAAGCACTGGAACAAGCTTTCCACAGAAGCGATCATGGCCCCAGGCCTGTCATTGTTCAAGGAATGACTGGGCTTTACTCTTTGAGATATGGTTTGACTTCTAGGTTGTCCTGTGTGAATCAGGACTTGTACTTGGTGATTCTCATTAGATCCCTTCCACCTGAGAATTTTCTATGATGTAATGATTTTCTGTTGCATCATTTCTCACAGTCAGAAGGAGGAATGAGAACTCTAAACAATAAGAGATAATTATAAAATATACTACTTGGAGCACTACCTTAGTTCTTATATCCTAATAGAAAACTATTCAATTAGTTCCCTTCTCTAAGACTATGTCCTAAATTGAAATTTGCATTAATTTCTAGGCAATTATCTTTGCCAATTAAATTTATAATCCCGTCAGAAATTAATGTGACTTGTTTGACAAACGCTTGTCTGGTAGGAGTATTTTTCAATATTTCATTTTTTTGCAATCTTTTAGTTAATTTATGTGCAACTGATTTCTTGGTAACAGGTTAACAGTTTTTTGTGGCTTTTAATATAAATACAATATTGGAAAATTTCCTGAGTTAAGGATTCTCTCTGATGTTTAAAAATGTTTTAAATTGTTTGTCATGTTCAGTATTAAGTAGCGTTATTAATTAATGAGTTCTTGGAAGATACCAACTGGACCACCTGATAAAACTGTTACTGTGAAATCTATCTTAGTCACCACCTTTCACACTTCCTTGTGGCCTTTAAAATACTTCATGGATTTCTCCTGTTATAATTTTGCTTCCAAATGCACAAACATCTGCTGGATTTGCATGCTAATTCTGGTTTCTCAACAACTGTATTTGTTAGAATCCAGTATGCCTTTCGCACTCTAGGAGTCTCCTTGGCCTAGATCTCCAGTGAATTGAAGTGTTAATTACACATTTTAGAAGAGGTAAGACTGAGATCCTTTTGCTTTTTCTAAGTATTTTGAAATACTTAAGTGACTCAGATATCCCTCCTTACTGTTCTTCCATCTTGCACATTATTTGCTCATGTTCCTTTAGCTATTCAACACCTTTCTTTTCAACAGCTTCCAAATTTAACCCAAAATTTAATATTGATTTACAACCAATTCAATTATTTGTATTTGCTTTTCATTGTCTGCTTACTCTCTCTTGGTCTACTTGCTTGCTTTCTTGATTGCAGATTTCTGGGCATCCAACATGCTCTTTTAAGAATTCTTTATGCTCCTGTAGTTCTACCTAATTTCTTTTAAACAGTAATTTCATACTTGTTGTTACAAAGTTGCTTTTCTGAAGTCCCAATTTTTAATATTTTCCTAATTTTTAATATGAATGTGTGTCTCTACATGTAAGACTTTGTGTTGGTTTTCAGCCCCTTTGGCACTGTTCTCTTCTTGCTGCTAATGAATATAATCACACCATGATCATCCTTGACCTCCAGTAATGCTGTCTTCTTATTCAGTGGTTAGTTAATTCAGTTGGTAATGTGTAGCATCTCTTGAGGTATTATTAAAGCAGGAAGATTCACAAAAGAAAATCTAGTAAGAGAGAACAGCTGAAAGAAAATGTAAAATTGTGATTAATTGTGTTGTGGTGTTTCAGTCAAATTGCAGCATTACTTGATGCCATTTAATTAAATGAAATGATAGAAGAGATCTGAGATGCTAAAATGGAATCATAATTATGCATAAACAAGCATATGAGATAATAAGGAAATGCATTAGGATAAGACTATCAAAAAGCCATATTTTCAAAAAGATTTTAAAACATTTCAAAAATTTTGTAAAATTACCTTTAATTACAATAATTTCAAGTTTTGGGAACAACCAACTGGTGGAGATTGTGCTATAGGAAAGTTTTAGCACTGCTGCCAATTTTTGGCACAAGAGAAAAATGTCCTTTCACTGGAAGACTCTGCTCTTGTGACTGTTTAGCGCCTTCATACAGAGAAAAATTACTGTGCAGCAGTTGCAGGAGGAGTCTGGATATTTCCTAATATTATTTTCAGCTGCCAGAGGGTCTACACATGGACTAAAATCTGAAGCTGTTTGTCAGTTGACACTTCCTAATTATGCAGGGCAACCAAAAACAATCTCAGAAGGTGGAGATTGTATTAAAACTGAGTAGATGTACAGCAGGTACTACAATATGCTCTAAGAAAAAGTTTGAGGTAATAAAGAAGTCCTGTGCAGGAAGAAACAAGAGAAAACTATAAAAATTCTCCTCTCAGGGCAATTTTGACTAAGAAAACAAGATGTGAGCTTCACGTTTTGGGTCCCTTAATGAAAAATCAAGCTATAGAAAATAGCTCCTCCTAAAATTGCATGGGGAAAACATCTCTGTAAACACAGTTTAATAGCACACTGGCACCCTGCCACGTTTCCACTGCTTGGATTTTGATTTGGTATATAAAATAAGCATCAATTAAAAAATGGAGGAAGGACAGAATTTGTGAATTCTTTAACTACTACCATTTTATGAAGTATTTTGTTTATTTGCAGGCTAATAGTGCCAAGATTACGTCCTAGTTTAAAGGACTGAATCCCACGGAAAAACTGAACACATACTGATGCCTCAGAGTTTTTTATTTTTTTAGCTTGTGCAGATTTTAGAAGTCATCATCATGGCTAGGCTTCGCGAACGAAGATTTGAAAATTTTAGAAGTAGTGGTGTAGCAAATGTAGATTTTAATGTAGCGGTATTATATCCCTTGCCTTTAACATAATAGTTAAACGTGCACAACTCTATTACCCCATTTCATATCAATCTCCATAAATTCCATGTTGGCGGGGAGGCTCTCGAGAGAAATACATGCACCACCTATGAGATCTAAAATATGTCTGATTTATTAGGATAGCTCAGGGTTTTTATAGCATCTGTATTCAAGGTCTCGTGACAAGAAGCACATAATTGGTTACAGATCACTGACCAGATGTAAACATGCATTACAAATACCTTTATAATTGGTTTTTAACAGGTAACGAGGCAATTGTTTACTTTATCAAACTCCACCTTCTTCTTGGCACTGAGTTCCTTTTGCTCTAACAAAGACACCTGCGGCCATCTTGACACCTATAACTTATAGTACTTATAAAACTATATGAAAGTTTATAAAAGTCTATAAAAGTACCACACATAATATAAATTGCTCACACATTCATCATATTTCTCCCACAATTCCATTACTGTGTTTAGTCTTCTTTCCAGGGTAAAATTGTAGAAGAAGACCCCTAAGGCCTGGACCAGAAGATATCACACAGATACAGTGACCTTCAAGCCTAGAACTTTGGAGAAGGTCCAAGGACTGTGGATGCTGCGAAGAAGATGAAGATGAGGACGAAGGGATCCTGCAGACCCAGAACCAGGCGTGGACAAATCTGGGATTGGATGGATCTTATTATGAAATCCTAGAACCACTGTCTGAGGGCACTTGCATCATGTGAATTCCCTGGGCCTCAGGCCTGAGATTAAAGGACCTACTCTCTTTATATTATCTTGTACACTGGATTGGCCTGGAGTCTTTACTCTCTTCCTGCCTCCCCTTCCCAGCCACAGCCTTTTTAGGCAACAATACTTACTAAGTTTCCTCTGTCCTTTGGCAGATTAGGCCTAGATAACTAAAATACATCAGATGGAAAAAAATCACATGCATTGGAAAGGAAAGTAGTTTAGTTGCCTGCACAAAATCAAATCTACTTTACATACTGAATTCTGAATTGTGTTACTAGTCCTGTCTGTAAGTCAGGCTTTGCAGGCATGAAAACTGACAAACTTTCCTACCAGCTAGAGCATGTAATAAAAATGAAAAATAGAGGTCATTCAAGTATATGCTTAATTTGGATGTGCTTGAAAACATTTGTAACAGGACACACACAAAACCAAACCAACCTTTTCATTTAAGATCAGTGGTTATATTGTTATTTTTCAAATAATGGGACTGAGACCCCAAAACTCATATAAGCAAGAGAACAGTCTCTAGGTGTTGCTTCTTAGCCCTGTGATTAGCTTTATTATGAAAGAAAAGAATTAGTACTGGGAGTTTTGATGGGTTTTGCTGTTGCTTTTTTTCTGTAATATGTTGGTGGGATAGATTCTACAGAGTAGAGGTGGAATGTAGTGACTCCGTAGGTCAGAGTGTTTGTCAGAATTTCAAATTCATAGCCCAGCCTGATTTATACAGCTCACTGCAACCAGTGTTCTAGGCTAATGCCCTGACTGAGCCATAGACTGGTGAGTAATTGGATACATTGTGGCTGTTGTAGATTTTTTTGGAAGTTACTTTCTTTCCTGGCATTAGAGCAGAAATCCATATTGAACCCAAAAAAGAAACTGAAATAGTATTCCTGTTTTTTGGCCAGTCTTAGTTGCTGTAATACTGAAGTTTTAAAAACTTATCAGCTACATTTTGTACTGCACCTGGCAGCCCTAATTTTAATTTTAAAGGAACTCTCCTTGTCAAGAGTACCAAAGGTCTCAAAAAACTCTAGGGAAAATTCCTAGTCAAATATCCCATTATTTGATGATTCCCTTGCCTGACTTGAGAAAATTTCTGTTATTTCAAGATAATAAACTAAACCTTTTTACTAAAGGTGTTGGGAGGATTATCTTTAGAAAAAAAAAATATTAGGCAGGAATGTTTTTGAATACTGAAACTGAGGCAGAGTACAACATTTAAAGAGTGCTAAACACTACCATTTTCACAAACTATATCCTTCATCTTCTGGTTTGGAAATATAAACTGTGAAGCCATTTTGTACCATGTTATAATGTGGAAAAGCTCATTATCATATTATCAGAGTGCTTATGCAGAAACTGCAACAAATCCCTAAAATCTAAGATTTCAATTTAGCAGAGCTCTCTAATTTTTGCCCAAAATAAAACTATAATTTATCTCATGGAGCAATTAGTTTCAGAGGTTTTTATTATCAAAAGGCAAATAGGGATGAAGAAAAACAGGTAGTAAAGCATGACAATAAAAATATGCCTTGTTAATTCACATTATAGGATACAAACTTTTTTTATGTGTGTTTGCTAACTGTGTGTGGAAGGAAAGCATAAAAAATGCCTATCTTAGGGAAAAAAGCGCCTATAAGTCAAGAACATGAAATATGATTAATTTAGTAAGGTTACAGAGAAAAGTACCCTTAATTAATAGGAAACAAGTAGTTCTGTAGAATTTGTCAGACATCTCCAACAATAGAAGTTTATCACAAATCCTTTAATGTGAAAAAATCAAAGCTTTAAAATGCGATTTAAGACCAGAAAAATAGGTGAATTTTACTAACTGAAAAAGTAATAGTAATTTTGGCAAACGGTTCCTCATAATTTTCATTTCTGATCCTAAACTGTTTTTAGAAAACAAGAAAAATGAGAATGCAGAGTATAGGAGGATATATATTTGTTATATAATTCATTCCATGGTGTATTCAGAATCTCAGAATCACAGAATGTTCTGAGATAGAAGGGACCCACCAGGATCAAGTGAATGGCCCACAGAGTTTCATTTAAATAAAACGTCTCTGAAAGAGTTAGCAATGCCTTCAGTTATCATAGTGTTAAACAGCATAAATTGCAGCAATATTACTCCTTTTTAGTTAAAATATCCATTGAGTTAAGTGTGAACATCTTGAAAGCCAGATACTCCTTTGTGAAGGAAAAGGGCATTTCCTGTCAGAGATGAGGTGACTTGCTATAGCAGTTCCTTTGCCATTTTATTATACATGCCAACACTGCTGTTTTAAGTAAATAAAGGATTCAATTACGATGGTTTTGTCTAATTTTGCATAATTGCTGAAAATGTAAAATGTAGGTTTTCATTAATTTAAAAATCCATTTTTAATTGATTGTCTAAAGCAAGACCAAGCTGTGTGGTACAGTCAACACCAAGCTGGAAGGAAGGGATGCCATCCAAAGGGACCTTGACAGGCTTGAGAGATGGACCTCTGCCAACTTCATGAAGCTGAACATGCAAGGTCTTGCATCTGGGTCTGGGCAATCCCAAGCACAAATACAGGCTGGGCAGAGAAGGGACTGAGAGAAGCCCTGGGGAGACAGACTTGGGGATGCTGGTGGTCAAGAAGTTCAACATGAGCCAGCAATGTGTGTTTGCAACCCAGAAAGCCAAAGGTGTCCTGGGCTGCATCAAAAACAGTGTTGTCATCAGTTTGAGGGAGGGGATTCTCCCCCTCTACTCTGTTCTCATGAGACCCCACCTGGAGTGCTGCATCCAGCTCTGCAGCCCCCAGCTTAAGGAGCACCTATTGGAGTGGGTACAGAGGGGGACCACAAAGATGGTCAGAGGATGGGTACACCTCTGCCATGAGGAAAGGCTGATAGAGTTGGGGTTGTTCAGCTTGGAGAAGAGAAGGTTCTGGGCAGACCTTATAGGAGTGTTCCAGTACCTAAAGGGGCTACAGGAGAGCTAGAAACGGAGTTTATACAAGGGCGTGTACTGACAGGACAGGGGAAAATGGCTTTAAAAAGAGCAGATTTGGACCAGATGTGAGGAAGAAGTTCTTTATTGTGAAGGTAGTGAGGCACTGGGAACAAGTTTATACAAATATGTATGAAACTCTCCAGCAGCTGGACTCAGATACATGGTCAGTGCAGTATGCACTCCTGAATCCCTGACCTGCCTGGTTACTGGCACCCCTAAGGCTGCAGCCCCCTGTCAACTGACCCTTTAACCACACAGGTACCTGTGCTGCACAGCTTTTAGTGGACAGACAGACCTCACTGTCTTTCCAGTACTTGAGGCTGACTGGTCCTGGTCCCTCCAGTAATCAACTTCCAGTTGTCTTCATAGAGAAAGTTCATCTGCAAGAAATTTATACATAATTTATACACATCCAGCCTAAGATTAGGCTGGCTTTGATACTTGTCTCTCACACTGTTTACCCTACACCCTGACTGATATTTGCTAGCTGTCACATGCAGGTATGTACATCTTCCCTCACTCCAATTGCTGGCACTGTGGAGCCCCTGATAATCTGTGGACCCCTGCTAGTGGTAGGCATTCAGATGCCTCTACACACATGCACTCAGAGAGTCCCTCAGCTAGCAAAAAATGTTGGAAATTGAGATTAATGAGAAGACAGGACAGCCTGCAAAGCTCAGGGTCAGAGCATGAATAGATAAGTATATTGACCAGACCCTGTTTGCACATAACTGACTTCTTTTATCCTTTATGCCTTAGTTTACCTATACTTTTTTCCTCCCCCACCCACCTTATTTCCCTTTCACCACGGATGGTTCTTTCCCTAAATATTCCATAGTAAGTCTGAAATTTTCTCTTGCATCCTGAAAAGGAGTGACCCCTTTCTCTCCATGAAGTGGTCTTGGATCTAGCCTGAGGTATTGCAAGCCAGATGAGCCCAGCCCACAAAGCTAATGCTCAGACAACTTGCCTCATGCTTTTGGGATCTAATAAATTCCATCAATACAGACTACATTTTACCTCAGTCATAAAACCCTAAACTGTAACTTTAGGAATGCAAGTAATACCTTTGAATCTTGTGGAATTGTTCATCCTTAAAATAGGGATATGGCTAAATGTCATGACAAGATGGAATTTTATATTGTAAACAAGCATCAGACTTTAAGCAAACTACCTTTCACTCTGAATTTCTTGATTTCTTGGTTTTCAGTCTGAATTTGTCCATGAAGACTTTTTAATCAAGATAGGAAGGAATGTGAAGGGTGTAGGATCTGTAAGCAGGAGATTAAAAATATATTAAAATTGTAGAATCAAAACTGAACAGAGGACTCAAGGTGAGGCCCCACCAGTGCAGAGCAGAGTGGGGCAATCCCTTCCCTGATTTGGTTGGTGATGCTGTGCCTGATGCCCCCCAGGACACAGTTGGCTCTCCTGGCTGCCAGAGCACTGCTGACTCCTGTTCAACTTGCAATCAGCCAGGCCCCCCAGGTCACTTTCTGTGGCCCTGCTTTCCACCATCTCATTCCCCAGTCCAGGGTTGCCCCTTTTCAGGTGCAGAATCCAGCACTTTTCCTTGTTGAACTTCATATGGTTGATGATTGCCCAACTAATTCTTTGAGATCTTTCTGCACGACCTCCCTGCCTTCAAGGGAGTCAGCAGCTCCTCCCAGTTTAGTATTATGGATAAACTTACTTAGTATCCTTTCCAGTATCCTAAATCCAAGTGGTTTATGAAGATGCGAAAGAGCACTGGCCCTAGAATGGAGCCCTGTGGAACTCCACTGATGACACATCGCAAGTCTTATATTACCACATTCATTATGACCCTCTGTGCTCTTAACCTGTGAGCCAATTGCTCTCCCACCACATGGTATGTTTTTTTCCACCTGTGAACTGGACATTTTGTGCAGAAGGATGCAGTGAGAGACAGTGTCAAAAGCTTTACTGAATTAAAATAGCGTTACATCATCTGGCTTCCCTTGATCAGGTAGGTGGGTTACTCTGTTATAAAAGGAAATCAGGTTTGACAAGAAGGACTTTCCCATCCTTAACCGGTGCCAGCTGTGACTGATATTGGTATTGTCCTTCAGGTGTTTTTCAATACCTCCAGAAAAATCTTCTTCATAATTTTACCAGGCACTAAAGTGAGACTGACATGTCTGTAGTTTCTAAGGTCATCCTTCTTGCCCTTCTTGAAAACTGGGACAACATTAACCATCTTCCAGTCAACTGAAGCCTCTCCAGATTCCCAAGACCATTCAAAAATCATCAAAAGAGGCCTTGTGATGACATCAGCCAGCTCTTTAATTATTCTTTGAGGGTATTGTCTCTGTATGACTTTGGTCATATGGGGAGATATGAGCTACTGGGAGGAAAAATACTCATGCCTAATTTATTAAACTTTTTAAGAACAACTTTCACTGAAATGGAATTGAAAACTTTCTTCTTATCTAAATAAACTTGGTGTGTGCACATATATGTTATGTGGGCTTCTCCATATATTCAATGTTTTACTTAAAGTCCTTTCTTTTACTAGCATGTTCTTAAAAAAAAAAAAAAAAAAAAAAAGAAGAAAACAAATGCAGAAAGTCAAGGCACAGAAAGGGTTAATTATGAAAGTAGTATGTTGCAAGCATCTATTTATTGTAGATATTAGCTTAATAAATAATTTTGGACAACAAATTTTTCAACAAAAACCCTTTAATCCAGTACAAGAAAAACTGGCAATGTTATATTCTTACAAAAAAAGTCTGACTCAGTTTCATAAGTGAACATCAAACATAATTATTAATTATGTAATTGCTCTTTCAGTTACAAATTTTAGTCACTTATAGTGCAAGAAGTTTTTTAATTATTACATTTAATTTTGTTTAATCTAATGATGGATTATATCTAATAAGTATATGTCTTCCTTATAAAATCACAGAATCACAGAACCATTTAGGTGGGAAAAGACCTCCAGGACCATCAAGTTTGATCTTTGACTCATCAGCACCTTGTCAACTAGATCATGGCAGTAAGCACCATGTCCAGTCATTTATTGAATACCTCCAGGCATGGTGACTCCGCCATCTCCCTGGGCAGACCATCCCGATGCTTAACAACCTTTTCCATTAAGAAATTCTTCCTGAATTCCAACCTGACCCTCCCCTGGTGCAGATTGAGGCCATTTCTTCTTGTCATTTGCTGGTTGCCTTGGAGAAGAGGTCAACCTTTACCTTGCAACAACCCAACAACCTCCTTTTTGGAAGTTATAAAGAGCAATAAGGTCACCCTTGAGCCTCCCTTTCTTCAGGATAAAATGATGTCATTGTGCTGCATTCTTAGGATGTATATGTCCTTAAGATTTATCCACTCCTAACAGTAATTTTTAAAAAATAATTAAAAAAATTAAAAAATTTTATTATAATAATCAATACTTTTTTTTGTCCTTGGCAAAATGTAGTGACCTGTCATATGAAATGCAAAGAATTTGTTTGTCTTATTTGGGCAGTTTTGTATTTCTTGATTATTCTGTAAGGTTTTAAAGAGTTACCTGAGTTCAGAGTAAAGGTACACATACTACACAGTATAATTTGATTAGTTCAACTATGTGGGGTTATTAATTACTGATTAAATTTTGTTCTGCAACTATCATATGGCTTTAAGTAGTTTGTATCAGTTATTACTATTTATTCTACACTATCTCCTTGTAAAGGAACAGAATTGCTGCTGCTGTGTAAAATTTTGTGCAGCTTTTTATTTCCAGTATTTCATTTTTGTTATTTTCATCAATGCCAAGAAGGAGATATTCAGAACTTTCATTATTTATTTCTGAATTAAAGTTACTTCCTGAATCCTATCTTATATTAGAGGAATAAGGGCCTGGGCTCACAAATTCATATTAAAGTCAAGTGATAATGTAATTAGACATTTATACTGTATTTAAAAATTCACTGTTCGAGTTCACAAAGCAGTCCTCAAATATGAATTAGTGTATACCCTCAAAACTATGAAACTACAAAAAAAAAAAAAGGCAGAAAAAGAAAACAAGAAATAATAATTTATTTTTGTTAGGTGAAAATTACATTAGTGGACGTAACAAGGAGGGAAGGAACTTTAAGATATTTTCCCCAGTCTTCTGTTTGCTGTGCCACTTTCATAATCTGCCACTTTAATATCAGAAGAGGAAAAACAGAGTATGAAAAGAGTGAATGATAAAATCTAGCATGACAAAATAAATGTAACTTTGAGATTTCTACTGGCACTTAAATTAGCTGTTTAGTATAAACTCTTTAAAAGTTTTGATTACACATAAGTTGCATGATTATGACCTCTCTGGACGAAGAGTGGAAATTCAAGGTATACATGCCTTTACAACGGGCTGTGTGATTTTCAGGGTCTTACTGCTACTTTATGTTATTGAGTGATGCATTCTCTTTCTTTCTGCCTGTGGGTATCTGTTAGGCAGCTATTTTGCCCACTGTCTACAAACTGATATTTGAACACCTTCTGGAGAGTTCTGTAAATATTCAGAGAAGTATTTATTCTGTTCAATATAATAGTTGTCTTCTGTATTTGCATAAATTTTTTTCTGTAGCATATTCATAGATAATTGCTTCATTTAAAGCCTACACATTTTTATAGCTCTCATTATTTTACAATCAAAATTACATAATGCATGTTACCTTTCTCTTTTTCATAAATCTTTCACATTATGTCTTTTGAAAGCTAAATAAATAATGAAGGTGATAGGAAAAATGCTACTTTTTTTTTTTTTTTTACATATGAAATCCCACTTTAAAAAGCATTCATTAAAAATGTTTTTATGTTCACACCATCTTTCAAGAAGCTGGCTTCAGTGGAAGCAGCAAAATCTACCTTTCAAAAGGTAAGGTATGTGATGATATTCTCTGAAAATGTCAGTGTTGTTGTTTTCAGCCCCTCGATTAAAGAGTTTATCATTTAGTCAAGTTTGAGCACAAAAGGGGTTGAAAAATGGCCAAATACCTCATTAGGAAACATAACACACTGTCTCTGCCTTCAGAAGGACACACAGAAACTAAGCAGAGGTCAGTGTTCATTTTACATGTAGTTCCTTGACATTTTCCAATTACATTACCAATCGAAGATAAAAAAATCCACAAAATGAATTAATGTGTTGCATTAGGTGAAACATCAAGATAAAGCATTACCTGGCACTCTGCAAGCTTGCAAACAGGTTTTGCTGCTATGGCAAATAACATTTTAATTTTTTTTATGTTAATGGACTGCTGCAAGTGAAACATGATCAGTTATTGGATCTTTTAATTAAATCCAGTGTATAATGCACTATTTTTCTTATTTTTCCTGAAGTAGGAACTTAAAAGAAAGGGCAGAACACTGTGTCCCAGATCTATGCAAAATATATTGCCCCACCAAAAATTAATCTTTTTTTTTGAAGGAGAATTTACAATGAGCATTCTCAAGAAAAGGAAGTTCTTCAATGATCAAATCTTTACAAAATCTTATTTTTGTTACTGTTTCTTATGTTTTGCACAGTTTTCATCACCATTTAAAGCCTTTGGTAATACTTGTCTTTTGGATGCTATTGGATGTCTAAACATTGAATGACACCTCTTCAGGAGAAGGACAAAATTACAAAGAAAAGCTTTGTTTATAAATTTGCACAAATCCTGAAAGGAAATCAGGAATAGAACCAAACAAGCCTGAAACAAAAACACCTTTGTTTCTAAGGATATCAGGACAATAATGTTTTGTTCCAGAATCTCTTTGTTTCTAAGATAATTCAGTTGTAATTAGCTATCAGGAAAGATCTCAGTATAGAAAAAGCCTTTTGCACGGCTATGACTGCCCTAGACCCCTTACAATAAACATGATCTTGAACCTAGAATCATAGGAAATAAAAGCTCTGTGAGTGTGACTTGCATAAGTAATTATTCTCAAATTCCGTTCTTAATCTTATTAGGCAAAATATCCATGGAAATGTCCTGGATTTCAAAATTTTCTTTCTCAATATAGTTTACTGTTTCCTAATAAAAAATGGTACCAGTGAAACATTTTTGTATATGGCATACATCAGCAGTCTTTCAGCCCTTCCAGCTCTCTGTAGCTGAGCCTCTTTTAAGTGAAAATCTTTTGAATAGTTGCAACTGTTGTATAAGGAGACATTGCCTTTTTTTGGTGAAAAAACGCTCTCTCTTTTCTAATAAATGGTGTTTACATTATTTTTTTAAATACTAATGAATATGTAGTCAGCTTTATACTGTGTCTCTTACAAAAGAAAGGAAAGCTGAAAGACTGCTGTTTTAGGTTCTTCCACATGGGTTACAAATAAATGAAATTGATGAATATATCTCAGTTTGAAATTACAGACTTTACTGCTTTTATAGGTAATCGAATTTGTTTTTTCTAGACTGACTCAAAGCTGTTCTCCTTAATGCACACTTTGAAAAGAAGTCAATGTGAATAACTGGTGCCAATTTTAGTTTGAAGATGACAATACCAAAATTTATTTTAGTTAAGAACAATAAATGTTCAACAGTTTCTGCTCCATAATTATGATTCTAACTTTCAGTATATATTTCATCTCTGGTTCACTTTGTTGGTGTTAAACCAAGTATTTGTGAAAAATGAAGTGATATGATGGATAGTTTCTACTGAGGCCTATGTTGTATGCTGAACAGGTTCACACCTCAGAAAAGGATACTGAAATTGTGCTGGTGTTGCAAATGTTAATGCATCACTAAGAATGAACTATTTAATGAACATGATACCAGAAATTGAGATTACTGGTGGTATGACTTCATTGAGAAGAGCTGCTGCTTCTTATGTTTTGGCCATGAAAGCTAATGCTGGCTTCTCTTAGTGCAAATCCAGAGCAGCTGCACCGATTCCAGCAGGAAGGCAAATGACCACAAGCATGTAAATTAAAATAGCATTAATTCTCTTGAACTGTACAAAAAAGCCAACTTAGATGATAGTCATTGCATGACTGGTAACTGTCCTACAGGCTAAATCGAGAGCTACAGAGCACTGCATGGAACTTTCTTTCTATGCAGCAAGATGCTGCAATACCTGTAGTTATTCCCTCTTTAGTTCAGACCCTCTGTATTCTGCTTTGCTGGAAGCAGAAAACCCACACACATACATGGACACGTGATCTTTAAGTGGGGAGCCTATCCTTCCTGTTGCATTATTTATTTATATTCCTTAGAATCTTACAGGTTTCTTTTTCATCTTTATTTTGGAAAAGTTAACTAAAATACATCAATTACTATTATTCTTTTTTTACTTCATGTGTAATTTCCTTAACATTTGATCTGACAAAGACATGTAAATAAAGAAATCAATCATATTCATATCTTCCCAAGAAACTCTTAAAACTTTACAATTTAAAGAAATGTATACAAACAGACTTTAAAATCTCAGAATATAAAGAGGAAACTGCCTCTGGAGCTTTTACTTACTAGCAAACCCATGATTTCTGAATTTATCTCTGAAAATTCTGCTGAATTTTGTGTTCAAATGACTGGTTTTGAAACTTACTGGGCGATTTAGGAGTCAAATTATACAAAATGCTTAGCTCTCCCCTTAAACGAAGCTGAGCATCTCTCTTTTCTT
Organism: Pyrocephalus nanus; assembly: GCA_038380795.1. NCBI lineage: Eukaryota > Metazoa > Chordata > Aves > Passeriformes > Tyrannidae > Pyrocephalus > Pyrocephalus nanus. The sequence continues at coordinate 48,178,682 of CM076263.1, read as the reverse complement.
GTAAATCCTGGGAAATTAGTTTAATGGAATTTGCTGTGTGTGCTTAGCTCCAGGCTAGCAATCAGTACCTGCCAACATTAGGATCTCTATATTCTCAATAATCAGGAGCTGCATAGAAAACAGATTACCTCTGAAGGGAAAGCTTGAGTATTGTCATCATATTGCACAAACAACTAGAAAAGGCCAGTTTTCTTGTGTTTGGCTATACCTGTTCCCTTTTTTTTACTAAGTACTTCATTTTAACAATGACTCACATTTTTATTGTGAGACTTCGGAAAAAAATGTGTTTTTTTTTTCTTTCTGAAACACAATAATTGTATCTTTATTAGAACCATGCTGAAATGACAAAGGTGATGACATAAAATAATATTTCTCCTTTTCATTTTCATAGTGGGCTAAAGAGGTCCATTTTATTGCATTGAATAAATCCTAAATCATTGCCAATCATTACTCTTTCCAGTTTATAGAATCTTTTAAATATCTACTAACTAATATTTTAAAAAAATCCACTCTGGCATATAAATTGATACTTCTATATGCTAAGATATTTATCTTGGAAGAAATCTTGATTCAGAAATTATGGATACTTTACTGGAGAGTAATGCAATCTAGGGGAGTTTGAGCCTCAAAAGAAATTGAAGACTTACATATTCAGTTTTGCTGATCTCTGTCACACACACTCAACGGCCACAGGGAATTCACAGATCTGTTTATTACTCACAGTGCCCACTGCTCCTCTGAATTAAAAACCTCCTATTACAGCTGTGATTGATATCCCACCAATATGTTCTGAAAAATAATTCTTGTCTCTGCCTCATGTGGATAGAAGAAGCCAGAAAACACCTGAACTGTAATGACTCAAATGGATTAGAGAATTGCAGTCTTATAAAATTTTATTCTTCCCTATGGCTGGAGTTAGATATCACCAAGACAGTTAATGGTAGTTACTTTGCTACCTTAAAAATATATGAACCCACTGACAGAGATAGATAAATGTTGGAAATGAGATTCTGAAATGTTCCTGTTGTCAACTAATAATGGATTGGTATTATCTTTTTAATCTATTTATGCCCTGTAAAATGTATAGATTTATTGTGCATTCTGTCTCAAACAATATTACAGATTATTACTCACACAATCCTCATTTTTTTTTTCAGCAATTACTTACTGCTGATTTGGGCCAAACTCATACTGCCTGGCTTGTATAACAGGCATAAAGAATCCCTGTGATGTATGTTCCCTAGAAGTCCAGCTTTTAGTTCTCTGAGTTGGCCTTTGTTCCTTTACAAAGGTTAGCTTTATTTCATGGGAACAATGCTAAATAAATGCTAAAGTTTTTCTGCTAATCTTGTCAAGATTATACTTTCAGTTTTGCTGTAGTGGAAAGAGGCATCTATGTGGCAAAAAAGTATAAACAATAATTCCAAGCCATGTTATGTCAGCAGTTTTTAACCACTAAAATCCCAGGGGAATTCTACCTCCAAAACAGTGATATAACTGTGCCCTGCCACTGTTAACTGCCTCTTGGCAGTTTCCAGGAACCACAGTCATGGTCCACTCCCTGTTGTAGCCATCAACAGCAGATTTGCTTCCTGCCTGTAACTGCTTACTCTGTACAAATTCTGTGAAAGACTAGTTTCTTCAGAACCCGTTTTTATAGCTTCAGTTCTCTTTGACACAGGAGAAACAATAGGTGACCATTTACATGAAAGATAAGATTTATGTTCTCAAGATTTTTGTTTCCAAAACCATAAAGCATCAGTGAAACAGAGAAGAACATATTTGGAATGATTGCTTCATGTTACAGAATCAGAGAATCATAGAATATAAGCAGTTGGAAGGGACCCACTAGAATCATTGAGCCCAGCACTTAGACCTGCATGGGACCATCCCCAAGTGTCACACCAGATGCCTGGGAGTATGGTCTAAATGCTTCTTGAGTTTTGTCAGGCTTGGTGCTGTGAGCACTTCCCTAAGTAGCCTCTTCCAGTACCCAACCACTCTCTGGGTGAAGAAACTTTTTCTAATATCCAGCCTAAACCTCCTCTGACACAACTTCAGGCCATTCCCTTGGGTTCTGTCACTGGTCATCACAGAAAAGAGATCAGTGTCTGCCCCTCTTCTTCCCCTGTAGAAGAAGTTTTAGACTGCAATTAGGGCTCCCCTCAGTCTCCTTCAGGCAGAACAGACCAAGTGACCTCAGTTGCTCGTCACAGCCTCTTCCACTTAAGGCCCTTCACCATCTTTGTTGTGCTGCTTTGGATGCTCTCCAATAGCTTAGTATCTTTGTCATATTGTGATGCCCAAAAATGCACACAGTGTTCAAGTTGGGGCCACACCAGTACAGAGCAGAGCAGGAAAATCCCCTCCCTCGACTAGCTGTCGATGCTTTGCCTGATGCCCCTCAGGACATGGTTGACCCTCCTGGTTGCCAGGGCACTGCTGACTCATATTCAACTTGCCATGGACCAGGACCCCCAGGTCTTTTTCTATGGCACTGCTTTCCAGTCTCTTATTACCCAGTCTGTCTGTATATCCCTGGCTGCCTTGTCCTGGGTGCAGAATCCAGCACTTCCTAAACTTCATATGGTTGGTGATTGGCCATCTCTGTGATTTGCTGAGGACTCTCTGCAGGGCCTCCCTGCCTTTGAGGGAGTCAACAGCTCCTTCCAGTTTTGTATTTTCTGCAAACTTACTTAGTATCCCTTCCAGTGCTGTGTCCAAGTCATTTAAGAAGATGTTGAAGAGCACAGAGTCCTGCAGAATCCCACTAATGGCGTTGTATATAGGAGTGTGTATAGGAGCCATGGATGAATAGCCTAAGGAAAATATCTCTTGTGGCCTAAAAATAAAAGCTTGTGCTTTGGGAAAATGAGTGAAAATACAGAAAACTAAATCTCCTAGAAGGCAAGGACATATTTTCAAAAATAGTTTTCATTCAGAGACAAAAATGACAGTCTACATACATGGAAGGAGATGACTATTTGTATTTGACTTTAACAGCAGATAGATTTCTAAAATTTTCTTTTGCTGCTTATATGCTCATTTGGGCTTTAAGAAAACACAACAAATCTAGCCTTGTATAACTTTTTTAAAAAATTTTGTTTATCATAATAATAAACTTTAATGTTTTTAGGCTTTAGTTCTGAGTTAGTTTTTTCTCAGGGAAATTAACTTTTACAGTTGTTATAATTTCATGTATGTGTGTCTTTGAATTGGAGGTATATGAAAAAGGAGAGAGGTCAAGGGAGAAAAACGTGGACAAGGAGAGATTTCTATATTGCCAGACTCAATCATAAATTATTCAGAGGTGCTGATATTTAAAATTGAAGATGAAGTACCTAATTCACAAACAACATACAAGCTGGAATATGTTACCTAAAGATATTCCTTGAACAGTTTGAAAACCATACATTTATACATATCAAAATTTGTGTGTACTTATGTGTAAAAGGCTGTTGAAGCAGAAAAAAAAGTCTATGGGATCATGTAGGATAAGCTTACACTGAATTGGTTCAGGAAATATAAAACCAAACCAACCATGTAATTCACTCTGAAATTCACTCTGAGCACCACTGAGAAGAGCCTGGCTCCCTCTTCTTTGTACCCTCCCTTCAGGTACTTGTGTAGATAGATCAAATCTCTCCAGATCCTTCTTTTCTTCAGGCTAAACAGTCTTAGTTCTCTTAGCCTTTCCTCACAGGAGAAATATTGCAGTCCCTTCATCATCTCAGCAGCCCTTCGCTGGACTCTTGCCAGTGTGTCCATGTCTCTCTTGCACTGTGAAGCCTGGCATTGGACAGTGTGGCCTCATCAGCTCTGAGTAGAAGGGAAGGATCACCTCTGCCAACCTGCTGGCAGTACTTTAGCTAATGCACTACAGAGTACCATTTGCCTTCTTTGCAGTAAGGACGCACTGCTGGCTCTCATTCATTTTGGTGTCCATGAGGACCCCCAAGGCCTTTTCTGCCAAGTTGCTTCCCAGCTGGGCAGCCCCCAGGTTCCTGGGGTTGTGTCTCCCCAGGTGCAGGTCTTTGTACTTCCCTTTGTTGTACTTCATAAGGTTCCTGCCAGCCCATTTCTCCAGCCTGTCCATATATTGCATATAGGCTGGTCCTCTGAATGGCAGCATGACCTGTTGATGTTTCAGTCATTTCTCTTGCTTACATATCACGGTTATTTAGCAACGTAAGGTATATATCGCAATGAAATTTCAGGAGCTAGGTCTTTTAGTCACCAAAAAAAGAAAATGAGAAAGTCACTATGATTTTTTTCAGTCTAAATTTCATCAACAAGTAATGTAAAAGCAAAGATTTTACAAGACCCACTGGTAGGGTACTGAAACTATCCAGATTCAGTATATATATAAGGTATTTTATAAAAGCAGGTAATTTATCATCAGAACTATACATTTTGGTTTTCTTTGTGTTCTTGTCCCGATCAGCAAAAGCTTGCAGCCTGTTTAATAGTATACATGATAAAATGATTGTTACTATACCTTTTTTTAAAATTTTGCCTCTACAAACCCCAGACTTTAACAACTTGCACTCGATATTAATATTACAGTGTTCTCTAACTCAGTCTGTCTGGAGGGGAGGGGGTTTGTTTTCTTCATAGCAACTTACAGAGTACCATGTTTTATGGTTTTGACCAAAACAATCCAGTGTTTGCGCAGCATCAAAGCCCTCTCTACTCCTCACACTGCTCCCACAGTGTTAGGTGGTGTGCAGAAGGGAAACAACCAGGGCCTGAGCTGTGCTATCCAAAAGGATATTTCATGCCATATAAGCTCATGCTCAGCAATAAAATGGAGAGGAGTGGTCTTAGCAGGGATAAGCTCTGGAACTAGCAGGATATTATTCCATGTGTGGGAGGTAAAGTGCACTAAACCTACTGTTTACTCTGAACAGACTCTGAGAATGAAATCTCAGTTCAACAAAAGCCTTGAATCTACAGGGAAAGGGGAATCTCACTGAAATTACTGAGATGATGATTAAAAAATTGTGTATTTACAACACAAATTATGTATGTCGATACAATCATCATGTATGTCTCATGAACTGTATATTGGAAACTCACTTGCTGAATGATATTGTCAGTTTTAGTGTTTCTTTTGATTAGTTGGGTAAATAATCCAGAGTTCATTTCTCTGAAATCCCCATTTTTCTTTTTAACTGGATGGTTACCTGTTGGTGGCAGTGAAAAATTCCAGTCAATCACAAATGAAATATTTATTTTGTAATGTCAATTGTGTTACATTTTGACATAACAATCAAAGTTATTTGAAACATGAAAACCTCTTTCTGAAAACTAATTTTGAAATTTTAAAAATGTTTTGTTTTGCATGTTTAGTCTGGCAAAGATAAAATAATTTATAAAATATTTGCTTTTGAGATATGACATTTTAAAATTCCTCATTACAGTTTCACACAACAAAATGAAAAAATTCTGTCTAAAGGTGAAAATTCAAACAATTGCTCATGTTGATATGACTATTTCAAACTACAAAATCTCTGTAGGTGGTACTTTAAAGCTGTTTCTCACATGGTCTAATACAGATCAATAGAAATGACAACCAGATAAAATAAAAGCCAAAGAGCAAATCATCTTACTCTATGGTAAGGGATTTTTCCATTGCAGTGCAAATGACATTTATTGACTGACCTGGTTTTCTAGTTTTATTTCCATAAATTTAGATAATAATTAAACCTTCAAAGTAACTTGAATCTGAGTAAATACGTAGTATATTAAAATGATCAAGGACAGAAAAAACGAACATGAGAAAAACAGATAGCACTGTAAAAATCCCAATTTTAAGCTATTCTTTTGATTTTAGGGCACGTACTGCTCCAGTTGATTTCTGTTCTCATACAGCTAAGTTAGTCTTTAGTTTTGCTAATAACGTATATTTAAAGTTGTTTTAAATGGACACATCATGAAGAAATTTTTTTTTCCTAAAAATGTTAAATGGAACACAGAAGAAAGAATTAACCTTTGCATAATAACTTTCTATTAATTTGAATTTAATAATGTGTGCTCAATCAAGTCTTCAGATTGATAAATAACAAATTAGAAATGCTATGCTGCTTTTGCTTTCTGTATTACCCATGATTTGCAAGCTTAATAAAACAGGATGTAATTATATTGATGATAGCTATCCATGGATTTTTTCATGGCCAACAGCTCAAGAAGTTTAAAACATGAGTTTCTGGCACTGGGAAAGCAGCGTGCTCCCTGCTGGGGATTCCATGGTGTGTGGTTAAGGTCTTCTGCAATTTAGTACAGACCAGATGAAATGTTACTAGTTTCCAGAAATTTTGTGTGTTTTGTATTTAGTGCATTTGGTTCAAATCCATTTTAAGGTACAAGGTGAGAATTTTGAGGGAGCACATATCATGTCTGTTGTAGAGACATAGCTCATAGCCTTGGCAATACTATTGTGGTGCTAACTGTGGGTGTAGGACTGAGACCCCGAAGTGGGGGGTGTGGGGCAGTGTTATGGGGTAGGTTATGGGCCAGGCACCAAGGCCATGAGTCTGACCCCATAGATGGTAAGTATCTGCATTGGGTTGGACCTGGAGCTGTGGGGCAGGTGCGTGGCAGAATGTAGGTCTTTACGTGGCTCCTGCCCCACAGCCAGATAACACTTGGGATCGGTCATACATGGAGCTGTGGGACAGGGTGTGGGTCACACAGAGGGTCCTGTCCCACAGCTGGAGCTGTGATTGAAATGTCTTGGGTGGGTGACACACAGGTCAACAGGGACCTCACTATGTGTCTGAGTGCCTTACTATGACCACTGTGACCCCCAAGTGCTGCCCCCCAGAATACCTGGACCACCTGAGGGATGAGGGCCAGCACCACCTGGCTGCAAGGGTCCCCACCTGGGAGGGCTACTGGGGGGGTTCCTATGGGTATGAGCATCCTACTATGGAGGGAAAAATGGGAGACTTTTGGGGAATAAAAGGGACTTTTCAGGAAAAATGAGGGTGTTGTGGTAAAAAATGAGGATTTTAAGGGGGAAAAAAACCAGGAGTTTGGGAGGAAAAAGTGGGATTTGAGGATTAATAAATAGGACTTTGGGGTGAAAAGAAGGATTATGCGGGGAAATGAGGTATTTTTGGGTAAAAAAGGGGAATTTTGGGGTGAAAAAGGAAGATTTAGGGGAAAAGGGAGATTTGGGGGAAAAAACCCCTTTATTTACAAAATGAGATATTTGGAATGAAATAAAGAGAGGTTAAAAAGTTTGGAGAAAACTTGTGAAAAAATTTAAAAATTTGCAATAAAAAAGAGGGGCTCCCCCCACAGCTTGGGAGAGGAAGAGAGGGAGGAAGGCTAAGGGACAGTCAGAGAGAGGTTGTGCAGGTGTGTCTATTCACACCTGTAACAAATTGGGGCTACAAAGGGTGCAGTGCAGGGGTGACGTGGGGCCACTTTTGGTGTCCCCCACGTCCTCTGCACAGTGCCTCTCTTGGCTATGCCACTCCATCTCGCCTCTAGCAACGACTTGGTCTTGCTGATTTTATCCAGGGGTGAGGAAACAGGGGGAAAAGAATAAAGAATATTCAGTCTTGCACTATCACAGGGATAATGTATTCAGAAGATGAGAGGATAGGGAAAAACCCACATGGTCAGGCTAAGGATTTGTAGTCACAAACGTACTGTCATATATCAGGTTTTTTTTTTTTCAATCTGCAAACATTAAATTTTCAAAAATACTTACTACAAATTATTGTAACAATTTTTTGAAATTAAATAATGGGCAATTATTCAGCTGTCAAATTGCCATGTGAATCATCTTGTTGCCTCTGAAATGGAGAAAGCTGATCTCATATTACTTAATCTCACACTCATGAGGCAAGGCATAATTAAAGTTTGCAAACTTCTTTGAGAGCCTCTGATGAATAGTAACACAAAGTTGGTACCAGTTGTGATAATTATTACTAATATGCAGCTCAAGTCTCCAAACATCAAAATCACCAAGTATTTTATTGTCAAAATTGTATTGTGTGCTGGACTTTGCTGGCTCTGTCAATGGAGTTGCTCATAACAGCAGAAAGAATTTCCATTAAGGAAGGAATGTGAATGTCATTGCTTATGTACTGAGTCTGGTAATGAATAGGGAAGTGTTTTAGAAAATGTGAGGGTGATAAAAGTGTTTGGCTTCTTTGGACTTCGCCAGCATTTATCAAGAAGAAGTTCCGCTTCCTTTTGCTGTTATCTATTGTTCCCCAAGAGTGAGAAGGTATGTCCAGTTCTCTAGGGATTAACTTTAGAGCATATTGTTGTCAGAACAAAACCTAAAATTGTGACACACTTGGGTATTTTCAGAATCTAAATGTTATATCATATCTAACTCACTCTTATTGTCAAGTAACAGTTGATAATCAGCATATCAAGAAATGCATGCAAGAATCAGTTTCACAGACTTTATTTCTTTTACTTCTTTTTTTTTTTTTGCTTTTGTGCATCTGCTTTCTTCAGAGAATACATTTCACTAGTAAAAGACTAGATTTTAGATAAGTAGAAGATTCACGAGGCTTTAAAAGAAAAAGTCTTTGAAAATAGAAGCTCAAATATATTTGCAAAAGTTTTGCATGAGAGTAAGACTGAGATAGTGCTTGGAACTTACATCGTAGCCCAAATACTTTATTTATTATTCTTTTATCTATTGTTTAGCATGATTAAATTAATGTATTTGGTTGAGTGACCTCCTCAGCAAAGTCATCTTGAAAAAACCCCGCCTTTCAATAGTTTTTTATGTGTTTGTATTTTTCATTATTTGTGGAGTTTGGACAGTGGAAAATAGTTGCCACAGCAACTGGTTTATGTACAAATATATGATTATTTTTATTAAAATTTAAGCTAGAAAGGAACACATTTCCCTTAGATTGTGCAATTTATAAAAGAAACACTGCTAATGACAAGCCCCTTTTCTGGTATCCTAGGGGTAAAATCAAAGTCTGGACATATTGATGTGATAAAGATGTTCTTTCAGAGCACTGAAAAAACAAAATCCCAATTATATTTTTACTTTAAAACATTAAAATAAGTGTAATCATCAAGATTATAAAATACCCTTGAGGTCTAAAGAAAAAAAGAAAGGCAGACTTTTTCTTCTCTTTTCTTTCAGTCTATTTTCCAGAGAATACTATTCAATCCAAATGCTTTTTTAACATTAATATTTTCTATTAGCCCAGAAGATTTGAGTCACCTGCTTAAGAGCACATTTAGATTATACTGAATATACTGAGTTAAACATGGATTTTTGTTCTGGGTTTTCAGTAAAAGATTTTGTGGAATGTTGGAGCAGATCTTTGACAGATGAAAATCAAAAAAATTCCATCAATGTGAAGGAGCTTAACTGACATGTAATAATTTTAGATGTCTAATGGCCAACTGACACCAAATGGAGAACAGATATATATGGGAGCTCATTTTCATAATTTAAGACAGCTCCAATGACATAAGAATTGAGTTCATGTTCTTTTGTATAAAAGAAACAAGAAATGAGAAAGCCCAATTGCCACTCTTGTAATGCATCACACGGAAATAAAAAGAAATTTCCTTATTAATTGGATTTATTACTGAAAATCAAAGGTTTTCTGAAGATAAAGATTAAGATTTTTTTGTTGTTGTTGTTGGAATAATGTTTGGTGTGGAAGAGATGTATTTTGATATTTTCTGACTTTTGTAGTGTTATATTAGGCTTTTTTAGAAGCTGTTTTTCTGCATTCCAGATATACAGAATTTATAGATGTTTCTGAAAAATACCCAGGTAATTGGATTTCTGTGGGTTTTTTACTCCAAAATGGCATGGAATTTGTAGTATCTGTTCTACTGTGTGGATGGTATAGTAAATTCATGTCCGGCTTTGCAGCTATATAGATTATTTTCCATATCCAAAAGACCTTCCAGACCTCCAATCAGGAGGCCTGGAGACACACCATCTATAACGCTGCTGCTGCTTTTGAGAGCACACGCAGGATCACTCTCGAGGAGAAAAGAAAATGCAGAAAGAATCGCGTCTCGTCGATATCGCCTGGGGAGTCTTTCTGCTGTGCCTTCTGCAACCAGACTTGTCTATCTCGCATTGGCCTTTTTAGCCATCAGCGCTCTTGTAGCAAGCATCGGTAGAGCCCTTCTCAAATCTTCGTTCACAAAGCCCAGCCATGATGATATCCAAAAGAACTTCCTGCTTCAGCCTTCTCTTCTAAGTCCAGGATAAGGAGCAATGGCAAGCTGAGACCTTACTAAAATGAGAATTGTATTCAGACTAAACCACACATGTTTTTAGTGTTTTTCCAAGGACATGAGAAACACATGAGTACATATAGGACATTATAATCTACTTTGTTAGTAATCTATCACTGTGTGATGGACAAAGCCTGAGAATTATTATCCTGTTTGAAAGAAAATTTATCTGTCTCTTAGAAATAGTTGCTTCATTTTATCCTGACTAACATTTTTTACATTTTTAATTTATTTTGTTGTTTAAGTATTTTTCAAAGTTTCAAATTGTCAGTTCCAACATTGTTTACAATTTGGCTGCTATAATCCAAGTCTTGGTGTATTTTCCAGCAGGCCATTTCATCCCTGTTTTCATTTGTGATGCTTCTAATACAGGCTGTCTTGTAATCACCTTGAGACTTACCTTACCCAACAAACTAAACTAATAAACCCTAGATTACACCTGAAAATATTTTACTACATTTTCATTCAGAAGAACTGGCAAAAATATATATATTTGCTCATGTGGGGGGACTGGAGAGTACAGCGTCATGGGAAAATTGGTCAAGTATAATAAGAAAAGGGGTTGCTGAGATTTAGCCACAGAGAAATAACTAGAGGAGTCATTCACAGAGGGTCATATAATTCAATAAATTCTATTTCTTACCATTAAATTATGGTTAGCTGGGCTACAGGGAGATCTTAGAAGCTGACAGAATGATTCAGGTATAGTTAGGAAGAGTATAGTCCTACTTCAGTTTGAGTGTCTGATACAGATCCTCCATCTACCAACAGCAGAGTTCTGCTTTCTTACATTACTCTCACCTTCTGGTTCACCTGTGACTGTGGGGAACAGCTGACCTCAGAATAAAGGTGAACATCTCAGTTTCCATCTATGCTTCCAAAGAACATTCAAGCATATATTTTATCCAGTAATTACTTTTACTTGACACAGCACAGTTGTGTTCTATTTTCATGGTTTCATTGTTTTTCATTTGTATGCAAGCAAAAAATGACATTTACCTAAATTTCTTCTAAAAAACTACCACTTCTCAAGACTCAAGAACTTGGTCTAGTATTCACAGATCCTTGAATATATTTCTAAACTACAGGATTATCTCTTCCCTATTTGATCAATATGTTCTAATACAAACAATCTTCACAAAACAAAAGTCTGCCTTATAACTCAGAAACTGCAGCCCTTGGTCCTCAACATGTGTCTGCTCAGCATGTCCAACAGAACTTGTGACCCTGCTGTGTCCTTGGCCAAGCAAGACCTGCTTCCACAGCTGTATTGCTGTGAAATCACTTCTGAGTTATCAACTGACTGAAATTATCTTTTTTCCCCAAATTCTTGTGATGCTTTCTGAAGATTAACATAAAGGAAAAAAATGCAAATCTTTCCAAGCAAAAGTGAATAACCCCAGGCACTCTACTGCTTTATTAAAGAGAGTGTAATTGGAATGCAGTCTACTAGTATGAAGTGGAGATATCTGACAGGCTGGAGTGGTTTGATCCTAGATTAAACCGAGCATAATAAACTGTAGCTGTATTTTTGAGAACTAGTTCAGCAGAAATTAATGAAAATTCCAAGTAAATTTCAATTTTTGAATTTCATGTTCCTCATTTTTCTATATTTTGATTTTTTTTCCTAATATTTCTTGAGTGGACAGAATTATTTTATGTGAGAGAAGCTTTGAAGACTCTGAGTTTTACCTGATTTACCAGGCAAGAATTTAGTTACTTGTTTTTAGATGTGTCTAGCTTGTAAAGATATGGAAACACATTGCTAATTAGTGTGTCTGAGGACTACAGTTCAGCTGGTATTGCCAAGAATGGAAATTATAAAGTTGGAGTCATGATGTCATTCTGTGCACTATAATCACTGATCACTGTGCTCCTCACCCCCATCTTGCTTTTTATGGTAGCACCTAAATGAAAAAGGCTCTACATTCCTGGAACAACAAGAACAACAACAATAACAACAACAACAACAACAACCAACAACAACAACAACAAAAACAACAACAACAATAATAATAATAATAATAATAATAATAATAATAATAATAATAATACCATGAAGAAAGTGCAATGTTTTATCTCAGGAAATGAAGAGTGTTATACCCAAATCATGAAACTTGTGTCTGAATATAAAAATACATAATTCCTAATCTGTAAATTATTTAAGTGCATTTACACAGAACTTCACTTTTCTTATTATTGATCCCTTCATAGGCATCACCATCTTATTTGAACTACAGAATCAGAAAAAAAACACAAACAACCAAGTCTCAGGAGAAAGAATTAGAATAACTACTATACATAACACCATGTAACACATTCAGCAGCAGTAGAAGATCTGGACCCTCAGCAGAGGTATCAAGTAAATCTCATGTATGACCAAAGGGTTTTCTTATACTGCCAAATCTGTATGCAGTCCAGCTGGACTGGAATAAGGTAATTATTTAGGCTTCGTTATTTCAATCCTACTGCATAGGGATTTGTTGAATTTTAGCATTACCTCACTTGTCAGAGCATTAAAGAAGGCAGTTTAGATGCTGGTAACTCAAGCGATATGCCATCACCTCTGTGGCCTACATTTTTTAATGTTTAAAGAATAAACTCATTAATGTTGTTTACAGAGGCAGAAGTCCTGAATTAATGCCAAAACTGATGGGTTGGTGAGTGCTACTAGCATTGCATGTGGGTGGCTGAAATCCTGTGATTCAGCAGATTTATGGCCCCATGTTGTTTCAGCTCTTTAGTACATAAAACATATAACTGAGTTTCATTTTTCATTGTACTACTGGCACAACAACTAGAAACTATCCTGTACTAGTCATAGCAGCTGAGGCTGGGAGTTAGATTAGGTGAAATCTTTGTACTTAACATATTTTAGTGTTCCTTGCAAATTTTTCTGACCCTTCTTCCTAACCCCCTAAACAGACTATTCTTCAAGGCATATCACAACTCTTATGATTAAAAAAAAAAAAAAAACACAACCAAAATGCAAAACAAAACAAAAAACCCCAACTAACCAACCAAACAAAAAGAAAACAAAAAAAACCAAACCAAACCAAAAACCCACAAACCCACAAAGCAAAAGAGCTTTAACAATCACAAGTGACCTAATTTTCATTTAAATGTTGCCAGTTGTTCTTCAAATCCACATTAGATGTTTGTAAGTGCCATGCTATAGGTCCATAGGGTACTTGAACTTGACCATCAATATAAATGAAACTCATATCTGTGGCAGCCTTTTGAGAAGCAGTTCCTAGTTTGAGACACATAAACTGTAAACAGAAAAAAAATGTTCGCATTTCAAATCTCAACTTGATATCAACTTCCTTCTCATCTGATACCAAACTAGTCACATAAACAGCATTTCTTGCATAATTTCCTTCATCTAGGCACTAGAATTGGCCCTAAGCTCATCACCATGGTTTAGTCATGGAAAACAGATTTTTTTTTTCATGCCATTTGCAGACAAGTTTCTCAGATAGGATGGATTTCCCTCTCACAGGAGGGGAAATCTCCCTGTTGCTGTGGATTAGGCAGCAGGCTACTCTGTGAAGGCACATTGGAACCCTTGACTCTAAGAACTCTGTAATTAGAGGGAGTAAAACACAGCTGATGTGATGCATCCCAATCTTCCTACTGCAAAATTAAAATAATAGTGATGCGAGCATTACATAAAGATATTAATGTCAGCAGTTTACACAGGTACTACAGTGATGCATTAATGTAAGTTCCTAATCAGATAAATGGCATTTGGAGATTGTGTCCAAGCAGATTTCTAAAATGTTTTTAGAGTCTCTAAAACACAGACCATTTCTGATTGAAAAAACTCAAAAGACTTTCTGAAATGTGATATTGTTTCGAAACATTATTTGAATGACTATTTTTCATGTAGCTCTGCACTGAAAAAAGGCTTCAAAAAGCCTGGAACCAGTTACTGAGCTCTAACAAGGAATACTAAAATACTATCACACTATCATAGTCCATGGTTAGTCTAATTTAAGTTTGCCACTACTTCAGTTTTTAATTAAAGTTCTACAGATTCCTTGGAAGGGGTAGTTCTATCCAATTTTTTCTTTATGTTACATCTATCACATTTTCCCCTTTTGAGATGGAAAACACTATGTACTGTCTGTTGTCATCAGAAAATAAAGCATGCTTTCAGAAAGGAACATCTCTTAAGAAATATAACTTCAGAAATATATTTGTATAGGCTGGAAAATCAAAAACTAATTTTTTATTGTGTGTGTATGTTGACATTATCCTACTACTTGTTGTATTGCCTAGGGAAATCTGATTATACTGTTGAATATAATTATTTTAGACAATATTTTCAACCATTCCAAAAAAAGACCAAAAATTTGATTTGCATTATTTTAGCCATCTAAATGGCATCAAGTCTGAGCTAGTTGTCTAGACTGGCTTTATAGACGGCAGAGAGAAACAGGTACCTTCTCACATTAATCTGTCATGTGTTTGAGAAGGAATGAATGAGTACTTAGAAGTTCCTATTTCCTTCCCTAATTGTAGCAGATGTCTAGACAAGTACCCTAGTTTAGACACCTCATATTCATACACCTATAGGTAAAAGAGCTGCTCTTCTCCCATTTCTATAGCCAGCCAAAATTAATTCAATTAGTCACTTCTGAACCAACTTTCCAAAATACAGATATGGATATCCTAATGCTAATATTTTAGCCTTAGATGATGCGAATGAGTTGCCTCAATTCACTGACTAACTTATTTTATATCCAGTTGATTCCTCCAGAAGAAGGTAGTTATATCTTCATGCTGCAGGACACTTTTTTAATCTGACATGGCAAACCCAAAAAAGTTACTCTGTGAGGCCCTTTAGAGACTTTTCGTCTCTGCAATCATATTCTCTGTCTAGGCAGGTAAACAGCTCACTACAGAGGAGGCACTGTCAGTGGAAGCAGAACTTCTTTAAAGTTGGGGAAGTCCTGGGCTCATGAAAAAGGAAGAAGCCAAAGGCAGAAGGGAGATGTTTCTGTCTGAAGAAATGAGAAAACCAGAGGTTTAAACACGTTCCAATTACTCAAGCATGGGAATGTATTTTGTCTTCTCTGTGAGGTGAATGACTTACCAAGAAGCAAAGAAAGGTTTCATCCTTTGGGGACTCCACTGTTACAGTGTGCCAGTTTTTGTGATCTACCTTGTGTTATGAGATCCTCAGTTTTGCTCTGTAGGGATTTTCCTCTTGGTTTTGGATTTTTCTTAACCAACGAAGTCATGCAACTAAGGATGAGGAATTAAAGGCTTTTCTAATTTTCTAGCCACAGTTTTTCAAGAGTAAAGGCAAACCACTTGAAAAATTCTACATAATTATCTTTCTCTGTACTCCATATGAAGTTTCTGAAGATAATTTTTTTAAAAATTGCCCATTGCATTGTAGTCTCATGGTTAAGGTGCAGAAAAATATTTCTTTGCCATAGCAAAAGAAAACCTCTCTGTAAATTTTTTTTTTTTAATTTTATTTCATTTGGTTTTGTACTCGAACTTGACAAATTGAACCACTTGGTGAATCTGTCTATTCCTTTTTATTTCAATCTATATTCAAAGTTCTATGGGTGTTAATTCTTACAGTATTTATTTCTGATTTTGAATAAAAAAAATTACAGTGTTTTCATACAGTTCTCACTGCAGCAAAATGCTCAGGAGACCTGGTGAGACCAATCTTAAATAAGCATTAGAAAATCAGAAAAGCAAAGGTGGAAATATGAGGTGGGAAGAAAGGGAGAAGGAACTATAAGAGAAAAAAGAAATGGTGCATCACAAGAGATGTGAAAAAATAGCATAGAAAAGCAAGTGTGCAACATTCAAGGACAAAAAAGAGTGAAATTTTAATACCTTTAATAAATTGTATATATTCTGCCCCATTAGTTTCACATCGATGAATTGCTCTGTTTTGCTTCCTATATATGAAAGATAACTGAACCTCCTGACAACATTTTCTTTGTGCTATAACTTAAGCTATTTTTATTTGAAGCATAATATCTCCCTTTTCACACCAGAAGGAATCAGAAGAAGTGTAGAATGGTGGTCTTTCCTGCTTATCATTCATCTCCTGTGTGCTGCTGTGGCATGGCAAAGGCAGTGCAAGGTAGTAATGTGTTAGCATAAACAGATTTTCTGTGTTTCCTGTTTTAATTTTTAGATAGTGTGTCACTGAGAACTATCTATATATGGAAATTATCTTTTTTTAACATCATTCATGAAAATGTAATATATTGTTTCCATAGAATGGAAAAATACCCGACAGTCTCTAGGAAACATTGTTCCCTTTTGTCTTATGAAAGTAACAGTTAAATTATAGATAAGTCAAACTCCTAGCTTTTCAGCTATATTAGAGTATTTTGCAACAGAGCTGGAAACCTCAATGATTTATAGCTCTGTTTTGTCTTCTTGTTTTCCCAGATTACCCTCAAATTAGGTAAATACATCATGAGGATACTTTGTCTAAGTAATTTTCAGTGCTATCATTATACATAATTTAATCCAATAATAGGACTTCCAAATATCTTCCTAAATCTAAGTTATTTAGAAGACATGTTTCAAATGTTAGGCAGGAGAATATTTGCATGCTCTTTCCATTTCAGACCCTGTGGACTGTCTTTGTTTGAAGAAACTCTGTCACTCTCAGGTTGGTATCTCTTGTAGTTAGAACAGATGAGGTCACATTCAGTGGTATATTCTGCTTTGAAAATTTTTTATTGTACTTGACAACCACACTGATAAAAAACATCCAGAATGCACAATACTGCACATGCATATGGAAGATAAAATGTTTGTGAAGGGGACACGCAGTAGTCCAGAATGGTGCTTGTTAGTTACTAATTTATTAATACAAATTGAAACATTTAAAATGTTTTTTTTTACTTTGGTTAGAGTTGGTTTATTTCTTATGTATTTGTTCTTAACAATAGTTTGGACTGAGAAAATCTCTTTGAATGAAGTGTCAGTAAATGTTCAGGAGATTACTGTTTGACTCCCTGCACTGTTCAAGTCAAGGCTCACATGAGTTTGCAGAGCATTTACATACTGTAGATTATGGGAAAGAAATGCATTACAGGTTTGGAAATAATTGTAAAACTTGAGCTTAGACTTGTCAAGTGCTTTTTAGACCCAAAATTTTAGAGACAGTAAAGAATAAATGATGCATATATCACACTACATCTTGAGTCATGTAGTTACAGTAACAATCATGCAAGCAGTTAAACAAATAAACAAACTAAAGAACACCCAAACAAAGGAAGAAGCAGTACATAAACTCTGAAGATAATTACAACTTCTCTAATTTAGAAGAAAGGCTGGACACTGCTGCTTATTTGTAACTGGCACAACCACAACCCACTTAGTTCAAAGTGCAGGAAAACATCTCTCTGACCTTGCTACCTGTGCCCACACCAGCAGTGGGACCTTGACAGTTTATGACAGAACAGCACCACAGCAGGTGTTTGCAGCTCTTGTTGTGGTAATCTTGCAGGGGAGGGAGCTCTACAGCTGCTCTTTGTCAATCTGTGCACACTTTGTCAATCTACTTAGGTTATCCTACTCAAACTTCTGCTGAAAACATCCTTTTAAAGTCTGAAATAAATATTTTCACAGCAATGACTGGAGAAGAACAAACTTCAGGGGCTGCTTTCAGGAATATTAACTAGCACAATGTATTTGCTCTACTTGCACCCTACACACTTCCATTTTGCATCCACTGCCTCTGCAAGGTTCCTACACTGTGCAGTGTATCAGAGCAGGGATTGTAGTCTCATCGTACGTTTATACAGAAATTAGCAATGGTGCATTTTAGACAATTGTAACAAAAATACAAGTAGTGAAGAAGAAAAAGAACTTTTCTAATACCTTCCAATTTTTGTGATTTAAGAATCCATCAGCTTGTTCTGTGAGATTCTGCTGTTCCTGAGGAAGAGAGTTTTATAAATATAATGTAGTAGTAAAAAGTAGAGTAAAAAGAAAATGTATGGACTTGCTTCTGTTAGTTACAATTTTTTTTTAATGTAAGTAATTTGGTTTTTGTAGAATGGAGGCCTCTATTCTGGAGAAAGGAATTATAAATCACTCTCTCAGACAGCAAGATAATAAACTCTGAATTTCTGAATCATTTCTATAAACTTCTGCTAATGTGGCAAGTTAATTTTATCTTTGATTAATTCTCACTTCAGTCTGTCCAAATTATTACAGTGTTCATTTATTATTCTCCCATATAGAGAGCATCAGCGCAAGAGTGGTATGGTAATCATTGATTTCTTATCTTTGGTATAGCCCTTTATTAGCACATACCTTAAAATTCAGGTTGGACAAGGTTCCAAAAAGGGTAAGGTGGCTATCTAGGTGAAAAAGAAACAACAAACCTGAAAAGAAAGTCTGAACAAGCTGATTTTTTAAAAATATATATTTCTATGCAAGTAGTCAAAATGGATTTATAACATTCAGGTGGTAATCAACTTAGATGTAGAGAAAATAACAGACTTTAATGAGGAGTGATTATGTTGAAGATGTAATAAAACAGAATAAGGAATGAGGTAAACAGCATATATTTTCCACTTTCTTTGTGGATATAATGGATGAAATTTGAATCAGTTAACAATCTTATTTCAGTGTTCTGTTGGTGAAAGAAAAAAAGAGACACCTGCTATACAGTTAATTTCTCTTTTTTTCTTTATGTGGTAGCAAACGAACAAAAAAGAAGTTTGGAAAGATTTCTGTTGGCTAGACTAAGCTTCTCATAATCAGTTATTCCAATGACTAACCATTCATTCAGTGAAAATTTTTTTTCTACTATCTAATCTCAACCTCCCCTGGTGCAGTTTAAGACCATTTCCTCTTGTCATTTCACTTGAGACATGCCAGAAGAGACTGAACACCATTTGGCTACAACTTCCTGTCAGGGACTTGAACAGTGATAAGAGTCCCCTTAGCCACCTTTTCTTCAGGCTAACCACCCAGAGCTGCTCCTCATCAGACTTGTGCTCCAGAACCTTCCCCATCTTTGTTGCCCTTCTCTGAGTGTGCTTCAGCACCTCAATGTCCTTTTTAAAGTGAGGGGTGTAAAACTGAACATAGTACTTGAAGTGCGAGCTAAGGATGTTGTTAAGGACAAAGTTAAGTTAGAATTACCATGTAGAAAGAAGAGAGGAAGTATTTTTTCTTCTTTGGTCTTCCATAAAATATTTTATGTTTAGACAATGCTTTCATGGTCATGCAATAAATAAGACAAAGGAGAACTTCTCTTCTTTTATCAAAAAGCTTCCAGAGAAGTTCTGAAGTCATTTGGTGTTCATGTGGTTCAGATTTTATTGCAAGGGTTTTGAATTCCTGTAAACTTTTGTCAGCTTTTGATTAACTGTGATCAGATTGGTTCAGTTTTGTACAAATAACAGTAAGAATGGTGAAGATAAGCTTGTGAACTTCAGTGTGAGCTACTAGCTCAGTGTATTCACCCTTGAACAAAGGAAGACTTTTTTTTTCAGCCTTATTTTTAAGATATGCTGCAGTGCAAGGGAATGTTTCACTGCCTTTGGGAAGAGTGATAAAAACTGTGATGCAGACTGTTGTGGGAGGAACATGATGAATACATGAGCAATTTATATATATTGTGTGCTGTAGTTTTATAAACTTTGCTTTCATATAGCTTTATAGATCTTTTAAGCTGTAAGTGCCAAGATGGCTGCGAGTCTCCTTGCTTGAACAAAAGGAAATCTGTGCCAACAAGAAGGTGGGATCTGTTAAAGTAAGTAACTATCTTATTCTGGCTGGATACCTGGTAAAAGCCAATTATATGTGTATTTGTCAGGTATGTTTACATCTGGACAGTAACTTGTAACCAATTATATGTGTCTGGTCATGAGACTCTGTATAGAGAAACTATAAAATGTCTGAGCTCTTCCAATAAATCAGACATATTGTAAGATCTCATAGGTTGTGTACTTATGTCTCTGAGCCCCTCCGTCAACAGACTTTGAATCCTGCAGTGGTTGAGCAAAGTGGGAAAATTTATTGTACAATGTAAGTTGTTCTTCCCAGCAGGCTGCATTTGACCTGTGTGGTGATATACAGGTAGAATAAGGCCATAGACTCAGACTCTTTCACTTTGGATCATATGTAACTCTGGACTCAAAAGATGAGCACTTTATTAGGAGCAAAATTAGGAAATTATTAGGAAATACAAGGAAATTTCATGACTTCTTTTTAGGTCCAAAGCTTCTGGAACTGGAACTGACTTGAGTTCTCCCTTAGGAGTTCCCTTAGCTTCTGCTAAATGTCAAATAGTACACCATCTCTCTGTGTTTCTTTAATGTAATCTCTTTAAAATAAGAGATACTGAAATTACCTTGAAAATATCCTCAAAGAATTTACAGTTGACAGAGAGGTGAGGAAGTGTTGAATACAGAGCAATCACAGAAAATGTTATCTCCAGAACCTTTCACAAATAATCTTATGTGATTTCTTGGAATTATGGTGGTGAAATTTTAAGGTAACTTCTGCAATTTTGTTAATTTTTGTTTAAGCAAACTTTCACATAACCTTGTTTTAAATATTCTTTACACAGAGAGATCCTGAGATAACCAAATCATGATTAGCGTTCCTCATAAAGCGGGGTCTTTCTTAACAGAATCTAAAGTTAAGAGCTTTTCATTATGACTGAGCTTCTGTTTCCCTAATCAAACTCTTTGTATGTGCATGATGACATAGGGGAAAACCTGGAAACTATGAATTTCTAACAAAATACAATCAATTTAATGAATCACACTTTTCAGATTAACTTATGGTACATATAAGCTTGGCTCCTGTCACTAATTCACAAAAGCTGGTAGCTTTCCTCTTATGCATTGCTTCTGTTTCCTTTAGTCCTCCAGCTAGCAAATGCAAAGGTGTTGCAGTATTTTGATCCAGTAAATAGTAGGCAAATCAGACAGTCATGAAATAGTCAGCAGAGCAGCCTGTATGAGCAGGAACTCCACAGCACAGCCAGCAGCCAGGCAGACTAGAGTCAGTGTAGCATAGGCAGGAGTGGTCCCACTGTGGGAATTACTATTTCAAGCAAAACTCACAGTGGTGCAGCTCTAGCACAGAACTCATCAATTCACGTCTTTAATCCAGCAAAATCAAAAAAACACATTTTGAAAGCCCATTAGTACATCAGGGAGCTCTAAGCAGAAGTGATATGTTCTAGTGTACCCTGACACTGTGGCAGAGATCAAATACAGGCTTTTTGCAGTGGCAGTGTCTGGAAGTCCACAAAGAGTCAAACACTCATTCAATATGTAATTTATTTTCATTTTCATGCCGATTAGAAAATGTTTATTAATTTTAAAGAGAAAGAAATTAAAACATGCACTGGTATCATTACTAAATTTGGCAAGCTACAAGAATATAGTCATCCAATATAGAAAATTAGCCAGGGCTCCAGCAGTTCTAATCAGAGAATCCTCTCCTGAGAATGTTTCCAACACTGCATTATTTGCAATGAGTTTAAAAAGAGACAGCTGGCCCTAAAGCAAACACAGAAATTGCAATTCGTTGTTTAGGAAAGGCCAGGTGTTCTCCTCCCCAGCACAGAAGTGACTGTGCAGAGCATATGCTAGGATCTCTTCTGTGTCTGAGACAGTGGCAGCTCTGGAATGCAAAGGAGTCCTCAGCGAGCAGTGGACTCATGAGACCCTGATCCCTGGTACAAAGGAGTCATGGGCAGGTATCTCAAGCTCACCCAAAATTCATTCACAGAACAATGACATGATCTGTACACCACTGTAGCTTTTAGTTTGAGGATCCTGACTCTGATTTCCACATGTAGACCTTGTCTGGGCTCTTTTTCTTGGCAATTAAGACATGCTGAGTGTAGCAGTATATGGAAATAAGGTCACACTTTCTGTGATGGACCATAGCTCATCCATAATCTCCTCTGCTTGCTGGCCTTCATCTTCACCCCAAATATCATGCAATCTGTGACCACTTTGGACTTGTAGATCAGTTCTTGGAAATCAAAGAGGAAGTCAAACTAAGAGAGGAGTTTTTCAAGCAATATTTTGTGTTGTAAATTGGTCTCAGTCATTGATAAAGTAACTTAGAGTTTCCAGTCTTCAAAAACAGCCTGAGATTCCAACTCACTCATCTGTCTGCCCACTGGAAATGTTTTTGCTCTTCTTGTACACACAGCTTTTACTGTACCTAATAAACTGCCTTTATCTCAGATCATGAGTTTTCATGCTTTTATCCTTCTGACTACCTCCCCACATTGAGGTCTGTGCATCTCATCAATTTCTTCTCTCAGTTAACAGGAGTAATGACATTGTTTTTGTTTGTTTGTTTTTAGGGTTTGTTTGTTTGTTTGTTTTGGTTAAAAAGTCTCTTACTGAGAAATTGTTTATCCTGAGACCTGGTAATATTTCTAAGTGATACACTTAATAATGAAAAGTAAATAAAAATTTCCCTCCTGTCAGAAGAATTTTCATAGAAAAACAGTTATACACTAAAAAAATTTATATCTTAAGAAAATTTTTCAGCAGAACTGGTTGCATTTAGTCCCTCAAGACAGTAATTGAAAACAATTTCAAAATTCTTTTTGTGACTGAATAAAAAACTAAAGGAATATGTTTCCAACTAAAGGGAACTTTCTTTTTATTTTGAAGCAGGAGTCTACTCTAGTAAATTTTTAGACATTATCAGAACTAGAAATTTTAGTTTTGGAATGACTTGTAATTGGTATTTCAGTGGCTTGTACAGACATTGAAGCAAAAAATAACTCTGTAAGTTTTGTTGTTTTTGTAAAGCAGCATTGCATTATGATTGTAAGGCAATCCAGTATTTTCACTTCCTTCCAGTTTTTCTTTGATGTCTTAAAGGAAATTATTTTAGGTTTGGGTTTTGTTTGTTTGTTTGTTTTTGATGTTTTGTTTGTTTTGGTTTTGTTTTGGGTTTTTTTCTGTGGAAAATTCTAGAGTTTTGGTTTTCTACCCTAGTTTCCATCTAACCCTTGTACAAATGTATATCTTGACTTCTTAATGAATTTTTTTGCTTCTGCAGATTTTGCAAGGATGCTATGTTTGTCAATAAAGTAAGAATAATCTAATTAGGCATATGTTCTCTTACCAGAGGTAGTTTTCATCTTTTCTGTGGAATTGATGCATTTTCTGTTCTTTGCTGTTCTGTAGAGAATTATATTAACTTGCCACATAATCACCTAGCTCTTGCACAGTGCAGCTTTCTATCAATATTGCTTTTACATATTCTGCTTTAAAAATGCTTGAATATTAAAGTCACTTAAAATTCATAATGCGAATTGAGAAATATTTGGATGGTTTCTGTTCGAAGAAAAAAACAACATACAAATTTGAGTACATTATTCATGAGTCAACCAAAGTTAGTTACATAAGTATGGCTGGAGAAGTAAGAGTTAGATTAGATGTGATACAGCAAATTCTGCTGAAAGAAAAAAATTGTGAAAAGACAGTAAATTATTGTGGAAGGCCTAGTAGCATTTCTGCATTTTCAATTTTGCAAGCGTATGAAAGTTAATAACTTGTGAAAGAATTTTCTGCATTGAGTTGCTGCCCAAGGCAGAAAATTATTGAAAAATATCAACCAAAACTCTTCAACCAGCACTCTGAAGAAAAACATGCTAAAACATTTTTAAATATGCTGGTGAATTTTTCTTTTAAAGAGCTGTAGGTGCAAAATTAGAAGTGCAGAATCTGAAATGTCACAGTGGCTGTGTGTGAAAACTGTGTCTTCTGTTCTGTCCAGAAAGATCTGCTGGTGCTTGGCTGAACTTTGCTGTGTATATATTCATGCTTGGCCTGGGTTTGAGGTCAGTGAGCTGTTTCTCTCACAATGTAATTGAATACCTCATAGGAATCACACAGGATTTAAATTTTTTACTTTTTTTGAAAGAACTGCCTGCTTAAAACAGTGAGTAGAATAAACGGACTGGAATTAAGGAGAGACTGTGAGAAAATACAGTGCCTTTTATCTTCATCTACAGATACGAGGTCTGAAATTTTGGGCTGACTGGACAAGGAGATTGGTAATTATTGCCAAAGGAAAAAAAAATGTACAGAAGATAGAATCAATTAAGGTTTCATGATAGGGACTGGGAAAAGAAGTAGAGTGATAGGAGCAGCTGGGCATCAAGGTTAGGAAATGGTTCAAGAAGGGCAGTTGGAGGTGGAAAGCAAATGAGAACAAAAAGAGTTGTGTGAAAGAGTCAGCAGGATGACAAAATATGGAGATGAATTGTTCAAATGTGAAGAAAAAAGAAGGAAACTGAATCTGTAGTGAAGGTGGTGGAGCTGCAAATGCAGGATATGGGGAGAGCTGAGCGTTAAAAAAAGGAATGTTTTAGACCAGGCAGGTGAAATTAGATGCCTGAGGAGCTGTTGTTGGAACACACTAAGTTTCCAAAGATGAAGACACATTAACAGAAAACAGCAAGGAGTGGGATGAAAAAGTATTGAAAGGGAGAAATAGAAAAGAATTGAAAAAACAAGCAGAATTGTTGTGGTTTCCCCAGCCAGCAACTAAGTAACACTCTTCTGCTTGCTCACTTCCTCCTCTGCCCTCCAGTGGGATGGGGAGGAGAATCAGAAAAAGGTAAAATCCCTGGACTGAAAAAAGAACAGTTTCATAATATAAATAAAGTAAAATTTAACAGTTGCAACAACGGTAGCAATAACAATAACAAGTGAAAAAGAGAGGGAGGAGGAATGAAATCCAAGGAAAACTGTAATGCACAATAAAATTGTTCATCATCCGCTGACTGATGCCCAGCCAGTTTCTCAGCAGTGATCAACATCTCTCAGTCAACTCCCCTCAGTTTATATATTAAGCAGAGAATTATAGAGTCATTTAGGTTTGGCAAGATCTTCAAGGTCAAGTCCAACCATTAACCCAGCTGTGTCAAGCCTATTAAATTATGTCCCTGACTGCATTGTCTACACATCTCTTAAATACCTCCAGGGATGGTGACCCAAGCACTTCTCAGGGCAGCCTGTTGCAATGCTTGACAACACTTTCCATGAAGAAATTTTCCCTCATGCCCAATCTAAACCTCAACTGGTGCACTTTGAGGCCATTTCCTCTTGTCCTAACACTTGTTAACAGGGAGCAGAGACAGACCTCCACCTCAATGCAAGCTCTTTTCAGGTAGTTGTAGAGATTGATAAGATTCTCCTCGAGCCTCCTTTTCTGCAGGTTAAACAGCCTCAGCTCCCTCAGATGCTGCTCATGCTCTGCTCCATGACCTTCCACATCACCACGGTCAGGCTGACAGGTCCGTTGTTCCTGAGATCCTCCTTTCAACCCTTCTTGTTGATACATTTGCCAACCTCCAGTTGGCTGGCACATCCCTGGCTATCCAGGACTCCTGGTAAATGATGGAAAGTGGTTCAGTGACTACTCTCACCAGCTCCCTCAGGGTCCTTGGGTAGATTCCATTCGGTCCCATAGACTTGTGCATGTCTAATGGTGTAGCAGGTCGCTGACAATGCCCCTTTGGGTTACAGTAGCTTCATTCTGCTCCCCATCCCAGTCTTCTAGCTCAGGGGGCTGAGTACCTGGAGAACAACCTGTCTTATTATTAAAAACTGAGGCAAAGAAGGCATTAAGTACCTCAGCCTTTTACTCAGCCTTTGTCACTGTATTTCCCACCACATTAAACGAAGCATGGAGATTCTCTTTGACTCTCCTTTTGTTGCTGAGGTATTATAGAAGTATTTTTATAGTCTTCTATTGCAGTAGTCAGATTGAATTCTAGTTCGGCTTCAATCCCTCTAATTTTATCTCTTTATAACCTCAAGACATCCTTGGAGACCCCTGAGTTGCCTGCCTCCTCTTCCAAGGGTCATAAATTTTCTCTTTCCACTGAGTTCTGGACAAGGCTTTTAGTTCACCCAAGCCAGACTTCTTCCCTGCTGGTACCTCTTTCAGCATGTGTGGATAGCCTGCTCCTGCACTTATAGTATTCCATCTCTCTAGCCTTCCTGACTCCTTTTCCCTTCATTACTGCCTTCCAAAGTACTCTGTCTACCCTCCTCCTCACTTCTTTGAGAATCAAAAACTCTTGTTATTTTGTAATTGTGGTGCATCATTAGCATGATATTCTATGGTGCTGGGATATCCCTTTTGCCAGTTTATGGCTTGGCCGTGTTCCCTCACTGCTTCTTGTGCAGCTCCTCACTAGTAGCGCTTGAGGCATCGAAAAGTCCTTGGCTTAGAGTAAGCACTATTTAGCAACTGCTAAAACATCAATGTGTAATTAACATTATTCTCACACTATTCCAAAACACAGCATTGTACCAGCTACTAGGAAGAAAACCAAATCTGTATCAGCTGAAACCAGGATAAGAATAGAAAGAGAAGATTGCATCTACATGATCATCTTCCTTTCCCTTTGCAGACTGGAAATGACCCTCAAATTCCTGACTGAAAAGTAATTAGGTGCAATTTTCTCAAATATAGTCTTATTTCACCTCTCCTTTGACATGTCATATGATAGCAATCAAAGCCTGTAGTTAGACGCTATTAGCTTCATCTGTTGTACAGAGCAGTCCTGTTTTGGGAACAACCGGTCTATGTCATCAAGGAGGCTTTTCCTGCTACAGCTCTGCTTTAGTTGTTGTAGAACATGAAAGGTGAACAAGGAAGGATTGGCAACAAAACAAAGGAGCTTATCCTGACAAAAGCATGAGAATATTCTGCCATTTAAATTCTTTTACTTCCTTAGTTCAGTTCCTGCACTGAATTAAATCAAATATGTAACACGTTCACTAGTGGAAAGAAGCTTAGTTTCCTGGAATATGTTATACCATATACTCCCTGGTATAAGTTGCAAAAATGGAATGTATTCATACCATCAGCTTCAAATATACAATGGAAATGTCATGGAGGGAGGAGGTGGAAAGCGAAACACCCAAAACCCCGAAAAATATCCGCCTTTTGGCCACTATGAACAGAACAGACTGTCAATTTGCACATCTGATCTTCATCCATGAAATGAAGCTTTAGAACCTTATCCCTTCGCAAAATGTCTCTTTTCATACTTGTAAGCGTAAGATAACAGGGATGATGAATGCTACAAGTAAGTTTCTGGGAAAGCAAAGAAGAGAGTTAGTTCAGGGAGAACTAAGATGTAAGAAAGAACCTATTACTTACTAACTGACAAGAACAAAACAACTCCCCTTATGCTTATCCTCTCTGTGTACCAAAGAAATGGGCCCTGTAAGAAAAATAATACTCTGTCAGGTAGTTGTGACATAATGAAAATGCACAGGGGAAGTGCTTCTGAATTCCTCAGCAAACTATAGTTCTGGAATTTACTGACTGTATAATCACTTTTAAATCTTAATAGCATTTTTGGAAAAGAGCACAAGTATTATTTTGTCAAGACTATTAAACTTTTAGTAAACCCTATTTATTTAAGATATAGTTGCTTAAAAATGTTTTAAAGTATCTAAAAAATGAAATAAGTTTTGTAAAAATAATAAATTGCAATTATTTCACTGTAAGTTTATCCAGCTTCCATTCTATGTGTTTTATATTCAAATAGTTAGTAATTAACAAGCATAAGTTACTTATAAGAAGTTGAATATTTAACAAACAATAATGCATTTCTTTATGAATTCAGGGAGCCTAAATGTTAATGAAATTCTTTCTTTCAAATTACATCCATAAAGTCAACATTAGATAAGACCTTGTAATCCAGGGTAAAATGTGATTAAATTGCTGGGTTTCCCTTTACTAATCTAGAATGATGCTGTAAATCAAAGAAAAAGTATTTAGAATACTTTTATTTTGTAGACACATTAACACTTATTCAAAGCACAACCACCCTTGTCCAAATTGCAGGCATAATTTCTTTCAAACTAAAATATTTTATTCATTATTATATATTTAAAGGTAGTTTTGTAAAATAAAAAATAAAAGCTTGCATCAAGTGATTTTATGTTTCAACAACCAAAAGAAAATAGGAATCATATAATACCTTGGTCCTAAATGATTTTTTAGCGAATTATTAAGATCACTTTCACATGCCATTTCAAGCATCATGGTTAGAACCATCTTGAGAAACAACTAGAAGTTCCTTTAGTAATGAATAGAGCGTGACTATTACTTTCCTGTGTAATAGAACATAATGGGATCGAATGGCTTCTTATGTATGCTCATGGTTCTGAAAAGTTAAACTCATGCATTCAGTAATTTGAAGACCTATTGTCTGTTCTGTGATTTTAGGGACTTATTGCACATCAAATGCAGGTGATGCTGACTGCCATTAGCAACTTTGAATTTGGATTCTGTAGATATTCTGGCATATAAATGGAATTCTTTGCCAACTATTTTGCAATTTATGTGCTATTATTTTCGTAATTTGTCTTGCATGTGTGTACCTCGTTTTAATGGTTTATATGAAAAGCTCAGTACAGGCAGACTGTCAGAAAACTTGGTGCTGAGAAGGTAACCTGAAAATATTAAGATTTCTGTTCTGGAAAAAATGAACAATTAAATTAATTCTTCCACCATGTATTTTGGGTTATGGAGTTACAAAAATATTGGTAACTGTATTTGAACAGTTGTTACTTAACGTGAGTTACAGGTTCATGCTTTGAAACCAAAAACTGGCAATGATTGTCATACATCTAAGATAGGCACATTAGGTATAATAAAAATAAAGAGGTACTTGACTGACATGTGGCATGTGCCTAAGACCCTGACTGTTAGTCAAAGCTCATTTCACTGTATCCTCACCTCTGGTGGTACCAGCATTAGCAAACTGATGAAGGTGCTACTGCCCATAGAGCTTCCTCTAACATCACACTTCCTGGACTGAAATTCTCTGCACATGAGGTTACAACTAGCAACAACAACTTTCTCTCTGTTGAGAAAATAGACATGCAGCTATGGAAAAAATACCAGTTCCAGGTGACAAACTGTGATTTTATTTCAGACTCTAAAGTCTACAGGTCCTTCTAATTGTATTGATCCTCTAAAATCTGTGTTTTCTAAAATATCCTAATATTGAGAAAGAGTTATCTCAATAATGTTACAGAAAGTGTATGATAAACCAAGTACCTAAGAAGAGGGGAGCTTACTCTTTCTCTGGTTGTAGCAAGAAGATTACCCTGTCACTCTGAGGCAGAGGATTTCTCCCCAGTACTCAGTTTCTGCTAGTGCAGCCTAAAACCCCCTTCACTTCCAGTTCCAACTGTGATAGATCTGAGAATCCACACCTAGAAATCACCTTTGGCAGTCTCTGCCTTCTTTCTGCCTACTGAGGCCAGTAGACCAGGATGCTTCACTGTATGCTTGGATTCTTTTCTCTTTGTGAAATCATATTACCCAAATTCAAGCAACTGTGCAAAATGTTGTCTGGTTACATGGATATTGATAAAAATTTTCACAATCAAGTTTTCACATTTTTAATAATCAAATTTTCACACTTTCAAAATTGGGTGGGTTGATCCACTCCACTACTAGTTTTTTTGTCAGCCCCAATTATTGCAATCTCAGTGAATAATCACATACTCAAGGATAAAATAGGGATGTGCTAATAAGTTGCTCAAACTAAGACATTGTAGGCCATGTCTAACCTCAGCATAATGCCACTGACTTCAGCGACATTGTGTCAGGATAAACTTCACAGATCAGTTTTGCATGATCTAACATGAATTATTATTCCTTGCACACTGTTCTACTGCCTATTACATATAGATTTAGAAAACTCATCATGGGTGTCGTGGTTTTGCCCAGTCGGCTAGCCCCTGGGGCTGAGAATGGTTTTGTCCAGGTGAAATTCCGACAGGAAGCCAACTAAAACTCTCAGTCACGCCTTTGCTAATTCCATTTTTAAGAAAAACGGAAGAGAAGACTTGTTGCGATGTTGAAATTAGGAGCAGCAGCCATGTAGAAGGGCTGCGGGCCTGAAGAGGGCCAAGGCCCTCTCCTCCCCCGGCTTGGGCCGGGGTGGGGGGCAGATGTAGCACTGAAGCCCCCCTTTCTCTTCTGTAAGAGAGTGAAGAAAAAAAAAGTTTAAAAGACTGACTGCTTGGACAGAAACTGCTGCAGAGAAATTCCAGCGAAGAGATAAGGGACCTCCAAGGTCAAAACTGGCAGCCGGAGGAGAGAGAAGAAAAGTTCAAAGGGGGGAGAGCTGCTTCTTTCCCCTTTCACTCTCTCCAGCAGGGAAAAGACTGAAAAGTAATCCCTGCCACCTGTGAAAGGTTGTTGGGGTGAGGAGACCCCCCATGCGGCTCACATAGGAGTTTGTGGATGTACCAAAGAATCGAAACTTCATGAGAACGACTGAATTGAGACAGAGTCCTGTTGAAGATTTGTTACTGTAAGAGAGACGAGACTTATGCCGGAGCGAAAGACAGCTCGAGTAAGCTTGGAATCTGAATGAAAAATCTACGCTGCTGCTACTGAAGATTTATAACCCTGAGAAAACCCACGCTGGAGTAAAGAAGACTCAGGTGGGATGTTGGGATCTGAGTGTGGGATCCATACTAGACTCATGCCAGAGAAGTCTATCAGGACTGTTCTCCTGTGGAGAGGGTCCTCCATAGGGAAACAGGGGTGGACTCATAAGTCATTATCCCCAGTAACTCTGTGGAAGAAGATCCATGGTAGGCAAGTGTCCCCTTGCAAGTCCATGGAAGAGAAAACCCTTCAGGACCTGGGTAACCCCCAGCCTTCGGTCTTAGCCCAGGAGGGGGGTAGGCCCAGCCCTGGAGGCCGACACAGAGTGAGAGAGAGAGATGAAAGAATTTCAGCTGCGACGAGAGTGCTGCAGAGTTACTGGAGAGAGAGAGCTGGAACTCCGAAAATGGAGAAAAGGACTACTTCTCCTCCTTGGACTGATATATAAAAGAGGGAGGAGTATTTCTGTAAATACATAGCACTTTTACTTAAGTAGAATTATTGTAGATATAGTTCTTTAGTAGTTTTTATTTCAAGTAGTTTTTATTTCACTAGTTATAAATATTCATATTATTTTCCCTAAATCCTGTCTCTTTTGTCTGCATAAACCTTCTCTCAACTAATAATAATTGTGTAGAGGAAGTGAAAGCAAATTGACCCAGAGCAATGGGTTATCTATCATTCTTGTTGTCTGATCACCAAAAACTATTTCAATTTAATCAGAATATTGCATAAATAAAAATGCCACTTTGATACAGGATGTACTCTGGCAATATGTAATCATAATTGTTAATACTTTGAATTATAATTGCTTCTTTTTAAAGTAACTTTGCTTTACCAAATAGAATATAGTGAAGGAAAGGTTTTTTAGATTGTTGTTTTTTCTAAATCAGAATTAAAAAATACATTACACTCCCAGCCAGAATATGTTCACAATTATCTCTAGTGTGATTACTCATGCATACATGCAGCTTAAGGATGTGAAAACAGGCTCTGCTATGAAAGAGTGAATGGATTACCTAATTTAAAAATACATATTTCTACTGTAACCTTGGAGTTCTCAAAATATGTTTCAGAAATCGTTGTAATAACAAAGAGGTTTATTGCACTTGATGGGCATGTTAAAAAAGATCTGCAGTAAGACCATACCCTGTGTGCCCTGGTGAACATCTCTAGATTGCCTCTGCTGCGCCTTTAATGCAATGTACGTAAGGCACAGCACTCTTCCTCTGTCTCCCATCCATCTTATCTGTACTATTCCACATACAAGCATATAAAACCTGAAGAGAAGAGAAGTCTATCTGGCTTTAGTCCTGTGAAGAACCTATAGTTACCTTTGCCATGTATCAAGATAGGCCTTAAAATGTCTGAAACAGTAATGGTGAGATTCATTATTTCCAATTTGCTTGTTTATGAAAATATGAGCAATTAAAATGTACAACAGACAATTTTCTGGCTTTGAGGACAGCTGGCAGATCGTGGCTTGCATTCACAAACCTTCCAAAACAGGATGTTCACATTCAGACTGGATATCAGGGACGTTTCTTGATTTTTACTAATTCCTGAGTGAGTACTTACTGGCAGAGGCCAATATCATGTCAGGAACCATGTTAAAACAGATTTGGGGAAATACCTAAGTCCCTGCACTGACTTTGTTTCATTCAGCAGTATGGAGGCAGTCCCAGCTGCCTCCAGGCAGAGGGAGTTAATAAAGTCAGTCATTAAACACATTGTCAAGCTTTGATGAATGCTTATTATGGCAGTTATAAACTCCCTTAGGAAATTTTAGTAGATAGGCAAAAGAAATCTGAGTTGTTTTAGGACTTTTAGTTCAATTTTGATGGTGGGGAGACTTAAACAGCTGTGCTGCTTATTTAAAAAAAAGTAGTATCTCAATCACAGAACACTTACAGAGGGCTGGAAAGCTGAAATTCCCTAGTCTGTCCAGTTGAATCAATATCCCATTCAGTGTCCTCATCAGCGAATAGCACTACTGCTATACTGTGAGAGCAGACAAAAATGGAATTTTTTAAGTGGGCTATGAAAACAGAAATTGAGATACTATAAATGTGTCTAAGCATTTAATTATCAAAAACATTATACATTTAAGTCTTGATCATTGCTGAAAAAGTGCTTGTACATTTAAACATACCGTGGAGTAGAGGTAGTGAATATTTCTTTCCTTGGCTTCATCTTCAAGAGTTTAGAATGTTTAGAAAGCTGGAAAATGTAAACATAAGAAGTGTATTCTGCATACTCCAGCTGCATTGATGTTGGATGATTCAAACATGCAAGAAATTATGGTAGTCCCTTATTATACAGACTAAATCACTGTTCAAACTCAATCTTAAACTTGAAAAAAATGTGTCATTTATGCACAGTGGACTAAAATGAAATCCTAATCACAGATAGAACTGGTTGTTGATTGGTTGGTTGGTTTGTTTGATTGTTTTTGCTTTTTTTTTTTTCTTCTTTTTGAGAGGATTAGTTGTGGAATCCTGATGTGTTTTAGTTTAGTCTACATTGAGATCAAACACAACAATTCATCATGAATATCTGATATGGAATGCACAGATACAGATTGCTACAGGTTTATAACCTATTAATGAAATTGGTGGAAAATGCAGATATCGGGAGACAAAATGCTCAAGGTCAAACCTCAATATCTCTATAAATTAAGGTCAAATTTTTTCAACTATTACATTCAGTTACATAAAACAATAGAGTTACATTTTATTTTGAATGTGAAGGGTGCTAGAATCTGTGAGGTTTTTTCGGTTATTACCTCAGGCAACTTAAAACATCATTCATAATAGCACTTAAGCACATAAAAGCCTTATTCCATCTCAAAAAATGGAATTTTGGCTTCCAAAGATCACCTGAAAACATTACCGTTAAGGTTTAGTATGAAGTTATCTGATTGTGTGCCTGCATTTTCTTTTGCAAGAGAATTTGTACTTATCATCCTGTGCTGTGAAAAAGCCTCACAGATCTAAACCTCACACATCTAAGCCAGAAGCCATGTAATTTTGCAGTGGCAGCAGCACAGCAAGATGCTTGGAACATACATAACACCCAAGAGCTAAACACTGTGTTAAGTACAGTTTCACAGGTTTTAAATCAGAGCTCAGCATATCAGCAAAGGATACTTGCAAATGGCCTCTGCAAAGGGCCTGTTTTTCTCATGAAAGAGAGACTCACTCACAAAAACTAATGTAATTTTGCTAAATCACTTCAAAATTAACAATGGACTAACTATTGGAATTTAACTAGAGGTTTGGAGCTGTTTCTTTCACCCTGACTTCATGTAGTCTGTGTGTGTAGATGTGTGTGTGTACCTGACTATTTTTATGTACATAAAGGAAATACACCCTACAACTCTGTACATCAGGAAAACTACGGGCAAAACCCTTCTATACATTTACTTGTGTAGGGCTTGTTTTTCTGTTTTGTGGTGGTTTTGGGGGTTTTGTTTGTTTGGTTTTTGTTTTGTTTTGGTTTTGGTTGGTTTGTTTGGGTTTGTTTGGGTTTTTGTTTTGATTTTTTTTCGGTTTTTGTTTTAATTCTGCTATTCTATGGCAGAATTTTTATTTTATTTTTTAACAATTCAACAATTTAACAGTTTCAACTCCTACTAGCCAGACTTTGCACAGAGAAATTCCCTCAGATGTCAATTGCAGCACAACTCAAAAGCTGCTCCATGACTGTAGTTGCACTGAAGAGAAGCAGTGTAAACTGCT
Organism: Pyrocephalus nanus; assembly: GCA_038380795.1. Classification (NCBI taxonomy): domain Eukaryota; kingdom Metazoa; phylum Chordata; class Aves; order Passeriformes; family Tyrannidae; genus Pyrocephalus; species Pyrocephalus nanus. The sequence goes on along the minus strand of CM076263.1, from coordinate 48,144,246 downwards.
TCCCTCCTCATGAGAAAACACACTGGGAAAGATTGGGAAATTAATTCTGTCACTCAGTTCATCAGATGAGAATGCAAAAGAGTCTTTAGGAAAAGAAGGAGGTGGTGTTTAGTTCACAATTGCCTAAAGTTCTCATTTGCAATAGGACTTTTAAGAGGACATAGAGACAAAGATGCCCACGTTTACTTGAGTGTGTAGTTACTATATAGAGAGAGACTGGCTCTGCCCTCGTGGCTATTGACTACTATGTTACATACATTTCTGTCTGGGGCTAAATATGCTTTTCAGATATTTTGATTCAATTTTTCTAAAAAAGCCTTTTTTCAGATGTCTGATACAATGTATGTATGCAGAAGATCTGAAAAGATATTTCAGAAGAATAGTTTACTGAGCTAAGAACTCTGTGATCTGAGGTTTTCAGAAAACTCAGTGACTAAATTTGCTTCTAAGACTAAATCAGATCTCCTTGAGTGGCTCACAATTTAAATTCCTGCTAGCTTCATGAAACAGTAGGGTGAAATTTAATGTTTGTAGCTTTGCATGCTATATTCTGGCATCTGCAATTAAAATTTTCTTGGTTTTCTTGAAACCATATGACATGCAATAGAGAGTATAGGAAGATAGACATTGACTTAACCCAAATCTGTCACAAAGGTAAATTAGAAGCAAGCTTTGCTGAGCAAAGCCACCTGTATATGCTGCTGAATCTGGTTGGTAAACTGACAGGGAAAATAATTTTCTCAGATCAGTGACAAAGTGCTTTGCAAAACTTTTGATATGATGTGACTAACAGGTTTCAATACCACTGAGATAATAAATAAAATGGATTTAGCAACATGGTAGTTTGATGCCTGTAATTAGACAAAATTTCTCCTTCTTTCTAGAGTAATGGCTACAGCAAAAGGAAAAGTCACAGAATTCATTAAAAAAAAAAAAAGAAAACTGTTTTAGCTATATGTTAGGTGGATGCTGATCATGCAAATGGTCAGTTGTCTCTGCAGGACAGAAATTCCTGATGCAGATTAGGAAAAAGAATCAATATCACCAATGAGAACAATGAAAACATTTATATTTATATGAGAAACTTAGGAAATGCATAATTCATAGTGTAGTAGTGTATGGATTACAACAATGCACTGACTGATGTTTTTAGTATATTTCTACTTCAAACAAGCAGGTTTTTTCTCTTTTCTTTGTCCCATTTGCTCCTTATTTAGTCACATAGACATTAAATATTCCATTTATTTTGTCCTTATTCTGAAAAAAATACAGTTAAAAGAGTTGTTAATTGACTTACTAGAAATAAGATGATGAGATTGTTATTTTTCTCTTTTTTGCTACGTATAACATTTTACAATCATTAGCCTAATGTCTTAGTGCTGGACATTATCTGTTAAGAAAGTATTCTGTTTGTAATGAGAATCACCAGCCTGGATGAAGCTGAAGTTGCCTCTACTTTATGAGGTTATCTTCAGTAGCAGTAAGCAGAACTGTCTCAGGAACACAGGGAAAGAACAGATTTCTGAAACCTCACAGTTTCCAGTGACATACAGACTTTTTGAGTGACAGGTTCCTTTTGGGTTTTATGTTTAATAATCACTACTCCACATGGTTGTCTCTGAACCTATATAATTGCACTTGGAAACCCCAACATGATTTTGTCCCTATAACTTTGCACACAAGTTGTTTGCAACTCTGACTGGAAAATGTCTTTCATGTTGTTTAAAACTGTTATCTGCAGCCACACTAATCCTAGTAGGTCAATTTGAATGACATCAAAGGGAACCAGCATGCTGCTAATCCCTCATAACTTTACTAGCTTGCTTCTGTTGTATGAAACAGTGCATATGATTCTTTTCCCTCCCACTTTACACTTTCTGTGACTTTACAGACCCCCAGTGTTAACAACCAGGGGTTGTAAGTTTTCTGTTTTCTAAGCTGGAGAGTTACATTCCATCTAGCCTCTTTTTCTATTAAAATTATTCTTTATCTTTGACTATTGCAATCTTCTTTCCTAGCATACTGCAGATTTCACAGTAGCATAATAACACATTACTCCCCTACTCACCCTGACTATTCCTAATTTTATTGATCTTATTAGGCAGTGATGCATATTGTGCTTATTTTATTGGAGAATTTTCGATGGTGAGCTTCATGTATCTTTTCTGATTTGAGATATTTTATATTAATATAGAGCTAATATAGAGCCCGTCATCTGGTTTTCTCTTGCATGTGTATTATCTCATACCATGCACACATAATCTGTTTTCTATGTGGCAACCAGGGCGCATGATAAAGGCATTATAAATCAGACAATTGTATTCTCAGCAAAAAGGTCACAGACTTCACCAAATGGCACTTACTTTCATTTTTTTGTTAGGCCTTCAACTGAAAAAGAATTCTAAATATGGACTTGTGACTTTGGAAATCATCTCATTTAATATGATGTTTCCTGATCTTAGAAGCAGCACATGTACCTTGCAAAGTCATATGGAAACCAAGATATAATTATGAATTCAGGAATTACCAAAATTTTACGAATTATAAAAGATATGGCTGACATATAACATGTAAAAAATTTAACCATCAAAGGTTCTAAACCATTGATGACTGTACAAAACATCGAGAGGCAGCTGAAAACCCTTCCACAGGTGGTGAAATGGTCCATTCCATGGCCTGATAATACGAAACCTAGTGATATGAGGCAGACGTCACTGAAAATGCACTTACTGCACTAAAAAAAATGTAGTGATTTGGATTTTAGGCCCTACGTTGGCCTTTTCCCAGATACCAGGTCAAAACTAGGGAAGTGGCTGTTCCCAGTATTCCGTCCTGGTTTTTAAGTAAGCAAGAGTATAAATAAGAAGGAGAGAGGAGGGTCTCCCCTCTTCTCTTCCACTGGATTGAAGACAGTACGTCCCTGTGGCTGGTCTCCCTTAGCTGGGAATGAGGCCTGTTGTTCTTCCCAATCCAGGTGGAGAAATCTAGTGAAGTGACTTTCATCATTTTAAGAAAAGAATTTTGTTCTTTTGTTTGCTAGTTATGTATTACCTGTGTATATTTGCATATTTTGGGTTTTATTTTCTGTTTTAGTTTTGGGGTGTGGGGACCTCTTGTTTATAAGTATATAGTCTCTTTGTAACTATATATATACATATATATTTGTATTGCTTCAGTTTTCTAATTTTGACACTTTTGTTATTTTTCCCCTCTTTTCCCTTGTGTTCATGGGTGGGGTGGGGCGGGGAAGACTGCAACTCTGGGCTTGGACATTTGGCTGGGAGCCAGGTCCAAAACATTACATAAACGATACAAAAATAATAGTTGGTAGAAAATTAAACACAAGAGAGAGAAGATAAGAATTATCTAGCCAAAACTGTAGTTCACTGTGTGCTTGTGACCAGGTATACTGATCATTCTGGTTGTCTTCAAATTAATGAGTACTATTCTATAAAATGTAGAAAGACCACTTAAGTTATTTTCACTTGCTTTATGATAAGAAATGAGTTCTTAAACAAATTAGTGCTATAGTCTGTGGACTGGAGTCTTTGAATTGAAATTTCTGATAAACAGTATTTTGGGGGGATTGAATTGATGAGAGTTCAAACTCGGTGAATGGCTTCAATTATAAGCAGAATTGGAAAGTGGATTTTGAGGGTGTAAAAAATATATTTTGTCCAAGTTTCTGTTGTGAAGCACTTAAAACAAAAGTCTAGTTGTATTTTTTTGAAGAATTTTACAATGCCAAGTTGAATAAAAATCAATTTTGAAAAGGTCAGAAGTTCATTTACACCAAAAGTATGTTTGACACAAAGGAAACTCTACAAGCCGACTGCTGAAAAATACATTATTCTGCATCTCAAATTATAAAATGAACAGCTCATCAAAATAAATATGTTTTTTAAATGTTGATTTTATGAAGAGAAAAGCAAACTCATGCAACAGAGGTTTTTGTCAGTAATGCAACCTGTCTTGGTTTGTAATATCAGACACTACTCTTCTAGGATTCTTTATGTCTACAAGTAATGCCTGTAACATTAAACTGTGAAATGCTATACTCTGACTTCCTAAAATAGAGATCAATCTTCATATTTACTATGCACCTTTACTGTATTCCCTTTATATTCCTTCTTTTGCCATCATGTGTTTGTTAAACATCATGGACCAGAATATGGAACTACTTTAGGCACACAAACCTCATTTCAAACCAACACAAGTCAAAGTCTATTTCTCTCTGTGTAATTCCCACTGAATGACTAATAGCATATTTTATTGTTAATGCTGTTAGTGTAGCTCTTGGTTTTTTTTATCAGTTCTGCATGCTGTAATTTTCCTCTCTGACATTAGAAACTTATTTCATTTTTATTTGTTGTGTCCTTACAGTGCTCCTTGTCAGCAGATTCTCTAATAACTAATTTCAAAAATGTTAATGCAGTTGACACAACGCATAAATTTGTATATTCATCAGCATTCTTGCCAAATGTAACCTTCCAAAAACACTCCTCAAGATGGCAGATCTTAATTTCACTGTTTTCTCTGAATGCTTTCAGATCGTCTATTTTAAAGTAACCCTGGCTTCAGCAAAATCCTCTGAATAATTCTTGCTACTTGTGTCAAGCTGCATACATATCATAATTTGTCTTTTGTGCCATAAACTATTTTGCCTATAATTATGAAACTAGTAAATACATTTATAGCTTGGACACTTTAACAATATGCTGACTGTTCTGCTGTGACTTTTTTCTGTTAGGGGAAAAATTCCAATTGTCACTTTTGGATTTACATCCACCTAGGAAAATTCTTGGAGTCTGTTTTAGAACAAAATACCTTTGGTTTTTGCCCATACTCTTTTGGTATACAACTCAATAATCTAATCTTGTTTTGCTTACCTCGTGCATAAAACTGAGATCTTTCTCATACATATCAGTGTCTTTGGATCAGACTCAGTCCATTTGTATGCTACAGGCTTTGGACATCAATCTTCTTGTTTCCTGTCAATTGCTTCAAATCCCTGTCCCCTACAGATGTTTTGCAGAACTTTGAGAATTTTTCTATAAGTCAACATTGAGGAAAAAAATTAGAAAAGGACTGTAGGCAGGCAGAATACATTTGTAAAATCAGTTGATACAGTTGAAAGGGAATGTTGAGAAAACACAAGGCATTTATTTAGATCTGAAAGATCTAGCAATTTGGAGTAGAGGTAAAAACAGATGCATTTAGGCTTAAGAACTGATTTATGCAAAGTGAAGTGGTCTACTAATATTTATGGAAGAAAATAATTTTCTCAGTTATTCTTAGAATCATAGAATAATAGAATATCCTGAATAGAAATGGACCTGCAGGGACCATGAAGTCTAACTTTTGGCCCTGCACAAGACATCCCAATGTGCCTGAGAACATTGTCAAAACACTTTTTGGACTCTGTCAGGCTTGGTGTTGTGACTACTTCCCTGGGGAGTCTGTTCCAGTGCCCAACAACCCTCTGGGAGAAGAACCTACTTGTAACATCTAGCATACTGCAGTCTGCATTAGGGAACTGCTGGTTTGCTGTGCACTGATGTATGTGTGACAGTGCTTGTAAGGTCACTAGCTTAGGGCTGGGGCTAGGGCTAGAGATAAGTTTAGGGGTTAGGGTTAGGTTTTAGGGGCATGGTTTAGATTAGGGGCTCAGGTTAGCATTGGCACTAAGGTTAAGTGTCAGGTTCATGTTAGGGATTAGCATTAGTGTTATAGTTATGACTGGAGGTCAGATTTAAGGACCTCCAGTCCTTAAGGTTTAGGGTAGGGTTGGGGTTTTAACTGTTGTTAATCTATTGTTAACATTTGGTTTATGGGTTAGGGTTAGTGTTCCAGAAAGAATTCATTTATAAAATCCCAAGTGAAATATTCAATGGTTGCATAGTCTTAATCCTTCTAGTGGTGTAGATTGGTTGGGTCACTAAAACATGGAAACTGACCCTAGCCTAATGTGCATTATGAAATTAACCCTAAGCAGATAATCATACTAGTATATGAGAGAGGAAGAGAGAAACTGGGTTTTTAAACAGGCATAGTGGCAGACAAATATATAGAGCATCACACAAGCTTATTAATATTAGTAATATTTGGTGTTTATTTTCCTGGTGAAAAAGACTTCTAGGAACTAAATATAGTGCATGCTGTGAAGGAGTAATTCCTTCTCCACAAATAGGTAACAGACCTGCTCTTGCATCCATTGGCATGTATTTCAGCCTAACTGCTGGAATAAGTTTTAAAATGGGAGGTGGAGAGCCCAGGAAGCATTTACATCTTCAAGCCAGGTCAAAGAGCTTTGCATCACTCTCTGTCTCTCTTCTTGTTTAGAACTGCACCAAGGCTGTCACTGTGAGCTTTTTAAAGAGGGAATAAAACTACGTTTACCTCATTCTATACAGTGCACATGCACTGTGTTGAACACCATACACTTGTGTCTGTTTTCTGACCTTGAGTGTATGTTACAATTCCCCCTGACATGAAGGGATAAAATGTCCTCAAATATCTCTGGAGATACTTTTGCGACTCAATTGTTCTGTAGACAAAGAAAATTATCAGTTGTGGCTGACTTGGAGGGCTGAATAGGCTGAATAATTTTAGCTTGAGATGATTAGCCATGCAAAACAGTCTAAACAAATACAGAAAAATACAGTCCCTGGTATCTGGTCTGAATATAATCAACTTCTGAATCAGAATGCTCTGAATGCTCATGTTCTGAGAACCAAATGTTGGAGTGCATTATCTAAATAGGATGTATCTCATTATGTATTATTCTAGGACACTTTTGTCAATGTTTTGTTTGCCTAAATGAGTTTATCCCTTCTAGTAAGATGAAAATAAATATGCTATATCTTTGGAATTAATTCAGATAATTCAACTTACTAAGACATTCTTGCCTCTAGTGCATGAAATAAAAATGGAGTATTTCAGTACCTAAATATGCCTGCAGATATTGTAAACGAATTTTCACAGGAATTGGCTAAATCAATTGCTTGCCTGGATGAAAGCTAAAAAAACCCCAAAACCTGTGTTGCAATGAAAGTTTTAGCAAACATTCACAAATTATACCATGTTTCAGAATTTAGTCAAGCAAAGAAAAACACTAATATTTATTTAGTCTTAAGTTATGTAAAACTTTGCTCTGCTTTGCTCTGCTTCAAATTTTGACTTAAATGTATTCCCTACTTTTTATTCCTACTTGAATCTTTCTAGTTTTCCAATCTGCCTAGTTTTTTTACAGCAATGTAAAGTAACAAATACTTAATTTCTCAAAGAAACGCATACAAGCCATGAGATTTCTTCTAGTATGTTTACCACAAATATGCCAGTATGTTTACCAAATTATGCCAGCAAACATAATATTTCAAATAGATTAATCTTCTTCATCTAGGCAACTTAGTGAAATTTGTTAAATTGCCATAAACAGAAATTGTTTTTCAAATATATCAAACACAATATTAGACTATCTTTTTTCAGTTCTTTGGCATTTCTCTTTACTTTTTGTTTTGGTTTGGTTTGGTTTGTTTGTTTGGGGTTTTTTGCTGAGGTTTTTTGTGTGTGTGTGTGGTTTTTTTTAATAGGGTTTTTTAATTTCTAATATAATCTAGAGTTTTGAAATAAGCATAAGAATTAAAACTAATTTTTTGGTTTTAAATTCCTAATTTACTATTAGTATCTTTTTACACCTTCTCAACCTACGAAGTCTAGTATTTTTTCCATTTGCTAATGATATTATAGCAATAGTACTGACATATACAGAGAAAAGGGTCATTTAGATTTCTTTTACACTTGAATTCTTCAAATAGTCTTACCTGGTAATTCAGAGAAGGAAATTTCTTTGTTTGCATCCACTTTCAAAAATAATATTGAAAGTGTTTTCAATCAAACTCTATACAGATATGAGCTAAATACTTATAACTAAATAAAATATTTTAAATACAATAAAATTTGAAACTGTATGTTCATTGTGGAAAATAGTTCCTGTTTATTTTCCTGTCTCAGCCACATGATGGGTTGACTTTGGCAGGGCGCCCATCAAGGCACTCTATTACTTGTCCTTTTCAACTGAACATGGAATGAAAAATACAATGAAAGATTCATGAATCAGCTTAAGGACAGGGATAGAGCCCTCACCCACTGACTAATGTCACAGGCAAAGCAGACTCAACTTTGGGAAATTAATTTAATTTATTATCAATCAAATCAGAGTAGCATAATGAGAAATAAAGCCAATTCTTAAAAATAACATCTCTCCACCCTGTCCTTCTTCCCAGGCTCAACTTTACTCTGGATATATGTACCTTGTCCCGCTCAAAGGGTGTGTGTAGAAGGAATGTGGGTTGTGGACTGTTTATCACATACTGTCTCTGCTGCCCCTCCCTCTTCACACTCTCCCTTTGCTTTGGTGTGGAGACCTTCCCGGAGAAGACAGTCCTTCTGAACTTCTGCAATAAGAGTACTTCCTAGAGGCTGCAGTTCTTCACAAGCTGCTCCAGTGTGAGTTCATTCCATGGGGTGAAGTCCTTCTGGAAAGCATTCATCCAGTGTGGGTCTCCCAATAGGGTCACAAGTTCTGACAGAAAACCTACTCCAGCATGGGCCCCCTCTCTCCACAGGTTCTGCCAGGAGTCTGCTCTGGCATGGAGCAGGGGCACAGCTGCCTCACTGTGGTCTTCTCCATGGGCTGCAGAGGAAGCTCAGCTCAAGCACCTGGAGCACCTCCTCCTCCCACCTTCCTCACTGACTTTGGTGTCTGCAGAACTGCTTCTCTGACTCAGAGTCTCCCTCCTCTGCTGGCTGCTATTGTGAAGAAATGGTTTCCCTTTCTTAAATATGTGATTACAGAGGCACTACCAGCATCACTGAAGGGCTCAGCTTTGGCCAGCAGTGGGTGCATCTTGGAGCCAGCTGGCATTTGCTCTGGCAGGCACTCAGGACGCTTCTGCCATCCCTTTAGTCCCTCTGCCACGCAAACACAGCCATCAAAACAAAAGTATATTATTTGTACTGCTCCAATGCTTACCAGGCTTTAAATTCAGCTAAAAAGGAGTGGTTTTAACTTCATCTACTGACAAAATAGGCCTCTAAAGCACAGGAAATACTTGTTTGTTTACAAAGCTATTACATAAATTAAGCTCCAGAGGCAAAGGCTTATTTCAGAAATTTAAGGCCACTCTCAGCCGCAGGATAGCTTGCAGAACCCCTTTGAAGTCAACTTTAGCTAAAGCAGAATGAATTTTTTACAGAATTCTGTCTTAAGAACTTGTCAGCTGAAGTGCCTATGGTAACAGACAGTTCAGTGCACTTAGAGCTATGATACTGCCCCTGAATAGTTCATATTCATGACAAGAAAAATAAACAACAACAACAACAAAAAAACCAACAACAACAAAAAAATTTGAATCAGTTCTTGTCTTCAACTCACAACTTTTGTCCTCTAACTCACAGTTACAAAATCTTGTCACCTTGAGTTAGACCCTAGCTTTAAAATCTCAGATGAGGGCAAAGATATGTTCCTAATTGTGTTACCAAAACTGGAATCATGCATTTTTTTTTATCAGAGGAAAACCCCACTCAAAATGAAACAAAACCCAAATAAACCTCCTCTTCTTTTGTCTCTGATTTCCTGGAATGCTTCCTTCCAAGAAGCTGGAGGTAAAATAAAACTCCTCTTTCTTTTTGGTATTGTCTAGATGTTTTTAACTGCTCTAAGACTATGGAAGATGAAAATAAAGTTCCTTGAACATGAGGGAAAATATTCAGTGACACAACCGACTGTCACTCTTCAAAACATCTCTAAAAATAAGATTCATAGTGATGTAAATCAGAGCTGTGATTACTGACTTTCTTGCATCATCCCTTCTCTTCTGTTACTACAAAAGGCAATTGACTTTTACTTTTTCCATTTCCACTCTACAAAAAAAGAGGTCAAAACTCATGCAGAATCTATGAAATGTCTACGTCTTCAGTATTTAGCTGTACTGTCTTGCAGACTTGCTGTATTACAGTTTTAACTCAACGAACTACTAAACATTAGAAACACATTTATCCCAAAATCAAGAGAAATATATGTATTAGTGTCATTAAAATTGTTTTGATCAGTGATACTGAGATTGCATTCTTTGTTTAGTTATGCATAAAATTCCTAAAATCAGTGAAACTAAATTCCAGGGCAACTTTGGAAGCAGGAACACTTATTGACCGTAGACAACTCACAGTCCAGTGAAAGCAAAAAGTATTAAAGTGAGGAAAACATTTTTTTATATAATTCTGAGAGAATTATGTAAAGGAGAAATGACAACAGAGATAAACTACTTCAGGATGTGCTATATTGGAAAGTGGAAAATTATTTTGAAAAAAAGAATGATTTTCACCTTATATTAGAATGAAAAATTATTTTGCAATAAGCTGTGTCCCACCAAATGTATTACCAAAGGATCTTTGCAGAATTTTTTTTTGCAATGAAACAATTTCAGGCAGGGTTATATATATATATACATCTATATATCAAGAAGAGACTGCATAACTGGGAAAGAACTATAGGAAAATCATGCAAAGAAACAAACATATGTATTTCAGTTATGCAAAACTTAGACAAATCATAAATTGTGTAGCTAAAAAAACTCCAAAATGTAAAGATGAGTCATAATATTTTGGAGAAAGTGGAAAGAAATGTTGTATTAACAATATTTCATTTAATGTTGATCATGAATTATTAAAAAAGAGAAAACCTGTTATTAATCTACTTATATGCATATTTACTATCTTTGTAAAAAATGTTTCTCTTAATGTTGTCCCTTCCAAATATTGACATATATCTATTATCCTTGATTAAAGAATGGTATGTAGTTGTTAATTGAATTAGTTTCATGCATACTAGGCCAGTACCAAAAGTGCAGTTTGTTTCACTTAGTGAATAAGTAAACAGTGAAACAGAGAATTCTCTTGAAATTGTTTTCAAATGATGTAACAGTGCTGGTTTATTCCTTTTTTTTTCATCTGTATCTGTGTAATGAGTATCCAGTACTAAAGAAGGCAAGAATGCTGCAATTCATATTAACTCTGGAAACAACCCTTTCCATTGACATCCTAGATTTTGATGCATCTGTGAAGGACTCTCATTAATTCTGTCATATGTATTGTTTCTTGGGTTTGGTACTGAAATTTCTGATTACAAAAAATGCAATTATGGTTTTAGTTTTTATTTTATGGTTTCGAACGACTAATGTTTAAATGATGCCATTTTTATATCAAATAAATCCCCAAATATCACTTTAAAATTGCTGTTAAAGCAATCCTAGATTCTGTCTTGCAATGTATATACCTCAATATTAGGCCTATCTGAATTTGCTGACACTATATGAAATGGCAAAAAAGCAAAGGGGCAAACATATTTCAGGCATAGATCAAATTCTTCCTAGATTAAGGGACCTTTCTTTCTTGATTAATGAAATTCAGTTTTTCAAGTAGAGAGACCTTTTTTATGAGCTTAGAAATGTGTTATATCACCCATACATATTTCTTCCTTTCTGATTCCTGTTCGGTCCTTTAACTGTGTACAGTCTTTACTTATTAAGAAAAACTTCTGGGTTAAATCTAGGTTTTCTTCACTTAGAATACCAGTTTATACTACTTGATGTATAATTATACATGTTAAAGTCTGGTAACCTTGAAGAGTCCTATTTTTATACTTCTTTTTATCATTACTTCTAGAGGGCAGACCACTTAAAATACTTCTGCATGAAGACTCAGTGAAATCAGAGGAAATAAATTCTACTATTGTGTATGAATAAGAATCACAAAGTTAAGATAAGATTAAAAATTTAATTATTCACAGAAGGAAGTTCAAATATATGTATCATTTGCTTAATTGAAATATTCTTCCTAATACTTAAAAAAAATCATTAAAAATAGGATTAAAAAAAAATAACCATTTTGCTACCTGAAAATTTGCAGTATCATTACATTCCACCTAAAGGATCTTTTTTTAAAATTATAAATCCAAGAAAATAGTGTTATAGCATAAAAATCCCGACAGAACGTTAAATACACTGTTGCAGCTGTGACAATATTATATGTGCAATGAAAGACCAATGGTGATAAAAGGAGCCACGAATATAAATTGTTTTAAAATGGGAGATCGGCAAGTATTAGGAAAAATAAATATTATGGTGGTAGAAATGCTAAATCAATGCAAGGATGTGCAGTAAATGCCAAGTTACAGAGCTGCTATGAGATTTACTGCAAAAATACTAATTCAACTTTATTTTCTCTTTGAGCAAAAGAAGTTATTGCCAAATTCCATGCCAAATCATATGGAGTGTCATGATAAAGTGATAAGAAATTGACATTTAGTGTGCCAAGTGATTGAATGGATCTTCTACTTTCCTATTCAAAAGAAAATATCTTACACTTCATGTTAATACCTTCCAGTCTTTTTATAGCCTACTCTGACCAGCAGGAAATGGGTAAGCACTAAGCAATTCTCTTTCACCAGTCTCTTTCACACATTTTCAAATTTTGAGTTTCAATATTCAGATGAAAAATAGTTATGAATGTATTTTCCTTGCATTTCCTGTACGAAGATGAAGTAGAAATAAATTTACCATAGCTAAAAACAGGAAAGGGAATTTTTTCCTTCATATATCACCAGATTGTTGAATATAATATTGGATAGTGAACACAAATTTATAAATTATTTTTATTTAAAACAGCAAATCTGTTTTGTAGAGTCCATCAGTAAATCTATATCATGTCAAAGTGTAAGTAATTTTGGTATTATCTTTTTTTTTTTTCTTATTTTACCTGTGTTTTTTCATATTGGATTTTTTCAAATCAGGCTGATAAGCAGGAGAAAAAATATCTATTAAGATGATGAGGGATAGAATTTCCTTATAATAACTTGTTTAGTTAGCAAAATAACAATAAGACAGCAAATGCTTACTGTTTGTAAACAATTTCAAAGGGAAAAATTCTGAGGCTAAAAAAAAATCCCATTAACTGAATAAAAAATGAACATACATTGCTAGCCAAAGAAAAATTTAAGTTGCAATTTAAAATATCTCTTACTGGCAGACTAGTGAGGCACAGAACTCATTCTGATATGAGGAGTACGGTGGGAAAGAACTGCTGGAAAAAGGATAGGGGGAAACTGCTACTGGCAGTGTGAGCAATATGAGTGAGAACTGTAACAACCAGGAAGAAATTTCCTGTTTTGTTATGATATGACATCATTTGCTATTATGTGTGGATGCAATGGAGGAGAACATTTGCCTCTATAATGACTGATGAAGCTGTTTGGCTTGTGGATGTTGAGAAGTGAGTATTTCCTGTGACAGCTGGTTCCAGCTTCTCTTCTGTGAATTGCGTGGGTTTCTGAACTGACCCTGAGTCTCTCTGCAGGCATGCAGCCAGCCTAGATGGTTTTCCAGACTGGCAATGCCTCAATATATAATAATGATAGCAATGAAAATTTTATACAACCCTCAGTTCTGAAAATAGAAGAATAGTTCTTGTAGTTACATGCCCTGGTATACATCCGTATACCATAAAGCCCTTCTCAGCAAAAGAACACATTTGAATGCAGCAGTGTATTGAAATACAGAGATTTCACTGTGTTTGATGTTGATCTGCTTCAATTTCAACTGAATGAACCAAAAACTGAAAAAGTAAAGCTGACACCTTGGACAGCATATCAAATATGAAATACTATCAACAGTCTGAAAAGTACTCATGAGTGATGGAGGGTTAGGATGAACCTTATAAAAGAAAATATCCTGAACATCTGAATTATCTCTTAATGGATCTCTCCTGCTAGAATATAACATGAGGAAAGCACAGAATCTCTCTGAAGGCAATAAACAGAGATACACAAAAATCAATGACACCATAGGGAGCATACTCACACAGAAGAGAATGTGTTGCTTCCCTTTTTCATGAGCTTACTAAAGCAAGACAGGAAGGGATATAGCTCTTTAGGTATCTCAGGCATCTTCAATAAGAAAATATGAAGAAAAGAAACTTTTACTCATTAGCTTTCTTAGTTCCTTTAAATACAATCTGCCCTCTAGATGCTGCTTCAAATCAGCTGCAGGTATTGTTGCAAAATTCGTTTTTGTAAGAAACTGACAACATGGGCATCCAGTATAAGAAACCATTTTTCAAGGTCTGTGGAGTCACATTACTGGCTGATGTGATTATATGAAATCAAGATTATCCTGAGACTGTAAAACTTTCTCTGTGGGTTGAATTAAAAATGTCAAGCAAATGAGAGAATTATTTCCATGCATCAGTTCCCATATTCACTTTGTAAAGATTATTCCAATATCTCCTAATTCAACGAATTCTGGCTAAAAGAAGAATCATTATTTCAGGTCTTTTTCTTATGCTTATCAATTTTCTACTGTGATTGTTCACTGTCCTTATAATAATCTGGGGGTTTTTTCTGCAGATTTAATCTGCGTGCATAATTTTAAAATGGTAGGGATAGAGTGGGTAAACAAACAGACTCTAAATTATATGCTATTCAAGTAAGCAAATTTCACAGTAATGACTTTTTAAAATAACTGAAGTTCCTTCTTCCCTAAGAGTTCTTACTGATATGCTTAGAAGTTCACCGTGATTATGGATGGGAGACTTCAACTTGCAGGTGATGAGTGTATAAAACAATTTCTATAGAAATAATATGTAATGCATCTGTGTTGAAATTAAAATATGTTTGTGTTTAGAGTCTTCTGTGCAATATATCCACTGGCATTGCTTGCTCTGTTTTTAACTGGGGCTGTGAATGATTTTGTTGAATTTCCCAGATTGTAAGTGGGTTTGTAGACACTTCTGTTCCTCTGCAATCTGATCCATTGCATCCCTCCAGATGTATTTTTCTGTAGCATGATTTCAAGCAGCACTCTGATGAACTGAGTACAAACAAAAGAAACTGGAAAGAAGATCCCATTGACTACTTTCCCACTGTTCATGGTCTCCACATATGTTACTCTGTTTTTGATGATTCTTGGAAGGAATGGGGGATAGGGCAATGCAATTAACATTTCTGGTAGCAAAATGCTCTAAGAGGTGATGTCTATGTCGTGTCTTTCCCTCTAAAATTTTATTTTACTGAGATCATGGAATCACAGAGTAGATGGGGTTGGAATGGACTTCTCATAATTATTTAGTCCAACTCCACACCTAAAGCAAGTTTACCCAGAGCAAGTTGCACAGTGTTCCATCCAGGCAGCTTTTGAAGGAGACTCCACTGTGAAGACTTTCTGTGCATCCTATTCCAGTGCTCGATCACCCTCACAGTAAAGAAACTTTTCCTCATATTCGGGTGGAACTTTCTGAATTCCAAATTTTATTTCGGTTTATTGTAAGTAAGGCATTAGCACACTGTTTTATACTTATCTTTAACTACAGTCATTGCACCAGGTTCATAGTATATTTAAAAGCATGTTTGATTTGGAAGATAGAAACCAACTATATATCTTCCAAGTATATAAGATATATTTAAAAGATATACCCATTAATGTGCTGAATGATGAGCTAACTCTAACTATCAGCCAGAAGCTGCACTCACAGTTTATATATTTGGAGACCACAGTAACAGTATGGAAATAGCCACTAAACTGTCAGCCCTGATCAACATTTTTTCACTTGAGCTATCCAGAAACACATTATCACACTCAATCTTAATTGAGGACTGGGGAGAGGCTATTTGTTTTGTGGAACTAAAAAGCAGAGTGCATTTCTGCTGAAGAATTACAGAGTTGTTGGCATATTTTGGCCCTAGGGACAGTTTTTCCACCCTGTTGTTAACCTCCCTTCAGCAATTCTTTCATCAAACAAAATCGATGAAGACCTGCAGACTATTTTTCCTTGCAACTGCAACATCTGGCAGAGATACAGCATACTTGTCCCTGTTCAGTATATCCCTAATAGTTATGCCCAGGGATCTTTTCAACTTCATTGCCATTAATGTTTTCATTAGTGAAAGCTCAGGAAGGAACAAGGATGAGACTGTTCTGTGCAAGCAAATTCATGCTTACTGCTTGAAAAATTCTCTGCTTTTGTTTCCTTTAATTTCTATTCTCTTTAATTTCTCTTGTCTTTGCTTTACAAGTCTGATCTGGGAACACAAATATGGATCACAAGCAGTTTTACTTTCAGCTGGTTGAGAGGTTTCTCCTATAGTTCCTGTAAAAGCCTCTTAACTGTTCTAAAAACATATAGACAAATGCATTTTAAACACAGGTCTAGAAATACCAACTTTTTAAAAGGATGACATTTCCTATTATATTTTGGCACTAAATAAAATAAACAGGCAACTGTTCTGTGGGCCAAAGCTATTTAGTACAGTAAAAATATTTTAGCAAATTCCTTTTTTCTCCCTCCTTTATTGGGAATTATTCTGAATCCTTGCTACATTATGAACTAGGCCTTATCTAATGTTAAGGAGTTTGTTAGTTGGCAGGGGTCAAAGCTTTTCCATAGATGATAATAATTTGAAGAGCATGGATGATTTGATGACAGTATTTGGACCCATGTGCTGGCTTTAAGCATTTTATTTGCATAAAGATAGCCTTCATATCAGGAGGCATAGTACCCATACACATATTGGTAAATGTAGACAGTAAGGATGGGTGAATTCAACTCTTTATATGAACACAATCAAGAGTTACAGGTAGCAGTTACAGTGAAAAGAGTATTTATCATCAGCAGTCACAGTGTGACTCCTGCTAGCAGGTAAAACTAAAACTTCTATCATAAGATGTGCTCTTCAGTAAGGAAAGTATTATCTCCCAGTGTTGAAAAATGAGCAAGAATGGCTGGAAAATATAGCAAAGCCATTAACTTTCAATTTGGATATTCTGGCTTAACAAGGTACCCTGGTAAAAAATACAGGCAGGTCTTGTTCTTAATGCCTATCTTCCGTATCTGCTCTGCTGTATGTTGAAATGGAAGTAGAGTTGCCTTGAAGTAAGGGGTTCTAGAAGCATGTCTTAACATTAATATATTTGAGTAAAAAAGCATATATTTACAGCAGATGATATTTAATCAGTGGAAAGCTCTTCCAGGATTTGCACATACAAGTCATCAGAACAATAAATTAGATTAAACTATGGATTATGTGTGTTCTTACATCTTTTTCATAGGAAGGATAAAGCACTACTAATGCTAGCATTTTGAATTATGATTAAATATTATAATTGTTGCTAAGTATCTCAGAAAAATACTTATATTTCTTTAGTTTCAGAAAAAACTTAGAAGGGAACAGAGCTCATACTTCCATTAAATATATCTCTCCTTTAATTATTTTTGTTTCTTTGTTTTGTTTGGATTGTTTTAATTGTAACAGCTGGAGATTAAAAAAAAACCAAACAAACCTTAAAATCTGGAGACCAGATAAGAGATTCAAAAATATGTACATGTAGGGGCACACAGGCTAGATTTTATCTGTCTAAATATAGAGATGTACTTTTCAGCAAGTAACTTTCTACTCCCTGTATAATCAAAGAAAAGACACAGTCTCTCCAGGGAATATTTAATTTCTTCCCCACGAATACTTCTGCATTAACTCTAAATCTCTAGAATCGAGTCTCCCTTGAGGTAGAAGATGAGTCCTTTATTGATAAGGCTTACTAAAGATACCCTTAAGTAACTAGCTCACACATAAACATCTTTCAGTATGTACAATTGGTCAAATTAATTCTGCCCTTGTTATCTTCAAATCTAAAATCTTCAAATGTAAAAACACATGCATTTCATTATCTATTTTGTGATGTGTTTTTATTGAACCAGGTAGAGTGTGTAGTTCAGTTTTATGGGAACACCTAAATTAGGGTGTTACCTGCTGGAAAGCAGCAGATATGATTAGATGGCTAGAAAAATTGCTTATGGTGAAAGATTATGAAAATGACACTGTTAAGAGAAATAAAGACTGATGGCTGAACATGCCAATGGTTTTCAAATGCATGAGAGGCTACTGTAAAGAGATAGTGAAGAACTTTCTCTACTTGTTCCCTGTAATTCAAACAAATAGGATTAAATAACACAATTAAACTAAAGGTGTAGTTTAGAAATTAAAGTATAATTCTGTTATGGTATGGACGGTTTAGCACTAGTTTTGGGGATAAAACAAATACTAACATCAGTATTCATTTTTTATTGATAAAGTTGATGAAACAGTGCAACAGTAAAATGTTTTTTTAAGAGACCTGCCCTGGCTTATTTTTCCATGATTTTACTGTACTTCTGTAGAAACTCTACGAAACTCTTAGTTCCTTGCTTACTCTCCTGTGCAACATTTCAGTTTTCATTTGCTTGTATTGCCTCAGAATTCAAAGGTAGCTCATTTTATTTGCATTTTAAGGTTAGCTTTCATTTTTCTGCTTTCACAAAACTGATTGGTAGACTGAATAATTTAGAGGTACAATAATATCAAGGAAGTGTCATAATTGCTCTACAGTAAAATTCCCCTTGAAGGTCTGACATAGTTTATATCCTCTAATGCTGCATGTGTCCTTCAATTTTCATTAATATTTCTAGAATATGTTATTTAAGAATGTCTTATTTTATTTAATTTTATGTTTATTCTTCTGCACCTCATCTTTTTAATCCACCTTATTATATTGATTGATTTTACCTGGGGAATTATAAGTTTTTTCCTCCATGATTATTGAGTCCAAATCAAAACAAACAGCAGTTCATATAAAATATTTCTTGGACAAATACCTATATTACCAATGTTTGATTACAGATAGCCCCTTAAACCTACCAGAACACTCCTAAAACACAAAGAAACATTACATTACAGAAGTGTACCTGTCTACCAGAAAAGAAACTCATAAACTAACCCTGGAAGTTAAAAGGCACAAAACTAAAATGCTTGTTGGGTGTAGTCCTTGCAACAATTCGATCAATCAAAGTTCGTTCTTGGCCTTTTAGAATCAGATTTTAATTTACTATATGTTTAGTATATGCTTGAATTTATTAGCTAAATTCATCGTTACATAGCTGTGCAGCACTTGTGAGAGGACAACAGACAAGCAATGTGGTCAACATGGCCAGTTTTTAGTTCTAGTTCATTAGCTCACCATTCACTAAGTCTTGCCACTTTGCTTACAGGTTATTTATTAACCTCTTAGCCAGTATTCAAGGATCTGTTAGAAAGAATTTCCCCCTCTGTACTGAACATGTAAAGTTTTCTTTCCCCAGTAACTCAATTCTTTCGCAGGCCTGTAAAAGTCAAGTTAAATGTATAAACTAACAAAAAAGTCTGTAATGCTAAAAATTTCTTTTTAAAGTATGGAAAAATTGAAAACCAATGATGAATCTAGAGCAGGCAGGTGCATTAAGTCTTCAGATTATTTTAGAAGTTATTAGGGATCTGTGACCACTATGGAATTCTTTACCTTGGCAGTGTTGTCAGGCAGACACTGGTTGAATGCTCAAATTAGCAGATTTCACTCTTACATATAGAATAAATCAGTTTTTCACTCTTACAATAGAATAAACCAGAACATAAAAGTTCAGGCCCAGAAGCTGGATCCATTTTATCCAAGGACATATTTAAAAAAAAAAAATCGCTGCAATAATCAGCCCCCGAATTCACCCAGAGATGGAGTGTGATCTTTAACTTTAGATTTAAAGACTTCTAAATAAGTAGCTATTTCTTACACAGAAGTCACAGATTTGCTTCAGATTTTATCAGATGTAGTTCCTCACCTTGTGTTTTTTTATGGAAGCAGAATATATTATAAACAAGGGTGGTTCTGGTTTAAAAATTTTTGATGCACAATCTTGTCTCCTTGCTTGTAAGAGGAAGGACAAAGCAATACTAGCTAACAATGCTTAAAGTGTTAGGAAAATTTAACACTAAGAAAATTCCATAAAATATTAGTTCACTGAAATAATAAAGAATTTTTTTCGGTTATCCCCCAAAACTTCTGATGCAAGTGGCAGAGGAATCAACAAGGCAGCCTCATAATAACAAACCAGGAGGTACTGGTTGAAGACATGGATGCTGGGGGCAGCCGGTTGGCTGTAGCAATGATGAAATACACTTTCATATTATTTAGCTGTGCTTTAACAAATAAACAAATTATTTAGTTGGAAGTAAGCTTGAGGAATAGATACAAACAATTTAAAAAATATGGTTGGCTCCTGTCTTCTCCCTGACTAAGGACTGTCCTTACAATGACACTAGGGAGTTGTTCAATTTCCCTATGACTTCAGCAGTAATCCCAGAGACCTATCTGTTGTCCTACCTGGTACAAAAATGAAAGCATGAAACTTTTAGGTAGCAGGGTAATAAAATTAACACCTCTGTAGGCTATGTGTAGGTATCCACCAGGTGAAACTTCTGCCATCTTAAAATTTATTTAAAGCAATTTATTAAATCTCTATTTGCTTTCTTGCCTAGAAACTGCTACTGATATCTTACAAGTCCAGGGAAGTTCAAGCAGGATTTTTTAAGTGAACAAAAGTTTTAGAGCCTGACACAGAGAGTCAAGGTCCTATAGAATTCAGAGCTTTTCATGAGGAATTTACATCTAGCTAATAAGGAAAGACACATGCATTTATGAATTGATTTTTTCCTTGTGTGTTTTGTTTGTTTGGTTGGTTTGGTTTTGTTTTTGTTTTACTAAGGGAGCTGCATTTCCTAGTGGATTTCTTTCTCTCTGGGGTGACTGAATTCCACTTTGGAGATCATAGTGTTGAATTTTAACATTTATATCTACTCTTTTACTACAAGGTAGTTCTGGAAAGTACTTACAGAAATGCATTTTGATCTGCTCTTTGCAGGATTTGCTGTTTATAATTAAGTAGATTTTGTGTTCACAATTAAGTTGATCCCATGCTGTGACTGATACCTTAAATATCTATAATATAGTCCTACGCTGATTTTTATAGTAAACTCATCCCTATGATTTCCTACAGCAAAGAAAAATATAATCATGTCTGATAGAAATAATGTGAATCACAGCTTTTCAAGGCTGTCAGTGATATGCTGTACTTCTAGGATAAGTAGCTTTGGTTGTTTCAAAATAAATGATATACCTTTAATTGGGGTTTGCCTTTTAAATGCCATTTGAATCATAACTAAACTAAATTGACCAAAATAATGAAAGATGTTTACAAGATTCCGTTTGGGAATCTTAATGGTTCCATGAGAATTTTTAAGTTGTATTAATCTAGTCTCTAAACAGACAAAACATTTGGAGAAAATATGACAAAAATGACATAATTTTTTGTTTATAACTTGTTATTCTTTTAAGAAGTCTCATTAGTTTCTTATCACAGACACAGTGGTTTTCCTTTAGATTTAATTAGTGTTTTCCTGAGATAACCCAAGTAAAATATTTATCATTTAAAGAAATAAATAGAGTGATAAAATTTTTATGATGCAGAATTATTCTTTAGTGTCCTCATAAACCTCAACTCTGCCCAACTAACAGATGAATTTACAATATAAATTTATATTTATACAGATTTATATTTATACAGATTTATATTTACAATATAAATGTACAGTCTATTATATTTTATATCCTTTTAAAAGCCTAACATCTTTAGAAACTATAAGTCTTTGGGACTGATGAAATTTATACAACAAAATTTTTATTCTCAATACTGTTTAACACCTTCTTTTAGCATTTCAGATATCTCTATCTGTGGTTTGAGGAGAAATTACTAGTTTTACTTATTATTTTTAATGTCTCACTGAGAAGAAAATGCTTCAGCAGCATTCACTTCTGTTGAGGATTCTAACATTAAGACACACTTGAGCATGCTGACAGAAATCAGTGCCTTGGAATGAAAAGTCCTGGAGCAAGCAGCCTTCCTCCTTATTCAACAGCAAGAAGCTAAGAGATGACAGTGAAGAAAAGGAGCTAGAAATGTGCTATGCCAGAGCACAGACAGCCTGGGAGTGTGGAAACAAGGCTGTTTTTTAGGTTTATGAAAATGTGACCTCTTCATGTCGGAGATGAGAAACTACCCATCAGTGAGGGTCAAGTGCTGCTACTTCCTAAAACAAAGTCATAGTGACTTATTTTGTGATGAGGTGGAAACTGTATAAAAAGATCAGTGGCAAGGAAGTGCTGATAAGGAGTTTCTTATGTAATCTTACTGACTCTAGGTGATTTCAAGGAGGGACGTGAATCTCTATACCTGGGTTCTACTTTTGAAATAAAATACTGAAGTGAAACGTACAGTGTTTACTGCCATGTATCTCAGGATTCACTGTTCTTATTAAATCCTGGCAAAACTCATGTAAGGTATTTTGTGTAGGTAATTTATACCTGACACTTCATGCTTATTTTGTTATTGAATTTCCTTTCTTTCCAATTGCATCAGTCAAAAAGTTTAAGAAAAATTTAAAAATGGTGGTATTTCTTCTGCATTGAAAATTCACTACTTGAAATATAAAACTGTATTAACTCTACCCCACATTTTGCCTTCCTTTTTGTTTTTATTTTTCCTGAGACAACTTTGGTATATCACTACAGTATTTATATCTACGTAAGCTTGAGAATATCGGTCATTTAAAAGAGCAAAACCAAGATAGTCAATGAGAAATTACTCTCCACAGAATAACCTGCTTCCCACAGGTGCCTGCCAGTGAGCAAGGATCAGTGTAGTCATTCAAAAATAACCATAACCCTCTTGCTTACAGAAAAAATGTGGTTGGCCTATCAGTCTATTGCTTTTCACTCTGAACAGAGGACAGATTTCAGTGACATTGCTGCAGAGCAGCCAAGAGGTGATTGTAACACATGGGACCCTACTGAACTAACTACACCAGCTGTGCCGAGACTGCATCCATGTTAACCAAATGTGCTTAGGAGCACACTTGGGTGTGGGCTGTGACTGAAGAGAAGTGTCCACTGATGTTTATTAGCTCTCATTCTACACAGCAATCTGGTTGCTCAGAGTAAGTCTGCTCTGAGTCCTGAACCATACCTGGCAATAGGTTCACATGACGTGGAAAAGAGTCGTGCCTGGTGACATCCTCACAGAGTGCTGCATTTCAGTGCAAGGAACAGCAACAGGCATGATTTAATTTCCTAGTATAGACATACCCATAAAGACCAGAGCATAATAACAAGGTTCATGAACCTAGTCCGAATTACGTGTACTTGCTCTGATGAGCAGATATTTTCAGGTCTTCATAGCTCTGTTGCTTAGACCAAAGAGAAGTTAATGAAAAATTTTAGAGTGATTTGATCTTCAAGACTGCGAGTAGTAAATATGAGGGAAAAAAAGGTATTTTTAAACAAAACAATATTTTTCATTTCTAATTTATCTGCAGAAACATAAAAATCTGTTTTCTAGACGTGCTTAGTAAGATTTCTGTTCCAGAAATAACTTATTTTGCTGCAGTTCATCAAAAAGATATATCAACCTTGATTTGTACTATTACTCTTGATGTTGCTACTGTTTTAAAATAATTAAATTAAATACAAACACTCACTTTCTCTGAAACATATAATTTCAGTAATGACATTACCTGAAATTCATGATTGCTTAAAGAGACTTCAGCCTCTGGAGTAAAAGGTATTAGAACGAAAAAGAACAAATAGAAGAAATAAATGAACAGGTTCCGTTTAATTGCAACTGAGTGTGATGCCCAAAAAGGCAGATTAAAAATGTTTAAAGACAGAATTTTAAATCCTTAAACAGCAAGGTATTTATTTATTTATTTAATGGCCGGGGCAGCCTGCCAGCTATTGCTGGGAAAACAGGCTCCGCAGTGTTTGAATAGAACGAGCAATTTATACAGTTTTGACAATGATTACAACATATTCATATACATATTCATATTATTGCATCATTACATTACAATATTCATAGCAGGTGGAGTCGGGGCGGAGTTTGAGGTGTGGTCTCTATTTTGAGGAATAATTTAGGGTAGTTCCGGTCTTTACTTCATCTTGGGGTCTCAAATCCACTCCTCTTCATCGCGTGACACCGGAGACCTTTCGTACTTTCTATCGTTCTCGTGTTCTGATCATTCAGGCTTGAAGAAAGCCTTGGCTTTAGGCCTACTTCACCTATTGAAATGTCTACCTTGGCTCCTTTGGCTAAGATTTATTACCTCTGGGCTCTCTGTGCCATGCACCTGAAGCTTATGTCTACAGAATTTGTACAGAACAAGATCTTCTTAGAGTAAGGCATAGAAAGGGGGGGGAGAGAAGAGTGGGTTCCTGCAGCAAGATGCTTCGATTAACTCTTCTAAAGTCTTGTCTTCCTTCAGTGTATAATGCAATATTTGACTACTGTAAGTGTATTTTAAATAATGTATTAATTAAATAAATATTTCCAAAAGTTGCCTATTTAGGATTAACTGAACTTTTGTCAGTTTTTCTTTTTTTGTGCGTGTATAGAAAAGAATGATCTATAGAAAAGAATATACTGCCAGAGTTGTTGCATTTTACTACTAGAATTAAATACTCAAACTTCAATTTTCTGAGTCTAAGTATTATAACCTTTTACAATTTTAATAATTTTAGACAGGTGACATTTGTGATTGAACCCAAAATTCTCATTTAAGTAAACTTATGCATATATTTTAAAATTCCAGAGATATTTATTCAGACCACCTCCTAAAGGTCTTATGGTTTAGACTACACAATAATTATCAAGAGATTCTACATTCATGCTTTAGAGGAGTCTTTCTTTGAAAGAACAAGTGATCCATTCAGCCATATTAGGCTATGAGAAACACAGCATAAGAAACCAGAAAAATTCTCCTTACAGTTTTTTCATTGTTTACAGATGAACATTTAAATAAAAAAGTTTATTTTGTCTTCCTCTAATTGTATTTTTGGCTCCAGCTGTTAATATAAGTTTCAAGCACAAATCTGACATATTTTAAGAAATATTTACACTTTCAAGTAATTCATATATATATATATGTCACTGAGTTAAAGTAAATTTAGAAAATCTTTGTGCCATTGATAAAACATGACAGCCACTAAGTGTGGTTAAACGAATGAGAATTAATTGCTAACTACAATGGACAAGACTGGAAAAAAAAATTATTTGGATGCTTTGTTGATGTCAGTATGGGCTTCTGGGTCAGAAAGGGCAGCCTACAGCCAGATTCTAAACACTTCCAGATGTGAGAGCCAGAACTCATCCAAATGTGAGAACTGGACTCAGAGTGAAATGCCATTTGCAAAGTTCAGATTCTCTCTTATTACGGGAAAGTCAGCACTAAAGGTGTTGGCTGAGTTCATCATCTAGGAAGGACATGATGTGATGGTTTGGACCCGGCTTCCTGCCAAACGCCCGAATTAACAGTAACAACCCCTTCCCTCTCCCTTCTTCCCTTAGGGCAAAGGAAAAGAACAAAAAAAAACCAAAAAAAAAAAAAAAAAAAAAACACCAACAAAACAAAACAAAAAAAAAAAAAACAAACCAAAAAAAACCCCTAAAAATCGAAGAACCCAAAATCAATCTAGTTATATGAAAATATGTATTTTTATGTATATTACACTTATATACAATTAAAATGCTATGTACACAGCAAAGGGAATCCAAACAACCCCCGAAGGGAAAGGGAAAGGGGAGAAAGGGACAAAGAGGGACATAGAACAGATATACACAATTAAACCCAAGAACTAGCAAAATAAAGGACTAGCAAAACAGATCTCACCACGTCCCTCAGAAAAGCAAGATTGCCAAACACAGCCAACACTCTCCAATCTCCCGCCTGGCAGACTGCAGGCCTCCCGCCTGTGGTCACTGCAGGCCTCAGTCTCTGAATAAGCAAGACCAATGCAAGGACGCACTGCTCCTGAACCTCACCAGAAGAGAAGAGAGAGAGGTCTTTAATTTCCAACTTATTTATACCCTGGTTTAAGTAAAAATCGTATGGAATACTGGGTACATGGCCACTTCCTTGGTTACGAGCTGATTACCGAGGAAAGCTTAGACCAAAGCCATCACACATGACTTTTCAGATACCAGTATGTGTTGAATGGGAATGATATGATCTTCATAACTATCAGGCATAGTGGAGGAAAAACACAACTTTAAGTATTTATGTTTGTCAAGTCTTTTTGTAGTGTACCTTACAGAAGAGGATACATTAAAACCATTAAAATGAAATTGGTGAATCAGTCAGGGATATTACATTTTTTATAGTCAAAGGACCAAGATACACATCATTTTCTTAATAATGGTAGATCTTGTGGTTGCCTTGCTAAGAAAATGTGAGGCTATTGTTTCCTAGAGGTTCATGTACCATTTAAAACAAAAGATAGACACAGTTTCTCAAAACCACTCTCTCTTAATTTATTTAGTTGTTTAGTTATAAACACTTGCTTTCCAATTCCTCACAGGCTTACTGAGAAAGAGCCCAGGATGTTTTAAGGCCTTTATTCATAGTGACTTATGAGAAACAAAATCTTTTGAGAGGGTAAAGAAGAAACATTGTTAATGATATCTTCAATATAATGATGAAATCTTGTCTATATCTTCATTCTCTTTTAGAAATCTCTTGGCTTTCATACTATTTTCTAAGTTTGAAAGTGCTTCTTGTGTTTCACTGTGTGAATATTTTCTTTATAACTTATTGGTTGTTTTAAAATCAAATCTTTTAATAATAATTTCAGTACATAGTTGATGACTCATTCTCCTTTATGTTATATTTTAAGCACAAAATTCTACCTGCCCAAGTCAGATGGCAGCTGGTGTGGTAATGACTACATCAGATATCACAGATGTTAGTCACAAAACAAAACTGGTAATATGCAAGAAAGACATAATGAACAGAAAATGAGTTAAAAAATGACAAGTGTGTTCAGCAGGAATCCAAGAAGACCTATGACTAAAACTGAATCTAGTGATCCTAAAGAATACCAGTTTCATTTTGTTCATTTATCTTTTTGACGTTATAAGAAGGAGAGAATCTATACCGCAAAACTAAGATGAAAATAAGTTATCAAGACTCTATAGACTTCCTTTCAGAGGTTTGCTTATAGCTAGATATTAATTAATATCTTCCAAAAACTACAACCTAAAGCTGTCAAAATGGTACATGCAATATTATATCTGATGATAGATAAGGCTGTGAAATTCAAGGACTTCCATGCTCTCCTTACCAATAAACAGTCTAGAGTGATTGTGGAGATAGAGAAGGATGGCAGGTCAGCACAGTCATTAAGTACAGAGCCTGACTTCTTCCTGCATGGTGTTTCTTTAGAAGTTAATTGGTACTGTTAGTTGCAGCAGAGGATGCCAGATTTCTTCTGTGATTATGAAAAATAATCTAGTCTCTGGAAGACTTCTGATTTGTTGGCACATCATAGATTACCTAATTATAAGTTAACACTCCATAATCACATATTGTAGTTCAGCTGAAATAATTGTGCATTGTGCAGCTTGCTAAATTGCATGTCCCCATGATATTTATTTTCAACAATAAAAATGTTCTTTACAAGAAATAACCTAACAAAAAGGGTGAAGTTAAAATGTAGTACATATTATTCACACTCACCTCTCTGCCCTCTTTGCCACAAAAGTACTCAGACACACGTCATTTCATTTTCAGTCTGTATATAAGTCCTAAAGATATAATGATGACATTACTATTTTCACAATGTCTGCTTTGTCCTATTTCTTAATTATTTATTTTTTCTAGTTTGGTACATCATACCATAATGGGAAGAGGGAACAGTCAGCATCTTTTATCACTATAGCCTCTAAATCTCTTGATACTGGAACTAGAAAAATTTGACATCTTATATATGTCAGTTCAGTTATTGTCACAGTTAATTTCATCAGCAATCTTTTTGTTTCACTGGTTTTTCCTGCTGAATTATAAAGCCATATACATATGTTTATATAATGGAGGTGAGTACCAAAATATGCCACAGATGAATGATTAAGCTGTCTGCCTCAGACCAAAACACAGGAGCCCGTATACTGCCTTTGCTCTTTTAATGTCTACTTCTTTAACAAATCTGGGAAAGTGGATCAATAACAAAAGCTGTTCCCACTATCCCATGAGAGACTGGCATTTGTATCTCTTTACTAAACTAACGCTGATGTGTGGCCTAAATTGAAGTGTGATAGGTTTGTTCTTCATGTCAACTCTGCATCCAAAAATGCCATTATGGCTATCATACAAACGAACTGATGGCTCTAAGATGCCATCACTGAATCTCAGAAATCCTGGACTCAGCAGCTGGGAATATCTGTTGTTTGTGGGAAGTGACTGCAGTGCTCTTCACAAGATCCCTGAGCTATACCCTCGAAGTGGAGTGATGACAAATGGCTACTACCGGTTTTTCTAGTTGTTTGATATTGTATTATTCCTAATGTTGGATGGAAAATGATCTGTGATTAGTGAGCTAGATAATGATACCCTAAATGACAGTGAATGCAAATGAACAAGGATCTGGTCTTACAGAATCAGGTTCCCATGTCTGATTCCTGAAAATGTAAATTGACAAGACAAGGATTTCTAAAGGAGAGAAAACTTCCACCGTGGTGGTGGAGAAGTTTCTATCCCTTTAGCCTCACTTCTCTACTTACCTGGTGCTGGTGAAAGCCTGAAGAGGAGAAAAACTTGTCAGAAATATGAGTATCACTCAGTATGATATTCCCCATAATATTTCCAGGTACTGAGGTGAGGTAAGACTACCAGGTGTGTGGTTTCTGGGTCTTCCCACAGGCCCTCCTCAGAAACTGGAAAAATCTAGGGTGGCTTCCAGTCAGTAGGGACATCCCCAAATTCCCAAGTCATTTGGTATGTGATAGACAGGACTCCTGCCATAACATCATCTAGTTCAGCGTCTCATTGGCCAGACTATCTTCCTTAGTGTAGCTGGAAATGTTTCAGAAAATGAACATTATTTACTAAGAACTGTTTAGAATTCTTCTTCTTTTTCTTTCATGTTTCATGCCATCACTGTTGGAGTTGTTTGTTGTACTTAGATACAGAAAGACAGAGAGCGTGAAAACCAGAATGTGGTTTCAGTGAACTATATGTTCCTAAATCAAAAACTATGTTTTAACTTTTCCATATACCTCATTAAAGCTCACTTGGAAACTTGGGTTCCAAGGTGCTCCTGGCTGGACACTGAGATACCTCCATAGGGGAACTATGATGTCCCTGAACTTCTGAGACCCAGATAGAGGGAGTAGCAACTACTCACACCCAAGCATATCCTGATTTTGCAAGGACACTCAGATATGTGCACTAATAGATATATGGAAAATTTGATGCAGTTATTTAGAAAACACAAAGATTTTCATATTTAAGGATCCCCAGAAGTTTTCACTTGAAGGTTTTCATCTTTTAAAAAACCTTATCAGGGTAAGAAGTTTTGTGGTTTTATCATATGAGAGAGAAAAACATGACTGGCAAGTGATTTAAATTCCCTCCTTAGACTGACGTGATTTTTATTCATAGCTTCAAGCTTTAGGAGAATGCCCTAAATATCAAGACAGTTTGGAACATACCTCTGTCATTTTTCTTATAAAAGTCAGACAAATTTTAGGCAGGTAAAGACCATTTAAGTGAAGAATAACCATGAATCCAGCAACTCCTATTGAGTGATATTCAATATGTCATTCTTTCTCACGTTTCAGTAAGACAAAAATATGTATTTGACGTCACATAGATTTTTTTTTCAGAAGAAGAAAAACTCAGATAAATGAAGATTACTATTCTTACATAAACTTTAGTAAGTGTTTCAATAAATTAATGTAATATACAAATAAAAGTGACATTTTAAGAACTTTGTGAATGACCTTGTCTTCTTTTTCTTTAGTACAAATTAACTATTTAAAGTAAAAATAATAACATTTGCTATTTAAATGTTGTATGAGCAATTTAACTAATGATCAGTAATATTTTCATTTCCTAATAAATTGTTGCTATAGGGATTAAGGTCTGCAAAAGTTTTTTTCATTCTGTGCTGTGTGATAAAAGACTTTCATTTCCTTGTCTAGGGCAAAAACATGCAACCAGATTTCTTACTTGCAGAATCATTTATAACCATAAAATTCTACCACATCAGGGTGCCTAAGCATCTCTATAATTGGAATTAATTTTGGTCTCAGGGGGAATATTTTTATATCTTCCTTGTTTGTTTTGTTTTTATTTGTATTTTTCCTTGGCAGAAAATGTCTTTCATCAATTAATCTGAATTCAGTGGTACCTCCACTACAGCAAACACAGCATTTGCCATGGATTAAATAATTTTCTCTGTAAAAGCAAAATTTGTCCAAACCACACACAGAGTCATCATTCCTACTCACCATTACTGGTAGTACTGTCTTAATGCCCATTTTCTTGCCAACAAGAAAGAAAAATAGGCAATAATACAGGAAATCCATATTGTTTTGGATCTACAGGGAATGGGGTTCTAAGACACTATAGAGTTAATGTACATTAGAGTTAATGTTACATTCGTGTACCTTTAAGGAGGATGATTTAGCTGTCTTCCCACCCACCAGATTATATGTGCACTTTGCTTAAAAAAACCCCTGCAGCACTACAGGCTGGGAGCAGAGTAGCCAGAAAGTTGTCCAGTGGAGAAAGACCTGGAAGTGCTGTTTAACAGATGGCTGAACATGAGTCAGCAGTGCCCAGGTGGTTAAGAAGGCCAAGAGCATCCTGGCTTGGATCAGCAGGAACAGGGAAGTGACCAGTCTCCTGGCACTCGGCACTGGTGAGGTCACACCTCAACTGCTATATCCAGTTCTGGGCCTCTTACAACCAAAAAGACATTGAGTGAGTCCAGAGAAGGGCAGCAGAGCTGGGAAAGAGTCTAGAGAGTAAATCATATGAGGAGCTGTTGGGAACAAAACACGGCTGTCAGCAGAAAGGGGACTGATAGGATTAAGCAGACGGCCATGGAGGAGACAGCAGGAGACAAGAAGTATTCCCTGCTGTGAAAACCCAATATTCCATCACAGGACTTGTTAATATTTAGTTATGTTTAATTTAGTTATGTTTAATCCTACTGTCTCATTCAGCAAGATATGGAAAGGTTTTTTGGTGATGTTGTCAGATGTGTAGTTTATGTAACCAAAAATTGTGTAGCCCTTTAGTTAACATAATACATCCCATAATTAACATAACTCATCTTCCTCATTAACATTCTGTCTCAGTTTAAATGAGACACAGGTGGTTTGCTGAGGATGAGTTATGAGAAAAGACCCAAACTCCTCCCTCTAAGCAATTATAAATCCGAAATTAAGAGGCTCCAATTGAAGGAAAACAAATTATGGAAAAGGAAAAAATAACAGCCTGTTATTAAAAGGTATGAGTTATTGGCACAAACAACGAAGAAAAGAAAAAAAAAAAAGTAAAACAACCAAACAATACTCCTATACCCACAGATACTCCCCTTCAAAACAAACCAATAAACAAGCAAAGGAAAAAAACAGGTAAACAGTTCAGTTTGCATCCTTTGGTGCAATTCCAACCACAGTCAACAGAGGGCGCCGTTGGGTCACCAGAGATGCAGAGCTTGTAGTGTCCTGTGCCAGTTACCAGGTGGCACTGTTGGATCACTGGAGATTTAGAGCCTGCAATTCTCCACACCGGCCAGCAGGGGGCGCTGTGGGATCACTGGTCGCCGCCATGTGGAGGGGAAGGGGTGGGCAACACCCTTCGGGGTATGTCGGAGAAACAAAAAAAACCTGGGTCTCCCTTTCCTTTCCCACACACTGGGAAAGGGGAGAGGGGGAAGGGGAACAACAGCAAAAACAAAGTCCTCCCAATGAAAAGATAACCCAAACCAAAACTCACTCTGTTCAGCTGGTCAAACTGTTCTGCACAGTCCTCTCTCTCCCCCTGACGTGCACAAGGACCACCGCCAGGAAAAAAAACAAACTGGAATGGGGAAGGGGAAAAAAAATCTCCAGGAAAAAAAACAGCTCCTCACTGATGAAAAATCCGAGCAGCGTCTGCAACTGGCAAGCAGGTCGGGAGCAACAGGAAGCACCAGCTTCTACTCCAACCTGTGTTCCAGCCACAGCCATCCCACAAACTCCTCCCACTGTTTCCCAGGAGATGAGAGAAAAAAAAGTAAAAAATAGCCCCTCATCCTCCCTGTTTCCTAGGAGACTGAATTCTGGGCAATTAGAGAGAATCAGTTCTTTTTTGTATCTCTTAAGTGCTCACCTAATAGCTCTGCATGCAGTGGGCAGTGGGAAGGGAAAAAATTCCTACTTAGTTTTCTAGAAACCAGTAAAACCATAATGTATTCCTCGCCTGCTGGATTGATATATTGAGAATTGCATGTTCAATCAAGCATTCCAGTATTAACCCCCAGCCTGGGATCGATTAGTTTGGATCTCACAAGGAGCAGCTCAGAGAGCTGGGATTGATCAGACTGGAGAAAAGGAGGCTGGAAGGGGACCTTATGGTTCTCTACAACTACCTGAAGGGTGGAGGTCAACCTCTTCTCCCAGGCAATTAGTAATGGGACGAGAAGAAATATCCTCAAGCTGCAGCAGGAGGGGTTTGGGTTGGATTCCAGGAAAAATTTGTTTATGGTAGGGATTGTCAGGCATTGAAATGGTCTACCCAGAGAAGTGGTGGAATCACAATCCTTGGAATTGTTCATGAAACAACTGGATATGGCATTTAGTGCTATAGTCTAGTTGACAAGGTGGTGATCAGTCAGAGGTTGGATTCAATGACTTTAGAGGCCTTTCCTAACATAAATGATTCTGTGATTTGGTGTCCAGATGATGCCTTTGGCCCTTTTCCCTTATTACCAAAATATTTTTTTCCCCTACAGTTCTTTATTTTCTGCTGCAGAAAAGAACTAAGGTCGTCTTAATTGAGGTACCACAGTTTCTGACACTTTGGAATCAGATTCAAGGACATAAGAAGTCAAAAGATGAGAAACTGTTTACAAATCTTTTTTTCAACTTTCCTGAATCTTCTGCCCTTTGAAATTTTATTGTACAAAATGTTCAGAAAAGAATCTTAAAAAGCTTCTTGTGTGAATATGCACCTACTAACACCCTACAGAACCAACAATCTGAAAAGCTGGGGAGCAAGACCATGGAGAGGAGATCTATTGACTTGTGCTAAAGATGAGACTTGAAAAAACCCCAAAACTGGCATGGCTGAATGTTTTTCATGTGTTGTTTTGTAATCTTGAGCTCTATCTAAAACTTAAGCTATATCAAAAAGTGATGCATAGTTGCATATTTCTAACACAGTGGAGAAGTCCAGACCGACTAACTCCATGTAAATGTGCCTGGGATAAGATGTCACCCTAATTTAAGGCAATACTTTTCAGGTTAGAACCCAAAGGAAAAAAAAAAAAAAAAAAACAAAAAAAAAAAAACACACACAAAAAACCACAAAAAAAACACAAAAAAAAAAAAAAAAACAAAAAAAACCAAACAAACAAACAAAAAAAAAAACCAACAAAGATATTCTGATGTATGTAAGAGAGAAGAAATGCTTGAAAGGCTTTCTGTGAGCTGAGATGCATAGTCTCAGCATGACCTATACTTTTGCAAGATTAAAATAAGGACAAAAGCCAGAGCAGGGCTGAGAGTATTAGCTAGAGGGGCTAGTGAAGTAAGACCATCAGGACAACAGCTAACAAAAGCATGTCCCATCATATGATCTTTTCAGTTTAATCAGGCTTGTTATCCCCTGAGTATTAGAAACATCAGATAAAATTAGATTGTGCAAGATGAGGAAAGTAATCTGTTGGTCTCACAGTTGCATATCTAGGTGAAAAGACCTCAGATTGTTTAAGTTATTCATCAGGAAAGAGTGACTGTAATCTCATTTACCTTATTAGGTTTTCTCTTCTCCCTTAATTACAAATAATAATTGTTGACTATTTCATTCATATTAGTGACCAGGGGAACTTAAAGTTTTGAGGGCTAGAAAATTATATTCTCCAGTTAGGAAAATCAAATTCATCTATGAAAAGTGAGATAGAGATCTTTGATCTAGGTTGGTTTTGTGTGTGTGTGTGTGTGTTTGGTTGGTTGGTTGGTTGGTTGGTTTTGTTTGTTTGTTTGTTTGTTTTTTGCGTGTGTGTGTGTGCGTGCGCGCGTGCAGAAAGTCCTTTAAATGCAAAGTGACTTTGTTACTAATTGTCAGCTCCTGGCAAAGAAATTACACAAGTCTAAAAACCTAGAAAAAAATAAACTATGGTCACCAATCAGGTCAGGGCTGGACATGTGACATTTGAATACGATATAAATGTGCTAACAATGAATACAATGGAAAATAAAAATTTGGTGACAGTGTTAAGGTGGCAAGAGATAAAAAAATGCTTCATCTTTGACTCCTAAACTGTGCAGTTCATATTTTTTACTCTGAAGACAGTGTTATATACAGAAATATTACATGAATCCCAAATAAGTGTGGAGTTGGTTTTAAATTAATTGTGATATAGCTGCTTTGTAATACAAGTTTTAGGCTTGCCCTCTCTGTTTCATTATAACTGAAACCCAGAAAATCACTGTTCCTGTATAGTCTTTCTTCAAAATACTCTAAATAATGCATAATTTTGACATTACTGTTCCTGTTGGAAACTGTAAAGTAATCCTAACTCCCTGCACTGAGACACATAAAATAGATCTCAGATAATTCTATATTTAAAATGCCTGTGACTGCAATTTTCCATCAATCTGAAAGACTGGGTCTTTGGTCTGCCTTTGTGACACTATCACATGGCTGATAATAACCAGAGATGAATCTGAATCCATCCACCCTCAAGTATTTAGCCACTACAAGTTACTGATCTTTGGCTTTTAGCTGCTAATGAGGTCCCCTCCTTGCAGATCAGATTAGCAAAACCTAGGTTTACTCCTAGGCCTGGCTGACACAGAGTGTGTCAGCATAAGGAAAGCATGAACCGGGACTTGCTTGACCTGAGAGACAGCACTCAATTAAGGGAAAAGGGAAGGGGGCAGAGAATGATATATAAAGCAACAATATTTATAATTTGCTTTCATGACATACCAAAGAACTGCTGAGAAGTAACTGGAACTGAACTTTGGTTTCAGTGGGATGTTTTGTAAGCATCTGCATCTTTCAAATGGGGAAGAGTTATTTATTCTGCAATTTGAGTGGGAAAAACATGAGGGTTTTTGTAGACATGCCATTTGGGCATCAACAACATTTCTGTTATTGATTTATTAGGAAGTCATGATGAATTTCTGTGAAATTATTGTTTGGGTGTTTTTCTGTTTACCTTTGTTAATAAGTAAAGTGGTGTTTATATCCAGAAATACCGTCATTATATGTTTTTATTCCTGGCACATTCTGTCTGTACTTCAGGCAGAGAAGCCCAAGTGCAAACTGTGTGTCCCTAAATGTTCCTGTAAAAGGAATAAAACCCACCCATATCTGAACAAAATACCACAAGTATTTTTAAACAGGTAATAACAATCACAGCAGAAACAATTTCTAAATGTCTGTTGTTTAGTGTCTTACATTGAGGGATTGAGATAATGAAAGACTGTAAAGGGAAAAAATTAAATGGTAGCTGAAGAATTTAAAACAAAGAGGGGAAAAACATACTTTACAATCATTCCCTGGTGGAGAGGATTTAATGTGTTTTAATATCAGCAATATTACTGTTCTTCCCTATCCTGCTGAGACAATTGTTTAGTATCTTACTGGCTGTGTCCCATTAAGTAATTCTTGGAGCATCTTAATCCAAGCTAGGAACTATATCAGCAGCTAGAATACAGGGAGTAATACAAGTATTTAAGGGAAGATATTTATGCTAGTTCTTGTACAACATTCTGAATGCACATAGGAAACAAAATCAGATTGAGCTATGAAAGTTCCCTGAATATTGCTCAGCTGTGAAAGCTTAATATGTGTATGTGTGGATACAGAGATATGAAATGCAATGCAGTGTTCACACTAAACTTTCAATCAGTTTTCACCTCTTCATTTAGCATTTCAAAAGTAAATGCTTTGAAAAGCAGAGGAAAATAAGGAACAGTAATGTTAACATGATCCTGTGAAGAAGGCAGATAAAAAATGTCTCTATTCATCTAAATGGTTAAGAAACAGCTGATATTTGAAGGAACGTTTTGGCCAAAATAATATTTTAATGCAATAAATATTATTATTGTCTGTTTACTATTTGATTTCTGGTAGTCCTTCTCATAACACCTCGTAGATTTTTTTTTTCCTCCTCCATTTCATTCTTTGATTTCTCTGGATTTACAAGGTACCGTGACGTTCTTTAAAACATCTTTTCCTTTTATTGTTTTCTTTCCCAGGACACATAACAGGATATTCACAAAATCTAGGTTTATAGAATTGAATGATAAACTCAAACACTCAGTGCTGAGGCTTTTCATCTCTCTGATTTATGTGGCTCAGTCATTCTAATTCTGCAGAAAGCAAGCTTTAGATTGAGTGTGCTCTCCTAAGCTGTGTTTTACACATGGTCTGCTGTTTTACAGAGGAGATCATCCCTGGGCTATCCTGTCCATGATGGGAGTGTTTTAGTGCTTTTCCCCACTGTTCACATAAGGCTTGGTGAAAAGTTGCATTGCTGACCTCATCAACATTTGGGAGCAATGACATGTCCCTGCAGGTCAGCCTTCCTTGACACTCTGAACAGAGTTCATTGCACTAGGCTGGCTATGGTGAGGGAGAGAAGTTCAAAAAAAAAACAAACCTCACCCAGTTCAAAGTGATAGCACAGTGGTGCTCTGAGGAATCTCAGAGAGGAGAGGTACCTGAGGCTATCTGGGGAGTAGGACACTCCTGCTCTGGCCAAGTGGGTCCTCACCTCAGCACTTGCCTGTATCCATCTGGTAGCACAGACAGGAAAGATCCCACAATGTAAGCAAGTCCTGCTCAAAAGACCCATCATGTAACTTGCAGACTGGGGAACTCAGTTAAAGCATGTCTTGCCAGTCTAACCTCATGGCTATGTTACTTCTTTGCAGCTCAGAATCTCTTCTCCCTTTACCCTTGGCTTGTACAGCAAATAACTAGTTCCTAACACCACAATAATATAGAAATGAAAGAGTGGTATGAAGTAAAAGAACCAAATAACAGTCCTTTGGCTTGTCTGCTTTAGAAGAGAGCTTTTAGTTTAAAAGGGTTTTCTTTTCCAGTTCGTGAAATGGAAGAAATTAAAAGAGAATTTCTTGTAATTAAAGTGGAATTGTGCAAAAACTTTTAGTTATGTTGCTATGGAGTTAGCTGTTCCAAGTAGGGATTATACATATATAAAAATAAGTCTACCTTTAAAAATTCACAGCATTTGTATGACGTTTATCACAAGATAAATCTGAGGCATATTAAAATATTTTATTTCCATGATTTATAGGGCTACAAACTAGGAGGGATATATTTTGTTTTCTAGCTTTTAGCGTAGGAGTTACTACAAAGGTGTATATTAACTTAAAAAAACAAGAGAGAGTGGGAAAATAAGTAGCATTTATGCAATTTACTCCCTCAACTTGAAAATACGCCAAGGAGGTCCCTGAAATATGCTGTACAAGATTCAGAATCTTGGCCAGTGCATTAATATCATGAATTATAATACTGTATTAGCTTACATAATGAAAAGCAGTGTGTGGATTACATGAGTTAAATGGACATTGTTTGCCATTTTAGCAAATAATTGACCTTATTTTTTTGTCATAAATTAATTGCTATGAGAGGCCTTACTTTCATAAAAGATCTATCTTTGGAATTAAAGCCTTCTTGGGAAATTTCCATAACCAATTGGTTCCTGCTCTTGTGGTGAGGCTTTCCATTCCTGTCAGAATAAGACCATCATCATGCCATTGTTATGTTATTTAGTTTCTTTATTTTTGTTTGGTCCTATTTCTTATACTGATCATTTCAGCAATCCTGTTCATATCAAGGTCCCAATAACAGTTACTTGTACAGCTATAAAGTTATTGTCTCATAAAATTGACTTAGGCTATGAATGCTTATAGTCATTCAAAAAAAAAAAAAAAACAAAAAACAAACCCAAAGTATCACAGGACTTTGCATACTTTTAAAAATTTGTTTACATATATTTTTAAGTCAACCATTTTTTTAATTAGTAATGTAGGATCAAAAGCTCCTTTTACACTGACCAATGACACAGTCAATAGAAATGACAAAATGAGAAAGGGATGAAACTTTTTTCTGTGTGACTGTTAACAAAAATGATGCCCTTGAATTTATTTTTAAAAGACTATCCCCACTACTTGTAGCTCTATAAAAAAATAGGACAAAAAGGTAAAGTCTGTAAAGTCCAAACTTAATTCTTTCTCAAAATAGGTTAAAGAATATTTGATCACTTTGTATGTTAATTCCGAAGAAATTCTAAAGAAATTCAATCTTTAGAGTTAAGTTTAAAAAAGAAATTTTATAGGCAGTAAATGAAATAAAGAGTGAAGAGAAAATGATTTATTTCAGCCAATAATTGAATGAAAGGCTTTTACACTTAACCTGCTGAACTAAAATCTGATTGAGTGTGGTGGTGCATCCCTCACCCTCCCCCAGGCTGAGAAATCCTCCTTAGGCCTCGGCCCTCACAAACAGCACCTGGGCTGAGCTGCTTTTGAGCTCAACAGAAATGGTGTCTATTCCCAGGAACAAGCTCTGGCTTTTAAACAAATAGCCTTGGAAAATTATTTTTCTTTCTATATGAATCCTCTGCTAAATTGTTCAACTTGAGTTATGAGTTAGGTTTACTTTAAGTGTTGTTAAGTTTAAATGCTGTTACATCTAAGTGCTGTTAGTTTTTTATTTGCCTTTTCTTGGTGTTCTTTTACTATATAGTAGTAGAGTGAATCTTGCAGTGAATTTATTGTGCTGTGGCTTTTATATTAACCTGTTTTTGCTGATATCTTTGCTGGTGATTCTTTAAGCAATCCTAAAACACTCTTTTGTCCCAGTGAGATGAGGATTAATATCCAAGATGCAAGTTCATCTCAATTTTCTACAGTAAAAGCCTGAAATAAGCGGCATTGCCATAGATCTAGAATAATATCCTTCCCCCTTATTAACTATTCACAGAAGTCTCTTCAGCAGGGGGAATAAAATACAACCCAGATAAGTATTTTAATTGTTACAAGGTCTGTCTGATAAAACCAAGATCAGGTCTTACTCAAATACAGAAGGGAAAATAAAAC
Organism: Pyrocephalus nanus; assembly: GCA_038380795.1. Taxonomy (NCBI): domain Eukaryota; kingdom Metazoa; phylum Chordata; class Aves; order Passeriformes; family Tyrannidae; genus Pyrocephalus; species Pyrocephalus nanus. The sequence goes on along the minus strand of CM076263.1, from coordinate 48,105,117 downwards.
CATTTGCAGGTTGGGGAAGCAAAACAGCCCAAGAATACAGTGTTAACTTCTGAAGTTATTCTAATACCTTGCAGAGAAAAAAATGTCTCTAGATTTAATCCATGAGACATGTACATTGGAGATAGTTCTACATTTGTTTTGCTGTCTGATGCATCAATTGACTATTTCATTGGAAGCCAAAAAAGGTTTGCTGGCCCTAAGCCTCATGCCTGTGCTGCACATTTTGAAAGGACCTAATTTTGTAACTGAAAGAGGAGGTGTGAGAAGTAGAGTTTGAAGCCTCAGTCTGAATCCGAGAACTGCTTCCAATAGCAAATTGTTGAAAGGCAAGAATGAAAAGCATAAAGTTAAAAAAGATCACTGCTTTTTAAACTTCAAGAAAATTCAAATTTTTCAACTGTAATTTTATTTTCTATAGTTTGTGGATTCTTCTCTCTACCAACCTAAGGGAAAATCCAATTGATCAGGTTGTGTGGCCTGCCGTTGCCTGATCCAGTATATTCTAGAGGTGTTTGTTATGTTAAGAAAGGGATAATTTACATTATTTTTATAACTGAGAAAGTATATGACTGCTGCTTTTTCAGAAAACTTTTAAAAAGATGCTCATAAACTGTTACATCAGAGAACTCTGTCATGTACATATGTCTAGTGAGGACTAATGAGAAATTAATATAGTTAATGATAAAGTCATGGGATCAAGCCTTCTTTCTTCTTTTCCGTGTAAACAGAGCAACTACAGGGTTTTCATTCAGTTCCCTGTGTAGATATCATCTTTGAAACATAATCTTTAAAATATAGTGTGCTAAACTAAAGATAAGTTTTGAAAAGCATTTTGAGATAACAAATAGGGTACTTTAAACATGAAAGCTATAATGACAATAATTTCCACTGGGGTCTGTTAAGCCTTTGAAAAAAAGACTACAGATAGGACTTTGCATTTGATCACAAGATTAAAGTTGCTCAGGGAAAAAACAATCTCCACTTAGACACTCCTTTCAGAGAGATAACTAGCTTCTAAACGCTTTGATGGAAGAAGCTATAAATTGCTGAAAGAAAAATTAGAATACAATACATAGAAACTTTACTCCAAGGCAGAGTAATAATGGTGCTGATTTTTAAGCTTCTCGTTTTACAATATGCTTCTGAATTGAACCTTGAATTGGTTTATCCTGCATAAAATCCTCAATCTTTCATGTATTTTCATTAAATCTTAGTTAAATTTGTCCATATATCCCAGGCATATACAATTTTCATTAAGGTCTTAATGGTTACTGGTAGAGCTAGTGAGATACTATGAAATCCAGAATTCTGTACTGTAGGCCGAAGAAATCCGGGAAAGAGGTAAGCAAAGACAGAGTAAAATGAGGCATGAGAGTGAGTCCAGTGTGTTGAAAACAAACTGCTGGACAAGACACACAGGTCTGTTTTCAGTGAAATTATGTTTCTTGTTGAAAAAGTTCCATAGAAATAAACTGCAGATACTTATGCTACAGAGCAGGAGGTATAAAGTTATAAGATGATTTTATGTTGTGGTAACTTACTTGGCAAAAAGTTTCCCATGTAGTCAAGCCCTTAATCAGAAAGAATCTCCAAAAGTCTTCCTCAAATTGTGCATAACCCAAGGTGAAAGAATTATTTTGAGGTAATGCAAGATGGATTTTTTAGTTTATCCTATGCAGAAATTCTGTAGAAAAGCTGCTTTCAATGGTTCATGTTCGTGCTCAAAATTGTGCACCCACTCAGCTATTTTTATGCATTTCCTTCCAAGTTCCTCTAATGCATGTAACATAGACTATCTGGAAATGGATGAATTGGTGGGATTCCTGACTGATGATAATGTGCTTTTCTGAACCTGCAGTATATAAGGATCCAACACTGTTGTACAAGATTCCTGTGCTTGATACACTTCCCTTTAAAATAAATTCAAAATACATTATATTATTCTAAACAGTGGTGAGAAAGCATTCAAAATTATGAGTGTCTTAAGAGTTTTGCTTTGTAAACACATTTTGGAGACAATCAAATACATATTAATTTCTAGTCAATTAACATTTACCTGTTTATTTCCCCTACCCTGAAATGTTTTTGCAACAGTGATCACCAGTCTTCCTACAAAATGTGTTTTATGAAATTTTGAACACAGGCAAAGCAAAGCATAGGATCAGCAGCATCAAGTAAACTGAGAATAGTCAATTGTTGTTATTAACAGAGAAGACAAAGAATATCCTATTGACCTACCGCAGCAAATCTAACTACAGTCTGCTGGCTGAAAATGCTTGTTTCATCATTTTACTTGTCATTCATACTGTATGCCAAACCTTTGTAGTCAAACTTAATTCTCAGTGACTTATGATTGTTACACTGAATTCTATTATGTTATACTCTAGCAGAAAATAAAACACAGAAAAGAAGTTTAGTTTTCTTTTAAGACAGAACTCAATTTCAATAATAAGTTCAGTAGAATGTAGGTTGTTCAAGTAGCTTTTTCTTTTTTGAAAACTCATCTTGAAGTTATGAGTTAAGAATTCTGCCAAGGTCTCTTATTGACTTCTACAGTTATAAAATAAAATTGCACCTAAAAACAAAGATATAAGAAACATGCAAAATTTTCTAGGCCACTCTTAGTAAGTTATTATTTTTAACTTTACTGAACTCCTTGCTAAAAAGGCCAAGTGAATTAAAAGGTGAAATTTTCAAATTTTTTAAGAAATAAAGCTTGTTTGTTCAGATATATCAGTTCCTTATATATTTTTAAATACCTATTGACAAAACTCATAAAATACAGGTGTTCTTCACACATCAGTCCATTAATGATTTTTTTCTATGTCATTGATATAGAAATAATTTTAGTCTGTTACTAATTTTCCCTTTAAGAAACTATTTCAGTTCTACTGAGTTAATTCCACAGAAGTCCATTGAAAGCTATATTGGTGCAAATTATATTAATTCTCTGACATTACAAATTAGAAGATTATTTATGAGCTGTCCATAAAGTAAAATATGTCCAAATACACCTGTTTTCTTTATTCTTTACAGTAGCCTAAAGAGCTGTAACTACTCAGACTTCATTTTTCTTTATAGTCCTATTAAAAATCTCATGTTTAGGCTGCTGTCCAGATTTCACTGAAAACACTTGTTCTTTGACAGAATTTATTTTCATAATAGTCCTTACTCCTCTTCGCCTTGAACCAGCATTCCCTTCTTGTTTTAAACTCCTTACCAATGCCAGATGTTCATTCTGTGAGGATATTTCTTATTTGCATAGAAGCCATCTGTCCTAAAGCTACTTCTTATTCCTCACAAAGCCAGACTCCTGCTCATATTGCACCTTCAGCTAAATTTCTACTTTTCTTATGTTTCCACAAGAAAATGTGGAAATGGTATCCCAAATCCTAACGTATCTCAAGGTCTGTGTGTGAGACAGTGTGATGATGTCACATTTGAGATAAGTCACTTCTCTCCCAGGCACCTTCATCAGTCTTGCATAAAACAGACATGCTGATGAAATGAAAAAAATATTGCCATCATACAAATTAGGAATAATTTGTCTCTTGAACCCCTTCTACCAGAAGAAGAAATTGGAAATATTCCAGAAAGTAGGTTCTGGAATATCCCTCTCCTTGAATAATCACAGTAGAGGTAACAGGGATGTGAAGAAATGGCAGCTGAGGTTTAACTCTAGGTATTTGACTGTGAAGTTGGCAGATCAATGCTGTAAAATACAGATTTTTAAAGAAAGATTGAGGAATGTCCTAAGTGTATCTTCTTAGAAAGCATTTGTCATAGTTCTGATTTCAGCAAGGAATTTTTCTTTCCCTTCTCCCCTGCGTGTGTGCTCTGTGGATGAGCCATCAGGTGAACAAAAGAATCGGCCTGGTCACTAATGGCCGAGAGATGAGTCTCCTAGCAATGAAGGGGGAGGAGTTGGGGGGGGGCTACTGGGGTGTGTGACTGGAAGGGGGTGGAGGCTGGGGGGGGAGCTCAGTCTCTCTGCCCGGGAGGGGAGCCTGCTGCGGGCTGCAGACACTGCCGGGTTTCTTTGTCTCTTTCCTGTCGGAGGGGAGGTTTTTTTGCTGCTGTTCTCGGCCCAGCTGTTGCTGGCTGCAGGCCCTGCTTACAACGGACCCTAATCAGCTGAAGTTCATGAGTTTTCTTCCATTGGGAGAACTTTCTGTTTTATTGCTGTTGTTTTTTTTCCTTTCCCCTTCTCCCCTCCCCCCCCCCCCCACCTGGCGGCAACCAAGGATCTCACAGCGCCGCCTGGTGACGAGCACTGGACATTACAAGCTCTACTCCTCCAGTGACCCAACAGCGCCACCTGGTGAATGGTACAGGACATTACAAATTTTGCATCTCCAGTGACCCGACGGCGCCCCCTTCTGACTGTGGTTGGAACTACACCAAAGGGTGCTAAAAAATTGAACTATTTAAATTTTCCTTTTGCCGGTTTATCGGTTTTGTTCTTGAAGGGGATTATTGGTGGGTATAGGAGTATTGGTTGTTTTACTTGTTTTTTTTTGTGTTTTTGTTTTTTTTTTCTTGTTCTTGTTAATACACACATACCTTTTAATAAAGGGCTGTTGTTTTTTTGTTTTCCCTTTTCCATAATTTGTTTTTCCTTCAACCGGAGCCTCTTAATTTCGGATTTATAATTGCTTAGAAAAAGAAATTTGGGTCTTTTCCTCCTAATCCATCCTCAGCAGAAGACCCTTGTCCCATCTAAACTGGGACAGCATTGTAAATAAGGTTCTGCTCAGATAATACTAAGATACAGTTCTAGGCTCCTGAGATAAGAACTGAGTATGGATAGAGATGTCACAGAATCAAAGAATCACAGAATATGCTGAGTTGGAAGGGACCCTCAAGTATCACTGAGTCCAACTCTTGTCAGTTTGGTTATGGGAATAACAAAATCTACAGAGCATTTTTTCATTAAAGAGATATTTTGACTTACTAGATACAGGCTGGAGAACAAATGCTACCAACATCTGGGACCCTGGCAGTTAAAATATCCAACAAATGTTTGATCCCTCATTAATCAAATAGCAAGCTCTTGTGGTGCTCTGTGTCTGATTCTAGTGAAGACTGACGAATACTGGACCAGAGAAAATAATTCTTAAGCAACAAGGAGATGACAGTGTTTATACAAACTGTAAGATAAACAAAAATCATCCTATATGTAGAGACCTCAGTTTTTCAAGTGAGAGGTTTAAATATATTAGCAAAGGATTTATACGAATAAGATGGCATTCTGCTGAATGCACTTTGAGCCAATCAGATAGATAAATCCAATGGGGAACTCTGAAGTGTTAGAAAAGTAAAGCAGGGAGACTCTTTAGAAGAATAGGTTTCGGTGCTTAGAGCTACAATAAAAAAAAAATGTTATGACCAGCAAAAGACAAAACAAAGGTCTTTCTTGAGAAGCCATACTTTCATGGTTGTCAGACAGCTAAACATTTATTCCTCTTTTAAGCATGATAAAGAATGCCGAAGACTTTAAAAAATAGTGAAGGGTTTTCATGAGAAAGAGGTAAATATTTCCAAATACAGGCCAAAACCACTGTTACAAAAACACCATCACTAAACTATTCAAATTGTGATGGTCTAGGTCTTCCTGGTGACCAGTCTATAACCAAGGAAGTGGCCATGTACCCAATATTCCATACGATTTTTACATAAACCAGAGTACAAATAAATTGGAGATTAGAGACCTCGCTCTCTTCTCTTCCAGCGAGGTTCAGGAACAGTGGGTCCTTGCGTTGGTCTCACTTATCTAAGGCTGAGGCCTGCAAGGTCCACTGTCCTGCCGTGTGGAGATTCGGGGAGTGCTGGCCGTGTCTGCCAATCCTGCTTTTCTAAGGGACTTGGTGAGATCTGTTTTGCTAGTTATTAGTATAGTTCTTGAGTTTGATAGCGTATACCTGTTCGGTGTCCCTTTTTGTCCCCTTTTGTCCCTTTTTCCCCTTTCCCTATCCCTTTGGGGGGGTGTTTGGATTCCCTTTTACTATGTACATAGCATCTTAACTGTGTATAACTAATATACATAAATATATATATTTTTATATACTAAATATATATATTTTGATATAAGTAACTTGACTTTGTGTCCTTTAATTTTTATAGGTTTTTTTTTCCTTTGCCCTGGGGAAAGAAGGGAGGGGGAAGGGGGCTGCTGCCATGACTTTCGGGCATTTGACAGGGAGCCAGGCCCGAACTATCACAAACATGCGTAATATCCTGTTAGTATAGAAAGGAATGAAAAGAAATATCTTTCCTTAATTCTTCCAGGAAACAAAGTTTATGTCAGAAGTCAGATCCAGAGACATTCATTCCACTTCAGTTCACTTCAGTCCACATTTAGTCCACTTTTGAACATTTGCTTTTTGCCATTTAGAATGCCTCCCTGTTACCAAAATATTCTAGAAGTAGTGGTCACCTTTTCTTCCTGTTTTTTGACTCCCTAACAGAACTATCCTGCCCATTCATTGTTGTTCACTGTCCAGCTTCCCTCTGTGTGCAATACTGAGATTTATGTGGAATGAAAGGGGAGAAGCTAGAATATTTTATTGGAGATAATTCTGCAAAGATGTCTGAAAGGAGTGATATCCATTATTTGAATGTGAAACCTAAAGCATAATTATTTATTCTTGCCATGAGAAACTATTCACTGAAATTACTGATGGAACTGTATACTTGTGGTATTATTCTTTCATAATCTGATAGTGAAAAATAAAAATGTGAGAAGGAGTGATATTTCAAGATATGTCAAGTGTGGACAGCTTTTGGCCTGCTTATGCAATGCAAATAACTAGGATAATATTTACATTTAATAAACATTAGATGTACTAGGAAAAAAAAAGAACTCATCTTCATTTAAAATCAATTTCATATCCTGGTACTAATAAAAAATAATTTGTCTAAACATTCATCCTTAAAATACATTACAAATTAAAATTTCATTAATATCCTGATTAAATGCTTGAAGCTTGGTGAAACAGGAATTTAATTAAATTATCTTTAGAATCATAAGTCAAATGCTCATATCAGTATTTCAGTTGCTGCATACTTGCCTGGGGATTTCTTCATAGCATTCCGCTGAAAATTCATAATTTGATAATAATTTAAAATAAAAAGTGATTGTGGAAGTTATACAGAGTTACTACTTAGTGAATAGACTTATTCCCTGAGTCAGTCCTTTGTTGGCCCCTAAGTGGAACTAACACCAAAGGTTACAAAAACTTTACTTTATAGAACATATGTAAATTAATCCAGGAATTGTTTCATTGGACACATATTTTTAATTCAGCAAATGCAGGTTTGTAAAAATTGAACATTTGTGCTATAGTAGACTCATGTCGATAAACGATATGCCAGGAAAGATTTTTTTAGGACAACATACTTGCTTTATTTTTTTGTTCAAGATAAGAGAACACACAAATCCATGAAAAGTCAAGCACTTGTTGATTCAGAAGGTGGTTGTTTCAAGTCAGGCAAAGTACAGCTTAGAACCTTCATTCGTGCTGACTATCAAGTTAATGGGATTTCAGGAAGCATAACTAGCAAGAGTTTCCCTGAAATATGTGGTTAAAGTAAAAATGCATGAGGTCAGAAGGAGAAATTTACTTACTGCATATCACTGAAAACCTCAATCTTCATCATTGCATTTTTATCTAAAGCCTGCAACCTTCCCACCTATCTTAACATGGTTCTTTGTCATTGTGCTCAATAATCAAGTGTCTGTTGCTTTTAATGTCCTCCACAAAACGAAAGTGATCTAGTGGTAGTACATCTTTGTTTCTCCTTTCCCACACACTGTATTATAGGATTGCTGACAGAGCATGACTGACTCTCCTTTCTTCATCAAAGATGAAGGACAAATTGAAACCTGGTTTTGGGGGTGGAGGTTCATTAGTTGAATGTTTTATCTTAATATTATTTTTCTTTCCCCTTTTGCCACTTCCCCACTTCCCCTCCCATCCCGATCTCCCATCAAATTTGGCTGAAAGCAAGGAAAAGTCAGATTAAACCACTGACAAGAGGCATTGACAAGGAACAGGGGAAATGAGACCCTAGTGTAGAATTCTACTGTAAACTTTGCAAATTAAAGAACACATTGATGAAAAAGTAAACTGCTTTATTTTGATTTCTAGTCTTTTATAAAGAGCATTGATAAATTTTACAACTAAATGAAATATAAAAGAGTTTCAATGACAACATTGCCACATTTATAGTCCTTCTCACACCTTTGGAGAAAGACAGGTCTCCAAAGATATCTCCTGGATATGCCAGAACATGTAGTAGGAGTATTAGGCTACAGACAACAGTACATGCCCTTGCACAAGATCCTGTGCCTTTGGTATCAAAGAACTGGGGAGGAACTCAGAAAGCATTTAGAGACAACTTGTAGCCCCAAATCTTTGTGCATGCCAATGACGCAGAATACAGAGGGCTCAGAGCTTGAGGATAGGAAGTTGAAAGATTTACAGGGTGTTAGAATGGTTGAAGTGGCTGTTTCTAAGCAATATTGAAACTTTGTAGGGCAACTCTTCTTTTTTTTAAAAAATGTCATTTTTGATAAAACATATGGGTGACCAATCCACTTCAGCTCTTCAGTGGTGTGAGCTAAGATGATTTGATACACTTAATTTAGAAGAAAAATTGCAAAGTATAGCATTTTATTACACATAGGGTAATGATTTTAAATAGAATTCAAGATGCTGTCTGACAGGGTTGTCCAAATCATGAAGCTCTTCACCACCACTTCTGTTTCCACTGCCAAAGTTTGGGCACTTCAAACCAAACAAAGTGTTGTACAAAACATTTTGTCAGTTACAGGATTTGTTTTACCCTGCAGACATTACTATATGCTTTGCCTTGGTTCAAATTGCTTTTAAAAGCCACGCTTTAGGTGTTTTGAAAACTCAGTGCTTCAATTTATGTGCAATTTACTATGTGCTAGCAGTGCTATCATTTATTTGTCGGGTTAGGGACAACGTCAGTTTTGTACTTGAGTGATCTTTTTTTTCAGTTGGAATCAATTTGGGAAAACAAAGTGGATAAATCTAGGGGTACTAATTCTTCTAGTATCTGATCAAGGAAGTTTGGAATAACAGAAAAATACCTTCAAACACAATGAAGAAAACAGGTGTCCTTGGAAGGAGCTCTTTTGAAAGATCAATGGAATTGAATAGTCAGCCTCTTAACAGTAGAAAGACTTAGAGGAAATAATATTAACTGCAGCACGGTGTAAAACCACCAATGAATCAATGAAAAAAAAACCACAGAAACTAAACAAAACAAAACAAAACACCAAATTAAAACAACAACAACAACAAACCCAACACAAATACACAAATAAAACCCAATATATCAAAAGAAACAACCAAGAAAAAAATATTGTGAAGAGATAGAAAGTCTGGATTTACCATGGATCACATGAGTGCTGCAAAGAAGTAGGGAAACCAAATCAGGACTGAAAGGTATTGGCACAGGTGGCGCCTTTCCAGTGAAGGTGTCACAATTAGTGTGAGCATGGGAAGCTGTTAATACAGTAGAGCGTATCTTGTATTTTACTGTGACCAGCTTCTATCACAAAGTCATCACCCTGCAAGGAGACTCATTAGGGGAAGACCAGCATTGTAGTCTGGTGAGTCTTTGTTAGAAGGTGTGGGAGCATCATTTTACATTAAAATTATTTGGAACACATCCTTTAAAATAATGTATTTGGAAATCTACGTAAAATTTTGACAACGAAAATCACAACTTCCTTTCTTTTATGTCACATCACATGTTAGAAGCTGAACGGTTAAGAGGCTATAAAAATAATAGCTTTCCCAGAGGCAAAAAAAAAAAGGAGCTAGTCAAGCCCCTAACTGCAGTGGTTCCTTTCAGTCAGCAGTGATCATACTTAATGTTTTTGTTTCGATCTCAATAAACATGAACTCGCTGTCCTGTGTTGTTACCTTTTTGTGCTTAGCACTGAACAGCTAAAAGCAAGATCCAAGCAGAAAGAGACGTCTGCAACATTCACAGTATTGAAAAAAAATCAATTTTTCTTCATAGTGGCTTGTATGGATCTATTTTGAACTGTGCTGGAACTTGCTTACTAAACTCCATCAAGAGCACAGCCAGAGGATCAATGATTCCTTCACATACTAACTACTTGGACTCTGCCTCTTGAATACGGTGTCCAGTTTGGGACTTCCCAAAGGAAGAGTGACTTTCATAAACTGTAGGAATCTTTTAAGGGTGCTCCCAAGATTGTAGTGAGCCAGAATACCTATAATAAAGAAAATACATGGGTTTTTTTCCAGATAAAAATCAAAACTGGTGCAGAGCAAAAGGGTAATGAGAAACAAGATAACCAAAATTCAACAAGTAATGAGCAACCTGCTAAAACTCCAAAATTATCACGAAGTGCAAAGAGTGCAACCAGAGGAATATGATGTGCGTTTTTCCTGACCTGAACTGTTCTGTGTACCTAAAATATCACAGTGGAGTCATTTGTGTGCTAGCAGATGACCAAGTTCACAAGTGTAAAGCTAGAATCAAGTAAGGAGAAATAATTCACTAAATATGCATAATTCAAAACATTTTTACTTGTTTCTCATTAGTTATGGTTAATTATGATGAGTTCTTAGGGTATGAGAGAAGATTTAAATGAGTTTAGATTTTTAAGAGCAAATAATGCCTGATAAGTTTTTTTTGCTTGAAATTGCTTTAAGAAATGAAAAAAATTAAAAAAGAAATCTACTCTCTATATTGTTGCAGCTGAACTTTTTTGATTCTTGGAAGTAACTGAGTTTTGTTGTTTTTTGTTTTTTTTTTTAATTAAGCAAAGTAGATTTTTTTTTTTACACATCTGTAGTGCCACGTCCCTCCTAAAAAAAATATTCAATGTCATTTTCCCCAAGGTTCCTTTATGCTCTTTCTGTCATGTTTCTCTCTTTCACACCATTTTCTTCTCTAAAGAAGAATAAGATTCAAGAACAGAATCCAGATAATCTGATTTACTCAGTTCATTTGAATCCCTACTGAGACAAGCTTATTTTAACACCCAGTATCTTGACAGTTGATAAATTTCAATGAGAAATCAGTGGTCAGGTACAATTCAGAAAAGCAACTGAAAGACAGGTAAGTGTTTAACATAATATTATTTTCTTTCCCTTTTAAGTATGCATGTTCTTCTTAATGCCTACTTGAAACTGATTTCATAAATGAAAGTAATAGATACAAATATAATTTTTTTCTTTCAGTAACAGTAATGTATTTCCAAATAGATTTGCTGTCATTATTTTAAAAATTAATAATGTTTAATTGCTTTAGTTTTTAACTAACTTTCTTTAGTCACTATCTACTGAGCTGCTAATCTCAAAATTACTACTTCAATCAATGAACAGATTATTGTAAAAGGTGCTAAAATCATTGAATAATTTCTTTGAATTTAGGAAATTCTCAAATATTACAGATTTCTTTACTGTGTATTACAATTAAACAGTGCTCTTTAAGCATAGAATAAATTCACAACCCATAAAGCAATAAACTGTAGTGCACTGTTGCATTATGTTACATAGTTTACAGGCAAAATAGAATAATCAAAGAAGTATATATATGTTATATATTATAATATATATTAATCATATATTATTACATTATAATTTATATAATTATAATATTATATATTAAATTCCCAGAATTACTGTACTGTTCGCTCCCATTAGAGAACAAAGGTGTTGATGGGAGTTTAGTATAACCTAGAATCATATATTCCCAGATGATATATTTACAGATATGAAGTTTAAGTTTCACTATGCAAAGAGTGTTTACCAAATGTACCCAATAGACATGTTACTGTTTCTGCCTTCTTGTGGCCTCAGTAGCCTAATTCTAGAAAATTTGAGTCCCATTAAAGCTGTCCCTTCGAACCTACTATTTTTGACGTAATTTTTGTGACTTTTCATGGATCACATGAGCAAAGGTGCATGATTGCACATGTTTATTTTGAGTTCAGATTAATGAAATCTGTTTACCCTCACATTTGACCTTTCATGAGAGTACTTAAGTACTCTTCAAATTTCAGTTGACATGCTCTTAATCTATTTTGTATCTATGCTTTGTGATACCAATATTTTTTCTTAGGGTCTTCGGTTTTATTTAATGTGGAACTCTCTTAGGTTGCACTATTGTCTATAGTTGTGGAAGACCTTAATGGAAAAAATACAGATAACATATCCAATTAACAAAGACTTTTAAATGATATTTGATCAGAACAAAGTAAGGATTTGGTTTAATTGTGTCAATTAATAGTGAAAGTAGATTTTCCTGAGTCTTTTGTCCTTTTCTTGTCCTGTAGGAATTATGAGAGTTTTTCTTTGAGGAAAGTTTATTTAATTCCTTTCTCTCTGAATTAGATTTTTCTTCTAGCTTTTCTGTCTTGCAGCTTTGTATTCTCTGCATGTTTGTTGATATGGAATGTTTGTAGCAGCTGGTACCATTACACTGACAGAGTTGACTATAACAGTACCTAAATTATAAACTCCTTTCACACCTTCTCCTTCATCCATTCTTTCCTGTGACTTGCAATCTAGAAACAGCTGCATTTACAAGTGCCACTTGCAGATCTGCTGATTATCCCTGGGCATCTAGACATTTTCTTCTCTACTTCTCTAATGTGTAGTGTGCATTGTAATCATCTCTGCTGTCTAGTTTGTCTCATTTTTATCATGCACAATGGTAGAAACAACAATAATGATCTTTGCCCTATTTGCTTGTCAGTGTTCTGGGGATGGTAGCAATGCACACCACAGCAGCTCTGTGTGGCCGTAGTCTGCCTCCATCAGTGGTTAGAAATTAATTCAGTTCAAGATTTAGCTCTGTGAAGGAGGTGTCAACATCTAAGTGCCTCTGAAAATTTTACCTGTGATGCATTTAGAATTTCTAGCTTAACAATTATTTCAGTCAGCAACTCTTTATTTTCAGTGATGTTACTTAACTCAGCTAAGAGCATTTTTACTTTAATGATACTTTTCAGTTGCATTTCCAAATTGTAGAAATGAGGCAAAAAGCTGGTTGAGAAAAGAAATCACATTTGGTTTTCAGGAATTTACTTGTTTCTAAGCCTATGCTGTCTAGAATTTGTCTCCTACTCTATTCATTAGTCAAGATTTAACAGGTTGACAGCCTTCCTGAATTTGTAATCCCTTTTGGCAATGTTTTGGATGCATGCACAGCATGTCACCCCTATTATACCATCTGCATAAATTTTATTTTATTTTTAGAAAGAGGAATGGGGAAGTTTATAATCCAGAAAAGTAATTCTCCATGGAGTTTACACCATGCCTCAACTAATGGATTCATACCAGAATTTCCTGTATTATTGAATAAAAGAATGTTATCTGAAACTACTTACATCTGTCTCATTTTAGAAGTCTTCTTTGCTCAGTTTAGATGAAAACTGTCCTTTTTTTTAATTATTATTTCAAACTGGACATATTTTAGTGATTTATATTTTCTACATGTAACATTTTTCATCATTTCATCTTCATTTCTGAAATCTTAGCATCTTCTTTTATGTTTGGATTTCTGAAGCTTCCATTGGAGGAGTAAATTTTTTTTCCTAGAATTTCTCCTGCATCAGATACAAATACAAACAAAAAAAAAACCTCCCAAGAAAATCAACAACAAAAACAAAGAAAACAACATAAGAGTTAGACAAAATAACTAGATATAAATTACAGTCCAACACTAGAATAATTTAGCAGGGTAACAGAGGGATAATTTGCATTTATTGGATTCTAATGTGAAAAAGAATGAATCATCAACTCTCAGTAAGACTGGACTTCCAACAAATCTCCAAAGGTATTTCTCCTTTACAAAAACATATTCTGTGTGACACCTAATGCTTCTGTTTGATCAGTGAGATGATAAAGTTTGCTGTAGATTACCCAGTGGTCTATTTAATTCATAATATTTGTAACAATGCTAGTGGTGGGGACTTACAGTGAAAGTTTCTTTTTAAATACTCTTTTTATCTTGATGTAAATGATGGTTTAAGCCCAAGAAGTATATGATTTAGATTCCTTTCAAATGGTTTGGGGAGTATTTTTAATCTCTGAATAAATACTAAATAGGAAACCCTTATTAGTATTTGGACTCAGGTAAATTTAGTGCAATTAGGTTATATGCTTAATTCCTGTTATGTGCAATTACAATAATTTTTTTCTCAGTTGACAACTATCCTCTGAGTTTACTGATGCCCCCTTTTTCTTATTTTGTGGAAGTTATGAAAGAAAATCCTAATGCTAGTAATGCTAATTGTTTTGTTTGATTTTATCAAATCCTCCTTTACTCGTCTTCTCTTGGAAATAAACATTCTAAGTGCTTCTTTTTCTTTTAAGATTGCTTATATCAGAATGAGTATTTCTATTGCTGTAGCACCTCCCATGAAACTCTCAATTCAGGTTTATAGATTTTGTGAAAATCATAAGTGGAAGTGTCAAGATAGGCTTGGATAAAAGTACACTCTAGGATATTTTCTGAATAAATGGAAAGAGTTTTTCTCAAGGGTTTATCTGTTCTTGCGCAATAGGAATAGGAACACAATGTGCAGATAGAGAGGTTAAGATTGTCATCCTGCTATCAAATTAACCTTGGAGCAATATCTGTTCTCAAGGATTGAGGTGTGTAGCTGGAATCTAACTCCAGCGTGTTCAAGTCTACTCCAAAGTATTAAATCAGGTTTCAGGGAAAAACTAAGAGTATAGGTGCCATCCCAAGTAGCTGCTGGGAAGATTCAGAGGAGGAATGAGCAGAATTCTCTCACCAAGACTGCTGTTTAGGACTACTTACCATCTGTTTAATGCTCCTTGATGTTAACCATGAATAAAGCTGAGATTCCTCTCTATCCTTTTGAAATCTCTCCTGCTTTCTACAGGAAAACTCAATAGTTTCATTGGATCATCCTCCAAAAATGGCAATAGCGTTGTTTTCCTTCATCTTTAACATTAATATTTAAAACAAAAGGTCAGTGCAAAAAAGTTTTAAGATATCTATCTGATATATTTGAAGTTGACAGAATTGCTTTGGCTAAAGAAGATATAGATGTTTATACATCCTCCAATCCTATTTGTGTTTTATTATACAGCTTATGACAGACTCCAGAGTTATAAATTACTATCTGTTACATTGCCAAATGACTTTTAGCTCTCTAGATAACCTTAGCTTCTTTTCTCTCTTTTGAAGCTGGTAGATCACTAATCCTTGCTTCAGATTTTCCTTAAACTAAGATTCTGATAACTACACTGATGTTTTCACTGATATTCTTAAAATGTGAAGACAATTAAGACCATGTGTTTAGAACATCTCACTTTATTCCTTTTTAACCTGGTTTACAACTTTTTAATTAAATCTTTAGATCACATTTGACTTCTGACACTTTTCAGGTGACCAATTCCCCATTTCCCACTTTTCATCCCAGAAAGTTCTTCTCATCAGAAATAACCTCTCCTTCTCTCTTCCCACCCTTGTGGGTGGGAAGTACCTACAAGTACCTATAAGTACGTCCTGCCACAAAACATGACAAACTTGGCTGTGTTCTTCTAATATTCCAGTTTTATCCCACATTTGATTAAAAATAGTGGGAGCAGTTGTGTGCAATACTTGCTGCTGCCAAGCCCTGACTGCAACATCTCTTCCCAAGCTCTGCTGCCCATGATGATGACAATGCCCTCCTAAGCTTTTCCAAAGCTGTCATGCTGCCCTCAGCCCCTTGTACCCACTGCTGTACCTGTCCTACATTCTCCCTTGCTCTGCTGACCAGCCTCAAGGCAAGGCTCCTCTTGGTAGGTTTTATAAAACTCAGGAGTCACTTACCAAAGCTGACATGAAGGAGTCTGTGATTGCACAAAATGTGGAAATAGCTGGGGGAAAATGAACACAAAATTATTTGTGATGTATGTGGGGAAAAGGTCTATACATCTCCTGTTGGAGATAGCCTGAATGAGAATGAGGAGTTTAGAAGGTGGAAGGAAACAGCGTCTGGCAACATAGGCCAGACAGCATCAGACAAATAGATTGTGTCTGTTAGATTGTGAGCCCTCTCTCAAAGGGGAGAGCAGGTTTCTTCTTGATTTGCTAATGTCTAGTCAGAGACTTGTAGTTTTTCCAATTAAGTACTTAGTAGTTATCTAAAGATTCATGTATTCCGCCTTATTATGTATGTCAGTCCCACATCCTAACCAATGCCTTTTCCAAGTTTTTGCATACCTATCCCCTTTTTCCAGAACCTTCCTTATCTGCCTATAAAACCTGTCCAATTTGTAAAATAAACTTAGATCAGCTTTAGCACCCACAGCTGCTGCCTCTGTGTGATCTGACCCTGGGCTCAACCGATACCCCACCGGGCACAATGAGAGAAACTGCAGCTCAGCTGTGAACCCATTGGTCTGACTGGTGACCCCAAGACCCCAAACCGTGATAATCTCCTGCAGAGTGCTCTCAGCATTTAGTCTGAAAAAGGCTGCAGAAATGCCAGGAATAGGAATTTGAATATTATAGCCTTCATCTATGAAGACTAACATGAAGAGAGCAAAGATGCGTCTACACAGATTTATCAATAAGTTGCTGTACTTTGGAGCAAAACCTGAGGAATCTCTCCCAAGCATGAAGATGTAGTAATAACTATCAAGAAAGCTGTTTATGCTCAGTTACAGAAGTAAATGCTCCTAGAAGACCAGCAGAAGGTCTGCATGGACTATTATGTGTATTAATTGCTTTATACTGATTCTCTTCCCCATGTTCTACAATTGGAACTTGTCCCTCCTAATTTTTATTGAATTTTACAAATTTGTTTCCTTTTTCCTATTGTCCCTTGTGAATTTTCTGCTGTCAGGAATTCTATTCTGCTAAGTTGTTATCTTTATTGCAAATCAAATGTTTTGTAAGTTCCTAATGCAGTATTTATTTCAGTCTTGTGTTGTTTTTCTGTGACACTTAGGAGCAACTTGACCTAGAAAATGTTCTAAGCTAGCACATTTGATTTTTTCTACTGTCATGCAAGTTCCTTCACCATATCCTGTTAATTGGTTTTTTTCACTTGTACTTGTTTCTAATTAATTAATCAGATATTTAAACCACTTATGCCACTTACTGTGTTAGTTATGTTGAGTTACCCTAACCTCCCCCTCTTAATTTCGCTTAAAAGATTTCAATCCATATTTTCATATTTGCAGAAGATACTTAAACACATTCCATTTTTAAAGTTTAATGTACATATTCAATTAATACTGCAATTAAGTTTTCATTGTGAATAATTTAATATTCAATTATTTCTTCACCAATAAATGTTGCAAATAGACTTAGTTAATAAAGATAATTAGAACTACTGAATGAAACCATGTATATAAAACAAATTTAAAAAATTAATTAGGGAAAATATTATTCATTTATGAAGACAAATAATAAATGTAATAATGCTTGGATTAGCTACAATGACAACATTAATAAACTGTAGAAATTAACCCACAAAATTTTGGTAACTTCTATATCAGAAGTAGAGGTTGGTTGGATACAGCTACCATAAATCACAAAGATTTAACTGGGCATCAGGAGCATCATTTCATATAGGAAAAAAAGGGATAGAAGATGATTAAGAATGTTGGTTCCTGAATTTCATTCAGGAAAGAGTTTTAGTAAACTAAAAAAACACCTAAGAGTTTTACTAAACAAAAATAACAAGGTCTTATCTTCCAGTTTCAATTTGGAAAGTTAGTTGAAACATTTGAAACTAAAATATTGTCTTATTTTTGTTGTCTTAAAAAAAGTCTTTTAAAATAATCTTTTCATAAAAAATTGTAAATTAACAAGAACATAAATAGCACAACATCTTGAAAATAAGGCATGAAAAAGAGATGCCTACTTCATACTCTACACGTACTTCACAATGAAGTATAAAAAAAGACTAAACTTAAATAATCTGCAATGAAAAAAAAACCACATTTTAGTAAGAATTTTTTTTCAAGTTTTAAATTAGCTTCAGGATGTTATTCAAAGAAAAATGATGCATTATGGTATTGAGCACAAATAAAAGGCAAAGCTGAATCGGTCAATTTGTAATTGGCTCCCATCCTTGTTAGATATAAGGACACAGATTTTTGACTTTCTAGCCGCTTTGTAAGTTGTGGGTTTTTTTAAATTTTAAAATTATGAAGTCCCAATCTAAGAGTATATATGGATGAAAAGAGAAATTAAAGTAGCAACTTTTGTTGAATTTTCGTTCAACATCGTAGAATTATATTTCTGAATAAAACTTTGAGATAGTGTTCCCCTCAATATCTGTGTAGAACTTTGGTATATGGAGAGTTAAGTGTTTAACATCTCTAAATAAAGAAAGACCCAGACACTTATAAGTAATGGAAAATAATAAGACTCCCATATGTGCTGAATTTCTGATCTGTACTTTCTCATCAGGAAAAAAAAAAAAAAAAGAAAAAAAGTATTAAATATATTTCTCTGGTGTGTCACTCTTTTTTCTGAACTATGTTGTGAGGCACAACGCAATGAGGCACAACGCAAGTTACTGTGATAAGGAAGATGATGTCTGGGTTCTTTTCTGATATACATTAGGTATGATTTTATATACTAAATCGTAAGGGCAAGGCAAGATGAGTTATGACGGATCTTTGTCAAAACAGAACTATTTTATTTTTATCTATAAAATTATGTGAAGCCCACATTCTTGCTCTTATTCTTTTTCTGATCTCTCCTTATGGTGACACCTTTTGGTGGTCCTGTCAGTTCTAAAATTCCAATATTAAATTACAGTAAGAAATGACCCTTAAGCATAGTTTAATGCCAAGATATATATGTCTTCTGAGAGAACATTCTGAGCACCTTCTGAGAAATGCACTAAGCCAGTTATAATCCTCAGAGAAACCTACCTCACAGAACAGATTTTTTCACACCTATTCAATTGTGTCCATACATACCCACATAATCCAATTGTAACACATACTAAGAATCATAACAGCAAAAATTGAAATCAATAAGAGTTCTATTTGGCAAATAGAACACACTCAACATGTATTTGTTCACAGCCTTCAAATAAGAACTGCTTTTTACACAAGATAGACCTTATTCACATGAGCTCTGCAAAAGATCAACAAATCTTATTTTTTTTTATTATCACAAAAGAAAATGGTTTTAACCCACTGAAGTTGGCTCGTGTAAAAGACTAAATTGTAAGATTTGAGATGTTAGTTGCTATGCTTTGTTTGGTTGAGGCTTTTTCTTCAGTTAGACACTACCTTTTGTGATGCATTTACAGAAGCTGATATTACCAACAGAAAATGAGAAAAATGCTTTTCATGGTATAGGGTAAGAGGGTGTACTGGTGCTAAATTATATGTTCTTCATTTTACACTCCTGAATCTTATTTTATCCACCCTGCACTATACTGTTGCAAAGAAACAGAGTAGTGTAGTGTTGACAAGATTTGGTCTCTCCAGGTTATAAAGCCCTCAAACTTCTTTAGTGGTAAATTCTTTTTAGACTACAAAATCCAGAAAAGAGTCTGCCTATATTCAAACAAACAAACAGACAAACAATCAAATCAACCTTTTAGAACTAAAGGCAAGTGTCAGAGAAGATAAGAGATACAGAATTATCTTATTCACAAAAGTCTCTCCTTTCTTGATTTCAATCTTTCTCTCCTGAGCAGCAATGGTTCTCAAAGTGTTTGCTGTTAAATGTTCTGTTTCCAGGAAAAATGCAGCAGAACAAGTGCTTGCAAATGACTCTCAAGATCCCAAAGAGATTGTCTTCCTAGAAATGATCAAAAATCTTCATGTTTCACAGATGTAGAGTAGCCATGACATGAAGATAAAAGAGAACTAATTTATCTGTTTGCTGGAGCTTTGTTGCCCTTTTGGTGTGATTTTTCCATACATGGTTTACAGGCCACTTCTGGCCATGCAGATTTTTATCAGTTTATGCAACTTCAAAAACATCTATGTAAACTGCAATCTAGCAGCCCATTTAACAAGAATAATTGAAAGTAAGTAAATATTTCTTGTAAGGAAATATTCTAAAATCTAGCTAAACTAGTGGGTCTTCAAGCAAAGTGTTGATTACCTGACTGCTGTGAAATAGTGCATTCAACCTAAAACTTACAGTACTGTGCAATTTTTAAAACATCATGTGTACAACTTGTTCATGCAAGGTCCACAGGGTTGAATGGAATAATACACTTATCTTGTAGATGTTTTGAAAACTCAGGCAGACAGTATTGCATCTCCAGTATATGAATTTATTTGGGGGCAATATGGAACGACTGTTATTTGTGTGCAGACAAGTCATATTCTACTGATGGTCCACTAATGATACTTACAATCTCTGCTGTCCTATTTGTGACAAAAAGGAATGTTTTTGAGATATTCATTCAGAAGGGCTTTTGAGAGAGGAAAAATATACATACTTATTAGAAATCACAAAGAGTAAACCCCAACACCACAGATGATAGCACTTCATCTATACCCTCCATGATTATTACCTGGAAATGAATAATTTTTAGGCCAGAAACTATGACAGTGATCATTTTAACAAAATAGATTTCTGAAAAAAACAATGGTTGTCAGTACTTACTTGGTATCAAATTGTTGCTGTTCCAGATTTACTTCTGGGTAATGAAAACATGAAGAAAAGTTTGTAACAATTGCCTGTGGTGTAATTTTTTTAATCAGTGTGCACATGCAGGAAGAAGACTGCTGAAGCAACAAAATCCAATGCATTTGCAGCAGTCTATGATTAGTAGGATTTATTAAAATATTGAGTAGCTCAAAATCAGACTATTTCATACATTGTCTATAAAAGGAATATGTAGCATTCATCATTAGCATAAGACTCTTTGACTTTCAAGGTAGCTTACATTGAAATAATCCATAGTAACACATAATTTTGAAATAAATTTTTTTTGGTTCTTTGCTTTGCTTGTGGAATTCTTTGCTTTTGCATTCAAGGAAAATTAATAGGGAAGAGTCTTTCTTCAGTTCATAAACCTTACATAGAAATGCACTGAGTTATTTGTACAGTTTATTGCTTAGGACTGCTGGTTGATACACATATCATTAATACAATTCTTTACTCAAGAATAGGATTTAAAAAAAAAAAAAGTAGATGAGAATAGCTGTATCTACACTTACAAATCAAGTAGAAGTGTTGTTCCTAAGTACAGATTTTTCTCTCTTGGAAACCCACAATTCAGTCACCCAGTGCAGTGTTAGATGGTGACATCTTTGCTTGCTTATATAGATATTGGAATCACCAGAGTGAAGCTAATGGGGCTTGAAATAAAGAGGTATTCCCTAACATATAGTGCAGCAGAGCCAAACTTGGCATTAGTTTGATGTGTTCCTGTGAGAGACCTATGCATGGATCCCGGTGATTTGAAGTACTTGGTCTATGGCTTCCCTCCCTTACCGTTTATCTTGGTGTTTTTGGCAAAATGCCCTGATTATTCACCTCCAAACTAACTTGATATCAATTAAGTGCATTAGAAATTGCTTATTTCTAATTGTGCAGTTTGGCTTAGAATTAGCTTCAGCCTGCATAGCGTAGTGTACACAGCTTGATGCTGTAGAGCAGAGGATGCAAAATACCTTCAAAATGCTAAGAAAATTATAATGCTCCTTCTTTTGTTGTAAGATCAGTAGAAACTCTGTCCTGGTTCTGATCCTACTAACCAGCATCATAAAGGAGTTTGATGTGAGCTTATGCCTAGCTGTGATTAGCTGTTACTCTTTATGATTTAGCTGTGAAATGTCAGGATTCCTAATTAAAATTATGAATAAGTATGTTCAGTCCTCAATAATACACTTCTGAAATATCTACGGCAAGAGACTTAGGCTGAGCAAATATGACATGTTGTGGTCAATAATAAGGTGTAACAAGATAATAATTCAGAGAAATTGATCTTATCTCTGATAATCAGAAGACAAAGATTCCACTATTTTCATTACACGAAAGGAACATTTTGATGACTTGTGAGTATGAAAGACCGATGTCTTTATAGGATTCTGTCTATGCAAGTTTGCTTTGACAAGAAAATGTTGTATTTGATAACAGCCATTTTGATGACTTGTGAGTATGAAAGACCGATGTTGCAGATATAAAACCACTGTAGGCAGGAACATGAATCAAAGTCCATTCTTTATGTTTCTAGGTCTTTATGCTACCAAACCCAGAAACTGGACCTTTCTGAATGACTTGCTGATATCCTGGAAGAGAAGTTGTACCTCAGTCTACATCTGTACATCTGCACATCTGCATACTTGGTACAGAAGTCAGTGGATGAGATCTTTGACTTGTATGCAGTTATGGAGGAAAGCTGAGTGATCATAATCACCTTTTTCTTGCCTGAAAGTGTTTGAAACCTGAATAATTACAGCCTAACAGGTCAAATACATGTGTTTGACAGAGATAACAGCTTTTCTTTTTCTCCCAAGAAAACATAATTGCTGATAAATGCTTGAAACATGGACACACAGTGAATAGTTATGCCTGAAATACATCAGAGGGGCTTCAAATTTCTATGGTTATGTTTATACCAAAGGTTATTAGCATGCTGATTAGATTTTGACATCTTTCTAGACTTGTTACTTACACCAGCTTTTAAAAGAAATAATATGCCTGTGTAAACACTTTCTTTCCCTGATTTTTCACTGCCTAGGCTTACTCTACCATACTGTTCCACAATGAGGAGACCTAGGGTTTAAATTTGAAGGCTTGTATTTGTATATAATATTTTGAAAATAGCTCATGAATTCTTTTACATGCTTTGAAAACTTTGAGTAAACTCACTCTTCCATTGCTTGTTTATATCTTGTCTGACTTCTCATATTCCCACATAAGTTTATTTTGCAAGATGGATTACAGAAAACCTTTTGTCATTCATCAGAAATGCTACCTTAAGCCACATTAATCCAAATAATTCTCTGCTTGACATCTGCACCACTTAAAATGAGACAAACAGGTTGTCAGTGTTGTAAATTATACTAGTGTTTGATTAATAACATGCATAGCTTTCAAAAGAAGAGAAAGCTCAAGTTAGATCATATGGTCTTTATAGGATTCTGTCTGCCTTTGCAAGTTTGCTTTGACTAGAAAATGTTGTATTTGATGATAACGGCCATGAAGATGAACTAGTCAAATTTCTGACTTCTGTTCCAGTTGAGATCCAGCTGCAGTTGGCATTGATTGATTCTGATTTATTATGACATCAGCAAAACAGGCCAGCTTAAGGTAGTTTTATTCCAGGACAACGATAACAGCAAACAACAGCTTCAGGCTCGTTTCAACCACCTAAGATTGGTTTCAACCACCTGTGCTTATCACCTGTGTGTATATGAAAAACTACGCTATGCTCAGAAGATTTGTTGCCAAAATATAAACAGGCATTAGTTCATGGTAGAAAAAAAATTATTTCTGTTCAATTCCTTCAGATTGTTTTTATTGAATCCTTGGATTTCTCTGGACCCTAGAGAGGAAGTTCCTGTGCAATCATAGAGTAATTTTGTGGGTCTTTTTCTCATCTGAACTTCTCAAGGTACTTTAACACTGAGAGAGAATATCTCTTAGGTATTATGCTATAAATATAATCTTATCAGGAAATAAGCTTGTAAAAAGTATACGGAACAGAGAATGACAAAATTCTGTTTCACATGCTGGATCCAAAATACATATAAGCCTAGAGAAATTTTCAACAAGTTAGAGAATTAGTAATTTTCACCAAATTGTGGCCTATAAGACAGACCACTTGTTTATTAGGTCTACACCTTCAGAGTGACACTGATAATTATGCATATATGTAATTTTTAGTGCTAGGTTAATTATCCTGACTGAACTCTGGGAAGCGTTGAGGCATATCAGTACTTTATCATGTCTGCCATACCTGTAGATTTCTAGAAATACAGATCACCTATGTTTTGCAAAATTAATCAGTTACATGCCCCAACTGTGAATGTGTATGTAGTACCAGTATATGATCACATAAAAGAAAAAAAAAAATCCTCCTTTAGATTATGTTGTTTCATATTTTGCACTTGCACTAGTGCAGTGGAATTCTGGAGTGGGACTATTTTCAAGGACAAGTACCAGCAGAAGAAGGGAGAATGGCTTCAAACTGAAAAAGGACAGGTTTTGCTTAGATACTATGAAGAAATTATTTACTGTGAGAGTGGTGAGGCACTGGAACAGTTTGCCCAGAGAGGATGTGGATGACCCAGCTCTGGCCATGTTCTAGGCCAGTTTGGATAAGGCTTTGAGCAGCCTGGTCTAGTGGAAGGTGCCTCTGCCCATGGCAGGAGGCTTTGGGACTAGGTAATGTTTAAGACCCCTTCCAACCCTTAACATTTTATTATTCTATAATTCTAACAGTTTCTGTTTTACATAAATCAATGACCTCATAAAAATAGAAATGTGAAGTTATGGCTGAAAAAGAGGATGAAGAAGACAGTATCATGTAGTTTTCTTGACAAGCTAGGCAAGCTATCAAAATAATGTTTGCATAGATCTGTTAATTAAAAAGAAATATTACAGCTTTGTAGAAAATTTATTTTCACTATCCCTTATTCAAAAAGAAATGTTGCAGCAACTTACACTCACACAAGTTACATCAGTTATGATAAAAATCGATTTAGAAACACTTGTATTTCTGAAAATGACATTATATTTGAAAAGAAAAGTAAAATTTACACATGAAAAAAAAACCCAAGTAGTATGATAAAGGACTCAGATGTTAGCAGGAAGCCATGGACGTGGTCTGTTGTCTATTTCTGTCTGTTATAAAATGTATCTTAAGAAATGTTTACATAATCATGAACTATGAAGATTCTCTGATCTTTGATCTGTGTTTAGTAGACAGAAGAGGGATGACCAGATAACCAGGAAGGAAAGATGACAATACCTTTGTGAAGTTGCAAAGATGTGTTCTCCTTGCAGGGCATTGTCCTACATCCTATACATCCAAAGCAGCATGTTCTCTACTATAATTCCTTGTAATCATTAGTTTAGACATGTGGCAATAGAAGGAAGTAGGTGTGCATGGAGTGAGGTATCCCGGAGATGTCTTGGGTACTGTTGCAATTCACAGAGAGGGGCCGATGTGGTTACTGTCATGTGGAAAGACTATGAAAGCATTTAGATGGCTGCATCAGGAAAGAAAGGTGAGAAATTTAAAAGAAAACTGTGATCTGACAAGTATAGTTAAGGCAATAAATCCATCTGCAAAACACAGTGGGAAATCTCATGAGAATATCCAATCTAACTGAAAGAAAGTTTAAAAGGCAAAATTTTTACTCATTTTAGCTAGTTAGTTTCCTTGCCTGGGCAACTATTTCAGCAGCAGTAGCAGCAACATTTACCTCTGTAAAATGAAGGTGAGGGAGTAGGGAGGAGATGAACTTTTTTAGACTGGAATCATTTAGATCAGTTTTGCAGTATATGTTGAAAAAGTGCTGATGCTTTAACATTCTACATATCTATGGTTTCAATACATAGATTATATCTCATGCTTGTCTGCATGGTGGCATACCCATTCCTCCCAGAGAGTTTACCTTTGTACAGGTATACCCCTTAGACAAAACTTCCCAAAGCATGAACTTCAGCAGTTTATGTGGGTAATGAGATGGCAACGCAGAGTAAAATAAACAACGCAGACAAGGAGGCAAACTAGGGTGACAAGGACTCTTGGGGAGTTAAAGAAAGAAAGGTGTGGCTGTCAGAAACGGAGCTTCTTTGGATCATAGAGCATTGATAGGGAAATCCATTTGTTGGCTGGAAGCCAAACAGTCTGTTTCTCCCTTGTTTTGAGAGTATGTGTAAAATCCTTATACTGTCAATTTCCAACAACATACAAGCACTCAAGTTCTCTCCCTGGTATTCTGTAATTCCATCTCTGTCTAGAAGGGAGTTTGAATATATTCAACTGTCTTCCTAAATCAAGACTATGGATTTAATGTTTGAGTTCAATGAGAGACTTCATCCCTCCAATACCTAGCCCTGAAAATCAGGGGTTTCAAGGTGGAAAATTGAACATATAATTTGTTGTAATGGTTTTGCAGAGCACACCTATAACAAAGGTTTCTGTTATGCTTCAAGTCTACATAGGCAATTGCTAGCGGAAACCCACCAAATACCCAGTTGCTGGGACTAGTTTTAAAGTTATTCCCCATTTTAATTTTAGGCATTCACACAAATACACTGTAAAATGTACATACAATCTACTTGATCATCTCTTGTCATTCCTGCTCCCTCTTCCCTGTTTTAATGGAAATATATAAAATAGAAGTTATGTCTGATTAATAGTTCTTATTTTCCATGTAGACTGAGAATTAAACAAAATTTTGGATTACAGTGTGAAACCATAAATAAGTTATCAAACCCATAGTATTGTAGATTCAGAAATTATTTTGTTTTGTTCCAGAGGTTCAGTTTACATAGTTTTCATGCTGTTTTCAGAATTATGAGCTAGGTCCTAACCACTGAACTTTACTTCTTACTTGAAATTCTACTTTATGCTTTATCCAGTTTATTTTTAAAGTACTTGAGCTTCTAGGATTTCACAATAACAACACGTGAATAGCTGCATAGCTTCAGATACCTCATCTATGTGAGCTCCAAGACTTCTGTTCACTTCTGTAGGAGTTGCACTGGCTGTCTAGACCACAGCTGGAGGACACATTCTGAGCATCATAATGAATTTTGCTTTTATATCCTTCCATTACTTCTAGCTCAATATGTTGATTATGCCAATCCATGAAAAGACCATATTCCCCTTTCTACTGAAACCAGATGGAATCTTGCCTTAAGTAATTTTTCTTTCTCACTGTTGTGAAATCTCATTGTCCAACTTCTCTCTGCACTGTTTCTTCTACACATAAAATATTTGAAGTTTTCTTCCTTATTACTGAACTCTAAAAGCTCTCTATGGTTTAGAATTTTTGGCATGTTAGAAAGGAGGAATGTGAGTGCTGGCCCTACCGGGCTCAGGGGCAGGTGGGTGTGGTTAGACTAGGTGCTGCAAAGCCCTATGGGAAATGTAGTTTGAGTACTCTATTGTACATATGCGGTTGGATGTTTGTATGGGATTGGCTGACATAGTCACATGTTGTGACGTGCCAGCATTTGAAGCTGCTATATATGTGGGGGCGCGCTGGGTAATAAAGATATCTCGTTACACACCATGATGGTGTCCTCATATAGTCCCTATGGGACTATATTATTTATTATATTAATAACTGCTACATTTGGCGCCCTCAACAGGGACTTAAAGCTTACCCTGTATCAGGGATTTAATACGGATCAGGCGTTAGGTACCAGCTTATATTTTAAGCTGAGGAACGCTCGCCGTTGAAAAGTCATGGACGTCAGGAACCAGGGAAACAAGGAACCCTGATGGACGTCTGCGGTACGCCGCGTGGAGCTCGGAGTAAGGCCTATAAAACTCGGTAGGAAATTCCCTACGTTGGAGAGATACCTCTCGGAAACAAAGAAAAAAGAAGAAACACGAAACAAGAAAAGAAAACGTCCAGGTGAGAGAGCGGGGATAAATATAGAAAAAAAAAAAATAGTAAAGGAAAAAAGAGAAAAAAATAGTAAAAGCAAAAGAAAAAAAATAGAAAAAGAAAAAACAGAAAAAATGAAAACTTTTCATTCACGTGAACTACAGAATATTGCAAAAGCCTTAAGCTTAACCGTGAAAAGACTTTGGAGACAAATTAACATGCATAGATTAACTAGACTTTTAAGGTTGGTGAAAGTGACTGTTTTAGAACTGCTATTATTTACAATTCTTGAAAAAACTACTTGGAAAGAAGAGTGGAGAAACAAAGAGCAAGCAGAGTTAAACAAAATGAACATTTTAAAATCCGCGCAGCGGGACTCGTCCGCGGAGAGAGACTTTATATTATCCCCTCCCCAGGACATGCCCGGACAAAAGACTCCACGTAATATTACGATGGGGAGGGGGGAGGAGGTGCCGGGAGCACGGAGAAGGGACCTTGAAATGTGCATTTTTATACTACATTATTCTCACGGATGCGTGAGTCCCGGGAGAAAGGCGCGCGTCACAAGATGCGTGGCTGGCAAGAAAAAACAGACTTTGAATTTCCCGGCCATTGCAGGCTTGCTGACGCGCGGTAACCACGTGGCGGCATGGACAGCGCCATGTTACCCATGCCGGGAGCAGGAAGTGGTGCCGTCTCTTCCTTTCTCATGGCCATTTTGTAGACTGCCTCTGCTGGAGGCATGCGCGGAGCGTGCTCTGTGTTGGGGGCGGGTGGCTGAGCAGCAGTTGCTGCGCCTCTCGGTAACAACGGCGCGATGTTTAAAAAAGAGCGGCGTGAAGCCGCTCGAGACTGCAAGCGGCGAGGCGAGCGGCTCCGAGAGCGGAGCCAGGACCATGGGCGGCAGCGCCGCTGTGGACCCCTCGCCCGCCGAGGGCAACAAGCCCGGCCTGGCCGATGTAGGCAGCGTCGCGCCCGAATCGGCGCGGGGCGGGGAGACTGGAACGGCGCGGCCGCGGGGCGCCTCTGCCCGGGGGCCGCGGATGTGCTGCGGCCCGGCCAAAGTACGGCCGAGCGGAAGATGGTAGCCCGAGCGCGGGGGCCCCGCCGCAACCGGCGGCGGCTCCCGCCGCGCCCCCGACCTGTGTGGAGCTCCTCATGGAGCCCCGGCCCGAAGTGGCAGCCGCCGTGCCTGGGGAGAGGCTGTGGGGCGGCTCCGCGGCCATCCCGAACGGCAGGGCGAGCGGCCGAGCAAGCTTGCGCCGAGACTATGGCGCAGGTTTGTGGATGGAGTCCAGGGGACTCCAGACCGGGGCAGCCCAGGGGGGCGGATCCGGGGCGACTCGGAGCGGCGTGGGGCCGCTCGAGATTGCAAACGGCCGAGCGGGATTGCGCCAGGACAATGGCGCGAGTTTGTAAACAGAGCTGTGGGCGGTGGCTCGGACTGGTGGGAGCGGGGCCGGGCCGTCTCAAGGCGCGCGAAGTGTGGACAGCGGCGCGCGAGACCCGGCCAAGCGTGGCCGCGCAGAGCGTACACAAGCAGTGCGGCCGTGCCGAGTCAGGCGCGGCCGGGACCCCCCCGAGGCATGGCAGGGAGCGGCGGGGCCGGGGCGGCCCCTCGGGAACACCGTCTGCGGCCCGGGGATACCCTGGCGCGGCTGGACTCGTGGGCTGGGCGTACTCTGTGCCTGTGCCCCGGCCGCGCGCGCGCCTCCCGCCCCGCCAAACCCTGAACTCCAGGCTCCGCGGGGGCGAGCTGGAGCGGGGACCGCCGCCCAACCAGTGGCCGTCCCGCGGCCGGCTCCAGGTCGGCTGGGGGAAAGACCGGCGGGCAAGTAGCCCGGCGCCGCATGGCCGGCGGCGGGTACTACAGCCGCCGGATAGCAGGTCTCGTCGAATCTCGGGACCAAAAGGCAAGCGCTGCTGACGGCAGGCTCAGAGCGCGGAACTGACGGAGCGCTCGGCGGCCGCGGCCAGACGGGCCGAAAGCGGAGCGGCGCGTGGGACTGCGGGCAGCGCCGATGCGGACCCCGCGGCCGCCGCGATGGCCTCCCTGGCGTCCGTCGAGGACAGGAGGCCCAGCCCGGCCGCTGTGGGCGACTCTGCACCCGGAGCGGCGTGGGGCGGAGAAGCTAAAGCGACGCGGGACGCTAAGGGCAGCGTGGCCGGCAAAAAGAAATCCGTGCCGGTGTCCGCGGCCAACAACAATGTAGAGCCCACGGTGTCCAGCGCACCGCTCGTGGACTTCCTGATGCAACTGGAGGAACTGCGCGCCCACACTGCCAGGCACCGAGATGGGGCATCCTGGGGCGCTCGACAGCGGCAGGGCAACTGCTTTCCACGCCCCGCCGGTAACAGCCGGACCAGCGGCGGCGCGGCCCGACACAGCCGCACACACGTCCCCGGGGGCGTAGGGACAAGCGCCCAGTGACAAGTGGCGTAGCACCCCCCCCTCATGAGGGGGGGCAGTAGCCCAACAAAGACCCGGACCGGGGCTAAAGCTATGCACACCTACATATACTGACTGTTTTTACATGTTTTACACATAAGTCTTAACAAATTATTGCAAATGTTTTTGTCTAAAATAATTTAGTTAACTACCTTTAATTTTGTGTTTACATTAATAAGAAAAGGGATTCAACATTGCCTTACTGATACATTTTTAAATTTCTAGTTTTCCCTGTAACTTTGTTTAAATGACTAATAGTGACATTTACCAATGTTATTTAAAATTGTTAAGTTCTTAAATCTATCTTAGATAAGTTTAAATGTTGTAACTATCTTGTTTAAGTAATGTAATTAGCATCCTTAAGATTTTCCTTTGTTGTAATTAACAGGTTGTGATGGTAACTTACCTTTTATTTTTCTAACTACACACTCAGGATTATACCTTTAAATTCACAAAAAATAAGAAAGGGGGTATACAGGCAGGCAAGATGCATGTGATTAAGTAAGTATTGTATCAAACAGATTTCATTTAAAAATTATTCCTTGCAACAGTTCCTCTTAGAAGCAAGTGCAGTTGTTGACAAACTAACAACCTCATAACCAAACACTACATAGAAGGCTGAATTGAATAGCTGGAATATCACAATAAATAAAGACTACAGGTATGAATGTATGAAGAAGGAATGGAGGCGGCCGCCTAAGAATGAATGAAAAAGTGATTGAGTGAATGTATGAATGTATGTGATCAAATTGCACCTTATACACAATATCTAAAGCAAACACGCACAACCGAAACTACCTCTGCCACATCACCTTAATGAAGACACCTCAGAACATGATGTTTCTCCTTTAAGCTTTTCCTTGTATTTTAATCAGTAAGTTTCCCCAATTATGTGAAGACCCTCAGATAATAAAAGTTTTTGTTCTACCCAGTTACACTAGACCCTTAGGTAAAGAAAGTTTTGATTAATAAAGTTTTGTTATTGCATAGAACTCGTAGGTATATAAGGTTTAAATAAGAAATAAGTTTACTATGTTAAGTGAAATATGTTTTGTAGAAAATAGTTTAAGATTTGCACTGTTTTTTAAATTTGCACTGTTCTATATTATGTTATTAATAAAATAAAACGGGGGAGATGTGAGTGCTGGCCCTACCGGGCTCAGGGGGAGGTGGGTGTGGTTAGACTAGGTGCTGCAAAGCCCTATGGGAAATGTAGTTTGAGTACTCTATTGTACATATGCGGTTGGATGTTTGTATGGGATTGGCTGACATAGTCACATGTTGTGACGTGCCAGCATTTGAAGCTGCTATATATGTGGGGGCGCGCTGGGTAATAAAGATATCTCATTACACACCATGTTGGTGTCCCTATAGTCCCTATGGGACGTATTTATTTATTACATTAATAACTGCTACAGAGGAAACAGGTTAAAAGATTGAACTCCTTGCTCTTGTGTTTTTTCCTAGGAGATCAGGTGTCAACTTCCCTACTTCATTTGTGGCAGTACACAAAAATGCAAAAAAAAAAAAAAAAAAAGTGTGTAAAAAACGCCTTTAAAGTTTTTTTGCCCTAAAACCTGCTACTACTCTTGCTCAAGTAACTGATTCATTTTTATATGCAGAGACTTTCACTGCATATATATATCATGCCACAGTCTTAGAAGCATTTACAGCTACATATTTTTTTTATAATAGTACTTCACTAAATAATAGGTTCTTCACTTTGGACACTCCTCTTCGGGCGTTGACACAGTTGGAGCGGGATATGATGGGCTCGGCTTGCTTGTGGCTTCTGCCCAGGAATGCGGTGTGTTTTTATTGTTGTTGTTGTGGTTTTATTGTTGTTGTTGTGTTTTTGTTTTTGTTTTTTTTTTTTATCATAGCGTCTTAGAGGAGTGATCATGGCAAGGAAATGTCCCTGGGTTAAACTGTAGGAAGCTGTGAAGGAAAAGTAGGGAGAGAAAGGCTTGTCTAAACTATTTCAGTATGCCCTTATGAGGTTGCGAGCTGTGCTGGGGGTGGCATATGCCTCCGGTAGGGTCAAAACTGAAGGGTCAAATGTGTCCATGGGCAGGATGAGTTCACCAGCCTTCCAGTGGTCATCCTAGGAGAAGGACAACTCTAATTTCAAACCCGGGCAGATGGAGCTCACTTAGCCCTGTAAGGCCATCCATCCAAGAGAAGGATACTCTAATTAAACCTACGTCCTGAGGACCTCGCTGTCACCGTCCAAGCTTGCTAGGCCCTGGCAGATGAACCTCAGGAGTAAAGGGTGAGACCAGTTCTGCACAAGCTGAGCCTCACCTAAAAAATCCACTGCGCAGGCTCAAGGGTTATACCCACACTTGTAAAGTCCTGCAGGGACAGGTGAGGGATGAAATGGCAGGTGATAAGGTGCACTGGAAGCCGCAGTCCTAACCCTGCACGCAGGCAGTTCAGGACATTGGTCGCCTGAGTCTGACTCTGGAGATGACAGACTCACTCAGCAGCATCCCAAACGACCAAGCAGCCTTTTTCAAGGAGAGCACTGCTTGCTCCACATGGAGAGGGGCCTAGAAAAGGTGGCCTAACCAAAGCTCATCTCCACCCTTCACCCGGTTGGTTAACCATGGCCAACGGGCATCTTCTGATGGGGTCAAATAAAGATTAAGAGTCAAAGGCATACACCTGCCTCCAAAGGTGTACTCAAATTAACACTCGCATGCTGGAACATCAGAACCATGCTTGATACTGCGAACAGTGTCACTCTGCTCTAGTTGCCCAGGAACTGTCACGACTCAACATCGACATTGCTGCTCTCAGTGAAGTTCGTCTTCATGAGGAAGGCAGCCTTAGAGAACATGGTGCCGGTTATACACTCTACTGGTCAGGTGAACCCAGATCTGAAAGGCATCTCTCAGGAGTTGGCTTCATGATTAAAAACTCTATTGCCTCTAAACTCGAAAATCTGCCGACTGGTCATTCCAATCATATTATCTCCCTACGCCTCCCACTACACAACAAGCAACATGTTGTTCTCTTCAGTATATCTGCCCAAACCCTCCAAGCTGACACTCTTGAAAAAGATAAATTCTACAATGACCTACAGAGCCTTATCCAAAAGGTTCCTGCAGATGATAAGATCATTATCCTTGGTGATTTCAATGCCAGAGTAGGAAAGAACTCTGAAACGTGGAAAGGAGTACTAGGCAAGCATGGTGTTGGGAACCGCAATGATAATGATCACCTTCTGCTAGAGTTTTGTGCAGAGCAACAGCTTACCATCACCAACACTATCTTTCAGCAGAAAGATAGTTTGAAGACAACCTGGATGCATCCTAGATCCAAGCATTGGCACCTCACTGATTATATCTTGCTCCGACAGAGAGATATCCGTGATGTTCGTCACACCCGCATGATGCCTAGTGCAGAATGTCAAAGAGATCATCGCCTTGTGCACTGTAAACTTAACCTCCACCTTAAATTCAAACCTAAAAAGGGCGGCATTCCTAGAAGGAGACTTCAAGTTAACAATCTTCTAACAGCTACAGTGAGAGACAGTTTCCAGGCAAATCTTTAATCCAGGCTCAAAGTTCATTCCACAGATCCCTCTCCCGAAGCGCTTTGGCAACTTATTAAAAATAGTATTCTACAGTCCTCTGAAGAATCCTTAGGGTTCTCCTTCAAGAAAAACAAGGACTGGTTTGATGAAAACAATCATGAGATCCAGGAATTGGTGAGGAAGAAGAGAACTGCTCACCAAGCCCACCTTGCTCAGCCATCTTTGTCATATAAGAAAAGCAACCTTTCGACTCGCATGCAGCAAGCTCCAACAGAAACTCCATGACATCCAGAACAAGTGGTGGACCAATCTAGCAGAAAAAATCCAATTATGCACAGATACAGGTGATTACAGGGGATTCTATGAGGCTCTGAAAACAGCCTACGGTCCTACACACCAGGTTCAAAGCCGTTTACTCAGTGCAGATGGCCAAACGCTTCTCACAGATAAAGTTTCCATTTTGAATCGATGGTCTGAACACTTTCAGACTCTCTTTAGTACTAGCCGTGTAGTTCAAGACTCAGCAATGCAGTACATTTCACAACAACCAGTGAAAACTGAACTGGATACTGCCCCCACCATGGGAGAAACTCTTAAAGCAATACAGCAGGTGAAAATTGGTAAGGAAGCTGGGGTTGATGGAATCCCACCTGAAATCTGGAAGCATGGTGGCCAAGCACTCCATGCTAAGTTTCACGAATTTGTGGTGCGCTGCTGGGAATGGGGTGAACTGTCTTCAGACCTTCGTGACGCTGTCATCATCACCTTGTACAAGAAGAAAGGAGATAAATCAGACTGCTCAAATTACCGAGGTATTACTCTGCTCTCCATTGCTGGTAAAATCCTTGCAAGAATTCTTTTGAACAGATTATTACCCACCATAGCAGAAGATCTTCTACCTGAAAGTCAAAGTGGCTTCCAAGACAACTGACATGGTATTTGTTCTCAGACAACTGAAAGAGAAGTGCAGGGAACAGAACAAAGGACTCTATGTTACCTTTGTTGATCTCACCAAGACTTTTGACACTGTGAGCAGAAAAGGTCTGTGGCAGATTTTGGAACGTTTAGGATGTCCTCCCAAGTTCCTCAAAATGATCATCTCACTTCATGAGGACCAGTGCTGCCAAGTCAGATATGGTGACGCACTTTCTGAGCCCTTTCCAATAGCCAGTGGTGTGAAACAAGGCTTCATTCTTGCACCAACTTTATTCACAGTCTTCTTCAGCATGATGCTCCAAAGAGCCATGGGAGACCTCAATGAAGAAAACAGTATCTACATCCGATATCGTACTGAGAGCCTTTTCAACCTAAGGCGACTGAAGGCCCACACTAAGACCTTAAATCATCTTGTCCATGAGCTGCTTTACGTTGATGATGCCACACTGAAATTCATCCAGCAACTTAAGAAAATATAAAATAGCTTTACATTGAGGGTTTGCTATACTTGCCTTTGTATCAGAAGATGTAAGTGGTGAAATTTCTTCCTGTACAAAGGCACAAGAAAAAAGTTCCAGGTGAAACTGATTTTTTATCAGTGGGGCTGCTGTATGTTTATTCATGATTTTCTGGACAGAAATATGCTTGCATGAAGTGTACAGTTGAGGTATGAAAACCTTTTAAAAATGGTAGACGTATCAAATTTATGGCTTGTGGATTGGGAAACTACCTATCTATGGAATTGCAGTTATTCTTTTTCTGGAAAATCCTGAAACTCTGCTTGTATCAAGACAGAATATTTTGTGTGTGTGTGTGTTGGAAAAGAAATTGTCCAGAGCAAGCCAGATATACCATTTCCCTCTTCTGGTGGAATTCCTATGAAGCATGAATATTACACACTTCAGCTTCTCCCTTCTACCACCAAGAGCTAGGTTAAAAATATCAGAGTATCTTTAATGAAGTGACAAATCTAAATGATCAGAAATAAGGATGAAAATCATTTAGTAAATCTCTAGGATGGTGACAGTATAGTGATGTGTGCCAGTGAGGTTCTAATGTGGCTGTCAGGTGAGGACCAGATGGTTCTAATTTTGAAAAATAAGTGTTGAAAAGTAGACTTAGGATAGTGTGCAAAGTCAGTGACCTTGTCATAAAATATTCTGAAAAACCAAAACAACAGTAATGCCATTTGAATTCCATTAAATTCTGAACTGTTTCAGGCTTGGAATTTGTCTGACATGTTATGACAGTGCAGAAGACAATTACCCAAGAGGTTAAGGACACTGCCATGGAATTATGCACAACAGTGGTTGAGCCTGAGAAGCAGTATCCCAATTAAATGGCATCTAGCTGTCTGTAAGAAGTAATTTCAAAAATTGTTCAGTGCCAAAAACATTGATGTCATACATTATTCAGTTCTCTTTTTAATCATAGAAGGACAATAATACGTGGGGGTTGGTTTGTTTGTTTCTTTCTTTGTTTAAAGGAAGAAACTGTCACTTATCAAGGTATTCTTGTGCTTGACTTAGCATATTTTTAAGACAGGAGATGGTGGCATTTTGGGTTTTTTTCTAAGCCTATTTTGCACTTACTCTCTTAAGCATCTCAAGCATTTTTCCAAATGAACCATTGAGACTATTATGAGAATACCATTAATAACATATTAATCACTGAGAATATCGGCTGCAATCCCCCCAAAAACTGACCTTCCACTGTTAGTGGCACTATGTTAATAAATTTTATTAATATGTGCATTGAGTTTTGAAGACCCAATGTGTTTTGTGGAAGAGTAAATTTCAGGAAAATATTCAGAATTACATGAATTTAAGAGTGCAAATATTCACATCAATAATGGATTCTAGACATTACCTGTTGAGATAAAGTATTGAAACAGCTTCAGTCATGTTTCCAATTAAAAGTAATGAAAGCCACTTGAATTTTGAATATTAAATACTTCCAGTGAATTACTTCTACTATCCATCAACCATTAACTATTTCATAAATTATTCCGAAAATAAATTAACCAAATCAAGAACTAAATTACATTTGATATAATCAGAAAATGTTTCATGGATGATTTGCAAAATATAGCC
This sequence comes from Pyrocephalus nanus, assembly GCA_038380795.1. Classification (NCBI taxonomy): domain Eukaryota; kingdom Metazoa; phylum Chordata; class Aves; order Passeriformes; family Tyrannidae; genus Pyrocephalus; species Pyrocephalus nanus. Next base: position 48,068,544 of record CM076263.1, on the reverse strand, counting down.
TATATTGATTAAATAATTTATTGTTTAGGAATCATTAGCCCAGATTTAATATGCAACTCCTCTAAGGCTTAAACTTGTCTGTATGGTTGTTTTGTGGATAGCTCCAAGTTATGAACATGTCTTCTCTTGTGGTCCCTGTCATTTATATGATTTGAAAGGGGAAGAAAAGGTTTTAGGGATAGATAGATAGATAGATAGATAGATAGATAGATAGATAGATAGATAGATATGGATATATAAGCAGATTCAAATGATGCATGATTTTGAGACCTGTGTGGCCTGGAATTAGAAATGCAAATCATTGATCTTTCCTGGAATCCGTACAGAAAGAACTTCCATACATGCAGTGGTAGAAACTGAGATTCACCGAAGGTGTTGTCTAAGTATAGTGATCCACAACATGAAGTATTATATCATCTGGCCAGAGGTAGTTCACATGTGCTGACCATTACCATATTTATAAGCTGTGGTCTCTGAGAGCTGGACACATCAAAGACTGTTAGAGAGAAACTGCTGTAATGAGTGTTATATTGGATGTAGATGGTGCACCAACAATGCCAAAAGCCACAAGAACTTATTTGGAACTACCAAAAAGCCACAGTTGCCCATATCTGACCTAACTTTTCCATGTGGATTGAAACACAGGAACATGAGGAAGAACTTATGTGCAGGTGATGGTGCACTGGAGCAGATTGACCAGAGAGGCTGTGGAGTCTCCCTCACTGGAGATATTCAAGAACTTCCTGGACACAATTCTGTGCCATGTGCTCTGGGATGACCTTGCTTGAGCAGGGAGGTTGGGCCAGATGACTCACCATAGTTCCTTCTAACCTTACCCATTCTGCAAGTGCACATCTGTGTGTGCATTCTGGGTTCCCTAGCTCTTATATCTTATGCCGTTTTAATATTGTTGGTATATCTCAATCACACATCTCAGTTACACAGCTGTTAAATGAATCAAAGCCACTATGTTGTATCTGGATGCTGCCAGATGCTTGCACATGATGACCTGTAGGTCTGTGTTGTTGAAATCCCTTGGTCCCAGAACAAACCCAGCCAGCTCACAATAGGAGAGGAGTGTGTACCAGCAATTATACCTGCTATACACCTGCTGTACACCTGCTGTACTTCCTTCCCTCCATTGAACAGAGCAGCAAGGAGGTCCACTGAGAACAATCTTTCTGTTTGACAGTAGAAATTATGAATAGAGTTGTTTTCTTCTAAGAAAAACCCATAATAGCCCAAAGAAACAAAATAGGTGCCTTCTGCCCAGCCTGAGTGAAGAACTGTGTTTGCAGGCTACTCATTTCAACTTCAGCTATAGCTTACCCTTACTCTGAAAACAATCTGCCCTTCTTAAGCGTGATTATTCATTTTATTTGATCCACTGATATTCTTGGAGATAGAACTTGGAAGAATGTGCTCTACCCTGTCAGTGTGGCAAATTAGTGACAATTACCAGACTATACATAACATGTTTCCTTGAAGACTCGCAAGCCTTTCTTCATCTCTTATTAATCGGAAAGGCAGAAACAATCTTACAGTATAAAACAAGAGAAAATGAATACTCATAGCAAGTTCATATTTGTGGATAGTTTCAGCTGCTGGTGAATGAGCTTTTAATTTGGGCATTTTAGACACAAATAAGTGTTTCCCACTCTGAAGGAAAGATGACTTCACAGCATGTAACCGTGAAATACTTTGTTTGCCCCAATTCTAAGTACAAAACTTTTCTTGGCAGTAGGGTCTAAACAAAGGATTCTAGAATAAATATCTCTTGATATGCATAAGGATGATAGATCAGGTTTTAACTGTTGGAAAATATGCCATACAATTTATTTTTAGCCAGCAGTACACCCTTTTTTTGAGTGCAGTTCAGGGAATAAAAAAGCAGAATATCTACCTTTGGTATATTAAAATCTTCCAGCACATTTTCACTGACACGCTATTAATCTCCAGTATGTAGAGTTTTTTCCCAAATTATTTTCTCTCTCTGTTGATTTGCTGTAGATAGTGGAACACAGAATATGCAAAAGAATATTTCACAAGGGTTTCTGGAGGTATAAAGAGATATTTATCACCCACAGAGCATTGCAATTGTAATATCTTACCTCAGTGGGATTGCCTGGCCACCAGCACTATATTTTTCAGATTAAGAATGAGTAACTGAATCAAGCTCTGCATCTTTCTTCCAACAAACTGAAAGGGTCAAAATTTCAAAGAGTGAACAGCTGCTCTGTGAAATTTTTAAGGTCCCTTCACCAAATAAGTGCCTCATTCTCCACATTTTGACAGGGTTTTCATGCCTAGGCTTTTTGACAAACTCCTCAAGGTACCTACATAATCTTTACTTGGATGTCTGAAACTCTTCATATATGCAAATAAACAATAGATAACCCTGACAGTAAATGTGTAATGACACAGAACTGGAGGAATTAACTTAAAAAATGCTACATATGATTTTTTAATTGCAGAAGAAGGGAACTGCAAATAGGAAGTGCATCTGTTTCTTAGCTCATGTTTAGGAGGTTTTGTGCGCTTTTGGGGTTTTGTGAGCAGTAGAAATGCTGACAAACAGAAGTGGTTTTTTACCAATTACTTTCAAGCCACAAAAGAGAGAGATCACATCATGATTTATTTTGACTTTTGCTATCTACGCACCTTGTTATATATGTGCCATTTTCTTGTGTCATCTGCTGAATGCTGAGAAGGTATCTGTAAGAATCACACCATTACTTACAAATTCATTCCACACTGAAGGGGCTAAAAATTAGTGACATTCAGGCTTTCAAATCAGTTTGTACCCTTCTGAAAATCTCACATTCCCATGTGGTGAATTCAAAAGGTTGGTTACCTCCTAATAAAAGCTAAAAATGCTCCAAGTGTCTAACTGGCAGCAGAGGTACCAGCCAATGGAATTTTTTTGGTGTGAGTTTTGCTCAGAAAGGGATGGTAAAACGTTCATATTGGTTGCTCCCATAAGTTTTGCAGACATTTCTTCAGAGAAAAATCTATGTGTTACAGGCTATTAGCTGAAATTAATAATTCATATGGAATGCATGAGCTTAACATGTTGTGTTACTTTGTCAGATCTTGGACAGGATGCTATAAGCACAATGCATCAGCACATTTCAAAAGGCAAACCTGTCAATTTTAAAATCAAATGTATAATATAAAATTCATTGTAGGGGTATCTTCAAGCAGCCAACCTTAACAATTCATTTCTATGTGTATTTATGCAGCTAGCTATCAGGCATTTCAGTATTTCATAGCTAGTGAACACAATAGGATTATGAACAGAGTCAAACCAAGCTCTACTTTTGAACTGGAGAAATGTTTACAGAAAACGTACTGTGCTCTAACACTGTGGTGTATTACATTGCTAGTGAAAGAAATAACCTGGAGAGTCAAAATACTGGTTATTTAGAGTCAACTACTACATTCTTCTGAAGGGGTATGAAACAGGGGAGCTAATGGAAACAAATGCTTGCTGCTTATACAAAGAAATGCCTGGAAAAGACTAATTGGTCACTTCTGCTGTGTAAATTTGTAATAAAAAGGAGTATTATATATCTGCTAAGTTCAAAGAGGCAAATTAGCCTAAATAAAACTAACACAGCAACATTCAGTGACAACTTGAAAAAGAAGGTTACTATTTTGCACAGATTCTATTCTCTGCAATGCACGTTCTTAACAGCTGCCTAATTTTTTAAACTTAGGTAGTGTCACATCAATTTGGGGCACATACCAGTTTGACAAATTTTGGTGACTTGGTACTTCTGAGGTTCTACAAATCTGTATACAAGCAAGAGTGCAAACTGCCTTTTCTCACAGTAACATTATCTTCATTTATGCCCTGCATCTCAAAGTACATTTACAGTTAATTTGTACCTCTCTGAACAAAAAATTATGCTTATAAATTCAAAAAGTCTCCTCAGCAGAACCCTGAAAGTATTTTTCAAATCAGAAAAATAACTGATTTCAGCATTACTTAATGTCTGATTTTGTTCTAAACTAAATACAAGAATTAAAAAAAAAAAAAAATTAAAAAATGCTTTAGCAGCCTAATCATTGACAAGAGGCATTCCTTACTATCTTAAAATCATTCTCCATAACAAAATCAATGTTTTCTTTAGTATTTATTTCTTCTGTGGCATACTAAATCTATTCAACTGCTCCTGTTTCAATAAAAACCCCAAAGAAATCAAGAAAGGTTCAGTTGCTAGAGCAACTACAGTTCACTTCAGATCAGGTATCTCTGTGTCTTTTGTACCTATTATCTTAAATTAGATAAGTTAGACTTTGCTTAACTCCATTTTTTAAAGATAGCAAAGGTAATATTTTTAATAGAATATTTTCTTAGTTCTTTACAACTTCATATTGCTAAATTTGATTCTGCAACTTTAACGCCAGCCAATCTCATATGCAAGTATTGCAAACTCATTTCTTACATAGTTCTTGGAAGTTTTACTCAATCTATTAATTTGAATTAGGTCACCATTCACTATATATCTTCTCCTTGATGCTTGTTTTGTGCTGGATATTTTAGATGTTCAGGCTTTTGTTCTTAGCAGAGTACAAAAAAGCTCCCAAATTATCTGGATTATTGTTTTTGATGTAGTGGGCTATATAGATCCTGTAATCTTAAATCATTTTGACATTTTGGAATAACAACACTGAAACAAGAAACTCTAGAGACTATTATTGGGGCAGAAATTGTGGAGATTCAAAATTTTAATATAAAATATATTTGTCACACCTCTGATTGACTAGTGAACATGAAAAATAGTACAGTAGCCAATGAAGGATATGTTTAAATTTATTCGAGCAGAATTAGAATGTTTTTTAAAACTTTTTAAAAATTAGAATGTTTTTTAAAACTTTTTAAAGAATCAAAAGCAATAGCAAAATACCAGGTTTAATAAACATGATATTGGAAAACATAAAGTGTCACATGAAGGGGGGGAACCGTAATTGATCCTTTTCTATTTGACCACTCTATCAGCCCCCTCAGAGACTATGAGCTTCTTGATCCTGACCAGTGCCCCATCATGGGCACCCCACTGAACAGCCCATGGTGTTGAAGGGTGGTTTGACTAACCTGTTCAGGGTCACACTGACAGTATCCCCACTTTTATATCACCAGTTTTGGCAGGTATGTTACATGCTGCCAGCTGCTGCCAGCTCCCTTGAAGGGCTCATGCTGAACAGTTTATAGAAAAACACACTTTGTTAACAATACACTGATAATAGAAGATTGTGACAGGTTAAGGTTCAGAGATTGCCTGATAGTTGAAGTACACTGACTGTAAAAATTAATTGGAAGTGATATACAGACAATACCTAATTATCAGTGAAAGCTCATTTCCAAGTACCCTTGAGCACTTTATGTGTAGTGGCATTAAAGCATATGAAATGTTAAAGTAACGTGTGCTGTTACAGCTGCGGCAACAAGGACACACCTTTCTATCACTCCCCTCCACTACTGGATATGGGAAAGAAAATACAGTGAAAGGCTCATGAGCTGAGAGGAGGACAGAGAGAGGCCAGTCACCAATTCCCATCATGGGCAAAACAGAGTCAGCTGGGGGTTATTAACTGAATTTATTACTAATCAAAATCAGAGCAGGATAAGTAAAACAATTCCTATAAAGACTTTTCCCCATCCCTCACTCCTTACCAGGCTTTACCTTCTCCCTGCCAGCATAGTCAGTTCATCGCAGGTTGTTTCTGCTGCTGCTCATGGAGAGGAGTCCTCTTGCTCCAGCATGGGGTCCCTCCCACAGGAGACAGATTCCAACATGGGTCCTTCCTGCAGTCTGCAGCTCTTCATGAACTGCTCCAGTGTGAGTCCATTCCATGGCGTGCAGTCCTTCAGACACCGGCTGCTCCAGCACAAGTGCCCTATGTGGTTACAAGCCCTACCAGAAAACCTGCTCCAGTGTGGGCTCCTCTCTCCATGGGTCTGCAGGTCTCTGCCAGGAGCCTGATCTGGCACGGACTTCCCATTGAGTCACAGCCTCCTTTGGGCATCCACCTGCTCTGATGTGGGGTCGTCCATGGGCTGCAGGTGAATATTTGCTCCACCATAGACCTCCACGGGCTGCGAAGGCACAGTTGCCTCACCATGGTCTTCACCACGGGCTGCAGGGGAATGTCTGTTCTGGCACCTGGAGCACCTCTTACATCCCCTTCTCTGCTGGCCTTGTTGCAGAGTTGTTCCTCTCACGTATTCCCACTCCTCTCCCCCCTGAGCACAATTACATTTGCACAGTAACGTTTTTTCCTTCTCAAATATACTATCACTCCTGATGGGCTCAGTCTTGGCCAGTGGTAGGTCTGTCCTGGACCTGGCAAGCACTGGCTCTCTCAGACATGTGGGAAGCTTCTGGCAGCTTCTCACAAAAGCCACTCCTGTAGTCCTCCCTTCCCGCTCCCAAAACCTGGCCATGTAAACTCAATACAATATAACATCTTTTTCGTAGGCAAACTGATTCACTTAAAAGAAACAGGCAAATTTTAGATATACAGCACAAAAGCAGGTTTATTTTTTCCTGAATATATTAACAGATTAAAAAAACCCCAATCTGATCTTTCTAAAACCTTTCTTTCTAAAAAACTTCCAATTTGATGCCTGAACTTTAGGTGATAGGTTAATAATAACATTATTAAGTCATGATTCATACTTAGACTATGTGTAATAAACTGCTGGCTCTCCATTCTCCTTGTGAACACAATGAGTTAGCATGCTCACCAAGTTCCCATAGATGAACAGCCTTCCTCACAAGTGGACTTAGGTGTTCTCTTGTTTGAGGTGATTGACAATTCCTTAGAGAGCCAGACAGTGACAATGTGTTTCACATAAGCATCTATGTTAAGCAGAAAAGAAAATATTAAGCTAAGGAGTAGGAGAGGCTGAAGATAAATACAGGCCCAACACCAACACTCAGTGGCAGGTGTCTCAATCTGCAGCTGCAAACTGCTTCTGGGACTGAACACAAATCAGACCAATCCTTCCTTTCAGTGCCTCAAAGAAATAAAACAGGCACAAAATGCTGCCGCAATGGGCACAATGGATAAAACTTCTGCATCAACATATTCCTCTGGTTTGAAAACAGAAATATTTTCACATAAATTGTGCCTAAGTATTGCGCATTTCAGGTATTGCATCAGTAACAACACTGAGTATTGCCATAATTTTGTGCAAAGGTAAGAAGCATCAAAACTTACTATCCAGATAAAATCTTTCAGTATAGACAGTGGGATAAACACATAATATAAAAAAAACCTTAAAGTACAACATAGTCTTTGCAGTAGCTGAAGTCTTCAAAATTTAGGCAGTTCTGCACTTATCTACTAACACAAATCAGGTGTGTAGAGCTGATTTTCAGTGGAGCTGAAAGCCACCAAGACCAGCTCGTGGACACTAGTGACACTGAGAGTTAGAACCGTCAACTGTTCCTCTTCTAAGTAGAGGTTTTTTGACTATTTAGACATAACACAGGAACACTAATGTATGATTTTACTGGAATTTAACCAATGAAAAGAGCATAAATATTTCATTCTAAAATTCTGAGTTCCCAGTGGGTCTTATGGGGAAACAATTAAATATGTATTAAAACCTTAACTAGTAGGAAAGATAAAAGTAAAAAAAAAAAAAATCAATTAATGCTGTACTGATTTTTTTGATAGACCTATTTACAAAACCTGTCTGAAAAACAGATTTGAAATGCAAATATACAGCAGTGATACAGTTAACTGCAGTTTGGTTTTCTTAAAAAAACCTGCAAATCTGTTCTCTGGACTGGGAGTGATTTTTCAACATCACTGTGTCTGTATAGTGGCAAGAGCTGCTATTTATTCAAGTACCTCTCATTTTGAAAAATGGGTAAAGCAGAATGTAGATGGAGAGAGTGGTTGATTTATGCTCCATCAAATGCCCTGTGTTTTGCTGCATCCCTAGACATTGCCAAGAAAAAAACCTGTGCTTTTTCTCCACCAGGTTTTAAAAGATGAAGTAATTCCATGAAATATGCAAATTAACATGGAAAATAAGTGAGACCACTGATTAGCCACATAATCATTGATTTCCAAGCTGAAAGTAGTAGCAGAATCTTTTGGGGGGTTTTTTATACACAGCATTTATTACATAATTTTTTTCAATGTACAGTATTAGCACAGTACAGATCAATAATCTAACTAAAATCAGGGAGGTATATTAAATGCAGGCAGCAGAGAATGACCCACCATCTAAGCGCATGAATTCCAATATTCTCTAGGAGTGTAAACTATCTCGGCATTACAGTTAGTGTTACTTACCAGAGGGCAATGTTTAAAATAAACAAATATGTGTTTTGTGGGTTGTTGATTTTCTAGAGATAAAGTGGCCCTGATGATGGGGATAAATTGGATATTTGTATAAAACTGAAATACTGCAGTTGGCAGCTCTCAGAGATGTCTTCTGGGATGTCTCAAATAGCAGAGTCTCGAAGGGCTTAGCTCAAGCAACACAGTCACAGCACACATCAGAGAGGCTTTGGGATTGCCCTAAATCACACCTCGTTGGCAAAGGCCTTTACCTGTAGTTTGTGCTTACAGTACAGTGCACAGTATCCACTACCTCTCCAGCTTTGTGTTTATCTCATTGTGCAGAACAGCAGAGTGCTGGTTTGGTGCAAGACAGTTCCTGAGAGCCTTTGGCACACCGTTGACTGACAAAGAGATTACAGTGCCAGGGTATGGTTTACCCCTGTATATGGGATGGTGCTGGGAAATATTTTGCCATCAGGACCTTTTGCAATTGTATTTCAAAACTTGAGGCTTTTGTTCAGGGAAGTGATAACCATAGGGACTGAAAAAATGCATACAGAAAAGGAAGTCTTTCCTGTGGTCTTCATTCAAATGCTGTTATGGAAAGCAGTACAGAGAATTCATAATCAGATCAGTATTTCCTCCATAAATCTACAGATATGCTTGTTTCCAGCCTGAAACGATGTCTGAGGAGGATTTCCATACCCTATCCTCTAAGTAAAGTGCTAAGGGGAAACTAAAAATTACAATGCAATGTTTTTCTTAATGGTATGGTTGGTGAGGATTCTAGTTAGACTATCCAACTAATATATTTACAACTCAAAAGCCTTCTGGCATCATCTCTGTTACAGCTCAGGTCTTCCTTACAGAGCCACTAAAGTCGCAGATCTGCGGGCCTTATCAGGGAAGCTTTGTGATACCAGTTCAGAAACTTCCAGCATACAAAAAAATGAAAATGTGGTGATGGCTGGAGATTAACTCAATTGAATCTCCAAAGAAATAACATGAGACACTCAATGATTAAATAAATATGACAGTGAAAAATGCAGTTGATTTCTACTTTTTTGTGGTTTTAATTGTCCCTGTCTCTCCAGTCTGCAACAGCATGCAGCAGAATTTAGTTCTGATGCTTTGCAGAATGTAAGGTACAAGTATGATTTGGAGAACTTCACAAAATACTGAGGCTTTTTATAAATAATGATGATTTTCAAAAGCTAACACTAGAAGAGACAAAAAACTTCTGGCATAGCAAATACAATGAACAAATTAAGATGCTCTAGATCAAATACTCATGTTTAATTCTGTCAGCTCATGGTTTCTTACTGAAGTTAGGTAAAAGTCTGTCCTTTTATTTGGTAGAGATAAAAGTTTAATTGGTAAATACAGAATTGTTTCTAATATAACTTTTTACTCATAGCCATATATTGACCCTATTATTAAAATTAAACTAACTATTAAAATGTCTTTCCCATAATATTTGATAAAAAGATACTACAACTCATCACAATTACAGTGATTAGCATTACTTTGAATGTTCCCATATTCCTTTCCTCAGATCAGATGTTCTTTTATCATAGGTTTCTATCAGCCTTTGAGTTGCCAACTTTTCCTTCTTAAGAGGACCATTATTCCTCCTTGAAGCCTGACCTTTTTCATTAGAGAACGGAAGTATTTTCTGTGTTAATATTATTAGCTCATGTTTAGTATCTTTTTCTCTCTTTTGCCTAGTTTAAGGTTCTATTTTTTTTTTCTGATGCTGATTTTCTATTTTTATTACTGGCACCTGTCTTTAACTCTTAAACTCTTTAACTCTTTAACTCTTTAAACTCTTTAACTCTTAAAATTCGAGTTTATAACTTCCACTGAGACTAATTTCCACAATTTTTTTTTGACCTTTAAATGTCTGCATGACTCTAGTGATCATCGCCAACAGATTCTCATGCTGAACCAGGGCTGTATGCTGTAATTAATTCTACTCTTCTTTCAATGGTATAATTCTCTCCTCTTTATTAATTTAAAAATGTATATACCTAATTCTTCTTTAAGTTTTAGAAATTATTTTAATGTCTCTTGCTTTAATTTTTAACTCTTAATATTCTTGTGGGTTGGGGCTTTTTTATTCCTATCAAGTGACATGGTTTAAATGAGCCTTGTGGAAAAATTTACTGAGGAAAAAATGTAGCAGTTATGTACAAAAAGTAAGTTTGAAATCTGCATGGATAAATACAGAAAGCTTAATTTAACAGAAATTAACAAAAATTAATCATAAGGCCCAGTATAGTGGACAAGGACTAGCGCAGTAAGATGGAAAAATAAAAATGAGAACAATAGCAAGCAATTTTGAAGGCACTCAGCAGACAATGTATTGCAAGAAAGTAGGTGTTTCTAGCCAAGGGGGTCAAAGAACACATAATAGAGGTGATTGGAAGTCCAGGTGGGTGTAGCCATGTCTTTGCTACATGTAGATATGCAGGTCTGGATGCAGTCACCCTGCATCCCCCTTCCAGATTAGGACTCAACTAAAACCACATCTAGTCTGTCAGGAAGCTGTATTTCATGGCTGTATCTATTAATTCACAAACCAAAATGAGAATAGAATATAAATAGAAAAGGAATATTGCATGTTAAAGCTGTGTGAAGAATGATTTCTGGAATCCTTTAGAAACCGGAAAGAAAAAAGAACAAAAGCTTTCATTATGTGTTTTTGGTAGAGTGAAGAGAGTAAGCTGAGTGAGGCAGCATAACTGCATTGCATAGCATGGCATGGCATCCAAAGTAACTGGTCTCAGCAAGAAAGACTCTTCTTCTCTACCCATTGATATAGCTTCTCTAATGCTACCTCTGGTATTTCTTTGCCATATTTTAAACCAGACTAATGGGCCCTATAAAGTATCCTGTCCCTAACAGTGGGCAGCAGCTCAGTTGAGATTCCATGAGACAGAAGTACAGAACTGTCGGGGGTGGACCAGAGGAGGCCTACAGAGAGTGGATAGAGATGCAAAAAAGCTGCAAAGAAGGCGCAGAAGAAAGGAGCTATTTAGAAGACTTCTAGCAACTGTAGCTGTGCAGAACTGCCTGGGACCCAGCTACAAGGCCGCAGCATTGCAGCCTCAGCAAATTCTCCTGTCTGTGCACCCAGGACACAAACCCCCATTATTCCCTAGCTCTCCCTTCCCCCTGAGTGACCTGACATATTCCAATAGCCTATCCTTCCAAGTTCCCATATCAGTAGCTCTCAGGATTTGATGTTCCTAGCTGGGGTCCTACCTCTATTCCTGAAACTTTTGTATTCCCCTGTATATAAGCTGTCATCTTGTTTTAATAAATCGCCATTTTGTGGGTCACATCTCGTGTGTGTCCTGTCTCCCATACAAAATGTGCCTCAAGGGTCTTGTCGCGGGACCTAAACCCCCAGGAACCCGCGATGCAGAACAGTCTTTTCCTATGTATGTCTTCCAATTCCCATCGTGTTATCAGGAGAATCTGATTCAGAAACTGCAGAATGCAGTCTCTGATTATTTTAAATAACATTGACTGAAAGCCAAATCCTCTGTTAATTTGTCTTTTTTTAAATGTTAATATTTTTTTGTGCTTACACTATACTATGCATCAATGGGCTCTACAACTTAATTATGCACAGCAAAGTGTCTCTGAATAGATCTCAGGGGGAAAACCAGATCTGAATGTTTCTTGTTGGTAAAAGCTACCTGAGATACTGAAACCCTTTCAATTCTCCCTTGTGCAAGGTCATACAGACAGGGATGGCCCAAAAGTGACTAAGAATGGAGGAAGAAGCAGACTACAGACACCTGACTACTAGCAGGAGGAAAAATGATCAAATAATGTAACACCTGGCGTAACACCAATGTGACTGTTACTTCAGCAAGCAGGTAAGAAGTTGTATGCACTATGGAATAGTTTAGTACTTTTAAACTGTTCTGACCTTTTTTTTTTTTTTTTTAGCGCTGTAGTGACCAGAGAATTTTTGCAATTATGATAAAATATGTACATTTCTGATTTTCATTTCACGTGTTTTAATGTGAATTAAGTTAAATTAAAACTGGGCATCACCGTTAGTGTGCCTGTATCTTAGTGATTTATTAAAATAATTATGTACAAGAGTAGCCTCAATAAAGAAGCTACAGAATAAGAGACCATAGTACTTGATGACACTTTAAATATGCTACTATATCCAAAATAAAAGGCAATGGACAACCCTCACAATTTAAAGTATTAAAGAGCAACAAATATTGTTAGAGCAAACTCTAATTTTTTTAAACTTCAGGTAACATAAATTCTAGGCATAATTTTAAAGGAATATTCATGATAGTGAAACCTTACAGACAATTAATTTCATCAGCATATATTTCTGTGAGATTACAAGGACATTACTGTTTACGTTGTGATGCTTTTCATATGTTTAGTTATCCCTTTCTGTGAATAAACCTAAGTTTTAGTTCTTTATTCTACTGATTTTAATTCTTTATACAAAGAAGGTAGATTATGTCTGTCAAACTGCCATGCTAGAGAAAACTGTGTTATTTTCAGTTCCTGATCTTATTAAGATCAGCACAACCATAAAAATACCTAAGTATGCAGAACATAGTGCTTTATAACAGCACTTAGAAACACAGAATGTGACAATTATGAAGTGTTTGCAACTGGTAAGATTGGACAGAAAAATGTTTTAAACAGAATATTCCATTATGATTGTTTTATATGAAAATAAAACAGGATTTTATTGGACCAAATGAAAATGGAGCATTTTATAATCTAGGTATTATGATATTTTTCTTTTGGGTAGCAGAAATGTATGCAGACTTTTTTTTTTTTTTTAATTAAAATCTGTAAAAATGTGACTGAACAAAATTCTATCTTGTAAAATCTCTTTTTTTTTTTTTTAATCTTTGTCTGAATACAAGGATATCATGAGATCTCTGCAATCCCAGCAGACAGCTCAATGTAATTGCAAAGTTTCCTTAATAACCAATTTATATTTTTTACGACTTCTCCACTGCCATTTATGTGGCACTTTTAACTTCCTGTGAAAACTACAGGTTTTAGTGTATCCTAAATTGAAAAGAAAACAAAAAGTTGTTTTAAAGGACTCTTCTAAAATATAGGCATGAGAATTTCTAAATAATGAATGTGTTTCCTTGGTTTGAGTTAGTTAGTATAGCATTTTTTGTTACATTGGTTGGTTGGTAGTTTTTTTGTTGTTGTTTCTGTCTTTGGGTTTTGGGGTTTTGTTTGTTTGTTTTTTTTGGGGTTTTGTGTGTGTTTTGGGGTTTTTTTAGAAAGGTCAATAGCAAATAGTAAAAAAAACCATTTTGAAAAATGATACACTGTGTTTTGTACTCAACCCTCTGACTGCTGTAATGTATATTTTGAGAGGAAAAGTAAAATTCTTCAGATCCTTTATATTGTAGAGAGCTGGACACAATAACTATGATGGAGAGGGTTTCCACTGAAAATCATTTCCTGGACTTTGACTGATAAGAAAAGATGCTACAATTTTGGAAAGATCTACTGCGTGGCTGCTTCATGAACAACACTGGCTTTTAGCAGAACCTCCCATAGATCATGCTAGAAAAGAAACATATTGATATGCTATGAAAAAGAGCAGTAATTACACTGTATTCCTACCATCCTCAAAAAGCCATGGGTATCAAGAACAAATCATGGTATTTTTGTTGTGTGGGTGGTTTTTTTCTTTGGTTGTTTTGTTGTTGTTGTTGTTTGGAGTTTCTGTTTGTTTGTTTTTCGTTTCTGATCTTTCTTTTTTTAAAGCACTGAGAATAGAAATCACACAGAATATGAAGAAGATCAGTGTTGCAGATGACCCGGTGCCAGCTGGATTTCCCAAGAAGATTCTTAAGCTTTGCTGGTGCAGGTACACCAATTTGTTTGCAGGTTCTTCTCTGTGAACCATGCCTATCCCTCAGCAAGTTGGCAGCTGTGAAGATAAAAGGTATTTGGGACCCCAAACTTAGCTAAAAAGCTAATAATCTTTAAGACAAAATAACTCTGCCAAAAGCAAAGCAGAGTTTTGTGCTTGAGAACACAAAACACCTGGCAGCATTGCAGTCAAAGCTACTGTTGTAGCTAATTACTTATTACCTATTTAATAAAACACTAAGACCAAGAGACTTCTTGGTGCCTTTCTAATACGCTCCACAGAGTTGCTTGTTGTTTTGGGTTTTTTTCTGGTTTGAATGCAGTCTTTGCAAAGTATGCTACTTAGAAGATATTTTATGCTGTTACATTTCACTGATATCTGAAAGGCTCTTTATTTGGTGTATGCAATTCTTTTAAGGTAATGCAGCGAGGAGTTCCTCGATATAAAGAAAAACTCAACTACTCACTTTAAAAAACCGCAAGCCATACAATGTGATAGCTATCGTATAGCCATCATAAGGCAGTGGATTCTTTTTCAGAGGTGTTCAAACTTCATGCATAAATATATTATTGTATTTGAAGCACATTCCAAATTTGGACTTTTACTCTTTTTCACTTTCTTGGTTGTAGGAGATAGCGACTGAAAGGAAATAGGAGCAAGATAAGAATAAAATAGGAAAAAGTAACATTCTTCCTTTTCAGCCTCCATGCTCCAAAGCTAGGACCCCCAGCTTTATGGAGTTTCATCAAAGTGCTGGGAAAGCAAGAAGGCTCACTTCATTCCAGCAGCCTGAAGTATGCTTGCATTTTGACCACTGGGGACCTCAGTGTAAATTACTGAGATCATAATCATAGAATCATAAAATGATTGGAAGGGACTGTAAATATCAACTAGTTCCAATGCACCTGCCAAGGGCAGGGACACCTTCCACTGGACTAGATGGCTCAAGGCTCCATCCAACCTGGCCTTGAACACTTCAAGGGATGGGGCATCCACAGCTTCTCTGGGCAACCTGTGCCAGTGCCTCACCACCTTCACAGAGGAGAATTTCTCCCTAACATCTAATCTAAACCTACTCTCTTTCAGATGAAATCTGTTCCTGTCACTCCATGCTCTTATACAAAGTCCCCCTCTATCTTCTTTGTGGGCTCCGTTCAGGTATGAGCCTTCTCTTCTCCAAGCTGAAAACCCCAATTCTTTAAGCCCTTCCTCATAGGAGAGGTACTCCTCTGATCATCTTGGTGACCCTCCTCTGGACTTGCTCCAACAGGTTCATGTCCTTCCTGTGCTGGGACCCCAGAGCTGGATGCAGCACTGCAGGTGGGTCTCAGTAAAGCAGAGCAGAATCCCATCCCTTGCCCTGCTGCCCACACTGCTTTGGATGCAGCCCAGGACACATTTGGCTTTATGGGCTACAAGTGCACATTAATGACTCATGTCCAGCCTCTCATACACCACTTATACACCGCCTCCAAGTCATTCTCAGCAGGGTTGCCCTTGGTCTGTTCACTCCCCAGTCTGGATTAATACTGGGGTTTTCCCCAACCCAGATGCAGCATCTGGCACTTTGTCTTATTAAATCTCATGAGATTCCCATGGAACCACTTCTTGAGCTTATCCAGGTCCCTCTGCATGGCATCCTGTCTCCTTCAGGTGTGTCAGCTACACCACTCAGCTTGGTGTCATCTGCAAAGTTACTGAGAGTGCACTGGATCCCTTCATCTATGTCTTTGATGAAAATATTAAATAACACTGGTCCCAGTGTGGATGTGACCCTGAGGGACACTACTTGTCCATTTGGACTCTGAGCCATTCACCACTACCCTCTGGATGTGACCATCCAGCCACTTCCTTATCCATCTAATAGTCCACTTATCAAATCCAATTTAGAGAGAAGGATGTTGTGGGGAACTGTATCAAAGGCTTTACAGAAGTCCAGATAAATGACATCTGTAACCCTTTCCCTGTCCACTGATACAGTCACTCCGTCATAGAAGGCCACTAGGTTGGCCAGCAGGACTTGCCCTTGGTGAAGCTGTGCTGACTGTTGTGTATCATCTCCCTGTTTTCCACGTGCCTTGGCAGAGCTTCTAGGAGGATCTTCCATGATCCTCCCAGGCACAGAGGTCAGGCTGACAGGTCAGTAGTTCCCAGGGTACTCCTTTCCATCCTTTTTAAAGATGGGTTCAATGTTTCCCCTCTTCCTGTTGCCCTGAGTGCCATAATTTTTCCAACATCATGGAAAGTGGCTTGGCAACTACATCAGCCAATTCCCTCAGGGAACGTATCCAGGATGCATCTTATTAGGTCCCACAGGCTTATGGGAAGAACTCAGGTTCCTCAGGTGGTCATGAACCGGGTTTTCTCTTACAGTGGGAACAAAATCCCCCAGTCCCCATCCTGCTGTTCATCCACTAAAGAGGTGTGTAGGAAGAGATGTTTCCATTGAAGACTGAGGTAAAAGGGTTGTTGAGTACCTCAGCCCTCTTCTAGTCCATTGTTACCTGTTTCACAGCACCTGTTTATCAGTGGGGATAGACCTCTGACCTTCCTTTTCTGTTAACATACTTGTAGAATCTCTCCTGTTACTCTTTGTGTTCCTTGTCAGGTTCAGTTACAGCTTTGCTTAGGCCTTCCTCAACCCATCCCAACACAACCGAAATTCATCTCTATACTCTTCCCAGGATACCTGTACTTGCTTCTGCCTGTGCATTTGCTTCTTTCCCTTTAGTTTGACCTGTGGGTCTTGACTCAGCCATGCTGATCTCTTGCCTTCCTTACCAGATTCCTTGCTTCTGGGGATTGTTAGCTCTTGGAAGACAAGAATGCTTACAGAAACACACATTACTCAGAGACTGCAAAATCCTCTCATTTTCTATCTCATCACTCCTTCTTCACCCTTATTCTCATTTAAAATGTGTACCTACTTGGAGAGCAGAGACCATTCTCCACTCTCAGTGCATCATGAGCTTAGATACTTTCACTTGGAATTCAAGTTACTTACTCAGTCTGAAAGCCAGTTTTATTCCACATAGACTCTGAACTGCTCACCTTACAGAAAGAAAAGGAGAGACTGATGACCCCTCTGCGTAAGAAGGACTGGGTTGTTTTGAGCTCCTGAATATAAACAGCTGGCTATCTTGGTTACTGTCCAAGGTCCCTATGAACAGTTGGTTTCTCTTTGCATCACAAAACTATGTTCAAAGAACATTCCAGTTTATTGTCATGAGCTCTGTGGTGAGCATTTTTGCATGTGAATCACTTTCT
The DNA here is from genome assembly GCA_038380795.1 of Pyrocephalus nanus. NCBI lineage: Eukaryota > Metazoa > Chordata > Aves > Passeriformes > Tyrannidae > Pyrocephalus > Pyrocephalus nanus. Next base: position 48,051,068 of record CM076263.1, on the reverse strand, counting down.
TTTGGTATATTTTGGTTATTAATATTGTTGCTGTTACTGCTAATTTTCTTATTTCATTGCTATTTCCAGTAAAGTTTTCTTATCTCAACCTGTGACCTTCACCTTTTGTACCTCCAATTCTCAAATACATCCTGTCAGGAAGAGGGAAAAGGAAGGGGAAGGGAAAGGGAAAGAGAAGGGGAAGAGGAAGGGGAAGGGGAAGGGGAAGGGAAGGGGAAGGGGAAGGGAAGGGGAAGGGGAAGGGGAAGGGGAAGGGGAAGGGGAAGGGGAAGGGGAAGGGGAAGGGGAAGGGGAAGGGGAAGGGGAAGGGGAAGGGGAAGGGGAAGGGGAAGGGGAAGGGGAAGGGGAAGAAAGAGGTGTGTGGTCTTGGTGGGGGCACTGAACTGGGGAGAAACATTCCTAAACCACAATAATAACTTAAAACCTAAATTTAGATTTCTCCAGAGCTGACTGTGGGAGAGGTCTAACAGTTTTTCCACTTTTCCAAAAAAGCTGAACAATGAAGGTGGCAGGCCATCACTGCATCACAGCAGTTAGGAGGCTTCTGAGGAGGAAACATGACTAAATACAGACCATGTCATAACAAGCACTACAACACTCAGGCAAGTCCGTACACTCAGCACTCTTTCTTAGCCTTCTGCACCCTCTTGTCTTGCTGTAATGCCTTGGCTCATCATACCCAGGATATCAGTCAGTGATTTGCCTCTCACACCAATCCAAAAAAGACTTTTCTATATGTTATCAAATGTTGATGGTGGATTATATCAGCTTCTAATAGGCTCCTGCTTACTGCAGTTCAAAATTATTTTTTTGAATGCTATTTTTTCTTTTTTTGGTTAGCTAAAAATTTCATTAAGAAATACAAATTTCTTAATATGCTCCAAAAATTTTGAAATTTCTATCATGAATGACATATGTATAGAAACTGTCACAAGGTTTTTAGAGACAGACACCCATTAACAAAATTAGGATGTAAAATTCTGACCAAGTATGAAGTATGTTGTGAAAAGCAATTCTACTTACAGGCATCACTTTGAGTCAACATACTTCTGCATTACCTCCATCTGCAGAGAAAACTTATGCAAGACATTCTCTCACTTTTCTCCTAAATCTCTTCTGATACCCTATGATATCTTACATTGGAAAAAACAGGCATTACAACATTCATTTAAAATTGGCAGATAATTGTTAAAAGGCCGAAAGCCTAATTTTCTATCATAAAGTACGAGATTCAAATACATGAATCAGTATTTTCCTCCGATACTAAAAGATTACAAAGACATTAACATTTTAAAGGTATTTTGAAGCCTTCTGGGAGGCACTTTTTAATAAAATTGCACATAAGAGGCTATATTTTTAATGTGTTCATTCACATACACCCCTTTTTGTAAGCACTCAGCTAATCTGTTTAAGATGGAAAAGATGGGTGATATGACTCTTAAGAACCTAATTTAGCAATGTCATCTGTCATTAGCTTCATTTTAAGTTTGTCTTTAAGGAACCTGTACATTAAAGAGAGTGAGAAAAATTGCCAAACCCACTCTTGACTCTTCTATATCGGAAAGGTCATTAATGATAAAAAGGGCTAACACAGAAGAGGAAGCTCACTATAGTAAATTATTTCCCATAACAAATTACTGTAAGTATTATAGCATTTAATCACACAATTTAGGACTAAATTTTTTGTAGGTATTAGTTTTAGCAATTATAGGTTCTCTTTTCTGCTATGATATGGTCATTTAGTGAAAGAACACAATGTAGATGTGCAAGACAGTCTTGCTGGTTTAAACTCCTTAAAGCCCATGATTTACAATATGTCTAAGTCTTTGTGTACTGTCTAAACAGGCCTTATTATGAAATTTTCTGCACTCTTAAAGGCTATATTTTCTGGCTGCATCTTGCTTAATATGACACACTTCACATGCTCTTTTGCTAAATTTATATTTCTCAACAAAAGCTTACTTATTAAAAATTCTTTTTCTGTCTGTATTGCATTTCACTTTTGACAGATGACACCTCCAAATATTTAACAATAACTGCTATCAAAAAACAAGCATTCTCCATATCTTCACTGTTATGTCAACATGCTCTGTTCCCTCTTTCATTCAATGTCTTTGAAGACAAGAAGTAAGATGTGATAAAAGTCCAAATGTGTTTCTTGATATCCTAATTAATAGGTGTAAGCTGTATTTGAAAATATTTCTCACTCACTTTTATGTTGAAAACCAATTGAGTCTTTTAAGACCACCATCTGTTCAAGGATTACAGTAAAATTTGATAATGAACTCTGTCCATCCTCAAAGTACAGTTGCCCCTACTTTTAGGAGTTTTAATGTAAATTTGGTGTGTTCATAATACTGAGAATCTAAGACTTTGAGAATTAATTCATATGTTGGAAACAGGCCAGACAGTTCTAAGGAGAAAATCATGGTACCACCATTCCACAGTTCCAGAGAGGAAATAAAATGGATTTCTGTTACTGATTTAACTGTTGTATTTTTATTGTTCTTAAAACGAGCCATTTTTTGGCAATGTTTACAACACACAAAAAAACTTCAGAGATTTTATTTTTTGTTTGCTTCTTTTTTTTCCTAGTTCATGAAAATCATCTTTTGGGAGTCCATTAAACCTCTAAACAGTATACTTCCCAACTGATATAATACACTAAAATATTGAATTCTTAATGCTTTTGCAAGAAAGAATGAAGGCAAGAAAAACACAAAATTTTCAGAAACAGGCAAACATTTAATTTTAAATTGCAAATAGTCATGTAAACAAAGAGAGTACTTGTGTGTGCTCCTTATCAGTAAGTTTCTGTTACCTAATGAGTCATAAATGTAAATCCCTAAAATGGATGCCTTAGATTTTTAAGAAGCAATCAAAGTGGTAAGTAGTACTATTTTGAAGCCCCCACCTCCAACCCTTTTCAACAGCAGATATCATACATTGTTAAAGCATCAGGAAACAGCCACATCCACTCAACCTCATAGAAAATATTCAGTGCTTCCAGGAACGGACAGGACTACCATGGGTACATCAAGCATATGTATCATGCATACAGATTTTCTTAAGAGTAGCATATCTGTGCAAGTGAGCCTCTGTGTACACTGGAGCAGCCTGGAAAAGATAGGAGCTGCTGTCATGAGAACAATTAATATCTTGAGCTCACAGTGACTCCTTTTACTGGGACTAGTTTTTGTCCTTTTGCTCATCACTTGGGCAGGACATAGCTGTGATTTCTGAGGAGGAGAGCAGAAGATTTTCAGGAAGCACCACAGTGGACAGTGTTTAGTAGCAACATGTTTTACTTCAACTAAGACATAGTGCCCCTCTGGGAAGTTTATAGGGTCTCTCTGTGACAGAGGAAGAGGCTGCAGTGGTCCATAAGCTAGGTTTCGATGAATTCACAGGTGGATGAATCACACTTGGATGAATCCACTGGGTTGGATGAACTCAGTTAGAAAAAAAAAAAAGCAGGGTAACATGATACAAGGTCATCCATAGCAATGCATGATACAAAGTGTGACCCCTTCACCTCAAAAGCCAATTTCAAAAGGAATTCAAACTTCTGTGACACATTTCTAAGTACATGTTCATGGCTTTAAAATGAAAAACATAAGCCACTTTTAATTTTCTTTTTTCCAGTATGCTTTTTTCCTCTTAATTACTTCATGTTCTTGAGCATAAGAAATTGATCATGGCACTGCCAGGGTCTTTTGGTACTACAAGGACAAAAGGTAAACATGAAAACATAATACTAAACACAATGAGATTTCCCAGTCCCTTCAAAGCATTTTGCCAAAAACTTCTATAGAAATATAATCAATGATTTCAACTATTAAGAGCATTTTGTGCAGGAGTACCATGACAAGGACAACATAGAATAGTTTTACTTTAGTAAACTACTAGTTTTAAACTATTATTTATTATTTAAAACATTAGTCTCTGGCTCTGTAATTGCACATGTGTAGGAAGTGCCATTCTATGTCTCCTCCAGGGCACATTTGTGTCCAGAATCAGAATTCCACTCAAAACCTGATTTTAGACAGTATTTTCTCAAACTCTGGAAAGATTCTTTACCTTCAGATTCTAGATATCATTTTTACGTTCAGGAAGTCATACTGTCTTTTTCACCAAGTTTTCTTTAAACACAGTATCTCAGTTTGATACAGAGCTAACAAAGACATTTCAAATAACAATTATGTAGACTTAATAGCTAGATTTTAAAAGGCAGCAACATAAAGAGGCACTCAGTTGCATTCTAAAAAGTAGTCAAGGGCCAATTTAGGCCTCACTGTATATAAATGTAAAATGCTTCTTTTTTCTTTTTCTTAAAAACATGCACTTTTTTTCACGTGTCTGTAAATCCTTTGCAGAACATATTCTGCAGTCCTTTGCAACAGTCTGCAGTTAAGTAGTTTGCATATCATCAGGGGAATAGTCATTAAAAGAGACAAGACAGATTAAATTGAGCTTTTTCTAACTGATTGCTCAGAAAGATTTCTTATCTATGCAAGGGTAAGTATAAAGATATTTGGATAAAGATGTCCTCAGCATAAATAATAGTGAGTAGAACATGGTTTGGACACCTATAGAACTGGATAGTGCTATTCAGGGTTTAGGAGTTTAATATGGCTCACAGGGGCAGAGGTAGCTTGCACCTATCAGAGCAGAGTGACCACTTCTGGTTTCTTCATTTCTCAAGATCCCCTGACAGTCATTCCACAAGGACTTCATAAAGGATGAAAAGAAACAACTTGACATCACCTTAGTTGGTTAGAGAATGGTGTTATTAATGCCAAGGTTGTGGGTTTGGTCCCCATGTGGGCCAGTCAATTCAGAGTTGGACTTTGATGATCCTTCTGGGTCCCTTCCAACTCATAATAATCTGTAATACAGACAGACTAACAGAGCTGAGGGAAAAGGAAAGAGACGTTTTCTATGTGGTGCCCTTTGTTACTATGAGTATCAGGAAGCACACGCTTACATTTTAGGTGAACTAGCAAAACAAGACAAAATAAAAATAGAGAACTTCCAAGTGACTTTCTCTGAACCACTGTTTCATTTCCTGATGAAAAGACCTCTTCCACACATCCTTGACATTGACATAATCTTGTAAAGTAATTTTTCTGCTCTTTCAACTCATCTGCATGACTATTTTATGGAACTCAAAAAAATTGGCCAATTTTGTTTTTCTCAAAGGTAAAACTCAAGTAAGCTCCATTATTTTAATGGACAACTTAGCATTTTGAGGGTCTTTCATGGGCACTCAAGTTCTTTCACCTTTTGGGTGTAAGATATGAAAGTTCCTTATTTCTTTTGTAAGTGAGAAAAGTTCTACAATTTACACTCAGATGGGGGAATATATCATAAGACACATCTTGCAAAAGCTGCTGTATACCAGGATGATCACAGAGCATCACAAGCTCTTAAATTCTTTTTCTTGTCTTTGTCTCCAATCAGCGAATTAGGCAACAGTTACTAACAATCAGATAAAAATGACTGTCAAATCAATTTCCATGTGCAGGATCAAAGTGATGTCAAATTTAATGAAAGAATTATACCGCTCTCAAAGCACATTTTTGCACACAAACTTGAAGTTTATTTATACCTGACTCAAATGCTAAACAAATCTAGGCATTTTGATGATTAAAACAAACAACAACAAAACCCCAACAAATATACAAGGACTTTAATTTTTGTTTCAAAATAAAGAACACAAATTACTCTACCTTTTTTTTTTTTTTCCCCAAAAACTCAAAGACTGTATTAACTTTGTTTATTCTAAGACCACCAGCTTCCCATTTAGGAAATAAAATACTTTATAAAACAACTTTCCCTGTCTAAACAGTACTAGAATCCTCAGTTTTAATGACGGTAGTTTTTCCAACAGGGCATTTTAAAATCTGAATACTGTCATGCCATAGTCTTTACTGACCAAGGCAAAACTCTTTTCTTTTTCCCTCATGCTTTGCATCTGACATGCAGTTTACCACGCAGTATGTTGCCACATCACCCTGAGTGAACAACTCAGCATTGTTACATTTTACACAGTCCATGTGTCATGGATACTTTAACATCAATGACTGACATTCTAAAAAGTATTCCTCCTTGACTTTTGAATATGACACTTTCTTCTGTCATAAGTCACTGTCCTGGAAGGAAGTTGCTTGGACTTGTTAAGAGAAAATATACCTCAAGAGAATTCATGGGGTAGAAGCAGCTTGATTGGGAATGTAAGGACCTGAATCGGTCAAGCTCTACCAGAGTTACAAACCACAGTAAAAACTATCAAGAAGGTTTATTCACCTGCTCCATCCTTCCAGCACCTTCAGCAAAAACTGTTGTTCAAAGAATCTGAAAGTCTATTCCCATAAAAAGGACCATGTTTTTTCAAGAGAACACATACAGATGATAGTTTAATGGCTCACATGCTGTTTAAATCAGTTTTACAGTTTCCACACTCTCCTTGAATCTGCTTTCACAGTTAACTAACAGCTAACTAAACTCATTAGCTTGTTAATAAATTAACTAATCACTGTTCACATTATGTATATGTGATTCTGTATGACCCAATATGACTGATACACTAGTAAATTTATGGCCTCTGTGATAACAAGTCTGCTCATGAAAAAAATCTGGTTATTACTTCAGCTGCAAAAATATTTCTGTACAAAGCTGCTTTGCTACTCTGGCATTTTATCCATTCCCTTCAACACAGTGACAAATGAGAAAGAGCTCACTGGCAATGTGGATTTCACCTTCTCTATGCACATGGGACCCCTGGGGGGAAAAAAAAAAAAAGAGAGACAATGAAAATAATTGAATAACAGATACTAGCAATAAACAGATTATCCTATCAGAGCAGCACTTAGTTTAGGAACACACATGATACAAGCATAATAAACTTTATGGCAGAGTCATTCTGTAGACAGCATTACCCTGCATCAGAGTCCTCTCTGGTGTTCTCAAATGCTCTCTAAGCTTTGTAACGCTACTCCACCACTTTCCCCTGCGATCCGCCCAGACACAACCCTGTCCTGGCATTTCCACCACTGCACCACAACTGAAGAAAAAACTGGAGCCCAAGCCTTCCGGCCTTTTTCCAAGCCCTCCTTTTGCTCGTTGTCGAGGAACACACCTGGTGCAGGCAGCAGGGTTTGCAGCCGCAGTGAGAGACGCAGGTCGAGCTCCAGATGGGAGCACGAAGAGCAGTCAGACCGACGGTGCCAACACCGACGGGCACTGGGAGACACAGCGGGAGCAGAGGACTCGAGAGGGAGAGGATTGTGAGAGGATAAAAGGCAGTTCCTTTGCTGAGGGGTCCGTCATCGGAGAAAGCAGATCTGCGTGACTGCGCCGCGAATAAACGAGATTGTGGGGCTCTGCCATGGTGATTGATACCCGGCGTCGAAGAGAGGAGGAAACCTGGTCTGACAGTGGGGAATTTAGATGTGCACTGATGCCCGCAAATGGGTTACAGAGGAGGGTTCTAAGAGTCTTTGTGAGTACTAGGGAGCCTTCCTTTGTACCCAGGTTTCGGGCATCAGGAGAGAGCCAAGGGGGCTCCAGTCGGATCACTGGAACCGCTCGCCGTCAAGGGGCTTCGGTCCCTTGACGTGCTAGTGACAGCCTCTGGCACTGGGAATGCTCCTGCCAGAGAGCCTCGTGAAGGGTCTCACTGGGAAGTTTCCTGCTTTCGTTTAACTCAGTTATAAAATTTCAATTCTTTCGCACGTAGACAGAATTAGGCTAAAATAGAGGGACCTATTAAAAAGAAATATAATTATCTGCCTTAAATCTGGTTGCATTCCACGTAGCCCGAGCTACCTCGGCCGCGCACGAGGAAAAAGGTATCTCCAATGAAATCCATGGAGTCTCCCGGCGGGGCGGGCAGTCCCGGCCGCTTCCGCTTCCGGCAGCCGGAGCGAGGCGGCGGGGCCCGGGCGGGACATGGGGCCGCGGGCGCTGCCCGGGCTCCTGGCGGGGCCCATGCTGCTGCACCTGCTGCTGCTGCTGCTCGCCAGCTGCGGGCAGGCTGCGGCCCCGCGGCCCCGGGACGCCTCCACCGCCTCCCCGCGCCCCACGGAGGCGGCCGGCGGGGCCGCCACACGGAGCAGCAGCATCAGCCGCCTGGCCGAGGTGTCGGCGCCGCCCGAGCAGGGCCAGCCCATGACCCAGCGCGCCCTGTCCGTTCTGGTGCTGGCGAGCGCCGCGCTCATCGTCTACTTCGTGATCCGGACCGTGCGGTGAGGGAGGGAGCGGGCGGGCGCCTGGGGGGGAGCTCGGGTAGGAGCGCTGGGAAGCTTTCGGTGCCGCCTCTCCGGCTAGGCGGGAAGGAGCTCCATGGGGCTTGGATAGCAGCACATCAGGCCTTTCCTGACCCCCCCCCCCACCCCCCGCCATGCTCCCCAAGAGGCCTTCGTCCATCAGCCCACCTAAATTTAATTTTGTACGTTGTCTAACAGACTGTGACCTGTCGGCAAAGTTCTGACCCGCTAAACTGCCGAATTAGTCCCTCTCCCTGTCTTTCTCAGTAAACATCTTTCTTTTATGGTTTCTTTCATAGTTAACTTACCTAGTTTGTACTTTTTTTATGGAAAGGGCGCTTAAAAAGCTTGCTCTACAGATAAGTACGCTACTTGTGATTGTATTTTTTCAGTATTTTTGTTATATTTGTAGTTTTACTTATGTTTGTCATGCTTTAACTTGGAACCCTTCTTAGTGATGCCCAAATGTGTGATTATGCATAAAGCACATTAATTGTGCATGAAATTTGCTACGTACTTTCCGTTGTAGTTAGTTATGCTGGTGATTATTGTGCCTAGTATTTGCATCACTTATTCTAGAAAGGAAGTTGAAAGGTGGTGTGTGGCATGTGCTAGCATGCCATACAGTAAATTAGGATATTGCGATTGCTCTATAGCTCTTAAAGGTCATTCTTGAGAAGCCTTCAGTCTTATTTTTGTTAAGATGCATATCTTATCATATGTTAAAAGGAAATTTCATAATCTTTTTTAAATAAGTAAAAGTAGATGAGACAACTTGTCAGTGTTAGTGTTCCTCCTAATAGAAGCCCATTGTATTTGGAGGTGTGAGTAAATAAAAGGAGTTGGAGAGGAAAATTCTCATCTACTGCCATTATTTTCTGGATGAGTGGTAATTCCTTGACATTCTAGTTTGGGCAGTAGGAAGTTGGCAGTTCTTCATTTGAAACTGTAGTATTGTCTTCTAGGTGCCATCATAAACCGGAATGTTAAGCCTCATGTTATTCTATAATTCTGCTGCATCTTGCTTTTGAAATTTGGAATAGATGAAGTGTGTGTTTTTGAATTTGAACTTGTAGATGAAATATTTTTGCAACAGTTGTATAAGAAATATAAGGCCTAAGTACAAACATCTCCATTTTTTGAAAGGTTTTCTTGGGATGAATACATATGTCTTGCTATCAGACATAAAAACTTCAGGGCTCTTTTGCAAAGTTTCAACCAGGTGACCTGCTCAGTGGATGAAGGGAAGACAGTGGATGTAGCTTATGTGGATTTTAGTAAGAGTTTAGATACTGTCCTTTGCGGTACCCTCTTGGACAAGTTGTCCAACTGTGGAGTGAGCAGATTCACGGTGCACTGGGTGAAGAGGCAGCGGAATGACAGGGCTGTAAGGGTTGTAGTGAAGCGGTGCAGCCAGTCCTCAGTGGTGCTCCTCAAAGCTCAGTTCTGCAGCCAGCTCTGGTCAGTATTTTTATCTGAAGGCTGGAGTTTAACGTGCCATTAACAAGTTTGCTGATGATACCAAACTTGGAGGTGCAGTTGGCTCTCTCAAGGGACAAGAGGCCTTGCAGAGGGATCTGGATGAATTGGAGCATTGGGCAATCACCCGTGGCATGATATTTAGTGAGACCAAATGCTGGACTCTGCAGCTGAAACAGACTGACACTGGACACAAGTATTAATTGGGAGAGGAGCAGCTGGAGGGGAGCCCTGTAGAAGGATCTGGTAGTGCTGGTTGATGTTCATCTGAGTATCAGTCAACATGGGCAAACTGCATCCTAGGTGCATCACACACAGCACAACAAGCCAGTCAAGAGAGGGGATTGTCCCCGTGTTCAACGTTGGTGCGGCTTTCCACTGAGTATTGTGTGCAGTGATGAGCTCCCCAGTTTAATAAGGATAGTAAAGTATTTCAGTATGACCAGAGAAGAGCAACCAAGCTGTAGATGGGCTGGAAGGCATGTCTTGTGAGGAGCAACTGAGGACTTTGGGCATGTCTAGCTTAGAGAAAAGGAGGCCTGAGGGTTGACTTTATGGCTCACCAGGAGAGGAGTAAAAGGGATGTTAGGAAGCATTTCTTCACCAATAGGGTGGTCAAAGAGCTTCCTAGAGAGGGGGTCATTTGGACAATACCATGGTACCATCTTTTAACTTTTGGTCAGCCCTGAACTGATCAGGCAGTTGACTAGATGGTCATTGTAGGCCCTTTCCAACTGAACAAGTGTATTCTATAACAGTCACAGAGTAAAGGATTTTAAGTTAGATTTTGTTAAAAGGCAGGACACTGCTTTAGAGTCACAGCTATGACCATACATGAATCTTGCATTAGCATGTCTAGTATTCTTATAGCTGTGGTCTTTTGACTAATTTGTATATAAAGAAAGTTTTGTGTCACAAGTGATTAGTTTATCTTTTTATTAACAGGATTTGTTTGAATCTAGAAATCTGTGCCAGCTTTGTGATGAGATTTTTTTTGCATAATCTGTGATCTAGACATTTGCTATGGCTGTCTTAGGTTATTCTTGACTCACAGTAGCAACTCACATTCCATTAAGGAAAAATGGTAAAATGTGACTCTCAGCATTCTGTAAACAGATACCTCTGCAAAGTGTTCGCTGATCTGAATTTTGAAACTTGGGCAAGGCTTGTTCCATGTGTGCAAGAGTACTTCTGAAAAGCCAAATAGAAGAGTTCATTGTGTGGGGGCTCACATGGAATCTGGGCCCATGCAGCAAAGCCCTAGAAAAAGAGAAAAGCAGATGCAAACAGTCGGTGTCTGTGATAAGCACTGTGCCTTAATCTGAAATGTGAGTCACTGCCTCTTCCTTCTGCATTTTGTGAAGCATACAAGGCATTGACTCTACAACTTCTCTCTTATTCTGAAGTCTAGTTATAAATAATGTTTTAACTCGATATCGATAATAAAAATTTCCAGTGTCACCCATGACTTCTGTTACACCTTTGCTATAGCTTTGTTTCATTTCTCTCTGATTTGATCTGCTGTTCTTTACAGATGCATAAAACACATAGAGAATACGTAGCAAGGCAATTTTTTCTCACTGTAGGACCTGCTAGAAGTATACCTTTGCATGTATTTTTACTTGGCTCTTACATTTAGCTACACAAAAGCCTGTGTAGGCTTTTTGTATTCACTGCAGTAATTCTGTACAAAACTACAGATGACATTCTTATTGGCCTTAATCTTTTCACGTTAAATGTTGACTCTTAAATGTCTGACCTCTGAATTTTGTAGAGTGGAGTGTATACACTTCAGTTATAAATTTTAAAAGACTTATATTAAGTATCATATTTTAAGGAATGGTTTTCTTACACTGTTGAAGTAGAAAAATATTAATGTAACTTAAATGTTTTCAAATACCTTTCAGGCTCAGAAGGCGAAACAGAAAAACCCGAAGATATGGGGTTTTGGACACAAACATAGAAAACATGGAGCTGACCCCCTTAGAGCAAGATGATGATGATGATGATACAACGCTATTTGATGCCAATCATCCTCGAAGGTTAGTATTTAGAACCCAAATGTACTTCTAGCAACAGAAGTGAAGGAGTGTGTGTGATAAGCAGTTTCTTTGAGAAAGCTCACTACTGTGTTTCATATGCATAGTTGGAGAAGGGATGTCAAGATCACTTGAATTTTAAATGGGCAAGAATTTAGTGGGCAAGAAGATAAACACCATTTGTCTTCAGCATGTGAATTCCAGAGAAATGGAGAGGAAGGTAGGATATTTTTGTTACAAATACAGTGTCATTTTTGAAGCTTATGTTAAAGTCCACGACCTTCTCTTTTTTTTTTTTTTTTCTCTTCTGGAAGCTCCTCAGGTTTTCCTGTATATTCTCGCCTGAGAGTTCTGCTTCAAGCAGCTTTGCTTCATTCTGCATTCTCATTGCTAAACTAGTCAGCAGTTAGTTGATGATGATCTTGCACCAAGTTTTACATTTGGCACTGCTGCATTTAAAGGCTCATATTCTTAGGTCACTTTTTGCAACTACATAGATAGAGGAAAATTTTGTTATATTTCTTTATTGTCTTCAAATTTTGTTGTATTTCCTTATTGTCTTTCATGTAAAGATTATAATCAATTCAAACTTAAATTTACACAATTCAGACTTAAAAGTTTTTCTTTTTGAGTAATGTCATCACACAGCACATACAAAGATATGGGAAAAAAAATTGATAGTATTATCATAGTGAGGACTACTGTCAAGTACCAGAAGATTTAAAATGATAAATTCTGCCTGTCACAGCAAACATTTGAATTACACTGTTTAATGTTAAACTGAATAAGTCTCAAGCAGAACAATTCAACAAATGCAATACGTGGTGTCTCAAATGAATTAGAATATTAGTATAGTAAGGTGTTCTGCTGTTTGTCAAGAAATAACATTGGGTAGTTCTGGAACTTGAAGTGAAAGGTTCAGTCTCTTTTAACTTTGTCTCCTTAGGGAAAGTCTTTCTGATTAATTTTTTTTTGTAAGTCAGAGTCTGTCTTTCTGTTTTCTTTCCACCATACACTAGAATAAATTAGTTGTAATATCTACACTTAGCGTTCCTCTGTATTACAGAATCATGTGGTGCTTACAGTTACCCCATGTTTCTAGTCTTGTTCCAGTATAATTGTCACAGTGTATCCAGGAATTTTCTCAATGTCTTCCTTTTTTATTTTCTCTTGTAATTCAGCGTAGTGACTAGACTTTGAGGTATTTGATGACCAGTTAACATGATATTCTTTATAAATGTTTATTTACAGGAGTATTGAGTATATTGTTTAGTAGGAAGTACCATCATAATAATAGTGTCATCATTAACAAACAGTATCATACAATTACAATTTTCAAAAAGTGGATTTCTAATTTTTCTTTTTTTCCTTGTACTTCTAAACACTTTAGTCTAGGGGGAAGAAAAAATTCATATGAGTATTTCATTGTAGAAGTATCTAAACTGTTGTTTCACTATCACTGAGAAAGTATGTGCTTAAATTATCAATATTTATTTTGATCAATACCTTATTTTGACACTGGTAACTTGAGAAAAAATGGGCTTCAGTTATGTTTAGTCAAGACTGTGAATAATACTCTGTTTCTGTATATTGAGATCTTGCAGTGTTCTCCTTTATGGGGAGAAGCTCCTAAAACCAAGTGTTACTTTTTATTTTGAACCAGTGTTCATGTACAGTAGGAAAGTAATGCTGAACAATGTGAATTCATTCCACAGATCTCTGTAGAACAGCTTGATAAAGTGCTGTCCAAACTTTGCAAGGCAATGGCATTGCTGGGAGGAAAGTTTGAAAGATAGAGTACTCAAATTTTATTTTTTTTTAACCTTAATTGAAGTTACATTTTAAAGTTAATTCATCTCCCCTGGTTTCAATGAAGTTTTTTGCATCCGCTTTGAAGCTTAGTAATCAGTCTTTGTGTCACTGCTTAAGCAAGAATGACCAAAGGCAGTACAAAATTTGTAAATAATCAAAGAGTTGCTGAGGACAACTTGATGAAAATGATACTCAGATATTCTCAGGAGATGTCATTACACTTTGTCCTGACATTTGCAGAAATTCAGAGGAAGGGTTGGTTGGGGATTTTTGAGGTAGTATAAATGTCCAGTCAGGCTTCGAGCAACTCATTAGGGAAAACGAAGAGAGGCCCTTAGCAGTTTTTGAGTTTAGTGCTTTGTTGAGCAAAGAACAGTTGCAGTTTTGCCTAACTTACCGTCAACAATTAGCTTATTCAGTTCATAAGTTTCTTTTCCTCATAACTCATAATGGAAAGCACTAAAAAACTGAACATGGTTAAAGGAAATTCTAATCTACACGTTCATATGCATTTGTTATTGACATCAAATTACAAATTAGATGTCTTTTTTTCTTTGTTTCTTTATGACCTGTTGTGGTATCCACTCTTCTTTCATTTTTCTTGATTGAAACAATCAAGTATTATTTAAGGTGATGATCTACAGCACAGTATGCACATGTTAGGAATCCCTATAGGCTTGTTCTGAGTTAGCTGGTAATAAGACCTTTCCAAGACTAGACAGGGAAACTGTCTTCTGTCCTAAAATCACCGTAGTAGTGCACTGGTGTCCAGATACAGTTTTCTCCAGTGTTGCTCTTTTCTTTCAGAGCTATATGAAAAAAAAGTCGCCAGTACCTCCTGTTGTAACACAAGTGCAGTTTAAGGATACTCCTGATGTTGTCATCACCATGTCCCTAATCTCTCTGCTGCTGCAGTTTGGGGCAGTTTACCTGAGCAGGATGTTTTAGTCATTTGTTCAATAGCATACTATTAAATGTCCAAGTTGGAAGTTCTAACACTTGGTTTCTCATAATACAGCTTTACATACATATTAACTGAGTAAACATTATACTCATATCACGTCTGTTTTTGAAAGGTATATCAGACTAATTATTTATAATCCTTGTTAGATGACTTCACACAGAAACTACCTGGTTTATGCTGCAAGGTGCAAGACAAAGCACTTGCTCTTTTTTTTTTTTTTAGGGTAGACTTACCAAAGTTTCAGTAGGAACTCGGGAGCCTTGGAAGTTAAAAAATACATTCAGCATAGTAAATCCCTTTTTATTTTCATAAGTGAGCTCTTTCTCTATTTGGAAGGTTTAAATAAATGCAGTTTTGTGGCACTTTGCTTCACAGTCCTATGGTAACTCAGAGCTTTTGAAGTCAAATTTAATAATAAAATGTCTCTGTTAGTTCTTTCATAATGTTTAATCTTCAAAAATATAGGCTAAATTTCCCCTTGAAACAGGGCATTTCAGATTAATGCATCTGTTTCTTCTGTTGTAGAGAAGTACGTGCCTTTCAGTGAAAGAACTTAATCTTAGAACCAGAGAAGGAGACTGCTTCATGGGAGAAATAAGAAGCAAGAGGGTATGCAAGGGGGCGGAAACTAATTTAATTTGTGTATATTATGGCATCCTTAATTTCTTGCAATAAGTAATGTACCAATTTGTTGTACTTTTTTGTATATAGAGGATTTTAAATGTGTAGTCTATGGGGAGAGAGTGCTAACTGCAGTAAAATAAAAACCTATTTGGAAGGGAGATTACTTGTAAAACAGGGGTTTTTTTGCTTGTTACAAATCTTGTATGCCATTGATTGTGGTATACGCTTTTTTCTACAGTAATCTGGAATGTAATTTCATTTTTTTTCTGATATTAAAATGTAAGTAAATATAGCCACTGTGGACTCCTCAGAATTGTTAGAACTGAATTTGAATTGGGGAGATGCTTTATTGTTTACAAATAAAACCCAAACTACTGCCTTCTGTGTTGAGATTTTTTTTAAACTGAATTAACATGTTTTGTGTAAACTTCAGTGAACAAATAAAAAACATGTTTACAGTGTTCCTAGCATTTAGCGTGATACTTCAGCACTATACATTTTAAAGGATATTAATATAATAATGTAAAACATAGTATTACAACATCTTGCTGTTGAAGGCTGCTGATTACAACTGTTAAGTCAGTTTTTTTGTGAGATCACCTTTGGTAAAGCAGAGATAAGCCTTTGGAAAAATACTAAATATTGTGTCATTCTAAACTGGACTATTAATATATGAGCCATTTGAAAGACTTGGGTCTCAAAAAACCCAGTGTGACTTCACTCCTTCATAGTTTTAGAATGGTCTGCTGTTTACTATAGATGTTTTGTTTCATGGTACTATTGCTGACGTTGTTCCAAATGTTAAACCTCTGCAAAATTGACCATGTTCTCTGGTGATATTTTTATGTGACATTAAGTAAATTCACTGGCAATACTAAAGTAGTAGGAGCTGTGGACTCCCTTAATGCCAGAGAATCCTTGCAGAGAGATGTGAAAAGACTACAGAGCGAGATGACCACCAGACATGTGCAGTTCAACAAAGATCAAGTGTTGCATTCTCCACCTGGGTAATAATACATACACATTGAGGGACAAGAGGCTGGAGAACAGCCCTGCAGAAAGACATCTGGGTGTTTGGATTAATGGCAAGTTGTATCTGAGCTGGACATAATGCCCTGGCAGCCAGGAGGACCAGCTTGTCCTGGGGGGCATCAGGCGCAGTATTGGCAGCCGGTTGAGGGAGGGGATTATCCCACTCTGTGTGTTTTGAGCACCACTGTATAAGAAAGACTGCAGTATGTCCAGAGAAGGTTGAAAGGTCTAACAGGCAAGACTTCCAAAAAATAGCTGAGGTGACTTGTTTTGTTCAGCTGGGAGAGGACAGCAAACAAGAGTAGCAGCAGAGTGGGAGATGCTGATTTCCTGTCTCTGGTGACCAGTGATAGGACATCAGGGAAGGGAGTCAAGGCGAAATTCAGATTGGACACAGGGCATAACCCAAAAGTTATGCCAGAGATCCTTTTGATATTTATTTATATCAAACTAAGTACTTTGTTGATTTTTCTTCCCTAAGCTTCACTCTGTTTAGTAGAAAGAAAGATTTATTTCTAACAGCTTCAGAAAACCTAACCCATAAAGATGGAGGATGAAATAGTGCACATTGTCACCCAAGCTTTTCATTGTTTTATGTTTTGAAGAAAAGTCAGTGTCAGTTCTGATGGCTATCTGACTGGATCATGCATTTTACAGAGAATTACTCATTTCTAACAAACAAACTCTTCCACAACTTTTTCTTAAAAAAAATCTGGAAAAAAAAGATTATAAGTAAGATAAATGGTATTTATGAGGAATCTTTATAAAAATCCTACTTTTAGGGGTTTAAACTTGCACCGACTTCTCTGCAAGAGATTACTTTATTAAAAGTTCTGTATGCCACAAATGTTTTAAAACTTGGGAGATTACACAGGGACAATGCCATGTTTGCACTGATCTTACTCCTTGAACCTGCCTTAGCAACTGTCCATAAAGAGATGTGTGACTGTGGATTTCAGACGAAATACAGTTAGCTCTGAGAGAGTCCAAAGCCCCCTCATCTTTTTAAATACAGAAAACCTAGTTTTATGGAGATGCCTACTGAATCAAAGTAGAAAAATATATATCAACATTATTGTGGTGTTTCTGAAAGTTCTGATAGGTTATGAAATCAAAGTTTAACTATCATTTCTAGCAGATTGATTTTTAATTTTGTTTTTCCTGGTATGAAATCTACATCTTGTTTTTAGTAATTTTAAGCCTATTACACTTAAGTTACAGTGAGTGGTAGAAAGAGCTTTGTTCTATTGCAGATCTGACACTTCTTTCAAGATCATTATATTTTGTCTTTGTCTTGTCTAAGCAAAGCATCCTCAGTTTCTTTCCTCACAAGTTACTGTAATTTCCAGTCCTAGGTCCAAGTAGTTTATGAAGATGTTGAAGAGCACTAGTCCTAAAAAGGAGCCCTGCAGAACCCCACTAGTGATCAGACACCAGCCTGATGTGACCCCATTCAGTTGTCACCCTTTGTGCCCGAGCCATGAGCCAGTTCCTCACCCCTCACATGATGTGTTTATCCAGCTGGACATTTTGTCCAGAAGGATATTATGAGAGACCGTATGGAAAGCTTTCTGAAAAAGATGTTTACATCAGCTGGCTTCTCTTGATCAGTGAGGTGAGAAACCTTGTCATGAAAGGAAATCAAGTTTGTCCAGCAGGACTTTTACCTCATGAACCTGTGCCAGTTGTGATGGATGACTGTGCTGTCCTTCAGGTGTTTTTCAGTAATTCACAGAATAATCTCTGTAATTTTGCCAGGCACTGAAGTGAGGCTGACAGCCTGTAGTTACCAGAGTCATCCCTCTTGCCCTTCTTGAAAACTGGGACATTTGCCAGCTTTCAGTCAACTGGCACCTTCTGTGTTTCTGTGATTATATGGTGATGGAAACATGTACACAGGTTGTTGCAGCTATCATAGCTCCAGCCTTGAGATGTATAAATCATTTCCTTTCCTCCTCTACCCATATAAAAGATAAGTTACCATATTTTCAATTTTTTATCTTTTACTGATTTAGAGCCTTGGATTTTGTAGCAGCTTCAGAACCTTGTAGTACTAGACAGTAAATGCGGAAAATAGGGTTCTAAATTAAATATGAGTAACTACAAACCTGCTTTATATCTGTGAGCAGGATTGACAGTCTAGAGCTTGTTCAGTCCAAGCTAGGACACAATAGCATTCATTTTCCCAGAGGTCCTGTAAGATCAGGGCTCATTTGCCTGAGCAGCTGTGGTGCCTCTGGCTCTAATGTTACATGTTTTCCCCTGACAGAATATGAAATATCTGAGTGCCAGTGTGCAGTATTGGTTACACAAAAGTGTTCATAGTCTTTTGGATATAAATAGTAGAGAGTGATTAGGATTTTAATTGATTACATTGGCAACTCTACCTGTCCGTAAGAAAAATGCTTACATTCACTTGTGTTGATGTAAATTTCAAGAAAAAGCTGAAGTAGGATATATGAAAATCTTGTTAATTATGAAATGTGTTGTTGTTTATTCTGCTATTTGAGTATAAACTCTGTTGTCTTTGGTGCAGATATATCTGAATATAAACTCTGTTGTCTTTGGTGTAGATATATCTGTCCTTAGTATCTATGAAATGGAAATATTTTCCTCAGTTTTTAACACTGTAGATATTGTTCTGCCCATTTGCATAGCTAGATATAAATCAGGAACAAAATTGTAACGTTGCAAATTTTAAATTAAAATAAAAACTCCCATGTTAGATTCAGTTTTGTCTTCTTTCTAAAATCATAAAAGGACAAGTTATCACAGGTTGCAAAGTTTTGGTTTTGAGCTTTGGGGTTCTAGCTGGGTAATGTTGCAGCTTTCACTGTTCTGTCAGCTCAGCTGTGCTTTTGAATGCAAAGTGTTAATAGTCATTGTAGTAAAGTACCTGTACTCAACACCCCTTATGCCAAAGTATGAGACTTGCCTTGAATATGATGTTTCAGAGCAAAATTCTAGTGAAACATTTAGGATTTTCTTTTGTTTAATTTCTCACAGCAAATCCAAGTTCAGTTTTGAGTAGCATATGTACCACTCTCCAGAGAGCAAAACATGAGCAGGGAACTGTGGATATCCTTTATTTAGCAAAGTTAAACCCACAGCCTCTTAAAATCTGTTTCTAGTTAAATGGCAAGGTGATGATAATTTAATAGTTTCAGAATTTAATTTGAATATTTTTTTCTGAGAATATTTAAAGTCTCAGACTGACACTGGTCTATAACCTTGTATGTAGAGGAAGCAGTATGAATTTCTTTATGCTTCAGAGTGAAGTTGCAGCTCTGATAGTGTAAGGAAGAGAGCACATGTTTTGTACAAGCTCAGCCCGTGACCAGCAAGACTATTTTGAGTTGTTAATGCACTATCATGACCATTGTTGCATGTGCCAATAATGTCATTTGCACACTTTAAAATCATACCCTGTGGACATCAGTCTTAGAAATATTCATGACAGACTTGTCAGCTACTCTGTGACAATGCATTGAAACACAACATCCCCTTAAAAAATTCTACAGCAAGGCTTCCAAGGTGTAGGTATGTCTCTTTTCTCCTTAGCTAGCAATCAGAAATCTAGTACCTAAGTTATTTAATCTCAATAGGAGGTCATAGAGATGAAGTATGTGTGCTATAACAACTTCACTAGCATGGCAAAGTAATATTTTCTTATTATGTATACTGTCTTGAAGTTTATGAAATAAATACTGACTCCAACAAGACTTTCACAGGAGTGTTGGTGGTTGTAGGAAGATGATGACAGTTTCTCTTGCTTAATGCAGAAATATAGGAGAGTCAACATTCAGCCTATATTGCCTAAATCAGAGAAGTGGTATTTTGTTACTAACAATCGCAAAACCAAAAGGGCTCACAAGCTTTTATTCTAAGGGTATTTCTGAATAATGTCACTGTTATATCTGGCACAGATGTGTGATAACAGCAGTTATCCTATCATCACTGACACAGCATCCATCCACTTATGTTACCAGCCAAAGCCAGGTGCCCACCTTGTTGGGATTGCTGCCAGATAGTGAAATGTTCTTTCCAGCATATACTACTTAACACTCTTCTACTGGCTCCTTGGCTAAGCTGGTTGGTAGTCCAAGCCTCTTATTATTCAACTGTTGTCAGTTGGTATGGACTTCTCTTCAGCAGCAACTGTCAAACTGAACTCTAATCAGCCAGGCTTCCTCTTTCTTAACAGTCAAGAACTCAAGAAATATGTTTGATTGAGGATTCTTGGTGTTTTTTTATCCAAGTAACTTCTCAAGTGGGCCCCTCCAGCCATGCAGTGAAGTTGCTGTGAAGAAGGACTTGATTGACAAAGCAGGAAAGCTCTGTGAGCTGATCCTATTAACAGAAGTAGGCACTACCCTGCACGAAACACCTGTCAATGGAACATGGGTGAGGTGCTGTCAACATATTTCTTTTTATTGTGAATTTATGTGCACTGTAGGCACTTGATGAAGCAACAAAGTAGTCGCGTGTTACAACATATGGGTTTTCTGTCTTGGAAAGGTCCTCATTTCCTCTCTGTGACATGTAAATGCTGTCTCTTATGTTATGTGTTCTTCTGCTAGCTTCCTGAGAAAGAGAGGCTGGGTGCACATAACTTGAAGGAATATGAAATGGGATGGAGTGAAGTGGAATGTTAAGAGGCCTTTGAGGAGCCATGAAATGAATGGAAAGGTGAACCTTGCATGGGTGGTGTCTGCCTTCCTTCTTCTTTCAACAAACCCACTCTTTTCCATTGCTTAATAACTGCTGACACTGAGACATATCCTACCTATGGCATGTTCTCCTAAGGAGGATGGTTGTCCAGAAACAAAGGGAACCTGCAAGATACCAGCTTGGATGGGTTTACTGTTCCTCTTGTGAATTATAAAGTGTGCAGCAGATCACGATCATCCTGCCAGTGCAGAAGGCAAAGCTGTTGTGTAGGGGATGACTGAAGGTGCAGTTCATGGTTACATGGCAGAAGTTAAGGACCCATTATTTCCAATAGCTTTGATGATTCGACTTGGAGCAATGTTAGCCACTGCAGCAACAGAGGTAAGGCAGCCCTGCTGACAGTGTTACAGTTGATGCCCCATGTTTGGAATAGGTGCCAGCTTATCACAGGAGATAACTGTTGGGATCTTCAATGCATCTGTGTGAACTCTGCAGTACTGAACTGCTGTGTGGCTCATCCACTGGAGGTTAGTGGTACCTGCATCAGGATTATAACAAAATCCCAGAAAATGGAGGTCACTGAGTTGAACACACTACCAGCTTGAAAACTGGCTCAGGAATGTAACCTCCTGCACTCGATGGCTAAAGAAGTTGCGGGAATCAGCCTGTATACCTGTAATTTTTTAACAGTGGTGAATGTAGGCTCAGAAACTGGCAACTCAAAACTACTCAGCAGCTTACTTTCTTGTGCTTTACTAGATACCTTTTGAAGTTCTACTTGGTAAAAGTAGAACTATCTATCTCAGCTACCTCCACCTTGTCAGTCATAGGTTGGTGCAGCATACTGGCTCAGTGAGGTTTGCATGGACATTGAAGTAAAAGTCAGGCAAAGCTTAAAAAACATATGACAGATGAGAGAGGAGCTGATGAGTTGGTAGTGAGAAGAGGCCAGAACAGACTTGCCAAACTTAGAGCAGATCTTGTGATTTTTACTTTAAATCATGCCTTCTTCATGTCTTAAATCTTGATTCAGTGATCCCTCTGTGGTTTATTAGTGTAGTAATGAGTGAAGATATGTTGAAATCCTGCCATATGGGAATGTTTTATGCATATAGATGAAGCTGTGTGGCCTAAATAAACCCTTTGAACAAAAATGGCAGGCTGACCTAGACACAGTCACTCAGGCATGTGCAAATAGGACAGTTGTGTAAATCATGTCTTGTATTTGTGACAGAATTTTTTTTTTAGTGTGAATGCATCTTTGTAACCAAGCTCATTCTGTATAGATGTCAGCTCAGACAAGTGGCAGATAATATTTTCATTTCAAATATGGATTTGATGTGAAAAAGCAATGGTGGTTATGTCTCATTACAATGTATTCCCTCTTGAGCTCTAGTTGAAATAGATTCTTCTACATTCTCAATACAGTGTACTAAGAGGAGATACACTTTATTAACAAGCTGTGTACATATTTAACTCCAGAATACTCTGGAGTTAAATGCACTACTCACAGCTCTCCCTTGTGATGCTCTTTACTATGCATTAATATTGACACTTATTTAAATTAAACAAGCAAAGTTATCAAAGCATTTAATCATACACATAATTCCCACAGAGGTCAACTGGATTTAACTTGATGTCTTATGTCTCTGCTCAGCTTGAAGCATTTCAAATAGCAGTAATAAAATTCCAGTTCGTTTTTCCAACTATACCAGGCTACTGCAAAGCCATTCCCTGTGTAAACTATGCAGGCAGACACCGTACCCTGTTTATGTCAATAAATTACGTGTTTCTTAGTAGAACTAAGTGAAACTTGACAGACCATAATGTTCTGGCATACTCTGAAGTAGATATATTTAAACGATGACTTGCAACATATGAAGAACTTGGAAATGACTTTCGTGTGAAGAGTTTGCAAAGCACTTTGATTGCACTTGTTCCTCAGCAGATACTCAGAAGGTTAGATGCTTCAGTGTGCCAAAAAGAGGACCACTCATTCAACTTAAAATTTGCAATTACTTATTTAATAGCAGTATGCAATATCAAAAATTCAATTACATGATGTGTTAAACATTATTCTTTGCTTTATATTGAAGTAAAAATTTGATCTGGTTTTTCTAGACAATCAAATTCTGTGATATCTTCAAAAATAAAAGAATTGGATTTGCTCGAAGGTTGTTGTTTGATATGAGTCTGTGTTTTTAGGACAGATGGAAATCTTTACATGAATTCCATAATGTCTGTTTCAAGTAATCTTTAGTGTTACCTTAAGGGATTTTTTTGGTCTTCTTCATGATTAGAAGTTTGGTTTTCTTTTTTTTTTACTGTTCTTCATTTACTGAGAGTAACAATGGTCTGGGTTCACACACTTTTTTTTTTAATCTTAAATCTATACTTTTTCAATGTTGTAGTTGATTGCTTAGTTGAGAACTGATTGTCAGTATTTGTATAGGCAGTATTTCAAACAGAATTCTCTGACACTTGTTAGGTTCTCTCACATTACATTGCAGAGGAAGCAGTTAAAATAGCTGAAGTTACAATACAAAATCAAGTTCCTAAGTGTTGGAAAGTATCATACAGCTTTTCTGAGCAACCTTACTTTAATTCTTGTCTCTAAACATAATATTATCATTATGGCTGATTGTATCTTATTTTTTTTTCCACACAGGACTTTCCTTGCTTACTGCAGGGTGAAGAAAATTAGGAAATAAACTTTAATGGTACTGTTTTCCTCACACATTTGCATGACTTAGGCCATATTTTCAGATGTTTTTCTACATAAAGAGCAACTACTTTTCTCTTGGCTTGTTTCCAAGACACCCATGCCAATTGTATCTTAGGCCTTCAAATGAATAAAACACCAGAAGGTCTTATTCCCATTTTATAGTTAGGGTACTGATACTGTAAGAGACTAAAATGTTACTAATTTCAGTAAGTTTTCCTTAGTTAAAATAGCTAGAAATTATTTTCTAGGGTGTTGAAGCATTTCACATGTTCTAAGCATGTGTTGTTTTATTATTTTTGTGTGTTCTAAGAACTTTTACAGATCAGAGCCAGAATCTTAATTTGATTGATCAGCAAATGAGAATGACATAGTGAAGGACAGAGTGGACAAATTTTGAGTTAAAACATTTGTTTAACATCACCTGGAAACTCAGTGGCAGAGTTTGGCCTGAAATCAGTTTCTGTAGAGCATTGTTCAATTTTTTTTCCCTTTCTTTTTCCTTTTAATCTTGAAATAAAAAAAAAAAAGATCTTTAATCACCATGTATCCCTGGTTCATTCCATGATTGTACTCCATCTGGTGTGCTGAATGAAGCGGGGTCTTTTGGGAAAAATACTTTCTAATTATGTAATTAAGGGCTGTATTGAAATGCACATGCACAAGGGGGCAACTTTCTTCTTTTATGATTAAAGAAAAGTTATTTGTCTTTGGAGAACTGAGCTAGTAATCAGGAGGAAAATATAGGAGAGTGAACTTAGGAACTGTTAAATTAAACTTGCAGTTGTTTTGGAAGGGGATACTTTAATAAATATTTTTTTGACAGAAAAGGGACTTTTTGAGGGTAGGGGTATGAGATGATGTGTTCAAGGAGAAAAAACAGTCTTTTGAGTACATTTTCTATGAGTTTCAATTTACTTCATTGTCTAAGAGAATCTAATTCTGAATTTATTTGCTTTGAATAACCTGTTACAAATCTGGATCTGTGAAATGCATGAATTATCTAGAATTCAACAGTCATTGCTTGAGGCAGGGGGAATTTAGTGGTTGGCAGACCAAAAGGTTGAAGGAATCATTTATCTGCAGTTATAAATTTTAAATTCTGACGAGATGTTTTACTCCAGCTTGTAGTAGATACGTGTCAACAGTCTATCTTGCTGTGTTACAGCTATATGCTCTGCTTGGTTTGCTTCCTTCCCAACCATCGGTATTTGGTTTGCTTACAAATAAATATGACAGACCAAGAGCTTAGAAAGTAAGTAAGTGAAGCATACAAGAAAATAGACAGGAAGCAGCTGTGTCTTAATTTTACAGCTACCAGATGTAGAATCCACTACAAACAGCCACAAACTTTGCATCAGGTAGGGTAAATCATAAATTGTTTGCTAGTCTAAACTCTTCGGATCTTCCACTCAAGAAAACTGTGAGCAGAAGTTTTCCTTTTATTTTTTTTTCTTCTAATGAAGAAGGAATAAAAGAACGTAAAAACTTTATTTAAGGGTCAGTTTTAAGTAAGATATCTTTTCTGAATTAGGGAAAGGTACATCCCATCTTGCCATGTAACACGAATTAGATGGTTGGGCTTGGCCTTCCTCTACTAAAGCAGATTCTATTGAGTGTATGTCTAACCAGTGTAGTTACACATAGATAAGTAATGAAATATGACAATAAGAAAAGTTTCTCTTTATTCTGAATGAGGAATAACTTTACCATTAATGCCTAAAAAACTAACTAACTAACGGGAAGTTTGTTAATAGTAGATTCTAAGGAAACTGCTGTACCTACCCACATCTGTGCAGTCCTTGGCCCGAGTTAAAAGTCAAGTTATGGAACCAGGTGGTAGCCAGGGGGAAATAGCTTCAACATATCAGTCCTAGGCATAACTTCCAGTGTCTAGGGCACAGGCAAGGAGAAATCAATGCACCAGATTACCATTTGCATGTCTGAGTGTAATCCTTGTTGGTCATACTGGCTTGAATGTGGACACAGACATGACACTTTAGCGGGGCTGAGCCAGAGTGACCGCAAGTAAGAAGTGCTTACCACAAACCAAGAGGTGGCATTAGACTTCCAGCACTCAGAGGTCCTGAAAACACTTTGGATTCCTAAGCGGCAGAAGGTACAACCAAACTTTACTAATTTCAGCTCTGCTTGTCTTTTAGGCCACAACAGCACGAGAAAACAGTGGCTAGACAGGATTTAAAATCACTAGTGACTTAATTCTTCTGAAAGGAAGTTGATCCCTGAAAGGGGATGCGTATACTGAGATGCACTTTTCAGATCAACCAAAGTTTGTGGGATAATTACAATGCATGTTTACTAATACTTGGTTTGAGTCACTTCAGTGTTTAACAACTTATGTTTGTTGTTTGGTATCCATGGTTTCCTTGGCTAAGTCTTCCTTCCTTTCCTTTAATTACATGGTTTAATTCTCCAGGGGAATAAACATTTATTTCTGCTTGTATTAAAAATTATTCCTCGATTTCCTGTTATTCTGATGTGTAATAGCATACAAATTTTAGGGATCGTCCTTAGTAATTTCCTTGGCCACAGGGTGTCAACACTAAGCGTCAGGCTCAGAGCATTCTGTTTTAGGCAGTTCACCACAACCTGGGGGGAAGAATGAGAAGCATCAAGCCCTCCAAAGAGCCCCAGATGCAATTGTAGGGCTCACAATAGCTCCTTCTTCTGGGTGGAGACACAGTTTTCAACCTGAGTGTAAATTCTAATTTCAAGTTTGTTAACAAGTGGAGTCTTGGATAGGTGGCTACAACTTGACATTGGTGCACAAAACCAATTACAGTGTTAACTTCTACTGAAAGCGGCATGGAAAAATTTTCAGGTGAAAGGACTTCTTTTTCAAGCTGTCAAGGATAAAATCAAGTAGAATGCAGTACTATATTCAAGTAGAATATTAGAACTAGGAGAAGGAATTTTCCAAATTCATACCAGAATTTGCTGTATAGCGGAGAATAAGTGGATACTAGAAATATGTCACCATATATTTTAGGTATGAAATGAGGAGATGAGGAGAACAATAATTTTCATTACACTTAGCTAAGATACATTTTTCTTACATAATTATATTGACTGATGTATTAAAATAAAATGATAGGATCATAGAATGACTCAGGTTGGAAGGGACCCTAAAGATCACCTAATTGGAGCCCCCTGCCATAGACAGAGACACCTTTCACTAGACCAGGTTGCTCCAAGCCTCCTCCAGCCTGGCCTTGAACACTTCCAAGGACGGGGCATCCACAGCTTCTCTGGGCAACCTGTGCCAGTGCCTCATCACCCTCACAGTCAAGAATTTCCAATATCTAATCTAAACCTGCTCTCTGTCAGCTTGAAGCCTGTCACTACATGCTCCTGTAAAAAGTTCCTCTCTATCCCTCTTGTGGGCTCCTTTCAGGTACTGGAAGGCCACAATTAGGTCACCCCAATGCCTTCTCTTTTTTACAGGCTGAGCAATCTCAGTTCTCTCAGCTTTTCCTAATAGGAGAAGTGCTCAATCCCTCTGGTCAAATAGGTGACCCTGCTCTGGGCTTGCTCCTTCATCTTCCTGTACTGGTGGCTCCAGGGCTAGAGGCAGCACTGCAGGTGTACTTGAGTATTTGTATACCTGACTACTCAAAGTATTCTTGAATAAATATTTTGAGTGTAATACTCAATGTATTTCAAGTATAGTTATTTTGGAATTATGACTAAAAATAACTACTCCATGACTTAAACAGTAAATGAGTAGATATTTGTCAGTAATGGGCTCAGTTGTAAGAGGTTTGTTAGCACTGAAACCTAACATGATGCCCTTTTTCCAGGTGATGGGCAGACATGGCTGAATCTTGTCATAACAGTTACTAGTCACTGTAAGTAATGCAGTAGTCTGTCTTTCATTTTACCTTCTTTTCAATCTCTTAAACCTTACTTCATGTTGTAACAGTGGATCTTTAAATAATCTATTTATTCATCCAGACTGCATATAAAAACACCCAACAATGTGATTATTGTGCTTGTGAAACAAGTGACGAAAACCATGTAAAATTCAACAGTTTACATGTGTCAGAAATGTGGCCATGAACTTAAATATTTTTTACTGTCTGCTGCTTTAAAAAAGATTTTTATTAATGTATGTTATAGTTCTTTACTGGATGATAATGATTTTTATTTATAAATATCACCAATATTTTTTAAGACTAGAATATATTGTATTGATTCCTTTTGTTTTGACTGTGATAGTAAACTCAATTACTGGAAATAGTGTTGTAGGTGCTTTTTCATCATTCATGTCAAAGTAGAGAAAAATGGATGCAAAGAACTAAAATGAAATTAATCTTACTGACATCCTAGATCAGGCTAGGAAAGTTATAATCAAGTTTCAGTTGGGATCATGATGAGATTAGGCCTTCTGTATCATTTTTTTAAGGACAGAAAGAAAGAAACTTACATGCAGTATTTTAGCAACTGTGATCTTACATCTCAAAAAAAAAGTTTTTCAGTCAAAATTGTGGAGCACATAATTTCAAAGTCCTTTCCTTCTGAGTAGTGTCCAAATCTGAATGACCAAATCATTGTATTCAGATTCTAGTAGTGAACTCTATACTTCTATTTAAAAGTATTCACCCTTACCTTTTAAATAATATGCTATTGTTTATAGTTTCCCAATTCTTTGCAATCTAAGTTCTTTGTTGAAAACTTACTTCATGGTTTGTTTGCTCTGGTTAGGTGCATCTTTAAAAACTCTCTATTTCTTTACCAAAGTCTTTCTTTTACAATTGGAAGACCCCGTGTGATGAATACATTTTTTCAGTCAGATTATATACCTTCTAGTTCTTTTGCAGTTGCTTGCAGTTCGTTTGTTTACCTGATCTCCTACACCTCTTCTTGTGTGAACTGCTTTCATAATTTCAGTACCTCTGCTTTTGTAAGAGCTTGTAAAAGTTTACTAAGTGATGTGTACTGGTGGTTGTGCAACCCAAGGCAGAGGTAGGAATTAACTGAAGAAAAGAGTAATTAATAAATGAAATACCTTGAATACAGGTAATGTTCTATACAACTTCGTGTGCAAGTTAGTATATGCTATTGTTTTAGTTCAGGAAGTTAGCAATTATTTTAATGTGCTTGGTTATATTTGACACCAGAATAGAATTTCTAATCATATCATTCTGATATGCAGGTGATAACTACTTCTGTTACTACTCTGTAATCTGTAAATTAAAGAACTTATGTTTGTTTGTAAAGAGTAATACAATTAAACTCTCAGAAAAAGGTAAGAAATAGAATCTGATGTATCACAGAATCACAGAATATGTGTTGGAAGTGACCCACAAGGATCATCAAGTGCAACTCCCTGCTCTTCGGAGGATTACCTAAAACTAATCCATATGACCAAGTGCTGTGACCACTTCCCTGGGAAGCCTGTTCTAGTGACCAACTGCTGTCTCAGTGGACCTTTTTTTAATGTCCAGTTTGAACCTCCCCTGATGCAGCTTCATTCCCTTTCCTCATGACCTGTCACTTGTCACCAGAGAGGAGATCAGTGCCCACCCCTCCACTTCCCACCCTGAGCAAGCTGTAGATTGCTATCGGATCACCCTCAGCCCTCTCTTACCCAAGCCAGAAAGGGTAAAGATAACAAAATGAAGGGACAAGAAAATAAGAATTAAATTAGCATAGCAGCATCATTGATTGCACACTGCATTTTTTGTCCAGCATTTTGAGTTTCATTACTGCTTGGAACTTGTTAATCCATTCCTAAAGTGCAATTTCTTCTTCTGTCTTATCTCCTCACTTCTCAGCATTTAGCTGGTCTTCAACTCCTTTTATTCCTTAATCACTCTTATCTTTTGACCTGTGGATTCTTGACTGCCCTCCATGATCCTAGTTAACATCTAGATGGAATATAAATGAGTAAACCTTGGGAAGCAGGTATTTTTCCAGCTCTAAAAACTGCTATTTCATACCCAGTGTTGCATGTAAGAAACCATTTACAATCTCGGTTAATTTCTATGAGTTGATAGGCTCTATAGTGTAATAAAAATGTGAACTAAAATGATTTTAGTACCTTCTTTTGTCCTCAAATAGACCACACTACTGGTTGTGATCATATGATTTGTACATCCTTTTAAACCTCTTTAATTTTTGCCTCTCTATCCATAGGAAATATTGTTAGACTATTTCTTGAGTACATAGAAGACACAGTTTTGCCTGAATCTAGGGGAAGCTTTTGAAATTTTGAAATTCTGTGAGACCCTTACCAATTTTTTTTTTTTTTTTTTTTTTTTTTTTTTACCAGTACATGAAGCATAAGTGCAGCTACACTTTAATGTCTTCCTTTCTGGCTATAGGTTAAATCAGATAATATATGTCTTTTTCAGTTTTGTCTTAATTTGAAAGAATGACAATTCTTGTCGTACTGGTAATTTCTGAAGAGCAAAATGCCCTTGTATAACCTGGACAACAATTTTTCCCCCAAGCTCCACAAGTCTGTTTCTTTTTCATGAAGTACAAGCCTAGAAAAGGTTTTCATGACATTCAGTTACTAAAGGCAGGTCTGAGGTTTTGATTGCACAAGCTTGATCCTCTGGTTCCAATAAACCTAGACATTGTTTAACTCTTGACTTGTGGAAACAAACTCCAAAACTCAGAGTATTGAAGCAGGTATGTTTATTCATGGCGCCGGGTGCATGGGGGATAATTCCTCCAATCACGCACACTCATTACCTTTGTTCAGCTCTTTTTATGCAGTATAGTGTTACATATGCATTAGTAGTATTACATATACATTAGTTGTGTTACACATGCATTAGCTGTGTCAGCAAATTCCAGAAAAGTGGGAGGGGAACCATTAACATACACCACTCCTATAACTTTGCCTTGGAACGCCTCCTTGTGGTTTTCTTTCAGAGGTCTTTGGGGGTCTTTTGGATGAAGTAAGAAGTCTTCCTCAGCTTGAACTTTCTACCTTTGCTAAGAATTGCTGAGTTGGCACTGTCCAATTAACTCAAAACCGGTATCTTCTTCAGGAGCTTCTCTTTATCAGCTTTCAAGGTCTCTTTCCCATGAGCTTCAAACCCCTTATCTAAACTCTAAGGCTTTCTGTTCCTGCTAAAGTCTTCATTATAAAATTAACTATATCCTGTCTGTGAGTTAGTATAAGCAAGCAAGGCCCTATCCTATCTAAAAATTAGCTAGTAAGCAACTAAGGCTACAATCTTGTATTATTGGTTTATATTTTGATCACCCTTTATCACTGCACAGTTGGAACTAGACTCTAAAAAAATCTTCATTTTTATTTAGGCACTTAAATAGCTGATGGATTTTGAGAAAAAATCAACTCTTGCTGAGATACTGATGGTCAAATTTTTAAGAGACAAGTGAGGCAGATGTTTAACAAACATGTCTGTCTGTAGTAAAAGAAGTTTCTATTAAAACCAATAATAGTTGCTTTTGTTCCAAAAACCTAGCTTTAGACCTATTTATAGATAGCCCTGAAGGAGTTTAAACAAACTCCCAGATGAAAAGTGAATCATTAAACATAAAACACTAAAATAGAGCTGAATAAGCAATTAAAATATGTGCTTGGCAGCAGAGATGTCTGGAATTTTATTGGGTTTTCACTTCTCTTTGCTGCATCTGTCTGTGGTGGGAGATGAGGTGACAAAATCATTACAGAAAAATATAGAGCAGAGCACAGGCAAAAGAGTTTCTTCCTTTCTCTCCTCTAGTGCTGGCCACACAGCCGCTTCGGCTGTGATCATTGGGTTAGTAATTGAAAAATGGAGGAGGGTACAGGATGGAAAACATGGGTATTGGCATTTCTTCCTCTGTGTGTATGTGTGTTTACATACAGAAAGGGCATACTCTTTTTATAGTTATGGTTTTTTCCTCCATCCTTGCCGGATAGTTACTTTTGTAGGTAACAAATCACTTTTTATATATAATTTATGCTTCCACATTTAGTAGCATTTCCTAGGACTTTTTGCAGATCCTGTTTAACTCATATTTTTTCATCCTTTCTCTCCTTCCCTTCATCCCTCAAAGCATACAGCCCTCTTCGATATTAACGCAACTCTTCACCTTTCTTAGACAAAGACAATTGCATTGTTCTTGAAAATATTTGGCTCTCTGACTGTGCCTTTGTATTGCTTACTCAGAAATATGCACAAAGATTCTGCTGTCATGTTATGTCTGGCACATGCATAAACCTGTACAGCAATTACATGAAAAACTTCTTGCAGAAATGTTGAAAAAGTCTGTGTTATGGTTTGTTCAAAGAGATAGGCAAAATAGAAGACAACTTAGAGGTTGAGAAAGAAACAGGAATTCCTTTCCTTCTGTGCCACAAAAAACTGATCACATTTATCAGTGTCAGCCTTTCACAAGTCCTTGTATCCTTTGATTTGTTTTATTCATCTTTGTCATCCCAGATTCTCTTACTGAGGCTTACCAGTGCTCTTCTTGCTCTTTGATTGTCACCTGAAAGTGATTACTGCTACCAAATATTGTCTGGTATATGGAAATTCAACCCGAGTGATGTTGCTGAGAAAGGTTGGTCATACACTGCCTGTGACACAGGCCTATGAGCTAATAATTAGACACTCTAAAAATGGCAGATTAGTTTTGCTAGTTTATTGTGCTGATTCTTCAGACTGTGTCCTGATGAGCTTCTCCCTTTTTTTCTCTTGTCATTTCAGGATGGCCCCCTCCGCAAGTTCACAGACAACATGAACCTGAGAGGGTGTATTGATCTGCTGGAGGGCAGGAAGGCTCTGCTGAAGGATCGGACAGGCTGGATCGATGACCTGAGGCCAATTGGATGAGGTTCAAAAAGACTGAGTGCAGGGTCTTGCTCTTGGGTCACAACAACCCCGAGTAGCACTACAGGCTGGAGACAGATTGGCTGGAAAGCTGCCTGAGGGAATTGGACCTTGGGGGTGCTGGACAAGAGTCAGCTGAACATGAGCCAGCATGTGCCCAGGTGGCCAAGAAGGCCAATGGCATCCTGCTTGGGTCAGAAATAGTATGGCCAGCAGGACAGGGATTGTCCCCCTGTCGTGGGCACTGTTGAGGCCACACTTCAGGTGCTGTGTTCAGTTTTGGGCCCCTCCTGACCAGAAAGACACTGAGGTGCTGGAGCAAGTCCAGAGAAGGCCAGTGGAGCTGAGTAAGGGTCTGAGCACAAGTCTGATGAGGAGTCAGTGAGGGAGCTGGGGTTTAGCTTGGAGGAAAGGAGACTTAGGGGAGATGTCATCAGACTCTACAACTACCTGACAGGAGGTTGTAGCCAGGTGGGGGTTGGTCTCTTCTCCCAGATTACAAGTGAAAGGATGAGAGGACGTGGCCTCAAGTGGCCTCCCTGCACCAAGGAGGTTTAGACTGGATATTAGGAAAATTTTTTCACTGAAAGTGTTGTCAAGCGTTGAATTAAGCTACCTGGGGAAATAGTGGAGTCACTGTTCCTGGAAGTGTTCAAAATACATTTGGATGTGACACTTGAGGACATGGCTGGACTTAATGACCTTAAAGGTCTTTTCCAAACTTAACAAATCTGTGATTCTATTGGAATAGTATGGAATGGAATAGTTCCATATTATAATTAGTTCCATATTATAAATAGTTTCATAATATGGTATGGAATAGTTCCACAATAACAGATGAAAACTGACACTTACAGTTTTAGCTGTTAGTCAGGTAGCAGAAATGAAGGTGCCAGGGCACAAGTTATTGATAAATAGATCAGCAGAAATGTCTGACTTCAGTGGACTACTGTCTACCCTTATTGCAAAATCTTTAAGACTGTAGAAGTGAATATAGACTAAACTTTGTAATGTCCTGGAATGTGCTCTAATAAATGTTTGTTTCATCTTGAGGATGTAGCAAGCATACTCCTATTGAAAATAAAAAACAAAACAAATCAAACAAACAAAAACCAGGAAAAAAAACAACAGCCAAAAAAAACCTCAAAAGCAGCAATTCTGTATACCGATGTAGTAAAGAATGGGGTAGGAAGCTAAGAAATATATATAATTTCATAGTTTAAAAATGATTAGGGTTTCACTGAAAAGGAGTAAACATTCATCAGTTTGAAAGGGTGCCTGATTGCCTAAATTGCATCTACAAGCTTTCTTCCAGCCTTCAGATACATAAAATTTCAATAGCACACATTTCTTCAAAGTTTCATAAATTAGCTGTTCTGGATGCTAGCTTCTCAACCAAGAGGGAAAAAAACTCTGCTGTAAACTCATTTTGGAATAGGTCAAAGACGTGAAAGCTGGTTCAAAGCTTTAGAAGACTGTATTTATAGAAGGGATGGACAAATACTCACTTTGCAAAGAGATGTGATATTATTTCTGCTCATGGTTTTTTATTTCCCTCTGACACAGAGTGGTTTGTCACTTCACACAGAATCATAGAATCATAGAATATGCTGAGTTGGAAGGAACCCATCCAGGATCATTGAGTTCAACTCATGTCCCTCCACAGAATCGTTCCCAATAGTCACACCATGTGCCTGAGAGCATTGTCCAAATGCTTCTTGAACTCAGACAGGCTTGATGCTGTGATCACTTCCCTGGGAAGCCTACTGTGTATGATTTATGATGAAGTGGGGGGAGAAGAGGATGGATGGATGGATGGATGGATGGATGGTAGCTTGATGTCCACCATACAGCAGTAGGAGTGTTTACCTGACTGCTCTCTGTCAAGAGCTGAGAGGAAAGTGAACAATTTGGAATGGGAATGTTTCCAGTTAACTGAGTTGATCTCTGAAGATATCAGGCAAGAATTTCATATTCTTTTGCATGACAAAATATACATCTATATAGCAGCTCAATTTCACCAGACCAGGTCTGCCTGTGAGTCTGCAGAGAGATTTTTTGTACTTACATAGTACACCAGTCTGCAGCACAGCTTGTAGGTTCAGATCCAAAATCTGTAAAATATGATCAAATGCTTTGGGATAGAGGTCAGACATGAAATACTCATATTATTCATGATATACTCTTACCTCACAAGAGTTTCTGATATTTTCAGTGCTTTTTATAACTTTGAAACATGTGATCAAAATAAAGAGGTAGGACAGGAATATTTGTCCTTTGGACATTTTCTTTCCGTTTCTGATTCATGCGTTCAGACACCTGTATAGCCTCAACTTCCTAAGTATTTTTGCTCTCTGAAATGAACATTGCTGACTGCATAGGTGAGATGCAGACTGTGAACTCTTTATGCAGTAAACTGTATTTATGCTTTGATCACTGAGTCTGTCATTTCCACAGGCAGATACTTGTGATGTCAAAAGTAATTACAGGACTTACTGGCAATGCCTGCAGCAAGCTTACAGTCTAAGAAAAATGGACAGATTTTTGTCAGTTGCTGCAACTAGTTTGTCAAAGATAAATCACATATCTTTGCTGAATTACCTTTGTTTCACTAGGCAATACTCCTTTTACTGAATTTTTCATGATGAACAAAATAATGTGTCTTTAATTTTTTATTATTTTCCAGATCTGTCTTTTTCTTTGTTGATTTTGTAAAGCAGCTGCTCAGATTATAAGCTATCTGTCCAGATAATGGTCTTTCATGCTTTTTTAAGGTTTAAGCACTTTTTATATCTTCTTTTCATTGTCCTCAGCTTGGCCTGCTTTAAGCTGGACCCCTGGGGAACAAAGTGCTTCATAAGCAATCTTTTTTAGTATTCAATTCCTTATCATATGTTCCCTTTAGGACTTCATTTTATATTTCTCTCCAGCAGAAAACAGTAATAGATTCTGTAAATCTCCTTTTATAATGTCTTCTATTTATTGCACACATCTAATGGAGCTGCATGTCATACTCCAGTTATTTTGGAGCGCATGTTTAATAACCTGCTATATATTAGAAAACAAATATTGGTCTAAGAGCCTTTGCTCTTCACCAGTGTAGTTAGCTACATTAGTAAGGCAGAAAATGCTCTTTTATGTGAGCACATGTTCAAAATTGGACAGGTATGATAAATATTACTGTATGAATAAAAATCCTTAGTGTCCCAGCATTCTTTTCTGACTGCAGCTGTTTTTAACAATGGAACAAGTTATTCCTTACTTTTGTGTCTTGGAAAAGGGTAGTTTTGTGAGCATTTCGAGGTAAGCAGGACTGTAGTATTTATCAACAATCCACATTCACAAAACCTGAATTCATATTTCACTGAGCTATAATTTCCACTTTTTTTCTTTTTCTCATCAAACAAATAAACTGGCACTCCATTTCATATAGAGTAAGGCACTCCCGTGTTCCACATTCACTAAAAGCTTTGTCTACTTGTTTGGTAGCTAATGTATATTCTGCCAAATTTGTACTTTACTATTCCTGAGCATTTAGTATAAGGAAGATTCAACAGGAAGAAGAATGAAATAAGAATAAGAAAAGGACAAAAAAAGGACAAGATCCTTCATAAAGTTTAGCCTTGCAGATAATAGCCATTCTTTTCTCCCCTGAAGAATAACTTTTTTTTTTTTAATTATTTTTTGTTGCATTATGAATTTTAAATGTAATCAAACACCTGAAATTGGATCTGGCTGTCTGAGTGTGAGCTTCTACTAAGTAATATTCAAAATTAGGAATTTAACATGAATTTGCAGTACTGATGCCTTATCATGATGGAGAGTATTTTGCCTTTGAATCTACATTACCAGAAACATGGTATTCCAAAATACGTTTTGAAAATAATACAATACATAGAAGTACACATATGCTGAACAAATATTTAGTGCCACAGGATGAACTTTAAAGATTGTTTTTATGTTTGATGGAATCCTATTCCTAAGTGTTCTTTACTGTATGTAAATTGCACCTTTTTCAGACATCTTTTTTTTTAATAGCAATTAACGTAAAGCTGCATAATGTCTGTCATGCAATTTCTTGATGCAAAAAATTATTCCCAGTAGAATGAAACATCACAAAATGTGCAAAAATATTATCTTTGGTTTTCTTTGGCTCTCAGTCTGATTACACTGTATTGCAATGGAAATTTTATTGTAGATAAGTTTCTGCCTTTAGTCTGTCTTTCTAAGGGAATAAATGTCATGACCACATTATCTGCATGAGAACAAAAGTCCTTCTGCTAATCTCTCTTAATAATAAGAGATGCTGGCCCATTTCATCTAGATGTGGCAGACAGAGAGGGAGTTCTCAAAGGCATTATCTTCCTACATTAGAAATAGAAACAAAAAAGAGGGAGTCAGAGAAGAGAGACCTTAGAATTGTGCAGGAGTGGTACACTGGAAACCAGAATGTGTAAATTCCACTGCATATGGAATTGCTTTTTTCTTTCACAAATTAGCAGTGCACATTCCTATAAAACTGCCAAAGCTGTCATTATGTATGTACAAACCCTCTCCTGAAGAAATTGGGAAAAACATTGTGCACAGCAGCTATGTTGACTTTTGTGAGCCCCAGCAGGTATGCAGACCTTTGAAGACAGTTTTATTTCTGTGAAACTGTTAGGCTTCCTAGTCTTTGCATTTTAGGTTTTGTGCATGATTAAAATATCAACAGCTTTTCAGTTCCAAAATAATCTTAAATTATAATTTTGTGTAAACATGGAGTTTTAAATTATTTTCTTTTAGATCCATACCTCCAATGTAATTATTGTTCAGTAAAGGAGGTTCTTAGGAAGCAGAAACAAATTTTAGTTACTTTAATAATTCACTGTGATGTGGTCTGAAATAAATATAAGACTTTTTGCAAAGGCCCATATCTAACAAGTACACAGGAATTGTTCATCTAAGATGAAAGATGTTTATTCAAAGAAAATGTATGAATGTGATAAAAGACTGTACTCTTTGTAGGCAATCTGACATGGCAGTAGAAAAATTTATTTCTGATGTATTAGCCATAAAATTTGGCCAAGAAAATAGTATATGATGGAGGTACAGTAATACATAATATTAGCAGCATTGCATGAAGCTCTAAAATAGACTAGATTAGAATAGTTCAGTTGGAAGGGGTCTGTAATGACAATCTGGTCCAAGTGCCTGACCAATTCAACTGCCTGTCTACACACACTCTACAGATCACACTGACTCCAGATCACACCCAGCATTTAATGTTTACTTTACAGCTAGACTAGGTTTTCCTCCCTTTTTCTTTGCAGTCCTACCTTTTTCCAATCTTTTATTTAGTTGTCTCATTTTTTTTCCTGAAGTACTAGGTGATGGAAGTTCGTTCACTCTCCTGATACAGTTTTACAGTACCAGCTGGCACTTCTGGGAAATGACAGCTGTATTCATGGTGGACTTCGCCCAATGTCACTTTCCAACCACTTCATATTGCTATGAATTTCCCTTAAAAACGGAAAAGCCTCACAGAATCAATGATCTTTTCCATGTCCAACATACTTGTCAAGGTACTTCAAAAGCCTTTTTAGAGAAATTGGGTAGACTAAACTTTAAAATCTTAGTTTTATTCTCTATTCTTTTACTACATTCGCAGTTTTTTGATTGAATTCTTTTTGTCATTTCTACTTCATCAGAAAATGTAGGTGCCAGACATGGAAAAAATGTCAGTTTGCAGAGGTAAAAGTACCTCTCTTTTCTTGTTACACCAAGTGTTTATGTTGAGTCCTTTACCGATGACAGTCCACTAGTTTCCAAAAAAATCTGTCTCTCACAGTACTTACATTGTCATTTATTTGTACTTGCCTCGACTCACTTGCCTGCCCCACAGGTCCCTGAGTTGCAGGCTGGTCCAGCTTGAAGTTTGCTGGTGACAACACAGCACCCCATACACACCAGGTTTGGGAAGGACCCTGACATTCATACCTGACCAACAGACACCACACATGCATGGGCTGATTAATCATTTGGCCATTCAGAACTAAATTTTATTTAATCTAAAAATATTATTAACAAAAATAATGCAGTATTCTACTGCAGCTGAGGATGACTTTCTTAAAATGCTTTAACTATCTTCGATTTCACTAAGCATATGCTTATGTAAAAAAAGAAAAAACAGAGTTGTAGGAATTGGTAGTAGGAAATTCTACTTAAACTTATTTGTAACAGATTACTGGAAAAAATAATGATTACCATCTTCATTTAGTTTATCCAACATAAGGCAGGAAGAAAAAGGGAAGAAAATAGTTAGATCTAGCAGACTCAGAAGAAGAAAAACAAGCCTTGATAAAGATACAAGCCTTCACTTTTGCTTTGATTTTTCAGATTCATGGCAGTCTTTCAGAAGGCCTTTCCTTTGCAGATTTCCTTTCCCTCCCTTCCTTTGTAATTTCCTTTGCACATATGGCTAATAAACACAATCTGGGCTGCTTTTCAGTGCTCTAGCATTGCACAGCCTTCATCTTTTCACTTAAATGTATTTTACCTCCTTAACAGATTAGCAGGATATCTATTGGAATCAGTTTTGAGTCTATTCTAACTCCTAAGCCGGGTTTGAAGATTTTCTAAAACAGAGTTTCTGGTCTCCTAAAATTGCCTGTGAAGATTTTAATGGTATCTCAGAACAGCTTTTTGAGTTTTATTATTTAGATACTACCTGGCACTGCTCAATTCATAGCAAGGATTAAGTTCTGCTGAAGTTCCCAGTACCATCTATCAAGAAGATAATGAGTGGAGTGTAGGAGCCAACTCTTGGTAATCTTCAGACATTTCCTCCAACCATTAGCTATCAAAAGCTTAATGCCATGAGCTAGTGTCCTCACAGAGCACAAGTCTGAGAGGAATTTGCCGTGCTTGGAGGAAACAAGAATTTGTCTTTACTCCTCAGAACCAACTCTGCCATCAGAGCTGACCCTGCTGTGATCAGGGCTGGGCCAGAGGTGTCCTGAGGCCTCTTCCAGCCTGAATTACCTGCCCTGTGTGTGGGGATGTGGTGCATTGGTTCTAAAGCACCTTCTAGCTTGTTTGTCTGAGACTCAGAGCATAAAGCCTCATGGCTGCAGATGGGGTTGAATAAAGCCACAGCAGTGCTTAGGTCTCAAAACACGCCTCTCTTACTTCTTTACTTTCTGCCTTGTTTTACAGCACTTCACTAAGTTGGTTTTGCTTCTCCTAACATGGGCTAACATTCTGAAAGTAATGTGCTCACTGTGTTTTTACTGCTTTATTTTATGAATATGTTAATTAAAAGAAAATATCTAATGCAAAACCAAAATTCTATGCTGAATTTCTAGGATATTTCTACTGTCATGTAACGAAAGTCAATAAACAGAAAAAAGAGGTATTCTTTTTCCCCTGGAAGTTAGTCTTCAAATGTTTTTCTTCAATAAATTTTTGTATAACTATCACTAAGTTTATAGTTACGTTAAGTCTAATTAGTCATGGACATTCACCAGCCAATGATTTTCACCTCATTTGCTCTGAGCACATATCTACCCTATATAACTTTTATGCTTTTTAATATAGTGTAGGTGATTTTTATTGTTGACAACATCTAAGTTTTCTACAAAGAGGTATAAATAAACCATAACTTTAAAAGTTGTGATTTAACTAATTTCTCTTGGGAGCAAAATTTTTGTTTTATAACCCAATATTTACTTGTAGATTGATTATTTAAATGTTTAGATACTAGTTTTATAGATTAATCCTTTTTACTTAGCTCTTTGCCTCTGTTCCAAAACCAGAATCCCTTCACACCTTACAATACTCCTAACTTTAATGGAAAAACAAAATTTTTACTAAAGTGTCTAGCTCAACTTAAGTTCTCAAAAAAATCCTACGTCACAGTTTTCCAGCTTTGTATGACAGAAGCCCACTCCAAAAATCAGTTTACTTGGATTAAATTAATATCTCCTGAATTGCAGTTTAAATAGCAAATTAAATTACATTTCATTAAGTTACAGCACACCCACTGTACAAGTGGCTGAGGAAAAGGAAGTAAGGCAGATATTTCTTAAAGTAAAAATACTTTTGAATCACAGAGTCTCAGAGTGGGTCACGTTGGAAGAGACCATAGTGGGTCATCTGGTTCCACCTCCCTGCTCAAGCAGGGTTATCTCAGAGCACGTGGCACACTTTTATGTCCAAACAGTTCTTGAACTGAGGGAGACTCCACATCTCTGGGCAATCTGTTCCGGTGTATGGTCACTGCACAGTAAAGAAGTTCTTCCTC
The DNA here is from genome assembly GCA_038380795.1 of Pyrocephalus nanus. NCBI lineage: Eukaryota > Metazoa > Chordata > Aves > Passeriformes > Tyrannidae > Pyrocephalus > Pyrocephalus nanus. The sequence continues at coordinate 48,010,352 of CM076263.1, read as the reverse complement.
ATATTCGGGTGGAACTTCCTGTGCATCAGTTTCTGCCCACTGCCTCTTGTTCCCGTGGTTGGAATCACTAAGCAGAGTCCGGCTCCATCCTCTTCACACCCTACCTTTACGTATTCATACACATTAATAAGATCCCCCTCAGTCACCTCTTCTTTAGGCTAAACACGCCTGGGTCTCTCAGCCTTTCCTCATAAAAGAGACACTCCAGACCCTTGACCAGCTTAGTAGCTCTCCACTGGACCTGCTCCAGGAGCTCCATGTCTCTCTTGTACTGGGAGCCTAGAACTGCACATATCCAAATGTGGCCTCACCAGGGCTGAGTAGAAGGGTGGAATCCTTTTCTTCAGAACTGCTATTAAATGTGTGGTATGTGCTATATAGTATTTTCTCTAGGAATTCAGGGGAAGGATGTTTGGTTTGTTTTGATTTTGCTAGAAACAATAAAAGGAAGTTGTCAAAACCTTTCGATTACTGACAGTATGTCATGGTCCAAAACACAATAGAAAAAATGGCAGTCAGAGAAGCAGAATGGGTGGAATTGTCAGGTTTTGTTTTTTTGTATAAACATGAGCTCTTTAGTAACTGCCAAATTCAAAAGCTAAATTGCTTTGATAAATGCAAATTTTAACACAGGTTGAGTATCTTGTCTGTTTGGATGATAGGCTGCTTCTAGGTGGAAACAAAAAATATGGACTTGACCAAAAAGCAGAGAAAGCCAGCACAGGGAATTTAAAAGAAGAGTACCGTAATGAGATGGGATTTACCATTAATTTTGTATTAAATATTTAATTAATTTCAATAGAATTGTCATTTTATGAACAATTCATACAATATTTTCTTAAATTTCTGATCATAAAGTAAAATCCCCTATTTTTAATGGATTTGTAGGTTAACAAAAGACAAATGCTGTTTTTTCATGCACAGTGTAATCTCTATAAATTGTTATTGATTTAATCAATATAATTAATTAATAGGAGGGCAGAAAAAGATTGTTTCCTAAGAAAATTAGAGGACAGTTTGAATAATCTTATTTTTTACTGCAGAGAGCAAGACTGAATAGACAAATGGAGGCTTCTAAAATGACCTGTTGGAGTCTGTTGCCATCATTTCCTGGCCATTTGATATCATCAAAGGCAGCCCAAAAATCTGTCCAAACCCACAGCTGCACCATATCTGCAGGATATCAGTGAAACAGGTCACATGCTCTTTCCCAGTCCTGCTTGACTGATTTTGTGTGCTTTTTATGGCTTATGTTATTCTATCAAGGAGTTCAAAACATTAAGCTGGTCATTTCATTTTAGTTGAAGTATTACTGGCTATGCTATAGATGTCTTAGGAAGCACCATTTACTCACATAAAATGAACTTACTGAAAATATGAAAACACAGCACTGTGTTATGCATCAGCTTACTATGATAATATTTTGAAATACAGATTTCATGATGTCTATGAATATCAGTAATATTATGAGCTTCCAGGTTTTTTAAATGCTTTACAGAAGATATGTTAAAGTTGAAACAATGCAATAAATATCAACATTTCTGCACTTCCGAAGATGTAAGTTTTTAAACTCTTCCACACATATAACAAATCTTTCAGTGTAAAATGAACACTCTCCCCTTTTTATGTTACTTAAAACTATGGGGATTCTAAGAATATAAGGTACTTTAAGATACCAGCACTGGAAAAAGCTTATACTGAGGAAATATAGGAAATAAATATATTGAGTATATTCTGGACTTGACTACACACAGATAAGCGTACAGTCTGGATGCACACAGAAGTGATTCCATTATATTCATTCCATTATATTCATACTCCAAGTAAAGATAGCAGTAGTGATAAGGATGGTTGTATAATATTCCAAATATTTATGGGGCTCTGGTTTTACTGCTGTTTATCCAAATCTTCTACAGTTTGCCAACTGGAAGCTTGTAACTGTGCAAAACTAAAGATGCTCATTCAGCTACAAAGCCATCCTTTTTGTAAGTTTCTGCTGTATTAACATTATTCAGAGAAAGCTCCTAAGAGCAAAATGCTAAGAGAAAGAAAATTCTATCAGGTAAATCAAGAGAATTATTGTAGGTAACTGTCCCTGAACATTATCTTGGACAGATACATTGCAAAGCACTCCAAGTTACTTTTATGAAAATAAAAATCAAGCTTAGATTAGGTATTTATTAAAATTCTAAACGGCTGACCTCTTGGAGCATTTGACTGGGATGGTTTCCTAAAACATTTTTATTACAGTAAAATATCTCCATTTACCCTTGATAAATATCTCCCATATGCAACTCCCACAAGAAACTCAGAAGAAATACTACAATATTTGATACAACTGGGACTTATCCAAGATTAATACCTTACTGGTCTCTCATAAATTCCTCTAGTAGAACGTAGTAATATTGGAACACACTACAGATTCAACTGACACTGCAGTGATGTGTGTACTTGTTTCAAGAAACCTTTTGTACACTGTCAAACACTAGGAAATTTGTAGCAATTCTAGTCTAACTTGGTCCCTGCAGAACTTTTAATATGTGTTTTTCTTTTTTGATGGCTTACAATTTTCACACTATAAAAATCCCAAACCTCTCAAAGACCTTTTAAATGTCCACAAAGGACATATGAACAGGAAGCTGAAGCGTTGAAGCTGTTTATTTGAGAAAGTGAGAAGTAAGAGTCATGTCTAAATAATGGTTTGGGGCTTTTTTTTAGAATATTTTTGCAGTTGTTGGAGTCTGTTTACAAAGTTCTAAAACTCAATAGAAATTCACCTTTCATTTTATTTTTTTAATTAATTTTTTTAGATATAAACATTGTCATCTCTTGACAAGTCTGCAAAGTCAGATTTCATAGCTTCATAGAAGAAATGCTCCCAATTCTTGTAGCAACACACCTGAGGAGAATTAGAGATAAGGTTTTCCAATGTAGTTCAACTTGCCTTGCTCTGACACTTTTTCTGCTTCATGATCTCACTGCAGCTTTGCTGACTGTCTTTCATACAGTAATTTCTATAGCAAGATCAGATGCTCTGCCTTATCCACATGGCATGGGAGCATATCATGGCTGGAGTTTTTTTCTTCTTGTCCCTCTTTACCATCTCACTGGTTTACCGTCTAGGAAGAGAAAGTAGATTTGAACAGTCTGTTATCCACTTTGCTTGCAAAGTACCTGGGTGTACGTTGTGTGCTTGGGTTTGAATAACTGCTACTGTAGGAACTAAGGTTAATAAATTTTAGAATGTAGTCATTTCCCTGGGATTTGTGAAGGAGCTCAAACTGTGACTGTCATCAGGTAGAGAAGTAGGATGGTAAAACCAAAGATGCACATTTGTTGTAAGTGAGAAACTAAAAATTCCAAACTGTAGCCATACAGCCAGAGGATGATAAGTTACTGGAGACCAGCAGAGCTGCCAGTTCTCAGAGCTTTTTTGACTGTTTCCAAACAAAATTTGTTCAGAATCTTGATTCTTCATCTAATCATGAAAGTTTAAGCTAGACAGGGTGCATATTATTTATCATTACACTCAGAATAAAGTAGTCATTATGAAGAGTTTCTAACAGAACTGTATCCTTCAATCAATGTATATAAAGTCATAAATGTGATGGAAATTCACAGAGAATGGGATTGTTCACCACATACCATAACACCCCTAGATTAAGATAGCAGACATCAAAGGATGTAATTTTGTAGTTAACTTAAAATTTAAATTGATTGCCAGACAATTTGCCACAGGATGTTGTGACTCAAAAACAAGTGGGTGTGACAATTTCCGGAACCAGAAATCTGTTGATACGGGATAACTATTGGAACAGAAGAATTTCTGACAGAGAAATGTCCTGAATCATGCTTTTTGGAGGCAAAGAAAATATTCCTGTACTTGTCTTTTTCTACTTTCCTTGTCTACTGCTTCAGTAGTTGCCAGACTCTGAGATACCCAGCTTTGGTCTTCTTTTCTTAATGCTAGGCTGTCACAGAAAGGACAGATTTGCTGTGAATGTGAAGAACATTTTCTGGAAACACTGAAAAATCTGGAACTTAGATTTTGTTACAAGAGCATCTACTTCTGATTGTAAAAGCATGGATGGATCTCAGAATCTACTGAGATCTGTTATTACTGCTCAGCCCATGCTTAAATGTCCTGTTAAAGGCCAGGAGCAAATATAACCAGCAACTCCATTTATCATGATCCATAAGCTTTAGTTCATGTTGAAATCACTTAATTTACCTTCTCATGAGAAGCAAAAGAATGGAATAATTACTGAAATATAAAACTGTATACAAACTGAAATAAAAAATGCATGTGTTTCTAGTTATGGGCTAAAATTTCAGACTTTAACCTTATCAGGTGTCAGTCCAAGTTGTGTAATTGTACAGCTGCACCCACTGCATTAGAGTAAGAATATGTTTTTAAATATAAGAATGAGCTGCATTTGTGTTACTTAAGCATGAGAAATATTATAAATTATGAGGTGGATCATCTTTCACACATACTGATATTGCATTTGTTAAAATATCATTTCAATTTTTTTGTTTTTATTTGCTTCAGTTAACTAACTTCAGTTTTGGTATTTGAATCAAAAATGTAAGAGTGATTTTACATCTGAAATAAGTTTTTCCATTTTTTCTATATGATAAGAGAAATAAAGAATAAATTAGTTCATTAAATGTAAAAAAATTGCCCAAAATTAATATTTAAATTATATCAGTGTTTTATTTGTAACCTTTCATAAGGGTTGTGAAGAAACATATTAATATAGAGGATATTGCAACAATTCTTCTTGCAATGATGGTCTTCAGTAAAATATAATTGGTTTCAGTAATTTCTGCAGTCCTCAGATTAAAAGAAATGGTATGTAATAGGTTAGGGCTCAATATCTGTTGATATTCAAAAGAAGAGTTTACATTATTATTAGAACAATACAATAAATGACAAAATATTGAACATACCTCCAAAAAACCTTCAAAAACAAAACTAAAGAAAACCACAAACCTCAAACCACATTGAACAACTAAAACCAGCTTGTGCTTTTGGAACAAATTGTTAAAAAAATAGTCTATCCGTCTTTTCAATACATGAGGCATTTCTACACATATCAAAGATATATCCACAAAATTAAATAGGGCCCTAAATTAGACATAACAATGCATGAAGAGTAATCAAATTGGAAATGGTAGGTTGGCAAAAACCCTACCTTATTAATAGAGCACCTTCCACAAATTATTCAGTTCATGGCAGAAATGAAGTGTATTAAACTTTCTCATTTTATCTTGCTTGGGGTTATGATAAAGTATGTACAGTCTGAAAACTAATTAAAGGGAAAGTCTAAACAACAGGAAAGCCTAATGAATTTTAAGCATTATTCACAGATAAGTGTTGGGGGAATTTTTCAAAATTTTTAATTTAATATGTGGACAGTGAAACTTGCTCAAATCTTCTTGTGCCCAAACCAAAAATTGGAACTACATCCTGTAATACAGAAAGAGCTATAAATCACAGTAATTCCCTTTTCAGTTATTAGCTCTACAACTAATACCAGCACTGGCAATCCTAGCAAACACCTGAGCAGTACAAGTAGGGCTTATTGTATCACTCATACTGCAGCCATGCACTACGTGCATCTCCTCCTCAAAATCTGAGTCTTAGATACAGCTATTGCTGAATCCCTGATTAGACACATCAGGGACGTAAGCTGGTGCTTTGAGACAGCCTCCTCGAGCAAAGCCAAAAGGTCAGAGCTTGGTTTGTTTTGATAACCAAATATTGTAAAAATGCCTGTTGCTTTCCAACCTGGTCATGTTTTAAACTGTGTTTAATCTTCTTAGTGTAGAGGATTGTAGATCATTGAATCTACAGGGGATTTATTAAAATCTATGCATTTTACTGCTATGCAATACTTACCACAAAAATACTTCCTATGGAAACTGTTTTGGCCTATCGGAATTATGTTACATAGATAAATATTTTAAAGATTTTAAAATGAAAGCTTAAAATACCAGTAGGATTTCTTTGATGCTCTTATGACAGGACCAAAATGATTTTCCTTTAAGGTGCAAAGACTTTTTTGTTTGTTTTATTTTAGTGGTTTCTAATTTGGGCTAGGTGAGGGAGTACATATTTATGACATGCCTGTCATATCATGTAAATAAGGAAAAATAGAGGGTTTAGACAAGTTTTGGAGCTGTATTTGAACAAATCAAATGTCTGGGAGAGGATGACAACAAACTCTTGATAGTTTAGATATTTCTAAAAATAGTTTTCTTTAAAAATTTCCACTTTTCTATGCATTCTTGCTCTTAAGAGGGGCGCAGCTTTGAAACGGAGCTCCTAAATGTCCCCTCTTACCATCCTTTAGTTGGCACCTTGAATGGTGAAATTCACAAGTTGCATTCTGGAAATGCACCTAATAAAATACCTACACTATATACATGCTTAATAGTTATTCTTTTCTGCAGCAGAATACAGTATCCAGGAGAGCTCTTTCCTTCCTCGTAAGGGATGGCTCAGGATAATACAGCATGACAGGGTTTTGAGAGCTCTGTTGATTGTCAAACCTAACAGAAATGTGAACGATGTAAGAAGTTAATTGATGTGTAATTGTAAGTGTAATTGATGTGCATAATCTTTAGTTATGCCAATCTTTGCTTTATACAGAGCTCACAAAGAGCATCAGTATCCCTAAGACTGGAAACAGAATAGCTTTTCTGGGCTTTTTTTTTTTTTTCTTTTTTCTTTCTTTCTTTTTTCTTTCTTTTTTTTTTTTCTTTTTTCTTTCTTTCTTTTTTCTTTCTTTCTTTTTTTTTTCTTTTTTCTTTTTTTTTTTTTTTTTAATTAATTGTTTCATGAAGTTCCACCAAGATTTTCACAACAATGCTCAGTCTTACAGAGCACCTGCTTCTCTGAATTAGAACAGGCTTTGGAAATGAAAAGGAAAAATGTAAGCCAGACAGTCAGATGCCTGAATATCAGAATATCAGAATATCAGAATAGAATTAGAGAGTCAGTGGTGCTTTGCAGACAGGGTTGCAAAAGCATGTGAAATGGTTTAAAACACCATTCAGAAATGCCACCTGCTGCATATGATAGTTCCCAGACAAGGCATCACAGGAGCTCTGATGTGAGTGTGCAGTTCCTCCCCAGTGCTCAAACTCACCCCTCTCTCCTGATTTGTTCAATTATCTCTGCTGGGAGATGGGAAAATGCCAGGGGGAGGACCCCTAGCAGTTATCTGAAGGAGCAGAACAGATAGAGGTTCAGATATGATGTTTCAGCTGTTTCCTGTGTCTATTCATAACACCTGAAGGGAAGTTTCTTGATACTGAAAGAGGATCTGGAAATGTCTCTTCTTCATTCTGAAGAGTGACATTTGTTCATTTTCTTGCCCACTTGATGCTCAGTAACTAAATCCATATTGTATCAGGCAGTAAGACTCAGGTATCTCTTTCTTCAGAAAATGTCTGAAAAATTATCCAGGAGGTCTTCTTCTCCTGAGGGTTTCAATACCTCAAGCAAAATGGGAACATGGTATGAACCCAGGCTTCATTGCATGTCATCGAGGTGGCTTTCATAGCCACCATACCCAGCAAGAGTTTCTGTCATAATCAGATGCAGAAAGCAAAGGCAGAGTGGGAGTGGAGGGCAGAAAGGAACCTGTTGGTTCCAGTTTTCCTATGCAGAAGAAGAAAGGGTAAAAGTGAAGTAGTACAGCTTAGTAATGGATAAAAAAAGAGTGTTGGTGTCAGAAGAGTTAATGGAGAAATATAGGCATAAATATCTGACTTCAGGAGGGAAGTTCAGGACTTTAAAAGATTTTAAGAATTTACCTGGAGATAGGCATAACTGCAGTCTTACTCCCCAGGGTTGGGGTTTTTTTTTTGTCTAACTCTTCATTTCCTGCTATTGGCTGTTGTGGACCACCTTTTGAAAAATTTATGGGTTTTGTATGTGACTATCTAGCCACAATTAAGTGACTACATCATTGGATAAGGGAAGACTTATGGATGTTTTTTACCTAAACATCTTCAAGACCTTTGATATGCTCCCCCACAACAAATAAGATGAGGACTTTTTAGAGAGTGGGTTCAATGGGGGACCACAAAAATGGTCAGAGGGCTGGAACACCTCTTCCATGAAGAAAGATTGAGAGGTGAGGTTGTTCAGCTTGGAGGAGACTCTGGGCAGATCTTATTGCAGCCTTTCAATACTTGATAGGGTCTTATAAGAAGGACAGAGGGATACCTTATGCCAAGGACTGTATTGAGAAGACAGTGGGAATGGTTTTAAATTGAAAGAGTTTACATTTAGATTTGATCTAAGAAAGAAGTTTTTATGATCTGCTAATTAAATACAGAAGAAGTTTATGAAATACAATTTTTTTCCTATTTCAGTATTAATCTCTCCTGCTGTAAGTCACTAACTCAGTAATGCTCCCATAGTTATCCAGAGACCATATATTTCTATGTTTTGATGTTCCCAAAACTTTCCAGACAAATGAGCTTGTCCAGTGATGCATCCTTTCCAGGGAATCAAACTTGCCTGTGTACTGTTCACCACTTTCGGTGCATCAACTGGATCTGCAACACTAGCAGTCTAATAGGGCATAGAAGAAAAGCTATAACAAAATGCAAAGGATCATTCAAGCACTCTTATGGTCATTTTTTTGTTAGCTGAATGTCTGTGGAGAATTTAGATTCTATGACAGTTTAATTAACTTGAGTGTTATGATCAGAATGTATTTCTAACTAATGCAGAACAGAGATAACTTAACAGGTTATTAATAATCCAACAATTATTCAATCTGTTGATTGAATCTTGAATCTATTCTATCTATCAACTATTAAATAGTCCATCACTGTTTGCAACAATATTTTATTCTCCTACTAGTCTCATTTGCTATACAATTCTGTGCTCTATTAATTTATAGGCTGGTGTCATAATTTTAATTCTTTGTACCAACTATATTTTAAATGTCAGATTTTAACTTTCATAGAGTGTCTTCAATTATTGAGTAATAATCACAAGTTTAATTAAAATGTGTGACTATTACCATTTATAAGATCATCTGCAAAACATACTGCATTTAAAATGGAATTGTTTCTTGCCAATTTTGTACGATCCTGGATAACTGTTCTGTTCAGGCTTTTCAATAAAGTTTAATTGCACTAGCTAAATATGTAATTTTCAAAAGTGTCATTTAATAAAGTGTCACAAATCACCTTTTTCCTATTCAGTGCAAGAATAAAACTCAAAAAGCCCAGCAGGTGAGATCTTTCGTATGACCATGTAGTTAGGTGTCATGGGTGGTTTCACAGAAGCATGTCACACCCTCTAACATAAACAAGTCTGATATATTTCAGCACTAAATTTTCCTAGTCATGCAGTCAAACAAGTGTGTGGCTCCCTGATATAACAGACTCTTTACATGAAGTTTTAATTTATTTGATTTTTATACATCTTCTAACTCTCACTGAGCATGCTTTATTTCCTCTTTATCACCAGAAAACTACACCTCTCTGGGTACTAAAAGTACAGTGTCCATCCAGGTAGCCAAATCACAAGTGGCTTTTTCAGTCAGACAACAAGATGCTGTTAATAGTTCCTCAACAGTCTGCTAAAAAGATTTACAATAGCTTTACTGGGTGAACTGAGGAGAAATGTGAAATGGAAATGAAAAAATCTGTAAGATTTTATGTTCTCTCTTTCCCTAAAGCTCTATTTCCTTACAGTGTGAATCCTGGACTAGCTATTACAATTTCTCTTTTCTTCATCTGGATATTAATATCAAGACAATTAATTTCTTTAAATATATATTATCACCTTTTTTTTTTTTTTTCAAATTAAGATTTCAAAGTGTTTTCCCTGTAATTTGTGAAATAATACATTCTGAATGTTTGCATAACTGTTCTGTGGTTTTAACAGTCATTGTCAGGAATAGCAAGCAGAAATGTGTGTACTCATAAAGAATCAGGATTAGACTAAAGTCCATTCCTATCAGAGAGGACAAAATAAATACTGCTCAGTTATTTATTTTTTAAAAAGGTTTCAGTGAGCAATAAGCAGAGGTCTAACCAAATAAAAATCACCTGTTTGCAGAGGATCAGCACAAGATATATACAACACTTCAGTTCATGTCAAGACTTTAATGGTTTTAATACAGATTTAGCACTGTAATTGAGAAATTTTGCTTGTTTTTGACATTTTCCTTGTTTCTTCTTGTATCTTTTTATTTGTGCTGCTGAAAATGCAGTGTCTGTTTTGATATGCATGCTATTCTGTACATTCACAAAGGCCACAACTGACAGAGGCAACAACACTTAGATTATTTTGACTCTTATATTGTGTACCACAGTCATCATAGTTGTAAAGTCTATCCATGTACATAATTTTTCCTTTAAAATATAGTGTAATGTAAAGTAATGTTTGTTTGTTTTTAATTTAGGAATCAGTTTTTGTTGGTTTTGTTTGGTTTTGCCCAATATATAATTTAACTAGGATTTGGCTAATCGACATAGCAAAAGTAATTTCTAATATTTAATTCATTTTGGGGTAATTACGTTTAAAAATCTTTATCTAGAAAATAAAAGAAAAAAGTATATACAATAATCTATGATGGTTTTTTAAGTCCATCATAATGATAGAGCAGACTCAGTGGGAGAACGTTGCTGTCTAAATAATGAAAGGCTGGATCTGAAATATAGTTTTGAAGGCTACCATAAATTATTAAATGAGATGCTTGTCTGATAAGCATTTGCAGATAGCAAAAATACTGGGATTGGCGAAGAAAGTGGTTGTAGACAGTTTGATTCAAAGTCAACTCTGTGAAAACATATATAAGTGATCACACTGAGGGGATTACCTGGCACAACAAGTTCTTTGGTTTCATCTACCATCCTTGGCACTGCTCATGTGCTGTAAAGCAGCCAAAACAGTTGCAGAAGTATTTGAAGACAAGCTTTGCATATATTTTCATTGACATGATTCACTGCACTTCTCCCAGGCTCTCCAAAGCTGGATGGTTGAGCTCCTCTTGTGGAAGAAACAATTTCAGTAATGTGTTTCTACTGCTCTGCATTACAGTGATGAATTAAATATGTAAAAATATTTATGTATATTTAAGAAATCAATCACCTTTGAACCATATGCACGTTCCTTGTTTGTCTATATGCAGACTAAAGTCAAAAGAATATGTCCAGTTTGAACTTTAAACACCTTTTTTTTAAAATTGATACAGGCCCGGTATATTGCACGAAATGTGAAGCACCTAAGTTGCTCCTACTATGAAATTCTCTTTTTCGGAAAATTTTGTCTTTCCTGGGAATATCTGAAAGGTGAATTATAAGCAGTCAGAATCAGTTTGAAATAGGAATGGATGAATGTGGGTGCTATAGTTTTGCTCCAGTTTTCATAGAGACAAAGACATTCAAGTAGTATATTGCTTTTCCAATTATTTTGCACAGTAAATGATGAAAGATGGTTTTTATTTCAATGCACTGTACAGTGTCCTAACTAGATTTTTTTTTCTTTTCATCTTACCTGGCTGTATTGTGTGTTGCTGAAGTGTTGTGAAATAACCTTGCTTCTGTATCATACTTACCTTTGTTAATAGCTCAATGACTCACTGGCCAATGGCTGGGTTACAAAACAATAGGCAAGAAACAGCATCAAAGAATTAGGTAGCCATCTTCATCAGAGATATCTAAATCATCAAAGATATCTAAATCTATACATTTAATCTGTAAATATTTGATAAGATTAATTATCCAAACTTTCAAATATATTATTATTTATGAATACTCTCCTGCCAACCAGTGCTTAATCTACAGCTTGAAATACATGCAGGAGCCAAGCCCGTTTTGTATCTGATGCATAGAAGCATATGCTTTTCAGCTGCAAATATTGATAAAGGCACTAATGTATGTCACAAACAATAGAGATGTAGGTTGAGAATATACAGTCAATGTTATGTCAAAACAGAATAATCACAAAGTCATATATATAGGGAACTTATTAGAGACTTTTTAATTTTTTCCCTATAAAGTAATAGAAAGAATTCAGACAAAGAATCATAATATCAAGTAAAAATCTTCATTATTGAATCTCACAAGCCTCAGAATTGCATAGGATAAGGTGTTTCTTCCCATTTATCCTAGCAGTTGGTATTATAAAAAGTAGATCTGCAAGAGATCGGCAGTGAAAGGTACCTCTTTACTGTTTAGTTTTTCTTTTCTCTGCTTGAGAATGCAGACATAAAGCTCAGATACCAGTTTTGGATAAGAATTTTTCATATTTATTTTTCAGCAGCAGCGTCTTGGCAGACAACCCAAACAGTTTTGCTGGCAGCGCCATTCTTGTCTCTTGGTGCATCTATTTTAATGGGCTGAGTTATCCTTCAGTGATGAAACTTTCTTTCAGGGAACTTGTGATATTTCCTTTTGTGCATCAACTTTCATATGGAAAGAATGTGGAAAAGGCCAGAAATTTCTAGAACTTTAGGACCAGCTGAACTCATATAAAACATTTAATCCCTATCACTTTATTAGTATGCATTCCTGAACTTCTCTTTTTCTCTCATTTTCAAATCTCACATGAAAACTAATCCTTTTTGGTCTTCAAATTATTTTAATGCCTTATCTCAAATTTTGTTCATAGGTTGTAAAGCAATTTTTATAGACCTTGCCTGAAAGAACTGTCGTGAAATGTTAACATGTATTATAAAAACTGCAGGCTAATTTTTTCTCATTTCTACCTCAATATATGCTTTTATTTTGCATCAGATTCCATGTTATTTAAATCCCTTTACACCTGCATGTTAATACATGAGATACCTCTTGCTGTACCAAATTAATCAGGGAAGAGTTTTTGGGTCTGATAACTTCTTTTTCTCTGAGTATTAATGCAAAATTCATCTTGGAAAGTAAGCAGCCTTTGACCTTACTAACCTTTGAAAGTAAGAACAGTTAGAAATCCCACACAGGCCTGGGATCATGGTGAATATTTAACAATCAGTAGATGATGGAACCAGGTGAGTTGAAATAGTCTGTTAGTGTCCCTTGCCACTGCTCTGCTACTGGAAAGAAGAGAAGACGAAACTGCAAGTTACTCACAAGTTCTGGAAAGAAAAATACAAAATCCATTTCCAAAACCTTGGGTTTAGTGACAAGCATTTATTTAATTGTAGAGAGATTAAGAAGTGAATAGTGAATAAGATACAGATTGACTCTTTTCTGCTGAACAGATAAAATGTTTATAAGAAAAGAAGTCGCTAGCTTTCTCATTTGAGTACCATGAGTGAACCTGTCATAGGCACTTGGGAAACCTGTCAGCAGTGGTTGGTGATCCAGAGATGTAGGAAGAGAAAAACACATCTTTGCCTGTGTGTGTAAAAGATTAAGGAGATGGTAATCCAGCTATGTATAATAAATATCAGAAACATGAAATCTTTCTGCATGGTTGCATTCTCAAATCCCCAAAACTTATATATTGCACAAGAAAAAGGAAGCCACCATTCTCAGAGAAACCAATAGTTCAATTTTTTAGAAGAATGTATCCAGCTAGTATGATTAATACTTATCATGTAGTCACAAGTAAGCACTGAACTATGATGCAAAAAGAGGGGGTTTCCTCTTACAACTTTAATGGCTTCATGAAAGAGAAGTGAGCCATCAGTGTACATTATAAGGCATGACTTAGGTACTTCACTCTGGAGGGAAATTTGACTGTGAATCCCCATACTAAATGGTCATCTCTCACAGTGTTTTAATTGAAGAGAAGAAAACTAGGAAGATGGCTTGCAAGTGTTTAATTGTTGTAGAAAACATGGCAAATAAATATCAAATGGCTCATCTTGGAAATTTTAATTCACAATTAGATTGAATGCATGTTGGTTAAAATATGTTAAATAAACTGACAATTTCTATATGCACCTCTCATTGTTCCACATGCCTTTTGAAAAAACTGTTGTTTCAGAGAGGGCATCTATTTTTGCTGGTTTTCTGCAAGCTAAAGAAATTTCCATACCTGGTTCTATGAAAAAAAAAAAAAGTAAAAAATAAACCAAACCCCACAAACAACTATAGCAACAACAACAATAAAAGTAAAAAAAATGTACATAATTCACAAGCATGGAGAGACTCCAAGACTGTATTGCACACATCTAATCATGTATCACACTATTCCATAGAAAAATGGATTCTGCAAGCCCTTACACTCTTTTGGAAGGGCTTTCCTTTCTTTTCCACATTTACAGGAAAATAAGGCCCATAATTTGCATTCACTGCTGGAGGCCACCTTTTATTAGCAATGTCCAGCCAGGATTAAAGGACACTTTAGCAGAACCTCCCAGTCCAGTCTGCTGTTTTTGTTTGCACATCTGTCCAAGGACACTGCCAGTGAAAGTGCTATTTCAGTGTCAGCATAGACGAGGGCTTTGACAATAGTTTCATCTCAGCAACATTCCCAGTCTGGCCGGGATGGAAGAGCATGCCTGTTCATCAGCACATAGCTGAACACAGTCCCTGAACTGTCTTGCAAGCAGGAGGGCAGGATTCAGCTGCTGAGGACATGTTTCTTGTGCCATACGGGAGTCCAGGGGAGTGAAAGGAATCTGCATGGCCTGGGAGACATAGCACAGCCTAGAAGGTCTTTGTTGTTGCCTGATGATTGCTGTATTGATGACTAAATAGACAAAATTCCACATATAAACCATATGAAACTGATAAAATTGCATGAAGAAAGTTACACCATTTTCTTTTTGTAGAGTGTCACAACATCAGTACTTGAAAGTTTGTAACTTCTTCAAATTAGACTCTCAGAAATGCTTAACAGAAGCATATTCTCCAATGCCAAACTGAAAGATACATTAAAGAATATGTCATTTGGGTTTTGATAACCAATATCAAGGGCTTTATATGTCCTTGGGTACACAAGAACAGATCTTTTTCATCACTGAAGTCTGAGTATTCAAAGTTGAAGGACCTATATCACCTACTCCAATGACAACACTTCTAAAATATAAGTCCAATACCCTACTTTTTAATCAGTTCTTTACTCTCTAACTACAAGGCCTCTGAAATCTGTTACTGAAGACCAGGCTTCTTAGATCTGCCTAAAGTATTTTATATATAGAGAAAACTTCTTCAGCATCTTAAAAATTGAATAAAAGCACTAAATGGCAATGCAGATGTTGAAAGAATCAATACAGCATTTGTAAACCTTCACAGACTTACACAGGACAATTGAAGCTAGACATTCACAAATACAAAAGCTTATTTACAATTGTATCCAAACACACTACTTGTTTACCTCACATACAAATTTATCATCCAAAGATTCTTTGTGGACTATGGCACTTGGTCACTTAGTCTAGTCCTGTTCTTCCTGGCTTTTACTGATCAAGAGTTAAGTTATTTATAGAAGGAAGCCTGTTGCACCTTCTGAATTTACACCTGGAAACAGCTGTCCTGGAGGAGCTTGCAGCTATTGCTTTAGACCCGATTTAGCAGCATCACATGGATCAGTCACAGACACAGATGGTTTGACTCGTGAGAACACAAACATTCTTGCCAGGGTCATGCAGAGTCTGGCTAATTGATGACCTGCTGGTGGCAAACATGGAGGATCAATTAAAGGTTATTAAGCTGGCCATTACCATGGAGATTATACCAGCCTGTTTGTGTCTGTGCAAGGATGTTACAGAGTCAAACTTAAAAAATCTCCGTATAATATGTTATGCCATGCTTTCCCAGTTTTCACACTGTCTGTAGGCAACCATTTTTTTCATCACCTGAGGATATTGCTGGAGGATGTTGGACAAAATGGATCCTACACAGCTGCACTGACATTCATCCATGCACTTATTCTATCATCCTAAAAGAAAAAGCACAACAAAATAAAATTATCTTTCCCCATCATTCCTTTCTTTGCCTCACAATCATTCCAAACTCAACCTGAATTCCTTTACTCTAATTCCTCTTCCAAAGCTTTTAAAAATAAGGACAGCCCCCCCCCACCCCCCCATGCCCTTTTCTTTTTCCTTTCTTTCTGCCTTGGGGGGCTTTATCAGCCTGAAAACGCTTTACTTTCGTTTATCAAAAAACTAGGAAAAATGTGGGGGTTTCCCCTCCCTTCCAATCCAAAATATTATAAGATGTAATTCACTCAGTCCTCTCCTTTCCCAAGCATCCTGCATAGATTGTTACTGTTCTACAAATCTGGATATTCTGCTAGTTAGCCATCTAGACTTCATGCTCTTTTATTCACTTGATAACCTTTTTTCCCAAAATAGGCAGGTATTCGTGGGTCCAACAGTGAATAAATGGTTACGGCCCCTCACCAACACCCACGTTGGGACCTAAATAATTCTGAACCATCTTTTCCTTATTTAGCCACATTGCTATGTCCTAGGGCAGGTTAATAAAACAAATAAACCTACAATGGTGACAGAGCAAAGCACAGCTAAAATCAAAATATTTCTTTATTGGATAAAGAGTGCTACACTAAGAAATTTTACTGTTGAAGGCAAAAATAGGAGATTTTCTGACCAACAGCTAAAGGGTCAGGGAGGAAAATAACAAGTATAGCACTGAAATCCCTGGATAAATGAACAAGAAAGAGAAGCTTTTAATAGAAATGACTGGTTACTAAAACTCTGTGGAATAGGAGATGCAAACCTCTGTGGGGCTCTGTAAAATATAACAAAAAAAGACAATGTTTTGCAACATAGCTCAGTCAATGTAGCTACTCTATCCAGAAGAGTTCTATTACCAGCAGACAGAGGTCCTCTGCACAAAGGTTACGAGGGTAGCTCTTGGCTAAGTAGGGGCAGCAGCAGAGTTATCAAAAGGTTTGACAGTGTCATAACAGCACATTGCAATGCAGTCTTGAGGTTTCTGCCTATTCCTGAGCTTCCTCAATAAACAGGCACATGCCCAAATCCTCTTTATGAATATGTCTGAAGATGTCAAAGCACTTTGCAGATGCTTTACAAGATTAAGATTCTTTCTTTTTTTTTTTTTTTTTTTTTTTTTTTTTTTTTTTTTTGCCTTGGCCCTGGAAAGACAGCAGTGTACCTAAGAAAGGAGAGGTTTTCACCCAACTGACAGTATGACCTCCTGCACATGCCTGACCTGTTGGAGTAAGGTTCTTCTGACTCCTGGTGCTAGAACTTTCAAAACCTACAAATTTCCACGCTCATGGACAGGTTCTGCCCTTCCTCAGGGAAACCATGAGCAAAATGCCACTAGAATGATGGACAGAGGGAAAAGAAACAGTTAAATACCCCCAAGTGTGCTCGCCAGTGTTTTCAGCCCTTTTTGCCCCATGAGGAGAGTGAGACAAGGCATCCCTGTGAATAGATTTTTCTTATACTAATATCATGACTTACAACAAAACTATAGGAAATGGAACCTTTTAATACATTTAGGAACAGACCATAGACTAAAACACTGGTGCAACACCAAAGTCCTTTACGGAGAATCCAGCTTGTGACTGCCTATTGCCCTGACAAAAGATATACAGTCCCACCTGGAATTGGCTGTATTTGTGAGAATTTTACTAAAATGTCTCAGGCTGACACTTAGAGAGTGAACAGAACAACAGGTAAAATCAGCACATGCCAAAGCTAATGGCATTTCATATCCCTTAATGGAAGTGCAGCTTTCACTGACAGTGTGTCCTGATGCTGTCAGGAAAAAACAATTATCCTTTTTCTTTAGTGGAGTTCAGTAAGTGAAGGAATTATGCTTTTTTGCTTCTACAAAGGGTATTTCTCAGTTAATTGTGGTGGAATGATGTGTGTCAACACAGAAACAAAGAAATCTGGGAAATACAATTTGCTAATGTCAAAATGAGATGGAATGTGTAAAATTGGTAGTGTCATGGTACAGATTATTGATGTACCACAGGGAAATTTGGAGGGAGGAAAGACTATTTACAGAGAAATATACAGATCTTATAGGCAAAGTCTTCTCAGATCCAACAGCTATCTCCTACCTGTTGATTTAATTTACCTTTTTTTTTAAATTGATTTTTATGCTAGAATCTTTCTGATATAAGGAAGTGGAAGTGTGAAAAAATTCCAGCAAATCATTCTGCTTTCAATGAAATAGATCAGTCAGTATGTAAGACTAGTAAAACAAAAATCTGCATTAATTTTAACACTCATAATTCATCAGTCCTCATATATATTATCAAGCTACTAATATAGATGCAGGCTACAGTCCTAACAGACAACTCAAACAGCACTCAGATATTGAAAGCAATTTAACAAATCTATGACAAGTCTGCTGGTTGAAAGTAGTACACAGCAGGAATGCTAGAGATTCAATGTGCTTCTGTGATTACAAGTAGAAATGCTTGGACATGATTGAACTTGTTAGGAAATCATTGGCAAATGAGAATATCCAGGATTGCTTTCTCAGGCAGTATAAATCAGAGTGCAGCAAACCTTGTGCATCTGACCCATGAATTAATTTTTATTTTTTTTTTAGATTATAATTGTTGTTTTATTTCTGCACAGAATGCATGACAAAGAAAAAACCTCAGTAGTTATCTTCATACTGTGTTGTCACAAGCTTCATATTGTAGTTACTCTTTTCCCTAAAATGTAATCAGCTTGACATTTATCCAGCATCGTTTCAGCTGAGTGCACACTCACTTAAACCTCATTGCAGAAATGGACTTCCTTTCTTGCTTTTGTTATCACCAATTATTACTTTTCTTTTTTTTTTTTTTTAAAGGGATTCACTTTACAGTTTACAGTATTTTCCCTGTGGAGTCTCACCAGAACAGAGGGGCAGAATCACCTCCCTCAACCTGCTGTCCAGGCTGCTTTTAATGCAGCCAGGATGTAGTCAGCTTTCTGGGCTGCCAGTCCACATTGCTGGGTCATGTTGAGATTCTTGTTCACCAAAAAACACCTGAGTCCTTCTCCTCAGGGCTGTTTTCAATCCATTTTGCTTATAACTATTTGACTACTTAATCAAACACAATTGATACTCCCCCCTCAAACAACTAAACCCAAAACCAAACGACTATACTTTCAAAAGCATCTTATTCCAAACTTTCAAACTGGTTTCAAAACTGATTATTTTCGAAGGGTATATAAATTTTGACTTGCCTTTGGCAGTAGTAATTTTCAGACATGTAAGAATCTATGCGCAGAAGTCCAGAGAAAGGCTTTTAGGGGCAAATGGAGCATGAATTGATGAGAAATTAGTAGTAGATCACATATTCAGAATGACATTGGAAAAGCTGTTCACCATCTGAACTGAAATTAGGTTCCTAAGTTTGGGCTTGTAGATTCTAAGTATTAGTCCTGGTTCTGAAAAAAATACAAGCTGGTAAGAAGCGGACCCATCCATTTCATTATTTCACCTAATTTAAAACCAGTGAGTTATGAAAACATTGTAAGCATCTTACAATGCTGCTTTCTATCTTATGCATTTTACTGGAATAGTAAATAATATTTGATTTCTGTTCCTCAAAACCAAATAAGTCACATATATCAGTCTTCTTGAACCTTAAAGTAAGTACAGATGAGAAAATCCTACATAAAAATATTTGATAAATTGCTTCTTTCATTTGTTCTTAAGTGATCATTTCTTATAAGATCTTTACTGTGCTTAGATTTAGAAGGAGGCTAAATACTTCCATCTGAATTATGCTGTTTTTAGTGCTGAAAGTACTGGCATTTTCAAAGATTAATATGAGGTTCTTAGAGTACCGAACTCTCCAAACACATTTTTTAACATTATCTTAATCTCAAACACTGCCTTTTCTCCTTGGAAGCAGTCCTTTCTTTTTTATAACAGCAGCCACAAAAATCAATGGAAGTGACGTTTACAACAATTTTAGACATCCACATTAACCGCTTATAGACTCTTCCCTAAAAGTACACCTTTTCAATGACCCTTACAAAAGTGTTTTCCATAGAAGCAAGGCCTGTATTAAGCAAATGTCACTATGAGGCTGCATAGAAAGAAGTTTGTCTAAGGAGGAATTTCAGCTTAATAAAGGTGTGTTTGACCAAAATTTGTTGCTGTAATAAAAGGAGTTTTCTTGTAAGAACAACTCCAAAAATACTTGGAAAGAAAGTGTAGTGTTCTCATTGTTCTCACACCTGTTTTGCATCATTTCCATGCTTTCCATTACCTTCTGAAAAAGCTGTGTATCAGAACGGTTCAATCTCAGGAATAATTTTTTTCTTGGTTTCGCTTTTATGTCATGTTGATGGCAGAGCATTCATATTTACAGTGCACTGTAGCTACTAAGGTATAATTCAAAACCAATCATTCAGATAGATTTTATCAAGCATTTGTGACATTGCTTTTATTGTGTTTGTAGCTTTTAGTCAGTGTGTGTGCATTGTCAAATAACTTACTACATTCAAATACATCTACTTGCCTTTCTTCCTTAAAATTTTTATTTAGGCAAAGAGTAGGATTATTCTTGTTTGAGAAGACTCCTTTTCCATATAAGAATATCTGCTGAATTAAATATTTATCCTTCAAACTGTTTATTAAGTGATTTTTGCAAAATCTTCTTTATTATTTGTGTGGATTTCTGTAGCCCATCGTTATTTACTTTATCCTCTTTCAGTGTGTGGTGGTTTTATGAGGGTTTTTTGGCTGTTTTATTTTTGATTGGTTGGTTTTGTTTTGTTTTGTTTCTTTAAAGTCAACATATTGTTAGCATTCTTCTTCTTTTTTTGGGGTAAGTCTCTTTAAGAAAACTTAGCTGCCAACTGCTCCAGCCCAGTGGTTAAGAAATACTTTTTTCCTTTTACAACAAAGCACATTCCCCAAGGATTATTTTGCTTCATATCACTGTGATATCATATCATCCTGATTCATAGGTACTTCCAGGAGAAATACCTATTTTTTTTTTTAAGCCTTGGCAACCTTTTTCCTTCTGTCTGATAAATATCAAGTTTCTTCTTGAATACTGTAAACTTCTAAACTCCTTCTTCTCCCTATCTAGCTATAGAGGTTTAGCTGAAATTCTGACCTGCCTTAGCAACTTCCCTTATTTCAGAACTCATCTGTGACAGTTGCCATTTGGCACCAGATTTCCCACTGATCATATATTCCCCTTTAATTATATATTAAATTGTGATAAATTATACAATATTGTTTTTAAATTTCTGATTCAAATCACAGCTGACCAGAGATGGCTTATAACCAACATTTCTTGATTTAATATTGAGAGGAGCTGGAATTCAATACACCTTGTAAATGTTTTCAGCAGGCACTTTACTTTGTTCCCTTAAGAATTTCAGAAAGGAAATTGGGAATTCAAAACTGAATCTATTTTTGAAGAAGACAGTATGATCTGATGGAGTGATTAGGCAGCTAAGACACAAAAGAATCACTCAAACATCTGGAGAAAGTCATCCCAGGAACGCACATAGTTGTTATCCTCTTTTCCTTCTATGCTGGTCTCATGAAGCTGCTTTAAAGAGTAGCTGGCTGAAAGAAAGACTGTAATTTGTCATTACACAGTATTTAAGTATTTAAAAGTGAATTAGAGACAAGGGGAAAATTAAATGACTATCTAAATTGATGATCTCTATATTTTAGTTAATGGAGTGATTAAGAAAATGATATTATGGTTCAGTGGACTTGCAATGAAACACTACATTTTTACATTCTTCAGAATCTTTTCCAAAATAAACTGGAATCTTTGAATAGAAAAGGTCTAAATGAGTGAAAAAAACAAAGATTGAAATTAGGTGGATTAGAAAATGAAAGCAGGAGAAGCAATTTGTCTTCTTGACTTGCCTGAAGGAACAGGGAAAATAAGAAAGAAGAATTAATAGATACCTCCTAAAAGAAATGTTTATTGGAAATTTTATGTCTGCTTTCTTTGTCATGCAAAGAACAGTGAGCAGAGCACCTGTTGGTCTCCACAAAGCAATGATAATAAACTTCCTTAATTATAGTCATATAGATGAACAGTTACAGCTGGTTAGACTAAATAAAAGTCTGATTTATAATTCAGATAAGTATTGCTATTCTTTGATTGCAGTATGAAGATACAAAGGAAGCAGAATCCATAGAAACTGCGAGGAAGCTTTGGGATTATAAAACTGAGTGCTTTTTTTATGATACTAGACTAGAAATTTCACTGATGCATGAAACCAGGCTGTTTCTCTTACAGTACAGAAAGATTATCAGTCTAGATTTACACGAGAGAGGAGTAAATAAAAAAAGAAGAATCAATATTCTGTCCCAGTGTGCCAACATAGCTGTTCACCAGTCCTCTCAAGAGCAAAAAAATCCACAGGCTTTTTTTTTTGTTTACATGTTTACATGACATTTTAATAGATGATAGCCATGCAGAACAGTCATTTACCTTCTCTCACCTGATTTAATATTTAATATCAAATATTTTCAATATTATGATTCTTCTTTCTTAAATGCCTCTCCCTTTTCACAGTTGTGAGGAAGAGCACATATGTGACATACATTTCCGTAGGCTCTTGTCTCCTACAGTGTGCACACACAAACATATCTGAACACCCATATGCCTACAGAGAACAGACACTTAGTCTCTTTCATGAGAGAATTGCAGCACATCCATCTCTTCAGCATTTCCAGTGAGGAATATTAGGGATTTTGGTGTTTAGCATGCTAGTTTCTGTGAAAGCATTTTGGAGTGTCTAAATCTGCCCAAAACGCCATGGGAAATTTAGTCACTTGAAATCAGCTCTGTGAATTTTACTTCTGAGAAAGAAATCTAGCTTGAAGCTATGACAGTACAAAGCATCACAACACTTAATCCTTTCTTGGCATTTGATCTGGGACCTTCACAAAATCATAGGGAGGCAATTATCAAGCTGTTTTAAGCGTCTCTCAGCCCATCCTCTTATATGTTCACAAGCTATTATTCTCATGATAATATTACCTCTCTCAGGTATAAGTATTTCTATTTGCAATTATATTTAGGGTTTCAATCTAAGAATAATGCATTTTGAATAAAATACTTTACCTTGAAATAAGCTGTGTAGTAAGTCTTTTGTAAATATTCAGTATTGTTGTTTTTCCTGAGGAAACTTTTGGTAGAGTGTTAATGGGAAGAGCATCTTGAACTGTGGTAGTTGTGGCAGTTCCCCTACAGGTATAAGAGCTGGAAATGTGATGAGAGATGTCTCTGAGCGATTTACTGGGAGCTCTGTCCTGGCATGGCACTAGGTACTACAACTACATTTCCAATCTTATACTACGTTAAACTTCTCCGAGAAGCAGGTAATATAATACCATTAATAATTCCTTCTTCTGCTTCCTATGTTCATAGGTAAACTGATGAAAGTCTTCCCAATTACCTTAGAAAAATAGAATTAGTTCGATTATATAGAAAGAATTTTAAAATGATAAGTCCACATTGTGCAGGTGGAGGACTGAAATCTTTTCACCTCAAAGACTGGTGTAAAATTTGCAAGCACCATGAACAATCACCCATGAAGATTTTTGTTCTCAAAAGAGAAATAATAAAGCAAGAGGACAGTCGAGCAAGTGAAAGCAAGTGAAAGTGTCTGCCACTAAAAAATCTTCCTCGCATTCCTGTCATTTTGCTAAAAACGCCCCAGATCTGAAGAGGTAAGCAGATAAGCAGATTGACAGAATCAAAGAGCAGGACAAACTTTGGAAGGGCATGAAGCAGCTTGCATCCCTTGATGGGACTGCAGAAGATCATGAAGAAAAAGGAATCACCTTATTTACAAAGAATTTCCACTTCTGGAGGCACAAACTGGACTAAAATGGCTGTATAGACATGATCACTGCAGCCAGGAAAGAACAGTCTGAAAGATAAACAAAGCTGGGTTCTTCCATTGAGTGGGAAACAGCTCAGAAGCCTAGAGAAAACCTTGGAAAACATGCTCCTCCAAAATATGTATTCCAGATTGGCAAGCATAACACACCCCAGATAGACTGCAAATTGCAGAGCAAATTAGCAGGCATGCAAGTAATTTTGAAAAGGAGAAAACCAAGATGGTGATGTCTATATGTGACAACACAGGTTTCAGTCAGAAAAAAATTTAGGATTTGTAAATCTGATTAACATAGACACTGTAATGAATAACACTGTATTGTTTGTCAAATCATGTGTATTTTTGTACCATATAATTCCTATAATCTGAAGTGTGTGAATTGTGTTTTCAGTCGGATACATGAAATGTTCTTGAGAAATTTTGGAGTTTAGCGTCATGCAATAAGGGAAGAAGGCTCAACAGACCCTTAAGCATCGGTAGAATCATATTATATAAATAAAAAACTCAGTAATTGTGGAACTGTGGTAAGCAGCATTCATTGGAAAGCACAGAAAGTCTCACAGACCACTGAGCCATCTCTGCTTCCTCTATAAGCTATTTATTATGCTGATCCTAAAACACACATAATATGCTACAGACTGAGTGTTAGTTCATGTCAGTTCATGCTTTATGCATTACTTTCTAATGAGGCAGAACACTAAATCTAATGACTTAGTTACTGTACATTCACACAGTGAATTTTCAGTAGACAACATACTGCTGCTTTTATGCTCCAAGGCAACTACCATATAAGGATATTGGCATTCTATTGAGATAGAAATTTTAGCTATAATTTCAATAAAATGTAAGTAAAATTAATCATATATCATCACGATCTGGTCCTAGAAGATACTGAGGAAATGCATTAGACACACATCAGCTATTTTAATTACCACTTTTAAAACTTCAGTAGTTTTTTTATACTTTGTGCTTAATAAGCTTTATAACAGTTCTGTACTATGGACAAATTAAATGTTTCTATTTTTTTCTAAAAGCTATGAAGTAACTAAAATCTTTTGATTCCAATATAAAAATATTTTTTAAATAATTCTTACCATGGTATTGCTCGCCTGGATAGCTAATAAAAAAGAACCTCTTCCACAAGACCAGTATTTCTAACAGTTATCTTCAGCTCTTGAATACAAATAAAAATGGTTTGATACTCTAAAATCCTAAGGAATTCAGAGACCTTATGAGCTAATGCCTTGAGCAGGGATTGGGATACTGCAACTGTTTTTAATATTCACCTGAGATTACATGAATGCTTCTATGCTTGGTAAAATTCCTCACATTGTTTTTATTTCACATACTTTTTCCAATAACTGCTCAGCAACAACAGTGGAGCTTTGCAGTAGAGATTTTCTCAGAGGTATTCTGCCCTTTAAATGAGAAGATGCTTCAAAAAATGTTAAAACATTAAGATGTTAAGAAAGAATGCAAATGGGGCATATGTACTTTGAGGCAGACTTCTGTTTCAGGGTTAGATAATGAGAAATTGCTAGTTTCAGAGGGTACTGCTATTATAATTCCTGATAGATCACAAGTAAATTTGTTAAAAATACTGAATTGGAAGGGACCGACAGGAATTATCGAGTCCAGCTCCTGGCCCTACACAGGACAGCCCCAAAAATCACACCATGTACCTGAGAGTGTTGTTCAAAGGTTTCTTGAACTCTGTCAGGTTTCATGCCATGACCATTTCCCTGGGGAGCCTGTTCCAGTGCCCAACGACCCTCTGCATGAAAAACCTTTCCCTAATATCCAACATAAACCTCCCTTGACTCAGCTTCATGCCATTCCCTCAGGTCCTGTCACTTGTTATCAGAGAGAAGAGATTAGTACCTGGCCCTCCACTTCCCTCATGAGGATTTTAAGACCACAGTGAGGTCTCCCCTGATTTGTTCTTCTCCAGGCTGAACAAACCAAGTGACCTCAGCCGCTCCTCATAAGGTTTCCCCTCCAGACCCTTCACCATTCTCATGGCCCTCCTTTGTATGCTTTGCAATAGCTTTAGATCTTTCTCATATTGTGGTGCCTAAAAATATACGCAACATTTAAAGGTGAGGTCGCACCAGTGCAGAGCAGAGCGGGACAATCCCCTCCATCAACTGACTGGCGATGCTTTGCCTGATGCCCCCCAGGACAGGGTTGGCCCTCCTGGCTGCCAGGACACTGCTAACTCATATTCAACTGGCCATTGACCAGGACCTCCCAGCCCCTCTCTGCAGCACTGCTTTTCAGTGTCTGTACATACATCTGGGGTTGCCCCATCCCAGATGTAGAACCTGGCACCTGTTTTTGTTGAACTTCATATAGTTGGTGGTTGTCCAGCACTCTAATTTGTTAAGGTCTCTCTCCAGGGCCTCCCTGCCTTGAAGGTACCAGTAGCAAACTTACTTAGTATGCCTTTGAGTCCTGCGTCCCAGTCATCTGTGAAGGTGTTGAAGAGCAAATGCCATGGAATGGAGCCCTGCAGAACTCCACTAGTGACAGGTCACCAGCCTAATGTCACCCCATTCATTATTACTCTCTGTTGCAGTATGCTTTTAAGATATAAAGTATGCTGAAGTTGTAATGACTGTTTAAAGTGAGCACGCTTCCAAAATGGTGATTGTAAGCCTTGGTGTAACCCTTCTTGTTCCCAAGATTCCTCACTGTACCTTGGAATGTCTAAGAGATACCTGGAAACTCACCTATTGGCTGTTAACCCTTTCTTGTAATTGGTTGATTTGTAACACCTCCTGGACTCCCAGTGTCACCTTGAGATCTCCCCAAAAGCTCTCTAAGCTGTTGCCAGATCAATAAACTCTCTTTCTGCCTGCATTCCTTCCCTGCCTGGCTGCTGGCACCGTGTCCTCTCTGCTGGAGGTCATGAGGTGCCGCGGGGTGAAGGGGGGAGGGGGAGGGAGCATCTCTCCCCCTCCGAGCAAGGGGTAAAAGGAAAGGCTTCCTGCTCTGGGGTTCCCTCGCCTTATCCACTCAGCATTCATCAACTCTCTGTGCCTGACCCATAAGGCAGTTGCTCATCTGTCACATGATGTGTTTATCCAGCTGTATCTTGGACATATGTCCAGAAGGACAGTGTGAGAGACAGTATTGAAGCATTAATTAAATACAAAAGATGATTACATCATGTGGCTTCTCTTGATGAACGAGGTGGGGAATCTTGTCGTAAAAGGAAATAAAGTTTGTCTAGCAGGACTTTCCCCTTGTGAACCTGTGGTGGCTGTGACTGATGTCTGTGTAAAATCACTTCCTTCAAAGATTTATCCTATGTCGCTGAGATCAACAGTAAGATTTTAGTGAATTCCCAAAAGTCTCCCTTGCCAAAATTATTTTCTGATAATTTTCTTGTTATCATTTTATATTTTCTTAAAGCATCTGGCAAAATCTAAAATAATGCCATTTCTTATATATCGTAAACACAGCCATAATGCATACCATATGTGGATCTAAAACTTGAAGAAGATTGAAATAAAATAACGTCAATGTCTGCCGGGTTCTTAGGCTTGCTGGAAGGCATCCAATTATTCACGTCTTTACTGCTTACTATTACTGCTTAACCATTCAAATTTTGGTTCTAAAAGTGACTTAGATGGTAACAACTCTATTTTGATCATTCCTAAAGACAGTAACCATCTAAGATCTTTCTCCCATCTAGAATTGTTTAAGCTTCACAGACCATATGATCTTTCCATCCTGATGTGCAATGAATTTTATAATCCACTAGGCATACTAGCTCATAATTAACATGTTTTGGTTTCATTACATAGCAAGAGAGCACTGGTACTTTGATTTAGAACACATATAGATAAGAAGGGCTTGCCTGTCCTCTGCCTATTAATGCAGAGGAGACTTGCATAATAATTCAGCAATTGGCCTGATAACAGTCAGATTTCCCTATTTCCCAGGGATCCATGTGGGTGTTACAATCTAGTAATGACATTTGGATCTGATTATAGACCATGTTATGGGCCTATCAACAGACTTGCAACCACAGACATCAGTATGAATCCTATGGTAAAGGCAGCCAGGTAACTTCTGTCCCTTCTTCCACAACTCTTTTGTTCTACTTTAGAAACTCTCGCATGAAAAACAGAAATAATCATCATTATACCATGACTGAAAACAAACCATAGGCTTTGTCATGGTTTTAGCTAGCTCTTGTAAGCCAAGCAGAGAATTTTCTCCCTTCCCCCCCACCCCTGGACTATCAAGATAAGCACTCAAGAGCACAAAAGGCTAGTGGGGCTGGCTAATGGCCAAAAGATTAGTCTTCTATGAATGGAGCAGATAAGGAACTCCACCTTTTGTTCTCTTTTTTTTCTCTTGTCTCCGGGCAAGGAGAGGGAGGAGTTGGGGGGGGGGGGCGACTGTGTGGCTGGAGGGAGGTGGGGAGGTGGGGCTGTGTGTCAGCTCAGCTCTCTGCCCTGAGTGGAGCCTGCTGCGAGCTGCAGACGCTGCCTGGTTTTTTTTTTTCTCTTTTCCTGTTGGGGGGGAGTTTGCTGCTGCTCTCTGCTCAGCTGTTGCTGGCTGCAGGCCCGGCTTAAAGTGAAATCCTAACCAGCTGAAGTTCGTGAGTTTTCTTCCATTGGGAGAACTTTCTGTTTTATTGCTGTTTTTTTTTCTTCCCCCTTCCCCCCCATTCCCTCTCTCCTTTCCCAGTGTGGGAAGGGAAGGGGAACCGAGTTGGGGTTTTTTTTGGTTTTTTGTTTTTTTTTCTTTTCCTCTGACATACCTGGAGGGTATTGTTTTTCCCCCATCCCATGTGGCAGTGACCAGGGATCCCACAGCGCTGCCTGGTGACGGGCACTGGACACTACAAGTTCTGCACTTCCAGTGACCCAACAGCGCCACCTGTTGTATGGTACAGGACATTACAAGTTCTGCATCTCCGGTGACCCGACGGCGCCCCTGCTGACTGTGGTTGGAATTGCACCAAAGGGTGCAAAAAATTGAACTGTTTTACTCTTCCTTTTGCCAGTTAATCGGTTTGTTTTTGAAGGAGTTATTTGTGGGTATAGGAGTGTTGTTTGGTTGTTTTACTTGTTTTTTGGGTTTTTTTTGTGTTTCTGTTAATACACATATACCTTTTAATAAAGGGCTGTTATTTTCCCTTTTCCATAATTTGTTTTCCTTCAATTGGAGCCTCTTATTTTTGGATTTATAATTACTTAGAAAGAGAAGTTTGGGTCTTTTCTCCTAACCCATCCTCAGCAAAAGACCCTTGTCTCATTTAAACTGGGACAGGCTTTCTTTAGGTTAGCTTCACAACACGGGTAGAAATGCAAGTATGTGCTTCAATATGCTTTGGCATTTTTTACTTCCATCATCATTCATTTGTTACATGAAGTCTGGACAGGAATGTTTTGGTAGCACCCACCTACAGCGTTAAAATAAAGGCAAAATAGCCATAAATAAGAAAGTGATTCTGCATTACTTTGTTGGCAAATACTATATTTCATTCCTGTGTAATCAGTAGTTTTAACACTGCAAGAAAGACTGCCATGCTGAATGACAAAATACTTTGAGGGCTTAAATCAGAATGGAATGACATAGATTCTTCCCCTGTACCTGGCACTGGTGGGTCTGCACCTCAAGTACTGTGTCCAGTTCTGAACCCCTGAATTTAGGAAGGATGTTGAGGTCTGCAGAGAAGGTCAATAAGGCTGCTGAATGGTCTTGAGCACAAGACCTATGAGGAGCAGCTGAGGGAGCGAGGTTTGTTTAGCCTGGGTAAGAGGAGGCTCAAGGGAGAGACCTCATCATTCTGTACAATCACCTGAAAGGAGGTTGTAGCCAGGTGGGCGTTGATCTCTTCTCCCAGGTAACAAGTGACAGGACAAGAGGGCACAGTCTTAAGCTGCACCAGGGAAGCTAAGTTAGATATTAGGAAGAAGTTGTTCAGAGTAAGTTAGTGATCATTGGAATGGGCTGCCCAGGGAGCTGGTGGAGTCATCCCCGGAGGTGTTTAAGACAAGACAGGATGTGGAACTTTTTTTTTTTTTTTTTTTTTTCTGTGGTCCGGTTGACAAGGTGGTGTTGGGTCAAAGGTTGGACTTGATGATCTCAGATGTCTTTTCCAGCCTAGTTGTTTCTGTGTGATTCTATGTAAATCTGGACTGATTTTTGTGTGCAAAGACCTTGGCTCAGGCTCTCCAAAAGGTTCTACCAACTTCATTATCTTCTTTTCTACTTTCACAATGTATGTGATTAGCATTTTTCTAATTCAAAGAATATCCTATCAAAAGCCCCGTCCCTGAGTTTCATGTTCAGAACTTTCCTGGTCTGCCTCAAAAATGAAATCATGTTCAAATAATGCAAAGTACAAAATTTATTCAAATACACTGGAGTTCAAGACAATCTATTTTGGGTCTACAAATTTTAGGACCTTGGCTACTGTGACAGAAGTAAAAAACTGTAACATTTAAAATGTTAGTTCTCCAACAAGGTCAGAATTAGATATAAAACAATTCATTAATCATCTTTATGGGGTTTTTTTCCTAGATGTAAATAGTATAAATGTGACCTAAGACTAGTTTACTCTTCCTTAATTATCACTAGCCAATATCACTGCAGTCAGAAACACTGAGTTTTAAACCATAAGCCAGAGCACCAACAGAAAAGGGAGGTTTGCTTTAAAAGGCCCTCAAAAAGAATAATTATTTGTACTCACTAAATCTTTTTTTTTTTTTTTTTTTTTTTTTTTTTTTTTTTTTTTTACTATCTTTCTCTTCGATGAAAGCTTGTAAAATCAATTTCTCTGGAAAATGAATTTTTATGTAATTGAAATGACAGTCATAACTACCAGGAATGAATCCTTTATGGTATCTTTTTCTTTTTGATTACTTTAACTCAAAATGAAACAGATTGTCACAGTCAAGGAACACATGTGCTAACTTTTCCATTTAATTGGATTATTCTTGTGATGAAAAGAGCTGTCTGCAAGGCCTTTTTTGTGTGCATTGAGAAATGCAAACAGCATCAGTAGTGATGACTTTTCAGTAAAAACAATAACTCAGACTAGATGAAGTATTTTACTAACATTCAAACTGCCATTGTTTCCAAAATGATACTTCTTCTTCTGTTTTGAATCTTCTCCTCACTTTCATTTTGTTGCTATTATCTTATAAATAACACATAGAATGCAGAAATTAGAAAAAAACCCCAATCATAACATAATCTGGATCTGCTTCTGAGAAAAGGGTTTTAGTTCCTTCCACAGTTTCATTGTGTAAGAAATATCTTCAGTTCTGATACCAGAAGCTCCAACTATACTTTCAGTCTTTCATGGTTCTTGGTTTTTCTCTGAACTAAAAGATTCACTTCTGATATACACATATATTATGTAAATAGATGGGTAGAGACAGTATTGATATATGGACTGCTTAACTGCTTCCCTTCCTGGTATTTGAGATTCTACCCCCTAGGTCATCCAGAAGAGGAAGGAAGGAGGGACATAGGCTTAGCAGGTAGTGGAGAGACTGCAGACTTTATGCTCGGAGCATACGGCTTCCAGCCTGGTGTAGTGTTATCCTTGTCTGACATATGGTGCCATGAAACCTTCCCAATTTTATGATTTTGTTGTCAAGACACGGTTTGTCAGCAATGCCTACTGTGGAAAGTCTGGAATGAGGTGGCAACAGAGTCAAAGGGAGACTGCAGTATACACAAGTGGTACATTTTTCTCCACCTGAGTACAGTTACCTTGAAACCTGCAGCATCTTTGATGCTACACTTCCCTTCCTGGGTAGTGGGACTTAGCACACTGGAGCCACATAGACCTGCAAGTCCCCTTAGAAGGTACCTGGAAGTAACACTGTCTCCTTCTCTGGGAGAAGAGCCATTCAAGGAGGTGAAACAGGTGTCTTAAAATGCTCTGCAAGGAGAGGATGATGCGGTTTCCTCTAGCTGTACCTTTAAATGTGGAAATGTTATGTGATAAAAGCTCATCTGCACACCCATAGAGAAATAAAGCAGATATAGAAGCTCAAGAACACACTGCCTTGCCTATTCCAGCCCCATCACAGGTCTCATCAGCACATCAGATGCCCATCTTCACAAGACCAGAGGCACAAATAGAAGTGGAAACCCAGGGCCACGACTCTGGTTTTGCTCCTCTCAGAGCTGTCTCAGGAGAGACAGAGTTGCATGAACTTCTTTGTTGTCCAGGCATGAAACCCTTCCAGATAATCAGTTCCAGAGAACCTTTCAGACTTCAGGGTCACTGCCTGAAGGAAATGGGACACATTACAGCATGCAGAAGAGAATTTTGGGACAAGTCTGCTTATGGGATGTGTAGGGCAGGAACTAGAGGCAGGAAAAGAGAGGTTTTTAAGTGATTTGTGAGAAAGAAGAGTGGGAAAATAGAGGAATAAGGTGATAAAAAGGGTCAGTTATGTGTAAATAGCTTGCTGGGAGAAGTGCACTAGGAAACTTACTCTATCACAAACATTTTCAGGCTGATATGCCAAATATTCAAAAAAAAGGTTCAAAACAAGATTAAAAAAATTACAATATATGATAAATTATGGAGGATAATATAAATGTATATTTTCCTCTAAAATGGGGGAGAGAAACTGCACTAGTCTTGTGAGTTACTCTGTCTTAGACAACAAATCCTGTTGCTGTAATTCACCTTTTCTGTTCACCACCTCACATAAACAGGTGCCTCTTCTTTGCAGAGTTAACTAGGATGGTTAACTGGTTTCCCCTCTAAGCTATGTACTTTTTGATAAACTCTACTTTGTGGATTCAATTCCATATTTATAGGAAGATTTAGGCAATGAGAATGCAAGACCAAAACAACAATTTCTAGAGCCTTCACTAAACTCCCACTGTGCTTCCAGCAGAGACAGTTGTTTTCTCGCAGTCTACCACCAAAAGATCAGAACAGCTCTCTCTGCAGCACAAAAAAACAAGGAATACACCTTAGGAACAGCAAGAGGAAATTATAATACCTGAGCTAATCTAACAGATCCCTGCTGCTGTAAAAGATGTTAAACTGGTTTAATCCATGTGGTGTAATTTTATCTCTGATGTAATTCAAATGCATTAGCAATAAAACTCGTCCAATGTCCTCAGTCAAATCGATGTATCCAAATTTATAACACAAATGAGAGTCAGAGTGAATGGTATTTCTTATAATCCATAGCTTGACTTTGTTGAACTTCGTTCTAATACTTAAAAGAGATTGGTCATTTCAAATTTAACAGTTTTCAGACACAAGAAACCGTGAGACTTTTTTCATATTAAGATACTATTCCATTTCCTTTCATGAAGAAATAGTTTACTGACCAGATCTTAATTTTAATACAGTCCCTTTATGGGTTGCAGACCGAAACACACTTCAGGAGTTTACATAATTTGTTTATTATTAAACCCATAAAGGCACATAAAAAAGCAAGAATAAAATGCTCAGAGCACTTAGCATTATTGTCTACTACTATGTAATTTTAGGCAGCACAAGGCTTTTCATATTAGGTATGCTTATTGTGGATTTTGCAAGCTCTGTAAGCCACAATGATGTTTCAAAACTGAGTTTTATGGTAATATAAATATTAATTATGAAAACTTTATATTCTTGGGGACATTCTGCATCTCCTTCTTCTTCCCTAATTGTTCCTGTTACATTGAGATCAACATGATGAAACAAAGACATTACTTTTGCACTTCCAAAGAGTGATCTGGTAAACTTTTGAGCATATGCAGTTATTTCATCATACTGATTCAGATGATACCACAAATATCAGTAATATCTCATAGACCAGTCACTTTCCCCACTTCCTGACAAGAATGGCCCAGATACAGAGGACCTAAATTCTCTTGTTTAAGCACTTTAAGTTGGCAGAATTCCCTGAAGGGCCCAGACCAACAAACAGGAAATACCATGGTGAGGGATTTAGAAGAAATTTAGGCTACATAAGACCAAGAAAAATTTATTTTGTCTTACCATTGTTGTTTTTAAAATCTTTTTTTCTCGGCTTTCGTTGCCTAGAAATTTACTTCATTTACATTACAATAGAACACATCAATCTATGTGCGTAATGCATCCTTCTAAAGCCAATAACCTCCTTTAAACATAGTCTTAAATTTTGAAATCCCTCAGGTTTCAACTCAGAAACTTTCATTCAGATAATGGGGCAAACAAGTAAGCAAAGTCTTTTCATTTATCTAAATTTACCACCCTGGATTTTAAACTTGTTTTATTGACAACAATATACACTAAACCCACATTTACTGAAAATTTGGACTTTTTCCATAAGATTCACTATCTTAATGTCTTTTGGAGTCTATAAACCTCCATATTTTAGACAGCTATGATAGAGTCTCTTCAAGCAAAAAAGATCAACAAAAAAGTTTATTTTCAGAAACAAAGACTCTGAGCTTAATTCCACTGTTATATGAACTGTCAAAAGTATGTATGGCACCATATAGACAACTTTCAAATATTCATCTTCTTATAAACTTTTAGATGACAAAGAAATTAGTCTAAAAGTTATTTAAAACCTCAGATAAAAACATAATGCACACTTTATACGTAACTTTTTCAATCAAGTCCAAAGTAAGGGAGTAAGGGACTTAAAAATATTGGAGTATAACAGTAAATTGAGAATGACAACCATGTAAATATGGAAGCTGGATCAACTGTCTTAGAAATGTAACAAATCACCTAATAGTTGTAAATCTTTGTTATAGCCTGTAAATATAGTTATGTGGTTTTGTTGTTCTACTGAAAACTGAGTACATATTTCTGTGCATACAACTTGAAATCCTAGTGAATTAACCAGTACAACTTTTAGTTAGTATCTTCAGCTGTCATTTTCTTTTGGCTGTGGGCTTGGTACAATGAGAAGAATTTTTCACTTTTTTCTCCCTTTTAGACTGTCAGGACAGTAAAGGCCTCCATTATGATGTGGATGCCGAAGGAAGACACATCTTTTTGGTATTTTCGAATGCTTAACTTCACAGCTGAAATGCCAGGTTTTTTCCCCTTGGGTGCTTCTACAGAATTCTTCAAAACAAAATATATGTTCAATAATTTGGCTCTGATAGCATGAATAGGATAACGGTTTGATCTTAAATCATATAGGCATAGCCCAGTAATCACTTTCCACTGTTTGTTCTCTCTTGCTTCTATCAGTAAAAACTGTTTCGAAGATGTTATTAACAATATCTGGAAAGGAGATATCCTTACAGGCATAGCATTAAAATCATCATCCCATTCCTCCTCACAATGGTCAACCTGCCTAATTTCCTCTAATTGTTTTTATTTTTTCAGTGACCAAATGACAAATATTTCCTCCCCACACCCCACACACAATTAAACTTGTCATACTTTCTTTAAATTTCCATTGCCTAAACAAATTGAAAAGTAATTGCGACCCTTCTTGTTTATTTTGAGGAGGCAGAAGTAACAGTAACAGAAGTAACAGTTCAGTAACAGTTTGGTGGTTTAATTTTACACTCAGAAAGCCCTGGTCATGTATGTCAGCATAGCTATCATAACAAAGCTTGCAAAGTAGTATCCAAATTAACTTCTTTTGACTAGTTAGATTTGATTTTGCAAAATGGAGTATGTGAAAATGATAATAGGGGTTATTCTTAGTAGATTTTTCTTTATCTAGTTGTTTTCGTTCTTCTATACTATTTTTGTACAAATAACAGTTTTATTTCATAGTTTTAGTCAATATTTCACCATGTAACACATGTATTCTACCTCTGCTAAGACCAGATCATAAACTAAGGTTTTTTCTCCATTCTTATAATTCTTTAGTCCATACAATATATATATTTTTATTTTATGAGGAGAGAGACAACTTTCTGTGCTGCACCTGCCGCTACTGATCTAACTAAGCTTTTACACTGAAAGAAATACTGTTTTAAAGTAGCATTTCACCTTCTTTTTGAAGTAAAGCCACCCATGTTTTATA
The DNA here is from genome assembly GCA_038380795.1 of Pyrocephalus nanus. Classification (NCBI taxonomy): domain Eukaryota; kingdom Metazoa; phylum Chordata; class Aves; order Passeriformes; family Tyrannidae; genus Pyrocephalus; species Pyrocephalus nanus. The sequence goes on along the minus strand of CM076263.1, from coordinate 47,974,609 downwards.
TTTACTTTCTAAATTTAGAAAGTAACATCAAGCAACAACAAATACTGTGGAGTGATTTCCTTTTAAATTTGCTGAATAATTTTCAAGTAGCCCAATTTTTAAAGTCAATTTTACATTTAGACTTAAGATCATTCCAGTGGAACAGGCAGATTTACAGGACCTTTGGGCATCTTTGCAGAAGTTCTGCTGCTGCTGCAGCACAGCACATTTTGAAAGTTTTCTCAAGTTGAATAAGATCAAATTCCACAAGCTCACGACAAAAACAAAAAAAAAACAAACACAACAAAACAAAACAAAAACAAAACAAAACAAACAAACGATCAATAAACAACAACAACAACAAAATTCAATTCTCAGGTAAGACATGTTTTCAATATCAGATGGAATTTCCAAATACAAACTCTTGCATCACATGAAGTGTCTCTTCATCACACTAGTGTTTCCACATCGTTCAGTTAAGTACTGGTGCAGGAAGTGAAAGAAGGAGAGAGACTTTCATTTCTTCTATAGGTCAGTGTGGAAAGTCTTTTTCAGTCTAACCTGAAACTGTGACTTCTCCCTTTCATTGTCTTTTTCTTGTTTTGGAGAAGAGTCAAACAGGACAGAAGTGAAGTGAGGTGTTGTGTCACTGGGAGAATGCATATGGAGATATTTACCTCAGCTGGGGAATATACCCAAGCTGAAGAACTGCTCTATTTTGAATAAAAATGTAGAGACAAATGGCCAATTAGCTTACAATGGACATGCTTGCTAAAGTTAGAATAACTGCGCTGTGGTGCTGTAGACAATGCACAGACAATGAAGTATCTGCTAACAGCCAATATCATAAAAGGCTTCCCTTTTCAGCAGTCTACACACGAGGGGATTCTCCACTCTTGATGATGAAAGGAAGATAAAACTAAGAGGGAAAAATAATGTGATTAAATAACTGAGAACATGTCCAAATTTGTCACTGCTTTATAGGTAATTAAAAATCCTGCAGGAAATATTATGTGAATTTCACTAACTTTTATGTATATATGTTTATATAATATATATAAATTTTTTCCTAAAGGTTAATGTTATATATATGTATCTATTTATCTGTGTATGTATATGTTCTAAAACTATGAAACACAGTGGGTCCAAGTGAACATTCCCAGTTAGTAAAGCAAGAAACTAATTCCATGTCAAATGGGAATTAGCAAATGTAGAACCTCTGGGCTAAAAATAAAAAAAACAATTTAAAGAGTCTTCTCAGTTGTAGAGAACTTGATCAGAAACAGACAAACATTAGCAGGAAGTCAATGGTTTTTTAGTATGTCAGCTTTCTAGGGTTAAAAAGCATTAAATATCTTCTTAGATATTCTGTGTGTACTATACAGCCCTGTTGTAATAGAAGGGTTAACTTTGTTCATAAAATCTTATGTAGAAAGTCAGAAACTTTTTGTTGTAATTAAACGAGGAGTTTTCACAGACAGCTTGCTAATCAAGCGTCAATAAAACAACTGATAAGAACTGCACCTTTTCATCTCTGACAAATACCAGACGACCACTTACCGAGCCACCACCCCACCACCGAACTCAAGCCACGAGCAAATTTCCATCCGAAAAGCCAGTGCCAGACACCACTTAACATGTACTTAACAGCCTCGCGCATGTATAAAAAGAGACACTGACTTCATTTCAGTGTGTACCTTGGCAGGCACTTGCCTCCAGGACACCCAGCGCTGTATTTTGCTTTATTATCGCTTGCTTAATAAATTTATCAATGTTTAATTGGAATTGAGTTGTCGAAATTCTTATACTAATTTATAACAGTCACCTTCCCTTTTTTTTTCTTGGGATATGAATGCTTTAGAGACCTGTCAATTTAAGTTATTTCCTCTTTCACCTCACCTCTAGAGCTATTCCATACCCTCCATATCCAAAGTTAAGCTCTAGAGCAAGCATACCAGCAGATTGTAGAATAGCATCCTTCCTGTGTAGACAGCCATTTCTTCTTATCACATTCAATATTTTAGAGTGTTGTTTCTGAATTTTGAGGGTCTGTAAATTTGCAGAAATGAAACAGTTTCACTTTAGAAGTTAACACCTTTGGTTACAGGTGCCTGTACAAGGTGTCTGTTACAGTTCTAAATTCATGTATGTACAACCAAAAGATGACCTGACAAAGTATAAATAGGATATCTTGTAACTGAGAACAGAATTATCTTTGGAGTGAAAACTAAATGCTACTGTTGTCAAGCTTTCATTTGTACTGTCTGCTTTTGAGCATATTTGCTGCCTATCCATGTGTGAATACAATGCTACAGTTTGTGAGGAAATAAGGATTAAATGTAATTTGTTAAAGGTTTCTGCAGTTTTCTGTGTTTTTTTGTGGGTGGTTTTTTTTTGTTTGGGTGGTTTTTTTACTAGGTGAGGTCAAGGTGATGACGACCTCTTTCTGTTTTGCTGCAGATGTGTTAAGATGCTTTGGAGACCTCAGAGAGAGTGTTTAGAAAGGCTTTTAGCCCTGTGAGGGAGAACATATTTTCTTTCTCACATCACAGTTTTCAATGCTGTCATTCATCTGAAGAAAATCCTTTCCCCTTCCATCTGTTTTGGCTTATGCACATACAAAATCCACACTAATTCTGAAGGGAAGGGGAACACTTCCCCTCTATTGCTACCTCTTTATTCCAGTGATGTGTGATATAGGTCCTGCTGTATTTTTCTCCTTTCCTTCGCCTCTTTGAAACTCCATTTATTCTGACATTATAATCAGCCCTGTTCAGGCCAGGTCAGAAGCACACACCAGCCACTGATGCTAAATGACCACTTTTCCTCCTAGCAGTGAGATGCAGGATCCCTTTTCTTCCCAAAGAGCTTGTTCCCTTTAATCATACTTCACCTTGTTTCTTAGGTCTCACTGTTCATTACACCTCCGTAGCTGAAATTAAGTGATCTCTAGTCAAATTTGTGCAAATCAACCAAACTGCAAATCATCAGTAGGAGCAAACATCAAGATTACCTGGAAATCCAACCAAGAGAACTCAGCTGAGTGCTCAGCTAAGAAAGTAATTTACTTTGCTGCAAAGCTAAACTAGTTACAAAGAAACAAAGGAGAATTTATATTTCAGACACAACTTCAGTTTTAATAAAACTGCTAGATATTAGTCTTCAAGGCTTAATTTTTTTATAGTACTATTACTTCTCTATTGTCATAGCTGGTTAGTAAAATCGAGTTGAAGAATTAATTATTCTTTTTTATATACTCCTTGGTAAAGAAATAAAAGATAAAGCCTGAACACTTTCATTTTCCCCTTTAAAAAACCTCATTCCTTGTAAGGAAGGTTTATTTAAAGAAAAAGCAGACATATAAAAATTAAAATAGGTTAACACAGGAAGAAGAATGAAGGTAAGGAGACAGATCTGGAAGGGAAAGAATAAAAAAAAAAATTACCCAGCAAAATAGAAAATTGAAAAATAGGTACATAATCATAGACAATTCTTGCATGACATCACCTACAAATCTGACCATACAAGAGTCAATTATAGCTTCTTTAACTAGATCATCAGTTAAACAAAGACTTTGTTGAGAAGAAAATAATTTTCTCTATATATTGGCAGAATATGATTTTTCAGTTCATGGCATTATCTAGATAATAACAGTAAGACAAAGAAATGTCATTTTTAGAAGAATCTGGAGTTTTGTTTTGTTTCTTAAAGCTCATACTATTACTTAAATACTGTCTTGTTCACAATTATCCCACAGAAAGAGGATTAAGTTTGAACAAAAGTTAATTTGTTCTAACAATAAGGAAATCTAAGTCCAAACGGTTTACTTTGTAAATATCATTTACCTTAAACTAAGGATAAAAGAAGTAGCTTTTCTAGGGGAATTTTCCATTTCATTTCTTTTGTGTGAGATGGAGAGAGAAGGAATTGGGTCTGGGAGTGGGGAGAGGGGCAGAACATGAGGGAGAAAGGACCAGAGACACAAGGTGTGAGGGAGAATAAGAGAATGAGAAATAGAGAGAGGCATCATGAAATGAGAAAAGGGTGAAAGAAAGAGGGAGAGATGCACAGATAAAAGGAAAGATGGGGGTGAGTAGAGAGAAAATGGGCATGAGGAAGAGAGAAGCACAAGGGACAATTTTGCTTTATTAGTAAGACTGAGAAGGATTTATGACATCGAATGAAATGTAAACGTAACTTCTGAGGAAACTTAACTTTTTTTATTTTTTTCTGAATTGGATTTCATCTTAATTTTAAAAATCTCCTTCAAAACCAAAATTATTCCACTTCTGACATCAGTGCCAACCAGCTGTAATCCCAAACCTTATATCAACTCCAAGGTGTTGTCAAGGGAACTGATCTGCCCTCTCAGAGACTGGTAAATTTTTACTAGGGTACTGCAAAGCTGTAATATCAGATGATTTTTTCCAAAAATTCTTTTCTACAAGTAAGTAGATCAGGACTTATATTGCTACTCCATGCCCTGTGATCTACTCAGCACAAAAGCAGTACCTCTGTAGTACACATCTGACGATCATTCAGTATTAAACTGGGATAACAAGAATCAGGAGTTTTATTGTAATTTGAACCAGAGTACAGAAGCAAGAAGGAAAAAAAACCAAAAATCCCCACAGACAAAAGCCCAGACCAACCCCCATATGTCACCTGCCAAAGACTCAGTCTGCAAGAGGCAGTTCATTATATTCACTCTGTGCTCTAAATAAAATAATCTCTTCTGATTAAAATGAAAACAGTGTTTTAATATGATATCAGCTACAGCACTTCAGCTGGGCTATCGCTGGTGTCTCTGAAAGACTTTGATTTGCCTCATCACAGGCATTTTTCCGATATGCTAACTACAGACTACAAGCAGAAAATATTCATTCCTGATGGTGCCTTGCCATATGCAATGTGGAGTAATATGAATGGAGGCCTGAAAACTGTGACCAGTATGGAATTGAAAGCCTCTGTCAGAGCAACTGGACAACCTGTGCATTAGCGGCAGAGATGGGAAGGGTTATTGAACACTTCCTGGTGAGCTGTCACAAGCTCTGAGTAAGTGACTCTAAATTAAAAGCTCCTTCAATAATTTTATTCATGTTATTTGCATACTCTTTTCTAAAGGATTTCTCTGATTTCATCTTAAAAGATTTGTTAGGCTGAAAGAAAAAAAGACATGCAAGATGCCCTGAAAATGATAAAGAGATCATATTCTGCTTTAATCCAATCCTATGTCAAAACATGGTTAGTAAAAATGAAAATGGGACAATTTCTCTACCAGTGCTCATATACACCTTCTTTCATCTTTGTACGTGGATATACAGGCTATTCTGGGAAAAAGTCTTCCCAAATACAACTGTGCTACTGCTCTCCCTGTTGATACATCATGGCAGCCTCTGAAGAGGCCAGAATGCAAGAAACACATGATGCTTAGGCAGTAAACCTCAGTTTGCTGTCTGTGGTTTATCAGCTCAACACTGCTTGAACTTCCTCTTCTCTGTGCTAATGGTGGGGGAAAGGAAAAGGGTGTGGTGTTGCAACAGGGGCTGTGCAGCATCTTATCACTTGGATCTTGCATCATGCTGACCCAAACAAACTTAAAGCCCAAAATAATCCCCACATGAGATTAATCTTCCTTTCCCCCCCCCCCCCCCCATGTTCTATTTCAGAAAAATTTCCAGTCAGGATGAATGTAAACTTTTGAAAGACATTGCTAAGAATAAAGTATTTTCTGTCAAGCAATAGACATCAAGTCATGATGCATTCCTGTAATTCTTACTAGCAAATATGGTTATTTTAAAAACTACAAGAATACCTGTGAGGTATAAACCTGATACGTTCACCTACAAAGCACCATGTTATCCTGAGGGCATTTAATGTCATAAATGTTTAGTGCTGAAGTCTACATCCAGGCACTTTTCAGAAGATATTAGGTCTCTTGGGTTATCAGTGCCAAGTGCTTTTCCTATAAGTACATCCATGTCAAAAGCAATTCACACTGTGGGTAGAGAAATAAAGGATTTTTCTAGGATTTCCCAGGCCTCTGCATGCAGCTAGCTTGACAAAAATTTTACTTAGAGCTCTCTTTTATATTTGGGTGATACCACAAAAAAAAAGAAAAATCAGGTGTTGGGTTTTCCAGAGTGGTTCCCAGTTACTTTATTGCAGATAAAGTGTACACAGATGACAGGATGTCTTCTCTTGTAACAGTTCAGTGACTGACAGGTCTCTCAAGTTCACTTCAGCTCATCTCAGCTGAGCTCAAAGACTATTCTAATATTTTTGAAGGGCCACTCCACAGATCAGAAAACATAGAGATGGACAAATACAACTTTGCAGTTCATTGCTTTTATCACACGAATTGAAAATACTGGAGCTGAAGCCATCCCATTAAATTATGTACTTTTGAAAGTTATTGCCTTCTGAAAATTTGCATAAACATGCCATGCATATTTTATAGAAAAAAATGACAAAACACTTTTAAGGAATATCTGAATGGTTTGGCGGAAAAATATGCAGACAAATTATGATCACATTCACCTAATGATATAAGATCATGAGTTATAAAAATGGTGATATGAATGTTATCTGCTTTTCAAGGACCAAGTATGAGAAACCCACCAATTAGTTTTTTCTTTTTTTTTGTAAGATCTTCAGAATAAAAAAGTACAATTTCCCTCAGTGATAATTGTTTAAAATCTTTATTCCTTATAAGGACTATATTTTTGCCTTTTCATTGTGGGTTTGCATTGTTCCTTGAAAAATAATCAAACATGTACAGCTTTACCCCACCATCTTCCTTTAATCATGTATAAAGTAAGATTTTAGAATCATGTTTTTAATAAAACACAAAGTAACATACCCCCCACCCTCTACCTGCTTTTTGTTATGCAGTGAAGTACTGGTTTGTTACTTCATTCTTTAAATACTCAGAAAAATGAGAAGAATGTCAGAGAACACATTTCAGAGCTCTTTAAAACTAAGCTTTATTTAAAGCAGCACTTGAGTAAGGAGCTCCCTCTCTATTGGGTTTGAAGCATTTAAATATATTAGTCAATTGCTTTTTTACACAACCTTTCCTAAAATATGAAAGAAAAAAACAGGTGTTACCTAAAATATGCATAAACAGCCAGATTGTTTGTTCACAGTCCTGGAGTGGGGTAGTTTTACTGCCCTGAGAATGACTACTACAACAGCAGGAAGTGTTTTACATTCCTCCTGAACATATCTTACTCTAAATATTGCTACCATGAACACTTCTCTATCATTGCGTGATTTGTATCTCTATTGGCAAAGTCTCTGTTACAACTCCTCTACAAGGCAGACAAGAATGCAGGACTTGAATTTAATTGTCTAAATAAAAAAAAAATCAAAAGACTTTCCATTCAAAACCAAACTGATTGTGCCTTGCCTTCCTACAGAAGGAAAAAGTACAGAACCACACTGCTCAGCAAACAAAAACCACTACCTAGACAATTCTGGAGATGCTTTGTTCTGCAGCTGAGCATATACTGTTAATGACAGCTTAAATAAATTGGACTGGCCAATTTTGGCATCAATCTGAAAAAGAAGGGTAAAGTATTAGGGCAATTGAGGTCCTAAAGAGATCCTCATTAGGATGAAGGATGTAATTTTCAGACATTTCAATGCATAAATTACAGTTACACAGGTGCTCAATACTTTGCCTAGAATCGTCACATTCTCACTGTAAAAGGTCTTCCTTCAGTAAAGCAGAGTTTGACTGCTGAAAAAGCAAGGGAGTTGGTGGTTTACTCGGGGTCCTATGCTGGGACAGTATTCACATTTCTTTCCCCTATCATTGCTAAAAATAGTGTCACCATCTCTTATAGGAGTTTATTTATTTTTTGCACACAAGCAGTACAAAATATAATCACATCTCTCTTCACATAGTAAAAAAATTCCTTGTCAGCAACAGGATTATACTCAGCAGATGATAATTTCATTTGATTACAGACATAAAAATAGATGAATATACGGACTCTTCTGAGAACCTTTTACTCATCTACAGTTGCTTTGAACTAAAACTTTCATCATTCTTCTCTGTGAAAAATCATCTGAGGACATGACCATATGAAAGTTTGTTTTGCTCATATTTTCAGCTAAACAGAAGGAGCCTGCAGAAAATCAAGTTAATGAATTCTCCTAAGAGGCAGAAGATATTAGTGTAGCAATGGATTTAAGCTAATGCAAGGTTTGAGGTTTAGGCTGAAATTTGACTTGGATTCTGTGGAGTCAGAAAGTAAGTTGCAATGATGTAATTTCTAAAGTGTCTCTTATATTTGTTCGCTGTGTATTAGGGCAATTCATTCTCTTCGTGAAGCTTTTGCAGATTACAAATTTAATCCCCTTGGTGCTGAAAGTTTTTAACCACTGTAGAAGATCTTGCAAAATCTCAGTGCAGAGCAGTCACAGGAATAAGCTGACAACAGCCCATGTTTCTCACAGAGCTCTCAAGATGGAAGAACTCAGCAAAGCTACTTGGAAAACTTATTAACTGTCATTTTTCTTTCTCCTTTAAAAAAAAAAAGTAATGTTAATTTTTTTATAATGGTGGTAATTTTTCTGAAATAAACTAGAGATTATGGTTGCCTTTATTCTAGGGTGTTCAGTGTGAGGGATTTTGAAAAGTCTGTATTTTCATGCAGAAATGCCTCATTTATCAAATTTTGAAAAGCACAGCTTTTGAAACTGTTTCATCTTGAATATTAAGCTTCTGTAACTGGTCAGTTTGAGAATATTTCACTTTCAATATTGTCGTGGTTTTGCTTTGGGTTAATTTGTTTTCCACCCCCCACACAATTACTATTAGTGGAGAGAAGGTTTTTGCAGACAAAAGAGAGACAGGATTTGGGGAAAATTGTATGAATATTTATTACTAGTAAAATAAAAACTACTAATAAATTAAAAACTAAAGAACTATATTTACAATAATTCTACTTAAGTTAAAGTGTTATATATTTACAGAAATACTCCTCCCCTCCCCTTTATACCAGTCCAAGGAGGAGAAGTGGTTTCAATCTCCATTTTCAGAGTTCCAGCTCTCTCTCTCCAGTAACAAATCTTCAGTAGCAGCAGCATTCTTGTTGTAGCTGGAACTTTTTTTCTCCCTCTCTCTCGCTCTGTGTCGGCTTCCAGGGCTGGGCCTACCCCCCTCCTGGGCTAAGACTGAAGGCTGGGGGTTACCCAGGTCCTAAAAGGTCTTCCTTCCATAGGCTTGCAAGGGGACACTTGCTTACTATGGATCTTCACCACAGGGTTACAGGGGATAATGGCTTAAGAGTTCACCTTTGTTTCCCTATGGAGGTCCCTCCCCATGGGAGAAACAGTCCTTGATAGACTTCTCGGCATGGGTCTAGCATGGATCCACACACACACGGATCCCAACATCTCACATGGGCCGTCTCGCTCCAGCATGAGATTCTCTCTCTCTCTCTTAAAGTTATAAATCTTCAACAGCAGTATGGATCCACACACACACAGATCCCAAGCTTATTCGAGCCGTCCTTGCTCCAGCATAAGCATCATCCCTTTCAAGAGTCACAAAGTCTTCAACAGGACTCTGCCTCACCTCAGTCCTTCTTATGAAGTCTCGGTTCTCTTTGGTACATCCACAGGCTCCTCTGTCAGCGGCATGGGGGGTCTCCTCACCACAACAAACTTTTACAAGTAGCAGGGATTACTTTTCAGTCTTTTCCCTGCTAAGGAGAGAGAGCAAAAAGGGGGGGGGGAGAAGTAAGCCCCCCCTTTCGCACTTTACTTCTCTTGCTGCAGCTTCAGCTGCCAGCTTCGACCTTGGAAGCTCCATTATCTCTCGGCTGGAATTTCTCTGCAGCGGTTTCTGTTCAAGTAGTCAGTCTTTTAAACTTTTTTTTTTCTTCACTCTCTTACCAGAGAGAAAGGGAGTGCTACACCTGCTTCCCCTGCCCCGGCCCAAGCCAGGGAAGGACAGGGCCTTGGCCCTCTTCGGGCCTGCCGCTTCTCTACATGGCTGCTGCCCCTAATTTCAACTGCACAACAAGTCTTCCCTTCCGTTTTCTTAAAGATGTAATTAGCAAAGGCGTCACTGGACTTCTGATTGGCCTTTTTGTCTGGAAATTACCTGGACAAAACCATCCTCAGCCCCAGGGATGGGCTGGTGGGAAAAACCACGACAATTCCCCTCTTCACCTTTGCGAATTACACTTTAAGAAATTTTAAACTCTACAATTAAACATACAAGTATAAATAAACAAGTTATAACTAAAAATTACTCTATTAAAAATTAAAACAACATTACCATAATACTTAACTCTATTATTGTGCTTTTATCACAACTACAGCACACATAGTCAGTCTATTTTTGCCTGCAGACCTTCTACATGTGTGCTTGAACATCAAAGGTCTTAATATCAGTTTAGCACAAACTTTATGCTATATGAGTGAAATGGAATAGACTTTTCTAAGGCCTATGGGATTCTTCTAAACTTCATATAAGTCTTGTTATGATTTTTCTTGGGAAAATAAATGTGACCATTCACTGTTCCACACAAGCATATGTGTGGAATGATAACACTTGAAAGAAAAGAAGAAAGAGAAGAAAATACAGAATGCTAAGGATTATATGTAAAAGTAAATGCAACTTTACAGCTGAACAAAGGAAGACAAACAAGTTTTATGTTATGGACACTTATTTTAAGCAACTGATGAACAACTTTGCTGTTTTTCTCTGCTGACCATTTAACTTTGATAACTACTAGACAGAATTAGTTTTAAAGGAATGAGGTATCCAAAAAAGGGAGACTGAACCATTTATTTGGTGAATGTCAAAAAAGTTACGCTAACTTCTTACTTCATAGAATTAGGAGCGAGATAAGCCTGCCATCATTCTTTATTTCACATATATTTGACAGCTAAATAGCTTAACATATTGCTCTTTTACAGAAGAAATCATTTCTGTAGGCTTACTGTATTATGAATATAAGGAGCCTGAAAATCTAAATCATTGACCAATTAATCCTTGCCTAATATCTGGGAAAGCCAAAAGGATTGATGAAGATTTTACTGAATTTTGAGCATTAAATGGTATCTTTGAAGAGATGTTCTATCTGTAATGCAAATTTCATAGCAATACTTTGCTAATTAGAGCTATTGGCTGAGACAACTTGTAAACTTTCTACTATCACACGTTTCCAGCGCTCTTCTTTTCAGGATACAGTCGCCTATGCTTTCTCTGATTTACCTCCCTGGCTGAAGCATTATTGATGCATCTGGAACTTCATCGCAGACCAGGTCAGACACCCATTAAAGCCTGTTGGGCAATGGAAGTTACTCAAAAACTCCAGTGCAATAGCTTTAAAACATTAGTTCCCAATTTGCAGTAACTTTTGCACAATAATAACACTAAAGTAACATCCCATGCTCTGTAGTAGATCCATCTCACACCCATGGAAGCTCATGAGGATTTTTGGGAAGTGCCCTGAAACAAAAGGGCAAGAATTTGACCACTGAAAAATAACGGAATTGACATTTCTCCCTCATAAGTCAGGAAAAACAAACAAACAAACAAACAAACAAACAAACAAACATCAAAACCCCCCACTTTATAATCCTGTGTGTACATACATATGCAAATTAAGAACAATTTGAGAAAGTATGCTTCCTGAACACTCTAAAATTCAGTCTAAAATGGCATATTTCATGATGGTAAGCATTTTGCAAGGTCAAGAACATTTGCTGTCTTAACCAAAGACTAATAGGACATAAGAAATGTAGTATTACCTGTAAAAAATATCCATTAACATTCACTCAGAATTTTTTCCTAATACAGATTTATTCAAAATTTGCCATTAAATTAATAAAAATTTACTGACACCCACACTGACTTCAACAAATACAGCTTTTAAAGCCACCCACGTGACTTGTGTTTCCAGCTCTAAGATAAAATTTCTAGGGGGAAGGAAAAAGTAGGAAGAGAAACCACTTCAATATTATGTCTGTAGGACGTTAGAGGTGGGATACAATAGGCTGCTGTTAAGCTTATGGCTCGCTCCTAGTCCTTGAGTGACCATGTAGCCCAGTAAAACCCCACTGCCATTGGAAGTAATAAGCCATTTGTTTTATATTGAACCTGCAAGTCCTCAGCACTGTGACTGAGACTTGTCTCAGTCTTGCTCTGTCTGAGTTCTCTTGACCTGCCAGCAGCTTTGTTCTGCCTGCCTTAGCTGTGGCAGCAATTCCTCCAGCTGACAAGCTGTCCATGGCTAATTTGTTCAAACTGTTATGGTTTTTTGTATGGCACAGAAATATCTTTTATATTTACAGCAACTAGCAACAAGCAGTCATCTCATCTAGCACAAGATTCTATTTTGACACTCTTTGTAGAGCAGCAGTGGTTTGGTACAGCAGGGAGTTTCAGAGAGTAGGTTTAGATTAGATATTAGGAAGAAATTCTTTACCATGAGTTCATTTTCTGTGAAGGTGGTGAGGCACTGGAACAAGTTGCCCAGAGAAGCTGTGAATGTCCCATTCCAGGAAGCTTTCAAGGTCAGGTTGCATGGGACTTGGAGCAACCTGGTCTAGTGCAAAGTGTCCCTGCCCACAGCAGAGGGGTTGGGACTGAGGATCTTTAAGGTCCCTTCCAACCTGAACCATTCTATGAGCAGCTTGGCCAAGTGGAGGCCAGGATCTGGCACAGTAGAATTTGCTGAGAGATGAAGCATTCACTTGGCCCTGGAAACTCCACCACAACAAACATCTTACCTGTAGGCAGCTAAGAAATACAGACTTGTAACTGGAAATAAAATCTGATTTTACGGAACAAAGAAATGGTGAGCAACATACACAAATGCATCCAAAGAATGTATATAGTAAGGTAGACTGTAACATGGAGCTGAAAAATAATGAACAAAAGCAAGATGTAAAGATGTGTTAGCACATATAAAAATGACCCTAAGTGGATCCTACAGTGAGATAGAAATGACCAATATAATCAACACATTCCTCCTGGCAAAGGACACTGAACAGTGACAAATCCCCATAACTTACCATGAACCCTGCAGGGCCAGGCAGTGGGCCTGCCACCTCACTGAGGAGGAGTTAGATTCCAGCAGGAAGCAGCACAGGAACTGGATGAGGGTCTCCTTGTCAGCAAACTTGTTCAACTGGTTCACCAGAGCTGTGCACAGCTGATGTTCCTGACTGCCTGAACCCTCCCCTGTGGGCACAAGGAACACTTCAGATAAATGCAGTATCTCACAGTCAGGCCACTTTCCTATTTTATACATCACAGAGAGAGCATAATGAGGACAAATTGCTGTGTTTCAGGTATCAAGCAAGTTTAACATTCCTGTCTTTTTCAAAAATATAACCTAGTTCTCCTGATGAACAGTAAAAAATGCTGGAAAACTGACTATGTGACCAACACATCTGTCCTTGAACAGGCAGCAGTCACGAGCATTGAGGCCATGCTGCTGAGAACACAGCTGTGCTGGGCAGGGCACGTCTCCAGGATGCAGGACCACCGCCTCCCTAAGATCGTGCTCTGTGGGGAACTTGCCACTGGCTGCCACAAGAGAGGAGCCCCGAAGAGGAGATACAAGGACTGCCTGAAACAATCCCTCAGCCTTGGCCATATTGATCACCACCATTGGTCTACCCTGGCCTCCAATCGGGAGGCCTGGAGACACACCATCTATAACGCTGCTGCTGCTTTTGAGAACACACGCAGGATCACTCTCCAGGAGAAAAGACAATGTAGAAAGAATCGCGTCACATCGATATCGCCTGGGGAGTCTTTCTGCTGTGCCTTCTGCAACCGGACTTGTCTATCTCGCATTGGCCTTTTTAGCCATCAGCGCGCTTGTAGCAAGCGTGGGTAGAGCCCTTCTCAAATCTTCGTTCACGAAGCCTAGCCATGATGATGATTAGTAGGTATATATAGGATATAGACCTTGTGTGTTCTGTAACAATTATCAAAGAGGCATGCAAAAAACCAACACATAATGAAGTCAGAGCACCATGAGCACCCACTTCAAACTTTCCATTATAAAATTTAATTAACAAGTAGTATTGCTATAGTAGATTAGATCCTCTGCTTAGTGACCAAGGCCCCATTCAGCTGTGTACTATATAAGAATGCAAGTATTTCACATAAAGTGAGTTATTTCTTTTGTGACTTTCTGCTGACTTTCATTATGTCAGCAACTGGACTGAAATTGAAATTTACCAACACTTTGTGGTATCCTAGTTGGAAAAAAAGTCAAGAGATTACTAATAAATATACTTTATACAATCTATTTCTGTGCAAAATAACATATATACTAGTGCTATATGTTACTCAAATAAACAGGCTGCAAAGATGAAAAATCTTATCCACTTTGAGAGAACTACTGGTGTCCAAACATTTAGCAGATTTCAACAGGAAACTGAAGAAAATCCAAGTCATTATATTTTTTTCAGCATAAGTGATAGCGTGCAAGCCAGTTTTCAGATATATTTGTCTATCTAGCTCTAAAAACAAAGATCAAAAGAAACACACATGGCCTTATGTTTTTAATATATTTTCCATTAACTGAAATCTCTTCCAAAGTATGAAAGGAACCAATATGTCTAGAGGCACTTGCTTCATCACAGTCACCTAAAAATCTGATCAAGACAGAAGCCAAGTTAGAGCTATAAAAGCATAATCAAGCCTAGTCAATCACAAAAATTTATGAGCAAAATTTTCCTCAACTGCATGGTAAGTTGCATACAGCTCTTGAAATGCAGATTACTTTTCTTATCAGAATTCCACATCATATTTCCAAATTTCATCGTGTGCTTCAGGGAAGAAGTTACCAAAAATGAAAGGGAGAAAATATGAACAGCATTTTTACTTACCTATCTTTGTGTCACAACTGATATCCCCAGTGCAGGTGGGGTAGTAGTAGTAGTAGTAGAGACTGAGAACTAGGGTTTATTTAAGTGACAACATAAATAACTTAACCAGGTATTTTTCTCTCATATCTACAATCACATACCTCTGTATTCAGCTACAGCTTGTTCAGCCTGGTTTGCTAAGCCAATAAAGCTTATATGATGCCACAGGTTGTCTGTCAGTTCATTCTAATAACTTAGCCAATGAGCCCAGCACAGGCCCATAAAGAAGTTTAAGGGTCCAAAGCTTTTTTCATACAAGGAAAGGCTGAAATAGCTGGGACTGTTCAGGCTGCAAAAACTCAGAGAGCTCCCAAAATTTTTGTATAAATATGTAAGGATTGGGAAGGAGGAAAAGGGAACCATGCTCTTCTCAGTAGTGCACAATGACAGGACAAGAGGCAATGAGCACAAATTAAAAACTGGAAATTCCATATAAACAGAAGGAAATGTTTTTGTGTTTTTTTTTTTTGTTTTGTTTTGTTTTGTTTTGTTTTGTTGTTTTTTTTTGTGTGTGTGTGTGTGTTTTTTTGTTTTGTTTTGTTTGTTTTGTTTTTTGTTTTGTTAGTGTGAGAGTCGTCGGGCTGCCCAGAGAGGTTGTGGAGTCTCCATCACTGGAGGTTTTCAAAACACAACATGGTCCTGGGCAAACTGCTCTAGCTGATCAAGATTGAGCAGCAGCATTTGAACTGGATGAACTTAAGTGTCCCCTTCCAAGTTAAACAATTCGCTGATTTATACTAATCCCTTGATCAAATTCAACTATATTCACTAGAAGAGTAGTTGACTTAGACATTTTAAATTCCTAAGACTTTTTGGAAATAAGTATGTTAAAAGGAGGAGAGGAAGAGGGAATACCACTTTTGCTGACAATTAGCACTCTGCACTCCCTCAGCAGCAACAGTCAGCTCCCAAATAGCATGGGCATATGTCCCAGTTTAAATGGGACAAGGGTCTTCTGCTGAGGATGGATTAGGAGGAAAAGACCCCAAACTTTTTCCTAAGCAATTATTAATCCAAAACTAAGGAGCTTTGATTGAAGGGAAAAAAAAAACAAATTATGGAAAAGGGAAAACAAAATAACAGCCCTTTATTAAAAGGTATGTTTGTATTAACAAGAACACAAAAAGAACCCAAGTAAACAACCAAGCAATACTACTATACCCACCAATAATCCCCTTCAAGAACAAAACCGATAGCCCGGCAAAAGGAAAATTTAAAATAGTTCAATTTTTAGCACCCTTTGGTGTAGTTCCAACCACAGTCAGCAGGGGGCGCCGTCGGGTCACTGGAGGTGTAAAACTTGTAATGTCCTGTACCATTCACCAGGTGGCGCTGTTGGGTCGTTGGAAGTGCAGAACCTGTAGTGTCCTATGGTAGTCACCAGGTGGCGCTGTTGGATCACTACAGGAGCAGAGCTTGTCACCAGTGCCTGTCACCAGGCAGCGCTGTGGGATCCCTGGTCACTGCCACGTGGGATGGGGAAAACAAAAAAAAAAACAACAACAACACCCCCCCCCCGGGTATATCGGAGAAAAAAACAACAAAAAAACTGATTCCTCTTCCCCTCCCAAGGAAAAGGAGGAAGGGGGGGGGGCGAAGGGGAAGGGGGAAGCGAAAAAAAACAACACCGACAACACAGAAAGTTCTCTCAATGGAAGAAAAACTCACGAACTCCGGGGGGGCCCCGACAAACAGGAATAGTTGGGAAGGAACCGCAGCAGCCAAAAAAAAACTTCCCTCCAACAGGAAAAAAAAACAACAACAAGAAAAAACCAAATGAACCAGCGTCTGCCAGCTCACAGCAGCCTCTCCTCCTCCCCGCGAGCCCGACTCCCCCCCCCACACCTCCTTCCAGCCCACACACCAGCCCCAACCCCTCCCCCTTCGTTGCTAGGCAACTAATGTTCGACCATTAGCGCCCCGGCTAGTTCTTTTGTTTTCACCTAAATGGGTGTGCTGAGCACACACACACACACAGGGGGAGGGGAAGGGAAGAAAAATTCCTTGCTAAAGTCAGAACTATGACATTATCCACCCCTAATTTTTCTTCCCATTCCCATGCCACTATACATCTATCAAATTGAACCCTTTTTCTTGAACTCCATACATACATACATTATTCTAAACTACATACACATTCATAAATATATAGGTACAAATACGGGTACAATTATAGCCTGTTTACCCTAAGATAATATCTCCTTGGGGTATGCACCGGGTTTCTCCATCTTCTTGCATCACCCACCATGTGGAACCAGGTCCTTGGGCAAAGACAACTCCACGAATGGATTTGCCTTTGCTCGAGGCATGGTTAACCCAAACTGTTTTACCTAACATACCTCTCATGTGAACCACTGGGACCTTGTCCCCATCTACAGTGTGAAGGGACTCTGATTGGGCAGGGCCGGCTCGATTGACAGAGCCTCTAGTGTTGACTAACCATGTAGCCTTTGCTAGGTGTTGATCCCAGTGTTTGAAAGTCCCTCCACCTAATGCTTTCAGGGTAGTCTTCAACAGTCCATTGCACCGTTCAACCTTCCCGGCAGCTGCTGCATGGTATGGTATGTGATAGACCCACTCAATGCCATGCTCTTTCGCCCAAGTGGTAACTAAACTATTCTTGAAGTGTGTTCCATTATCTGACTCAATCCGCTCTGGGGTGCCGTGCCGCCACAGGACCTGTTTTTCGAGGCCCAGGATGGTATTTCTGGCAGTGGCGTGGGGCACCGGATGCGTCTCCAGCCATCCAGTGGTGACTTCCACCATGGTGAGCACATAGCGCTTACCTTGGCGGGTCTGTGGCAGTGTGATATAATCAACCTGCCAAGCCTCCCCATATCTGTATTTATTCCACCGTCCACCATACCACAGGGGTTTCAGTCTCTTAGCCTGTTTAATGGCAGCGCATGTCTCACAGTCATGGATAACCTGAGAGATAGCATCCATGGTTAGATCCACCCCTCGGTCTCGTGCCCATCTGTAGGTGGCATCTCTGCCCTGATGGCCGGCGGCATCATGGGCCCATCGTGCTAAGAACAGTTCGCCTTTGTGCTGCCAATCTAGGTCCACCTGTAACACCTCAACTTGTGCAGCTCGGTCTGCCTGTGCATTGTTGCGATGTTCTTCATTGGCTCGATTTTTGGGCACGTGGGCGTCTACGTGGCGGACTCTCACAATCAGTTTCTCTACCCGGGTAGCAATGTTTTGCCATATATCAGCGGCCCAGATGGGTTTTCCCCTACGTTTCCAATTGGTCTTCTTCCATCTGTCCAACCACCCCCACAGGGCATTGGCCACCATCCATGAGTCTGTGTAAAGGAAAAGTTTCGGCCACTTCTCTCGTTCAGCAATGTCCAATGCCAGCTGGACGGCTTTGAGTTCTGC
Source organism: Pyrocephalus nanus (assembly GCA_038380795.1). Classification (NCBI taxonomy): domain Eukaryota; kingdom Metazoa; phylum Chordata; class Aves; order Passeriformes; family Tyrannidae; genus Pyrocephalus; species Pyrocephalus nanus. Next base: position 47,956,330 of record CM076263.1, on the reverse strand, counting down.
GAATTGGCTTGATTCACCCTCTCCTTCTATAGCTTCTGCAACTTGTCGTGTGGGACTCCATACAGCTGCTTTCCATTTACGTTTCATTCCTACAATACGGCAGGAACCATCAGTAAAGAGTGCATAGCGTATGTCTTCTTCTGGTAGTTGGTTGTATGCTGGGGCTTCCTCTGCCCGTACCACTTGCTCCCCTTCTTCTTCTTCTGCTAGACTAAAATTCTCACCTTCCGGCCAGTTCGTGATGATCTCTAGGATCCCAGGGCGATTTGGGTTTCCAATGCGGGCGCGCTGCGTGATCAGGGCAATCCATTTGCTCCAGGTGGCATCAGTGGCATGATGTGTAGAGGGCGTCTTCCCTTTGAACATCCAACTCAATACCGGTAGCCGAGGTGCCAGGAGGAGCTGTTCTTCTGTGCCAATCACCTCTGAGGCAGCTTGTACTCCCTCATAAGCTGCTAGGATCTCCTTTTCTGTTGGAGTGTAATTGGCTTCTGACCCTCTGTAGCTTCGGCTCCAGAACCCAAGTGGGCGGCCTCGGGTCTCACCAGGCACCTTCTGCCAGAGGCTCCAGGAGAGGCCCTTATCCCCAGATGCAGAGTAGAGCACATTCTTCACATCTGGTCCTGTCCTGACTGGCCCAAGGGCTACAGCATGGGCAATCTCCTGTTTAATCTGTTCGAATGCTTGCTGTTGTTCAGGACCCCACTGGAAATCATTCTTCTTGCGGGTTACCAGATAGAGAGGGCTTACGATCTGGCTGTACTCGGGGATATGCATCCTCCAAAAACCTATGGCACCCAGGAAAGCTTGGGTTTCTTTCTTGCTAGTTGGGGGGGCCATTGCAGTGATTTTATCGATGACTTCAGTCGGGATCTGACGACGTCCATCTTGCCACTTTACTCCCAGGAACTGGATCTCTCGGGCAGGTCCCTTGACTTTACTTCTTTTGATGGCCAACCCAGCATCCAGGAGAATCTGTATGATCTTCTTTCCTTTCTCAGAGACCTCTTCTGCTGTGTCCCCCCATACAATGATGTCATCAATGTACTGAAGGTGTTCTGGAGCTTCACCTTTCTCTAGCGTAGCCTGGATCAATCCGTGGCAGATGGTGGGGCTGTGTTTCCACCCCTGGGGCAGTCGGTTCCACGTGTACTGCACGCCCCTCCACGTGAAAGCAAACTGCGGCCTGCACTCTGCCGCCAAGGGAATGGAGAAGAACGCATTCGCGATGTCAATAGTGGCGTACCACCTCGCTGCCTTAGACTCCAGCTCGTACTGGAGCTCCAACATGTCTGGAACAGCGGCGCTCAGTGGCGGGGTGGCTTCATTCAGGCCACGATAGTCCACAGTCAATCTCCATTCTCCGTCAGACTTACGCACAGGCCAGATGGGGCTGTTGAAGGGGGAGTGGATCCTGCTGATCACTCCTTGACTTTCCAGCTCACGGATCATCTTATGGATGGGGATCACAGAGTCTCGGTTCGTTCGGTACTGCCGACGGTGCACTATTGTAGTGGCAATTGGCACTCGCTGTTCCTCAACTTTCAACAGTCCCACAGCAGAAGGGTTCTCCGAGAGGCCAGGTAGTGAATTCAACTGCTTAGCCACTTCTGTCTCTACAGCAGCTATCCCGAAAGCCCACCTATGTCCCTTGGGGTCTTTGAAATACCCATTCCTAAGGTAGTCAATGCCCAGGATACATGGGGCATCTGGACCAGTCACAATGGGGTGTTTCTGCCACTCCTTCCCGGTCAAGCTCACTTCAGCTTCCAACACGGTCAACAGCTGTGACCCTCCGGTCACCCCAGAAATGGAAATAGCCTCTGGTCCCACATGTCCTGAGGGCATTAACGTGCATTGAGCGCCAGTGTCAACCAAAGCCTTATATTCTTGTGGGTCTGATGTGCCAGGCCATCGGATCCACACCGTCCAATAGACACGGTTGTCCCGTGCCTCCACCTGGCTAGAGGCAGGGCCCCTCTAATACTGGTCTCTGTCTTGCTCGTCACAGTTTTCCGTCTGCAAATACCGGCGGGAGGTACCTTCTAGTGGGTCAGATCCCTGCCCACGGGATACCGGCACTGCACTCACTTTCACGGACGTTGTTTTTCTCTGGTCCTTAACCTCTTGTACTCGGGCTGCCAAGGCATGGGTGGGTTTCTTGTCCCACTGTCCCATGTCTTCTCCAGAGCCAGCTAGGAAATACCACAGCTCGGTTCGTGAGGCCTGTCTCCCCTCTCTGGCTGGGGGGCGCCTGGTTCTCACTGGTGCCACCTGGGAGCTGTTCTTCTCCATCTTTTCTAGGATTTTCTCCTGTTGATCTTGTAGTTTTGTAGCTATGGTAGTGAGGTTGTTGATCGAGGTCTCTACGGAGGAAACGCGGGCTTGTAGTGATTCTTGGACCATACTGTTGTACATCCGAAGTTTATTTGTTATAAACGCCACTGGCTCTCTCTTTTCCCCAGCCTCCAATGATGTCAGGTAACTGATGTGTGCAGATGGCCCCATACGTATGAGGGTCCACCACATGTATGGTGTACATCTAACCTTGTCGGGATCGTGATTAGCTTGCATATCCCCTCCAAACAGTACCTCCAACAGTGCCATTTCCCTCAGGCGTCGGATCCCCTCCTCCATGGTATTCCAGCTCTTTGTAAGATGGTCTGCTTGGAAGGCCTCTTTGTGAATGAACTTCTCTCTCACAGCATCCAGCAGCCGTGCCCAGAGAGACAGGGGCTTTGATTCTCTCACAAATGCCTCTTCAATGCCCGCATCTCGGGCAATAGACCTCAAGGACCTTGCTTCACCACCATCAAGGCTTATGGCATCACCCGTGGAATCCCAAACTCGGATCATCCAGGTTAGTATGGACTCATTCGGCTGACGAATGACGTCTTCCCGTAATTTCCGGAGATTGTCATACGATAAGGACTCAGTGATGATTTCTGGCTCCGGGTTGGCTGCCTGTGAGGGTCCTGCCTCCTCATCATCATCAACTGGGCGGGCTGATTTGGTCTTATATTTTCTCCTTTGGATAGGTGCAACCTCCATTGACTTGTTTGGTTCCTTGGAACTGGCCTGATCTGGAGTCACCCTTGTATCAGACCTCTCGTTTTCATCTTTTCTTTTTCCCTGTGAAGGCTGCACCATACCGAGCACCTTTTGGTAGGCAACGGCTAAAGCCCCACATGCATCTGCCACCTGCCTCTCTATGGGTTTACCATGACTCCTCTCCCTTGCAGCTATTATTATCTGTGTAGGGTCTGGGAGTTTTTCGAGAGCGAACTTCCATGCTGTAGGAACTGAACCACTTTCTAGAAATTTACCCAAGTCTTCCCATGGCCCATGCCATTCGAAGTTTCCCACCCCTGGGGCTGGCTTCTGTGCCCGTGCCTGGTTAATCATGGGCCTAACTACAAATGTTAGATATAACACCGTGGCACAAGCTTGCACGAAAAACCCCAAAAGGAAAACGTCTCTTACACCTAAAGAGAGTTTAAATGTCTCAGAGGCCGTTGTATTAGAACTAAAGAGAAAATGTAGGAGGGGTTGGGTAAATATACCTCCCTGTGTTTCTCCATAGGGATAGGTGCCATTATCCTTAAAACCCCAAAGGAGACAGTGTAGGCTAGAGCAGTAATATATCCTTGAGAACATGTCCCGAAGGAAAATAACAGGTGCTGAGTTTGCTATGTCATGAACCCAATGCGAGATCTCAAACATACTTATTACAATGAGGGTCATAGTGTCTGAGCTGAAAAACATCGACAGGTGAGACATAGATTTTGGCATAATTATATACCACAGAAAAGCAGCGAGCTTAGACTTCATGGTGCCTACAGGTTCACAAACACGTATAAAGTCACAAAAGGGCAGTTATTCCTTTTCCACTTTTCCTCTCTCAAAGCCCCACGTTGGGCGCCAAAAATGTCCCAGTTTAAATGGGACAAGGGTCTTCTGCTGAGGATGGATTAGGAGGAAAAGACCCCAAACTTTTTCCTAAGCAATTATTAATCCAAAACTAAGGAGCTTTGATTGAAGGGAAAAAAAAAACAAATTATGGAAAAGGGAAAACAAAATAACAGCCCTTTATTAAAAGGTATGTTTGTATTAACAAGAACACAAAAAGAACCCAAGTAAACAACCAAGCAATACTACTATACCCACCAATAATCCCCTTCAAGAACAAAACCGATAGCCCGGCAAAAGGAAAATTTAAAATAGTTCAATTTTTAGCACCCTTTGGTGTAGTTCCAACCACAGTCAGCAGGGGGCGCCGTCGGGTCACTGGAGGTGTAAAACTTGTAATGTCCTGTACCATTCACCAGGTGGCGCTGTTGGGTCGTTGGAAGTGCAGAACCTGTAGTGTCCTATGGTAGTCACCAGGTGGCGCTGTTGGATCACTACAGGAGCAGAGCTTGTCACCAGTGCCTGTCACCAGGCAGCGCTGTGGGATCCCTGGTCACTGCCACGTGGGATGGGGAAAACAAAAAAAAAACAACAACAACACCCCCCCCCCGGGTATATCGGAGAAAAAAACAACAAAAAAACTGATTCCTCTTCCCCTCCCAAGGAAAAGGAGGAAGGGGGGGGGGCGAAGGGGAAGGGGGAAGCGAAAAAAAACAACACCGACAACACAGAAAGTTCTCTCAATGGAAGAAAAACTCACGAACTCCGGGGGGGCCCCGACAAACAGGAATAGTTGGGAAGGAACCGCAGCAGCCAAAAAAAAACTTCCCTCCAACAGGAAAAAAAAACAACAACAAGAAAAAACCAAATGAACCAGCGTCTGCCAGCTCACAGCAGCCTCTCCTCCTCCCCGCGAGCCCGACTCCCCCCCCCACACCTCCTTCCAGCCCACACACCAGCCCCAACCCCTCCCCCTTCGTTGCTAGGCAACTAATGTTCGACCATTAGCGCCCCGGCTAGTTCTTTTGTTTTCACCTAAATGGGTGTGCTGAGCACACACACACACACAGGGGGAGGGGAAGGGAAGAAAAATTCCTTGCTAAAGTCAGAACTATGACAGCATATTAGTACTTACATAGCTGCTGGCTCATGAGGTTCTCCTACCTTTGCAAAACAGGTCCCCTATACCCATTCTGCAACAGTGGATAATGGAGGGACATAGGATTATTGGAAGAGGAAGCAGCTCAGTGAGAGGATTATAGAAGACACGGGAAGTGCAAAGATAGAAGACAGAAAAAAAGTGATGCAGTTACATGAGAGGAGCTGAGGTTACTACAGAACATAACTGTGTAAAATCAGGCCTTAGACATTGTAATACTAATGGGATGACTTGCTTGATGAAGAGAGTTAGTGCTGTCCTAGTGCTGAATGCTGCTTGTGTATCACACAACACTTTTCCATGTGCTGTAGAAGCAGAGCAAAGAGCATTACCATGATCTGTTGCCCAGGCTATTCCATCCTTCTTCTTAAAGAAGCAATTCATCCATGTGAAGTACCTTACCACACAGTTATTCTTCTTCCAGGCTGGTGCACTGTTACATAACACTGCCTCAGGCTTCAAATTGTGTCTCTTCACAAGTAGATTTAGAAGTCAGCTTGCACTTGCCAATGTTTCAGTAGAAATAAGAACAGAGAGCTAGGAAAGAAAATGGACAACCCTGGAGAGGAAAGGGTGAATGCCACACAGCTGGAGGTTCATGAGAAATATTCAGACTTTTGAAAGTATCTGCTTTTATTTTGTTACTGTTTGTTGTTTTTTTCTTTTTCTTTTCCTTATTATTTCCGTACTGTAATAATGTCATTAACCTTCATTTTGATTCTTGTTTTTCTGCAGTCAGAGGATCATATAGCCAAACAACACAGGAACTGGCTGCTCAGACACTGCTCTTGAACTTATAGGACCTGGAGCTGTTTGCTGGTGCCACATGGCAATGGGTGGAAACAAAGATTTGAATGCTCCAGAATAGCTGACGAGTCATGAAGGTGAGCCTGAGGAACACAACAGTGAAATTAGACAGATTAGTTGGATTTAATAGCCGCTGTCAATCTTTGAAAGCAATTGAAGCTACTGTGAATAATATTTATGATGTAATAAGAATGTAAAAGTCTTAGAAACTCTATCTGGACAGCATAGTTAGCTCATTTCTTTTTTTTTTAATAAGGTACTTTTTGAAAAAAGTTGCTTGCACTCGACTACCTGCTACCATCCAGGGAAGCAGCTCCTTTCAGAACTTCTGTATTAGCAAAGCCCTTTGTAAGCGTGATTTCACTTTGTCAGGATTTCAAAAATTGACTGAATACCTAATAATTTGAGATAAGAAGATTTACTACAATAATTATACACCTTCTTAAAGCATTTGTTGGAGATACACATTCATATTAAGGATGATGGTAACTATTTGGAAGGGCTTCTTTCAAGTTCAGAGAATATTTTCAGGGCTTTGGCTGACTCTCCATGCTCATTCTGACACTGGAACTAATAACTTTCCCAGATTTACATTGGTCTGGGAATTAACTCCTCCTTAGCATCCCTGTGAGTTAACAGGTTTCCTTTTGGCAGGAGCATTTCCAGGAATGCCTTTTAGTATCCATTAGGAGGGGATTAAGCTTAAAGGCAGGAGTTGAACTTTACTTGAGCCTACTCATTCATTCATACAGTTCTCTGTATGTTATTCACATACAGTGAGAACATACATTATTCACACATTGACATAATAATAACATTCTGTTGTGGATGAGTGGTTTGGGTTGCTTAAGGAATCACCATCAAACACATTAGCAAAAGCAAGTTTGACGTAAATTTGCAAAAATAAAAAAACCCAGAGCTGGATGGGAAGGTTCACTCTATTTCTTACTAAATGGATGAAACACACAGAGGAAAATCAAGTTAGAATCACCTTAAGAAGCACAGCTTGAGATTTCCCAAAAAGGTGGTCTTAATATGATATTGTAAAAGTATCAGTTCAACACAGATGGAATTTTTACACAGCTTCTGATCTAGCAGTAGTTTATTCACAGCTTTAAGGTGGATCAGTTTTAAGGCAGAACACAGGACTTTAGCAGCACTTAATCATTGTCTAAGTCAGACATTTACAAAGTCAGTCAATAATAGGATTTACTCTAATGACAGTAGTGACCTGAGTATAAATCCAAGATGGCAATATTGCTACAAGGATATCCATATCAATTCACACATTCATGTACACAAACAGAAAGACATATATATGTATGTATATATGTGTATAAATGTATAAAGATACAAGTATATAAATTTTTTAAATGTATAAAAATTTATAACCTGTTCAACGTTCCTCTTCAGTGGATCATTCATGTCAAATGTCTTGTCAGTTTCCAGCAGGTGAAGGTTGAACCTTGAGGATTGGTGTGTGCCAGCCCACAACCCGTTTTTAGCTTTTGGTGACGACGCTCTGAACTTCACAAGCTTGAGAGTTCACTGGTTCTGAGAGGTGTCCCACTCAGAAGGAGGTGCTGGTGCAGCCTGTTGTGGTTCAGAAGAGCTCAAAGGGACTCACTTAAGACCACTGCATGAAGAGATGCTTGTCATCAGCAAATTTCCATCCTGGCTTCAATATGGGTCAATAATTACTGGAATTCTCAAAATTCCAGTAATGATGGTACTGTTTCACTCAATCCATGATTGAAATGAGGCTGTCAGAGGGGATGATGGATTATTCCTGCTGTCATCCCCCACAATGGCCAGGCAACTGGAGTTTTAAGTAATCCATTAATAATAATGACCTACACAGTGGTGTAGTCCTAAGGAGAAATAGAACAGTTTCATTTACAATATTCTGGAAGAATTGGAAGAATTGTTTTATGAAAGACAAAAATCTGAGTTCATCCACAATCAAAAATGCTATCATTTTCAAAAACAACAAGCTATTTTGATATTTATTTTTTTCTGGAGCAAATAAAGACCTGAGAGTCTGAAAGTTTCATACATTATATTTGGACATGTCCATATATGCAGTTTTGGCATTTGGAGTCCTAGCATAGCAATTTACCATTCCTGACTGGAAATGTTTTCTTTTTCAATGTTTGCCTGTGCTTTATAGGAATTCTATTTTGGGTAGGTGTCTGCATTTTCCACTCTGGGATAGAAACTCAGTCTTCACCCTGACCTCAGAATGGATAAGAGTCATGAGATGCCCTCTGGCTCTTCAACAGAGGATGCTCCTTGGTGCTCCAGAAGAGATGATAGTCTGTTGAATAGAAAGGGGACAAATCCTGCCTAACTTTAGACAGTAGCTTTAATAGCAACAGAGTAAAAACTGTATTTGATGTACAGGCAATATCTGATGTGTACATAGACCTATCTTTCTCTTTAAAATTAGATACCATTTTATTTTAAACATAATCTGCACTCTTCACTAACTAAAATTACCTCCACTTTTTCCACTCAAAGTGGGGCAATGTAAAATGAGTCAGAAAGGTAAGAATAGCCAGCATATGGATATAACAGTCTAGAGAACATGGAGTCACTTGTGAGGAGATTAAGAAGCTGATTTGTAATTAAGAGGCTCCTTCTAAGGGGAAGTTTCCTGTTTGCTCTAAAACAAGAGTATTGAGACTCAAGCAACTATGTCTCCTCTATAAAGACTCTTCTTATTCCATCTTTGCATTTTGTTTCTCATTGCACTTTCCTTGGAATACATTTTAGTTTCCAGGAAGTATTCTTCTTCTGTTTTTGAGATCTCCACCTCTCTGAGGGGCGATAGCACAAACTGAAACACAAAAGTTCCATCTGAATATGAAGAAAAGCTTCTTTACTTTGAGGGTGATATAGCAGTGGAACAGGCAGCAACAAGGAGGTTGCAGAGTCTCCATCTCTGGAAGTATTCTAAAGTTGCCTGGACACAATGCTGTGCAACCTGCTCTGGATGAACCTGCTTTAGCAAGAGAGCTTGACTAGACGGTCTCCAGCACTCCCTTCCAACAAACCGCTCTTGTGATACTGTGCTGACTTACCTGTGCAGTTGGCAAGCTCTGTTACCACCTGAGTGCATAAAGAAAGAACTAAACTGGAAGTGGAAACTGACTTTGGTGACAGTACTCCTTTTGGCATTACTCCTTTGAGAAGCACTCTTGCTTATTAATCAGGTTCCTTAAGGCAGTGCTTGAATCCCATCAAATATCTTCGAAGTTTTGCAGTAAGAAAATGCTGAGAACATCTCATCGATTTATATATGCATTTATTTTGGTACATAAAGAACCAGAAGAAGATAAAAAGGCATAAACTGAATACAGAAAGGAGAGGCCACTGTCAAAGGCAGCAGGAGAAAGTATGGCTGAATAATGCCAGTGTGAGCAGGTCTTCATTATAGTGCAATAATTTTTCATGAACCCAATTACTGCTCATCAATTATATCTTTATATTTTTGCTGTAGCAAGCAATCAAAGACTGCACTTTTCCAATAAAAGTGGATGGCAATTTAAAATAATCTAATTAATATTAGAGCTATAAGCAGAATTCAGCAAAATCTGGCATCTTTTATGTCTGTGCCATGAAAAAGAACACAGCTCAGCAAAATATTGACTGTTATAGGATTTTCAAAGACACACAAGCTCCAATAGTGTGTGAAGACAGAAACTAAAAATATAGATTAAAAATATCAAATTCATTTTAGAAAAGATTAGGGATCTTTTCCAGTTTCTATAACCAGAGTGGAGTTGTGTATTTGCTCTTGCATCATGGCTGGTAAAGGTTCAGAAACCTGTTATTGATAAAATCATGATACCGCTGGATATAAATGTATTTAAATAGGCTTTAATATACTGTACAGTATTTGCAGTATTATGTATGATTTCTACATTCTTTCAAGCAACTTTCAGGTGCACCCAGAGGTGAAGCTGAGCCGTGTCCCTGTGACACACAGAGACACACAGAGAGAGGAGACCAACACAGCTGGACACACTCACGCTGGCACCAAGCAGGCTCTGCCTCTGAGATCACCCCATGGAGAACTCCTAACCACCGGGGCAGACAGCCCAGCTCCCTCCTCCTCCTTGCCTGGCAGGCAGAAGTCCCCCGTGTGCAACTCATGGGACACTCTCCAGGTTCCCCTGGGCAGCACAGACCCTTTCCCCCTGCCCTGATGCAGGGTCCCTGACTTGAAGTTTGCTGGTGATGACACACACACACATTCCAAGCATACTGGGTTTGGAGTGGGGGGAACACAAACACTGTCCCCCAGCAACCGGCACCACACACATGGGCTGTGAGCTGTGGTCCTGCTGCAGCCACCTGTGCTGAGCCCCTGACTCCCTCACTTAGGCTGGTGCTGCCCAGCAGCTGCCTTTGCGAGCACCCAGCATTCCCCTCCCATGACAGGACGTTAAAGACTGCTACTTGTTCCAGCTGTTGGCACTGAATCATAAGGTTGGAAAAGACACTTAAGATCACTGAGAACAACTGTTAAATCAGCACTGCCAAGTCCACCACTGAACCATTTCTGTCAGCATCACATCCACAAGTCTTTTAAATATCTTAAAGGATGGTGACTCCATCCCTTCCCTAGGCAGGCTGTTCCAATGCCTACCTACCTTTTCAATGAAGAAATTTTCCCTAATATACAATGCCCCAATATCCGAATATCCCCTGGCACTACCTAAAGCTATTTCCTCTCATCCTGTCCCTTGTTATTGGGAAAGGAGATCAAACCCACCTTGGAACCACTTCCTTTCAGGTAGCTGTAGAGAGTGACTGAGAGCTCCACCACTCGAGTCCAGCAGCCAACACTACAAGCCAGGGGCATCCACATCCCTCATCTGACTCCAGCAGCTGGTACCTACTCTTCTCGCAGCAGTGGGAGCCCACTATCTGGCACTGAGTCCTTGCAGCATGCACATGCATGGGACAGTGAGATCACACAGAGGAGGAGTTAGGAGAAGATTTAACGGGGAGTTAGGGCAGACTGCAGCAATCAAGCCTCAGGATTGTGCCAGACAAGCATATTGACTTGCTACGATTTACACATGATCTGCCCCTTTTCTGCCTGTTCCTCTTCTCTTCCTCCCCTGTACTTTGCCCCATCACTTTGCAAAGTGCCACTGCCTCCCTTCCAACATTCCAGATGCCCAATCTGCATCCTTATCAGTCACAAAGTCCTGTTTGCCCCCAGTTTCTTGGTAGATATTCAGTGTGACTGATGAGGTTGGCTTCTTGTCCTTGTCTCCATTATGATTTGCCTGTCAGGTTTGGGTCTCCACATACATTGTTCCCCCTTTTCCTTAGTATCCCATTTGACAAGGTTCTTGACCAGAAAATCTTACTGGAATAAAAAATCCTACATTGCACATACCCTTACCAGTTTGTGTGACTGATCAGTTTTGGTTCTCTTCTCTGCCTCTCTTATCATTAGTCAGACAGGTTTGTGTCTTTCTGTTCACGTTTATGGCTTCCTCCTTTTCTTAATATCCCGTTTTGTGTTGAGAAAGTCCTTGATCAGACACCTTAAAGGAGCAGACACTCTCCTTCCACATAATCTTACAAATAGCACATGATTGAAAAAATTAACCAAAAGTGTGTTACAAAGGAATATGGAACAGAATGTAGCAGAAAAAAAATGAAAAACTTCTTTATTTTACAGTTATACAAATAAAAAAACAATCCCCATAGCCGTACTTGAAATAATATTGACAGTGTCAAACATGACAATTCTGACAGAATACACATCAATATTTTAAACCACATAAATTGTATTACATACACTCAGTAGCAATAGTACTGTGCAGGAACGAAGCTCTCTGTAAACGCTCTTCCTTTATTTTATCTACATTTATAACAATTGTGCTTTTCCCTACACAAAGTAACAGTGCTCTTAAAAATAAATAATGTGCAATTTCAGAGTTATATCCTGAAATATGCTACTCTAGATCCCCATCTAAATCCTGGACACGTTTCTCCCAGGAAAATCACTGCAAAAAGTGCTAAACACTTTGCTAGACCAAACACTAAAAAAGTACTGAACCCATGCCTGATTTTCTTCAAATTGCAGTCAATTAGAGAAAAGGTACGGACCTCAAGCACATGTTGCTTATGTCGTTTAACAACAGAATGATACAGTCTTTATTACACACCAGACTCTGTAAATCAGACAAGATTTGAAAGGTTCAGTAGATCTTATAACTGGAGATTCCCTCAGAGCTGTGGGAGAGAACTGTCCCAAAGCTGAAAAGTTAACAATCAAACATTTATCTATTTTTTTTAATGAAATATGAAAGACTCTGTCACGGAAACATTAACATGTAGCTTAATAAACAATTTACATAAATTTATCTGAATGAAATCAAGTTGTTTAATGCAAAGCTGCCATAAGATTTGGAAAAATATACAAGTTCTGATGTCTTGATGTAGCTCCCAGTTCTTATTTCTAACATACATTTAGGAACTATAGCTAGCAATTGGTATGGTTGATGAGAGGATAAATATGAGGAATGCTCCAAACAAAACTGATTGGCATCTCTCATTTGTTCCTCATCAGGGCAGCTATTAAAATATTAGGGATACTTCTTTTTATTTTATCTACTATCTTAGTTGTTGAATGCACATAAACAACAGAAATCACCCAAGGCAGCTATGGAGGCTTAAGCTGTTGACTGCTGAAGGACCACAAGGTGAAATCTGTTCCACTTTGAAGTCTCTAAAGAGCAGCTAAGCCTTTGCTGCTATGCTCTGGGTCACCTTTAGGGAAAAAGTCACACAGTGTAAATGTGTGACCACTCAGGACCTGAGATGCTTTAACAGGTGCCTTCTGCGCCAGGAGCCCCAGGACGTACAAGAGAAAGGTAAGAAAGTGTGTCTGCAATGACTCCACTGCTACAGCTTCCCAGCAGGTCAAGTGCTACCAACCAAGGCCATGTAACCTAACAGGGAAAGTCCTGGGCATTCCCACCTCAGGTCACCCTAGACTAATCAGTAGTTGGTGATACCAAACCACCTCAAACCAGACAATTTGTAGCACAACAAACTGCACACCAGGGAGCCTCTCCAGATTCTTTGGGCTCCACATGCAGTTCTTATGCAAGAACAGTAGAGTAAAATGAATCCTAGTATTTGTGAAAACCTGCAGTCAGAGACCCCATCTGCTACTTGCCTCAGAAAATGGTCCAAAACCCACTACTCACTACATCAGCTCAGGATAAAGTGAGACAAGAGGTGTGTTGGTGAGGAGTCCAACGGTTTTGGTAGGAAAGCACACCTAGGTGCCTATTTGAGGGGAGAGGTCTGAGGATGAGTATGGATGACAGTAGGGAGCCGTGAAACCATAGCTCACGGTGCTAAAAGTGTGCAGTACTGAAGGTGTAAAGCCTGCAGGAGATGAGGTTAAGGCCCAGTTTTGAGAAGGTATAAGCAAATACTGCTGTCTTGGAAGTATATGCTACTGTCATGTCTTGTGCAACACGAAGTCAGAGAAACTTAATGGCAGAAGACTCTATGGCTTGTGTACTGAAGTTAACTTCACCCACAGCGAATCAAATGTAAAGCTTGCAAACAAGCTCAGGCCAAATTTTTGTTTGCGAACTTCTAAAGGAAAATTTTCTCACCAAGCTTTCTAATTGTGTGTCATTCTTTTCATTTCTTCAATTACACAAATAAGGTTTTTTTAATGCCATAGGAATTAAGAGTGTCCCCACTCACTTTGCTGTCAGAGACATAATCAATTGGCATATTCAAATTTTCCCTGAGGTGAACAGAATCACCTGTCAGTTAATATATAGTCTACTTGAACCTGCTTTTTGTTGATGGCCTGACACTACAGAGAAGGCATTCCTAGAAGAGAAGATAAATCTAAGCAGATGTTTCTCTGAGCCTCTGAGAGACTGGCAACTGTGAATTCTTTATTTAATAGAAATTCTGTTGATGTATATTAAACATATTTTAGGAGATTAAAAGCAGAAAAACCCTAATAACAAGAACATGAATATGCCTACCTTTCATCAAAAAAATAATCTTGTCTTAAAATGTAAGTGTACACAGTGAACAAGTAACACCCTCTGGCTTATCAACAACAAATTACACACATTCCTCTCTGTATGGCTGTTTAGTTCCTCGTAATGCCTTGGTTTCAGTGAGTTTCATGTTAGGACAACATCCAACACATTAGCATACGGCTAAAGTAAACTGTCCTGGGTAGGAGAGCCTGGTGAATAAGGAAAGATGCTACTGTCCCTTAGACATGGCAGAACTGACTTTCTATTCCCCACAATTTTTGGCAAAACTGTCTGCCAGGCAGTGATTTAGCTACCAAATTTGCATCATCCCGGATCTCCAGTCATGCATGATAAAATACATGTGAATTTAAGAGGAGAAAATGAGTAATAAATGATATTTTCAACAAATATTTGTGAGTGTGGTGATACATATGAAATTGCTCAAGCTAATTCAAAATTCAGTATAATATCATATTTGGAGAGGAGGACATAACACAGAGATGAAAATATAACATGAAAATACCCATACATTGTATCTGCATGCCTCCTCTTTAGCCAAGCATAACAAGAAAGACATGGAACCATGGTGTTATCCATTTTATGTGCTCCTTTAGCACTAAGACATATCATAGGCAGACAGGTTTTGTTTCTTAGTGAATGTCTGTGCTGGCACTCCACCCTTTCCTACCCTCCTCTAATTTCTTGTTCTCTTCTTTTTTTGTTTGTTTGTGGTTTTTTTTTTGTTGTTGTGGGGTTTTTTTGTTTGTTTGTTGTGTTTTGGTGTTGTTTTTTTTTTTTTGAAAAAAAGGAAGTAGAATTGAAGGAAGTGAAAGAACTCTTGGTTTTGTGGATAAACAACAATTATAAAAAAAAAAGACTGTGAGATAATGCAGCTCTGTGTTATTTCAGTCAATTACATACCAGAACATCAAGCTGATACAAAAGAGGTATATTAGATAAAGAGATCGTCCAACAGCATTAGAAATTTAGGTTTTAAAAGAACTGTGTTATCTGCAGTTCTTTTATTTGCCATTTAATTGGCTAGGTGTTTTTTTTCCTTCAGATTTTTTCCCCCTGTCACCTGAGTTTCTTTAGACTGTGTTTTCCTTTCTACTAGGAATAAAAGTGTGTGTTTACACATGTCTATCTGAATGTATGAAATAACTTCTTTACTTCTGCAGATTTTTCTGAAGAATTCTATATGAGAAGTCAGTAAAGAGGCTTTGCTTTGAGATGCTTAAAAATGTAAATAAGACTATGTTCCTTCGAGCAGCAAAGAAACATAAGACTAAATCTAATTCTATGATTCTATGATCTACATAATTTCTTCAAGGTAAGGAAAAAATGTGTATACGAGTAATCTTTGGCACCAAAAATAAGGGCACCTTCTTGTATGTCTTCAAATTTGTACACAAGAGAAAAATTCCTCTTTAAAAATGGATCAAAATGATCTCTGAGGGGTTCAGTGTAGTGGGTACTGACAGCGGTAGCTAGAAAAACATTTGGGATGTTAAGGGTTGTGTGACAGCAGGATAAAACACAATAACACTAGATAAAATATTTGATGTTCCCCCCCACCCTCTCATGCTTATGAATCTTTTTTTCTTTAGACAATTCCCAACAGATATACTTTAGTTACTTATAACATCTTAACATCCTTTAAGGGCTCCAACACTTGAAAGCAAAAAAACTCAACCAACAGCAATAAGAAAAACAGCAACAAAAGCTGAGGTTATAATACAAGATCAGAAACAGTTCTCTGACTGAAGGCATTTACTGATTTGTTTGATCTTCCAGACTTCACTTTCTCTACTCAAATCCACCATGATCTTTTCTGCCAAAGCCTGATTTATCTGCTCAAGAAAATATTCCATCCACCGGGTATTTCTTGTGTGGACTGTCTGACCATAGTTGCAAATCAGCAGGCTCTCTTTTTCTTCTTCAATTCATGATGAATGTGTCATTGAATCCTGTAAACACTACTGAATATACATTCAAGCTTTGTTCATAGTGAAAGTGGCACTTACTTGAACCCTTGCAGTCAAGATAGCTTAGTTATATAGCACTTTACAGGTATAATAGCTGGTTATGTACTTCTGATAAAATTCCTTTTTCCAATGGCTTTGTGGGTATTGAAACAAATCCCCACTGTGGTCCCATTGCCATTCCACAACATCTTTATGATGAAGTGTGTATTCTGCATTTATTGTACTTTACATGTGCTTTATTGCTGTATGCATTTCCCTGTTGTTAATTTAAGTGCTCCTCTATTATGTAATAAGTACAACGTTTTAAACTCTAATGGCATCCTATGAGGACTGGCATTAGAAAAGTACCGATATTTCAGGTCATCATAATAATGATATTTGACTGGTTTTCCACGTAAATCCTTTGGAAATGGCCAAAATCCATACAGATGAATTTCGTCACAAAATCTGGTGGCAAGTGTATACATGAGGAGACCAGTGCTGGGTCGTTTAATGTGGACCTTGTTTGTCAGCCAATAGCTGCAAAGAAAGAAAAAGTACATCAAGAAACTATCATACAACCTCATATGAACAAATCCTGTGAACTTATTTTATCTACTAGTGTTGATTTTACACTATAAAAAGGCGAAAGTTTCATTCTTTTCTCTAAACTGGGATTGTAAATAATGACACTGTCCTGGTGCACCTTTATTCCTCTTTGAAGAGGATAAGTGAAGCCTTATACAACATAGTGCTGAAGAAAAGCTGGCAAACTAAAGGTTTTAATTTCAGTCTTAACCCTAAACAGAAGTCATGATGTCTGCAGACACTAGAAAGCTGTAATTAACCTCCTCAGCCAGACCAGGGAATAGTCTCTTGCTATAAACTCCAATCCCTTGCAATAATTATCCAATTCACCTGATCAAGTCAGCACCACAATGAATATTTGATTGGCCTAGTGATTACTTTACAGATTGCTTGTCTAAGTAAAAAGCAAATGGAAATAATAAACATAACACTTGAGAATGTAACTTTCACAAGTGAACAGAAGGGAAGTTTTAATTACTTGCTTGTGATTAGGCAGATGAAGCTTCCTGGTTGCTATCAGGAGTCTTCAAAAAAGCAAAATCTTACACTAATGGTTTTTAAAAGTCTTTGTTTTGCACTCAACAGGTCTGACTGAAGCTTCAGGACAGTTCTTTTGAGCCAGTAACAACATGTCTGGTTATGGGTTGAGAAGCAGCAGAGTGTTTTCAAAGAGGAAAATGGGAAATTATCTGGATTCCATCATGTAGCTCACATTGGTACCTTCAAAATCTGCCACCTAACCTTCAAAAATAGAACTACATTAAAATAGTGTCAGCCTATTATTGCTAAAACACTTCTTCCAAGACTGATTCAACATAAAGTTTGTTTAGTATTTTATAGAAATAAAAAAGTTTATTTAGATTCTTAAACATGGTCATTCTGTTGGTTCAGACAAACAGCAGCCGTGCACACAGTTGTACTAGTCAAACTGTGGGAATGTGCAATTCCAAGTAAGGGAGATAAGCATTATACAGTGTTACCTCACAAACGTAAAATTATTGCAATGTGTCACTATACTCTTAGTTGTAGGCTGTGAGTGGCTTCTAGGAAGGGGGTCAAGGTAGATAAACCTCATCAGACCAGAGTCAGCCTTGGCTTAAACAGGGTTACAATAGGTTGGAACTTCAAGTATACAAACTTTGATTGATGTAAAAGAATTTAGTAGTTCACCAAGAGGAACAACCCCTGCCTCTGCTCCCCTCCCCCCCAGATGAGACAGGATAGCAAAACTGTGTTTTTAATCAAAGCTTAAAGTGTCCTAAAAGCAACAGATAATGTGCAACAGTTAAATCAGTGGTTAAATTAACCATTCAATTGAAACTGGCCTTTTTAGTCTCACTGTTTGCCAAAACCACAGCCTTGAACCACAGATACCTATGTATGTAAAAGCTAATTTATTTTTGAGAGCTAAAGGCCTCTGCAAGCAGACAGCAGATCTAGGCTGAGTGATTGCTTCTCCAAAGCAAAGATAGGGAATGACTCAGAATTTTGCTTGGCTATAAACAACAGGATGGTAAAAAGCATATTTAAAGAACAAATGCAATTGGAAATGGAAATTTGTCATTGTCTTCTTACTCTGATAAACTGCAATACTGAAAAACAAGCCAAAGAAGAGACTCCAACTCTAGAAGATAAATGTTTACTTATAGGAAAGTTATTGAAGAAATCTGAACACTTTTAGCACTTCAAATCACAGAAACAGCAAAACAGATTACCAGTGAAAGCTAATAGCTGTAGATGCTTTCACTAATGAGCACTTTTGTACCTGTTTTCAGTTTCTGGAGTTTTATTATAACTTTAGTTTAAAGCCTAATGATACTCTTCTGACTTATTTTCTGGGATGAGGTCATTTTCTATAACTAAGATTACACCATGAAGGAAGTAATTTACCATGCAACCACGTGAGGATCTCTCTTTTGACCAATTCCTCATTTTCCAGCTGGATAAAGAAATAAGATTAATTGAAAAAGGAGTAGGTGCATCTTACCATATTAGAAAATGGGCATCACTGTGAAGACTATAACTGGAAGGCTGCAGCCACACAGTGCAGCACAACAAGTTCTCTCTTGTTCTCTCAATATTTTGTGCTAAAACAACTCATTTGTGGGCCTGAAGGCTGAATTTACTGAAGATTTCCAAATTTATCAAAATGTGCCAGCGTATAAACACACCTCAATTGTATAATACTGGTGACTTGCACTTGACTAGCTTGAAATCCAAGAGATCTCACTTCAAATTAATTTTAAGTACATGGCTGATGGTAATGTAGTAGAAACACTGGCAAGGTGTCATGACTTTCAGCTTAATAGTAAAAAGTTAAAAACAAACCTCCAGGAGTAAGGGAAAAACACAGCACCCCCAAACACATAAAGAAGCCCATGGAAGAACAGAGAGTATGTTGAACTATCTGCAATGAAAGGAAGGTCAGATTAATACTTAAGACAGGTCCATGTATTGGATTTTTATAAAACTGGACTTTATAAATATCATGTTTGCAACAGGTAACTAAAGAAACCCACACTGTAAGATTGAAGGTCACCCTGCTGACCCTTCTCTCTCTCATGAAAAGAAGGTATATTCAAACAGGTATTGGTTCTTCTAACAATGCCCTTCTGCTTCTACTCCTTTTTCTCTTTTCTTTTTTTTTTTTTTTTTTTTTTTTTAATATCATTCAGTCTATTTTCACCTCAGCTTCTCATCCCAAATCCAAGCATCCTGTATCTCCAATACCTTTTACTTGCCTCAGACATATTAGGCCACATCCACACATGTGAGACCTTCTCTTTCATCTAGCACAATAGGGATCTCCCTTCTGCAATCTTTTCTTTACTGGGCATACACACTTCAAATAGATTTCTCGTGATTTTAAAATCTAAACAGTGGTTTCTTGCATGTTTCACTGTCCGTATGTTATGGACAAAAGGGAAGTAATCAAAGACAATGTTGGTATTTCTGTTAAGACTGCAGACAAGTAGTGTCAATAATGGATTTGCACCAGCATTATTTTAACACTTTCTGGTGCTTCAGAAACAAATTTTTTTTCCCTTCCCTTTTAAAGCTATTATCTTAATGAAGCCTAGCTCTTACATGCAGTTCCACACTGTAATAAGTAGTAGTAGTTAAATTTACTCATCAAATTAGTAGTAATAGTAATTTACTCATTAAATTGTAGTGCATGCTATATTCTTATATATATATGTTATTATAATCACTGTTATGATTAGAAGACTGTAAGTTATAGAATGTTTCATTAATCTATCAGCATTGTAAGCTGATAAGCATGCAGCTTGCAGTTCTTAAGCTAGAAAGACAAACTATTGTGCCTTGTTAAATAAATATTTTTGTATCTTACTTTTATAAAAAATTCATTGTCTCAGAGCACACACATAAAGTAATGAAGAATGATACAGAGTATCCAAGATGGACATCTGCAGCAGAGGCCTCAAGGACTAAAGGTTAATTAAAACCATGAAAAGGAAAACACCTGGCAATCGAAACAGGGCCTGTAAGAAAACCAACCAGAACCAGACCTGCAAAGCTTGGATCCAATAGGGGGACAGCAAGTGACAATGGGAGGGAAACTGATAAGGGAATAAAAATTACTGGTTTTGCCTACTGCGCTTGCATGCCGTGAATAGGACAGGAGTCTCCCTGGCCGCCCAGCATGCTGTTTTGCTTATTTGCCTTTTCTATAAATCTTCAATAAATTTTTATTTCTATATTTCAACTCAGTTTCATTTTACTTATAACAACACCACGAACAAAAGACTTAGATGTTTTAAATTTCTTTACGTAAAAATGCAATTTTTTGTGAGACTATTCTTTGTCTCTACCAATAGAACACCAAAATCTATAAAAGCTATATAAAAAAATTGATTTTAAATGGAGACGTGTACCAAAACGAATCATTTAAGTAATAATGACTTTTACAAAAATCATGAGATCATTCCTTTTGGAAGGAATGTCAGTAGATCTCTAGCCCAACTTCCTTCTCAGAGTAGTGTCCCTCAGCCCCTGCTGACTGGGCCCGTGCTCCAGCCCAACTACCTTTGTAGTTCCCAGCTCAACTTGCTTCAGTTGGGCAATATCTTTCCTGCTTAGGGGGGCCCAAAATAGGGTAAATTTAGCCAGGTGTGGTCTAAGAAGTGCAGAGTAGAAAGGGGGTAATCACTTTCCTTACTTGGCCAGCTACAGTCCTCCCAATACAGCTCCAGATGTTTTTGTCCCTTTGCTGACAAGGATCACTGATGGCTTGTGTTCTTGTTGCTTGCCAAGGCAGGTTTCTTCCAGTAGACCTGACCCCAGCCACTCAGACAGCCCCCACCTTTAAGTCTGCAAGGACTACCCCCTCCTAGGTGCAGGATTCCACATTTGTCCTTGCTGAGTTTTCTCCTGTTAGCTTCTGTGTCCTGCCCCATCATCCAGCTAGACTTTGACATCTAATTTTCCAGTCACCCAGACTGCAATATCCTAACTTGGATGCAAGAATATTGTGGGAAACAATGCCAAAAAACTTGAAACCACTGAAACATATGACAATCCACTACACTGTTCTATGCACAAAAAAATGGACACAATTTAAGAAACAGAAAATGTAAATTATGAAGCTAATAGCCTGTGAAAGTTGGTAAAAACTCTTAAAGTGATACTTATTTAGAGATGCGTGTGGATGTTAGCTCTGGCAATTTCAGGTATTTGCATGCCAATTGCTATTCTCCCAGAGCTTTAAGAAGGTTTTCCCCTTGAAGTAAAGAAGGAGAAACTGTAAAAATTCTTTCTGTCATGAACATCAAGTCACGTACTTGCTCTACCTCCATCAGAACCAATGGGATTACACTGGAAAGTAAGAATGCAAGAATTTGTTTCTGTTGAT
Source organism: Pyrocephalus nanus (assembly GCA_038380795.1). NCBI lineage: Eukaryota > Metazoa > Chordata > Aves > Passeriformes > Tyrannidae > Pyrocephalus > Pyrocephalus nanus. The sequence continues at coordinate 47,934,979 of CM076263.1, read as the reverse complement.
GTCTACAAATTTTCAGTCTACTTGAGCTTTGGATTTCTAAATATACATTTGAGTATTTTTTTTAAACATTTTTCTGTGTTTTCCAATCCTCACAAACATTAATCTTTTCTAAACTTCAGCTGACCACACACTATTTAACTTCACCTTCCATGAAAAAAATTTAAATAAAGTGAAACCAAATGAAAAACAGAGTGTGAGCAGAATATAATAGAAAACATTCCTTCTTTGGTCAGCAGTAACCTTCTGGCAAATGGTCGTCCCCAATCACTGGTACAAGACCTGAATACTCGTAAACAACTCTTTGCAAACTCTTTGCCACTGGGCTCTGAAAGAGTTACAGATTTACAGACCGGGTGTACTCTACACTGCTCTTAACCTTGTGTCAGCAGTAAAGTGGTATGTTTTGTAATGATCTGGAAAAGTAAGAGGAACCACAAAGGGACGAAGCATTAGTGGAAAACTCCTTCCACACCTGAAAATAAGCAATTAAAGATGTAAAAGTATGCCCTGATAAATATGAGATACATACATTTTTTACATCCATAAGCACTGTTAAAAGATTGCTTTGTCACTAGCACTTTGTCTTAGTGTTTACAGAATTTCAATATTCTGCCTTATAAAAACACTGAACCTGCTTCTGCCAGATCAAAATATCACCTGTGGTTTAATACTCAGTCAAATACACCCTAATTTCACCTATATCTAGCTAGATAACCTTACATTTATGAAAATGGAATGTTCTACTATCAGCATGATTGCAGAAGAAATCTTACTTAAATAGCATGTTGCTACCCGATAATGACTTCCTGTAGTTATTGACAAAAATTAAATTCAAATAAAAAAATAAACCCCAGACATCTGCTTTAAAAGTGGTTAACATTAAAATGATCTTCTGAGAAGACTCTAATGACAAATACATACAAAAATTTATGGCAATCATCATACTCAGTTGGATACTAGGGAATTCAAATTGTTTACCTGGCTACTGGAATAGATGACTTCTGGCTAGATTAAAATATGAGAGGTGCTCTCCCACTGCTGTACTCAAAGTGTCATCTCAGACAAGGAAAACGAGATATGATGGGCTACATTCAAATATCAGATAATATAGCACACTCAACATCTTTCTTTGCCATATCTACCAATTCTGTAATATGTCTATCCATAAACAGATTCAGAATCTGGTTGTGTATATTTCAATGGATTTTTAACTCCTTTTTCTGAACAAGGAGAGAATCTGAGTAAACATATATGTTATAACCCTGAATGGCTTCAAGATTATATAAATTTATATATTTATAAATTATATATTATATATGTATTATATAAATTTATAAATTTATATATATTTATATAAATATATATAAATAAATATTTATATTTATTTATAATTTATATATATATTATATATAAAATATTATATACCAAGCTCTGTTCCTTGACTGGAAAGTTGATCTCCAAGTAAACCCTCTTAACACACTTACCTTTCACTCAAATTTTGTTCCTTTTACAGCCATTACACAAAGCAAATATTTTTAAAAGACCTTTCTGAGAAATATTACGTGATATTTGAGAAGTTAAAATATTAGCATTAATAAGAATGTAGGGGAGAAAAAGATTTTGAGAAAGAAGGCAAAATTTTTCCATGTTATTCGAAAGCATTTGCGGAAGTGTGAGAAGTTAGAGGATATATACTCTCTTAATTACACTTTCTCAAAAGATACTTTAGAATAGGACAACACAGAGTAAAGCAACACAGGTTATAAGAAGAATAAAATAATGTAACATTTTGAAGGAATGGCAGAGTGATGACTATATATGAAGGAGAAAGCCTTCAGAGCTAAGTAACAGGATATGTCTGGGAACAATTCTCAATTTCTGTCCCACTTCTGCAATATTTCCAAACTATAGAGTACTTTTATTTGAATCCACACTAGCTCCTTCTGTTTTCATCTAAACAAACAGAAATCTAGGTTTAGAAGGAGGTAACAGGAGGAATAAGTCTCTTTTAGTATTTGACAAAAGCATTCACCAAAAGGAAATGGCCTATGCTTCAATCCTTGATAAACCAATGGCAACAGTTTTTATGTTAAACCATCATTAATTTCAAAGCATAAAATAACCATGATGCTCTCTCTCAATCCTTCCTTCATAAACACAGACTTTCAAAACTGTCCACGTATTTTTATTTTTTTTAATTTTAAAGTAGAAGCATCCCAGCAGGACAGAAAGAAAGCATCCCTTTCCCCAGAAAAGCCCTCAGCAGATAAGAGGCATAGTATGACAGCAGGAAACGTGGGGCTTGATCTGCTCAGGTGGGGTGGAGGACAAGTTTAATACTGTGCAGGTGCTGTGTACCCTGTGCTGCAGTGCAAAAGCAGAATGAGCGTCATCATCTCCCATCTGCTGAAGTCACTTCTGGAAGAAAACAGTAGTGCAACTGTGAGAAAACTAACTGGTAATGGGCACAGGGACTCCTACAGAGCAAACCTACAAGACCAAGCTCTTCTCTTAAGGCCGTCTACACCTCTACAAAGCTTTGCTAGCAATGAGGTACCTAGCATCCTGCTCACTGCCATCATGACCAAGGGTTTCCAGAAGAGCTGGGCATTTCATGATGAATAAGAATTTAACTGTATGACCAGAATTCCAAATTTTAGAAAAATTCAAGCGTGTTTTACAGGGACTCAATTGCTTTTTCTCCCCTTGTCTATGCTGTAAATATTGCTTATTTTCTTCTCTAATAAAAGGGCATAGGCATTAGTTTGGATTAAACAGAAGCAATGAAGGAAAGGGATGAATCATGAGCACACTGAAGATGGCACAAGAATATTTTATTGGCTTTGAAGATTAAATTTTCTACTCAGTAAAATAAGACTATAGGCAGAGATCAGGCAGAATGATAAAAAGGCTGCCTGTTTTCCACCAGCCATATTCCCTTCCTGAAAGAGACTTCATTTATATTTCTCAGGGTAGCCACTTAAGCCTCAGAAAGACTACTGAAGCAGTCGCTTCATAGGAAACTTTGAAAATGGCTTGGGTCAGCAAAGGTACCGCAGCCAAGAAATGAATTTGACCCATGTTCTGCACAGTAATTTGGTTATATGTACCCAATGTTCATGTTAATCTTGAAGTTCTGTGCTTTGTAAACTGTGCCCTGGGGTTATGACTTTTTTCTGGGAATTGGTGAGGGCATGAAAAAATGTTCTTTAAAGATTACCACATGCAAAGCTATCTCCATGTCAAAAATGGGCAAATGAAGTGAAAAAAAAGAATTTGGTTTGTAAAAAGAGTAGGTCTGATCGGATAACTTCTTTCAACTACATTGATCGGATAACTTTTTTCAACTACATTGGCCAAAGCTTCTCTGGGAAAGCCATGTCAAATCAGGAACAAAGAAAAATCTCCTGTTTGAACAAAAAATTCAGTTGAAGGATAAGCTAAAAAAAAAGCTATATAGTCTTACTGCAAAGTTGTAACAATAAGATGCATCAAACTGGGGACATTACTAAGTGCTTTGAAACACACAGGTAACTTTGGAATAAATTTATAAAATACAGCTTTCCAAAACCTAGAGAATTCTTAATATTTTATGGAAGCATTACTATAATTTACAATTGATTAGCATTTTTCCCATGAAAATTTCATCAGAATATTACTGGAGGGGTGTAATTAAAATTAATAACTTGACCTAATTCTAGCTTTTGCCGTTAGATCTAGTCTTTCCTACTGATGTGCATATCTTTTCTTATGCTAATGCCCAGTAAATGTATTTCTGTAACAAAAAAAACCCCTATCTAACTTTCTTTCTTTTCAAAACAATGCAAGTAAATTCACGTTCAGAAAACAAGAAAAATCAAATATATGGGGGATAAGAATAAAATGCAGCGTGTCTGCTATACATATTAGGGAATTAGGAACACAATAATGAAAGGATCTACTCAAATTGTAAATTCTGCTTTGGTCACTTCACAAAAAGTAGGAAAAAAAAAAAGAGAAAACTATGGGACATTCTGCTATGAATAGGGATATGAATATGGGATATGAATATGGGATATTCTGTGTAAGTGCAAGGGGGGGGAAATTTATAAAGATGATCCCAGGATGAGGACTATGCCCTCTACTATGAAAGCATTTCATTAATGGCACTGATATTGAAGCAGATGTTGAAAAGTGCAACCTGTGAATTTGAGCATATGTTCAGGATGCTCTTTGCTCACTGGACTAAAAGCAAGTTAAAACTACTTTCAGCTTGTGCCTTACTTCCCCTGACATCTGAAGTCAAAAATGCCTTAAAATCAGCTCTGGACAGCTAGAGTGAAACAACATATTCAGTGCTATGTTACTTGTTAGACTAAATTCAGTTATATAGAAAAGAATTGGACCTCTTTTGATTTAAGCAATACTATCTGAAGTCTCCTTTTTAGAGATTATTACAGAAAATATGCATTACAGGTCCTTAAATTTGATCAGTGCAATGAACCAGAGCAGATTAATCAGATATAAAATTTATTGATTATACCTTAATAAATCCCATCGTTGTCATTGAATTAACCAACCAGAAGAGACAGTCTTCAAGCAAATAAAAGCGAACTACTTCAGTAAATTAAGGAGGCAGAAGTTACTCCTTAGGATCAAGATTACACAAAACCTTTAATCCGTCAAAAAGCATTCACTCAAGCATGTGTTGAAGAACGTGTCTGAACAGAAACAATTTGCTTCATCACAACTTAATGCAGAGCTCAAAAGAGAGAAATTGCCTCAGAAAATCCATTAAATATGAAAAGCACACTTAACACACAGGAGTCTGCACGCTGCCATGCCAAAGGACCAGCAGCTTCAAAGAATCAATGTTGCTCACTTTTCACATCCTATTAAGCTCTAGCTCCACTGCAAACGGTGCCAGCCAAAATGCCAATTAAGCAGCAGTAAGATGTGACTGGAGTTCTGCCAAGCCCACCAACTGGTTTCACAAGGATATGCTATACACCAAGGAAAAAACTGATTTTAGTCATGGCTACACTCAGTCAGAAACAAATATTTGATACCTGTGTGAAAGACTGCAGATCTCACTACTGATTATACAAGCAAGAACTTCTCAAGAGAAATTCCTGTGTTTTTTAGGTAGGAAGATTAATGGATGTTTTTACGCCAAAACGATTTTCTGTCTTTAGCTTGCTTTCCTCCAAGATTTGCTGATGACAGCCTTTGCATCAATTTCTCTTTTTACTGTGTATGTCAGAGAGAAGTATAGAGAAATATGACAAAAGACTTTGTCATTATGGGCTAACATTTGCCAAAAAAATTAGAAATGTGTCCTCTCCATTGTGCAATTTGTTTTATTTTCTTTCTGCTGGTTTCATGCACTTAAATATTTATCAACATAGGCATGCAGCAGGTAGGTGTATACTATTTATCTATTTTATTACTGCTGTTATAAATCAAATACAGAATTATGACAATCCCTAACACAGTCAGCTACCTGGTTCACTAGGCTATAAGATTACAATAAAATAAAATTTTAAAATAGAAAAGAAAAAATATGCTTTGAAAATGCATTTAAAATTATTTTTAAAAGAAAGGAAATAGTTGTCACTTTCTTGAGTAAAGCCTTTAAACAAAATCTGAACTGTCTTACTGTTATTTACTATTATGCTACCACAGTATTTTGCCAGTGGCTTTACTAAGTTACCATCAACCATGTAATTAACAGTAATTTGAAGTGACATCTTCAGTCTGAATTCAACCTACTCAACTTCAAGTCATCACTGCTATAGAAATAAAGTGTGTTTACACACTGACACATTTCCCAGATATTTTGTGCCCGAAACTTGCTTTGCGTAACACAAACAAGTTTATAGCATTCGAAAATGAACCCAGAAAGACAGATTTCCTCTTCTCTTTCACCTCTGCTTTAGAGGATGATCATATACCAAAATAGCAATGATGTCTAGCAACCTCATGAGTTAAAACAAGGAGATCTGAGGCAAATTTTGTGTTCTTCGACAGTCCTTATGCATTATACTCTTTGATGAGAATGTTCTCTAAACAGATTCAGTTAGAAAAGTCGGTTTGCTATGAACAACATCAGAGAGTAGATAATCACAAAGGTATGAGTCAAATCCTCCTCTACCTATATCCTCTCAAACTTGTTCTTCTTTCTCTCCTGAATTCATCCAGTTCACCTTCTAGTGAACTCCAGAGAGAGTAAGCATCATCTCTCTAGATCTGCTCCCACTATGAAACGTCCCTGGGGGAAACCCACTAACTACAGCAAATCAACTCTACTATGGACACCCATGACAAACCACTTGCAGGCAGCACAAATCCTAATTGCTGTCAGTGATTTATAGGTCATGCCCTGCATTTTGCTTCCAGTTTCAGCTTACAAGTCTCCTCCTAGAGTAGGCCATGCTGCCCCATCTCCCGGGCACAAAGTCTCCCCAGAAGGGCTCACAGCTGTACTCCTGAGTTCTCACACAGCCACACAGGTCCTATCAGGAGTGCATGTCCCCCTGTTTAGAGGGAACACACTACAGCATGGATGGAGGACTTTCCCCCTTGACCTTTTCTCTATCAGACCCTGGGGTTTCTCTTTACTGATTTATTGACATTATTTTCTGAAAGCTTCTTGTTATTGAGAGCTATATTCTGTAGACTACCTTCTTCCTATTGCATTATCTGTGTTCTGACCCTTATTGACTAAAAGGTGAGAAAAGGCAAGGCCTCACCTGTAAAGTTCATGCTACACATTACTCTGATTTCAAAGACAACTGCCCTCTCAGCCTTTAAATGTATGTTCCATTTCATCTAAGGCTAAAGAATTTGATAAAATCAGAAGCTGTACCACCTGCTGGTTTCAGTATGACTATGAAACACCCACTACAACTTCCTCTCTGTCAACTCTTCTTGTAACTGTGTCCACACTTGTACTGAAATGGAAAAAAAACCCCAAATAAAATCCCCCTTGAGCTCCTCCAAAATGTTCTGAAACCAGGAGCTGCACTTGTTCTCAGTAGGGTCCTCTCTCATATCCTTTTATAGGTCTTCTTGATTACTTATATTTTTTGGAAAGTACCCTGTATCCCAATGCTAGACAATAAAGTACAACTAAGTGTAAAATGAAAAAGCAAATTCTAGAAATAACTTTCTCTAACTCAATTTTCTTTACCTACTTTACTAAATATATTCTTCAAAAAATGCAAATTATGACACTTTCTCACACTAAATACAGAACAGAAAACATCAACAAGCTGTTTCCACAGTGCTTATTAGGTATAACAACTATTATCTCAATACAGAATATTGCTTGAAAATAAAAAACGTAGAAACAAGTGGTTTATATATATATTAGAAGTAGCTGTTATTCTCTTAATTTATCCTGTGGCCTATTAATTCACTTGTTGAAGACTGAAGGACAAACTTCAAAAAAGCATTTCAACACATCAACGTTACAGCATTGAACTCATAACGTGAATCCAAAAAATACACTAACCACCCACACATGTACAGGTGTGTATGTCTACAAATGAGTGTAAGGACGGCAGGACACTTAAACCAGGATTCATTGGAACAATCTCTGCTGGAAGCAAGGCGTGCAACAGAATACAGAGAGACAAAGACTTCAGTTGCAAATGGGACAGAAATGAGTACTGGTGAGAGACTTAAATCTCATTCCACCCAAAACACAGACACTAGCATCTAACTCAACCAGTGTGCCTTCCAACACAGAAGAAGTAGAATCCAGATCTGTCACCTGATTAATCAGGTTTTTTTCTTTCAAAACATGTTTTGTGTTTAAAATATCACCAAGTATCCCAGCCCTGACCTAAACCTCCCATGGGTCTGAAATACGGCAATGCTCACCTTTTTTCTCACTTTCTAATTCTCTGATGTAAACTGAAACAGGTTAACAGGCTTCTCTTAGTCTCTGAAAAGCTTATACATGGCTGATTCAGCAAATAAACACATTCCTTCCCTGACATGGTGGTTTGACAGATTTGCCCAGATGCTCTCTCATTCCCCACCTCAGTGGGATGGGGAGAGAACAGGAAGGGCAAATCCAAGTAAACTCGAGGATCAAGATAAAGACGTAAGACTACCTAGATGTCATGGCATGGCATGGCACAGCATGGCATTGCCCTTTGGTCAGTTCCGATCAGCTGTCCTGGCTGTGTCCCTTCCCAGATTTTGCCCACTACCAGCCTACTCTCTGGTTTCAGGGAGAGTGAGATGGGGGAAGTTTTGAGGCTGTGCAAGTGCCCTTCAGGCCCAGCCAAAACACTGGTGTGTTACTAACACTGTATTACTCACAAATACAAACCACAACACCTTACATTTTGGCACAAATGTTTAGGAGGAAGGTAGCCATTAGCCTTGGCATTTGGTAACTCCAGACAAAAAAAATGTTCAAATGCTACTCAGTGCTGTTGAAACACTCAAATCTCTCTCTGTATACCAACAAGAACTCGGAGACTTCAAACAAATCCATTAAAGCATTCTTGAAGAAACTCGTGCGCATTAAAAAGCAAGGCTACAGAAGATACTAAGCCAAACTGCTCCTCCCTATACTAACACCACCGTTAAGGACTGTGGCAGTGTATTATTTCACCAAAGCACTATTCATTTTAACAACCCAGTGACTTGAACTGACCAAAGGCAAACGTGAAACCATGCAGTGCATAAAGCTACGCTTTGTTTAGTAATTTCTATGTTTCGTCATTAATTAAGCATTTGATGAAATCCACTACCAGCTGGATGCTTAATACAACCACTCCTCATCACAAAAGCTCAGTAACATCAAAACTAAATGCACATATCTTTGAAAACTCTTGGTAGGCATTACAATCAAAACAAAAAACTGTAGAATTTGTATTATTATGTTACTTTAGAAATATCGCTTTAAAAACAAGGAAGGAAACCTAACAGAATTTTCTCATGCACGCATGTGCCATCCAGAATCAACAAATAATTCATCTCACATGTCAAAAAAATCCTCCAAGAAGCTACTTCCGATTCTATTAATGCTATCTGGCCAACATGATTCCCTATGGACTCCAGTCCTCTCTGTTATCTGTTCCTCAAAGACAGACTACAAAAACTGTTTCTAATTTACTTCTCAGTTGCATAGCTACTCATATGTTCAAATGAGAGTTAATAAACACATTTTAAAAGTTTTCGGGAACACAGATTTTATGATAAATTAAAAAAAAAAAAAAAAATCTAAAATAGTTTTTATAATATATACAAATCTGCAAATACACTGTATGAATAAACTATGTTACTTATTCCCTGCATAGCTGTTAGCAGCCATTAGCATTACAGTGCTGTTGCTTGTGGTAGTTAAACTAAGCAGCAAAACTTGAAAATGGGAAATTTCATTTCCACTTTTTCTTATGACTAATCCTGTTGCTCTCTGCTAGTTCAAACCTGAAATTCAACCTTAGAAGACTTTACTTAGTAGTCTAAAGTATATGTGTTGCTGATAATAAAGAACGAAACAGCTGCCACAGCAAAAGAGTTGAAAAACTTCTCAAACAAAAACTCACTGAATTTTATGGTCAAAAGGTAAATAAAAATAAGAATAATAAAAGTAAATAAAAATAAGCATAATGGTTCTCTTTCTAATATCATGATCAGGCTTTTCATGGCCTACCTGACAGAATGGACCCAGCAATAATAAACACAAAAAGCAGTCAGTTCAGTGCACATTCAGTTTCCCCCTCATGTCCTCCTCTACTAAAATTGTATTTGCCTCCATTGAAAATTCACCCTCAGATAGTAAGATATCTCTGGACAGATACAACTAAATCAGTTGGTAAATGAACCTACCAGGGGTGGGACCCCACTAGACCTGTTGTTTACAGAGAGGGGCTGGTGGGAGACGTGGTGGTCGGAGGCCGTCTGGGCCACAGTGACCACGAAATAATAGAGTTTGCAATACTCAGAGATACGAGGAAGGCCACCAATAAAACCTCTACACTGGACTTCCGGAGGGCAGATTTTGGCCTGTTCAGAAGAGTGGTCCAGAGCATACCCTGGGAAAAAACCCTTGAAAACAAGGGGGTACAGGAGGGATGGATGTGCTCCAAGAAGGAAGACTTGAGTGCACAGGAACAGGCTGTACCAGTGTGCCAAAAGGCAAGCCAGCAGGGTAGATGACCAGCTTAGTTGAACAGGGGGATTCTGAAGGAAATCAGGGATAAAAAGAGAGCTTACAGACTATGGAAAATATGGCTGGCTACTCAGGATGAGTTTAGGAGTATAACTAGGTCATGCAGAAAGAAAATTAGAGAGACAAAAGCATAGTTTGAAGTCAATTTGGTTACTTCTGTTAAGGATAACAAAAAGCACTTCTATAAATACATTAATAACAAAAGGAGGGGCAAGGAAAACCTCCATTCCTTGTTGGACTTGGGGGGGAACATAGTTAACAGGGATGAGGAGAAGGCTGAGGTACTTAACACCTACTTTGCCTCAGTATTCACCAGTAGGACAGGTGGCCCTTGGGACAACTGGCCTCTGGAGCTGGTAGACAGGGACAGGAAGCCAAATAGCCCCCCTGCATTCCAGGAGGAAATAGTCAGTGACTTATTGAGCCACCTGGATCCACACAAGTCTATGGGACCTGATGGGATCCATCCTAGGGTGATGAGGGAGCTGGCAGAAGAGCTTGCCAAGCCACTCTCCATCATTTACCAACAGTCCTGGCTCTCTGGGGAGGTCCCAGACGATTGGAAGTTGGTGAATGTCACACCCATCTACAAAAAGGGCTGCAAGGAGGACCCAGGAAACTCCAGGCCTGTCAGCCTGACCTCAGTGCCTGGCAAGGTTATGGAGCAGATCATCCTGAGTGCAATCACACAGCACCTACAGGATGGACAAGGGATGAGAGCCAGCCAGCACGGGTTTAGGAGGGGCAGGTCCTGTTTGACCAACCTGATCTCCTTTTATGATCAGGTGACCCACCTGGTGGATGAGGGGAAGGCTGTGGATGTGTCTATCTGGACTTCAGCAAAGCCTTTGACACCGTCTCCTATAATATACTCCTGGAAAAGCTGGCAGCCCACGGCTTGGACAGGGGCACTCTGTGCTGGGTTAAGAACTGGCTGGAGGGCCGGGCCCAGAGAGTGCTGGTGAACGGGGCTGCATCCAGCTGCCAGCCAGTCACCAGTGGTGTCCCCCAGGGATCAGTGCTGGGCTCAGTCCTGTTTAACATCTTTATCGATGATTTAGATGAGAGGATTGAGTCCATCATTAGCAAATTTGCAGATGACACCAAGTTGGGAGGGAGTGTCTACCTGCTGGAAGGCAGGAGGGCTCTGCAGAGAGACCTGGATAGGCTGGAGAGTTGGGCTGATTCCAATAGGATGAAGTTCAACCAGGCCAAGTGCCGGGTCCTGCACTTTGGCCACAACAACCCCTGCAGCGCTACAGGCTGGGCACAGAGTGGCTGGAGAGCAGCCAGGTGGAAAGGGATCTGGGAGTTTGGATTGACAGGAAGCTGAACATGAGCCAGCAGTGTGCCCAGGTGGCCAAGAAGGCCAATGGCATCCTGGCCTGCATCAGGAACAGTGTGGCCAGCAGGAGCAGGGAAGTGATCCTTCCCCTGTACTCAGCACTGGTGAGGCCACACCTGGAGTGCTGTGTCCAGTTCTGGGCCCCTCAGTTCAAGAAAGACACTGAGGTGCTGGAGCAGGTCCAGAGAAGAGCAACTAGGCTGGTGAAGGGACTTGAACACAAGTGCTATGAGGAGGGGCTGAGGGAGCTGGGGTTGTTTAGTCTGGAGAAGAGAAGGCTCAGGGGAGACCTCATCACTCTCTACAACTCCCTGAAAGGAGGTTGTAGCCAGGTGGGTGTTGGTCTCTTCTCCCAGACAATCAGCAACAGGACGAGAGGGCACGGGCTTAAGCTCTGTGAGGGGAGGTTTAGGTTGGATATTAGAAAGAAGTTCTTTACAGAAAGAGTGATCAGGCATTGGAATGGCCTGCCCAGAGAGGTGGTGGATTCACCATCCCTGGAGGTTTTTAAGATGAGGTTGGATGTGGCACTGAGTGCCATGATCTAGTAACCACAGTGGGGTTGGATCAAGGGTTGGACTTGATGATCTCGGAGGTCTCTTCCAACCCAGTTAATTCTATGATTCTATGATCTTTCAGAAACACATAAAATAGGAGAGTTTGTGCAAAGGTAATAAAAGCTCATCCTGAGAAACTTTAAACGAGATGAAGGGGCACACTCAGGAGGTGCAGGGTTGCTGCAGCCCTGGTAATTAGGTGCAGGACTGAAAGGTTAACCTGGAGTGTCTCCACTTCAGGAATGGGAGCATCACTTCCTGCTCTCCTCTCAGGACAGAATCCTGGCATTGCAAGAACAACTTCACATAATAAATTCTTAAAATCCAAACTAAGTGGCATCTGGTTTGTTTGCATAACTTACTAAACAAATCCAGCTCTAAGGATACGTTAGGGTACTGTAATGTAGAACTCCTGTTTTTCACATTCATATATATAAAAAACAGGATTGGACTTCACTGAAAAGATGAGAAACTAGTGCAAATTTTTCCCCAATATTTTGAATATTTTAATATGTGATGAAAAAGGCACAGTCATTTTATATTTAGAATTCTATTTTTAGCTTAATGGCCATTTTTGTAATCTTTTATTTTTTGAGGTGATTATTTATTCATCCATGTATTCCAAAATGTCTTTTCTTCAGAAATACATTTTAGCAGTAAAGAAAAAAGTAAAGTCTGTTATGTAAAATCTCTTAGCAGTAAGAAAAGAAACATAAGTGTTTACAATATAGATTGCTCACGGTAGTTGTTTCTTAGAACAGAGCTGCTGGAGAACTACTTGATTTCTGCATGTCTGAGTTTCTGAAAGTATTTTCTCTGTAATTCTCTGAGTAAAGGACTCTGGAGCCATGGTAAAGTTGTGCAAAAGGTCACTACATGAACAGCTGTTTGCTCTTACTAATAAAGAAAAAAAAGACCCTGCACTGAAAAGTGACCATAAATAGGAACACCATACTCCTTACATAGGCAAAAGACAGAGATTTCAGTGGGAGTTCTGCCATGTTTAATGCAGGATAATACTGCTCTTTTACAGGCAGTATCAAGGAGGAAATAAGCAGAGCACAAGCAAATCCCACAGGATGTTCATGCAATTGTTTCTTACCCAAAAGATGGGAAGGAATCTTATGTTAAGCAATTTCAGTGATATTGCTGGTGTGTGACTAATAGTTCACGGGATGGTTCCAGTAGGAAAAAAAGCCAAGAAAACATTCTTACACACACAGATGAGCGTGAGAACTTTGTTTTGTGGAGTTAGGAAAGGAAATGGGAGAAAAAAATTAGTGCATTGTAAGACTGTATTGCTTGGCAGGGTGAGAGGGTGATGGTGTTCAGCCCCTTCAGAGGATGTCTTCAGATATTCATCAGCATAAGCACAAAAAAACCCCAAAAGCTGTGCAAGGCTCTGGGAGTTAACTCTGACCTCCACCTAATGCACCAGCAATATGGTTAATCTCAGAAACCCTCTCTAATCCCTCCACAGAACCACAAGGGGGAATCCATAGCAGAACATGTTTGCAGATCCTACTTTTAAGTTTGGTTGTCTGCCACCACTGGAAGTAAACAACATGATCTGTACTCTAATCCCAGCAGGCTCAGTTCCTGTTTGTCTACTGTTTAATCCATATTCCATTACAGTTCTGCTACTGAGACATGACTCTGCAGACACTGTCCACACCTCGAGAGTATCACTTCATTTGGAAAATATTATTACAAATAGTCCTAATGAAACAGTTCAGCATTAAATCTCAGGCTCAAGTTGTGTTGTTTGCTCATTACAATAATTTTACAATTAATCTTCTTGGCAGTGACATTAGAGAGCAAGTAAAATCCTTTTAATTGGTTAAGATTTTAATTTATAGATTCTAGTTCCATCTTGAACTCTGTTACGTATTGTCAATATGTGCACAATTACATTAAAAGTTCTGTCAATTAGAGAAGCTTTGTGAAAAAATCATGCAACAGCTCCCAAAGCACTTTTCATATCTAATTTTCAAACCTTGATCAAAAAGTGAAAAAGTAAAAAAAATTAGCACATGAAGCCTCTTGACCTAAATGTAAAGAAGAAAAAAATCTGAATCCAAAGGTCATTTATGATATGCTACTGATTAAAAAAGTAGTTATCATGTTAGATTCTGGTTTTAAAACCTAAAATCCCTCTGAGATTTTGGAGTGGCCATGACTCAGAAGTTTAAGGCATGGAATCTGCAAAAAGCAGTTTCTTTTTCCAATGCCACATTATTTTTTTTTTTACCCAGAAAGTGTACTAATAAAAAAGTTTTAAAAAATTATCTCACAATGAGTCATTATTCTACTCTCTGATCAACTGCAACTCTGAAATACTATGTACTGCTCATAAGGTTTCTGTCATTAAAAAAGAAGGGGAAATATAAGTGAAAATTTAAGTACTGGATGTAACTGCAGCAAAACTGCCCATTATTAGATAAGACAAATTCTACATTATCTGTATTAGAAATACAGAATTTGGCCTCAGCTGGATCAGCAATCTAAGAAACTTCAAGTTCTGCCATTAAAAACTGCCTAAACTGTATGCTTTAAAGACTAATGAAGAAAAATTTTGGCAGAAAGGAATAGAGACAATACTTTCCAAACCTTGAGGATGTCAGCCTGCACCCTTCAGCATTAAGAGTTCTTTATTTGTATTTAATACGTCAGGTTGGAACTATGAACTTTACTAATGATTAAATACTAAATGATTTGGCCCACAATATACTACCTTTCCATATTTGAATAAAATTTTAGATGAATTAAATCAAAGAACTCTTGATATCAATTTAAATTTACTCTGGGAATTTGTATTTCCAAAAACAAACCAAATAAAAGGATGACTTTATAATTGTAACTTTTTTAAGATGTGCATCTTCTCTTTTAGGCAGTTTTCATTAGCCAAGTGTTTTATACTTTTAAATTAAAAAGACATAATACATTAAAGTTTCAAATAAAAGCCTCATTTCAAACAGCTGAATTATATGGATATGATATAGCCCTGTGGTGTACCACATCTGCAGGTATATCTGTGGTAAAAGAAAAACAATGTGGTGCATAAGTCTTATGAGAAAAGTTAAAGGCATATTTTAGCCTATTTAACACAAAATTGTGCCTTGTATTCATCTCCATAAGAATATGCTTTAGTGTTGCAGACAGTTCTTCAGTAGATCCTCCTGTCTTTGCCATGGTCTAACAAATACCTCATTGTGTTTAGGTAGTTACTAATCTGGGAGCGTTTCAAGATATAAAAAGCACCATAAGACTCACAATGTCTTTCTTGATTGATTCTCTTATCACTAAAGTCTAATTTAAAGCAGTTTTAGCTATCTTCACATAAATTATTATGTAATAAAAATATGCATATTCAAAGAATAAAACCATAATGCTTTGGAATTATCAAGGCAAGAAACTGTAAACAATAAGAAGTTAATACTTACATGTATGGAGTTTAAGAGGAGTTTGGGGATATTACAAATATTAATACAGGACTGTGACTGCAAATGCTACATGTCCACGTGTCTGCTCTAAACCTTTGTGGTATTTAATGAAAATCATTAGCTACATTCAAGCACAAAGATATAACTACCTGACAACACTCACAATCTACAAAACAAAGATTGCAGATACAAGTAATTCTCCTTTGTATAAACTAAGACAGCCTGCAAAACCCACTTCCTGTAATTTACCTTTCTTTATTATGCTTTCATCAATAAACCAAACCCTATCTCCCATAGAGGCTTAAGAAGCTGAAAGACATAGCATAAGCCTTGAGATCTCAGTCTAGCACATATCTTAGGCATCCTGTGAAGGAAACTAGATGCTCTGCACAAGTCTTACTGTGTGTTTTAACATGCAGGTTTTGTGGGTAGATTTCCTGCTTTTGCTCCTCATTCAACTAACAGCAATCTTCACATTCTGTTTATTTTACCCTTTCCATTTTGCAGCACCACAGGCCTCAGCTGGGTCATCACTGTTAACTGTCACAAAGACTTCAACTTGCAAGTGGACAGCTTGCAAAGGTATCAAACATACAAACAAATACATCAAAATAAATTCACAACAGTAGCTCAGATTCATAAAACAAGGAGCATTTTGTAAGAATTTCTTATTTCTCCAGAGACTCATATATCATCAAATTGAATTTGAAATAAACATAAGCATAATGAAGATTTTCCATAAAACTAAGTATGTAAGTTGCATACAGTTCTAAATGGCAGCGGATTTAGCTTCCATTATTTTGAGACTGAAGTTAGCAGCTGTAACTTGCTTAAACTCTCACAGTCTTACAACTCAAAATGGACTGATTTCAAAATCAGGTTATGCAGTTTTACATTTTACTTTATTTTCTAAGATATTTTTCTTATTTGTAAAAAATATTTATTTTTATCTCAGGCACGCTTTTCTTTAAGAACGATTTTTGCTTACTGCATTCTTATACTACCATAGTATTCCATTTGATGTACAAACCTAACAGATTCTAGGGAGATGTAATTCAACCTCTAAAGCGACAGTATTCTTCCCCAAGATGTTTTTTACTTTACTGTGATACAAAGCTCACTATTATGGACTGGTGTCTTTAAGACTGTCATCTAAGACATCTAAGGAACATTTGTTTCAAATGTATTACTGCTAACTATATCACTTCCAAAACTGACTCACACAGACATACCCACCTCATCTGCCTCACTTTATAAAGTCAAAAATTAGACCAAAGCAAAACTGGACTTCTTGTTTTGTTTTTATTCAAATTACCAAAAAAGATCAGTAATAAAGATATTAGGTTACTTTCTGAAAGAACAAAAGGGGAATGCAAGTTGATTAAACAACAAGGTTTGAAGTAGAAAATCTAAAACTTAGAGCACAGATTCAACAAGAGGACAAATTTCTGCAGTCATATCAGATGACACTGCTAGGTATAATCTAAAACACAGCATAGTCTAATTCAACAATTCTGATGGCAGAGATTTTCTTGCGTCTCTCAGAGAGACAGTGTAGCTGCTAATTCTTTTTTTTGCGACAAAGCCCCCTAAAGGACCTACAAGTTGGCCAATTTAAAGACTGCACATTCTGAACTATCATTCACATTTGATAATTTTTCCCAGATTTAGCAGATGGAAATTAGAACAGCTGTTTGTAAACTGGAAGCAATTTTATTTATTCAGATTTATACACACAGACAAAAACCATTACACCTACCCAAGTGCTATGGGCATTTTGAATACTTGAAAACTCAACACAGTTAAGGCCCTTAAAATACCTAAAGTGCAACTCTGTAACAAAGCTGAGGAACTTGGTAAAAAATTAAAGGATTTCCAAATGATTTTCAAATTTTTCCAGTGCCAGAAGTGCAGCACATGGGGAATGCAGCAGTTAATCTATTTGAGACATCACAAAAGGAGAAAAGCATATTCAAAGTCCTAATATCCTGAAGAAAATTTCTTTTTAAGTTTTATGCTCAAACTAGATTGAGGTAACATTTCAAACATCCCTTCTAAACTTATCTCAGACAGTATAGTTCAAGGAACTCAAGCTGAATATTATCATACTGTCATAATTTGCTGCACAAATGTATTGCACTATCATCTTCTGAATCTTATTCAGGCACAGGCATATACTCGCACTTGTAGTGACAAAGACATTGAAGCCTTCAACTGACAGTCTTTTTTGATTCTAGGGATAAAAAAAAAAATCTCTGCACAAAGAATTGATTTTTATTTTTTTTTAACAAGTGGTTACATTAATGTTTTCAGTAATTCTGATCAATGCTTTTGAATTGCCCAAGCACCTAGCCAAATTAAAAAGGAGAAAGATTGCTAAAAATCCTAGATGTTGTATGAAGGAGCCCAGTATTTTCAGATCTGCCAGAGTTCATTATTTACATGGTTGCTACCTTGCCCTCCCATGCTTCTTAGACTGTGTTTTTTGTTTTCATAGTCCTGACCCAAAGAAGATATGTTGCACTTTCATTGTACACTTTTTTGATAACTCCCCGATACCCTTTAAATTCACGCTATTTTTTAAATTAGCTTATCACTGTAACAATGATACATTTTTACACATAAAGTGCAATTGATGAGTTATTATGCTAATGTATTTCAGTTGTTTGCATTAGAGCAGGCTAAATGAGTGGCTGACATTTATTACCAAACAAACTTACCATAAGTGCAATCCACTACATCAATAAGGGAAATATCATACTCCTTTTAACACTGATCTTTTTTTCTGCCTGCTAGGAATTCTAGTTATGAGTTTCATTGTGCTAAGGACAAACCAGTCTTTTCCATACACTTACCCTCTGACAGCATGAATAAGTCTCAGTGATGGATAGGCAGTTCGCACTTTCAATTTATTCTTAAGGATTAATGCATTAACCCACTCCACATGCTTCTCTCCGCCTTTGACCATGAAAGCTGGGATCCAAAGGACACTGTCATTCAGCATGGATAGTCTATGGACAAATTTTTCTCTGTCACTCTCATTCCGAAAGCCTCCAAATGCTCTTTGTACAACTGATGGGTTCATGGTAATAAAATCAGATTTAGTTCCCACATCGGCAGCAAACTCCACCACAGGAGCTAGATTGCACCTGAAGAGGAAGAAATTAATGGAAAAATGAAAATAAATATGAAACATTAACTCAGAAAAACGCGTGCATGAAGGGAAAGCTGAAAATGAACATGCAAGTCCAATTCAATTTAATGTGAGAAAAAAAAACCAGAAATAATAGGTGTGATAACACACAGCATTTTACTCAACTTGAACACTCTGCAGACAAATTTTTTAAGACATTAAGTGTACCTAAATGCTGTGAGTAAAAAAAACCCTCTTTGTACATTTGGAAACCATGTCATCATGCTCTAGAATGCATTGACAGCTGAAGTAGCACTTGTGAATAAGAATACGCTTTCTTAAACCTATTACCCCTCATTAATGTTCATTTGTCATGATGTTTGCAAGAGCTCACACCAAGAAAGCCACGGTAGCCAAGTAAGATATAACTTACGCACGTTAGTCAATGCATTATTAGTTGGGTTTTTTTTTACAATATAGTATTTAAACATTATTAACAAACATTACCACATGTTTAAATGAGTTTTTGATAGTTTGTTTTTTGGTATTATTACAGTTGATTGCATGTTTTGAAATTTAGTATTTTTATTTGACTTAGAACTACAGTTTTTGGGAAAATGTATCAAATTTTCAATTTTTCCTAATTTTTAAACCTTGTTTAATTTTTCAGTAGCTTTGTGATTTTTTTTAGGGCCTTTGTTAAGTAGATTTTTACCTCAGTTATATAAATACCTATATATGTAATCACAGACGTGTTGAACATCAGTGACAAAATGTCATTCAGAAACCATTTGTGATTTCAGCGCCCAGCATTATCTGACTGAAACAAATTGCCTCCACAACATTCTGAATGAATTAGCCTGTAGCTGGTTTGCCCCAAATATGTATCTTGAAACAACAGTATTTTCATAATTTAACAGACTGCTCTGTTAAGATAAAGGATGCTGAGAAGCAATGTCAGAAGTAGCTCCCTCAAAACATTTGCATATTATTATACTCCTAATATAAACAGTACTCCATTAGTTCTCCAATTTCTATTTTTTTTTTTGTGCAGTAATATTTTTACTTAAGCACATCCACTAGCTTCTTCTAACAGCCAGACATCCTATGACATATAAAAATAAGTCAGCATTGCTTAACACCAATTGATGATTAGTCCTGACTTATACTACGAATTACTCAGAATATCATTTTCATTCTGGAATTATCAGCTAAAGAAGTGGTCCTATCTTCTTCAGAAAGAAATGTTCTGTAAACCCTGTATATTCCCAGGAGATAAAGAAGTACAAGTTTGTGATAACATGTGGGCAGATGTAGGCTTTCTTAGGAAATGGATTTACATTCTTCATTATCTTTATACATCTACTCCATAAACAATCTGCATGTATTTCAGGCTGCTAAGAGAAATATCTTTCAGACAGTAGTAGGTAGGGCACAAGAAAAACTCCCACTGAATTCAATACTGGCTTTGAAAATTCTTTCTGAAAAGCTTAATGCACAAACCTATAATCTGTAATTATTAAAAGTCTGTTAAAATCTAAAAATAATGATAAAAAATTCAAACCAAGTACTTAAAATCAACCAAACAAATTCACTGAATTACTGCTGCTTTTGAAAATACCTCTTTTAAGGGTTCACTGCACAACATAATGAAGAATTCTTGCAAAGCAGGGTTTTTTTGGTAGTCATATATACACGTGTGATGACATCTATTACTTAAAAAGGTAAGACAGATACTGACACTGCAAATCCTGCTCCCTCTGAGAAGCAGACCATGTATGTACCAATACCATAGCATTTAAAACGCTGTACACCATATGCACAGTGTGCACATATAACATAGGTCTTAGGGTTCTAATTTGATTTTATGCCTTTTGACAGCTCCTTTCTCAGCTGCTAACAGCATCAGTGCTTAAACCTTAAGAGCATAGTTTTAAACCAGCTTATAAATGTAATTTCACTTAAATCTTGGGAAAAAATCATCATAGGCATACTAAATACAAAGTCTCCTCCTTTGCATGTCATTACTGCAACAGTAATATACTTAAATACTGTATTTTAGAGAGGTATAGAGAGTAAGCAGTTCACTTTATAATATACTGTGTATTCAGATTTTTCAAGCGTAACTTCGGAAAATAATGACCAATCCAAATGCACTCAGTAACTATGGGGTTACAGTGTTTTACCACCCCCACTGTAAAACATCTTCCTTATAACTAGTCTGAATTTACCCTCATTCAGTTTAAAAGCACTGCATCTTATTGCAACAGACCTTGCTAAAAAGTTTATCTCCATGTTTCTTATATGCTTCAAGGCTAATAAAAACTAGTTATTGTTTATTGTCTATATAGACCTGAGTATACATAAATAGCTTTTACCTATTTTGAAGCTTTTACTTAACTTCTAATGCATCTTTATGCTATGCCACGGTTTCATACTGTTGTTAGAATTTTTATTTTGCTAGCAAATTTCAGTGATCTCTTATCAGTTCTCATGACTCAAGAAAACTTTGCATTCAGACACATATAAACATACACTAATTTTCTTTATAGTGAAAAATTAAGAAGCCTATTAATTGAACTACTATTAAATAGTCATTTTAATACCCTTAGCTTGTTGGAACCTTAAATTCTAGCTAATTTGCCGTAAGGCACAGAATGCCAAATATTTTCACAGCAGTGATGAGGAGGTGAGAGGGATTCTACACCAAAAGCTTTACCATTATGTGCCTGGCGATTTATACACCATAAATTAAACCATGTTTTTGGGGGGGTTATTTCAGGAAGAATAAATAGAGGACTGTAATTTACAGAATTTCCCCTTCCTCACATGCTACATTATTGATACCTTGAAACTATATGCCTGCTTAAAATTTGATTCCAAACCACAAACTTCCTGCAACATACCATCAAATGCCATTCCTTCTAAAAACAACTCCAATGTTGTCTTCACGCTAATACGTAAGTAAGCAGGCTGCAGGTAAGCAGCCTGCAGGTAGAAGCTGAGCAAGACAAACTTGCTGTGGGGTTACTGACACTGAGAATGTAAGAACAGATTGTAATTAACAGTCTCACATAGCACTGAAGATTGACTTAACAATTAAGCAAATAACTACAAATATGAGCACTGACAATAAACCATATTAGAAAAACGTTTGTAAACCTCTTTCCCCTGAGACCAAGCTATTGACTGTTTCCACAGAAAAGGATAAAATGTGTTTTGCCGCAGAATAAAAAATTTAATAAATAATGGTTTTCATCTGTTCGCTTGGTTGTTTTTTTTTCCCTAAAAAAAATCATTTTAAGTATATTATTTGAAACAAAAATCTTATGGCTATTTTTTTTCCTATGTAACTGTACTTAATCAGAAGCTCTACTACTTTGTCCTTCCCTTGCATGAAACCAGCAAATAATTAGTTATTATTTGCTCTCTTACTTCTAACCACTTACCTACAGCAGAAACTGGTGTCATGAGACAAAGATGGATACATTTGGGAGAGGGGGTTAGAAAAAAACCTAAGTGGAAAACATTCATAATTGGTGATTGCTAGTATCTTAGGCAATAATATGCAAGGTGCCTCAAATTAATGGTGCAGTCCCTGTTCTCCCCAGGTCATCAGAGCAGACCATAGCTAAAACCTCAGCACAGACATTTAAACAGGTCAGTTAGTCTAAACTTAGTATTAGGCATCATTTGTATGATTTAGATAATTGTTAAGTTTACAGGGGCACCTAACTTATACAGTATTTGTGTATAATCATGACAGTGAAAAGCTAATATATAAAATATTTTTTATTAAAAATGCAGGGGCTCCTACACAGGAGCTTTCAGTGCAATAGCAGGAAGATTTGCAACAGGAAGATGCACTGCAATGTTATTACTAAAAAGAGGTCTGCGATACAAGGGAAAAACTAGATAATATCTGAAACATAATGTGGTATTTTGGACACATGTAGAACAACTGGGATGCTAAGATACACAGGTCAAAAAGTCTCAGTGATTGAAAACCCAATTCTTCCACAACCATCTGTTGCATATATTAGTTACACTGGGACATTTTCAGAAAAAGTGTAGGGAAAAAAAAAACCAAACTGCCAATGGTTGGAGTTGTATGCCATGAGAAAAGACTGAAGAATGGAGTAAGCGCTCCTATACCACACTTACACCAAACTAATCAACCCTAGGTTTGCTGTGACATCTTTATGGCCCAAGCATATTTGTAACACACACCATCTTTAGAGAGCAGAGCTTAAGAAGAATATAATGAAAACATAGTCACAAAATATACTCAAATAAAAAGTCAGTTATTCCAGAGAGATTCAGTTCAACTTGCTTTGTCACTAATAAACATACAGATCATGTATATGAATGCCAATGTCCAACATGTAGTATTTACAGAGCATAGGTTGTTCTATTCAAATTAATTTCTAAAAAAAAAGCCATGAAAATTTCCTTGAGTAAAAGTGACTCTTTTACCTGATTGACCATTTTATCTGATATTGAAAACTAAAATAATATTCTACATACAGTAACAATGCAAGAATTGACCGTGATCTGTACACTTCTTAATCCTCGAACAATTGGTATACTTGAGGATTAAAAGTTGAAATAAACAGTTAGAAACCATTTTGAAAGGCTGCAAGAAAAGTGCTTTAAAACCATTTGGTGTTTCCTTAATATCTTCTCTTTGCAGAACAAAGCCAAAAAATCAGTCACACAATATTAACCACATATACTCTGAGAAGCCAAAATATAATAATCAGATTATTGCTGGCAGACATATTAAACCTCCCTGAAACATAAGTCATTACTGTGACTAGTGTCACTAATATAGTCTCTACTCAGTCTACATGCAAGAAGCACATTGCCCTAATTCCTGTGTGTATGTAGCTCATCTTTCAGCCTGGCTCTTCAAATAAAGGTGTGCAGCAGTGCTGTGATCACTTTCACATACACCCGAAAAAGGGAGATTTACAAAAAGAGTCATGCACAAACTTCCTATATCCCCGTGAAAAATCTAATAATTAGTAAAATGTATGGATTCTCACATGTTCTGCATACTTGTTCGGCTACTGAAAAGGCTAAAGTTGCTTCAAATTAACCACAGGGGTCTGGATTAGCAGGGAATCCCCTGACATATCCCACTTCATCCCAGTCCTTAACCATGGCACAACAGAGAATGACTTGTGAGAGCTGCAAGGCTAGAGGCTCAGGTACAGCATTATACATTCTATTCACACACAGTAACCATGGCTGCTTTTTAGGATGTGCCATGTAAAATATACCATTATTGACCTGATATCCCCTTTTACAACACAAGTCCACAAGAATACTAAATTTATGATCGATTTCACTTCAGTATGAAGATGATTTTTGTAACATCACCTGGTACTAAACTTCATTAATTCTTGTTGTCCAGACCAGAACCTATATTGGTAACATTAAAT
Source organism: Pyrocephalus nanus (assembly GCA_038380795.1). Taxonomy (NCBI): domain Eukaryota; kingdom Metazoa; phylum Chordata; class Aves; order Passeriformes; family Tyrannidae; genus Pyrocephalus; species Pyrocephalus nanus. The sequence continues at coordinate 47,910,880 of CM076263.1, read as the reverse complement.
TCTTTCTTCCTAGTATCTTCTTTAACACCAGTGACTGAAACACAAGTTATCATCAACTGACACAGCACAGTGAACTGAAAGAGAAAGCCTAAGTGGTATTTTAGAGACAGTGGTAAAACACATTATTTACTGTGTGTCCTTGCTGCAACATTACACATGAATTAGAGTTTTACTGTTCTTCCCAACAGCATACCTTTGACAATAAAATAAAGCAAGGAATTTTTATCACTGAAAGTTTGTTGCATATATATAAATAATAAAAAAAAGAAACCACAAAACCTACAGCACTGAAATATTTCACAGCAGTGAAATACTGAGAATGATATTTTAATGCAAGAAAAACTAAGAAATGGAACTTTCTAGTATCCTGAATACCTGCATCTTTGCCTTTTTTTGTGAAAATACTTTACACATTACTATTTACAAAGAGTGTATTCTATAAGGTAATTATCAAGACGCTGTAAAAATGTTATAATTCTGATAAAGAAAATTTTAGAAAAAAATCTACAATATTGTGAGGACAAAAAGGGTTGAAAAACCTTTATTACTCTTGCAATAAATTCAGACAAAATTATAATTTTCATTGTTTTGGAGAATCACTTTGGATTTATTATTATGGAATGTAGAAAGAAGCAGTAGTTTGAACATTCCAAAATGGAGAAGAGTAAAAAAGGCAACATCTAGACTAAAACTGTTCTGAATATTGTCTCCTCTCAGAACAGTCAATGTACAAAAAAGGAAGTTTTTCTGAGTTTGCAACTGTTCAGAAAACTACTAAATTAAAAGCTCTGTATTATCTACAGCAGGAGTAAGCAACTTGAAAATAATTTTATCCTTTTATGTATAAATTACCATATTATAAAAAGATTCAGGCTAACCCTGTGAGCCCTACATTTGGATGCTCATAGGACACTATTTAAGCAGACTCCTTGGAATTCTTGATCACTTGTATATGGATATACAAAAGTCACTTTTACTATATTTCCTGAGTCTTCTAGACGTCTGTCCTTCAATATACTAAGAATTAACTTCCCTTAAAAAAAAAAAAAACAACAAAGAGTGGCCACAAAAATTAAGGCCTTCTCTGAGGCTCCCCTGAGATGGAGACCACCCACACCTATTGAGTAATTGACACTGAAGATCTACACGGGTGCTCCCCTTTCTCAGATACTGAAATCACTGAGCCAGAGCACTGGAAGATGATGGCTTTATTATACTTTCATTTCAAAGTAGTGTAACAATTTTTGGGAAGATACAAAATGCAAAAAATAGGACTGTCACATCTGAAATCTGAAAAAGGTCTAATGAGCTAGTCATGATGTATTCGGATGTTATTTTTAAGGGAAGACTCATGTTTTAAAATATGTCTTTTAAATTGGCCACTTTGCTTTCAACAAATCTGCTGTCTCCAAGCATTCAGCTCTACTCAGCACAAGCTATGGTCCAAAAAAGGGGTACTAAAAAAATATTTTGACATAAAAGCTGATACAAATTCAAAAAAAAAAAAAAGTTCCAGAATATAAGTAAATTAATATTCTAAATATCTTTATTTTGCCAAATGTATGATTACTTTTTTCCTATCAGTTAAACGAAAAACGCAGATTAAAGAAGCTACTACTAATCTCTTCTCAATAATTTAAAGTGCTCTCCTGAAATAAGCAACCCCATCTCCATGGTATAGTTAGGTTTGTCCTTCTTCTTCACCACACATGCTGTCTTCTGCTCATACCACATATCACGCTTACTTCTCCATATCACAATTGTCCACAAAAATCAATACACTATGGAAAGAGTCAAACCAGATTATCTCCCTCCTTGCAAAATGAGACATTTTTTAAAGAAAAAAAAAAGAGACAAAGTTTTTTCCATGTCAACATCACTAACCACAAGAATTGTCAAGTTAAAAAATGAAAGTCAAAGTGCTCTGGAAAAATAAAGAGCTGCATTTGCACAGCAAAATTTTATCATCACTGAAGGCAAAAATATTCCATTTGATTCCCAAATGCTGCTACAAGTTAGCAGGAGATAATTCCAGTGAAAAAAGAGGAGTTGTAACATATAAACTAGGCACTTCAATTCAAAGAATGAAGCAATTACTTTCCTCTCATGGCTGTTCCTTGTTGGAGCAGCCCTAAACCATTCAAACAGCTTCACTCAACAGGCCTGTTCTCCACATAGTCTCATTAAAATGAAAGGCACTTTTCCAGACATGGTATCACCACAGGAAAATACACAACATTATTTACTAGGTCTTGGTTTGTTTGTCTGGTTGGTTTTAACCAAACAACTCCAAAACTAAACTTGGCCTCTGCTCTTGAATAGTTCTCATCAGGAATGTTGAATTATATTACTTTTAAAAAAAAAATATAAATTTATTCTCATCTTTGATACTGTTTGAATTCTGAACCCACAGCTCAACTAAATTTCTTTTGATACTGAGTAGCTGCCATAAGTAGTTCCAAGTTATTACTTGGCAATGTTTAGCATTGTTACATTTACCTTAAAATAAAGTTACATTTTTCAGCAAGTTCAATGTGCCTACTGCATTTCAGAACATCTCACTTACTATAACAAGTTCATCTGCTCTGTAAGATGCAACAGCTAATTCAACTCTGGCATGAGAATTTTGGGACAATGGGGGAATAAGATGTACTTATTCCTCTTAATAGAGATTTAGGAATGCTTGAGACCCTCTCTGGGTCTCAAAATGCAGGATGCTTTAGCTCATCCCTGCAAGAGTAGTAGACCAATAGTTACTTAACAGGATATTAAAGCATGAAAGGTAAAAAGGAAAAGAATATGGAAAACAGGAAGTAGTTTATAGTTGCCACAGTTTTGGATTTTTTTTAATAGCAAAATGTCTCCTTGATTTGCATTTTAATTCGATGGAATGCATTTTCTACTGTCAAAATAGGGATGACTTCACTAAACTTGTGTAACTTCTGTGCATTTATTTGTTATTATTAACACCTTCATGTTACCTCTATAGGATATTGAGCTTATTGTACTGCAAATACTGTTGGATATCTGTTGTGTCCTCTTCACTTTCACAGACCTTCATTATCAGTTTTACCAGTAAATTTATGGTATTCTTCGTGTTAGCTATAACATCAGAACTGCTGCCCTAAGAAACTACTCAGAGACAATTTTCCTTCAGATTTCAAAAAAAACCCCATAGAATACTATCAAAATGACTGGATAATACATTTAACCAAAACAGTGTGACATACTGTCACAGCACATAAGCATAATGCACTTGGCATCAGAAGATTCTACAAAAATGTTGTTCACCAGCCTACACACCTGGATGTATACAGTAACTCCTTTTCAGAACACCACCAGGGGACAAATAGAATGAGCACATTTCACTTCTAAAGAGATAAGCTGAAAGCAAAAGTATTAACAGAGTGTCATGGTACATTTTAATACCAGAATCCTAATAGAAATAGAGGTGAATGCTTATGAAGTACACCAGAACTTCGTAATTACATCATGTGATTACATATTGTTTTGCATATAACTTTCCCTAAATGGAAGATGAGGAATGTGGGAAACTGTAACTCTGAAGAATGCTGTTTTTTCTTTAACTTGAACTACAAACAAATTATTGCTATTTACTTTAAATAGATGTTATGCACATATGCATGCATGGAGACGTACATAAATAAATATCATACAGTTTAACTTATCAGATAGATGATTTCAAAAATGTTTTAATTTGTAAATGAAAAAAACCCAAACAAATAACAACAACAAAAAACCCTGTGTTAAAATTCCCTATAGGGAGCAGGGCCAAGCATGCTATTCCCAGAACCTTAGAGATTATTAGCCATGATACTGTCAGACTAACTAATTGTTATATCGATCACTCTACTAGTCATATACCATATAAGAGATATTTCATGGACAGGTTGCTCAAAGCCCCATTCACCCCAACCTTTAAGATTTCTAGGGATGGGGCATCCACAGTTTCTTTGGGCAACCTATGCTGGTTTCTTACAATCCTTACAGAATACCCGTAATTTTCTCCAGTCCAGCTGATTAGCAACAGTAACCTTCTACTGTTCCTATTAAGCTTCACCAAATGTTTAAGAATATTATCCTTTTTCCACATAGCTTGAATAAGTTAAAACCTACCAGATATCATCACCTAGTTTCATGGATGGTTAAAACATTGGGGAGACCACTGGGACAACTTCAAAGAAATTCAGCACATGCTTTAAATAAAAGTATGTATCTTGCCTTCTGAAAGAAAATTTTCATCCAGAAAATCTAGTATCTAAATTTTTCTGTAGTCCTGTTAAATTAATCAAATTTAATCTCAGAGAGAGTACAAAAGCATGCCATAGCCTAAGTGTGGTTTAAAAATGTGGTAATTATTTTTGGATTCCTTCTGCAGTAAGGATGCTAATTTAAATACCTAGTGGTACAAGTAAAACAAATAAGGAAAAGAAAGAACAATGTGTTATTGCTTCACCTTTCAAATGAAATACAAGTCTCATGTATATCCTGCTTGATTTATGTACTAAAAACCTGTAATTTTTCTTTTTCTCTGTCCTTTTGATATTTTTTTGCCACCATCTTTCTTGAAAGTGAGAAAGAGCAAATAACTCACAATCACTACTATTTCTACATTGTTTTCTGTTACTACCCTCCTGTTTTCTGCCTTTTCACCCTCCTCAAACCAAACCAATTGAAACTTCTGCTTCAAAAGCAGAAGGACCTATCTCCTCCTCAACATTCTCTATATAATGCCAAGCTGTTAAATGAGGTCAGTTTTCCCCTTTGATACATGAAATCCAAAGGTATTCTACTATGCATGTTTGAAGTATGAATAAAAAGCAATACATATCAACATTTTTGCCCAAAATGCAGAAATGTGTTATTAGAGCAATGTGAAGGAATATAGATGGGTGACTTCCAACTATCTTAATGGCAGCCTGGTTCAGCATCAATACATCACATCAAAATTTTACTCCATGCTGAACATAAGTACTAAAGTAATTCACAGAAGGCCATCTGTATTGACTAAGAGTTAAGAAAGAGTAATTTCTGAGAGAGAAAATATTTTGCATTTATTCTACCAAGGCCTCTGTAAGAATATTCATTTTGTCTGGAATAAAAACAGCAAAAAGCAAAAATAAGCAGCACAAGCTTCTCTCCTTGGTCCTTGTTTTATTTTCACTGTAAAAATAACCTTGTCAATAAAACAAGCATGTATTTAAATACGAGGAATCACACAGCAATGAATATTGTTTCAGATTAATTTTAGATAATGCTTATAGTATATACCTCTGATTAAAACATTTCTCCTAGCTTTTCTCCAAGAAAAATATTAGTCAAGAAACATATCTCATCTTCAACAGCAGATGAAAACTTACCTTATTACAAAGTCATGGCTATCAATCTCTTTTCCACAGCCACTCTTCAGAAGGATACCAGAATTTCCAACAACTGCACATGTTTTAAATCGGCGATTCTTCATCGGGGAAACTTCAGGGAGAAGGCTGTGCAAATCCTGAGAGATGTTTAGGGTGCGACGCCTGTCCAGTACATAATGAATTACATCTCCTGGTTTGAAGCTGCTTTTGACCACTGAGACATCTCTTTCAGCATCCAAGAATTGAAGAATGTTCTTTCTGCGTTGACAGAAAAATGCAAAGATAAAACCCAACACTCCCTGCTCGAACAGAGATTATCTAAACAGCATTACAGACTGCACAAGGTATACGACATAAAGCAGAGGGTAGGCAGTGTCAGTCATACTAAGGTCATTTCCCATGCTCTAGGATGGAGTTAAAGCAAAGCTGTTAGGATGGATCAGCTGTTCAGATCGTGGTTACAATATAACACATAAATACTACAGAAATAGAGCTTAATGACTTCTATAGACAAAGGTGCCCGGAGATCATGGGAAGATAACTATGGAAATAAGAAAGCATACAGATTTTTACTATCTTAAAAAATTCTGGAATAAACACATTTTTAAAAAGGACTGTGGAGGTTTGCTTTCATAGAAACACAGCTGAATATACAAAGTATGGTTTAAAAAATGTTATCTCTTAGAAATCAGGTTGGTTCAGGAATGACCCTGTCTCTTATAGATTCTTATTTCACCATAAGAGTAACATACTCAGTTTAGCATAAACTTCCTCCTAATTAACTGAAGTTCAGCTACAGTCTTGAAATGAGAACACCCACAGTCTTTTGTACAATTTCAACAAAAATTAAACTAAAATTAAAACTGCAAATTAAATGGCAGCTCAGGGTCTAGTCAAGCTGTTAGCTGAACTCAAAACCACTTATGAACTCTTCATCACTTTGAACCATTTATTATGCTTCTCTGCAATTAATTATTTAAAATGTTAGACAGGTTCAGACACACGTGACCAAAATAGAATCATAGAATTAACTGGGTTGGAAGAGACCTCCGAGATCATCAAGTCCAACCCTTGATCCAACCCCACTGTGGTTACTAGATCATGGCACTCAGTGCCACATCCAACCTCATCTTAAAAACCTCCAGGGATGGTGAATCCACCACCTCTCTGGGCAGGCCATTCCAATGCCTGATCACTCTCTCTCTAAAGAATTTCTTTCTAATATCCAACCTTAACCTCCCCTCACAGAGCTTAAGCCTGTGCCCTCTTGTCCTACTGCTGATTGTCTGGGAGAAGAGACCAACCCCCAGCTGGCTACAACCTCCTCTCAGGGAGCTGTAGAGAGTGATGAGGTCACCCCTGAGCCTCCTCTTCTCCAGACTAAACAATCCCAGCTCCCTCAGCCTCTCCTCACAGGACTTGTGCTCGAGTCCCTTCATCAGCCTGGTTGCTCTTCTCTGGACCTGTTCCAGCACCTCAATATCCTTCCTGAACTGAGGGGCCCAGAACTGAACACAATACTCAAGGTGTGGCCTCACCAGCTTTGGTTTAATAAGTTACCATGGATCAAGTGAACTGTGGCAATTAAACAGTTATATATTCCCAGTCTACAGCAAGTAACGGGTAAAGAATGGTTGCTTTTATGTCAGCTGAAGAAGTCAAGTCATGGTAACTGTACCTGCTTATGGGGTTAGTGCATCAGGATGCTTTGCCCAAGTGGGGTAAAAGAGCTCAGACTTGACTCTAATTGTAAAAGTTGTCAGTGGGGGATGGAGAAGGGTGGATGACCCTACTTTTGGTTCTGAAGAACGCTGAGACTGGTCTGACTTATCAGTCCTAAAGTTAAACATTCTGGGAATGTGAAGAGTAATCTTTCCCGACAGAAACTGGCACTGGTGAGGATGCAGCAGACAAAGCTCCTGGTAAAGGAACCAACAAGTGATAATATTGATAACTTACTTAAAGCTGCTGAGTTGACGCACCTGGCCTGAAGATGTATGACTGACAGTTAATCGCTTTACACTACAAAAGCCCAGCATCTCTTTTTAATGGTAGGGAATTCTAACACAGCCCTTCTTGGAGAGTGTATGGAGATTCCTCCTTCAAGTGGGGACCCCTCTCAAGGTTACTTCTCGAGGCCAAGCAAAAGAGACTTGCCACAGTCACTGGTATGCATGAGTACCATCAATTTCAGTTCAATTGTTTTGCTAGCTTTAGTATCATTGCTCCAACACGGCTTCAATAAATAGTGCACTACATTAGTAGGTATAACTCTCTACATACTGTATCATAAATAATTCTGATCTAAATCTTTTAATCTAATAATTACCATTATGATAATCAATAAATAATTTATTTTATTAATGTAAGTATATTTGGTTTCCCACCCTTAATCCTGTGGAACAGAGTTACGCATAGGTTCAACTGCACCTATACAATCCTTTAAACATAAACTGGTGACCAAGTCTGGGGCTAAGACTGGATACAGCCATTCAGAGTTTCCATTCTGCCCATGGGGTCCAAAAACTGGCACATACATAAGTTCAAAAGAGGCATTTAATAACTGCAAGGTAATGGCTAATGTATGAGATGAATAAGACCTGCACTGACAGCACTGAGCAGTTTTTAGTATACACTCAACATAAAAAGCTTGGAAGGACTCCAGGCCAGAGCTGCAAGAGCCACTGGTGGCTCAGGATTACAAATAAGCAAAGCCTTGTGTCCACCCTTGCTCTATGAAGCATGTACATGTGTGAAGAGACATAAGACCACATTTGAACACAAGTACATTACTCTCAAGGAAAGGAGCAGTGCTGAGCTGGGGCAGGTGTTCAGCATGTGATAATTCTTACAGACACCTTTGCCTCTGCAAGTTTAACAAAACAAGAAACACAAAAACTTTATATTTTCCACTGTTTTCAGAAAGCAAAGTGAAATTTGAAAGAGAATAGATATTTTGTTAAGAGAATATTATTTTTAAATATTGAATTTTTGGAGCAGAACTTCCTTAGCAAACATCAAAACAGGAAAACATAACTAGAGATGCCACTCTAGCAGTTGCAACACTCAGTTACAGACATAAAGGGAAATAATCCCCCACAAGTTAAAAGGGATAAACTATAGAAACATCCATGTTCACGAGCCAGGTCTTGTGTCACTACCTCAAAAAGGAAGAATATGTCTGAATCTTACAAGCAATGACACAAAATATTTACCATAGAACTGATCTTAAAAGCCACAGGGGAAGTGAAACATGATAAAAACATTTTTTCAAGTGACTCTTCACTTTTTTTAAAGTAGGACAGAAAAAAAAAAAAAGGAAAGAATATCTGGTATGTCTTGGGCTATCAGTTACAGCTGTCATGTATGAGTGAAGCAGTATCAAAGCAAAGACAGCTTGTTCTGAGGCTCGGAATAACATAGCAGGATAGGCAAATCCTGAGTGTTGCTTCTGGTAAGACCAGGCAAGGTATTTCTGTAAAGGAAGATGAAGACTCAGCTTCAGCCTTTAAGTTGAATGGATTTAAAATCTCCCTGAGTTTGATGGCTTTACTTTGCGGGCACTCTGCAATAGATACATGAATTGCTATACAATGAAAAAGAGCAAGCAAGAAGGAACTTCCCAATCTAGAAGGATTAAAATCTACTAGAAGTATTCAGTATCTAGGAACAGAGCTACTATAGCTGGGTCTGTAAAGGATATGACAAATGCATCAAAAGCTATGAATAGCATCACCTAAGCTATCCAGAGACTCATTTCACGTGCACTCTGACTTGAGAAGGGGTGAGAACAAGTCTCAAAAAGCAAAAAAATTATGTGAAGTGTACAGCAGCCTAGAGTTCTGACTAGAAAAAGTCACATGTGATCACGAAAATATTTGCTTTAGTAATTTAAAGCAATCATCCATGATACGTAGAATGAATGGGCCTAAAACTGTTTCTTGATAGCAAAGAAGTAGCAGTGTTTGTGCATGAATACAGTATCCTATGTATTATTTTAAAAAGAGGAAGGCGAAGTTATGCAAAGAATGACAAAAAAATAAAAGCACCTCAGCTTCCATTATTAATTTGGTTATTTACATTCAAAATTTATTTATCAATATGCTATAGAGGTTCTCCAAAGACTGATGTGGATCTAAATTAAAATCAGAAAATCAATCATGTACTTAACACAGCTGAAATTTCTAAAAGGTCTAAGGAATTTGTTTTACAATAAAATTTTGAGGTGGGTAGAAGTTACTGAATCTTAGTGTCTTCTCATATTTTTAAAAATGTTTTCTTATCTGAAGCTGTCATTAGCATATACAATTAAATGTACACACAGGTATTACAGTACACAATAGAATCATTTTATAAGAGATTTGCTAACATTAAAATATTTTTATTGATTTGTCCGACTCTATCCAGATATCTTTTAATACTGGAAGAAATATAATAAAGAATGCAGAGTTCATGCTATTGTTTTAAGTTCCTTTGTGCCGCTGACTCATCTGTTCCATGGGGATAGCAGTACTTCCCATTTTCACATAAGTGCTAAGAGGAAAAAAAATGTCTAAAGCATGTGACAAAACCTGAACATACATTCATGAGTGTTTCAGTCAGTCTAGATGCTGATTAATAAGAACTTGTTTCAATCTCTGTTCTGTCCCACAGAATAAAAACAGCACAGCAAGGTTATTCTTATTAAACAGACATGACAAAATAATGTAAAGTTAATGCTAATCCACTTCAAACTGCTTATAAAATTCAAAGTAAGCTCAATTCCACCAAGGCAAAAACCAGCATGATTTTTAGCAAACCTTGAAGCAGAGGTGTTCTGCAACCTTAAACTAAGATGTATAAACAAACAGTTTTATTGGAGGTCTCCAAGTTTTGTTATGACAAATAAAACTCTATCATGAGCGTAGCCTGAGCCCTTTTGTGGGCAGGTGAGACAGATGTGGCTCACCCTTATTTGAAGCCAAGCAGCTGTTTGCAACATGTTTACTTGACTCACAGAAATACAGTGTCACAATCTGTGGTTGACCTAAGGTTTTATTTTGATAACCAGAAACAGATTTTCACAATATTTAACTATCTACTTAAACTCCCAGTTATCTGATAAAGTTCATGTAACAGATAGAAATGTCTCTGAATAGCTTTCCAAATGTTGTAACTATGTATTGCTCTGGGACAATATGGTGACATTTTTCTCCTTTTGTTCCTTTTTTTTTTTTAGTTTTATTTGGTACTGTAGCCTTTGTATTACAAAATTGTTATAATGTCAAACTATTCTTCATCAGCCACAGAACTGTGTCGATTAGGGAAAGAAAATAAATGACTAAATCATTTGGCTTTTAAGATTACAAATAATATATTTTTAGAAATTCTCAACAAAATTGAAATATGACCTCCAATGCTTCTCCTGGGAAAATCATTTCTTTAGAGGAAGGCAGTGCCAGAAACCCTTACTGCTGGGGCATCTGGGCTCATCTGGACAGTAACCATGATGGGAAGCCCCTAAAGGGCATTCTCAGTGCCCAGGAAGCTGGGCTAGAACACCAGCAAACATATTATGGAATTAAGTGTTTGCCTAATCCTCTCTGTATGAACTGAAGATCTACAAGCCTTCCAGCCTATGTTAATCTAATGTGTTCCTAATAACCTCTTGTGGTGAGGACTTGGCAAACTCCCTATACAGCCTATATCAGTGCTTCCTCAGCCTTACCAGAAGCACAATACTCCTCATGCTAGCACATTTCCCACAGCAATTTGCCTGTGGATGGCAGATTACTCTCTTGGCAAAATCTTCCGTTTACTTGAGGATAAGAAGCAACTTACTTTTTTTTAAAAAATTTTATTTTTTAAGTTGTGCAGGTCATGATGTAGATTTCTGATCCCTCTCCTTGCTTTCCTGCAGACTTTCTCTGACTAATTCACATAGGTCTAAAAACCAACTCGATTTTCTAACCCTAGCAAGTCCTGCTTTGTGCTCCCCAGCTGGAAGGCAGAAGGTGGGTCTCAGCATTTGAAATTACCAAGGACTACAGCCTAGATAAAGCATGCTTTTTTTCAGCTAAATTAGTTTTTAAAAAAGCACAAAAGAACAAGCTCTGTGGTCACAAAAGGTTACAGCTTGCCCTTGTAGATGGCTGCAGTTCCAGGTCCTTTTGGCTTCCTGATGACGCAGCAGTGACTGTGGGTGTTTGCACCTCTTGGGTTTCACTTCAGTTTGACTGAAAGGAAGTTTAAAGAAAACCTCTTCAAGGAAAGCAGATTTAGAATCATAGAATAATCTGGGTTGGAATAGGTCTTTAAAGGTCATCTAGTCCAACCACTAATTTGGATTTGTTAGAAACATGCCTAACTGCAAATAACCTTGGGATAATTCCTGGCAGCCCCCACACAACTGAGGCCACACAAACAGGAATGCCATAAAACAGAAGAGTGGGCATGCAAAAAGAAAAGAACAGACCATGACTCAGCTTAGGCTTACCACAGGAAGGCTGGCCATATGCCAGCTTCTCATGAGGATAAGCAAGGTAGAGAGGCAAGCAAAAATCCCCTGAGGTTTATTACGACTAAACCAGACCAGAGAGCCCCAGTTTGCGTGGGATCTTTGACACAGAGAAGGTCTGAAGGAAACAGTGCAAGTGGCCCCAAAATGTTGCTCCAAAAGCTTCAGACCAGTCGTAGTGCTCCATTGCCAGTTCAGTACATACTGCTCGCACTTCAGGGACTTATCATAGCTGTTTCATGTAAACTTGAAAGACAAACAACGATAATAATCTGAACCTTTCTAAGGAGGAAACTGCCCTTATTTTTTTCTTTAGATGCTGTTAACATCTTACAAGTTCTCACACTATTCTGACAGGAAATTTTCTGTTACTTTGCAGAGATAAATACATCCTCAATGTACTTTTTTTAAATTTTGCCTTCCTGCAATTCAAAACCTTCTGCTCCTTCTACCAGAAGTGCCCATATTTAATCAAAAATAAGTGGAAGAAAATCACACACTGAGACATCAAACTGTAGTTCATTTCATACAGCTCACAGATGTGCTGGTATCAGCCCTGTGTAGAATTCTTCCCCAGATAAGTTTGCACCATCTCAGACACATTCCTCCTTTCTGAAACTATGGCTTCCAGTACAACTGAAGTTTCCTTATTTTCATAACCATAAGGAAAATCTTCACATTGCTACAGAGAATAGAAAGGACTTAAGGCACAAAACTGTAGCACATTCTCTTCCCCACGACAGAAATCATTCAGACAGAAAGGGAACCAAGAAAGCAGTCTTCCCTCCCTAGACACAAGAATTATCCATTATTCTTCAAAGAAGTTGTCAGCAATCAGAAGGTAACATCAGTTGGAAGAATCACTCTCCCACCAGACCAATCATGATTGGCAAGGTGTCAAATTTCCCATAGTCTCAAGTAATTAATAATACCAATAATTTCCTCCTCAATCACAGAAAGTCTAGCTCTTCTTTCCTATGTCTGCTTAACATCTCCAAAGGACTGCTGCTCTCCCACGAAGGCTGCTACACTCCTCAGACTGCCTTTTCTGGCTGCAAAGTCCCAGAGCACCAGAAACCAAGTGAAAGCTTTCCATCCTTCCATGGGATCCTGATAAAGGAGCTTTTTCATTCATTGACTCCTGTCTGATCCTGGCCTTGCCAAAAATTCACCTTTGAGGCTGATAGACTGGTCACTATCCTAAGCAAAAATAAGTGGCCAGAGATGATGCCCATAGTCAACAAAGCAAAGTATAATATTCTAGATGCCAGCCAACTAGGTTCAACATACTATTGAAAAAGAGTCCTTGCGCAAAGCAAGGCTCACTTTCAAATATTTTCTTAATTTTAAAATTTTTAATGCAGGTATAAAGCTGATAATACATAAAAGTAGCTATCATTTATTGGTGATTTTAAGTTTTATAAAATATCTTCATGCTGTACACTAATGGTTTTTCAAATTATTTCCCCACTCCTAAGAACAGAAAATGTTTTATGTATAATTCAACAGGCACTAGCTTGTTTTTTGTTTCTCTCTTACCGTTACTTCCTACGGTCAACCTCACACCATAAGACCACCAACCACTGTTCATGTTAATAGTTGCAATAATAAAGCATGAATCATCTTCAAAGTCTATATGTACTTTGGAGGGTTGAACAGTTAGTTAAACCACAAGAACACTCTAGGACTTCACTAGACACATTTGAAGTTAGTCCTGGTAGGTGTGTAAGTGTAAAAAAAAAGCCAAAATGCTTCTTACTGCTGTAACAGGGAAGAAAAGTGTATAGCAAACCACCTGTAAAAGTGAGAAAAAGCAGATCATTTAGTCAGCATCAGATTGAAACACATCTCAAAAGGGTCTGCATGTGGCTTCCTCAGTGAAAAGCTTGCCAAATGTCCCTCCCTCACTGCTGAGTACCATAATTGACTTTGCTATGCTATGTCAGCAAAGAGGATTTCTGGAAAGACAATGACTGGCTAGTAGCACTGATTCCTTTCATATAGTTCATGTCAGCTTTTGGCCCTAATCATAATAATCTAAATTCTTTTACTGGTTCAGTTAAAACACCTGCTCTCTGCCTCAGTGTTTACGATAGTAGCTATTTCATCTTGAAACAGGACTGGCAGTGTGGACATAACCTCAGCTTGACACGCTTTACTATACAGAAAACCTTACAATACAGTAGAACCTCTACTGCTTAAATTAGGGTACAAGATATACTTTTTTCTCCACTGAATTTATGAGACCCCTCCAAAAAATTAAATCCTTCCCTGCGCTACTTTTTTTAAAAACCATGTTATCATATCATGATGCTTCTTAAGTGCGCAACAGTAATTTATTAAATAAATGTTCCCCCTCCAGCCCACAGTAAAGAAAAAAATTACTTCAAAACTTGTGATTTTAGTACATTGAGATGATACACATGTACTAACAGGCTGGGAAAAATATCTAAACCATTCTGTATTATTTTACCTCTGTCTGAATGATGTATTTTCAATTTGAAACAGGTGGAAAGTTAGCATAACCCAAGCTCCATTTTTTCCCCTTATTTTCCTCAAAAAAGTTATTGTAATATTTTTACTTGTTTGTTGTTTGGCTTGAGCAGCAATGTATATTGGTTTTACATAGTTCTGAAATATGATACTCAATTTTTCAACAAAATTACTGAAAATAGTTATCTGTCTCTACTTATAGTCACTCAACAACTTCCAAATCAGTTTACTTCACAAATAAAAAAAAGCTGCTTTCTTCCAGTTGTCAGACCCACAGCCTATGAAACAAAGTTTCATAGTATTCCTCTAGAGTTACTTAACATTTCTCCAACTTAAATTGTCAGTTATATGCATACAAATTTTAAATACCGTCACTGATGTTGACAATCTGCTTATCTTTCCTAGACTGTCCTGGAGCAGCCTTCATGTAACAATCATAAACTGGTCAAACAGACTGAATGATGGTTCTGGAACAAACCTCATTCCTAAAACGCACCTCAGCTGCATTTTAGACTGCCCACACAGTCTTCATCAGTAGGAAACACAGCTAAGTGACTGAAGTATTGAACCTAGGCAGTCAGCAAGTGAGGACTCCACAGAGAACTTGCCAAGTAGCTGAGTGACAGCTATATCCTCCACAGTATTAATTTTCTGCCTACCCAAATCCTGCTACGCTTTCCATCCTTTATGCTGCTCCTTGGGTTTCTGCAGTGGGACTGCACTAGGTCCATCATATCACAAGGCTTCCAGAACATCAGTCCTTTACTACAGCTCCATACACTTCTGAGCTACCTTTATCTTCTGCATGTTTTAGGATTAGGGACATAAAATAGCATAAGTTCCTCCTTCAGAGAAGCCATGCTTTTGTACATGAGAAACAATGCCTGTTGAGGGAGTTTGGAAAAAGTCCTTTAATTTACAAAAAAATACAATTACAAAACTTAAAAATAAGTAGAAAGACAAATCACATAGAAAACAAATCTTAATTAGACCAGATTTCTATTCAAAATCTTAATATTCAGAAAATCAAGTCTAGTGTGCTATGTGATTGTTGCTAAAAATAGTTATATTTTCTCATTTTTCACAGAATGTGACATTCCTATTCCTCAACACTGTCCAGTCATGCTCCATATGCTTCTTTCACTGGCCACCTTCCTGACGAAGATGGGGAAGGTATGACACAACAACATTAAGAGGCATCTGCTTACTCTTCCCTCAAGATGCATAGACCCACTGTGAATACTAACACACATAAGAACTATCCACTCACTCTAACTCTGCTCCTGAGTTACCCCATCAGCAGCAGCCTAAGGCTCGTTTCGGTTTCTCTGACTTAAAGAAAGAAAACTGCCTAAGACATAGATACTGTCAGTGCCTGACCTGCCATGTGGACCAACTATGGCCAGAGTTGGATTCACAGCATTTGATGCCCTGGCTCTTGACTCCTGCATCTAAGCGGTCTGTCTAAGCTCCCTCTGTAGTTAAGGGAAGAAAACTGCTATGTTTGCAATACTTTCAGCTGTTCTATTTCAAACCTTTAGGATGAGAGGAAATCATGTCCTAAAAGTGCTAGATTCTCACCACTGACTGTGGAAGAGTTCTAAACAACTTAAATGTGGACATGCATAATGTAGACACTGATTGCACAGGTCTGACTGCCACAGCCAGACAAAAACATTTTAGTAATTCTTACAAAGGATGGCTCCACTTTGAAGTCTAATGCAATGCATTTGCACTTAACACTGAAACCTAAATATATAGTTACAAACCATCCACCTGAACTGTAAATCACATTACTGTTTCCAGACCACAGAAATTATAAGAAACGTGAATGAAAAGAATTACATGCAATATGAAATAAACTGCTTTTTATTTAAGACACTTACCTGATTTCCATTACCAAAGAAGAATTGATTTTCCAACCTTCTACAGCATGCTGGAAGATTGAGGAGCCACCCTTTCGAATTATCTTATCAGAGCTATTGATCATTGATCTACTCAAACTCAGTTCACCATCTCTGCAATGCAATATAGAAAAGACACAGTTACACCAAGGCTAACTCCAGTTTTAAGTAATTTACATCCCAAGCACCAGCAATATATCCTTTTCTTCACCACAAAAATAAGTAATTATCTCTCTGCTTTCTAAAGCAAATGAACTGTAACCGTGAAAAAATCTATGAGACAGATATATCTAATAGTTGAACATGCAGTTTAAGAGCTTAAATATGTTTATACTTGTAACAAAACAGACATAAGAAAGACTACAATAAGCTACAAATTGTGAACCTGGATGAGACTTTATTATGTCTGTGAGGTAGATTCTGCACTTTTAGGTTCCAAATTTCTAGTACTAAAATAACAATTAAGTGTTAACTTTCAAGCCTGTGCCCAGCAATTGCTCAAAATTTGCAATACTGGCCTAACAGACTTCTTTTGCGTCCTATTGATACTTAAAGACTTTAACGGACAAAATTCCAGAATTTAATGGCACACAAACCACAAAATTTCCCTGTCATTTGCTGAAACTTGTATGCACACATCCAAACCACCCCAGTTGTCTTATCCTGTTCATCAGTCCATCAGTAATATTCATAACTTTTGGCAAGGTAACCTTAAAAAATAAAAAAATACAATAAGTTGTGGGTGAACCACTGAACATCAGATGAGCTATCATAAAGTTATCAGTTGCAGTATTAGCCAGTATGGTCACATAAATGGGATAGAGAATCCAAAACACTGAAAGCATAACTTAAGGTGTGAGCAGTAAAATCCATTTTTATCTCCATATGTTTCCATTATCTTCCATACCGTTCCCTTTTAGGTGCCAGAGCAATGCTCAGCTGAGTTCAAACACAGCTATTAATTGTAAATATATCAAAGTTGTTGAACATAACATTCTACCATGTAAAATATCTTGTAACTCACAAGTACAGAGAACAATAAAATACAGAAACCTCCTTCTCTGTTAAAAAAGCATGCTCTGAAATGTTGCCAAAAACCGTAACATAACTTGCAAATAGAACTTCTGACCACAGCCCTTCAACAAATGAAATGGAAAAGATATGAGACTGTAAGGTTTTCAGGGAATTGTTGACTCTTGTTTTCCTGTGGCTGTAAATCCGTAAAACAATTGGATCCCAGCCCTTAATAAGAACTGCAGCAACATTACTGCAGGATATATTAAGCAGTAACAATTGGTAAACTATATAGGAGGCTAAACTCAAGCTAACCTGCCATGGAACATTAATCAAGCTAAATTAAGAAAACTGGTATCATGTAGTAATTTCTAAAAAATTTGCAAAAAAAAAAAAAAAGTAACAAACCAGTGTTATACACTTCACCAAAACCAGCTCTGATTTTACTTGCGGCATTTTCTCCCTCACCGTCCCCTCCGCCAACACTGACATCTCACCAATGCAGATGTAAGGCTGCCACCTATCGAAAATCTGTGACTTTAGGTACAAGACCTGAGGCAAATTATCCAAATACCGCTAACTTGAGGGAATGGGAGGATGCTGCACAAGGCCCTAAATTCAATAATCAGAATGCAACTTATACTTTTTGCTATATTATTTTTTTTTAATTCCCTAAACTTTTTCCATAAGGTTTGTAATAGTATTTATTACATATATACTCCTGCATGTATTTTCTAGATGCACTGAGTGCATGCATCTAAAGGAAGATTACCAAAATACATACAAGTACATTCTCAGTCCAAAGGTACTTCAGAGATGTCTCTAGTTTATTTTCAGTTAAATATTATTTAGCAGACATTTGAACGTGAGATAGTTGACAAAACTTAGCAACAAAATATATTGCCAACACTTAAAGCACCATAGCATTTGAAATGTCATTTTCTTCCATCTTCACAATTTACATATCTAGTGAGCTATATAGATTGTACTTTTAAACAGTGTTAAAGTATGTTCTTATGAGCTAAAAGAAAGTCCCAGGCACTTTGTGTTAAAGTACTACTATGAACGCAAATGTGCTCACCTACATCCTCCTCTCCCTTTTAACGGCATTGTTCTATTCAATTTTCACTTGAAGTAATATTAAATAAACTAACACGTAAACAAGAAAAAAATTTCTCCAGGTAACTCTTCATTGTGTAAATAACTTTGAAATAAATTTGAGTTACTTTGAATCTTCTAGAATCACTGCAAATCCTCTCTGATGTAAATGAAACAGCTGCCATAATGTGACAGCAACTTACAGCTGACAGTGTCAGCCTTCACTCTGAAGCACCTAGCCTTGGCGACCATTCAGACCAATATCATGAGACAATCCCTTCTCCTGAAGATAGTTCATTAAATAAAGTAACTTCCTTCAAGCATATTCCATATCAGTGGAAGATCACACTGTTTAAGAAACACTGCATTGCACATAAAATCCGTGTTTCATTACTTGCTGTCATGGTTTTGCTGGCAAAACCATGACACTTGCTTAACCTTTAAAGGGATATTACTGTCTCTTTGAAACATGGGGTGCTTTGCAATTATTGTCCTAGCAAACTTTGCTATGAGAGCAAACAGCTGGTGTAAGGTTTATCATATAATTTGGAATTGCATATAGTCCATTTTGGAACATGTGCAATTTACCCAAGGTAGGTGTCAATAATAACCATAAGATGTGCCATCCTGCACATTCATAGTTCTGCATTACTGGTACTTCTGAAAGTAAAATGTAGAAAAGTGACTTTGCTTGCCCACATGGCCAGTCAAAAATAACCAAATGTCATGAACCCCTAATTCTGGAGAAAGGCAAGTGTAACACCAATACTGGCAGCAAATAGTAGTAATCCTCTTAGGAGGTTTTTTCTGTTTCATACAGTAATGAATGGGATGACAGGCTGTGAAGAGAAACGATATTTCAACAGCGAAAGTGACTAGCATCATGCTGTACAAGAAGTCTCACTGATAACAAAGAAATAAATATATCACTAAATCACCTGGCAGAAGTACATTATACTATATTTTAAAGTGTTTGTTAAGAACACACAATATGACAAATTACACTTATTTTCTTTCCTTTAATATTAAAACATCAGTTCATTTTAGTACCTTTTCAATTGTGTCAAATCTCTTGCAGTAAGCTGGAGAGAGCTTTTCTTTGCAAATTTAGATATGGTAATCTCTGAATAATTTTAACAACTACCTCTAGTCCAACAGGAAGGAGTACAAACTAAGAAACAGGGGTATCTTTAATAACAATTCTGCCTCACACACTGATTTTCACGCGTGTTTTCACACACCTATAACCCCAAAATTTTAAACTTCTGTACATCTCCTAAGTCTACAGACAGCTTTGTGGAAGAAACCGGGGTTACACCCAGGCTGAATAAGCGGGAAAGACACCAGCAAGTTGTGAAAATCTTGAATAACATGGGAAGCAAACAATGCAGACGCACAAGTGAGGCAAGCCCCTGCTCCCGGGAATTCCGGGGCCACTGCTGTCCAGCTCTGCCCAGCTGCCTGTGCTTCGCTGTCGCACCAGCCTGCCTGAACAGGGAGGAGGGATTCACTTTCTGTCTTTAACTCCAGGGCCAAGAGGGGACTAAATAGGCTGTAATTGCTGCAGCTTCCTCCAGGCCTGTACGGGTATTTACAACGCCCTTATGCCTCCTCCTCAAATTAAGGCAAGGGCTTACACGAGATGAAAATCTGCTGTGAACGGCATTCTCCCCTCCAGGCGACTTACAAAAGCAAACAGAAAGAGTGAGCCCCTACTCAGCTTTTGCTGATTTCATTAAACGACCAAGACTTTTATGCATCCCTCCAGCGAAAACAAAATCTTATACTCCTCTAATGAGAAACCAGCTTGGCTGAAAGCCCAACGTCTCCATAGAATAGCTACAAGTTGAGAGAAAAATGAGAAATACTGGCATTCACGTACACAAACACAACGACCGACAAAGAGAAAGCTGAGGTGCAAAGATAAAAAATAGCAAGGGACTCTTCGCCTTTTGTTTTCAGTCGAAGACAGGCAGGAGGGGGAAAGCATGTAACAGACGGTTTCAGCGAGGGACCAGAGTTTCCAGCGGAGGAACCTCCGGAGCTTAGCGCGATGACCCACACCCTCCCAGCGCAAGCATCCCTAAGGAGCACTGAAGTTATGCAGAGCTCCCAGGCAAAACTTCAAGGACAGAGGCAGGAGTCACCTACACCCCGGCACGCTCGCACCTCCCTGACAGGTTACCAAGGCAGGAAACGAGGCAGGGGCGCCGGGGCACCTGCCGAGCCCGGCGGGGACGCGGAGGGGACTGCGGGCAGCGACACGGCCCCGCTGCCCGCTCGGGGAGCCCTCCCGGCGTGGTGCCCCGCAATTACCCAGCGAGAGGTGCCTCCTGGCGCTCCTCGGTCCGCGCTATTTCCTTCGTCTTATAGAAGATGAGGAGGAGACTTATGGTGCACACAGTCCACCTCTTCCTGACGGAACGCATGTCTTCTGCGAAACGAGGGCCCCCTCCCCCTTTTCCTTTGTTTGTCAGGGGTGTGCGGGGAAACAACTCCTCACGCGGCAAGAATTGCCAAAAACTCGGCGATGCTCGGGGTTTTTCTCCCCCCCCCCCCCGAAATAATTACAGCAGAAAAAAAAAATTAAAATAAAATCAAACCAAGTGGGCGCAGAGACTGAGGGGCTGTGCGGCGTTTAGTCCGTCTTTCGCCCTGCCCAGCAGCCGGGCGTACAGGCGGCGACTCGCTCGCCTTGAGCCGGGGAGATGAGCCCGCTCCGTCGTCGCTGCTCGCCCGCTCGCCGAGCTGAGAAGGAAGCCCAGCTCCGGTCCGCGTCCGGCTCCGCTGCGGCGCCGCTCGGCCCGGGGGCGCGGCCGGTGCCGCCCCCGGCTCGGCGGGGCGGGGCGGGCGGAGCGCGGCCAATGCGCGCCCGGCGGGGGCGGTTCCTGGGGAGCAGGGCAGAGACGGTACCCGGCGGGTCCGGGGAGGGATGGAGGGCGGGCAAGTGTGGCTGTGTTTTGGGGAGGCTCGCCCCCCCAGCCTGGCGCATGGCGGGAGTACCCCGATGGCCCTTCGGGCGTCAGAAAGTTAGAGGGGAGAAGTGTCAACGCGGCGCCGATGGAAAGGAACGCGATTTATTTGAAGAGGGGTTATGTTAATTTTTAATTTTTTTTCCCCTCTCTGCCCCAGTGGACGGTTGGAGGTTGAAAAGGGCGCTGGAGGGTTTTTCCCACCTTGGCAGCTGCCCTAGCCTCAGCAGGAGAAGGCGGAGGTGCGGGAGGGGAGCGACGTGGCCCCCGCACACGCCCGCCGGGAGTCTCGGAGCCAAATCCGCCACCCGCGCCCCGTTGCCCGGCATCCTGTTTCACCCACGCGGTCTCAAATGTCCGTTATTTTCCCATCTTCTGCTGGGACGATTTCTCTGAAATGCAAAAAATAAATAAATAAAAAGAAACAAAAATATCTTTAAGATGCATAATGCAACCTGAAAAAATAAATTATTAACTATATCTGTTTTTCTCAGTCTTGTTTCGCCCTCTTCAAAGTGACTGGGCTGCCCTGGGACTATGCTTGTTCTATGTGACAGGGAGCTGCCCATAGCTCTCGTTTGCATTTGTGTAGAAGGCAAGACCAATATCACTTTTCTCCCACAGGAATCTAGGAGGGATTTGTGACAAATCTAGTGTGACTTCCCTGTCTTGGCTTATGTTAAGAGCAGGAGCTCATGGGATGAAAGAACCTTCTCTGGTTCTATTTAGTCTGATATCTTGTCTCCAGAATTGTTCAGTAACAGACATTTCACAGACAGATGCAAGCAAATTTGGTGATAAGTGTGGATTTTTCCATCCCAAAAGAGTACTCCCTCATGGGCATTAGAAGTGGAGAAAGATTAGAGAAGTTGCTGCTAAGAGTTGTTATGTTCTGAAAATCAGTTTTGTGGAGTAGGAAAGGTTTAATTCAGCTTCAGAGAAATGGAATGGAAACTGCAATTTCCTTCCACACAAACCAGATCAAGCTGCTCTTTCTATGCTTTTCTCTGCTATAGCTCTGATAACCTGGTGTCAGAAAGTGACATCTAAAAGGCATTAGCAGCAAAAGGAAAAAAAAACACATTCTATCTGTGAGAGTGAAATTCAAATTATAATATAATTATAGTATAATTTCTGACATATGTTCTTTTCTAGAAAAAAAAAAATCAGTGCAAAACCATGTTTAATACTATTGTAAAAATGAATCACATGTTCAGCTGAACAGTTAAGATTCCATCAGTGTTGTTAACCCTGTTGAACATCTGCAATACTCTTTTTTAATACATTAAATATTTTTGTATATTAGATTATTTTCATAGTTAGATGGACTTATCATCAACAGGTGATCATTTGGGATACACAGGATGCCTTGCCCAGCAGTGCACTTTTCTCTCTGTGCTCACTCTGGTTGCAACCAGTCTGACTGAACCTGACCTCCATCATCCAGAGCAGCCAAAAAAGTTGACTTCAAGATCCAAACCATCAAGACTCTAAAACTTTTACTGAGTTACTAGAAAGTAAAGCTGTCAGTTTACACAATTAAAATATTGAGAAAATCACTATTCCAAAAGCACAACGTGCTCAATAGTCTGTGGCATTTTCAGGAGCATTCATGCTGTTCCCGTGCCTGTTGTTCTACTATCATGAGAACACACATCTGGGTCAGAAGCAGAAGTGGGATCATGAGGTAGCCCAGATCATCCACTGCAGCGACTCAGCATCTTCACCTTCTGTTCATGCTAATCTAAGTTCTGAGGTTATCTGCATAGCAGCGTCCCAGAGTCACAGGAGTTGCTTAGAAGTGGATCTAGGGCAAGTTCCTAACTTCTTCATTGCTCTTCAAAATCAGTCCCAAGTTTTAATTCAAAACTAGCCTTACAGCTGTGCCTGCAGTGAGGAAGACCCCTCGCTTAGCTGCTCTGCCCTCCCTCGGGGCATTCCTCCTGGTATAGGCTTACACATAATCTCTGTGATGTACTCAAGTAACAGGCAGACACATATAGTGTATAGGTGTATACATTTCATTTGGTACATTTCATTTGTAATGATTAAATTTATTATTACACAAAATGAGTTTACTGTTTGAACTCTCATTCAAACATTCATCTGGTACTTCACCAATTCCTTTAATTATCTCTCTTTAATGCATCATCAACAGCACTTCATAAGTCTAACAGGCTATACAAATTATGCCTTGAAATTATTTTCTCTTTCTCATATGGTCTAATGATATTTAAATAATGAATAGCATTTATATCAAATAGTATGATTTATTTAAGATGAATTGGAGGAATGGTTTAGCTCTGTGAACCCAGAAACATATTCAGGAAATCCTATTTCATGGCAGCTGGTGATGACAGTTAAATTTCTTTCATGAAGACTACTGGAGGAGCAAAAATGTGAATAATACAAATAACCATGCATTTAAGCATTTCAGATTTCAGAGAGCTAATTAGTTCCTACTGCAAAGAGTTCTTCAAAGGCTGCATTTCATGCTGAAGAAAGTACCTAGAACTTGAAGCATTTACATTTGTTAGTGCATATTTCCATATAAAGTCCTTTTTGCATTAAGAGTATATCATGTTGTTTGTGGGTGCCCAGAAATATCTTCTGAATTACATCATTCTTTTTTTATCACTGAGGATAGACAAATTCTAGAGGAGATTTGCTGGGGAGGCTGTAGCATTTCCATCATTAGTAGTCTTTAGGAATAAGTTACACAAATCTCTGAATTTTTATCTCAAAGAGGAAGGATGCATGAAGTAAATTTTTCATCTCCCTTCTCACTATTTTTTAATGTGCAATTTTAATGCAAATCTGCTCAAACCATAGCTGATTTCTGTCTTTTAACAAAGTGTTGAATCAATGTAGTCGAATGGTCATACGTTTGTACATGCTTTTGTTTCAGGAATAGGTTTGGTTGATACCCCCTTCTTGCATTTGCTTAATAATTTTAATTCTGATTAAATCATACAGAGTGTATTTATTATTATTAACTATTCAAATTTTGCTGTTAAAAAACCCTAGTTAAAACTAATAATGCTTTGCCAAATTTTTAAGTACTACTGCTGCTCAGACTTGTCATGCAGAGATCAATATCCTCCAGTATTTTCACTGACAGCTCAAGAAAAGGCACCAGACATCCCCATTGTTACTACTGAGTGTTAATGTGCACAGAACACTAAAACTTTGCAGAATTGTTCTTATAGCTCAAATTTGAATATATTCTCTGCTTCTGTTTATCATAGTCTAGACATATTTTCATTAAAATTTATTCCTCTTTGAAATATTATCTAAGTCAAACATTACATTTTTATCAGTACTGGCATTCCAAATAGCAACATTTCAAATACTTCAGCTTTATAGGTAACAGAATTAAAGACTGTGCACTGAGATGCAGTGTTGTGTAGGCTTCAAGGTTTGGGTTGGTGGTGATTAAATTTCTGTTGCTGTTCAGAGACATAAAATGCATGTCAGAATCCATATTCAGATTCACCTCCCCTTTCATTTTTGTGATTGACAACCAATGATGACTTGGTGTTTCCAATTGCCTGGCAGAACAACCACAGGATCAATAGTGTGGAGACAGTTAAGATAAGCTTACCTGAATTTCTCAGCCATGTCTTGTGTGCGTGTGATAGGAAGAGAGCATATTTTTCTCCAGAAGAAATTCTATGGTGATTCCTTAGAAAGCATTAGAGCTAAATCCCAATGAAACCAAATTCTCTGTTTTATATTCTTTTGTGCAGTAGTGTATGTACCCAGTGCACAGGTGCCCAGATACAGCTGCAGTGTAACAGCAAAGAAGGATGTTAATTTAGGGGCATACACCATTGTGTTTACTGCATTGCAAATTTCTCTGATCCATGCACACTTTTATGTTGTAGTTAAATATAAACTATGTCCACATTTCAAGCAGAGTAATCATGCAAGTAGGGGCCAATCTAAAAGAAGACATTGTCAGTTGTCATGATCTTTTCATTCCTTTTGTGACATGGGATATTTCAAAAGTCCCACAAACACTGGTTATAAAAATGCTAATATTATGCTAATTCAGGATGGCTTTCAGCAACTATGCCTTTCAGGAGGGCTAGTACCTCACTACTTTAAATCAGAATTGCTATTGCCTTCCTAGGGACTATATGTGTGAAATTTGGTAATGATGAGCTGCACTAGTTCCCATAGACTTTTCATTGAGTCTAAAGACAATCTGCCCTTAGGAAAAATAGTCAACCTATATATTTTGTAATTGGGATGAACAGAAAAAATAGGGAACAGAAATAAGGGTTAGAAAACACTGGAAAACTAACAGAAGAGAAAGAAAGAAGAAGTAGATATAGAAGAAGGATGAGGGTGAAATTATTAAGGAATTGGCAGCTGGGAGAGAGGGAAACAACTATACCTAGTCCAACAAAAAAAAGGGAGAAAAATTTGAGAGTCCAGAAAAGGTATAAGAAACTACTTAAATGGAGAAGCATGACATACATACAGCTGTGTCTACTTTTTGTTTTGATTTGTCTGTCCTGCAAGAATGAAGTCCTCATCTCCCTTACTCAAATGTGCCTGAGCCTGTGTTCAAGTCCTAAATTCACTTCACTGTTCAAATACAGTTCTGGTTTGCAGTCTGAATGAAGAATTTGTCTTTCTAGAACATAAAACACGACTCAGCTGGGAGACTGCTTTTTACTTAGCTGTTTCTTTTAGGTCAAATGAAAGAAAGTCCAGTAAATTTCTTGCTGTATTTCCACCCTAGCAGGTTAATGATTTGAAAGTTGCAAACACATCTAAACCAGATAGATAAATTATTGCAACTCCAAAAAGCAATCCTCTTTCTGGTTACACCAAACCTCCAACTCCTCTCTTCATTAGGTAACAACGTGCTTTTTCGTTCAGACTTTGAAATTAGCTCTCCTGGCTTAAGTGTTTCCAGGTAACACTGTAGGGAATGAATCAAGAAATCCTGCACTATTGTCCAGCCCCACCAAGGCATTCCTTCTGAGTCATAGAGTATTTTTAAAGGACTGTGAACACCTCCTTGTAATGTTACTTGAACAGTCTATGTTGCAGAAGGAAAGAAGAAAGATCGTGCTACTGGGGTTAGTTCTGATTTTTTTGGGGCTTGCTCATGCCTGCAGTGAAATCTTGGTCCAAAATGGCTCCTCTTAGGTTTTAAAGTTGGGGGTTAGGTTTGGAGTGAGAGATTAGGGTTGGGTTTAGGGTTAAAATTAGAGTCATTAGGATTAGGGCTATGGCCATTACAGTTTAGAGTTATGGTGGTAGGGTTTGGCCTAGGAGTTGTGAGTTAGGATTGGAATTAGGGGTTGTGTTTCAGATGAGGTTTAACTCAGCTGCATCAAATCTGTTCTGTTTTCAGGTGGCCTCAGATCAGTGATCCAGTAGAGTTCCTTACTCCATGGGACTTCAGAAAGACTCCAAACTGTTTGCCCTGTGTAATGGGTTTAATTGGGGTAGAGTTAATTTTCTTCACAGTGGCTAGTATAGGGCTGTATTTAGGATTTGTGCTGAACACAGTGATGATAATAAGAGATGTTTTTGTTATTGCTGAGCAGTGCTTACACAGAGTGGAGGTGTTTTCTGCTTTGCATACTGCCATGCTGGCAAGGAAGTTGGAAGTGTGTGAGAAGATGTGAGGAGACACAGCCAGGACAGGTGACCCAAACTGACCACAGGAATATTACAGACCATATGATATCATGCTAAGTATATGAAGTGAGAAGAAGAAGGAGGAGGGGGGGATGTTTGGAGTGATTGTGATTGTCACCCCAAGTAATTGTTACATGTGAAGAGGCCCTCCTATCTTTGAGATGTCTGAGCACCTGCCTGCCCATGGGAAGCTGTGAATTAATGCCTTCTTTCACTTTGCTTGTGCACATGGCTTTTGCTTTACCTGTTAAACTGCCTTTATCTCAACCCATGAGTTTTCCAGCTTTTACCCTTCCAATTCTCTTCCCTGTCGCACTGAAAGGGAAGTGAGTGAGCAGCTGTGTGGGCCTTAGTGGTTGCCTGGGTTTAAACCATGACACCCTCTGTTGGTGCCATGGTGCTTTCAATACCCCTCCCGAGCTAGGAAGTGTGACCAGACTTAAGCACATGATTCTATTCTTGCAAACTCATTTAACAGCACAAAAAGTTCAGGTTTATTTTTTTTCTTCTGTACTTTAGGCAAGCTTCTAGAGCTTAAAGGCCTGGGACTTGGGTTTCCACACAGCCCAGATCTGTGCACAAAATACAGCACCACAGTACCTACTCAGAGGCAATGTTGGTTGGGTTTGCCTGAAATTTTAAGCACTGCTTTCTATTAAGAGGCAGTAGACAAACACAGAACAGGGAGCAGTGTGATTAATTGTACCTAAGACATGTTGTCAGCACACCTGCTACCAGTCTGCTCTTCAGTTTTTACTGCAGAAATTAAGTTTAAGGAAGTATCTTGAAGTCATAATAATACTTGCTTTTTATCTATTAATGTAGAGCTTGTATGTTGGTTTTCTTTTCCAAGTGAGTAACTGTGGTTGTAAAAACAAGGGAGGTACAACATTAAATGACTATTTTCTTTATTTGGCGGCAATGCTTTCGTTTCATCTATTTATAACACTTCGTAACTCATTACTGCATGCAGAGAAAATGTATTTCCTAAACACGTTGTAGTGAAATTATTAGAGATTACTTCATGAATTTTCCATGTCTGAGAACTGGAAAGAGATTTTCTGAGGAGCTAAATGGTGGATTGTGAGGTTTTATTATATTTTAATAACAGTGAATGGCCTCCCAGTGAGAATCATCATTTTACTAAAAGTTTCCAGCAGGATACCCACCTAGGCTATATAGATTTGAAGATGGGGAAAGAAGCTTTTTGTCTAAATTCAAACCACAGCAGGAACCACTCAGTCTTTGGGAACTAATTCCCATTTTTATTATTGCTATTTTTAATTTTGCTTTATTTAATGGTAGTTGAACTATATAGTTAGACACTACAAAATTTCCTGTATTTATTGCTTCATTTTTGATAAAGTCATAAATGGGAGTTCCCATATGCCTTCAACTGTATTGTCTTACATATCTTTTTGACAGTTACACTTTGAGGCATTTGCTGAGTTCAGTCCCATGCTGTTCACAATTTTTTTTTCCTCTTCCCCCTCCCCCCCCCCCCCCCCAAATGGAATAGTATAATTCAACAACACTTTTATGGTATCTTTATAAGTTTCAACAAAAATCTTCTCTATGCCCAAAACTGAATTTCTAGTAATTGGGAAAAGTCAGAGCAACCGGTAATTTAGCCTGTTCGGCACTCACCTGCCATACAAAGGATTTGGACTCAAATCCCTGTTGAAGAAAGGATTTATGGCTGTCTTCATAGCAATATACAGACCTCGTATGGGCAGATGAACAAGCGAGCCCTGTTTGTGGACAGCAAAGATACCTTAACATCATCTTATATTTGCTGCAGACAAAAGCATGCATGCAAACTGTTACTGCCTGACAGCTAACAGATGCTGTGAGTTCACAGTATACCCTCTTTTGTGGTAAATTGTTTGTGAAGCCATATTCTCAGCCTGCATTAGTATGACCAAGTTCATTTTTAATGACTGCTTTCAATGGCAGTTTTACAGTATAAGTAAGACAAAATGGTTTTTGATATGGCCTAGAACTTAAAACAGAACGCCCTCTCCATCTACCGCATTCCAAGAAGAACTATAAGTAGTAGCCTCTTCAGGACAAGTCATCTCTAAAATGCAAAAATGTCCATATATTTTTTCTTCTATTTCTCTGAAAACTATGATTTAGTATTCCAGTCACAGTGGATCAGGGTCCTAGGTATTTAAATTCTCACAGGAAAACCTGCCTCAAAAACTGCAGTCCACACAGAAGACACCAAGCAGGGGAAGAAAAACCCACAAGGAAATTACACTTCCCAAATGTCTCCCAGGTCAGTGGGCAGACATGTGAAGCAGATCGAAGTTTGAGTTTCTGATTCTGCTGAAGGTGATGTTAAGTTTTGATTGACTTAGCAGGGTTGGGTTCTCACTTTAGCTCATCTAACATCCAGTCCTATACTCAAGATAGGTAGACATTAAATATAATAGACATATCAAGAAAGACATTTCTGAATTTTATTTAATATATTTCTTTAAAACTCTTAGACTGAAAATTTTAAAAAATTACAAATAGTGAAAATGTATCCCATAGAAATTGCAGTAAAAATATAATCTTATCAATTGTGATTTCTCAAAGACAGTATTGAGGGAAATAATTTTTACCATATTTTGATGACTCAGGAAGAGCATACAAAATCTTAAACAGTCACAGTTATAAAAGTCCTTTAGCAACTTTTCAGTGTTAAGACTTTTTCATTTGGCAAAATATAAGTACTGTATCAATTTCAGAGGCTTATTCTTTTGAGTGTTTAAAATATGATTTGTATTAAATGAAAAGCAGAGTTTTTTGCTTAGACAACTTTGCTTTTTAGTGCTCTTAAAAGGAAAGTATGTCACAAAATCAAAAATAGCTATTTTTTTCGTAGAAACAAATAGCATAACTGTTTTTATTGTTTAGAGAAATGCTATGGATAGTAAATGTGATTTACCAAGCTTATGACAGACTGTGAACTTTAATATTGCAGCAAAACGAATATTTGTTTTTGAAGTCATTGGTTCAGCCCTGACTGAATAAAGCCATGTGTGAAGGGGAAAAAAAATTGTATATGTATAGAAACACACTTCTGAAGTGCTGTAAGTCACAAGATGTGAATATTCTCTAATTACAGAATTACAGAGGAAGAGACAAATCTGAGTCTGAAATGCTTGAACAGGAAATTGCCACTTACTTGGGCAGAATTTTTAGAACTTATTTTCACATATCAATTTCGTGTGACTAGAGAGTATGAAAATTTGTGCTGGTGTTAGATTAGAGTCAGGTATATGATTAAACCAGATTTGTGCCCAAAAACTGATAATTTGAAATTATTATTCTCAGCTGCTGCAAAATGCTGCAGTCTGGCTGTGTGCTATCACTGGAGAATTTCCACAATGCAAAACACAGATATGCCACATCTAGGTCTTTGCTTCATGTCCATGTCCTTGCCTCAAAATAAAAAAATGCCAAGTAGAGGGAAGAGGAGACAGAAGAGAGATGTAGTGTGGGATGTCAATCCTTCCCTGGCAGTGACTGGAAATTGCTTTGTAGTGAGGTAAGTCCGACCAGCCCAAGCTCTGGTAGAGAACACAAAAACGCCCTGTGCTCTCAGAATAAGGAAGAACTTAGGAAGCCCTTTTGTCAATAAAAATATAATATTTATGATGAGTTCCATTTTTTTTCCCCAAAAAATCAATGGTTTACAGATTTTATAGTATATTATGGGAGTATCTCAGTAAAAGTGCATTGACACTCAACTTTCAGAAGCACTGGTGTGTTAGCCTATTTTAACCCCATCACTGCAAATGGGATTTAGCATCACCTTTCTCTGAATCTTGGGCTGGACAAGTTAAAGCTGGACATGTTTCACACTAGAGTCCTCTTGGCATTTCTGTCAGCATCTCAGATTATCAAGATTTGAGCTGTGCATCTTGCAAAGCAGCATTGGTAATGGTTTTAGAATTCAGGTTGATGATTTTCAAGAAAAACTTGATTATTTGCAGGGAATTTAGTATTTTTGCACTCTGGGGAAGTAAACAAGTTAGAGATGAATGAGCTCAGGCCAGCTGCAAAAAAATCCTTGTTCTTTGCCAGGTTAACTTTCATCCCAGCTGTGCTATTCTGTGCTCTTCCTCAGTGAAATTCTTTCTACAGGGCAACCCAAAAAGCAATTTGATGAAATGGACTTTCTCCAGATGAAACATTGCTGTGTATTCACAGACCTCTTTCTCCACTGACCAATCCTACACCATACAAATGCTCCCTTTTTTTTGTCCTCAATAGATACATCTTTTCTGGCAGGCTAGCAATTCTTGGCATTTGTATACAGAATGCTTTTTGTCCTTTGTCCTGACTCCCCAAAACTAGTCAATTACCCATTGTGTGGAAAAAAAAATTCAGCTCTCTTGATCTTTTAAATGTTCTTCAATTCCTAGTGATTTCCTTCAGTGCTAAAACAATGCAACATTTTGGATGCTTTTCTCACCAAGTCTCTGGATCATGTAACTAAAGAAATCTGTAGAAGTAGATGTTTAATTCAGCAATTTTCAGCAACAAAGGTAACACTCTATGCCACAAGACATTTGACCAAGCCCAGAAAATTAGAATTTTCCCTCTTGCTATCACTATGCCACATTTCCATTGAGAAACAAAACCAACACTTAGCAAAAGTGAAATAACCCTCCACAGTCCCTCCCACCTCTGTACATCTGAGCCTCTGTAAAGCTTTTTTTCTTCTTCTTAAAGCAAATCACAATGTAAAGAAATTTTATGTGTGAAATCCTACACATTTAAAGATTCAAGAACCAATTAAGTGTTTGCCAGGAATGGGAAAAAAATGCTAGAACAAATTATTAAAAATTTAAATAATTCTTTAAGCCA
This sequence comes from Pyrocephalus nanus, assembly GCA_038380795.1. NCBI lineage: Eukaryota > Metazoa > Chordata > Aves > Passeriformes > Tyrannidae > Pyrocephalus > Pyrocephalus nanus. The sequence goes on along the minus strand of CM076263.1, from coordinate 47,878,992 downwards.
TGCATAAAATATTATTTGGGGGGGAAACGCAAGATGCCCTATGCAGACCTGTCTTTACAAAGCTGCAATATAGCTGAGTCACACATATTTGAATATCCCAGTCAGATCACTACATGATCACATGTAGTAGGACTTAAAAGGCCACATAGAAAGTTAGTGTGAAGAAAGAGGCTTGCTTTGCAAAGTTTTGACAGATATCTCCAAGGCTAATGAAAACCATGCTTCACAAATGCAAGTAGAGGAAGAAAAATACTCTGTGTAATTAAACATAGATATCATAATCAAAATCATAGAAGGGTAAATCACTGATTGAAACAAGGCATCTCTGCAATAAATGGCCAGTTCTCAAAGCAAAATGTCGAGTGCTGCAGTACAAGAGGGAATAGATCACACAATCTGTAACAGAGGAATTAACAACATGTGCTATTTCAAAAATACTACTGACAAAAAAAAGCAAAGAATTTGAGGTTGGTAATGATGCAGAAGCATTTCTTTGTTAGGATTCATTGTAGATGTACAAAGGAGACATCCTGCGATTACGTCCTTTTTTACAGCAGACTAAATATCAAGAAATTGGCTTCACATAAAGACAGAAATAAACTATTTGATGAAATGTTATCAACCAGGGACCACCCAGGAAAAAGGAGAAAGTGGAGATTCAGTTTTGTAAAATATTTTAAAATAATTGGCCCATTCTCCTTAACTTAAAGCATCTGTCTTTTCATAAGATGGCACTATGCATGCAGATGAGCCCATTTTAAGAAGTTTTTGACTCAGTTGGGCTTCTTAGGGTTTTACAAAGCAAGACAGTGGCAGAAATAACATCTGTTCATTAAAGAAACAGGGTATATAGACAAGGTGGCGATGTTTAATGCTTTCTTTGCCTCTTGGCAAAGAAGCAAAATTGATGATGGCCTTACGGGGTCCCTAGGCTGGAGGACCATGACTCTGAAAATTATCAGCTTGCAGTTGACCCTGAAGTTGTGAAGGATCTGCTGCTCCAGCTGGATCACTGTAAATCCACGAGGCCTGATGGCTTCATCTGAGTGCTCAAAGAGCTGATTGATGTCACTGCAAGGCCTCTTGATGATTTTTGAATGGTCTTGGTAATCTGGAGAGGTCTCAGCTGAATGAAAGTTGTTGAACATTGTCAGGTTTTCAAGAAGTGCAAGAAGGATGACCCTGGAAACTTCAGGTCTGTTAATCTCTCTTCAGGGCCTGCTAGATTATGGAGAAGACTGTTCTGGGAGGTATTGAAAAACACCCAAAGGACAACAACAGCATACCACATCTGTCACAGTCAGCATGGCTTCATGAGAGGAAACTCTGCTTGTCAGATCTGGTTTCATTTTATGACAAGGTAACTAGTCATAGTTATGCCTAGTTGATCAAGGGATGCCAGTTCATGCAATCTTTTTAGGTTTCAGTAAAGCTTTGGATACCATCTCTTACAGCATCCTTATGGACAAAATGTCCAGCACACAGCTGGATAAATACATTATGTGATGGGTGACCAAGTGGCTAATGGATCGACAAAAAGGATTATAATGAATGGGGTCACATCTGCCTGGCAACCTGTCACTAGTGGGGTTCCACAGGGCTCCATCTTAGGCCCTGTGCTCTTCAACAACCTTCATGCAGGACCTGAAATGGTACTAAGATAATTTGTTGATGATGCTATGCGGCATTGAATTGGGAAAGGGAGAGGTACCAAGAGCTGGGTTTTTAGCCCATCACCTGGAGGGGAAAACGCTCCCTCCCTTCTCCCACCACGAGGTCCCTATGGAGTCCACAGAGACCACAGGAGACCAGTAGAGGAGAGTGCAAGAGAGAGTTTCCCCCGAGATGAGACCCTCGCTGGCACACTTTGTTAGGAGACAGTCACACACGGGTGACCCCAAAATGGCATTTATTAAAACAAGATGTCAGTTTATATATAGGGGAATATGGAAGGATCGGGAACAAAGGTGGGATTCTTGCTGGGAACAACAAATCCTGAGGGTCAGTGATAAGAGAAATGGAGGGATTGGCCGCAGGGAGTAGGTCCAGCCATACAGGGGGAAGGGAGAGTTTGGGGAGGAAAGGAAGGAGTGGTCTGGGGTACAGACAGGGGAGTTCTACAGAAGTTTATAAGGCTGCACCTTATAGCTGGGTCTCAGGCAACCCCTGCAGCTGCAGCTGTTAAAGAACTTCCAGATAAACTTCTTCCTCTGAGACTTCCTCGCAGCCCTTCTGCATCTCTCTCCATTCTCTGTAGGCTTCTGTTGGCCCACCTCTGACAGAGATAAGGCTGAGAATCCCGGGAAGAAGAAGGTGAGTTTGCAAAAAGATTACAAAAGCCATTTTGAAAGCATACTCACTTAAACAACAGTAAAAACTTCTATTTTCTCTTATATATGTTGCAGACCCACTGCAACAATATTAAATTTGGAGGAGCTGTTGACTCACTTAAAGGCAGGGAGGCCCAGCAGAGGGACCTCGACAAATTGGAGGACTGAGCAATCACCAACCATATGAAGTTCAGCAAGGGGAAGTGCCAGATTCTGCACTTGGGATGGGGCAATCCCAGACGTACAGAGAGACTGAGGAATGAGAGACTGGAGAACAGTGCTGTGGAAAGGGACCTGGAGGTCCTGGTCGATGACAAGTTGAATATGAGTCAGTGGTGCCCTGGCAGCCAGGGGGGTCAACCCTGTCCTGGGGGACATCAGGCACAGCACTGCCAGGCAGTTGAGGGAGGGGATTGTCCTGCTCTGCTCTGCACTGGGGAGGCCTCACATTAATATAGTGGCAATTTTGGGCACCACAGTATAAGAAGAATCTAAAGCTATTACAAAGCATCCAAAGGAGGGATATGAAGATGGTGAAGGGCCTTGAGGGGAAGCCTTATGAGGAACAGCTGAGGTCACTTGGTCTGTTCAGCCCAGAGATGGAGGGGAGACCTCATCCCAGTCTGCAGCTTCCTCAAGAGAGGAAGTGGAGTGGTAGGCACTGATCTCTTCTCTGTGGTCACCAGTGACAGGACCTGAAGGGATGGCTTGAAACTCTGTCAGGGGAGGTTAAGCTTGATTAGTAGGAAAAAGTTCTTCACCCAGAGGGTGGTTGAGCACTGGAACAGGCTTCTCAGGGAAATTGTCACAGCACCAAGCCTGTCTGAGTTCAAGAAATATTTGGACAATGCTCTCAGGCACATAGTGTGACTCTTGGGGCCATGCATGACCAGGAATTGGACTGTGATGATCCTTATTGATCCTTTCCAAATTAGAATATTTTGTGATTCTGTGAAGGCTTAAATTTATCTTTTTCCTGGATGCATTTTGCTTTTCGGTAGTAAGTTCAGCTATTTTATCACTCAGGATTTCAAACTGTTTTAAAATTTTAGGCAAAATAATAGTTCAGTCAAACAGTCCATTCCAATAATTTTTGCCCTAGGTAGACCAAAATCAGTTTGCCACAAAAAAGACTAAGGACAATGCACTGTTTGAAAAGAAATTCTGTTTATAGGAAATGCCCTACACTAAGTTGACTTTAATGTGTCTAGGTTAACTTTAGCCCACTGGAAAAAATTAAGTCTCTTCTCCTACTAAGATTTTTATATATACTGAAGCACAGATTTACTTTTGTTGAAACATTTTTATCTGAGCAGTAATTGAATCTCCAAAAGCTGATGTGGTTGAAATATTACCCTTGTCACCTCAATTTTCTCTCCTTGCATTTTAGGATTCTCAGTTTGACCTAAAAGGCAATTAGATTCACTTAAACAAAAAAAAAAAGACTGCTGCTCCCCTGAATGTATGCAATGGCTATTAAAGAGATTTTTTAGGAATTATTTCCTGATGACTGGCTTTGTGGAGACTCTCATCTCTAGGCTTTAGATTAAAACAGTGTATTTATAGGCATGTAAACATGTATCATACACTACAGTTAGATTTTATATACTCATCAGTGCTTGTGACCGTGTTATATGAAGTGATTCATGTGTTAATATCAAGAGTGTTGTTTACTGCAGCTTATACTAGGACTATGAACAGCACAACAGTTCCTGTGTTCTCTTACAACTCCAAGTGATGTGAGAAGTACTTCTTCAGAGAAGACTTCCACACTTTACATACGGCAGAGAAAATCAGACATATTTAATCTTCAGTAGGCAATGTTCTCAGGATATTTAGCTATGCTTACAGAATAGCAATCACATAAAGTAATACAGACAAGCATTGCATGGAACTGTAGTGGACTGCATATATTATGACTGCAGTCATAAGTCATAATATTACATTCTTAATAATTTTTTTTAAATTCTGAATAGAGCTTTTCTCATCACAAAATGTTTGAAAGAATTTCAGACTAAAGCAACCCATTTAGAATGCTGCTTAGTTCTTACATATAATATTTGTTTTTTCTATGTTTTCTTCAGATTCACTGTGGGGGTTTTTTTGGTGCTTTTGTGTGTGTTTGTGTGTGGTTTGGTTTGGTTTGGTTTGGGTTTTTTTGGTGTTTTGTTTTTTTTTTTTTTGGTGCATTTAAGAACAGATGGAGATGCTTTAAAAATGGCATAGTTCTGTTCACAATCTAAAATAACTAACAAGGTGCATATGTGGTCCAATATTTATAGAAATAAATACACATTAAGGAGAAATGCCAAATATAAAAGGGTTCTTTGCATTAAAATCCATGTTCAAGTTCTTTGTTTCAAAAAAAAACCCCAAAACTTAATGCATACACTGGCATAAGCAGGAGACTATGGCTATCACAGTATTTTTAGGGGCTTTGCTTTTGAAGGACTCTCACAGTGCAGATATTTAAGCAACATTCTACATTACTTATATGGAAAGTTTCAACAAGCTGTTGAATTAATCAATCAAGAATTCAAACTGCCAAAGCAAAGCAGCACAGAGCCAACATTACAGAAGCTATCTCAATCTGCACCAGTTCTTACCACATGATCAGAAAAAGTCTAAATCAATTCATATCTCACTTGGATTTTACCATGATGCCATCCTCAGAACCTACTCATCCTCAGTCCTGATCAGTTGGCTGTGGACACGCTTTCAACTTTGGGGCCTGGATTAAAGACTCAGGGTAAACAATGTTCTAAAGCTTAAGTACTTGCATCTTAATTTTAGCAAAATTCCTGCTCATGAGGAAATTTTTGTGTTAATTCCATCATCTAAGCATAGATTCCCAATGCAAAAAACCACAAAAGTAGACTATGATGTTGATAGTACTGGAACAGGATTATTTTCAAATGTAATACTGTATTTTATTTGATCAGTTTCCAGGAGAGCATGTTCTAAGAATATCTGTTATGTCAGATCCTAAAAATCAAGAGAAATTGCTCACTTTCTAGTATGTGAATGAATTACAAACCTCACAGTTAAATAAACCTAAGCTCTGAGTAATAACTCAGAAAACATACAGCTGGGTGAATTTTCAAGTGTACAGGTGCTTAGTAACTCCATGTTTAAGTAGAGTCTAAACTTCATGTTTTAACATTAAAGTGCTTGAACTCTTCTGGTGACAGAACCCAGCTAAGTCCTTTTGTATTTCTACCAACATATGTTTTTTTCAATTTATTACAAAAGCATTTTTGCTTCTTGTTAAATCTTATGTTTGGTTTTAGTTTTAATGTGTTAGAATTACATACTTACACTTTTTTTTTGCCTTTTTTCCCATGTACATCTAATTCAGAGAATTGTTTCCGTCATAACTGTTTTCTGAACATGGGTGTTTTTTTCAGTCAAGACCAGGAAAAACCCAGAAAATAAAAATGTATTTATTGAATTGCTGAATTATTTAATACTCTCTTTCCCTGTTTTTAACGTCTTCCATACATTTATTATTAATTTTTCAGCGCATAATGAGGAATTGCCATGAAGTTGCAGCCTTATCTTAATATAAAAAAAGATTATGTATGTCTACAGATGATTTTGCTCTTTGAAGTACCAAAACACGCAATAGAGAAAGGTCTCTCTATCTGTCAGCCTCAGCTTTCTAATAACTGCAACAAAGAAATTTCATTCTAGTTTTCAATCACAAACTCCATGGACTGATTAGACTTCTGGTGGGTCATATCATCCAGGCAGTATTTAATCTTTGGTGTTCAAGTAGAAAACAAAAGAAAAAATATGGGGGAAAAAAAGGTGTACATCCTCAAGTTCAATAATAAACTTAAATTTCTACCTAAATTCCCAGTTGTATGTGATATCTATTTTTATAATAACTTATCTCTAATGCCATATGACCTGTAAAGCTCTCCTTCTTTTCTGCGTTAAATGTGATGTAAATTGCTTTTTCTCCTCAGTTAAATTTGGAAACATGTCAGTATGTACACACACCGACAAATGGAATGACAGGTTAATTTAAGCCTTAGCTGAAATCAGAAATTAAGTCAGGACTTCACAAAGTCTATTTTCAATAAAAGAAAAACAATGTAAGTTTCTTCTTTCAGTAAGTTAAAATACTATAATTTTGTCAGGAACATGAGTTAAACAGGCTGATCACTTTCAAATTTGTCAGGGCGTCATTATTTTTATCTGTTATGGTAATAAACTCTCAAAGGTTTGACCTGCTAAAGATGAAATAAAATTGCTGGTACCTATTTGGCTTTCATTTATGTGAAAATAATTCCAACTTTTATGAATTTATTTCTGGAAAATTAACATTATTGAAGCATTAGGGGAGCAAGTTTAAACACACAGTCTTGGGACCATAAGAAAATATATGATGTAAATGGGACAAACTTACTGTTAGATCAATTCGGCCTCAAGCATTTCTTTTCTTGTAAATTACCTTTTTTTACTATTATAAAGTTTTTCTCTAAATGGCCTACAGTGAATACAAGGTGAAGGTGGATCTTTCAAGCTCAGATAATCTGTATACTTCTGATTTATCTGAAATAACCTCTTGTACCTCCTTTTACAATTCCAGGCAGGGATCTCATTCCTTTGCCTCTGGTGCAATTTAGCCTACCCAAATGGATGCAGAAAGTGGAAACACAGTTACTACACAAAAAACTTCAGCACTGGATAAAGAACCAAAACAAGAAACAAAACCTGCTTGCTATTCTACTGCCTGTAGCTAACTCCTTTTGAAATAAAGCGGATATTTACCAGACTTAAGGTGTTTGTTTGGTTTTTTTTGCCAGCTACAGGGAAATCTGAGATTGGGTGAGAGTGATGTGATCAATGAACACATGAGAAAAATTCGTCATTGTTACTTACCAAGATAACTGTCTATGAACTGTTATTTTAAACTTCATGATGATCCTTTTAATATATATGTTATATAACTCTTATTTTAAAAACTGCATTTATTTCCATGACAATGTAGTATGAAGGGATTGAGTGCAGTAAAGCATCTGTTTGAGTTGCAATTTGAGAGAATACAGTCATGACACAGTTTAATTGCTTTACTTTCATATAACAACATGTCATAAAGTTAATGTGTTCTAGTTAATGCTCTCCTTACATTTTCATTGAAAGTTACTGCTATAGAAACATGACATGAATATTGAACAGTAGAGCTCATGTCTGGAGCTGAAAGCCAAATGAGTGCTACCTGTTGGAGCTAATGGATATATTTTGGGGACAAAGTTGTATTCTATGCAGTTTCCACAATTTACTCTTTTTTCTTCTGTGGAGAAAAACCAAAATTTTCAGTCAACTGTAGAAAATTTCAGTTTGTAAATATTACTGTATTGTCTGGTAGAACCTCTATTTGTTACTGACCAATGGGTTATTGTCCCACTTAGTCAAAATTTGCTGACTTGAACAGTGCCTTCTATGCAATACCATACTCTGTCTTCCTTAATCAGTGTGTGTCGGGGTTTATCCCCAGACAGGAACCAAGTACCATGATGTCACTCACTCACTCACTCACTCCACACAGGAGGGAGGGAGGAAGGGAGAGAGGTAGGAAGGGAGGGAGGGAGGGAGGGAGGGAGGGAGCAAGGGAGGGAGCAAGGGAGGAAGGGGGGAAGAGAGGAAGCGAGGAAGGAAGGAAATTCACATGTAATTTCAATGTAAGGGAAATTTTCAAATGGAATTTGGCCAAAAATGAAGGTGCTAATTTCTCTTCCAGGGAATTAATATTTTGCCATTAGTAAATATTTTCCTCAAGGGAATCAAAGCAGCTGAAACCCCCCCAAATTTTTGATGGAAAATATTTAATTTTTAGCTTTAATAATATATTCTGTTATTTTGAAAGAAAGATTTTTTTTGAAAGCATACAAATTAAACTTGCAAATAACTTTTTTCTCTTTATTTTTTTTTAATTTTTTTTATTTTCTGTAACCAAAAAAACCCAATTTTACAAAATAAGGGTAGGGAAATGCACCTAAATGGCAAGTTGTCTGGCAGAAGAGAGAGAAAATAAGTGTAATTTTAATGATTTCCAGGGCAGGAGCATGAGCTCAACAGAGAGTTTTAAGAAAAATTAAACTACAGAAATTTTAAAAAAAATATTGAAATCGATTTTTCTGGACTGATGAACCTTAACAACAAAAGCCTAGTGAGGTAATAGTTACTGAAGGGGAAGCAAACTTAAAATCAGTGTCTGCAGAAACAGAGAGAAAGAAATACAGGCAGAGAGAAAAGATGGAAGGCATAAAATGTCAAACGACACTTGTAGTAAATGGATGTAGAGAAACAGAAAATGAAAAATGACATAAAAAGAATAAAAGTACAGCAGAGTTACAAAGGTAAGATGGTTTTCTCTCAGAGAAAACAGCATTAATTTTAATTTCCAAAGCAGAATAATTACAGGTGGTCTAGGAATTCAATGGTTTTAAGCTGTGTCTAAGCAATAAAATAAATAATAGTATGAACTGAACAGCTATAATTATGAGATCAACTATCAAGTCAAAAAAAGGCTTTCAAGCCGAAGCTAACAATTTAATCTATAAAAATTGCAGGCATCAGTGGAAAACATAACTATGGGAAATATAACAGGAAAATTCAATGTAAATTGCCACAGTTATGATACCAGAGATGTAAAAGCAGTGCATCCAGTGTCAGTATTTGCCTTGGAAGAACACTGCCTCCACAGGGACGGATGGATGGATGTTCCAGTTGGTTACAGGACAAAACATGATAAGTATTTTAGAAGAAAATGTGTACTGGCCTTGGCTGCTCCATTACATAGAAAACTATCATCCAAAGACCAGTGCCAAGAGACAATTTCCCATTTGCTGTAGAGTTGGCTGGAATGGTGGTGTAATCTGTGATGGTTCGGACCTGGCTCCCTGCCAAATGCCCAAAATCATAGTAATAACTCCTTCCCCCTCCCTTCTTTCCCTGGGGCAAAGGAAAAAAACCTATAAAATTTAAAAACCTGAAACCAATCAAATTATACAAAAATATATATTTTTTCATATATTACAGTTATATACAATTAAAATACACAGCAAAGGGAATCCAAACACCCCCAAAGATAAAGAGAAAGGGGAAAAAGGGACAAAAAAAGGGACAAAACCGGAACAGATATGCACAATCAAGTCAAGAACTAGTAAAATAAAGAACTAGCAAAACAAAATCTCACCACTTCCCTTAGAAAAAACAAGATCACCAGACACAGCCAGTACTCTGCAACCTCCCACGTGGCAGACCAGCGGTCGCTGCAGGCCTCAGCCTCTAGATAAGCGAGACCAACACAAGGATCCACTGCTCCTGAACCTCGCCGGAAGAGAGGAGAGTGAAGTCTCTAATCTCCAACTTATTTATACCCTGGTTTACATAAAAATTGTATGGAATACTGGGTACATGGCCACTTCCTTGGCTATGTGCCGGAAGGCCTAGACTAAAACCGTCACATAATCCAAAGAGAAAACTCTATATGCACATGGCTGTATATTTATATAACTTAAATATACAGCTAGCACAGCTAAAACAAGTGCAGAGCTTAGCAAATGGTTTAGCAAGAGCATAGGTGAAAATAGCAGCATGACACTCATCCTTACTGCTTGTGTCTGCCATTAACTGGTGAAAAGTCTGACAGTTGCAAGACATAAAACAAATAGCTGGGAAGAACAAAAATGCTTTAGAAGGTCTAGGGCTTTTTCTCTATCACATTGTATACTTTATCTCATGATGAAGTTATCTCTCTGCCAAGCATTAGAGGTGAAAGAATGCAAACTTGAAATGCAAATCAAAATTTGTACTTTGCTGTTGTCGTAATTTTATATGCTACTGCTGCCAAGATTCAAGCAATTTGGTCATTATTCTGAAATAGAATATTTGATAACGATAACCTTAGCATATTTCAATGGAAATGGTGTATTAGCAGACAAATGAATACAACAGCTCATCCAGTTCATGTGTTTAGCTGTTACTGCACATTAGTGCAGGGCTGTACAAATGTAAATATTATAACTAAAAGGCAGAATTTTGCAATTTACATGGTTTCATTAACAGAAAGCTGAAAATTGTTGTTTGGTTAACAAAACACTAAAAATTGAAGGCAAAACTGAAGGTATGCCTCCTCAACTAAATTACTGAATTTCAGATTGTAGCGGGTTGACCGTGGCCAGATTCCATGTATCCACTAAAGCTGCTCTCTCACTCTCCCTCTGCAATTAGACAGAAGAGAGAGAAAAAAAAAAACAGGATTCATGAGTAGAGTAAGAGCTGGGAGAGATCACTTACTGATTACCTTCATGGGCAAAACAGACTCAAAGTGAGGATAGTACTTAAATTTATTACTGACAAGGTAAGAGGCAAATAGTAAGAAATAAAACAGTCTTATAAATGGAAATAAAACCTTCCCCCCACTCCTCCTTCCTTCCATGTTCTCCCTCTTTCCCACCCCCAGCAGTGCAGGGAGAATAGGAATGGGAGTTGCAGTCCGTTGTTTCTGCTGCTTCTCAGGAGAGGACTCCTTCTCCCCGTGGGGTCCCTCCCACAGGAGACGATCCTTGATGGACCTCTCTAGAGTAAGTCCATCCCTTGGGAAGCAATTCTTCCCAATCTGCTGTTCTGTGGGTCACTTCTCCATGGGGTATAGTACTTCACAGGTAAGTTCTACTGATGTGGGTCCCCCATGGGACCACAAGTCCTACCCAGGAAAAGCCTGCTCCAGTGTGGGCTTCCCTCTCTACAGGCCACAGATCTCCTGCAAGACCTTGCTCCATCCTGGGCCTCCCACAGGGTCACAGCCTCCTTCATGCATCCACCTGCTCCAGCATGGGCTCCTCCATGGGCTGCAGGGGGGTCTCTGCACCCCAATGGTCCTCCATGGGCTGCAGGGGCACAGCTGCTCCACCATGGTTTGCATCTCCTGCCCCTCCTGCACTGACCTTGGTGTCTACGTTGTTATCTCACGGTCTGACTCTGCTCCTCCCTGACTGGAATTTTCTTCAGAGCAACAATCTCTCTTGTTCTTAAATATGTTGTCACAGAGGCATTACTGTATCTGCTAATTGGCTCAGCCTTGGCCAGCAGCAGGAAGTCCATCCTTGAGCCAGCTATCATTGGCTCCATAGGACAGGGGAGCCTTCTAGCAGCTTCTAACAGGAGCCACCCCTGTGGCCCCCCCCCCCACTACCAAAACCCAGCCACAGAAATTCATGGCACAGGTTAATTTTTGGAAATGTAAGTTGGGAATTCAGAAGACATCAACAGGCACATGTTTGTCAGAGTAAGATACACATGCTAAGATTATCAGAGAACTCAACAGTTCATCAGCTCTGAAATTATTAATTAAAAAAAAAAAAGATATATTTGGGATTTATTAAAAATAAGCTATGAGGTTGTGGAGTGAACCTATATGAATTGAGAGGATTGAAAACTTGTTATGTTGAATAATATTTACAGAGATAAAACCTATGAAATCAACAACAAGGAAGATAAGTCCAAAGTGAGTAGGATGAGCTGAGCTTTATTTGTGTCATAAAAGATAAAATGAAAGTGCAGAAAAGATTGAAATTTCTTTCGGTTATCTATTTTATTCATCTGACTGTATATTGAAAAATAAACTGAAACTTGCTCTTGCAGTCAATTCTGTATCTACAAAGACATCCAAACTGGAACTGAAGTGTTCCATGAAAGATTCTTTGCAGAGAAGCAAACAGAAGCTTTGAAATCTTTCTCAGGTATGGTTGGCTCTTCAACATAGTTTTATTAACTGTGTGATTTTAAAGGAAGTGTGCTGATTTACAGTAGTACCAAAGTTCAATACTCCCTGACCAGGGGCTTTAAATATTCCACATAGAGAGGTCTATATTTGATATCAAATTTACTTATTCAAAGATGATGTTACCTAGGATTTCTGTTTTCCTAGATAAATTAAATGAAACAAAATGATAAATCAACAAAACAAAATATCCTGAAAACACAATAAAAATGGAGGTTACATTTGACAAAATACAGAGACTGCAATACACAGTTCAGTTATGGTGCTGGTGTGACTCCTGTTGCTGGTCTTGAACATGTCCACTATAACAGTGCTGAACTTCCTCAGTTGTTGGGAAGGCATATGTTGGGAAGCCAGCTCAAGACTATTACTGTCTTGAAAATTCTTTTGGTAGTTGCTTAAGTTTTATACTCAGTGTTGGTACTGCAATTTTATTTCCATACTGCCTTCTCTCACACTTTCTGGGAGGAAAAAAGGTAATGAAAATGGAATGCACAATTCAGGCCTGAAACTTATGAACAAGAAAAAAAAAGAGAAAAAGAGATAAAAGTGGAAGACCATTTTCTTCAGTACTTATACCTTCAGTGGAATTAGGCTAGGTGAGGTTGTTCCCCACCTGCTCAGTTTAAGGGCTGTAGTATAATTTCAGGCCATTGTTCAATAACTTGCCTTCAGCAGAGCCTGCTCTTCAATGCATGTACAAAGTGATGTATCTGCTGATGTTCCTCCTCAGGAGTCAGTTGTTCCATGACATCCTGAGTCAGGTAATTGTATTTATTGGTCCCCGTGGACTTTTGTTCCACTAATCTGCCTAATCATTGTTTTAGGATTCATTCACACTTTCGGTGTTACAATCTTCTGTGGAAATTAACTTCATAGTTCAATATTAAGCACACTGTGAAAAAGCATTTCCCCTTTAAAAAAGCGCAGAAAAAAATGCTGGCTGCTCATTTCAGTGGATGCCTGCTAGTGTTTTTTTGGGCTAAAAAGAGTAATGAAAGAGTCTATACTCACCTCTGAACCATACCTGATTTTGAAGGGATGTGTCATCTCTTGTTTTTGTCTTTACTTTTCCAGGTTTTCCAGTTCTTTTGCCTCTAAAAACCATGCTATCACTTCAGTCATTGTTGCTCTTCTCTGCCCTGTTGTGCTTCAGTATTTTGAAAAAAGGATTACAATGCATGTGGTGTTCAAGATGTAACAGTGCAATAGTGGTTTATTCTTTGTTTTTCTATATTATTTCCTAGGTTTTTGGACTGCACATTGAGCTGCCCACTCCCATTACTGGCTGGCAAAAGTGTGCTTTATTGAGTAGTTCTTAATTGTCAAATCAGAGTCCAGGGTACTTTTCCTTGTGTTCATCATTGTGCATTTTTCAACCCTGCATTTCACATACGTTGTTATCTTTGAGTCCACTTCTTTCTACTGCCATTTATGAAGACTTTTGTTTTGTGTGGAAAATTTTGAAACATCAGCCCCCTTAGTCCCTGTGCTGTGTGCAGGTGCCCAGGTGCTGGCAGCATGTGGCTTCAGAGGCATCTCTTAGAGGAGAAACTGAGGCTCCCTCTGCAGTTCCAGTTGGCTCCAGTGGACCCCCTTTTGGGGTATATCTGATTGTCTCAGCCAATGTGGCCTTGCCTGTGTGGAAAAATATTTAGAGAAAGGCAAAAAACACTGAAAAAAAAAAAAAAGAGGTGAAAAAAAACAAAGCAAGAGTGAGAAACAATGGTGGGAACACTAAGCTCAGAGGAAGAGGTGCTCTGAGGTGGAGCAGGTGTTCCCTACAAGGGACCGCAGCTTCTAGAGTACTCCCAACAACAGAGGAAAAGTACAAAAAACAAGGAGCAGCAGAGAGAAACTGCTGCATCCTGATCTGAAACACTCTGTGCTTCTCACAGCCTCATTGAAAGGACTGAATGTATAACCTGTAATGCTATCAGGGTTGAGGAGAGCAGTCTGGAGTGAAAGTGAGCCTAGGAATATGGAATATGGAGGAGTTGTTTTTCTCTCTATGTGTTTTTGTGTGCTTTTTTTTCTTTCACTATAAAATCTTATTCATTTTAGAGAGTGAATTGAAATACCAGAGACAGGTAGGACAGCACCCAGGGAACATATGTTTGTGAAAGATTACTCTACATTTTCAGCTTTATAATGACTCCTAATGTGTTGTTGATACATAAGAAAATTATCTTTTTATCCTAAGAAATGTAAGTTTTACCTGTCTTTAGTGATGAATATGTTAAAATATGCTTTAATAAAGGAAGAGCACATTATCTGGATTCTCCTTAATTGCAGTGAATTCTGCTCTTTTCCTGCTATAATTTCAAAGCATTTCTCTAGGAAGTAAACCAAACTCAAGAATGTTCTACCATCCTACTAAAGGCCTCTTTTAGGTTGGTGAATATAATTTTGTTTCTTATTTGAGGCTTCATGAAACTACACAGTAACACACTGTGTCTAATACATTTGCGGTTTCATGTTTGAGTTTCTTTCTTACATTTGAGTGACTCTTGCACTTTGGATACTCAGGATTTGTTACTGTGTATCATTGATTGGATTAATTAGATTGATTTAATTAATTTCATTCATCTGATGGTAGCACTGTGTCGCGGGTCGAAGTGGGGTCACAACACGTTTTCAGGATACCAGCTTTATTGCAACACCGCTGCTACTCTTATACAGTTCTGGGTGACACATGTACACACAGCATTGGTTTATCACTAACATAACAACTCATGATTGGACATAGCAACACATGTCCAAACCCAATAGGTCAGTATTGCTGACAGGAAACCCATTCTGTGTTAGAATCCCTACTATCCGTGGTTAACCCTCTGCCAGGTGTAAGAAGTTCCATCTTCAGTGTTTCAGTTTACAGAGAGCCTAGAGCCAGGTGGCCTCCCCCACAGCACTGATTATATGCCATTAGCTGTTCAGTTTAGGATAACACCTTAGACTTTTTTCTCAGAAAAAGTGGTTTCGGGGTGAGAACTTGTGAGGAAGCTCTCTAGATTGTTCAATCATAGAAAAAGATTTTAAACATCTCGTCCCTTACTCTGATGCCTGCATGTGGTCTCCATTTACCAATCCCTTCTCTAATGCAGTATAGTCTTAGTGTGGAGAAACATTAGGTTAGACCATGTAGCCTGAAATACCCAATATTGTAAAGATGCTTGTCAGCACAGTTAGCAGGACACAGCCCACCCTGGATTATGTGGTTGGTCAGTTGCTCACTGTGAAACTGAGGGAACAGGTCCTGCATTCCTGATTTCCATATTTTTTAACTTTAAAAAAAGAAATACAGTCCTACATTCTGTGAAGAACAGAAAAGAAAATTCTTACCCTTATTCCATGGAAGAATGTGATGGTTTTGGTCTAGGCCTTCCTAATAACTAGCTCGTAACCAAGGAAGCGTTCATGTACCTAGTATTCCATATGATTTTTATGTAAACCAAGGTATAAATAAGTTAGAGATTAGAGACTTCACTCTCCTCACTTTCAGTGAGGTTCAGGGCAGTGGGTCCTTGCATTGGTCTCGCTTATCCAGAGGCTGAAGCCTGCAGTGACCGCTGGTCTGCCACATGGGAGGTTGGAGAGTGCTGGCCATGTCTGCCAATCTTGTTTTTCTGAGGGACGTAGTGAGATTTGTTTTACTAGTTATTTTACTAGTTCTTAGGTTTGATTGTATATATATATGTTCTGTGTCCCTTTTTGTCCCCTTTCTGTCTGTTTTTCCCCTTTTCCTTTCCCTTTGGGGGGTGTTTGGGTTCCCTTCGCTGTGTATAGAGCATTTTAATTGTAGATAACTGTAATATAAGAAACAAATATTTTTTATATTATTAAATTGATTTCAGGCTCTTCAATTTTTATATTTTTTTCTCTTTGCCTAAAAAAAAAGAAAAGAGGGGGAAGGAGTTGTTACTGTGAGTTCCGGCATTTGGCAGGGAGCCAAGTCTGAACCATCAAAAAGAACAGTGAAGTAATAGTGGTTTGTTGTCTTCAAAAAGCTGATAAGCACAGAGCTTAGTGGAGTCAACAGATGATACACCACCCACACAGACAACAGGCAAGCCTAAAATGAAAGGGTCCTACGGCCTGGGCTCAAATTATCGAGTCAGAGTGTTGCAGTATACTTGTCATTTTAAAGTGGACTTATACTTGCTCCCTCATTTATCAAACATAGCTGAATCAAGTCAGACAGGCCTAAAGAGAGTGGCAAGAAACATTCCCAGAAGGATTATATATCTGTCAAAAAGAAGTGGAACAGTCTCACAGTCAGACCAGACTTCTCTAAGTATACAGAGTAAGTAAGACAACTAAATCCAAGAAATTTAAATGAAAAAGGAGCAAATAATCTGACATGAATAAACCCGCTCTAGAACTCCTTGCTGAATCTCACACCTTCACATTAAAAAATTAAGCAGTGATTTCAATACTTACAGAATGCAGGAGTTTTGCAATGAACTTTCCTTTGAGCTAAAGACTAGAAAGAAACAGATGTAGCAACTATGAGAGTGAGCCTTGGCAGTGATGATGTACAATGCATGTGAAAAGTGACAAAAATTTAAGAGACTTTTAATTAATTTTCATTGAGCCCAAATATCTCTGAAATTATATTTCAAGAGGGAAATCATGTCATGATGTACATAAAATGCATGCACATTAATTTTTGTAGGGCATTATGTCCTTGTTAGCTTAAATGCATGACCTACTGAAACAACTTTTTCAGAACTGTCCCAACTATGTTGATATAATCAGTCAATAGTGTTAACGGAAAAATAACTTAAAGTACATTAAAGCCAAAACCCAAACATAATTCCAACACACCCAAAGTCAACTGTAAATGTTACAATAAGAGCTTTGAAATCTCTCCCTTTATTCTTGATTAAAATGGAGACAAATCCACAAAATTACCATGGAGTAATTCCTCTGAGGGAAAGCATTTTTTTAAACATTTTCTAGGTCGTGTTGAGTAGCATAAGGTAAAACCTATGGCACTAGTCTATTAAAAAGTGTATTTCATGTAAAATTTGACATCTGAGAAATAGTTGGATTTATTTTTTATATTTTTCCTCTACTGACCAATTATTAACTGAGATCTGTAAGTCTAGCAGGCAGAAATATTTTTCTATTGTAATCCTTTCTGAGAAGCATCTAATGGAGCTGTAACTACAAGAAAATACTTATGTAAACAACTGCCAAAAAATGATGATTCTGGGCTTGGTCTCTCTATCATTCCGGGGCAGATTTTACTTCCTTTAATGGTGGCTCTGATTTTGTCTATGCTGAGTAATCTAATGCACTTTCTTGAAGACAACCTCATCTAACAAATGCTGAATTTATTTATAGTATATTACTTTCAAAAAAGTAATCAGGCAAGAGCCACCACAGAAGGCTGCCAATCTGCTAATCAGAAGTTGTTTATGATCCATACTCTAGAAGCATATCTCTAGCCATTCTTTCACAGAACAGAGGAAGAATCATAATTTTAT
Source organism: Pyrocephalus nanus (assembly GCA_038380795.1). Classification (NCBI taxonomy): domain Eukaryota; kingdom Metazoa; phylum Chordata; class Aves; order Passeriformes; family Tyrannidae; genus Pyrocephalus; species Pyrocephalus nanus. The sequence goes on along the minus strand of CM076263.1, from coordinate 47,861,374 downwards.
ATGGTGTTACTGAAGTCTGCTTTTGGAAAAGAAACCACTTTCACACAACAATAACCGTTTAAAGCCCTCGCTCAGACAGTGAGCTCTGGATTAAATTTCCTCCTCACTTTGAGGAGCTGAAACAGACACCCCTGGCTTTTGTAGTAGTGCTCTGACAGTACTGCTCTGATTGACAAAATCTCTTGCTGAAACTCATCACACAGAATTTTTATACCAGAGTCGAGGGAGCACATGCTCAAAAGCTCCACAGAACCTAAGCAGTGTGTCTAAGGCACACATAATTTTATACTTTGACACGTGTGTGAAAGTGTAAGTCCACTTTCACAACTTTTCTTGGACCTAACTCTAGCTGGTAAGTTAGATTGAACATTTCATATAGTGAGAGGTAGCTTTGTTATATATGAAACACTCTGGGTACATTTTTAACTCCACTTCTGACCCCATTAACTATCTTTCCTACATCTATTACAACAGGTTTTATCTCAGAGAAGTCTATAAAGTGCACCAGACTTAAAAGTGCTGAGTATTAGGGGGATTTCAGTGTTCAGTTGTAAATGAGACCATTCCTGCTGCTGAGTCTGGACATAAAGACTGCAGAAGTGAATGGATGACCTTTGGTTGTAGAATGGTACTTCCAAATTTCTGATTAAAAAATCATAATACATTTAAAATAACCATTAAACCTAAATTTCTGCATTAAATTATTTGGTTATTAAGCTTGGTAATACTGCAGTGCCACAAGGCAGGCAAAGTGTTCTTGAAGTGGTTTTTTCAAGGTCCAAATTAATTTAAAAAAAGACAGAATTTATGTTATTTTATTTTGAAGATTCACATTGTATTCCACTCACTTAATGCTTTCGAGTAAGTAAAAAAATCTCACATGGGCTAAACATACACTGAATGACAAACGAATGACAAAGATAAGTATCATTTTCCTTTATCAATATCATTAACTTTTGCTTGCCATTTTTGTTTCCTTTTATAGAAAGGTTCAAATCAAGTTCATATTTTCAGACTGATTTTTAAAGAATGTCATGGTTTAACCCCAGTCAGCAACTAAGCCATGTCTGTTCAGGCCATGCTGCCTACCAGGTTCTTGTGCAGCTCCTCACTGTCAGAGCCTGAAACACTGACAAGTCCTTGACTCAGAGTAAACACAAACACAGCTGAAACATCAGTGTCATATCAACATTCTTCTCACACTGAATCCAAGACACAGTACATAACCAGCTACTAGGAAGGAAATAAAGTCTATCACAACTAAAACCAGGAAAAACATTATTGAAGAATTTCCTCCTTACTAAAATTCTTCAAGTACTATTTAAATGCAAGTAAGTTATATTGTATTCCTCCTACAGCTACACAGACTTCTTTACTTTATTTTGGCTTCAATATGTACTTTCATGCTCATGTGTTCTTTTTTTTAAGCCGAAGTAAGAATTCTGAGTTTTATTTAATGATGCACATTCCCGTTTGTTTGTTTTCCAAAACTTCCTTCTTTGTGTAGAATCTAGCAGATAAAAATAAACTAAAAATGTTAATTCAGGGGTTCTGTAGGGCTTTAAATCTGGGGCTTTTCCTAGTAACTCTGCTACTATATAGATGCAAGGACAGAAACCTGGTATTCGGAGAGTACTCAGTAATGTCACGTGGCTGTAAGGTTCTTTCCTTATCTATCAGCTGAGGACATGGCTACAAAATTTTCATAGAAATTTCCCTTAGTCTAGTTCTTGCTTAGTTTACACAGTTGTGAATATATTTAAGTCTTCTAATAAAAACCATACTGATTAATGGAGGACTTACCAAATATGTGAAAAATTATCCCAGGATAAGAGGATTCCTTTTTTTTTTTTTAATCCTAAATCTTCATATCTTAAATGAGTCTCTTAATCATCAAATTGCTGGTTGTACTACTTAAGAGCAGAGGAGCATGTCAACATTTTCTGTTTAAAGTGCAGTTCATTCTGCAACTAATATAGGTTTTTAACAGACGAATAATTCTTTGGAAGTGGAAAAGCTTTTCTTACTGCTGGTTTTCCAAGCTAACATTCTCTTTATCGAATTTTCTTTTGATGAGGTTTTAATTTTTTTACTTTCCATTTTTCATTATGATCATTAGAAGTAGATTTTTATTTCACAAGGACAGAATTTTCTGTGTGCATTTAAATTACATATGAATAGAGAGTTTTTAAGAACAGTGAGGTATGCTTTGCCACTTACAGTTTTTCATTAATTGTTTTTTGGTTTTAAGCCCATTGACCAATGAGCAAGTGTATATTAAGTTGGTAAAATATTATTACTAACTGAGGAGACCACCAGTTAAAAAACTAAGGCCAAGGTTAATTCTTAGTACATACTGAAATTATAAGGATTGAAGCAGCTAAATGAACAGCTCATCCTAGGATTAAATCATTGAAGACCCAAAATATAAATAAAAACCAATCTGTTTTCCCCTCACCACTACCTCTTCATAAATAGAAAGAAAATATTTAGTTATTTAACACTATTGGTTTAACAAGGCTAAATGCAAGCATATACGTTTGGGTCTAGGGCAGGATCTTGGAATACATATTTCCTTGTTGTGTCACAGACTTCTGCAGAAATCGATTATGCTCAGATCCTCCAAAGACTATTTATTTGCCTGTCACTGATCACAATACCAAACATCCTTGAGAACATCAGCTTCACAGAAACAGCAGCAAATGGAAAAAACACTGCAATGATGCATTGTGATGTTAAATATGCTACAGACTGGCTAGTGCATAAGTGGGAAAGCAATGTAAAATTTGCAAAACATGTACAAATGAGTTAAGGAAAAAAGATTTTTTTGTTTTACACTACTGATTAACCACTACACATGAAGATCTACATTACCAAATTCATTTTCAAGACCAGAGAAGAAGAGAAAATAATTGTATTCAACAGCACAAGATGGTGTGCTGTTCTATTTTAGGAACATGCATCTGGGGAACATATTCAGAAAAAAAAACCTATGTAAAATTGTATCTATAAATCCAGTGAACAAACTTCATGTCTAAAATGGCTAGGCACAAAGTTTATCATATATTTGCAAGCAGGTACTGTCAGGAATAGTAAATACAATACTGGTTATTTATGTTCAGGTAAAAGGTAGTAACAAAACTCACCTGCAGTTTAAGCAATTGTACTGAAGCTATTGCAACACCTCTGAAAATTATTACAATTCATCCACCCTGCCCCAGTGTCCTCCTGTCATAGCCCAAACCTGCTATGAAATTGCCAGGGTCTCAAAACAAAATGCTACAAGCAACTGACTGATTCTCCTTTGAGGAAAAGAGGAAAAGCATTTCGTATGGTGACAAACTCCTTTATCAAATTATAATATTTATAAATAAAAATAAATATTTATCCTATCTAGGCTCTACTTTCAATGGCCTCCTTACTAGTCTGCCCTTAGTTGAAACAGGCTACCTCAAACTGTCCAGCTTTCTCTTATCAAATTCATCTTTAACCAAATCTACCTAGTCCTGTTGCCTCATACCAATTTTCAAGAACTCAATATTTAGTTGGATTAATTTGAATAAAGTGGTGTAGTTTACTTTCTGTGATTATAGATGTTTTTGTGATTCCAGGGACAATTCTTTTCTGAAGAGGAAATTTTGCACCATTGTACTCTGAAGAGAAAGTGTGACAAATTACAGTAAGATTCCCATTTGTGCTCCTCTCCTATATATTCAAGAATATGCCAAAAGCTCAGTTGCTGCAGTAGTTAACTACCAGATGACCATCACTGAGGCTAGTCAGCACAGAGCAACCTGTGTCTGCACTATCAAACTGTCTTTAAAAAGGTGTGATAGCTGCCCACCAGAAATGGCATCCTACCCTGCACTAGCTTCTAATGTATACACAGAAAGATGGGGGAAACCCCTTACTGATACATGCCAAAAATTAAAAAAAAAAAAGATAGATAAATAAATAAATGATTAATTGTAGTCAGGATTAAATTCAATTGCCTGGGAGCTTCCCCTATCAGTATTGTACTACTATGATATAACTGCATTGTCTTGGGTATCTTCATCCCTTGTCCATCTCCCCAAGACAGTCTGACTGTTTTGGAGAGGATACAGAGACAAATTTTATGCTTTAAAACGGTAATGCATTAGCATTTCTTCATATCCGTCACACCCTTAAACATCACTTGGCAGTATCTAAGCTAGATTTATTCTGTGAACAGAATACCTTAAATTCCTTTATGATATCCTTCAAGTTCTGAAAGACTGATTAATTTCTTTCTGTTTTGTGGAGCTGGAGGAGATTACAGACCTTCTAAGAATACTTTAACAGCAATCTTCCAGGATAAAGAAGGGTAGCTGTCACTAAATTTTTTTGTCTCAGTAAATAGTTCAAAATAATTTTCTAAATGAATCATAAAATAGGGGTTAGTTTTGTCTTTCAGAACTTCTCTCTCCAGAGATGGAACTTTACCAGAAGCAGCTGCAGCTACAGTACTAAAGGAAGTGAAAACACTGCCAGTATCAGCACAAAACCTGCTGGCGTAGTAGAACTACCTGTCAGAAGAAAATACTCTGGAGGCTGCAGAAGGCTAATAGAAGGGAAGGAGAAATTTTATTGCTCCTATTGTTGCCCTTAGGAGTGAAAGCAGCACTTCAGTATACTTTTAAAACAGGATTTCTGTGTTGTGTTGACTGGTTGTCTAGGGTATCTGAATTGGCTACAAATGCCCTCCTAAAATACCAAAAGCAGTGACAAACTGTAACTGCTGCAGATGAGGAGGACCAAGCAGCCAATATGAGCAATTGGAAGGCTGATGAAAATTGTGCTCATTCATTTAAAACTCCACACTAGATTGCAGTATATACTTTAAGTTTGAACAACATCCATGCAGAATTCAGGTTTTTATGTCAAGTAATGGCCTGCTCATAAGAAGACAGAGTCCTTAGTTATGATAGCTGTTTCAAAGCACCCAAAAGATTTTTGCCTCTGGAACATCAGAGTGATCTCGATCCACCCATAATCTGAAAGTCATAGTTACCAGATGTGTTAACTCTTCTTCGGAAATAATAGTGAGCAGCTTTAAGTGAAACATTTGATTTTTGTGTTAGTGCCAAGTTAAAGTGAACATATTGTACATATAATCTCCTCCTTTGTAGTTTTAACTACAACTTATATTTTGTGCAATAGTGGAAAAGGAGTTGAGGGGAAAGGTTCATGCTTTTTTTAACAAATATTTTTTGTTTGGTTAGGCTTTTTGGTTTGTTTTCTTTTGAGTTTTACATAATCTTGTTGCAAAATTGACTGGATATTTTTATACATAGCACAAAAATTTATTATGGTTACCGTTGACATCTATGTCCTATGATAAAGCTTAATTTGAATCCCAGAAGAGAAACAAATTGGTCTGTGGGAATAGATAGAGCAATCCATGAACTCTATGACACCTTGGAGTTTTGATGTTTTGATTTTTTTTAATTTTTGACCCCTCGAGCACAAACGTTAAGACTCGGGACAGCTATTTTACTGATAGAGGCACAGAAGTTTCTGAGGATAAATCAAACGATAGATTGGGGGAGAGGGAAGAGAAACCACTTCTAGTAAGACCAAAGACAGGGGGAAGAAGAGTACAAGAAGCTCTGTCAGACTCCAGCCCTGTGGCTAGTAGGACAAGAGCACAAAAGGAAAAGCCTATAGTAGAAGCCCTCTTAAGGCAAGCCACGAGCAATCAGAGTCCAGTTTTTCTCTAAGTGAGTTACAGCAGTGGAAAGCTTCATTTGGAACATATAGGGAAAACCCAGAGAAGGTGGCTAAGTATGTGAAGAGAGCAATAAAGACACAAAATCCTAATTGGGACGATTTGGAAATAATGCTAGACACATTATTAGACCCTTTCTTGACATGGTCAAGAAAGCTGCCCGGGATACAATTGAGACTTTCATAACATCTGGGCAGATTCAAGGAGAACTGCAAGATGTGTTTCCCTTAGTAGATCCCAAATGAGACCCCAATATACCAGAAAAAAGGGAAGCATTAAAACGTTATCAGGACTGGGTGGTTTATGGTCTTAAACATGGAATTCCAAAAGCAGTAAATTGGTCAAAAACATATACAGTGAAACAAGATAAAAATGAATCCCCTACAGATTTTCTGAACAGACTAACAGAGGCCGTACAAAAGTACACAGACATAGTTGTAGAATCAGAGACAGGGAAAAAACATTTGGTTTATTTATTCATAGGCCAATCTGCAGACGATATAAGGAAAAAGCTACAGAAAGCAAGTGAGGACAAGAGTATTGGTGAATTAGTGAATATAGCTTGGACAGTCTATAGAGAGACCAAAAAGGCAGAGGAAAGGAGCAGGAGCAGGACGGTGACTACCAGAAACATCAGAAATACAATGTCCACCATGAAAATTATAGATCTAGTTACCAGCATGATAAGGCTAATGATATATGTTCTTTTTGTAAAAAGAAGGGTCACTGGAGAAGGGATTGTCCAGACTTGAAGAGGAGAAGTGAATTCTCACCCCCTTCTCCAGCCTCCCAAATGACTTTAAGCCAGAATGCATGAAGGGAACCAGAGGATTCTACCCCAGCAGAACCTCTGGTTGTAGCTAAGCTGGGGGGAGAAGATGTGGAATTTTCAGTTGATACAGGTGCTGCATATTGCGTATTAAACACCTTAGAGGGAAAACTGAGTCATGATACTGTAACTGTTGTTCGTGCCACAGGGGTAAGTGAAACTAGGCCTTTTTTCAAACCTTTGAAATTTAAATTAGGCAAACACCAGATAACTCATCAATTCCTCTATATGCCCAATTCTCTCATGCCTTTATTGGGTAGAGATTTATTAGAAAAACTGGAAGCTGAAATTAAATTCTGTAAGGGAAGGGGAATAAAAGTTATCATCCCTGACACTAAATATATCGAGGCAGCTACCTTCTTCATATAGGAGAACCACAGAGAGATCCCCGCAGAGGTTGAGAATGCTGTGATCCCTTTAGTGTGGGCTAGCAAATATCCTGGGAGGTTCAAGTGAGCAGAACCTGTAAGCATCACGCTCAAGCCAGGAGCAACACTGGTAAGGCAAAAACAATACCCCTTGAAGCTAGAAAGTTGTCAAGGTTTAGCACCCATAATTGAAAAGTTTCTTAACTTTGGCCTATTGGTAGAATGTGAGTCCAAATATAACACCTCAATCCTTCCAGTGAAGAAAGCTGATGGTAAGAACTATCGATTGGTCCAAGATCTGAGGGCAATCAACAAAATAACAGAGGATATATACCCTGTAGTAGCGAACCCCTATACCTTGTTAACCACATTAACAGAGGAATTAGGGTGGTTTACTGTGCTTGATCTAAAGGATGCCTTTTTCTGCATTCCTGTGCACAAGGACAGCCAAGAGCTTTGTGCTCTTGAATGGGAAAATCCTGAGACAGGGAGAAGAACTCAACTGACCTGGATGGTCCTACCGCAAGGCTATAAAAATAGCCCAAAGATATTTGGAAACCAGTTGGCAAAAGAACTGGAGGACTGGAGAAGGCAGCAGCCAGAAGTAGCTGTCCTACAGTATGTAGACAACATACTAATTGCTGCCAAAAGTCAGGACCAATGCATCGAGCTCTCTGTAAGTCTTTAAAACTTTTTTTGGGGACTAAATGGGTATGGGGTCTTGAAAGAGAAAGCACAAATTGTAAAGGAAATAGTCATTTACCTGGGGCTTGAAATCTATTGTGGACATCAACTGCTCAGCACAGATTGGAAAAAAGCCATCTGCCATCTCCCACAGCCCCACACTGTATGAGAATTACAGGCTTTCCTAGGAATGGTGGGATGGTGTCACCTGTGGATAGCTATCTATGGGTTATTATGGGCTATATGAAGCACTGAAAGCAGACAAGGAAGGAGTTGTGATATGGACAGATGAGATCAGAGCTGCATTTGAACAACTGAAACAGTCCTTAATGTCAGCTCCAGCACTGGGACTACCAGACCTAACCAAGCCCTTTGAACTGTTTACATATGAGCAACTAAATGTTGCCTTGGGGGTACTGTCACAGACCCTAGGAAACCAGCAAAGGGCTGTGGCCTACTTCTCCAAACAGTTAGACTGTCAACCAAGGACTGCCAGGGTGTTTGAGGGCTGTGGCAGTGACTGTTATCTTGATCCAAGAAGCCCGGAAACTCACCCTAGGACAGCGCATCGTTGTGTATGTACCCCATGTAGTCCAAGCTGCGCAAAAGGGGGGCCACTGGCTGTCCCCTAGCAGAATGCTTAAGTACCAAGCTGTGTTGTTGGAACAGGATGATGTTACCCTGAAAACAACATCTGTTGTAAATCCTGCTATGTTTCTGTCCACAACATTGACTGACAGTATGTCTGAGCATGACTGTTTGCGGACCATCGAGGAGACCTATTCCAGCAGACCAGACCTGAAGGATGAGCCTCTGGAAAACCCAGACTGGGAACTGTACACGGACGGAAGCAGCTTCACGCGGGATAGAAAACGGATGACAGGGTATGCTGTGACAACCAAAGACAAGGTAATCGAGGTGAAGGCCTTGCCTGCTGATGTGTCATCCCAAAAAGCAGAACTGATTGCACTGACAAGAGCTCTAGAGCTGAGTGAAGGTAAGACATGAATATCTGGACAGATTCTAAGTATGCATTCAGTGTGGTACATACCCATGGAGCCATCTGGAAAGAGAGAGGGCTACTAACTGCCCAAGACAGTGCAATTAAACATGCTGACCAAATCCATTCACTCCTTCAAAGTATCTGGAAGCCAGAAAAGGTATCTATTATGCACTGCAGAGCTCATCAGAAGGGGAAAACAATTCCCAAACTGGGAAATCATTTTGCTGACCAGGCTGCAAAAAGGGCTGCAGAAAAAGACATTCTACCAGTAGGTCCACAGAAAGAAATTGATTTGACAGGGTACACCCCAAAATATGGTAAGAAGGACCACCAATTAATTAAATCCCTTACAGCTGAAATCAAAGAAAGTGGGTGAGCGCTTACTCCAACAGGACAAGTTGTGGTCACACCTCCACTCCCAAGGGAAATAGCTCTGCGGGAACATGAGGCTACCCAATAGGGAATAGAGAACCTTCTCAAACACCTAAAGAAGGTAGTGATAGGGACAAGTATGACTGAAGTCGTGCAATCCATAGTGAGTAAATGTGAAATCTGCAAGCAGAACAACCCTGATACAACCAAGAGGGTGGTGCTAGGAGTGACAAAGGCTGGGAACCTTCCCGGAGATTACTGGCAAATGGATTTTGCTGAGTTACCACCGAGGGAGGGGTACTAATACATACTAGTGCTGGTTGACACTTTTAGTGGATGGCCTGGAGCTTACCTGTGTCACACTAACACAGCAAGGGAAGTGGTAAAAGCTTTGCTTAATCACATAATTCCAAGATTTGAGGTTCCTCTGGGAATGTCATCAGACAGAGGGACACATTTCATTGCAGTGATAGTGAAGGAGGTATGTTGTGTCCTAGGAATTGTTTGGGACCTTCACACTCCCTATAGACCTTAGGCAAGTGGCAAAGTCGTACTCATGAATGGCACTCTTAAAATGCAAATTGGTAAAATTTGTCAGGAAACATCCATGTCATGGGTTCAGGCTTTGCCTCTAGCTCTGCTGAGGATTCGCATCCAGCCAAGGCGGAGGGTAATATAAGTCCTTATGAAATATTGTATGGAAGACCATACCAGGCTCCACATATTCCAGGGGACATTCACAGTAGAGGGAAGGTTGATTTATTAAAGTATTTAATTGCTTTAGGCTCTACTTTACAGAAGCTCCAAAAATTTGTCGAACTTTCCAGACCCATGGGATTGGACACCCCTGCTCATCAATTCCAACCAGGAGACTGGGTCTATATCAAATGGTGGGACAGTGACCCACTGTGAGCCAAGTGGAAAGGACCTTTCCAAGTCCTGCTGACTTCCCTCACTGCTGTCAAAGTTGCTGGCAAAGGATCCTGGTTTCATTACTCCAGAGTGAAGAAAGCTTCAATCCCTGGAACTATCAGCAAAGCAGAACCCCACTCAGACGAAGAGGATATGGCATAGACTGTTTCTGATGTGCATGTTATCTGTACAGTTGGTAACTATGAATTAAGTTTGGAGCCTAATTTACATTTGGCTTTAGGAAAATGCAGCTAATATTCTTCGTGAAAGTGACTGCTGAATTTGCACTATGAATTTGGCTGCAATTTGGAACCAAACCAAAATTCTACATCAGGTATCTCTGGATAATGTCTCACTGGGTTTGGGAGACACTCTCCACAAACTTACTTCATGGTTACCGAACTGGACCTGGATAAAACAACTGTTTCTATTGGTAATATACATAGTTAGTGTTTGTGTAATAGTTTATTGCATGAACCAATGTTGTAGATGTTGGTCATCTTTTTGGAAAATGATTAGACGTAAGTAGTAGAGATTGGTCAAAATTTTTGAGTTTTGTCCAGTCTCTAAAGGGGGGGCTGATACCTTGGAGTTTTGATGGTTTGATTTTTTTTTAATTTTTGTAGATCTTAGAAGTAGTTATGTAGTAAACGTAGACTTTAGAGTAGCAGCATATTATCCCTTTACCCTTTAACATACCAGATACACATAGTAAACCCTGTTACTCATTCCCATATCAATTCCCATAAATTCCACTAGCCTGTTTTGTCTCTTTTTCAAGGTAGAATTACAGAGAACATCCTAACCCTAAGGAAGAAGATATAGCCATAGACTCAACAACCTTCAGGCCTAGGATTCTGGAAGGCCTCCAAGGACATTATGCACTCTGAGGAAGATGAAGAGGAAGAAGAGGGGGTCCCAAAACGCCCCCAGACCCAATTTCCAAGAGGCGTGACAGGGGCAGAACCTGGGTGGTGGCTGGACGGGGATTGGGTGAAAGTCATTATAAAAACTGTGAACACCTGTATTCGAGTGTGCGCATTGGGGGTATGCCAGAAAGCCTGGGGGCTCATTAAAGCCTTTGCATCCTTATCTTATCTCTTACCTAATTTGGCTTGGAGTCTTTTTTCCCCCACAGCCATTTAGGCAACAATATCAGTGTTTATATCAAGTAAAAGCAATTGGTAACAGTTGAATAGAGAAAGCCTATCTTAAAATGTGTAAAACCTAACTCCTGTCTAACAAGACTTTGTAACCAGAAGTCTAGATCTTCCAACAACCAGAAAACCAGTTGAATAGTCTTAAACCTTGTTCATTGTCTTCCAGGCAGTTGTCACACAGTAATCTTCAAGAAAAACACGAACTCTGAATAACTGAGTCAATAAATACTGAACCAGAATGGCAGTTTCACTTCACCAACCTTCCTCTGTACTTCATTCAACAATGGACTCTGACTTAAAAAAGAAGTCTTACAATACTAGTGAAAGAATTGAAATGGGCTATATCTACCATCTGTCACAAATGCAGTACTGAGCAAGCCATGCTATTCTAAGATCACAAGAACTGATTTTCAATATCTGCCTAAGAAAACAGACAGAACAGGAAAAATAATCATAACCTGTCACTGAATACAAAACATCCCATCCATGTTAAAATCCAGATTTCAGTGGGATATAGGAAAGTTACCAATGTCAGTTTGTGATGATTGCAGTGTTAATAACAACTGCAACTCAAACTGAGTATCACTTGACAAAGAAGAATCTAAAAATGCTAGAGAAATTACATGGGAGAAAGAAAGCTAAAAAATCTATGCTGTGGAATAAATTTACTTACATAACTTGCATCTCAAAGGCTAAACAGAGCTCATGGTTAATACCTATGCATTTATTTAATATAAATAATGAAATTATTCCTTTGTACATTTTTTGTATCTCTTCGAGTAAATATCATATGCATTTATATACACATATATACATATATATAAAGGATGTGGAAAAACTGTATCTCAGAGAGTCTCAACTTCAGAATAACTCTTCTTTCTTTCTTTTTTTTTTTTTTTTTTTTTTTTTTTTTTCAGGCTTTCCCTTTATCTTTTACATTGTTCAACTATCAACCAATGAATCTATGTCTTTTGCCATGCTGGAATTAAGGCACTGAAAATTCTGTCTTAATTAGTTTTATTTTGGTTGTGGTTATACTGTAAAACAAGTTAAGCTCCTCTTCCTTGTTGCTAGCATCACTCTGCAGAAATCCAAATGCTGAATCTGACATGAACAAAGCATGATTGAGTGTAGTTGCATCACTGGTACTCTAGATGGAAATTCTAATCCTTGTGACAGTCAGAAATATACAAAATAAATGCCCAGTCCATCACAATATTTCTCCATAACTGCACAGCAATTGCAAGCTTCAAGAAATGTGTTTTAAGTGATATAAAAAAAAAAAAAGAAAGAAAACTGATTAAATCTTAGCAAAAATGTTTCTAAAACAAGTATATGCTAGAGATCAATTAATATATTAATATATATTCTTTTGGGAACAAATATATTAGTTTATTGATACATTTGCAGCTCTGTTCTGACATAGGGAAGGACTACAGTACAGTTCTGTGGGGTCAAATTCACTCAGTGATCCTTGTTTCAACCTTTTGCTTCAGATTTCTGCAGGAGTTGTCCCATTTAAGCTGCCAGAAATGGCCAGCTGAGAAAGCACAGCAGTTTCCAGTGTCCTCTAGCTGTGCAGCCTCCAATCTTGCAATTGAAGCCTATAGTCCAGCCTTGCTTGGGGCTAATATTTCTTGTAACAGACTGTTTTTGTTGTTTACATAGCTGCCTTTATCAGGGATGACTACTTTATCAGCAGAGGGCAGGAAAGATCAGCAAAATAATAGTATGAGATGGTGAAGGTAATAGCAGTTGAATTCAGATATTATTTGTGATAGAAAAATAGTGCTATGTAGTAATACAAATCAAAGATTAAAAAGGAAGGATTTTTTTTCTGCATAGTAGTAGATGGACATAATCAGTCTACTCTTTGACTTAAACCATTAGGTACCTCATACTGCTTTCAGAAAGACCACCTCTTTCTGAGGTGGGGATGCTCCATTCCCAGCTCTACAGAGTAGCAGTTTAATCACCACAGATAAATTTAGAATTTGTTTGTTTTATGAACGCCATAACTTTAACTGCTGAAAGTCCTCAATTACATGAAAATATCATGATTTAGTTGATATTTTGCTCTTGAATAAGATTACAGGATAGGTTATTCCAGAAAAAGAACAAGTTGTTAAAAACTACTTTGAGCTTGGGAACACTTTGCCAGTTTTGGATATTAATACAGCTGTGCTGGCAAAGCAGATGTTAAATGTTCACCCAGACCTGATCTTTCCACCACCTGTCTGGAAAAAGTGGTCATTTGAAAAGTTCTTTTATCCCCTACAGTTTGACTTAGAACACTTACTCAGTTAAAATCAGGAGCCAGATTAATTACAAGGAGTGTTCAATTAAATAAATCGACCTTCCTATTGCATTATATAATAATTAATTTGAGGCACCATTTCAGACATCTTGAAAATGAAGGAGAATTTTGTTTGGTTTGCATAGTGTTGTTCCTTTTTTAGATGAAACATTATGTTGAAAACTTATGTTAGATACTGGAAGCTAAGGTGATTATTTTCTACATGCATATGAACTTCATAGTTAATAATATAGTCCTGAAATATTGACAATACTACATTTCTGCAGAAAAGATCTCTTTTAGAGAAAATATTCTTCATTGGAGCTAAATTTATGGTTTTTTCTTTTTTTTCAATTTCTATGTCTCCTGGATCTGAACAAAATTGAAGAGTCATATTTCATCAAGTGAAAAATATTAGACAATCTGAAAATCACTCGACCTTTTCTATTGCCTTTGTATTCTTATGTTGTATGAAAGAAAAAGATAAAATACCTGGCAAATACATCAGGCTCAGACAACTAAGTCTAGTTTCTCACAGAGAAAGAAAAATTGCAATGCAGGGCTTCTGCTAATATCTGCATGTTCCTCGCTGCCACCATTTACTTCTGTATGTTAATGCAGTGCTAATCTGGTGATTGGCCAGTACACGGAAAATTGAGCCTTTCGGTTATGACCAGATGAACCTGCTACACAATCAAATAAAATTAGCACAGGAGTCACAGAACATGTGAGGCCCCACAGAGCCATTGTTCTTTCACAGGGGCAACAAGAAGTGAAGTGTCACTAACCCCTCAGCAGTGAGCTATTTCCCATCAACCACAATGCCAACTTTTATGTCTAGATGATTTAATTTTCTCTAGTCCCCATGCTGTTTATGTAACCCAACTTGATCACGTCAGCTCATCAAGAATCCAAAAACCTTTGAAAACTTGTGTGTAAGAAGCTTTGAAGTCTCAGTCTCATTTTGAAAATTGACTTAGTTATTTGAAATCTAAGTTCCTTTGGCATGAAATGAGATAAAGCAGAAAGACTTAAATAAAATAGTGAGGGGAAAGTAAGAACAATCATCTGAAGATTTGGTGTCATAACTCATCCTGCTGTTTTAAGTGGCCCAGTATAGGATTTGTGAGTTTAGGAAGGGAATGAGTCCTCAAAATTCATGATACTGTTTGTTTCTAGTAATGTAGGTTTCCTGAGTTCCCATCAAAAACATTATGTATTTTTCTTTCGCAAACAGAATATATATGTATTATACATTTTAAAAACTACAGTTGATTTTACCTCTGCTCCTCCCAGTTTGAAATGTTAACATATGAATTTCTCAGGTATATCATCTCTTTATCCTATTAGTTTTCATGTGTATCTGTTTGTGTACCCACATACAAGTTTAAAGCAATTAAAACTAGAATAAATATGTGTACCCGCAATCTATAAATCTATGTACCTATAATCATTACTCATTCACCTTCTCTACATAGTGCTTGCTACTCCTCCCACTCAGTCACTGCTGTAGAATGGGAGTAAATACATTCTAGAAGTATAATGGTCCATCACTGCAGAAAATTATGAATACATAAGAATTACTCTGAGACAAACACTCATGGAATAAAACATCCATAAGGAATAATTTGTTGGCTGTGGGAAAGGATTTCAGTTGTGAAGAGGAACAGTAACACTCTTAGCTAACATGGAAAGTCCAACACAGTGCAGGCAGTTACCATATAAAAGCAGAAAAAGTAAAATCAGTGAATAATTTTCTCTGCCTAATTAGGTAGTTTATACATTTTTTGTGTATTTCTATGCCTAAGAAGATTCTGAAATTCACTATAGGCATTTATCATGGGATCACAGAATATGCTGAGCCGGAAGGACCCACAAGGATCATTGAATCCAACTCCTGGCCCTGCACAGAACCATACCCAAGAGTCACATCATGAGCCTAAGAATTTCATACAAATACTTCTTGAACTCTGTCAGGCTATGAAGAATCTCCTTCCAACATCCAACCCAAACCTCCCAATTGCAGGCCATTCCCTGGGGTCCTGTCACTGATAGTCACAGACAAAAGATCAGTGCCTGCCCCTCATCTTCCCCTCATGAGGAAGTTGTAACTGCAATAAGATATCCCCTCAGTCTCCCCTTCTGGAACTTCAAATGGCTGGTGATTGCCCAGTCCTCTAATTTGCTGAGGTCTCTCTACATGGCTGCCCTGCCTTTGAGGAGTAAACAGCTCCTCTCAGTTTTTAATTTATCTATTTTTTTTTCTAATTCCTTCATCTTCAGAAGATTTCACCCTAAAGTAAGAATGTATGATAAACAATAGCACTAATTTCTAGAGGTCTGCTGTCTATAGAAAAAATCCCAAATAACTAGATTAAGCTAGACACTTAACTTCTACACTGCTGTTAAGTAAAGAGATTGAAATTTTAAAGGATTTATATTTTTTCCTCCTTTTTCACTTGGGATCTATCATAATCAATACAAAACATGTAGGAAAAAGTGAGGTACAGTTTATGCCTTTCTGTGCAACAACAGAATTTGTTGCACAACTGAAGTGCCAATCAGTAACATCTCTCTGGAATCAATGAAATAATTTGAAATAATTGGCTTCTGCAAGTTAAGTGAAGGCATAACTCACTACTCTTTATTCCCAGTCATATTGTCCAGAAAAAAAAAAAAGTAAGCATGGACTCATTTTCAAAACTTAAGCTGTTACTGCATAGCACTAAACATTAATAATTTTGAAAAATGATAGATAATTAAGTTTAGCTATATCAATGGGACTGCTCATTTGAACAGTTGTTTGCGTTTTAGGAAATGTGTTATAATTCCAATCAACTCCTGAGCTATTCCATGCCTTATAACTTGCCTAGACTGTCTAAATATATACACACACTTCATTTTACAGAATTAGGCAGAAGTCCAGATGTATAATAACTGGAACATATATACTCTAAAAGCTGCCATTTTTCATTTCTCCATAATTGTATTCATCTTTTTTTTTTTTTTTCAGTTCAGAAACCAAGCAAAGAGTTAGAAATAAACTGGTCCAAATTTGATACTGCTTACTGTGGTGGCCTTGCCTTGGAGGGATACCAGGCTCCCAACCACCTACTTTCTCATTCTTCCTTCTCAAGAGGACGGGGGTAGGAAATGTGAAAAAAAGCTCACAGGTTAATATAAAGAAAGGGAGATCCCTTACCAATTTCGATCTTTGGCAAAACAGATTCAGATTAGAGAGTATTAATTTATATATATTTGTATATATTGACAATTAAAATATAATTTATTGGTAAGAAACAGAGAAAAAAAAATAAAACTCTTCTCATCCATTCTCACATTTTTTCCCAAGCCTAACTCCTTTCTGGTTTCCTCTATTGAAGAGCACAGAGAGTTGGGGAGTCAGGGTTGTAGTTAGTTCCTAACAGTTCTTCTCTGCTGCTCCTTCCTCCTTACACTTTTTCCCTGTTCCAAAGTGGGTCCTCTCCATGAGAGGCAGCTTTTTTTGTGAAGTTTCCACCTGCTGCTGCAATGTGCTTCTCCATAGGCTGTAGAGGGCAAACAGCTTTAACATGATCCTCTCAGGTTGCAAGGGGATCTCCCTCCCAGTATCGGGAGTATCTTCTTCCTCTTCTTCACTGACCTTGGTGACTGAAGGGCTGTTTTTCATAGTTTTTTCCTCACTCCCTTATCTCCTGCAGTGTTTTGCTGTTTCTTCAGTGTGTTTTCTCAGAGGCACCAGTATCTTTGCAGAGGGACTCAACTCTGCCTTGTATTGGGTCTGTTGCAGAAAAATGGAACCATCTGGACAGCCTCAGTTGCTACCAGTACATGAACACCTACACTGGGAACGTGAGCCTAATTCTGCTAGAAAATGGGAATTTAAAATGATGAAAGAATATTGACAGGCCCTCTTGGTGTTGCTGCCAACACCTCACGAGACAGACTAAATGCACAAACTTTCTGCCTCTAGAAAAGGTTTTAGTTACGGTACCTCTTTTACTCTTTATGTCTAAGTCAAAAATCGTGAATCCTAACCAGCAGAAATATGAAAAGCTACAGTGTCACTCTCCGTGTGGGATCATACATAATCTTTTTCCCTAAATTGCTTAACACCATGGTAATACATCAGTGGAAACACATGAGTATCAATCACTCTTCCTTTTGCCACACTGGAGGTTCTTAAATTTCATCTGGCTTCCAAACACTATTATTAGATGTGCTAGAAACAAATAGATCATGCATTTATTGAAGTCCCTAGATAATTTTCCAAAAGTATGGGTATACTTCTAAATTTCCCCTGATGTATGTTACACCATTAAAGAATTAAGAGGTTTCTCCTAAAAGAGTCTTCTGCAGAAAGAAAGAAAAATTAAGAAATTAACAGATTGAAATGTGACGAAATAGGTTGCCCCTGTGGCATCCTTGCTCCAAATGTGAAAATTCTGTTTTTCTATTGAGAATTAGTATTTAATAGTTGACCTGCACGTATGAATGTGAAGACATACTTAATGATGAAATACAAAGTCAAAAAGATGTTATTTCCAAGGCAGAAGAGCAATAAACAATTTTGCATGTTGTCAAAGGTCCTTTTTCCTGTAGCACCTCAGGATTTATGATGTGCAATATTACAATGTGAAGTGTGTGAAATTTCATTGAAAGGGAGGCCACATTATGTAGCCAAAAAGACATCTAAGTATCAGTATAAATGATACAAGAAAAATAATGGTTTTCCCTCCTGTAAATGAGAAATAACTAATTCAAAACTGCTTAAATGATTATTTATCACTTATATTTGCGGTATGCCACCATCTCAGGAGTACCCTATCAAATACTATCAATGTATTTTGGCCAGTTCATGTATCCAAAGTGCAGATTTCTTTACTTCTAATTTTCATCTTAAAACAGTGTTGTTACTGTCTTTCATATTTCAATAAATGAAAGTATTTAATTGATTGACAAAAGAGTAATCTGCTCTCTTTCCAGTGATTTTAGAAAGCAGACAAATTATTACACATCTTTGATTTGAATTTCTCAAATAAAAGATATTCCTTAGAGTCCCTTGTCACTTTAAAATGCTGGGGTCTGAATGAGATGAGGAAATGAAACATAAGTAATCAGAAGTAATAGTGAAATATTATCACAAATATATTACAGTTGTGAAGCAAGAAAGACAAGCATAAGCAGACAGGAGCCTGGCAACACTACAGTGACTGATCCAGCTCTGCCTCTCTCTTTTGGGCATGTGAAAGGTTCAAGTACAAGTCACCTTGCAAAGTTTAATTTGAATAGTGCACAACTCTTACCACTGCAAGATAGAAGCCTATCCATGGAAAAGACAGGCTGGGGAAGATAAAAAAAGAAGTTCCAACTACAGCATTCATTCAGCATCAGTTACTGTTATGATTTAGTAGCTTAGCACCATGAAGAAGTTTCCTTTGAATTATATCATATCAACATTTAATTCATAAGAATGCTGAAAAATATGATTTATTTTAATAAGGAAAATTGATGAATATCTTCAGGCAGTAACATAGCTATTATGAACAACTACAATAACAAAAGCACCCCGAATAGTCTGAATGCTAACTTGCTAGTAAGCACTTCAAATAACTGAGCTATCCTAAACAGTGTTGTCCAAGTACTCATCTTTTCTTACCTGAAAAACACGGATTCTTACTCAAATATTAATTTGTTCTAAATAGAAAGATGCATTTAAGTGAAAAAATGTGCATTCAACTGATCAGTTAATTACTCAGCTCATGCAAAAGAAATCAAGAAATATAAGTAAGTATTAAACCAGAGTATCATTCTAGTCTATCTCCTTATAAAATATTCAAAGTTCAGAGTGTATCTGTAATTACTGAATGGTAAAGGCAAAAAAATATTTGAGATACAGGATTTTAACAGAAATTAGATTTACTATTTCATGTCAGACTTTAACGCCAGCCAGCAACTAATCCCTCTGCAGCTGCTCACTTCACTGCCCCTTGCCCCAGGTGGGATGGGAAGGATAATCAGAAAAAAAAAGAAACTTGTGACTTGGATTAAGAACAATTTAATAATTTAATTAAATTTTAATAATAATATTAATGATAATAACAATAAAAATAATTACAACATTGTAATGAAAATAGAGAGATGAATAAACTCCAAGTTAAACAAGTGATGCACAATAAAAAATTGCTCACCACCCACTGGCCTATGCTGAGCCAGTCCTGGAGCAGTGCTCAGCTCCTCCCAGGCAGCTGCCACGAGTTTATATACTGGGCATGAGGTTCTGTGATGTGGAGTATCCCTTTGGCCCACTCAGGTCACCTGTCTTGGCCATGCTTCCTCACAGTTTCTTGTGCAGCTCCTCACTGGCGGAGTATGAGACACTGACAAGTCCTTGACTCAGGGTAAGCACTACTTAGCCACCAAAAACATCCGTGTGTTATCATTATTCTCACACTGCATGCAAAAGATGGCGCTGTACAAGCTACTAGGGAAAAAAAAATTTCTATCCCAGCCAAAATCAGGACATTCTCACTGTATGAATGTAATTACATATTTGGCAATGATTACTCATTTATGATCAATACCTCCTTTTTTTTTTTTTAGAGTACTCCATTAGCCTATAAGCAAGGTAGGGATTTTTTTGTTTGTAGTGAGGTACCCATTGTCTCAGTATTTTTGCATCTGCGTGGCAACATCCACTCAGAAAAGCCAGTAAATAAATGGTAGCTCTTGAAAGCCACTGAGCTGTATCTTGAGCTCACACTGGGAACATGCAACGTCACTGGTTCAGATGACTTCTCCATAACTGAGTGTCTTTTTCATTCAACTCTATTGGAGTAGTACATAGAGATCAAAGCGCTGCAACATGATCTGGCTGACTGTGTTATGCTTCTTCAGTAAAACAACATGGATTGTCTGTAGCTATGCAAGGGATGTCTAAACTTCAAGAAGCTCACAACACTTGCAAAAAGGAAATTAAAGTTAAGACAAATTATACAATATAGGTATAATTTGCTGAGCAGAATAACTGCAGGAATGCTTTCCTTTTGATACAGTACCAGTCCCCCTCATTGACTTTCCTTAGTTAATTCGGAGAAAAGTGGTTGGGATTTGGGAAGTGGAGCAGCTAGTATGTCCAAATCCCGGGACGCTGCACCTCAAATATTATGGATATTCCTATGTAAATATTAAAATAAATAAGACTATTCCTAGGAGAATAACAAAGCTGATGGGAGTTTCCAACAGCACTAAACTCTCTGTAACAGATGTACAGTCAAGAGGAAATGCAAAGGACTTGTGCCTCAGTGTATTGACATCCTGACCAGAAGAACAGAAAGGCAACTATCTCTGCAAAAATTTTCACACATAAACTGAAAGTCCCATAGGGACCATGAGAACACCAATATGGTGTGTAACGAAAGCATGGTTTATTCAAGGAGCCACAACTTATACAGCAGTTTCAAATGCTGACACAACAGGTGACCTTATCAGCCAACCCCATACACTGAGAGTCTGTAACAGAGTACTTACAAACTACAACTCCCAGGATGCTTTGCAGCACCTGGTGTAACTAGACCCCACATTCTTTCTCTCTTTTTTTGCAAGATTCAGAATTTCCAACAATAGAGTTAACACCTCAGCTTCAAGTCCTTGTTTGATAAATATTACTTCTAAGACTTACCATCAACAGAATGCAGGACTTTTCTTTGCTATATTATTAATATATTCTTTCTTTTCAGGCTAATTCAGGAGCTGTCATCACCCAGAAGCAAAATCCTGCTATTTCACCCTTAGAAAAACAGTGATTGTATAATGTCCTTTTCTGTCAAAACAGGCAATATAATAGGGTATATTCAATTTGAAGACTATGCATTGCTTTTGTTGTTAGCATTTATTCAAAAAGCTATTAAATTTATCACCAGTGCTTAGAGAGAATAAAATAAAAACAGTAATATTTGATACATGTGCCACAAGAATTGTTTGAGAGAAGAGTGACTAATATAATCTATTTTTATTACTGCTCTCTTGGATACTTTAAGCAGAAGATCTGTGACAGTAATTCAGTAGTCCATTGGAATCTATGAGCAATGGACAAAGTAAAATAATTAGACATTTCCTGCAGTGAACATTTTTAACATTTAGTTTGAAATTTCAACACAGCATAAACCAGGTGATGCATCTAAAAGACTTTCCAGAAAATCCTTATAATCCTAATTTTAGAAAGATGATTGAATGCAAATTTAATAATGTGAAAGATTCACAGATGCAATCCATCTGCTTTTGCTGCTCTGCTTATGAAAAAATACCATAAAACCACATGAAGAGAAGGTGATGGTTACTTTGAATTATGACAGAAAGGCAAAGAAGCTAGAACACACTGTTAAGTTTGAACTTATGACTGTGCGTTCAATTTAATGAAGTATAATTAATATACCTTTCAAGCAAGAAAAGTACTAACATGGGAAACAACGGTAGACTAATGTTGACATTGCTTTTGTTAAGGAAGATGAATATCATTATTACTGATTAAGAGTTGAAGAAAATGAAATATAACAAATACCTTACTGAAAAAAAATGCTTTGGGTTAGTTACAGACATCTAGATGCTCATTTCAGAGGCCACAGTTTCTTGCACAGATTAGTGCATATGCATTGCCCAAAATCAAGGTCTCCAAAGCTCTGATACTAAGCTCATGAGTGGCAAAAGATGAAATTTTGTAAACAAAGTTACTACTAACCACGTAGTTTTATAACTTTCTATGATAGAATCTAATTAAAAACAAACCAAAATATAAAGTTGTCTCTAGCTGGGAAAGACAGACAAAGACTGCACACAGATATAGTAAAACTGTGTATCCACATTAAGGAAACTCCCACTGGGACTCATTTTACTTTGCATAAATACACCACAGCATGGATGCCTCAGCAAATAACTTTTACTGGATTTTTGTCAGTATTCCCAGTAAATTCAAAGCCTCCAAGAAATCTGGAGGCCTCACTATTTTTGATGGAATGTTAACATTTGGCTGTGATTACCAAGAAAATAACTGAGAATCCTAATTTTATCATGGGAGATAACAGTGGAAGTAAGTGAGTAATGTACTGCCTAAAGTTGTGCGAAAGGAAGTCCCCGATGTTATTTACTCATTGATTTGTCAGTCCTTTCTAGCATTTTACTGTCAAAAGAGTCTTCTGAAATGTGTGTAGTATGGATATGTGTGTGTGTGTACAGATTCATTTAGAGCAGTATGATATAATGCACTGTTTTCCAAGTTCTAATAAGGTCTAAGAAGCTATTTCAACATTCACTTATCTACTTCTGGAACCATATGGTTTGCATCAATGTGGTGGTCCATCGTATTATCCTTCGCCAGCACTGGCATTAAGTGCACATTAGAAGCATATATATCATAAAATAAAAGAACTTAGATCAGTACAACAGCATAAATTCTTGTGGGAACCTAGCTTTATTAGAAGAACAGGCTTCCAGGTCATTGATTGCTTAGAGAATCACAATAACACAGAGGACTATCTTTCAAATCAGTTGTGAAAGACATGAGTATATTTTGTGTTCTCTGTTTCTCAATTGTAAGCAAATGTAGTTCTCAAGCAAAGTTACTCCAAACAGACTAATTATCCCATGGAATTTGACCACTGTCCCTCTCCAAACTGAGTAAGGCAAACCAAGCTTAAAGTTTAGTGAATATAGTCCTGTCCCCATGTCAACTATCATTAACTGCTTCAACTACCATTGTAAAATAACTCAGGTCCATTTTCTGTTTAAAAGATATGACAGCGGGGATTAGCCTATTGTTTCCAATTTCAGTATGCATCAGCTTGTGCCATGCACTGATTTCAGAGTATAGAGGGATAAACTAATGTGTATGCCTTTAACAATACAAAGTAATAAATATAAAATAAATGGAGAGAGATAGATCTAGTTCACAATGAAACTATATAATCTATTTAATTGTGAGCTGGAGCCCATACAACTAATGAAATGGAATGTTCTTTTCTCTGCTTATTTTAGTGACTACTTGACTTTCTGAAATGCATTTTCAGATTCTTTTCTCTGACTGTTCTATGAAAGTATTCCTGTGATAGTATTTGATAGCTATGGTTATGTGTTCAGGAAATCCTACTTCTTTTGTGATGGAAAAAGGCAGAAAATACTACAATAATTCCTACTGCACAGAAATTTAGGAGAAGAAGGTTTCAGAGATTTTGAAGGCAATTTTTTCCTAATGCCAAGTTTCACAACAGTCCTACAAAGAGTTCAGAAACTGTATATGTTAAAGAAAAAAACATCTACTGGGAAGAAAAAAAGACTATTCCAGACACCCATGAATTGATCTTTAATTACTTACTAATCTCAGAACAGGAATCAGTGTAGGATCTTCAGCAAATGTTGTGTGAATGCTCTTCTTTAATAAGAATAAAACCTAGAAAATATAATATATTTCAACATGCAGTCTTAATTTGATGCCTTTGCGAAGCATAGTTTATGTCAGAGAAAATGTACTACTATTTTGTCTCATTGACTAGTGGGAACCAGGCAGTATTTACAGCTCTTACTGACTGAAACATCAAACAGGAAAGTAATTTTGTCATTATTTTGTAAAGCTTGAAAAGGTCAACTGCTGGTAAAGCCTATTATAAAGTAATCTAGAATATGTGCTACCTAGATGATGATGAAAGTCCAGTATTATTTTTCAGTTCATAATTCCTGGAATCCCTGTATTCTTCCTCCCAGTCCAACTTAATTATCTTTCTTATTGACATGGAGATTAATTTGAACTGGAATCATCAAAATGCAGACACTCAGCAAAAACTCTCTACTGTCCTCTAAGTTGCCTGTTGGTGATTCACATTTCATGAGATAATGATCATCAGAGAAGAAATTATGACATTTCTTCTCTTCTTCCATTTGTTTAATATATGTAAATAACAGAGCCCCAAAAGCAGCCTAATATGCTGGATGTAGTGTTACTGAGAAATGAAAGGAGGAGAAAAAGGAATGTCTTCCAAAGGAAATTGTGGTTCAGGAAACTGTGGTGTGGACTAACCTCAGCCCAAACAAAACCAGCAACAACAAGAAAAACAAAGAAAAACAAATAAAAGATAAAACCAACCAAACAAAAACCCCTAGCAACCAAACCAAACTCCAAAATACCACCACCAACAAAAAACAACCAACCAAACAAAAAAGAATTGCAGAACCAGTATGAAAGAAGCAGCAAACTAACAGGATGCCTTTGAATCAGTTAGTGCATTTAGTATGCTGGTTGGCATTCAACCCCTCAAAAGGATTATTTTTGTTACTCATAAAAAGTGCTTTATGGACATATACAAAATATAGCTAAATCTTTAAATATTTTAGAACTATAGGTAAGACATAGCTTATGGTTCCATCAGTTACTCCCATAGTGGCCATTTCTGTAAATTCAGAATTCATTTCCCATGTTACACAGAAGAATGCAGTAAAGGAAAGAAATTTCACATTTGAGCTGTATAATTTTCCACAGGGATAGCATGTCAGAAGTCTTTATATGAATATATTTATCCAGGAGTATTTATTTGGAAAAGATCAGTCAGAGAGAGGAGTTATTGGCATGCAGAAGTTGTCTGGAGGCAGATACTGCATACGGTAAAGCCTCTTGCATTCTTAAACATCTTACAGCAAACTGGTGCTTAATGCCTCTCTTTTTAATGTTAATTTTTAACAATAGTAAATTAATTTTAAGTTAAAATGAAGCATTAAACAACTTCAGGTGGAGATAATGCTCTTCAGTTGTATTTTCTTAACAAGCCCTTTAAGTTGCTGTTCTAAGACTTTGTCTTGAAGTTAAAGCGTCAGAGAACTGTTTATGTTGGAAAGACCTCTAAGATCATTAAGTCTAACCAATAACCCAGCACTGCCAAGGCCACCACTAAACCATGATCTTCAGTGCCCCATCTAAGAGTCTTCTAAATACCTTTAGGGCTACTGACTTCACCATTCCCCTGGGAAGCCTGTTACAATGCTTGCCAACCCTCCTGCCAAAGAAATTTTTCTCAATATCCAATCTAAAACTTCTCTGGCACAATTTCATTTCATCTCATCCTGTCACTTGTCTCCTGTAAGAATAGACTGGCCTCCACCTCACTACAGTCTCCTCTCAGGCAGTTTTAGAGAGCAATAGAATCCCCAAGGTTCCTTCGATCCAGGTTAAATACTCACAGCTTCCTCAGCGACTCATCATCAGACTTGTGTTCCCAACCCTTCCTCAGCTCTGTTGCCCATCTCTGGACTCTCTTCAGCACCTCAATGTCTTTTGTGTCCTGAGGGGCCCAAAACAGGACACAGGATTCGAGATGAAGCCCCAACAGTGTCAAGTAAAGGGGAATGATCACTGCCCTAGTCATGCTGGCAAGGCTAAATCATTGTTTTCCAGCTCCACAGTGGCTTCTAACTCCTTCTGTTTGTTGCCTATACTTTGTTCATTGCTGTGGATGCACCCCAATCGAGCCATGAATCTGTTCACCCATGGAGACCGGTGAGTAGGGAGCGTGTTTCAAGATCTTTCTTTATAACACTCATAATGAACACTTATTTATTTAAAAATAATTCCACAAGGTGCTATTCTGAACAGATAGAACAGAATCTATGTTCCTTTTGCATTATACTTACTGGCAGTCAAGGTAGACCAAATATAGGGCCCTTCCATTAAGAGGGAATGTTAATAAATACCTGACAATATGCACAAAGCTGTGCGAAATAAGAGTTTAAGAAGTACTTGTCACTGTCATCCACTGTAGAAACATGGAGAAAAAGACCAAGCAGAGCAGGAAATGCCTAGCTGGGATTAGCCATGGTGCCAGTGACTATTTTGGACATCAAGATAGCAGTGACAGAGAACAGAATTAGTCCAGAAGATTGAGCTATGGTTACTCCTAAGGGGCCTTTTGCCATTACCTAGTATGATTTCTAACTCAGCAGAAGCTCTAGGTTTTCATTAATTAATTGTTGCTGAACAATGGTAATATGCCAGAAGAAGTCAGGATTTAAATTTTACAGACAGAGCTGATACTATGTCTTCAATACCTGTGTTCATGAGCTTTTAAAAGTAGTTCATATTTCTAGTGTCTCTTGCTTTACATTTGCATAATAGTACTGTTCTGAATCTTGTCTATCAGGCTGAAAACTTTCTGTTTGTTACACTTATGCTAATTATTAAAAGAAATAGATGGAATTCACTTGATTCCCTTCTGGTCTAATAATTAGCATGATTCTTGCTGAATACTCTTCAGGAGAAAGATGCCTGGTAGAATTTGTGGACACCTGAACTGGACATCAAAATAAGTTGTACCTCTGCTAACTTTCAGGCTCTTATGCACAGTCCATGATAACTCCAAAGTACATTAATGATTTTTAATCGCAATGCTGCATCAAAGTCTCACATTTCTTTGATTATCCCTGTATTTCCCAACTTTATTCAGAAACATTTCAAACTGACTTAGAAGCCTATATTTCAAGTCAACAGAAACTACTTTCCTACTTCCTGATGCACCATTATTGAATATTGATATATAAATGAATATTGTTTGCTATTTTCAGATTTCCAGGTCATTCAGATCTGCCAGTGTATTAAATTTTCTCTTAGTAGTTTTTGTGTATTGGTATAACTTTTACTATAATAATTAATATAATAATTTTATATTTTATTCTAAGGCACCAATAAAAACAATATTGGAGCAAGAATAAAAGGTATGAAATATACCCACTTCACAGTCACTGCTAAGTTGTATTTATGTTTTAAAGTCTACCAGATTCAGTCTATTCAAGATTTAGTACCAGTTTGGTGTTTTTATGAAAACACTGTCTCAGGCCTATTTCCTAGAAGTCTACATTTCAATTTATAATCTATTTCTTTGGTAAGCAATCCTTAAAGATAATCTAGATAACCAAGACAGTAAGATATCAAACAAACCTAAAGGTCTCTGCTTTCACAGAAAAAAATAAGCAAACCATTTATAAGATTTAACTGGATTGCCTTTCTTGATTTTTTTTCTGAGTTGAGTTTTTGTATTAGCTCAGTATTTTGGTGAGAAGTCTATACTTGAATGGTTATGGTTATTTTTCCCTCTCTCTGAGACTACTCAAGTGTTCTGTGATTTATCAGTGATCCATTAAGATATCATTGAAAGATCTTTTGTTTCATGTACTTTCCAGAAAGAAAATATTCTCTCATCTCCAGATGCCAATTTAATCTTTTAAATTTTATTTCCTTTGTCAATTTACAGAAGCTTTACCTTCTAATTTATATTAAGGACCAAAAATCTCCTTTTAGTTTTAAGAGCAACAGATATTTTTTATGTTTTAGGAATTATTTCACTTAGCTCTGCCTGTGAATACTTCTCTGCAATAGATAACTTGAAAAGCAGTCCAATTTTTTCTGTCAACAATAGGCTACTGTATGTGATGCTAAAGCTGGGACTATAGCTCTTACTGGAACCCAAATAAGGATAAACTATAATTTATATATGTATGTATCTGATTGATTTGTTTACTACAGGTAGGAAAAGTGTGAAAAATCACACATTAGTAGCCAGGCATCTGTAAGATTAAAACTGTATTAATACTCATTTATTTATACTCATGCAAAGTAAACAATGAGCTTATTTTTACATATAAATTACTGAATAGATTATCTCACTACTATTGACATAGCATACACTCCCATGGATAAGTCCTCCAAAGTAAGCTTTTTTTTTTTCCACAGATTGCAATTTCCCATAAAAAAAGATTCCATTACTCACAACTCTATTTATACTCATTTTGTAAGACAGAGATGCATGCAGATAGCAAAAGAACTCTGAAAACACGGAGAACCCAACAGCTTAAAACCAGCATCTGTAGTGATTCTGAAAATCTGCAGGAATTACATTCACATTCCAATGCACTAGTGCCGACTACACCCATCTCTACTGATAAACAGGCAGTTGCCTCTCTGAGTGTCTACAGTACCTAAGATCACAAATCCAGTCTTTCAAAAGCTGCAGGACAGCAAAATGATAGAAACCTATGCATAAGATATGGATAGTGAAAAGTCATTCTGGTTAATAAGGCTATTTAATAGTCTGAAAACTGCAGAGGTGTATGATCCCTATGATCCCCCAATCTAAAAGACATGTATCTTAAATATCATGTAAGATACATGACATATATTTTATATCTTATATTATATATATATATATCTTCAGTTAGAGAGAAAAAAATAATTACTTAATCTTTAGTTTCTTTATTCATATAAGTCTTATCTTCTTCCCCTAAAGAACTCTTCTTTACTGCCTTGTCAGTTTTATCTTGGAAGGGAATCACAGAACAACCTGGGATGGAAGGGACTTTAAGGATCATCTAATATCAACCCCCTGCCATGGGTAGGGAAACCTTCCACTAGATCAGATTACTCAAAACGCCGTCCAACCAGGCCTTGAATATTTCCAGAGATGGAGCATCCACAACCTCTCTGGGCAATCTGTGCCAGTGCCTCATCACCCTCACACTGAAGAACTTTTTTGTAATATCTCATCTAAACCTACTCTCTGACAGTTTGAAGCCACTCCCCCTTGTCCTATCACTAAATGCCCTTGTAATTAGTCCCTCTCCATCTTTCTTGTGGGCCCTCTTCAGGGAATGGAAGACTACAATTAAGCCACCCTGAAGCCATCTCTTTTCCAGGCTGAACAATCCCAATTCTTTAAGCCTTTTCTCATAGGAAAAGCTCCAACCTCCTGATCATCTTGGTGACCCTCCTCTGGACTTGCTCCAACAGGTTCATATCCTTCCTGTGCTGGGACCCCAGATCTGGATGCAGCACTGTGGGTGGGGTCTCACCAGAGCAGAAGGGCAGAATCCTCTCCCTCACCTCCTGCCCAAACTGCTTTGGATGCAGCTCAGGACACACTTGGCTTTCTGGGCTGTGAGTGCACACTGATGGTTCATGTCCAGCCTCTCACTCATCAGTTCCCCCCAGTTCCTTCTCAGCAGGGCTGCTCTTGATCAGTTCATCCCCCAGCCTGTGTTGATATTGAGGATTGGCCTCACTCAGGTGCAGTACCTGACCCTTGATTTTGCTGAATCACATGAGATTCCCACGGGTTCACTTCTCAAGCTTGTATGACATCCCACGCTTAAGCTGCACTACTCAGCTTTGTGTCATCTGCAGATTTGCTGAGGGAGCAATCAATCCCTTCATCTGTGTAAATAATGAAGGTGTTAAATAACTCTGGTCCCAGTACAGACCCCTGAGAGACATCACTTGTCATTAATGTCCTTCGGGACTCTGAGCTCTTGACCACTACCCTGGGGATGTGACACAACATCTCAGGAACTCCTAAGCTGTGCTTCAAGTCTTGTTCAACCAAAATATGGTCCCGGCTTTAGGAAAAAAAAGGATTATGGACATTTTTCCTTCATAGCTACTCTCAAGACTAAATATTTTTAGAGGAAATGAAATGTCCTTTAAAAAATCCAATGTTTGAACTGAAAATATTTAAACACTTGTCTTGGAGAGAGAAGAAAATCTTAATTAATGGAATATACCTGAAAAGCCAAGGAATATACTTCTTCTGCCTTGACTAACATGTCCTTCAGAAGGGGAAAATATATGTTGCCATTCTGACACTGTTTTCCTTATCCCACTGGGCCTACAAATATCATATCTACAGGTCATATTACATCTACTGAATGTAAGTACAAACCACTGACATAAGCAGTTCATCTTACTTGCCAGACATAACAGTCACTGTTATTTTTGTTGTTTGTGTTTGTCTGCTTTGTTGATTTTTAAAATATCATAAAATTCCAGTATATTCTGTTCATTTTGCCTACAAAGTTTACAGTCTTTGTGGTTTCTTTCATGTTTTTTTTCCTTTAGTTTACATATTACACACATTTTAGACTTTTTCACTGATCACCTTTTGGCTTGGCAAGAGATACTGCTTTTGCCATTGCTAGTATATTTTCTAACAGCAATTTGAAGTAAAATAGATAAAGCAGGTGCCAGCCA
Organism: Pyrocephalus nanus; assembly: GCA_038380795.1. Taxonomy (NCBI): domain Eukaryota; kingdom Metazoa; phylum Chordata; class Aves; order Passeriformes; family Tyrannidae; genus Pyrocephalus; species Pyrocephalus nanus. Next base: position 47,830,951 of record CM076263.1, on the reverse strand, counting down.
GTATGAATGAACATTGAAAGTTTTATTTTTCCCACTGATTTGGCTTTTATTATCATGAATGATTATGCTTGCAGCATGGAAAAATCACCTAAATAGATATGGCTATATATAATTTAAATAATGTTAGAAGGGCAGAAACAAAAATAGCATAATTTGTACGAACAAATTGCCTTAAATGCAAAGCACCATCTACTGACAATTTTACTGGATTGTAGCATGAAATACATTAATTAATTTACCAACACAATAGACTCTAAGAAAAGGCATTATGTTAATTGGTTTCTTGAATGAGAATCAATGACTCATTAGTCTCATCCATATCAGACTGCAAACAGTATTCTATGTCCGATGAAATAACACATAACATTAGAGGGAATACGACACACCACACAGAGAAAATTTTCACCCCTATTAACTTCACTCAATACACATTGCTGCTTGCATTGTTGTGACTAGAGAGTAAGACTAACACTGTGAATGAGAAGGAAAAGCACACCATACAGTGCGTTCTTTGCTTCTGCTCCCTTCTGACCTTTACTCACGTGACCCTGAATATAATCAGAGTTTTGTCTAAGCAACAGTTATGGGGAGAATTATGCTATGCTAATGATACTGAACAAAGCAATTTCAGACACTTTTACAAGGTAAGATTTGTGGAAGAGAAAATAAGAATGTTGGAAAAATTATTCCCTTCTTTATTCTCATTAGGTATTTGTAACAGGTTCTTCAGGGTCTGAATACTGCCTTAACTACATGGTAAGTTCACTATAACTTTTGCAAAATACTATAGATCATTTCATAGTAATTATACTACTATACTAGAGACTATCGTATACTAATGTCCAGTGGTTCATCTGATCTAGATACTGATTTGGTGCTTTTATCAGTGCAAGTTTAGACTCTTTGTCCAGATAACAGGGATTAAAGAGAATCATAAATTTATCGATGAACTAAGATGGAAGTAATAGAAAATTCACAAAAGGTGATACAAACTTCTCAGTCCACACAACTTTGTTCTGGTGATTGTACAAGACAGCCCAGGGTACTAGAATTAATCTTCCCACTAACACTGCAGTGAGCCACTGGGAAATGCCCAGTGTTAGTTGATCGGGTGGTGCAGAATCACAGAACCACAGAATGGGTCAGGTTGGAAGAGATCACAGTGGATCATGTGGTCCAACCTCCCTGCTTAGGCTAGGTCATCCCAGAGCACATTGCACAGGATTGCGTCCAGGAAGTTCTTGAATATTGCCAGTGAGGGAGATTGCACAGCCTCTCTGGGTGGGTGTAAAGTTCTTATATTCAGGTGGAACTTCCTGGCATCAGCTTCTGTTCGTTGCCTCTTGCCCTATTGCTTGGCACTACCAAGAAGAGCCTCATGACACTCATCCTTCAGATAGTTATAGACATTAATAAGGTCCTCCTCAGTCATCTCTTCTTGAGACTGAACAGACCCAGTCCTTTAGCCCACCATCACAAAAGAGATGCTCCAGCTCCTTAACCATCTTCATAGCCCTTCTCTGGTCCCGCTCCAGGAGCTCCATGTCTCTTGTGCTGAGGAGCCCAGAACTAGACACAACACTCTGGATGTGCCTCACCAGGTCTGAACAGAGGGGCAGGATTACCTTGCCTGACCTGCTGGCAATGTTCTTCCTTGGACTTCACACAAATGCTTATATTTATCACTGTATTTTGATAGAAAATACCAGTATGATTTTTAAGAAATTTGCAGCATCAGTTTCAATCAGGTGAATTCCTCAGGCCTTTGACTGTGTTACCAGAAGCCGTTTCTGTTTGCCAAACCAAGACTGATCAATATTGTACTTGATTTTACAACAACTTAATAATAAAAGCATTGCTTTCCTTATATCTGAGTCTATTGTGAATGTTTAACCATGCAGAAGGAACATTTCTGTGGATTTCCCAGTTTGCGTTAACACATGTCTATCTAAATGACTTTTTTTTTTCAAGTATGTAATATAATATTTTTATGTATTATTTTAACTTTTTTTTAATTTGAAGGTAGAAACACAATGTAAAACATATAATTTAAATTAAGAGCTGTGTAATGGCACAGAAGACCTGATGTGACTTATTAATAAAATTTATTCAGAAATCAGCACATAAAAACAACCAAATTTGTGCAATGAAGATGGAGAACTTTCACTTACTTAGATCTTCTAAAGGTCAAAAATCATATGCCTCTGGTAATGAACACCCCCTTCCCCCCTGGAAATATTAATTTCTGGTTTCTTCAGCTCTGTAATTTGCTCTTGTTTCTAGCAAATTATGCCTTGCAGTGCATAAATAAGTCCAAGATGCTAAACATCCTGCGACACATTCAAGAGATTTATCTCAGATTTTAGCATCAGTGCCAATTTTTGTCAAATGCCTTATAGTGACAGAGATGCATAGAAGTAATAGTAGAGTAATGGATTCTAATTCATTGCCTAGTTTGTTTGCTGTTACTACTAATCAGAGTTACAACCTCTATTGTTATTGCATATCATGATTTCTGCCTGTAAAGACCCTCTAATGGTAATGATCCAAATATCATCAGTTTTATAAATTGCCTGTGTGCCTATGTGCCTCCACATATTCATTAGAATGATTGTGTGATATTTATTTGCGGGGCTGTCTGTTTGCTCACTCTGTTCCTGCCCCACAGCAAGAAAGAAAAGACAACAGGAAGAGCACAAGTGAGGAAACTTGGGGATCAAGATAAAGACAGTGTAATAGGAGAAGGAAAGGGAAAAACAAGAAGCAGCACAGAGGAAATCTCTCACCACCTACCACAAGCAGATCAGTGTCCAGTTAGTTTCTCAGTCATAGTCGCACTGGAAGCTAAAAACTCCCCTCCTTCCTGTCTCAGGTTTTAATGGTGAGTGTGACATTTTATGGCATAGAGCCCCTTTAGGTCAGCTGTCCCAACTATGTCATTTGCTACCTCCTTGCACACCTCACTGCACTTGCTGAAGAGGTCACATGCATAAGAGCAGTGCAGAAAATGCTTTTATGTAGAAATAGCCCTGGTGCTGTGGAAGCACTGTTTAGCAACAGTCACAACATCAGTGGGTTATCAATATTGGTGTACTGACAAATCAAAAGCATGGCACCACATGGTCTGCTATGAAGAACGTTAACTCCATCGCAGCCAGAGTCAGTACTAAGTCACATTAGTAGTCTCTTCTGACCGACTAGCCCTAAAGCACAGTAAGAAGTAAAGAATCTACATGGTGTACAGGATACTTAGAAAGCAGGCTAATTAGAAACAAAGATAAAATTACCTGTTAAGTACCCAGGCAGTCTGGACTCTTAGTAAAACCCTAACATAAAATAATGTACTTATTGGTTGATGTGAATGGATCAAAAATCAAAATATATACAGCCCACAAACCACTTTGCTCTAGACAGAAGCGTTTAACTTATATCCAATCCCAAATGCTAAAGATATAATAAAGCTAAATTTTACAAAGCTTTTACAGTGGAATAAGGTCTCTCTTCTCCATAAAATTTTTTGCCGCAGAGAAACAGGAACCCTGCAACATTACAATTGTCATTCTTTCTGTTTGGTCTGTAGGGTGTGCCTCATAATGGGGAGCTGCATTTTCCCCAGGTAGCTAAAGCAGTTATTAAGGAAGATTGCAAAATTCAGTCAGGTAGGAAATGTCTGAATAAATGGTTCTGAGATCAATATTCTGAATAGCAGAGGGCAGGCACCTTGATGAATATTCAAACATTTTATAAAAACATACAAAAAATGAAAAATATTTTGGGGCAGCACTCATTATTTATCATTATGAGCATAGCCCTGGGAATCCGGATTTCTGGCTGCTACCCTACTAATTTGGTTTCCTAATGCACTACTAGCAAAAGCCAGACCTTCCTTCTATCAGTAGGTTAACTGAGAGAAAAAACACATAAGGTGAATAGTAATCACCTAGCAAACATTATGATCAGTCAGTTAGCTGGTAAGAATTGCAATTCAGAGCTGAGAAATGCATGAGTATTAAAGAAAAAATCAAAATATAAAGAAACATATCTCTTTCTTTCTTTAACAGACACTTACAAACCCATACATGCTTCCAGAACATATAGATACTTTTCTGAGTGGTACCTAGAGAAAGTATAATTCTGCACTTCAAATAGGGTTTTCAGAATTTCATGGAGACAATTCTTGTGACACAAACATTGACAATAACAGCAAAGGACCACTACCACTATAAAAGTGATTAATTAGAGTAATATATGAAGTAATACTAACAACAAAACAGGATCCGACAGTATTATGGATAAATATATCTATATTTAAAATGTATTTACTGCAATGTCTCTATTATCAACTAGCTAGGGAACTGGTTAGGCTCTGCTGATAACAGAAGAGCTATTCAGTGTAACTACTTTACCTTCTCATGGCTTCTCTGAAATGGCATCAGAGAGTAAATGTTGGTATTAATCCACATAATGCCAAAATATTCACAACTTACTCAGTTATGCAAGTATCTTGGAATGTTCAGCCAACCCTCCCTGCAAATGTCTTAATTCTGTGCTTGAAAAGGTAGGTCTGGCCCCTAAAACTTCTGTGTTTCAGTTTTTTAACCACAACAAGAAGAAAATTGTTCAACTGTGGGAGTATTGTGAGAATGACTTCACCCTGCAACTCTGCCAGGATGACTTCATAAATATGTTGATAAAACATTATATGGCTCTACAATTAGCAAAAATATGTAGCACATATATATATATATATATACATACACACTACTGCATTAATCTAAAAACATTATTTTCCATTCAAGGGGTTCATTTTTTAAACCAAGAGAATCCTAAATATTTCTAAAACTACATAATTTGCAACTGTCTACAGTTACTATGCAGCAGTTAAAAATTCTTAAGCAGGGGTGGAAATAGACACAACATAAGAACAGATTTATCATTTCAATTCTATGACTAAAATTATTCTCATAGTTTATCTAAAAATGTGTTACAAATTCAGATATCTCAGACTCTTTTTCTTACATGAGACTTACCATATATTTAACATACAGGATGTAATGCCAGCTGTGGATTCAGTAGAAAATGCAGCCTTTATTTTTATGATTTTAAAATGTAGCATGGTATTTTCTCACATGAGTTTGTTCTCTTCCTCTTCCTAATTCTCCAAAATTTTTCCCAACTTTTATGGAGTTTAAAGGAGGTTGTATGTGGTTTCTTGGCATGTAGCCCTATTCAGATGTTCAAAGAGATACGATAACCATAAATAATAACAGGATCTTTTGGTAGGAAAACTCCAGCAAGAAACTCTGCTAAGGGCATCTGGTAGGAAAGCTGACAGAGAATTTTTGGTAAGAAGTTTTGACATTCAGAAACAATGGCAAAACCTTATATTTGGCATTTCTATATTATCTGTTTGTTACAGCAGCATGGTAGATATTCCTACAGGGGATTTAATTGTCAGTAGCAGTAAAACAAAGTACACAGAATGGACCACTATTGTAAGTTACGAATAAAAAATAGCATATAAAGGTATAAAGAGAGGCTATATATTGAGAGTATATATAAGGTAAAATAGGAAATTCAGAGCTCCTGTATTGCAAACAAACAGTTCAAAAGGCTTGACAGAAGTTTTGCTTTTCTTGCTTCAGGGTGATAAGGAATTTCTTTGAGGTCAGAAACCTTTCCAATAAAGTGTTGTATATCTAGTAGTTTTGATTCAGAGGAGTTTCATGTTTTTGAGAATTTTGTCCTCTGATTCAAGGATGATACTATACATTAGATAAACTATTACACTATTACAACACTGCTGTTTACATGTTCCTGACTATTCATGATCTTGTCAAAATACAAGACTTTCTTCAGTCATGCCTTTTGTGACTAACTTTGACAAATAAAAGACGTATTTGAAATGCCATTAAGGATTGAAATATCTACAAGATAGTTCTGATAGCTCTTTTGTTTTTTAAACACTGAAAGTGTTTCTACTGTTTGGTAAATTTTGAAAAATGAAACCTTTTAAATGCATGTTTTCCTAACCAACTTCTTCTTTCACAGTGACTAGCCCTGAGATTCAGATTAAGCAGAAGTTTAATAAAAGCTGAGTGAACACCTATTGGAAAAAAACCTTCAAAAGTAGTTGTAACAATGAGGTGAATTTTTCTTCATTCACATTACGCTCAAGATTTCATGGTACTGCAGCTGTACTGAGCTTCTCTCTCACTTGAAATCTAGAGTTCACACTCAAATCCCCCTTCTGACAAAGACTGTTAACTCGATTATGACTTTTAAAGTATTTTTCTTCATGAGTGAGACTTACAGACATACCTGAGGTGGTGTATGAATGCTTCTTCAAAAAGACATCTATTTAAGAAAGTTTGCACCAAGTTAGTGTTATAGGTTTTTAGCTTAGGTTTTTATTTTCTGGTAACTCTTCCAAAAATACACAGAAAAAAAAAAAGTAGTCTATAATTAAGTGGCTAATTTTTTCCCCATTTTGATCACATGGCTTGCAGCCTTTAGTAACATGAACATTACAAACTGAAAAGGTCACATTAGTGTAGAAACGCACATACTGGCTACCATTTACCTAGCCTGAAAAACCTGAGATCTAGTCTGCAAAATTTTACTGCATTTGTGTTACTGATGATTCTATGGATAAAGAGCAGTACTCTTTATCCACAGGATAACATCAAGATATGTGGGCTTTCTCTCAAGATTATGTAAAAAACTTGTGTGTTACCTTATCCTCTTAATATTCCCAGCTTGTAAAGTGGTATAATAATGCTACAGTTACTGCAATGTTACAAGACTCATTTTATAAATGTAAGTAAGGAATTTGTAATATTCTTGGATGAAAAAGTGTAGAAGACTTTTATTGCTTTAGATGAACTCTAGCTTCTAATATTCTAGCTCATAATTCTTGAAGTCACTTGTGACAGGAAAGTAAAAATAGTAACAGTCCTCTTGCCTGAATATTACCTCTGCCCCAAACAGAGTATTAGCAAAAGAGGTTTTCTGCATTTTAGAGACACTAGACAAAAAAGACCAGTTGTATGTAATTTATGCTGCTATTTCAACTCACATTTTCTTTGTTCAGAAATATGTGGAATAACAGATTCATTCAGGCTTTTAGGTCAGAGTCATGAACATCTCCAGAACCTTGTCTAGGTCAGCATAAATAGTTTCTAAATGAAGGATAATAAGGTAGAGTGATCATCCTCTATGTTTCTGCAATGAAGAACTGTGATGGCAGAGTTTCATTAATTTCTTTCATTATAGTATGGAAAACTAAACCCAAACTCCACTAAAGACATTATCATTTTCAATAAAGCAGATCATCAGCCAAAATTTTCATATCTCAATGCATAGTTACTAAGATGCATGTGCCAAGTATCATATAGATTCTTTAAGTACAAGTTTCTGCCTATTATTTACTTTGGGGTTGATATTGTTTTTAACTGCGATGCTCACTTCAAGTAATTGATGACGCAAATTCCATCAATCAGATTTTTAAAGCTTCAGATACAAATGTTTTGTAGTTTCATATTTGCATTCATATTATATTAGGAATACTAGTTTGCTGATCTGTCAGTTGAGGACAGAAAGCAGAAGTAAGTTGTAACACAATGAAAAAGCATTGTGCATATTTTTGTTACTTGCAGCACAAAATTAACGGAGAAAATGATTGTGCAATCTGAATAATTTTAAAGAAATATATTACCTTAAAATACATTTAAAGAATATTTAAGAATAAATTTCATACAGTTTAAGCCATCTGCTTTTTAGTCCCCTGAAGTGTGAATTTGGAAGTACTGACATATAGTGTACACCCACTTGTTCATTATTACCTAGCAGTTTTGTGTTGTATTCTGTGTGAAGGTCTATGACATTCTAACTCGTGTGTCCCAGAGAAAAAAAAAGAAAGCACCTTTTTCTGTATCTGTGAAGCTGAACATCCTTAAGACTAGCTATCAAATTTAAAAAATGTCAAAGTATTTAAGGCTACAGCTACCTAAAATGTGAAACAGATTACTTATTCCTCAAAGTATTACATTGTGACATTTTGTAAATGAAACACACTATAATTCCAGAGAAAATCTGTAATTCTTGGTCACTGGGAGGAATTTAACTCAGAGTGTACATTTTTTGTCTGCACATGGAGGAATTTGCATAGAATGTGTAGTGTTTCTGAAATTTGTGTCATAAATAAACAAATAAAAACCAAAAACTGTTTTTATGGAGACTGAAGTGTTGTGTAAATGGTTTTCTTATACACAGCACTAAACATTAAATTTTTTTTTTTTAATAACCAGTGATATATGAATTAAGCAAAGGAAAAAAAAAGAAGAAAGATTGATGGAAAAACTCACTTTAAAGAAGAGATCAGGCCAAGGTAATGTTTTTAAATCCTTGCTTGTTTGTGATTTATCAATTTTTGGGACACAATTTAATTTTATAAATTCATTTGCTGTGCTCCTACTGATATATATGTGATTTTGTATCACAGATTGCTGAATGCAATTTTTCACATCATGTGACTATTCAGGTTAAGATGAGAAGTATCATAAGAGTATTGTTCCTTAAATACACTGTAAGACCTAAAATATTATGCTTTTTGAACTTTTGTGAATTTATGACAATTTAAGACAGTTCATGACAATTATCTGTCATGCTTTGTCTCGCAAATATATCTTTGTTTATCCAAATGCTTATGAAAAATTATTATTAATATTTTAATTTTTTTTTCCTTATGATTACTTATGTTTGCTTATGGTTACTAATGTAATTCCTCTTGAATACTGGCAGTTAATTCAAAATATGTAATGGAGAAGTCAACATGGAACAACCAGTGGGTCACAGGCAATTATGCTGTAGAACTCATGATGGTGAAAGTTATTACCTGTGGAACAAGGAGAAACACTTCTTGCTTCAGATTGTTTAACAAAATGCCTTCTCACCAAATACAAAACAGGGTTAAAGATAATACTGAGCCCTTTAAATACTGATACAATATAAAATAATCTAAATCTGCCATCAGCCATCACTCAGAGGTAGGGAGAGGTAGCACAATTCACACTTCTACAAAGAGATGTGTTTATCTCTGCTGAGAAGATCTTGCAAATGTTTGCAGTTGGAGAGCAAAATATAAATAAGAACATTGAATGTAAAATATGAGAAGCCTTCTATATTCAGTGATAGTGTGTTCTCAGTTGCAGAACAGTTTTCAGTTTGGGATGTAGCAATTCAAGAGCATTAAGACACTAATGAAGTTCCAGAAAAAAAAAAAAAAAAAAAAAAAGAATGTGGCAAGGTTTGAAGAACAAAGGAGTAGAGTTGGTAGTTACTTAATGTGAAAAAGGAAGACTGGGGATCATGCAGTTGTAGTCTTAAAACACTAAGAAGCTGTAGCAAACAAGAAAACTACAGTATGTTTTCCATGTCTAGAGTGAGTAGAACAAAAACTAGTGGTCTTCAGTTGCAGTAAGGAGTATTTAGTTTCAGTACTGGGAAGGAACTTCTGATGATGCAGGTAGAAAATAATGGAATAGGATGTGTGGAGACAGCAACTCGGTTACTAAGAAAAGGTTGGGTAAATCTCTTAAGGCTGGTATAAATATAAGTGGACTTAAATAGAGTTAGGACCATAAATTTGATGATTGCGCTCTTGAACACCCTTCAGCCATATGTTTCTGTGATGCAGAACTAGATGAGAGGAGGAAAAGAATAAATATAACTTTCTTATTAAAATGCGTCTTATGAGTTATCTCATTTCTCTGTCACAAAATGTTCTTAGGTGAAGATCACAAATGCCAAAATTATATGAGACTTAAATTATTATGAGTAACAGATGCAGGAATACCAAACATGGATCTAAACTGAGTTCTTCTGGTCTTGATATTCCTCTCGTGTTTGATATGAGGACAGATTTCTACCACACAATAGCAATTTAAATAGAATTTAAGTAAATATTTAAACAGAGTTTAAATAAATATAATTTCTTTTTTTTTTTTTTCCCTAGAAGTAGTACAAATAATTTTTCCCAGTAGTAAAGGAAGTCTATGGGTTTGACCAGAAAAAAAATTTCATCTTTTTTTTTTTTTTCTCTATCACATCTAGGTAAAGCTAAAGAAACATAATTAAATGTTTATTAGGATACATCAGGTTTATTAAGATATTTTAAAAGGCCTATTAAAAAAAAAAAAAAAAGAGAAAAGAAATTAAAACAAAGCTAGTATACAGAAAAATGAAAAATATGAAAAATATAGGGTCATAAAATAAAAACTAGTATGATTCATGGACCTGTTATTACTAATTCCATAATTAATTAAAGGCAATTTTCGTATTTTTAAGTCTCTGACTCATTTATTCAGAAAGATGTGACACTAGACATTAGAGAAATCTTCATCAACAAAACAGTGGAGAAAAATGAGAAACAAAAAAAAAGCTTACTGATCACATAAAAATTATAAATTTCTACTTTATTGAAGAAGAAAAATGAATACAGGAAGAGTTGAAAACTGAATTGTGTCATGGATGAGACTTGCAACTGAATAAAGTCTGGGGTTTTAAATGTCTATTGTGTTGTGAAAAGTGACCTTAATGAATAAGAATGCAACTCATGTAACTGATGTTAACTGCAATCAAGCATTTCAACAATGATTTCCATTTTCCATTGTCTTAGAAATATATGAAGTTATCAGTTGTATGACAGTAAAGAAACAATGTCAAAGGACAAAAAAAAATAAATTTAATTTCATGTTTGTCAAGACTCAAGATATAACAGCAAATTCACAGTATTATCATTTATGAGTTTTGCAGCATAAATCCCATTACAAAAACTTTTGGTGTGAGAATAAATACAAAAATTCAAAACCACTGCTTATAAAACAAAGCTGCAAACCAATGCTTCCAAACAGCATTGTTATTTCTGCATTAGAGATAACATTTGTGTTTAAATATAGAGCTCTGAGATGGGATCTCTATTTAACACTTACATCTGTGTAACTGAAGCTTTGCTAAATGACTCACCAGAAAAGCTGCCAACCTTCTCATTTAGTGGCAACAAACCTTTCCTAGCAGCTAATGTTACATAGACTGTCTTCAACTTACCTCTTAAATTCAGAAAATGAAAAGCAACAGAGGTACTGAACTCAGCACTGATTTGGATGCCTCACATGCAGTAGCATTGACCTGACATGTATCACAATGAGAAACTCTCAGCAATCTCAGGGTTGTTGGGTTTTGTGTACAAAACCCCCAGTAATATTTATTATACAGGTTACAGGATTTAAATTTTCAAAATATTTATTTTTAAATATCTGTTTTCCAGCAGATAAGGGCTCAGAAGGAATAAGAGTTGCCCCAGCCAAAAGTAATCCAATTGCAAAAATTTAGTTCTGGGAGGTGCCTGGCAAAAACAGGCAGCCAAGTAGCTGCATAAGCCAAGTGATTTAACCTCTCGTGCAGGAATATTTCATGTGAAAGACATATTATTTAAATGTGCTTCTTAATGTGAAGATAAAAAATTAAATAATGAAATTATAATATATTGTATTATAATGTGTGTTATATAATTATATAATATATATGATAAATTACATATAATTATAACATATAGTAAAAATATAAGAAAATAATAAGATAAAAATAGAATAAAAATAGAATAAAAATAATTTGAAAATTCGAAAGGGGCTTTGAAATTTGGTTAAAGTGTTGCTGAACTTGGTAGCAGAGATGCAAAGATTAGCTCATGCTGCCAGTATGTGAATTCCCAGTTCAAAGTATTGACATTTTTATACAGAAGCAGACAGCCTTATTTGCAACTGTCAAATGCCATAAAGTTCACATTATGGCTTCAAACTTTAGGAAAGAGTAAGTTACACAGAATACGGTAAGTAAAATATTATCATGATCAAGACAATCTCTTCCTGGCAAACGGGTGGTGTCTCTATCTTCATTTTACCAAAACTGCTCAGCTGTCCAGCACAAGTTATCCACAGTTTTCAGCAGAGAAGGAGTTCATAGCAGAGCAGCCTGGAATACAGTCATTTGCAGGAAGGTACTGTTTTATAGTCTTGTGCTATATGCTGTGAAGAACAAAAAATATCTTATCCTACACTCATTGCATGCTTGTCCATCTGCATCAGCAGTAGTAGTTGGGGCCATTTTGTAAAACTGGCAAACCTGACATCTGACTCTGTCACACTGTAATCCTCTGTTCTAAGGATAATTTTCTCCTGCAGTCATTAATGTGTCAAATATATATTTAAAACACATTTATTTATTCTGTCTCTGAGCTAAGAGACCACAAAGTAATGCATGTTCAGCGGTGAATTGATTGATATAGGTGAAGGTTGCCACTGTCAGCAAGTGCCAGCTCTTCTGAGTTTCTGTATTACATCAAATATAAATATGTATGTGCAGTCTAAAAGCTCATACTTACAAATACAAATTTTAATTCTCTTGTAATGTCAACTCAGTTTCTGGAGACGTAAGGATTTAGGGGTTCATGGGATATCCCAAGCAGACAGAAGTCATGGTTCAAAGGGATAATAATCGTTTCTTAAGAAGGATAGTGAAAAACACCAGTTTCTCCTCCAAAACATATCTGATTGATACTATGTCAGTAAGCTGAAATGAATCCAAAGCACAGATAAATGAATTTAAAAATATATAAATTATATATCTTATAGCATTTATTATATAATCATTATAATAGCTACATTATATTATTATATACAATTTATATAAGATATAGATATAGATATTGATATTTAAGAAACCACTCCAGCCTTTCTACAGACAATGGGGTACTTCCACTCAGAAGTTCCCACTGGGACTGCAGTTCAGAGTCATGTCTGCCAGCTTTGCATGGACCAGTATGTATTAGTGCCCAGTAAAAAATGGCTGGAACACAGGAGTCATGTTGTCTCGAAAGTAATAAGCATAGTATTGCTTACAAGGTGATGCTATTTTGTCATGGAACTCTCTCTGCATCTACAGCATTTTATTTAACTTAGATACACTGGCTATGGACAGCCAAGAGTAAACTGTGCTTGCTCTGGACCATAATATTTGACACTAAATAGTGAGGATGACAATAAACATGGATAGTTTTGACCATAACAAACTTCATAGATTGAAGAAGATTTTCAGTTCCCTATCTGCTTGGAAAGGTTCTATAAATTTTATAGTTCTGATGAAATATACTGAATTGTAAAGGAAATAGGAACTCTGTCAGTAGTATTATAGTTCCTTTTTCTCCAGTCTCTATCAAGGTTATTTATATTCTGTTTCGCTCAATAACTGCTACATACAAGAAGTTACAAGACAGCTAGTAATGTATTTTACATTTCCATATTTGAAGGGAAAAAACCTGTTCCTACACAAAAATCACCAAAAAACTGTATAGTAGAGGATGGAGGTTTTTACATTAGAAAACATTCCACATAAAAATCATTAGCTGCAGCAGCAGCTTCTCAAAAGTCAAACTTAAGTTACTTTTTTATGATGCTACAACCCTTACTGTGAGGCAGATTTCAGTAGCGTAAAACCTGAAAACATCCAGACAACTAATATTCACGAGATTTTGGGTGTATTAAATTGCAAATGAAACTACTTCTTCACCCTTTGCTCCTACAGAAGGAAGCAGAAGACACTTAATGGAACTCTTATTTTTATGGAAAAGCCACCAATAAATAAAAAAATACTAACTAATACTTACAAAACAATGACAATTGGATAGAAAGTAATGTAATTCTTTCTCTAGTATAATTGAAACCAGCTTTCATTTTCTTAAGGATCACAGAAAAATATATTTATAGACTGTAAATTCCACCTGTGGAAGAAGCCACCATAATACTCAGACTTTCTTAGTTCTCCTGTAAGATTTAATTGCTTCATGAACAGTGTGTCACCCCTGTGCCCCAAAGGATTTAAACATGAATTTATGTTGCAGGACTCAAGGTAAAATAGGATTTCTGTAACTGAATTAATTTAGCAGTGATTAACAGTTCATCTGATTAAACAAAAAACTTTTGTGCTTGCCAGGAAAAGGGGATGTGAAGGACATAAAAAACCTTTTCTGAGGAGTTCTATTAGTCTTGCAAAATAGTAAGATTTTCTCACACTAGGCAACAGAGGATTCTTGTATGGAAGCAATAGGTTATTAACCATACCCATAAAAAGGGGTTTGCAAAGGAAAACAAAGACATACAGTGTATTTAAGGAAGTTTCTCTCACCCCTCACAGCCTGCTATGCCCAGGTCTGGGATCTAACCTAACTACTTCCATACCTTTAATTTTCATACTTCATGGAGGCACACTTCATGGATGCAATAAGTACCACATACCTGGTATTAAAAGCTTCAATGGGAACCATATCATCAGTTTTTACTGAATTACTCTTTGGGTTTCTCTTCCTATTCATTCCAGTTTCTACTGTTTGCTTCCACACCATACTACTTTTGTGTTTCAATTACTGCTTTGGTTCTACCAAAAGCTAAATCAACTATTTGCATGGTTGTTCTGCATCTAAATGACAGTTTAAAATATTCGTGTTTAGGGATTAAAAGAATAAAATCTTAGTTTTCACACTTTTTTCCCCAAAGCAGTTAATAATTTTAGCCAGATGAAAAAATGGACTATGTAATTTTAGACAAGTATTATCAGGATCTTCTATCAAACTATAATTCAGTAATTCAGGACACATATTTTAAAGACACTTGGCAGCATTGTGCAATTATAATTCTGTCATGAAGAGTCTGTCAAGAATTAGGAGAACAATTATTTATCTCTTCAAAATTCAATTTGTTTGAAACTGAACGTATTAACGTCATTTTGGTTATGATAGGTTTGGGCTTTTTAGTCTTACAGTTTCGCAGACAACAGTAATCTTTTCATGGCAATGTGGTAAATTGTATGTAATTGCTATTGATTTTCATGACAGATAAATTTACAAATATGATATCTCACAGAAAAAAAATCATGGAATTCACAATTGGTTTCAAGAAATTATTAGTGTCCAAAGAGGAATAAACCATTTAGTCTTAGTGTCAAACACTTCATCAGAAAGTTCTTGGTGATTCATGTTTAAAACAAGTTTCTCAAGCATTATTTCAAGCATCTGCATGTGACATTTAAAATATTTTTAAAATAATCTAGGGAACCACAGAGTAAAATTTGAGAAACAGTAACAATATGACACACAAACCTCACAAACTTTTTGCCTGGACACCTTAAGATTTCCGCAAAAAGTAAAATGTATTGCAAAGGAAAAACAAAAACAAGCAGCATTCTCTGTCTGTCCTGTTTCCAATTAAACCATGTCAATCACTAGATCAATCAAACAAACAGAAAGACAGAAATTATTGATTTGTGAGATTGCCTATAAGACAAAGGTTTCAAGTCTTAGTATGAACTCAGGAAAACTATGATTCCATTTGAACAGCAGCAATTATCAAAGATTTTTATCGCTACATATTTGATCACATGAATAGAGTATTTGAGGTATAGAAGATATGTGAATTTTTTGAGACATACTACTGAGTAGAATAAGGAGAGAACTTGGAAAGCTAATATACCAGACTTAGTTACTTCCACTCTGTCTCTGTTGTTTTTTAATATTTTACTACAAGAAATCTTTCCAGGGTTATTTCATGGTCAGTCCTCCAAAGAAAATGATAAGGATGGAAGCACTTATTACATATATTGAAAAAATGAGTAAAATTTAAACAAAAAATCCCAGAGTTATATTAAAAGACTTTGCAAGCTTAGGATATTTATGGTTATAAGGAAAAGACATCTTCTATAGTTAAAACCTTGCATATGTACTTGTTAAATAATTGTTTCAAAAGAACCATTGAATACTTCCTAGTGTTCAAGAATCCTATTGAATTTCCAGTTTTATGATTATCCATCAAGATATTTTACTGTGACTGATGTTTTATTAAGCACATAGACTAAGGCAGGGAATGTTAAAGATCAAAAAACCTGAATTTAATATTACCATTCTCTTGAATGTATTTAGATATAATTTCATCTTATATTTGAGAACAGTTGAAAATAGCTTCTGTGGAAATCAGAGAAATATAATCTATGATGTATTTTCCATATTCCGTATTCAGAATCTAATTTATGCCTTAAAACATGGGTTTATCACATGCTAAAACCTCCTAGGTTGATAGTAGTTTCCATCACATTGAATGTATAATGATCTCTTTCATAATCTGGAAAAGAAACCCTCAATCATTTCAACATTCATATGTCAAAGGCATAAAAAATGGAAAATGTATAAAGAAATACAGTGTTCAGAAAAAACACAGCTGGTGAAGTCAGGTGCTTGTGTCTATTGTATATAACTGTTGAGCCTAAATGTGCAAGCCTGAGCTTATTTCCATGACAAATACATAAAAAAATTTCCATGGATCCACCTTTTAAGTACTTAGAAATTGCCATGAGGCAGGACCAATGATTAGTAGGATTAACTCTATATTGTCTAAAACTGAATGAATGTCAAAATAACATTAGACTTTATTAATTATGGAGTATGTCACCTCAGAAACAGTAACTCTTAAAATATCCATTTCATAAAAAAAAAAGTTCAGTAATATTTTTATGCACTATCTATATTAACAACAGTACTTTAGTGCATTATTAAAACACAATTATATGTTATTGTGCTTAAGTTTAGAAACTCTTGTGTCTGTGACTGACTAATGTACTGGCAGAAATCCTATGTTTAGTACATATCATTCCTTTGTGTGTGTCATATTGATTCAGCTCTTCTCTCTGCCATGTACCCTCCATAGTTTTAAACAGAGTATTAATTTATAGAGATCCAACAAGGGAAATAACTGAAGGAACAACAGACTAAGGATCTAGTAGTGGTCTGTAGAAGTTATTATATCAGACTGCAGTAAGAACAATTTAATATTATTTCTTTTCCCCTGTAAGGAAGTGTAAACAATACACCTGACACATATAACATGTTCAAGTTAATTAGTGCCCTCGTGTTTGATGGAAATACATTATCCTTACTCCAACTCATCATCATATTGCCAGCTTGCATTCTCAATGCTAACCTTGCACTTTCCTGCCCTAGAGAAAATTGTAGCTAAACCCTTCCAATCACCACAAGACTAAATACACAATTGTATATATTTAGCTGACATCGAGATTTTTCAATATTTCAGCTCATTCTATCCTAAATTAGATGATTCAGATGGGCAAGATGAGTCCTTTTCCAGGAATCCTCATTCTGTCTCTTATGAAACTATATAGACTGCATTCAATAGTGGTTTAAAATACTACAAACTTTGGACCTTATAAAAATTGGATCATGGTAGTTAACTTGTGGACGATGGAGATAAGCTGTAAAAATTGCTGAAGAAATAGATCTAAGGAAAAAGGATTTCTAAAAAGATTTATAAATGACGATGGACATGCACGTCTCAGTACTATGCTGCAGTGTGGTTTGCTAAAGCATTCTCCAGCTATAGAAACAGCACAGGTTTTACCCATTTGTATCACCATGATGAGGCATTTACTGGAAAACTGCCAGTTCTGCTGTTCGTACTTTTCAAAAAAAATATGTCACAATTGCAAAGGGTGTAGTAAAGTGGTAGAACAATGATTTGTTGGTTGAGAAAACCCACCTTACAGCAAAAATCTTTAATGGCTTAATAAACTAAGCTTGTGAATATATTTAGCAAACAGAAGATTGAAATAGGATAATACACTGTAGTGTCTTTAAAGATGGAAAATCTCAGATGCTTAATGATATAACTCTTGTTGAGAGCTAATGGTTGTGTATCAGAATCAGATGCATCTATGAGGAAAAAAAGAAATGGATCTTTTTCAGAAGCTAGAATCATTAACCTGTGGAAGATCTTAACGAAGGAAACCTCTGGTTCTTTGTCTCTAAACTTCAGTTATGCAGCTGAGTGGGACTATTCTGAAAGCATTTTTAGTCTCCTAGTATATTTAATAAAAACTCTGTTTCTCAGGCTCTTTATTTTTGGTGATTTTTTTCATGATATTTTGATATTTTCCTTTCCCTCTGTGGTTTTTTCATATTTTTGTTTTATTTGAATTACTAGCACCTTTTTTTTTTTTTTTTTTCCTCATTCATTTCTTTAGAATGCTTAATTGTTTGGTTCAGAGCACGTATTTGGTCAAACTCATCCTCTTTCTGACTGCAGCATTGAAAAACCTAATCTTGCTTTCTGGCCTCACCTTAATACACATTGACACATAGTTTCTTTCCCTGATTGTCAGATCAAGGAAGACCATTATGACTTCCTTCTTACATTGTTTTCTTGGAAACTTGAAATATTTCACTACATTTCCACACATTGCCCTGTATTCACATCTTCACATGATCAGGAATAAATCTTACCAGACAATCCCATAATTTCATCAGGTGCCAGCAGAAAATCTGAACCAATGAAGGAAAAGTCCCTATGAAAGGCTACATCTTTTTTTCAATGCTACCTTAAGTCATGAGACCAATGTCCTTAAATAAGAGATGGTTATCACAATAGAATTTCATTCTCCACCCTCCCAACTCTTGTTATGGTTTCACCTTAAGACAGAATGCCTGCTGCTTTTTTTATCCCCCCAAAAAATGTAGTTCTCAAAAGCTTCACTGCTATTTTCATAAGGCCTATTTTGCCTTCCTCAGGGTTCCCTGTTCCTCAATTCTTTTATTTTAATAATCTGCTTACTATCCCATTGTTTACCTATGTACATTTACCCCAAAAAAGACTGCCCATACAAGCGGTTTTCACCTGAGTTCCCATCAAGTTTTCATTGTTTTTTATTTGCCCTTTCAATACAAGAGAAATAAGTAGCATTAAAAGAGGGTCAACAATGTCATCATATATCAAACCCAAATATTTATAATCTCAAACTATTCATGCACAACATTGCGTTTATTACATTATTTAATAGACTGAGGTATATTTGAAATCCCATGGTGAATGTTACTGAAAATGTCAGGCTAGATGATATATTACTGCCTTCTGGCTTTAGATACTATAAATGATGCACTGAATTGTGTTTAATACCTATGAAGAATCAGCAATTTCAATAATTTTAAAAATTTATAGAGCCTTCTAGCAGTGCAGATTAGATGTTGAATACAACAGTGATTTTGAAAATGGATTTGAGAGATTTGGTATCTTTTCCTCCTAAAAAAGAGGAAAATTCTTCTCTAGTCAAGCTAAAATAAGACATACCTATGTCATGCTCAGAAAAAAAAAAAAATCTTGCACAGTGGAAAATAACAGTATCTCCTGAGAAAGGTGAGGGAAAGATACAACATCTGCAGAGGTTATATTAACCACTAGTTAGTAGCAGTCAAGATTTCACCCGCTGTGTCCAGGGGAAAAGAAACATTGCAATTGTTTTTTGAGCTCACAAAACCAAAATGCTGTATTTTAGTGTAGATAGTTAGCTGCAGATATATATATAAATATACGTGTTTAGAACAAACTATTTTATTTCATATTTGTGGTGTAATTGGTGGGACTGATAACTGGTTTGGATGCAACATTTTTCTGGAGAGAAATTTTTCATAAAGAATATGTTTCTCAGAAGCCAACACTAACCAGTTTCTTAGGGCAAGTACTAGGATTTTCACTTCTTTTAATATTTCATCAGTGTTGTTAATCAGTGCATATTCTGAGATTTAGAGATTAAAACAACTGTGCTATTCTTTTTTTTTTTTTTTTTATTGGTTAATGCAGGTATATCATATACTTTAACTGTTTGATTTAGGACTGATTCTTCCTTGCTAGTTAAAATGGTTTTGATCCATCATATTTTTAAAGAATAAGCTACTTGAGGAAAAAATTGGTAACGGTCAGAGCGGAGAGTGAAGATTCAGTTCTAAACTCAAGGTTAGGGGATAAAGTGCAGGGCTAAATACAAATTTCACTTCAATAACAGCAGAAAAGGGAACAGACTTCTTTTATCTCTTTTGAATCATTTCTGGGCAACTTTTGTCAAAGAATATCCTTTTCCTCCGACTTACTTACCACTCCTAATCTCTTATTAAACAATTGCTAAGACTGGAATATCAGTTGGTATGAAACGATTTCTTAATTTAGATGATTAACATGGTACAAGAACCTGCCCCTCTACAGTTTGAATCATCATAAGGACTAATCAGCCCTTTTGACAGAGGAAAGAAAAACAGCAGTGATACTGAACTTGAAAATAATTTAAAAAAATAATTGTGTGGCTTTTATTTTACATCCCTCCCAGGCAGTATTTTTCCCTCTTTACCTTCCTCTAGATGGCTACTGCAGAGAAAAACAAAACCAGAGTAGAATAATAATGCTTCTCTGGAAGAGACACTGTATGAGTGAGGCTGCCTGGTTTATCTCAAAGTTTGCTATCATCAGCAGGTTTACTACCAACATACTCGATCAATAAAAATCATTTTTCTTCATCTTCTTTGAAAGATGTCTAACATTTGCTATTTTTTCCCATATGTCTTCATAACCTTACCATATGTGAAGCTCCAGGTTTTTATTGTTCATCTTGATAACACACCTCTGGGTGCTCCTTCCATTCAGTCCCTCTTCTCTTACCTGGTCATTATGAAAAAAGCATACCAGGAAACAGAAATGCACTTTTTCATACATTTTTGCGAATAAAGTATGGTATCTGACTGATTTTCATCAGATTTTCCTGCATGCCTGTAAAAAGATTTGTTGGTGTTTTCGGCTTTTCACACTTCTTGCCATAAAAATATCTCTCTAACATTAGTAATTGTTTTTCACCTTTTCAAATGTTGTTTGCCATCATAAGAAACATCATCTGGTGGCACAAGATTGTGCATAAATTTCAGAACAAATTTCTGTTCTGAGCAAAGCTAGACTAATGGCAACAGTATCCCATCTCAACAGCTTTATCACTTTCTGTTGACTGACTCAAAAGATTAGCTGCTGAATTTATAACATTTATTTTAAGAAGAAAATGAAATTCAATAAAATTTAAAATCAAAGTATACAACATTTCTTAGACTATGTTGGAAGGGAACATATTTCTACATAGAGTAATCAAAATTTTTCTCTTTATTTTTCTTTCTAAAATTAATTTCATACATTTTTAGCTTTGAATTTCACTCATCTCACCTCTTTCCTGACCTAAGCTATTTTTACTTGCTGTTTTTATATATTTCAATTGTTTATGTATGTTTTTCTTCATTCCCTTAAGTATGTGTCTTCATATGCTTTTACTTTTAATGTTTAGTCTTTGCCCAAATTAGGGTCTTCCCTTTGACATCGTTCTTCGCTATCTTTATCTGTTCTCCTTCTTTCTTACTGCCACTTGTATATCCCTACTTTTCATCTGCTTTTGTATTCTGATGCCCTTATTGATGGCTTTTTTCACTTTTTTCTAAGAATGAAGTGAATTTCACATGCTGATCCTCAAAAAATAATTTGCCTGGTGTCACTTCACTATTTTGCAAGTTGGGCACTGGAACAGGCTCCTCAAGGTAGTGGTCACAACACCAACCCTGACAGAGTTCAAGAAACGTTTGGATGATACTCTCAGGCACTTGGTGTGACTCTTGGGGATGGTCCTGTGCAGGACTAAGAGCTGGACTTGATGACCCTTGTTGGTGTCTTCCAACTCAGCATATTCTGTGATGTTGTTATTCCATGAAATATTGCTCTTGACTTATTTCTGCTTTCAAATAATGGTTATCCATTCATTTCACACCCTATATTAGGTACACAAAAAATCCAAATCTGAAAATACTCTCTCTTTTCACTCTCTAGAACCTAATAGATGATTAGAAATATTGACATGTTCTTTATGAATTAGTCAAGAACTTTTTGTGAATCATGAATTCAGTGTAGAAAGTGGGAAGAAAATCCACCCAGCTTATGACTGCCTTAATGTTTTTGTTAATTGAAAAGTCTGACATTCACCTGCACTTCTCTGTTTTAAGGGTTTTTTAATTTCTTACTTAAGACTTTTATCCAGCACAGAATATCATTAAAATAATAAAATTTAACATTTGTATCACTACTATTATGACAGCTAAAATGCACTGGGTTTTTTTTATGTCAAAGGATAATTTCTGGTGAATTTCTGAAAAAAAAAGAAACAACACATCAATGTTGAATGAAAATAGACCACCATAACTTTATAAATTCACATTCTTTTGCACTTTTATTCAGGTGCATTGCTTGACATGTGATGAAAGCTTCACATCTGAGAAGTTTAATCCTCATCTCTCTAGAATATTTATTAAATAAAAAAATGAGTAAAGCCCAAAGATGAAACTTGATGGGATCATCACAAAAACAGAATAAAAGTCACGCATGCATTCTTCTCTGAATAGGATACGTTTTGTTTTAAAACTTTTCCAGGTATCAACTGATATTTTACCTATGTGTCCATTTGAAACTGGATGCTTGTGAATCAAAATATTGGTTTTGGCTCACATAGTTCATCCACTGTGAGTAAGTATTTATATGCTGTCATTTAGTTTGTGAAGTATGACATAGTTCTACATGGCATGCATAAAGAATAATAACACTTAGACAAAATAGGTTTGTCTTGCCCGTTTGATAGATTTTTTAAAAGTTTATGCCAATTACACTAAATATCTTATGAGGTCTCCTTCTGTAGACTCATCTACAGCATTTCAAATTTCTCTAATTGAAATACTCAAATCCCTTACTTCTGAATGAAAAATCTGAGCAACGGAGGCCTCAAATTTGCTACAATATTTATCTGTGCAGAGTCTAGACTACTTCATAAGACTTTTAAGGAAGGCTTAGCATAGCATGAATTAGTCTCTTCTGTGCAAGCCAGTTCTGTAGGGAAACTTCTGAGTCTGTAGCTTTTGTCTCTCCATACCAGCAAATGACACCTCCATACCAGCAAATGACACCTGTCCTCGACCAAGGTACCTGAAGGCTGTTAAATCATGTTTTTGCAGTCTGTAATTTCTGAAGCAAAGGTAAATTCAATCTGGCTATCCTACTTTGTCAGGATTCCATGCAAGGACCAAAATTAAAAAAATAATTAAAAAAAAAAATTACGGAAATTTCAAAGCATAGAGATAAAAATATTTTGGGACTAAGGTGTAATGCATTGCAGATCCCGACTTTTCCCAGTGTTCCTCATCTGCAAATCATATATCATTTCCCCTTCCTTTCTATCTGCTATGAGAATATGTCACATTTGTTTTGGTAGTCAAAATTAATTGTGTGGAAACCTAGGGAAAGATAAGGGGAAGACATATAAAAATGGGGGGTGGGTATGAAGGTGAAGCACATTTTTGGGCCTGTGTAATGCCCAAAGAAAATAAACAAAAGCCATTTAATCAAAGCAACTAGCTATACTTAGCTAGCTGAAGCCAAAGAGTACTGGAGTAGAAATCTTGACAGCATAAATATCCTAAGCTTGTGCTAGTTCTTCCTAAAGACACAAAATAACAAGGAAAGAAATTGTTGAGAGGTTGATGACTCAGTCAAAATTTTTAGAATAAATTCAAAATTTCTTTATTTATTAAAGAACTTCTTTCACTACATGAAATCCTACAAGTCAAGCTCTGTGTTGAATTATACACAGTACTATAAATGCAGTACAATAATTGCTAAAGAAAACATTCACATCATAATAAAGTAAAAAACTATGGCCAAACTGACAAATTCAGAATAAAACTTAAACCATTTAAAATTAAAATTAAAAAAAAAAAAAGAAAAGACAAAAGTAAAACAAGGAAGAAATTACAAAATGCTCTAAAATTCTATGCATAGAAAGTCTTATTTAAATAAATGCTGCTTTAAAACTCAAAGCACTTATGTAAAGTCATTTCCCTTGAACAGGAATATCCATGTGCATTATTAATTTCACCATTCCAGATAAGCTATTTGCTTAAAAGCAAAAACTTACTCAGTTTAAAGTTTACTGTGAGAATTTGAAATATAACCAGATAATCCATAACTCTCCACTTCAGTAAACAACAACATATAAATTGCAGAATTCTGCAGTTTTAACACTATTCTAAAGTCTATGAGAGTCTCTAAGGTAAACCTCTTGCTTTATTGTTTCAATATACCTAACTTTAGACACCTACGTTCAAATTTTTTTTTCCATGAGACCATATTCATCCAACACCAAATCATTCAACCCAACTGAGCAACCTATGCTGGTGTTCAGTCATCTTCCCAGTGTAGAAGAGCTTCATGATGTTCAGTGGGAAACTCCTGCATTTCAGTTTATCCCTATTGCCTGTAGTCCTCTCATTGGACAGTACTGAAACAAAGCTTGTCTCATTCTTCTTTGTACCCTCCCTTTAGGTGTTTGCTTCCTGAGCCTTCTATTCTCCAGTCTGAACAGTCCCAGCTCTCTCAGCTTTTCCTCATTGGAGTGGTGATGCAGTCCATCATCTTAGCAGTCCTTTCCTTGCTGGGCTCACTCCAGTGTGTACATGTCTTCTGTACTGAGGAGCTCAGAAATGAACAGAGTTCCTCAAGTGTGGTCTTACCATAGCTGAGAGGAATAATTCCCTGCACTGAACTGCTAGAAGTGCTCCTAATGCAACCTGGATAACACTAGCCTTCTCTGTGGCTGGGGCACATTGCTGGCTCGCTTCATCCTGGTGGCCACTAGTGTGATCCACTGGTACTTGACTGCAAACCTACTTCCCAGTTGGATGGGCCCCAAACATTTACTAGAGCCTGGGGCTATACCTCCTTATGTGCAGGACTTCACATTTCTCCTTTTTGAATCTCAGAAAATTCAAAACTTCTCCAACTTGAGTTGCCTCTGGCATAGCAGCCTCTCCTCCCAGTTTGATGTCATCAGAGGGTACCCTCTGCCTCATCATCAAGAGTGTTCTTCAAGATGTTGAACAGGACTGAAGCCAATATTGACCTCTCAGGTAAACTGCTAGTGACTGGCCTCCAAATAGACTTTGGGCCACTGATCACCACCATCTGAGCCCAGTTATTGACTCAGGTTTTAATCCACCTCACAGTCTGCTCATCCAGTACATTTGCCAACAGCTTCTCTAGGAGGATCTCAACAAGAGACAGTGCCTTATTGAAGTTCAGGTAGACAATATCTGCTGTTCTCACCTTGTCTACCAGGCCAGTCATTTCTTCATAGAAGTTTATCAAGTTGGTCAAGAATGGCTTTCCCTTGGTGAAGGCATGGGGAGGAATCCTAGGCTTCACCAAGGGGAAACCATGCTGATGACTCCTGATGACTTTGCTGTCCTTCATGTGCCTAGAAATAGTTTCCAGGATTGGGTGCTCTATCACTTTCCCGGGGACTAAGATGAGGTTAAGCTGCCTGTAGTACCCTGACTCCTCATTCCTGCCATTTTTGAATACAAGATCGACACTTTCTCTACTCCTGTGCTTGGGCACTTCTCCCAGTCACCATGATCTTTCAATTATTATTTAGAGTGGCTTTTCAGTATCATCAGGTGATTCCCTCAGTACTCATGGGTGCATCTCATCAGGGCCCATGGACTTACTAAAGTACAACCAATTTGCTTAAGTGTTCCTTGACCTGATATTCTTACACTAAGGGTATGTCTACCTTGCTCCAGCCTGTTTCCCCTTCCTTTCCCTGGGATGCCTGCAGACTGGTCTTTCCTATAAAGACTGAGGAAAAGAAAGCATTGAGTAATTCAGCCTTTTCTATATCCCGTGTCATCGAGTGTCCTGCCTCTTCTAGTAGTGTGCCCAGATTCTCCCTGACTTTCCTTTCCCACTTGTGTACTTACAGAACCTCTTCTTGTTGCCTTCACTTCTCTCATCAGTCAACCAAGTTGGGTTTTGTTCTATGTAGCTGTGCCTCTGTATGCTTAAACAATGTTTCTGTATTGCCTCCAGACTACCCACCCTCTGTATGATTCCTTACTGAGCCTGAGTTTTTCCAGGAGTGCCTTAATCATCCATACAGGCTTCTTGGCCATTTTCTCTGAGTTTCATTGGAATGGAGCTTTCTTGATCTTGATAGAGAATTTTAACTAGGTTTCTACCCTTATCCAACTGTATTCCTTAAAGCAGCTCTTTGAAGAGGTCGAAGTCTGCTCTCATGTAGTCCAGGGCTGTGAGATTTCTTTTCACTCTCCTTTCTGCCCTCACTTCACCACGACATGGCCA
Source organism: Pyrocephalus nanus (assembly GCA_038380795.1). Lineage (NCBI taxonomy): Eukaryota > Metazoa > Chordata > Aves > Passeriformes > Tyrannidae > Pyrocephalus > Pyrocephalus nanus. The sequence goes on along the minus strand of CM076263.1, from coordinate 47,804,804 downwards.
AGGCATCCCAGGTTGTCTTTTGCATCCACATCCCCCACTTCCTTATTGGGAAGTATGAGATATAGCACTTCTCCTAACCCTGGTATCTCTTGGATTAGGAAATTGTCATTGATGCACATAAGGAACCTCCTGGATGGCTTATGCCATGATGTGCTGTCCTTTCATCATGTATTGGGATGATTGAAGTTCCCCATGAGAACCAAACTTCTACCGGTCTACTGTAGGTCTCATCTCCTTGTTTTATTTCTGGTGAGGTGGCCTACAGAACACACACTGCAATGTCACCCATGTTGGTCTGCTCTGCAGTTCTTACCAAGGGATCTCAGCTGTCTCTGGCTTATCACAGTTCTCAGCTCATGATATTTCATAAACTTGTGGAATTTATCCAAAAGCAGAGAATTTGATAAATGTGAACAGAACTCACCAGGTTTAATAAATCTTTCACCCAGATTTAGATTGATTTTTCATTTGTTTGGGGTTTTTTTTTTGTTTGAAAACTCTGGTCCATGCGCTTTCTAGTGAACATTGAGTGATATATGGCTGCGTTTTTACAGTCTAATTGAGAGCTATTGATTCCATTCATTCAGCGAATAATCTGGTCCATCTTTAGAAAACAGATAAACAAAAGAAAACAAAATCAAGAACAGCAACAACCCCCCCCACAAAACAACCTGAAAAACTTACATTTTAAGTTTGAATATTATGACATTATATACTATATCTTTGATTTTTTTTTTTTTGAGGGGGAAGAGATAAGCCTCAATCACATGATATATAATTCAATTTTAAGTCAGAAGAAAAGATAATACAAACACCTGCAGACTGACATTTTTAGTTAGCTGCTTTGAGATTAAGGCTTAAAATTTGTCTCTTACTTCTATCCCAATTCACAACTAGTTAAAAAAGAAGTGCAGTGAATAACCAAAGAGAAGGAAAAACCCCAAGTATTCTTGTGTTCTGTTATTTGCTAGAGCAGGTAATAAATTTTGGGAAATAAATCTACCCTAACTTAAAGAAAATTAGATGGGAAAAAAAACATTAATGCTTTGGTCAGGTATAAAGATTTTGCTAGGGGATGATGAAAGGTGAAGTGATTTGCGGGTACAAGGAAATTAAACGATTTTTGAGATTTCTCCAAAGAAGCTACAATCTTCAATCTTGGGAGCAACAAATAAAATAAAAAAAAAAAAGTGCTTTATTTATGGTGTAAATAAAGTGGTCTGATAAAAAAAAATAGCAGATTGACTTGGAAATATTAATTTTGTGTCTTCCTCTTTCTATCTGCAACCACAATGCCTATAAACAATTCATTTTTAAAAAAGGAAATTTATATTTAGATTTTCTTGATTTTGGCTGGGATACAACTAATTTTCTTCCAAGTAGCTGGTACATTGCCATGTTTTGGACTTAGAATGAGATTAGTGTTGATAACACACTAATGTTTCAGCTGTTGCTGAGCAGTGCTTATTTAAAACTGAGAACTTTTCTGCTTCTATTGCTGTCCTGACAGTGAGCAAGCAAGGGGAGCACAAGAAGCTGTGAGGGAACATAACTAGGACAGCACATCTGAACTGTTCTATAAGTTATACCATGCCACAGGATGTCATGCTCAGTATGTAGACTATGGGAAAAGCTGTCTCAGGGGCCGCTGTTCAGGAGAAGGCTGGGCATAGCTTGGTTGCTAGTGAACAATTGTTTTTCATTTGCACCACTTGTTTTTCTTGGGGTTTATTTCTCTCACCCTTTCTGTTATTTTCCTTTTCATTGCAATTATTATTATTTTTATTTCAGTTCAGTTGTTAAACTGTACTCATCTCAACCCACAATTTTCTCACTTTTACTCTTCTGATTTTCTCCCTGTTGCCTAAAAGACCACAGAGAAAAGAACTTCAAGCCAATTTAGTGTATGAGATAAGATAAAGAGAGCTAGTCTTTTAATGAGTCCTTAATCCTAGAGGAATATATACCACACATGCCCCAGACAGGGATTCTATGATTTTATAATAAGGTCCATCCAATCCCAATCTGTCCACCCCCTGGTTCTGTCCTGTTCTGCCCCCTGACATGACCCTTTGAGAATTGAGTCTGGGGGCATTTGGTACTCCCTCTTCCTCATCTTCATCTTCTTCACAGGTCGTAGAGTCCTTGATGTTCCTCCAAAGTTCTGAGCTTGAAGGTTGCTGTGTCTGTATGATATCTTCTAATCCAGACCTTAAGGTGTTTTTCTACAATTTCACCTTGAAAAGGACACTAAACACGCTAAAGGAATTTTAGAGGGATTGATATGGAAGGGGGTAGTAGGACTGGGTATGTGTAAACATTATGCTACAGGGTAAGGAATATAATACAACTACATTAAAATCTATATTCACTACATATCCACTTCTAAAATCTACAAAAAATAAAGAAAAAAAAAGCTCTGAGGCATCATCCCCCATCTCATGTGGGAGAATGAGCCATGAGCTGTGTGGGGTTTAGTGTCATCAGGAGTTAAAAAACAACAGGTATTTTAGAAAAATTCTCATTTAGCCTTGTAGGACTTGCAATAGAAATACAATGTTAAGTTTAAGCAGGTATAACCTAGCAAAAAACCTGGAAAAATTCTGTCCTGATTCCTGGTCTGAGAAGGCTTTATCATGACCTGCTGCTATAAAACTTCATTAAAAACTCACAGGCTTTGAATCAAGCAATTCACAGATAGAGTGATATATATGAAAGGTATCCAGTCTCTTGAGAATAAGTGAAAGTAAAATGTCTTTATAACAAGAACATTAACATCTTTGTAGTATCTTACCATGTAGGATATGAAACTCTAAAAGATCAAAGAGAAAAGGGAAAAAAAAAGATATAATCTTTGTAGCAAAATAAGTGAAGGACCCATTTCATAGATTCAAATGTTTTATTAGCTTACAAGGTACATGAATGTTACATATTTTGGCTAGGCATAAATTTCTTGTTATAATAAGATGCTGGCAATCAATACTCTGAAGAATTAAAATCTTGAAAGAGCCATAAGAACTCCATAAAAAAAGAAAAGAATTCTAGATAATTAGCAAAAATTATGAGTGTCAGCTTAAATAAAAAGAACAAATAGAAGAAATTAAAAAAATACTAGTCTCAAATATTTTTAATAATAAGATTAAACATCTTCTGATAGAAAAGCTATTTTTTTGATTTATTGTTTCATATATAAGTCAAATTTCTTAACTTATAAGGCACATTATACGGGAATCTTGGCATTGTGGGCATTACCAAGGAGAATACCAACATAAGCAATGGTATTTTCTTAAATAATGTTTCCCATTAACTCCTTACATTCTAGAAAATGAATGTTCCTAAACTACGTCTTCCTCAATAGGAAACCCTTCTTTAGAGCAGCTGCTGGCATAATTGAAGGATAAAACCCATATTTTCCATGTCCATTTAAGGAAGTTTGTGTTTGGTTTGGGTTTTTTTTAGTGATCTGAACTGAAAAGAATACCATAATACTTTCTTAAGTGGCATTCATTAAGAATTCCATCAAATTGGAAGAACCTTACTAACACAAAATCAGACCTGTGCTGTAATCTTCTAATTGATTTTTTTGTGAGAATGTAAACATTCACTCACTGAAAAATAATATTTCAAAATGAAATGAAAAAAAAGTAGGATCAGTGTAAAGGATCATTAGAAATTAAATTATCAAATTAGTTTTGTTTTGTATATAACTAGATATTACGTAGCCGTGATTAGTAAGAGAGATCTGTAGAGGGGTATATTGAACAAAATCTACCCAGTAACTGCCACTAGCTGAAACTCAGCAGTAATATTGAGACTGTTTCTGTTAAACTTTCAAAGTTATTTAGATAGTAAGATGCTTGAAAGTGTCCATCTCCTCACCTAAGATAAGTTATCCATACTTAGAGTCATAAGTCAACTCCCGAGACTAGTTGCTTAGAGAAAAAAACCCTAAGGTGGATCCAACATAAAATTGTTTAGAAATGAACCTGACAAAAACCAGGGTATTTAGAAAGACTAGAAAGGCCAACACGTCCTGCTATAACAGGGACAAGAGATCAGTCAGCACAGTAAGATGATTTATCCATATATATACCCCAACTCAGCACAAATTGCCTGATGTTAGCTGTTTATTCAAGAGGAAAACACTTCTTGTGATAAAAGCATGCTAGCTAGCTAGCTAGTAGTCAGCACCACTCATAGTGTGGGAGTCAGCTTCAGGACTCTGATTTCATAATATATCTGGATAATGGTTTCACAGGTGAATGAGATATCAAGATTTTTTTTGGAAGATATCAGATTAATACATGTTTTTTAAAAAAGCCAAATAAAATTAAACTAGAGATATTGAATCATTTTTCAGGTGGATTAAATGGTGTTAGGCTGTGACAAGTGTGGTCTGTTTGACCCTGGCTACCTGCCAGGATACCCATCAAGCCATTCTCTCACTCTCCCTCTGCAAAGTAGGAGAGGAGAGGAGAGGAGAAAAAAACCAGCAAGGAATTCATGAGGATAGATAAGGGCAAAGCAGACTTTATGTAGGGAATAAAACTTAAATTTATTGCTAACAAGATAAAACTAAGAGAGTGAGAAATAAAACAGTCTTAAACAAACACCTTCCCCCCTCCCCATCCCTGCAATCAGGACTTCTAGGACAGCCAATCTGCTGTTCCGGGGGTTACTCCTCCATTGGGTGCAGGGCGGTCTTGGCACCCTGATGGTCCTCTATGGGCTGCAGGGGGACAACCTGCATCAGCATAGTCTTCACCACAGCTACAAGGGGCAAGGGGTCATGGCTCTGAGTACTTCCCCTGCTTCTGTGGGGTCCCTCCCCATGAGAAACAGTCTTTGATAGACCTCTCTCCGTGAGTCCATCCACCCCTTGGGCAACAGTTCTCTTCAATCTGTTGCCCCATGGGTTGTTCTGGACAAGTCCTACCCAGGAAAACTTGTTTCAGCATGGATTTTCTTCTCCATGGGCCACAGATCTCCTGCAAGGCTTTGCTCTATTCTTCCACCAGTTTCAGCATGGTGCTCTTCCATGAGCTGCATTGGGGGGGGGGAAGATGGAATTTCTGAACCCCAACAGTCTTCCACCAGGGGCAGGGACCTCAGCTTTCAGTCTTTCCCTTGCTGGAGGGGCAGAGGGAGGCCCCCCAGGCCTCTCCTTCCCACTCCTGCTCCTCTGACTTTGGAGTCTTCTTGTTATCCCATATTCTTCTCCGCTCTTCTCTGGACTGGAATTTCCTCTGCTCAAGAAACCTTCTCTTCCTCTATTCTTAAATATGTTATCACAAAGGAGCATTTTCATTAGTTCAGCCTTGGCCAGCAACAGGAAATTCACCTGGAGCTGGCTATCATTGGCTAGTCATAGGACAGTAAAAGCATCTAGTAGCTTCTGACAGAAACCACTCTACAGCCCCCGTCCAGCTATAAAACCTATGACAACAGGTGACTTCATATTTCCCACTTCTGGAGGTTAAAAAGTCAGGCCCTGAGAACTACTTCAGATACCTAAATCAAGACAGCCCTCATGTATAAAACAGGCGTCAGTCTTTTGCACATGCCTAGTACAGACTCACAGCTGTTTCTATTCATTGCTAAGACAGAAATTCCATCTAAATCCCTGGTCAGCTTAGTTATCTAGAATCACTTAATAAATTCAGATAATTTAGAGTTCAGGTCAAACCATGCATTAAAAACAAACACAGATATTTTATAATAACAAAGCTCTTATTTTACATGCAAGAATTTGATTTTTAGGTTCACTGGAGCATGAATCTGAATCACTTCCAGTTGCAGAAAAGTCCTCTAATATGCAAAATCACTCTCCAACTCTTTGTGTGCGCCACTTCACAGAAAGACAGGCATAATACCAGTGCAAAAAGAAAACATGCTGGAATAGGAGGTAGAAGAGCAAATAAGTCTCCACTCAACCACTCATGAATTCACTCACTCACTCACTCACTCACTCACCTACCCACCCACTCACTCACCCACCAACCCACTCACCCACCCACTCACTCTCCCACCCACTCACTCTCCCTCAGCCCCTTTGGGGAGAGTACCTGAAAGGCAAACATAAGAGAACTCGTGGGTCAAGATACTGTTTAAAAAATTAAAGTGAAAAAAGAAAAAAACCCCTCAGATGACACAAAAGCAATCACTTACCACTATCAGCAGACTGATGCTGACCAGTCCCCAAACTGGCTATTTTGCAAAAACTTTCCACTCCAGTTTCATTGCTGAGCAAGACCTTATATATTACAGACTATTTCTGTGGTAAACTTGGGTCAGCTGTCTCTGTTTTGTCATCTTCCAGGCTCATCACACCCAGCCTGCTCACTAGTGGGGCCAGTGAGAAATAGAGTTGAATTGCCCAAGTACTGTTCAGCAGTAGCTAAAACACTGGTGTGTTACCAATGTTGTTCTGCTCACAGATCCAAAACACAGCACCCTACAGGCTGCTATGAAGAAAATTATCTACATCCCAATGAGATCCAGTACACTTGTTCTCAATGAATAACCTTCCATGAGGTCTTTGGAGAGCTCACCCTTCCAGTGCCATTCTTCAACTTGTGTAACACACAGGCTGAGAATACAGGTGATGAAATCCCCAGTCCTACAAAGATACTCCTCTGGACAGGTTCTTGACTCAGGAAATGTTCTAACAAACTTGTGAAAGAAGAGAGCATTTCTGAGTGTTAGAGCTTTCATGAATAAAATAAGATTAAAAAAAAAGGTGCTTCTGAAATATAAAGAGTTTTTATAGAAGAGGTTTTATGACAGGCTTGAAATTAATGACCTTCATACCATTCATCCCATGCAGTGCTGTGGCTCATTCTGATGGCACTCTCTATTCGTTACTTGATAAACAATATATCTGGCAAGGCAAGAAAGCCCAATTCAAAAGTCTCATCTTCACTTATGAATGTTGATTAAGGGCTTCCTAATGTTTTCTCCAGGTGAAGAACAACAGTAGAATTCTACATTGTATTTCTAACAGTGAAGCTATTTTGCAGGCGACAAGCATGGGTTGCTGTTCACTTCAAAATAAATTTTCACAAGTATTGAAGTTGCAAAGTGAAAAGCTGAGCTGGTTTCTTTGTTTGATTACTTGGTTTGGTTTGGTTTGTTGGGGTTTATTTTGTCTAAGCTAGAAATTACCCTTCACAAGGAAAAGATATTGATTTGCATACTGCAAATCAGCATTTTCTAAAAGCAACACTTTCAAAAAATGTCTTTGATCCTCTTTGCACATGAAGGGAAATATGCATACTTAATATAAACCTTTCTGGTTTACTCTACTTAACAAACAGGGATAGACATCTTTTACTGTGCTATGCCAAAGTCTTGATTCAACGAGAAAAACACCTTTATTACTGGATTTAAAAAGACACAGAGCTAGAGAAAGCTTGCATAATTTTTCTAAAACCTCACCTTTTGTTTTTTTCCTAGAGATGAACGTTTTCAGTTCAGAGTATGCAGTAAACCTTCTGGTTTTCATCTTTACTTAGAAAATATTTTTGTGTATAGTGTTTTGCAGTAGTATCATAATGACTATATGATAAAATTTAAATGTGTACCTAGGGTTTTTGAGCCACTGGTTGGCTGGGCACTGGAACAGGCTACCCAGGAAAGTGGTCACAGCACCAAGACTGACACATTTCAAGAAACATTCAGACAAGACTCTGAGCTACATGGTGTGACTCTTGGGGTTGTCCTTGTGCCAAAAAAAAAAAAAAAAAAAAAAAAAAAAAAAAAAAAAAAAAAAAAAAAATAAAATATTAGCCTTCTACCAAAAAAAAAAAAAAAGAAAAAAGTGATCATATAATTGATTTTATGTTGCAAAATAATGCAAAGTTTAACAAAATGGATTTGCTTTTACTGTAAGTTTAAAACTTCCAAGAAGAATTAGTTCTTCTGGCCTCAATACTAAAAGAAGACAGATGTCTGTTTTCTAGAGAATCAATGCAGCAGCAGGACATTTCTTCAGGATAGAAAAAATTATGAAACCCCCACATATTTTCCGGTAGAAAATTGGATAAAATTGAAATAATTGAGGATGTTCCACGTTTTTGTCAGCATTAGAATTAATATTTGTTTGGTAATAAAGTTTTTGATATTTACTGGTTGTTTCTCAGAATTATTCAGTGTTGTGAAACCTACCACTAGGTATTGTGCATCATAGTGCATCATTCCAGCTTCTTTCAGAGCATAACCTGATCAAAAATCCCCAAGTATCATTTATCTCAGTGGGCCACAGAACTAGTGACTTCCTAAAGACCTCACACACTTTATCACAAGTTTCTGTGTTCAAAGGCAGGGAAAGAGATCAAGTAATTTCTTTGTTTTGTTTCTCCAGTGAACAATAGTTTCGGTAAAGTGTTTGTAGAGGAACATTCTGCTTTCTTACTCTCATCTCACATACAAGATTTGCAACAAAACACATCCCACGAGACATAATTGCCAAGGAAGCCACAGGGCTGTCAAGCAAAACCACTTTGACTTGGCTTTTCAGAGGAAAAGAGCACCTATAATCACCTTTTGACTAACATCAAACTGTGCTAACACTCACTAATACCTTGAGATGGTTTGTGCAAGAATACTACATTATTTTAGATAATTCTCTGCAGCAGTGTCACTTGGCCCAAGAGGCAAACAGCCACAGTAAAAAAGGTTGGTCAAAATTTATTTATTCTAAAGTTATCAGTCCTTGTTCTAAATGAATAATTAATCTAAATACATATATGGATATCTTCATGAGAGTAGGAAGAATTTTTCTGTTTCACTTTTTTCTGACCTTAACAAGCATTTTAGACTTACAAGAATTTTAATATCTGCCCATTCATTTAAGCAACAAGCTTGTAAAAGTAGGTACTTGAAGTAATTCTAATGAGTCTGTTTGTGGTTTTAAAAACTTAAAGACATATATGTGTGTGCATATGTTGAGAGAAATTCCCAAAAGTCATGGAGTGAGTAAATATTTTATGTTATTCATTAAAAATTTTCTGTAAATCTTTTGAACAATTTTTAAAAGATAAAAGCTACATAATGTAAATAATAGTTATCTACTCTCAAGCTATTATGCTTCCATAGGGAGGCACAAAGTCTCATTAACATTCATAACCACAATGCTCTAAGATGGACAAAAAGTTTTACCTAATGACATCTTATACCTGGAAGATTCAGGATATAAAGCCCTTTTACCCTTACTGAATACAGCTGAAGCTACTCCTCTTGGTTGCCTAGATTTGCAAAGTAATTTGTTTATATAATATTATATATATGTTATTTGTTTATATACTATTCCACAATGGAGAACATTTTAACTTAACAAGGATATACTATATATCCTCTATTTTAAGTATGTTAGTTCTTAATTTCATTTAGTGAATACAAGAGTATTGGTTTCCTTATGCTTTTGACAGATATTTGTGCCTCTTTTGAGATTCAAAGTTTTCCATGTGTGACTCAGTATTGTTGTACCAGGACATTCTCTCATACACATATGCAGTTATTTTTATTATTTGTTTTGGTCTTTTTATTAGGCCTTTATCTTAATATCTGTTTAGACCTCTTTTAGACTATTGATAGAATTTCAAGTGACTTAATTTAATCATCCCTAAATTGTCTGTCCATTGTTAAATTAATCATCAATGAAGACGGGTAAGTCATCCTCTAGGGATATCAAAGATAGGTATTTAAATAAATAGAATAAACTCCTTTGTGATGGCGATTTTCTGTTCTTTCACCATTTGGGAAAGAACACAAATAAGTCTTGGACCAGACACTCTGATATTAGATGACTAAGACAGGACATCTCTCCTCTCTAATCTGTGACTAGAAAACAGTAACATATTGGTAGTAATATTTTGACTAGGATGTATCAAAGATTTATATGAGGACGTTTATCTTTGTTATACTCTCTTCCCCTCTTAATGTCACAATATCATCATAATCTCTCTCAAAGGGCTGAAATGAAAACATCACATTTCCTTTTTAGTGGTTGTCTGAATTAATTTTCACCCATTTTAGTCCAGAGTCTCAGCTTAAGCAAAAAGATGGAAAGTATAAAGAATAATGTAGTCAATGGCAAAGGCTCATGTTGTTAAGGGCATGATAGGACAGAATCTGAATGGGCATCTCATATAACCACCTGGAAGTTAGCACCAAAGGCTAGAATTTTGGGTGCCCCTAAAAAGGACTATAGAAATATACTTGGAAGGAAAACTGAGTAAAACAAACACATTAGGAATTATTAGAATTAGCTTCTCTAAGTCTACTGTGTGTACTGATGAGAATGATTATGGGTATAATAGGTAGTTTATTTGCCCACTTCCACATTCTGAAGGAATGTGATCCTTGATCTTCAATGGAAAAGTCCAAAGAATTGCAAACAATTTCTGAGTTTATTTGTGCAATATTTTACAGACTCAATCCACTCAAAATACTGATTTCCTTTTCCTGCACAACCATCTTCCAGCATGAATGATCCAGACTTACAATTGCCCTGCACTTACAGAAACTTCTAATTCCAGGGAGCTCTTGATTTGTACAAGACTGCTACACAAAGTTTTATTCTAGGTCTGCCATATTTCTCAGAGTTAACTTGGAGCTTAAATTCAGAGAAAGAGGACCTCTTCTGTTCAACCTCTGAGGGAACATGAAGCTTCAGGCAGCACATCCAGTTCCAATCACATGTGAAAATATGCATGATTACTTAATTTCTAATGGGCTTTTCAAAGTCAGCTCTTAAGTAACAAGCATAAGGGAACTGTTTCAATTTGACACACAAAATCAAAAATCTTTTCTAAACCTAAACAAATAAATACGATCTCTCAGACATCTTCTCTTAAATATCTCCCTTATAGAATCCTCAGTCCTACTTTATTTTTCCTAGTCTTCCTTCCAAAATGCAGTCCTTTTTTTGTATGGCCCACAGAATTCTTTAGAGAAAGGATTTACACTATTTTACCCATTCATCTCACTCTGTTTCTTATGAAGTTTCAAACAAGCAAAAATCCTCTCAGTTTTCTATTCAGAAAGTGGTTTGTGTTTTTGTTTATTCCTCATTAGTTTCAAAATTAAATTAATTTCATCCTGCCTTTCTCTAATATCTGCAATATTAATCACACACAAACCTCAGATTTTTTATGCATAGAAATATGACATTAGTTTACTCCACTACTTGGATGTTCAGCTTTGATCTCATTGCTTACCTGGTTAGCACAATTAAACTCTTAGTTGACTTTTTTTTTTTTTTTTAAGTAGCAAAATTGAATTACAGGACAAGAGCAACTGTTTATGTGTTCTGAAAATGTTTTAACTATTCCTATTAATTTAACAAGACATTATATTATTTTCCAAATCAGAACTCTATCTACCTAACATATTCCTATCTATAAGCAAGTGCTAAGAACCTAGCTACAAGCAAAGATTAAATAAATCACAACTAGTGGAGTTAGCAAATGTCTTGGACAATTGCCAAATATTCACTTCAGAATCAGTTGCAAGCAGCAATCAGCTGCAAAGAGGGCACTCAAGAAGCACTGTGCAGTCACCATTCATCTGATTTCTGTGAAGTTGGCCATATTAGATTAAGCAGCTGAGAATAGAGTCAATAATTGTTTCAAAGTGGCTAAAGTGTAATTACATGGGCCATGTTAACATCCAGATGGCATGGGGAAACCAGGAGCTACGAGACAGGAACACTGAATGGCACAACCACTTGCAGAAGTTCACAGAAGTCACCAGACATATTCACTTAGTGAACTTATAAAAATATAGTATCTACTTTTAAAAATGAGAACAATACTAAGGCCAGTATCATGCACTGCATTGTTTGCTGATTGTAAAAGCTATCTATTTATTACCAAGAGCAGGAGCACCATGACGTAACATACTTCTATTATCTCTGATTTGATTATAAGTGTTTTTCTATCAAGCAGAGTGCTCTTATAGTAAGTCCATGTACACAAAACTGGAGTCTTATCCTTTAGCAACAGAATGATGTTAGTCAGAAACATTACTGTAAACACCAGAGTTTCAAACTTAAAATCACTTGGAGCCCTGAAAGCCAGAGCTAAATAATGAAAGTTTGTATTTAGCATTTAAACTTTGAGCAAAAATCACACAGTGAATTCAGTTTATTCTTTCTAATATTTATTCTTCAGTTTGGTTAAATACCACTCTAATAAGAAATTCAAGTGTAAATAAAGAATTCAGTTTCAAATTTTATTGGTTGCTTGACTTTGAAAATCTCCCTATGATCATAAACTCTAAAATTTCTACTTCAGTGAGCTAAAAGCCTTGGACGACTGAAATTTTTTAAGAAAGAATTTCAGCACATTGGAATACAAATGGCAAGATTAATTAGTATATTATAATTCACAGAATCACAGGACGGGTAAGGTTGGAAGGGAAATCTGGTGGTTCATCTGGTCCAACCTCTAGTTATTTTTAGTGTCTTAAACCCCCTGTAATTCAATTTCAAGGAATTCTGCTGTCAGGATATGGCCTATAATGCAGAGCCGTAAAATTTGCAGTGGTGCCTGTAAGGATATATGGAAGGATAGTGCCTGCTCCTTTAAGAGTATGTAGCCCTTTTCAATGCAAAACGTTTAATTAAAGAGGGACGCAATAAACAAGAACACAGACACAAACCTTTCAGACCAGTGATAAGGAAGAATGAAATGGGAACAAACATGGTGAACCACACTAATTGGTAAGGGTATGCAGAGTGTCTTTCTATGACTTAGAGTGTCTTTCTATGATTTTATGAGCTCTTCGCTCTGCAACAGAATCCTCTTATCACTCAGGACAATCTTGTATTTCAGATGAAGAGAGCTGTTTCCTCTGCTTGCACCTTTTGCTTGTTTAGTCTATTGTGCAGCCCTTACTGTGTTTATAACATCTAGAAATGTCTAAGTACGCAATCAATTATCAAAAGCTTGACTAATTGTAAAAAAAAATCAGTCAATAAGACTGCTCGGCAATTTTCAGACAAATAGCAAAATATATTCTCATAAAGCTGCCATGGGTAAAAGACAGTTTAAACATGCAGAGGGAATTTCAAGTAATTGACTTTATCAATTAACAAATTGCTAATATAATTCTGGCATTGAAATCAAAAATGAACAAAAATTTTTGGAAAACAACCCTAATTTCTGGGAAAGCTCTCCTTTTCCTGCATCCCTTCATTGCAGCAATGCGTGCTAAGGATTGAGTGTGGTGGAAACACTCTAAGTTTAAGAGGAGATGCCCATGGGAGAGTGAAGCAGTTTTCATGCCCCTTAAAGGGCCATGAGGGAATTGAGGAGGGTCAGGGTCTCAAGTACAATAAATGGAGAGATAATATGCAATGTACAACACAGTAGAGGAACACAAAGTAACAAGAACACTAAGAAGGGACCAAAATGTCAAGTAAAATTATAAAGTAACTCAAAGTTTGCTTTTACTGATCCCAAAAGCAAAGAAGGAATTATAGGGCTATAAATGACTGGAGGTAGTAATGTTGAAGTGTTTCCTGACCAGAAAATAAAAGAGCAGAATGCTGTGATTGCCTTCGAATTAGAAGGGCTGGCAAGACAATCTGTCTAGTCTTGAGATGAAAGCTGAGATACTGATTAAGATTGTTTTGCCTATGGGACATACAAACTAAACTGATAATATTTGACATCTCGTTTTGCTTATGTCCTGAATGTTTTATTAAAAAAAAAAAAAAAAAAAAAAAAAAAAAAGGCCAAAAACCAAACAAACCCAAAATTTCTCTGGATTACTATATACCAAAAGTCTTTCTAATTACCTCAATTGCATTTACTTTTTTTGCAAAGTTATGCAGCACTCTCACTAAAAATTCAGATAAAAAAAGATGTGTTCCAACATTTTAACACCGAGAAAATCAGCTTGAATAACAAAGTGTTTAAGTAGAAAACATCAAATTCTGATTTCTCATCAGAGGATTCTGGCTGCAAATGCTATTATTTTTGCATAATGAATTTTATTGTTATAAGAATGTATCTATTAGCAATGCCAGCTAAGCCAAGTTACAGATGGGGATGCCTAAGCTGATCTCATTAACAACACACAGAACTATCTTGCCTTCAACAACTTTACAGTATGATGTGTAAAGTATAAATAAATAAAACATGTTTATTTCTCCTATACTAGTGTTAATCTACATAAATCCATGCAAAATATTCATGAATACAAAACATGTTACAACATTTTAAAAGTAGTCATTAAAATAAATGCATGAAAATGCTGTAAATCATGGTTCCTCTGTGAAAGAAAGATTCTATTGCATCTAAACGGAGCCATAAAATGGTGCTATCACTAAAAGTGATGTGTTTACCCAAAGTACACTTCTAAAATTTAGCACTGAGATAAAATGTATTTGCTGGGAAACCTGTATGAAATGCATTAACTCTAACATTTGCCTACTAGGTAGCAGCAAAGAAAATAGATTTGTCTATGTTTGACTTCTTACACAGATCAAGTTGAATTGATCAACTCAATATTTCTAAGTGAGTAGGACTTTTTATACTTTAAGCTTAATATAAAATCATTTGTTTTATGGTAGTCTGATGTATATTTTCATTCAATTACATCATAATTATTTAATACCATGGAAAACCCAAGCAATAACTGATTACTGAGTAAAAACAGAGAAAAAAATAAAAGGCATGTAAGAATCCTCCAGCTACTCAATTGTGAAGAGATTATAGAGAGACAGACAAATAATAGATAAATGCAGATTCTTATTATTGATTTTTTAATCTGTATTACTGGCTACCCTTTTGCTTATTATTTCCATGCTTTATCCATTGATGCTTTTACACAAAGGTACATCAGAGATATTGGTTTTGTGCAAGGTCACTTCTAAAGGAGACAAGCTGAGCACAGAATAGTCAAACAGTTCTGTGGGAGTTTTTACCATATGTATACTTACTGACAAAAGCAACTTTCATAATGCTAACAAATTAACATGGTGCATTAAGATTAGCAAGTGGAGCAGAACTAAATTATACACTTTCTTTTTCCTTTAAATATAATTTTCAAACAGCAAAAAACCCACAACCATCAAGAAAAAAAAAAAAGAGAAAAAGAAAAAAAAAAAGACCCCAAACCCTCAAAATACAAACCCTCTCCCAAAAAAACCCCCACATCCAAAGAAAAAAACCCCCCACTCCTCCCCAAAAAAACCCAACATCAAACAAACAAAAAGAAACACTAACCCCTCATACTTTAAAATTTCTTAAAAATACTTGAAAAACTTTTTCTGTGTGCCAGATATCAAAGCTATCCTGGCTAGCCCAGTACCAAATCCCTAGAGAGCATTCTGGGTTGCTGGAAGGGGAACAAACATCAAAATAACTATGGGACTTTGAAAGACAAAAATGGTTCTCTCATTTTGGAGTGATAGTCTAATCTCTGAGAGAATCAAAAACTGTTCAAATTTGATGTTCCAATTGTACAAGTGTTGAACATCTTTCCAAACAGATTTTCCAGTATCAAAGACAACCTGCAGATGTACTCAGATATTTTCAGCACCAAAACACCATGGGAGAGAGATAATATATTGTCAGAGGATAGAATCATTTTTTTACTGTTTTGGGTTTCCATCTAGCAACAAAATTTTGCGTTTTTTCCCTAGTCTACCAGAAGGGAAAATGATTTTTTTAGTCTTATAAAAAAAAGTGGAACATATTTCATATTTGTTTGTTTGTTTGTTTCCAGAGAAGTATAAATTTTGAATAGTACTCATTCATTCTTTATACAGGATAGGAAGATTCTAGTAATTAGACAGAACTAAGACAAAGACTCATGGCATTGTACAGGCTTATGTAAACAAGAAAGCATAAACAGCAAAATACTCGAGTAAAGCAGCCTCTCTATGACTTGGGGAGAGTAGTTTATTCATCCTTTTCTTCAACCTGATGGATAATTTTCATACCTGAGAATACCCATGTCATAAAAATAAAATAATATTAAGAATCCGCTATCTAAAACTTCCAAAAAAAGCAGGGGAAAGATTTTGTGACCTTCCTTTCCAATCTAAGTCCTAAGACTAGAATATCTGTTGGTTTCTACTCATGTTAAATCTCATAGAAATGCACATTAGTGATCCTGATTCTAAAAATGACTGCTTCTCAGCTTTCAATAAACATAAACTGTGGAATAAGTAATCTAGTTAAATATACCCCTCCCAACTCAGTCATCCTGTTGTTCATAGCCTCATTTACTTCATCTCTGTCTGTCATTAAATTGTAATCTTTTTGCAACAATGAAAATATCTTTCTAGGTATTTATATAGTGGTAAAAGTGTTAAGGTACTGTTTTCAAATCATTCTCCATGAAAAATCAGCCATTGCCTGGGAGATCAAACTCAAAGTTCACGTGCAGCTTCAGTGAAAGTGTACACAGAGAATTTAGCATGCCATTTTTGTCTTATAGGTCTCATGTCTAAGTCTTTCATTGTAGACAAAAGTTAGATTCTCTATGACTATGAATTATGAAGCATATTGATAGACAGAAAAACTTACTTCGCTTAAAGATACACATAGAGTTTTATTCTCTAGCAATGAGAAAAATGAGATGCTCCCATCAGCTAACTGCTATAGTGATCATAGAATAATGATCATAGAATTACTTTCATTACTTTTTACCTTTTAATTTTCAGTAGAACTGTAACTGTTCTAATGATATCTCTGTTTCAGGATGTCAGATCATATTTAGCATCAAACTGAACACAGTGGAAGAAGACTTTAGTCATCTCAAATATTGCAGAGGTATCTAGTATCAAAATCTTTGCCAGCTTCTCCCCTGTACACTCAGACTAAATAGCTCTGGGGAAATGCAAAGAAAGAAAAAGAGAACAACATTCAAGAAGCTAATCTGTCACCAAAAGAGGACTAACAGTCAGTAGACAACTATAACTGAGAGTCAAGCATGTGCTCCTGTGTCTCATAAAGTCAATTTTTAGGGTAGACTATAAGTGATATCCTTTTCCTGCAGGGAGTTTGAAGCACGCAATTACTTTTTTTCAGTTGATTAAACACTTCTTTAACTCTGTTTAAAGTATTGAATATGCATATGCACATAAACAAGGCTTCTTTCTGTAGTATGCATCAAACAAATAAATGTGCTTTTGACTATGTTATAGCTTGAACAAAAAATCTGCCATTTCAGCATGTCTCTAAACCTATCTCTGCCTGCCTGCTTGTAATAGTGTGAACAGAGGCTTGCATACGCAGTGTGTTCATAAGGGGAGCTTATGCTGAACAATACATCAGTACAAAAACCTAACCTGAAAGTTCTAAAAAACATGGAATTTCTAGCTCCATAAAACCAAACTGTTTCCATAGTTTCAAAAATGCTCTTTCTTTACATAAAAAAATTCCACAAGAAATCACTAAATGAATATTTTGTATTAACCTTCTGGTCACAGCTTTATGATAAATCTGAACCTTATAGTTTACAGTTTGCCTTTTTTCTTCTCATATTGCACATGAAGAAAACCTCTTATGATCAGAGTTTGCAGTTGTGATAACAGATAAAAATGTTTTACAATAGTTTCTTTCTTTTATTTTGGAAAAAAAAGAGGTGAGTTTCACAAATCCAGGTAAAAATTCTGGCCATGAACCATGTTCCATAATCTTGAAATAGATAGTCAATACAAAACAATGATTTTGAGCTGGGTTAAGATCAGTCAACTTAGTAGGGGAAAAGAGAGATTAAAAATAGATAAAAGATACGCTATTGGATTTGTTTCCATTAAGAAGGATGTTTTAAATCTGTTTTTATTTCCTCATCTCACATTAATATAATGATAGTATTACCTGATCGAAGGGCTTAAAATATCTCTATTATATTTAAAGTATTATCCACATATGATTATTTCAGACTCCCTATAAGTAGATCAGAGCTGAATATTATTGATTTTAATTACAAAACCACTGGATATGCATAGTGTGTATTTTGACTGTAGTTAGAAATGAAAAAACTATGCTCAAAGAAAAAAACTTTGAACTCACCAAAATGTTTTGACAGTCAAACTTTTTTAGCATTGTAACCTAAGGTTTCCACACTCAGACATGAATAAGCCAATACAATAATCTGGAAAGAAAGAGGAAGAAGTTTATTGAGTCATTCTAACACTTTTGGTTTATATTGATGAGTCAAATATGCCTGAAAAATGCCAGAGAAACTGAAAATTTTAAGGCTAATAAGATGTTTTTACCACAGTAATTCTTGATATTATACAGGATATCACATCAAACTCAACAAGCTGGGCAGAGAGAGACAGAGGTTTGTCTGAGCAAGAAAGAGGAAATTAATGAAAGAACACAGTCGAGATGTAAGTGGAGGAGTAATTCGGATATAAAACCTGCATTTCAAAGAGACTTTTTTCTCACAAAGAGACTTTGTGTTTGGACAAGTCTAAAAAATGCTTTAGTCACATCTTAGTTGTACATAAAACCAATATACATCAATAGTAACACAGGGAAGGGAACGAAAATAGGATTCAAGGTTGATCTCAATTTCTATTCATTGTTACACAATAAAGCAACTTAGGACTAGAAATTGAACAGAAAATTTTTCAAAATAACTAATTCAAGAGGATTAACACTGAAATGGTACCCTCAGCATCAATGATTTGTAGACACTAACAAAAGGAAAGTTCCTAAATTTTGCACAGCTAAGGGGTTTTTTTAAATTTTAATAATGATAGTTCTTAACAGTACTTTTTGTTTCATTTCCACTCTATTTATATTTTCAATTTCATTACCAAATACTTATCTAATATTTTGCCAATGTCCTATCCTGAACTAGCCCTGTCAAACAGTGATCTTTAAAGGTATGCCTATACAGATGCCTGTACATGTAAACAGAATAAAGCTAGTGACAACTCTGTAGCACTGATCATGCACACTGCATTCCACATTTCCTAACCCTATTTTTGTCTGTAACTGAGAGTATTCACAGGAGCATTATCCAGATATTTGTCAAGGGAACTGTCTATAGTGGGACTATGAACCTAACTGCAACATTGTTAGCACTATAATTACCTCCAGAGCAGTGATAAGCTTTTGAACCCTCAGACTATAAGGTACTTTACTGTCATATACAGACTAGAATACTCGTAGAAACTGGAATACTTCTTGTTTCAGAGTGTGTAAACCCAGCTACAATAGACTGTCTCAGACACAATTTTAGATATTGTGAACTTGGAAAGCATGCACATACATTTACTTCTTTGGACCAGAGGCTCTATTTGGAGTTCAGATCAGGCGAAAGGCTGATAGGTATTACAGATGCATCTTAAGGGCAAAAAGAATGTCAGCATAGACCCAGATCAAGAATTCTGTCTAACAGTATGTACTCCTCTTGATCATGAGTGATGAATCATGAAACTGCAAGCTCATTTTTAAGAAGCACACATTCATGATGTCTTTAGCATTTTCTCTGGTAAGCTCTAAGTGCCATTCTAGTACCAGCAAAACTGACTTCCTGAGTCAGTGAAGAGCAGACTTCTCTACTAGAGGCAGATCACTGTCCCACAGAACCAGCAGCGAAGGCCATCCAGGAATTTCATATGATTAGGCATGAGGGCCTGGACCAACATAGATAAATGTTCAAGGAAGATGACTTAATGGCCATATAGCAGTACATAAATAGCAGAGGGGCAGGAGTTGGAATAATTAAACAATTTAAATAGTCATCTTGAAGACCATGGTAGTCCTGATGACAAAACTAACTGTTCATTCATTGAAAATTATCTGCCTGGGCACTGTTCTAGTACAAATAATAAGTCACCTCTGAATTAACAAGGCCTAGCGTGGATGACTCTTAGAAAAATAAGAAACTAAGGGACTGTGCTCATGCATTGATTACCTAATTCAGATACTAATTAAAAAGTCCTATAGACAAATGAGATGAACTAGGAGATGAGATGAGATGAGATGAGATGAGATGAGATCAGATCAGATCAGATCAGATCAGATCAGATCAGATGAAAACTGAGGACTCAAATCTCTTAGTAAAATGCTGAACTGAAAGGAAACCAGTGTTCATAATTAGGGACCAGAACAGCAGGTAGCAACCTTAGAAGTCTCAATATTAGAGTCATCCATCAGGCATACAGCAGAGATCAATTATATAGCGTCTAATTTGGAATAATCTACTTGTATTTGCCCTTCTTCAAACAGTAGATAAATATCTTCTCAGAAATGCCAATGCAGTTTGTCATCTGCTTGTTTGATTATACTTGAACACTGTTCTCATGACTGTGAAATTCATTGTAAAATTACTAAAACATTAGAACAAAAATGAAACCGACCTGGCATATATTGTAATTACATTTAAATATTTCTGTACTCAAATCTAGTGACTGGAGTTAGTAATAACTCCCTTTTCACATATATGCAATGACTAGTTCTCTGATTGTAAATTTAAGTGAAGCAACACCAGAGATAACTGATCTGTTTAAATTATATTCTAGAAGTGGACTTCTTCAACCCAATGAATTGTTGTCCGTGAAAACTCTTAGGATGTGCAACACATCAAGCTGATGTTACTGAATGTGGGAAAGCAGTCTTCAATGAAAGATGCTTTGGGAAATACTGTAAATAATCCACAGATAATGGTTGTATCATCTGACTATCTAATTATCAAGGTTGATGGCAGATCCAACTGCTGAAATGAACCTTTTAAACAGTCAGGTTCAAGTTCCTGCTCTGTCTAATTTATGTAACAACGGATACTTGAACATAGAAAGTCTTTTAAATCCAGCTCTTTTGCCTAGCAACTCTTCTCAACAGTGCATTTAAAAATAAAATTTTCTATACTTCAGAATTATGTTCTCAGATGGGAAAAAATCCTAACACTGGTCCTGGGTAGTTCACAATGTTAATTAGTCAAGGTTTACAAACTATCACATGTATTTTCTTGGTTTAGAGACAGTTATAACAGAAAAATATGCAGAGTTTACTGAAGAAGAAGCCTAAATTCCAACTGCTACATTTTAATTTGCCGTTCAGCTAAGTTTTGTATTAACCTCTTGGATATAAAACATTAGTGAGGTACTTGACTCCAAGCCACCATTGTTTCCATGACTCTTTAATAATACAAATTAGTGCCACAAATCAATATGTTTTCTCACATAAATCATTATATTTTGATACAATCTAATTTAGATTTCTGTTTTATAGTAATTTAATCATTGAAACATCACAAAAGAATGTGCACAGTTGTTACTTAATAATTTAAGACTATCTGTCAAAGAAACAGTGACTTTTCTTCAGAGAGGTGAGGCTGTAAATCCTTCTGCTGCAGGTAATCTACTTGAACATCAGCAGTATTTTTTTCATTTGTGTGATATGAATGTAAGCTCACAGACTACTGAGACTATGAATGCTTTAGAATATCAATATGAAGATTAAAACAGTAAGTAAACATAACTATACCTACACAAAATAAGAGGATAATAATTGTTATATCAGACAAATATATTTCTATATTTATTTTCTGTTCAGCCTCTTCTGCATTGAATCATAAGGAAAATGCATACTATGGGTAAAGTAATATTATTCTTGAACAACAATAATTAAATAAACAAATAAACAAAAACCTCACAAACCCCCAAAACAGACCAAAACCCACCAAAAAAACACAAACAAACAAAACAAACAAACAAAAACACAAGAAAAGGTGTTGACCAAAGAATTTGAGTTTTATGAAGTAATTTTTAAAAAATTCTTATTAAATATGCAGTCAGGATTCCAGAGCAGAACACGACTTCTAAAATATCACAGAGGAACTCACTTTTGACATGTGGAAAAAATACTACTGCCAATTAATTTTTGTTATAAATAGAGATAAAAGTATTTCTATACTTGGAAAGGAAGAAATTGTGGTCAAAGATTATTTACCAAGAGTGGTTACTAAACATGCATCTTCACATCCTCCTCACGGTATCTTGACTGTGTAACTTAGGTAAGCAATATAAATGTGAACAAACTTTTAAAGAACATGGAAAGCTAAATATCCTTAGTAGCTGTCATGATCTGTTTCTACACTGATATATGGGGGTTTATCAAATAGGTGTTTCAAAACACTTCTGCAGACTCTGGAAAAGCAGCGTCACCAGCACTTTCTGGTGCAGTGCTTGGAAGATGTAACCTAGGGTTTCTCAGTAGTGAGCCTGAGCATATGTCTCTCAGCACACGGTAAAGCATTGCTGGATTTACCAAATTAGATTGTGTTGAAAGTCTATTTATGCTATGTTTTTAATAGCAAGTCTTTTCTCTTCCCATGATCAAGAATCCTCATAGTACTTTACTGATCTACAATGAAGTCACCTAATGACAAAAGAAACCAAGAACCTCTCCAGAACTGATTTGTTGCTCACACTCATGATTCCTTCATGGGCAAGCCATTGCATTTAATGGTGTTGATTTAACGCATATGGTACTTTAGCAAGTTTGTCATCAGTACATAGAAAGGTCCAAATACAGGCAAAGCTCCTACTTCAGAAGTAAATTTTTTCCCATAAATTCCTTTGAAAATCCAACATAAAGAAAACAGTCAGGAGTAAGGTTGTGTGATATTTCCTTTCTATTTCACCGTACATGAAGTTTTAAGAGTAAATTGACAGCCATTTCAGACTAGCCTTTCTTCATAGTGAGTTAACAAAAAATTAGCAGAGTAGTAATTTGGATACATAAGTTTATTAAATTTTTTTTAATATATAACTTGTTGAATTTTTTTTATGCTAGCTCATAGAAGGATTTTGATATAATTGTCAAGATAGAATGAAAATGAGCGCTACCTGATAAGAGTAATGTAATTAAATCCTGCCAGTTGCCTCTTTGTATATTGATATTAACAAATTTCTCATACAAAGGCTGTTTTTGAAGGTTTTAACTAGCCTATTTTGTGGTTCACACTGCCTAACAAGTTGAAGACAATAAATGAAGATCCACAGTCTCCCATCTCATAAAATGTCTGTTCCACTTCTGTCATAAGGATTAAATGACTAAGTCACAAATGGATTGTGCCTCGAGTAAAATAGTTGATACTGAGAAGTTGGATGAAAAGATAAAATGTTATTGCATCCTCAAAAAGACTTTTCATTCCAGAGGAAGTAGTCAATAATGAGACACCCAGCAACTTTGCCCTTTTAAACCAAACACATATTGTTGATTGTTTCCTTTTACATCAAAGCAAAAATTTCAAACTAGTCTGGATTAAATAGGAGGAAAAAAGTAAAAATTCTTTTTTAAGAAGTACCTGAAGGCAAACTATAGTATAGTAATCTGTACAGCATTGATTACAAAAGCAAGGTATAAGATATATATATAGAGAGAGATATAGATATATCATATATTAATATGATTAGTATGATTGAGAGATATATATATATATAAAAGGTATAGCAAGCTGTATCAAAAATTACAGCCAAAATCCCAGGCTCAGAGATACAAACTCCACTGGAATACAACCCAACAGAAAACATGTAATAGCCATATCTTCTACTAACTGCAGACTCAAATGAAGGTTTAAATTTTCTGAGTTCATTTTAACTACCATGGTACACATTGACCCCTCTAGTGAGCATGTAATTATAGCTCCCTACTACGTCTCATACTGTAAAACAAAGTGACTGCTAATATGTAACAGCAGCAATATGTAGTCTGCTTCATTGGGTTTATAATGTGAGTTCAAATTAAAAACTAAGCCCCTGAGAACCTCTGTGATTAGACAGTACAGAGGGAGCTCTTATTGTTTATATACTCCCTCTGCTAAAACTAACAGCGTAGAACAATTCTTCTGTTGTGTTTGCCATTTTAGAACATAGTTCTTTGACTGAAGAGATTCAAAGAAAAACTCCAAATGAGATTGTCTCTAACTATTCCATTCTGTCTATATACATAGGGGATGCAAACATTGAAGTGCAAGGAATTAAATGCTGTCCTTTTTGTCTGTGAACTGTACTTCCTTTATGTTTCCCTCATTCGTTTTTTTAAATTTTGCATGTTGTATCTGAGCATTTATACACTGTAGAGACACTTTTTGGGACTGAGAAAGGAATTTTTTTATATAATTGAAAAGATGATTGTAATGAAAGCGTGAATTAAGGCCCATGAAAAGAGGAATCTGTTGTGAACAAATTGAGTCCAGGTTCAAGCTAGTCAATGTGAAATCACTGGTTTCCTTATACTTTTTTTATACTTACTTGAAGAACCTCTTCACTAAGCACCTTCCAATAAATTAATCTGTTATGGGAAGTCTGATGCATTAGTGGTTTTGCTTGTTTGTTTGTTATGGTTTTTTGTTGTCTTGTTGATTGTTTGCATTTTTGTTTTTTTTTAATAAACTTGATTCTTTTATTTTCATTTTAAAAAATGCACAATAATAGTCTTGGCTGGACTTCAAAGCTGGAGATAGAAATCATGACTTAAGTTTTTTGAATGATTCCTAACTCAGTATGGTAATGAATGAAGCGAAAAAAGGCTTTAGAAGAGTTAATCAAACATCTTACTGCAAAGACCACTTCTCTTCCCCCTCCCCGTTTTCTACCTTACTCAAAGGAAATTTTGTTCTGTAGAAACCCAGCAGGCATAAACCCACAAGAAACATCGTACAAAGAGTTCAGAGGTAATAAATTATGGCCAAATGGGCTAAGGTAGACATTTGAATAGCTAAAATAGGTTTGAAGCCAAGACTCTCTTCAGGCTTCAGCAAGTAGAACACAAAACAATGGAAAGTACAGAAGTTCACCAGGGTCACGGGATGAAGAGGAGTAAATTTGAGACCCACCGATGAAGTAAAGACAGGATGCACCCCAAATTATTCCCCAAAATGAAGACCACGACTCAATACCCGCCCCTGACTCCACCTGCTATGAATATTGTGATCTAATATGAATATGTATGTGAATATGTTGTAATCATAGTCAAAGACTGTATAAATTACCCATTCTTGCCTGACCACCTTGGAGCCCTTTTGCCCAGCACTAGCTGGAGGGTTTCTGCGACGTCACTTAATAAATACCTGCTGTTTAAAGGCATCTATCTCTAAGCAGTTTTTACCTGCCTTTTGGGGCATCATAAGGGAAGCAAGGTTTTTCCTAGTGGAAAAAAATGGCAAAAAAAGTTGATTAATTAGAAGTCTTCAGAAATGAGATTGAGCATATGCTAGAAAGCAGGCCTGAAATACCTTACAATAGTAGGGGACATTATAAGAAGAAGCAAGCATAGTAACAAACAGCATCCTCACCATTAGAAAGGTTCTGGAAATGTTCTGAAAATTAAATGCACCTTGGAGGGCTCTTAGAAAGGGAAGGGAAAAATTACATAGACTAATAAGAGTATGAACATATTTCTGGGAAAACAGAAGACTCAGTAGACAAACTAATAAGCAAAATGGAATTAAGTGAAACATGAACTGTGATGGCTGTACTGGTGGAATTCATGTCTAGCAATCAAGTTCTGTAGTATCCATAGAGAAAATAAAGAGAGATATTGTACAGATTTTTATTTTCTCTTGTGAAATTGTCATTTCTATAACTGCTCAACAATTCTTTGAACAGTTTAGCCTTTTATTTTTAACTTATATGAAACATATGTACTACATGACAAAGAAAAATCAAGTCTCCTTAGGCCTTCTGTATAGCTGCTATAATACAATGTCTACAGTATGATTCAGCTCCAATTTGTTATATGAATAACCATGCTTTTACTTCTGCCAATTGTGATAGGACTTGTCTCCTGTGTTTTTTCCTCAATTGTTGTTAGCTAAAAAAAAAAATAGTCGAAGATAGTTGAACTCCAGTGAGGCAGAGTTTCTGAAAGATTGTCTTTTAACAGGAACCACCAGAGAATGAATGACCCAGTGAAATTCCAATGAGAAAATGTCCCAGTTTAAATGGGATAAGGGTCTTCTGCTGAGGATGGATTAGGAGGAAAAGACCCAAACTTCTTTTTCTAAGCAATTATAAATCCAAAACTAAGAGACTCCAATTGAAGGAAAAAACAAATTATGGAAAAGGGAAAACAAAAATAACAGCCCTTTATTAAAAGGTATGTGTGTATTAACAAGAACATGAAAAAAAAAAAAACAAGTAAAACAACCAAGCAATACTCCTATACCCACCAATAATCCCCTTCAAGAACAAACCCGACAAACTGGCAAAAGGAAAATTTAAATAGTTCAATTTTTAGCACCCTTTGGTGCAGTTCTAACCACAGTCAGCAGGGGACGCCGTCAGGTCACTGGAGATGTAAAACTTGTAATGTCCTGTACCATTCACCAGGTGGCGCTGTTGGGTCACTGGAAGTGCAGAACTTGTAGTGTCCAGTGCCCGTCACCAGGTGGCGCTGTGGGATCCCTGGTCACTGCCACATGGGATGGGGAAAGGGCAAAAAAAAACACATCCCAGGGTATATCAGAGAAAAAAAACAACAAAAAAAACTTGATTCCCCTTCCCTTCCCACACTGGAAAAGAAAGAGGGGGGATGAGGGGAAGGGAGAAGAGAAAAACCAATAAAACAGAAAGTTCTCCCAATGGAAGAAAAAACTCACAAACTCCAGGGTGCTCTATAAGCAGGGCCTGCAGCCAGCAATAGCTGAGCAGCAAAACAGCAACCAAAAAACTCCCCTCCGACAGGAAACAAAAAGAAAAAAGAACCAACGTGTCTGCAGCTCGCAGCAGCCTCTGCTCCCAGGCAGAGAGAGGTGACTCCTCGCCCCACCTCCTTCCAGCCACACATACACACCAGCCCCCCCTCCCCCCTCCTTCTTTGCCAAGGAGATTGATGTTTCGACCATTAGTGAACCCAGCCGATTCTTTCATTTCACCCAATGGCCCATCACACAGAGCACACACACAGCGGGGGGAGGGGGGGGGAAGGGAAAGAAAAATTCCTTGCTGAAGTCAGAACTATGACAGAAAAGAAGATTGCTCACTCAGTTTCTAATTAATCTCTAGCATTGCTTGTCACAAGGTGCTGTAGACACCCAGCTGACCTGAGAATTCAAAGAGAGACTGAAAAGTCTGTAAAATAGAAATCTGTCACGTACAAAAAGCAAGTCTGGTTAGAAAATCCCCACAGCAATAGGCTGGGAGAGTATTTTTTGGAAGGGCATCACTACATGCTTGTTGTGTTCCTGTAGTCTTCCCTATTTAGTCTGGATTGGAGGCAGTATCACGTTATTCCTGTGCTCCAGCATTGTGCTGAGGGAGAAGACTCTTTGACAAAGAGATCTGAGAATAAACACATGAAGGAAATGCAAGAAAGAGCTGAGCTACTCTCTACTGAGCTTTGAAGAGAAGACTGGTGGAACCAGAAGATGGAAAGAAAAAAATAAGCTTAGCAGAATTTGTGAAGAAAATCTCTAACTCATTAACAATCTGGAAAGATTAAAAAAGGTATCACAGAAACTATGTACCATCCAAAAAGATGTTAAAAAAAAAAAAAAAAAAAAAAAGGTGTTGGATAGAAAGATAAGAAAATTCTTCATACCAACTCTATCACTCACTATGTGAAATGGTTCTACTGTAAAAAGGTGCCCAAACATGCTTTTCCTTACCTATTGGATGCATTCTTTACGTCCCCCATTGAACACAATACAGGCCCAGTATGCAATGAGTGATAAATATAATAAGCAATAATTACTGCTTCTCCTTCTTCTGGGTCCCATACTATAGTTGTCATCACATTGGTAGTTACACCACCACTAGCCCATCTCTGTCCTTGTGTGCTTCAGTGAGAGAGAAATTTCAAGACATGAATCTATGATAGCTGAGAGGTGAAACTGAAAACTGCAAAAACATATTGAAGTAGACTACGTTATGAATTAACTTGCTTACCCACAACAAGATTTGGATACAGTTTGTTAAATAAAGATAAACTCGAGCATTCACTCGAGTGAAATAAAGATAAACTCATTCAATTTACTGGTTGTTAAAATTTACTCTAGTGTGAAAGTCCCTCTACCAAATAGAAAGTTTGGATTAGATTGCTTGCAGTGGTTAATCAAACAATGAAAGAATAAAAGACATTGGTCCAAAGCAATAAACTGCACTGACAGACAGGAACAGCATCTGAAAACCTTTTAAATTCATAGGAAAAATGTCAGGGGTGACTATCACAATAAGAAGTCCTCTTTAAGAAGGAATTTCAACCATACTGAGAAAGAATTAAATAGAGACAGAACAAAGATTTTACAGATCTCATAAGCATAGAGAAGTCAAGACAGGTCAGTCTTGGAATAGCTGCTGTAGAGGGATCATGGAGATAAAAGAGTAAAATTGGCTGGTCTTAGATCTTAAGGCAGTCTCACCAGTTGTTGGAAATATCAGCTCATCTGTAGGATTTGCTTTCATTATGTAGAACAGAAAGTATCAAACAAAAAGTCAAGGCTGTTGACCCACATTAAAAGCTAATTTTAGGAGATATTATCATGAGTCAGATCCAGAGCTATGAGTAAAAGTGACAGAATGGAATTTTCAGAGACTTGGGATGATTAAGAGGACAGAAATATAAGCAATTTCATAAGGTCTTGGGAAGAACTCTGTTAGGAAGATGAAAACTCTTCACAGCGAAAGATAAAGAATAAAATTAGAAGCATAGATAAGTCTGAAGAAATTACATGACTCAGATTCCCAGATCCCAAAAATGTACACAAAACCTCCATAGACTTCTCAACACAGATGAAATTATTTCCCCTTTTTTTGGCACTGCCAGCAGTTTATTGCACTGGTTGAAATGAACAAGTGCCATGATGTCAAAGAAACACTTTTATATTTGACAAATAGACTTCAACTGTAGGTCTTGGCCAGCATTTAAAATGCTGTTGGAATGTACTGCAGCTACACATGAACTAAACTTAAAAGAAGTTTATATTGGGCATCACAGGAAATTTAACCGCATAAAGTCAAGTACCACTGTCTACAAGTTCACCTCAGAAAACACTTAGATAACCAAACTGTGACAAAGTTCATGATATGCCAAAGGATTTGTTGATTAGCTTTAAGCTGATATTGCTTTTTAAATAGAATCACACAATATAGTAGCTCCACAAACACAGATATTTTACCTTAGAGGAGGTGTATATTTGCTGTAGGAAAAAGCATATGATAAAACTTTTAGTCACAATGTAAATATATGGCTAGACCCACATAACTACTGCCTTCAGACCTCAAATAACTTTTAGGCACAAAGATAGAAAGTTCTGCTTTTAGGAAACATGAACCCTCTGTGTACTAAATAACCATATGGCAAGACCTGAAATAATATGACAATGTTTTTGTTTAATTTGCCTAGGCCAGAACCTATTTATAAATTTCTGTGTAACTTCAAATTTAAAAAAAAAAAAAAAACAAATAAAAAAAACCAGATTTCAAATTTTTTCAGTACATCCATATGATGTATTTTTGTTGTGCAAAGAAACCTTAGTTTTATTTAGAAAATTAAAATTATTTATCATAATATCCAAAAACTTATGAAATGAACAAAATTATATTAACAGGATTAAAAAAGATTTTTCTTAACATTTGAGTTTATGAAGTCCACTAACTACAAATGAGTTTTGGAAAGAAGTACACAGCTACCTGAAAGGTAAATAGATATCTGATATCTATACTGACATTTTTCAAAAGGGCAGTTCTTCTTAAATCAGAAGAGGAAGAATTCCTAGGAATCATATGACTATTGTTATTTATTTTCTTCTTTATATTACATTAATGTCAACACTGTTATTTATTACCTGTGCAAGTCTGATAGTAAAGACCTATAAGAGAAAAGCCTTAAAACTCCCAGGAGATAAGATATACAGGAAAACATTTTTTCCTAGGAAAGTAGTATTAGAATCCCATTTTCTTCCAAGAAACAGCATAATAACAATGTATATGCAAACTGCCAAAAGGCTGACATTTCAGCCAAATTCTGTTGCATGCAACCATGCAGCTCTTAATTTTGTTTTGGCTGTTTATCAGCCTCATGTCACTGAGATGGTTAAGAATCTCTAAATTTGCTATGCTGTGAATAGAACTCTTCAGAGACGTAGTCATCATAATGACAAAAGCAACATACCTAAAACAAGGCCAATTACAGGAGATTACCGCCTACAGCTTCAGGTGCAAATACCATTCTTCTGAGGAGTGCTACTTTGTCAATATAGAAATGTTTTGTGGAGGGAACTCGATCTTTAAATGTGACAAGTTTCTGCCCTTCTGTCAAGCTGCTATGACCCCATGCTGGAAAGCTGTCAGGAAGGTGGAAACTCAGGGTCTTCAGCTTGTAGTATCCTAAACTTCTAGGGTTTTTTCTAGGTCTTTTCACAATTTGTCTGTTCAGTGATTGAGGAAGAGTGTTTCCTGAGTTTCTAAGCACTGGCTAACTGCCAGAGGATCTATTATGCAGATAAGAACCTAAGAACCTCTGAAATTTCAGACTAAACCCTTCAAGCTCGTGTTCCTGGCTCATAGGACTATGCCAAATAGCCTTCCAGCAGTCTGAGCAACCTCAGATCAGACACCAGCTGTGCTACCTTTTTGAGATTGGATCTGCCTGGATGACACTTGCAGAGCTATACTGTCGCATGGATCCAGCCCCAGTGAATGAGAGCTTAAAATGTCACCACATAGTTCCTTCAATGTGCTAAGAAAAAAAAAATCCATCTGAACAATCCTTTTTGCAAACCAGAGTCTCCCTGCACATTTTCACACATCCCTTTGCTGAACCAGTTACACTGGATACATTCTACATTGCCTCTTCGTGTTTGTCTTTTGGAATGATAATGAGGTCTGAAAATAGTAGTCCCTCAGAAAGCATCCTGCCCTGTTTTAGTAGGGTTTTACTCTCCAGATGGATAAATTTACTAAAAGAAAATCCTCAAGTCATCTAAACTGTTTTAACTTTTCAGCCTTAGAAGATTTTTCACTTTGCAAAACACTTAAAATATAGTGGTTTTGTTTTCAGTTTCTCAGAGATAGATGCCAACAGGTATGTAAGATTAGAGTCTGCTCGAGACAATTGGATATTTCACCTCTGGTGACTTTTTTCTATAATAAATACTGACATGTTTCAGTTCACTTTTACTTTGACACTATTAGCTATAGTCGGAACAGTTTTTTGAGGAACAACTGCAACTGATCAGAAAGAGAATGGTCTTACTATTCTCTTGTTTATGTTCATTATGGTTAAGTTGCTGAAGCTCTAGACAGTTTTATAGGACTTGCTGAAGTAATCTGAAGCTGTGAATGAATTACAAAATTTCAGCAGGATATAGCTGTATGGTGCCAACAGAAATTTGTTGCTGCTGAAGATCAAAAAAAAAAATTATACTGTGCTTACTAAATAATGTGTTCAGGGAACCTGTAAGGCACATCCCTGTGCAAGACCCATCTAGTTTCATTTATTTGTCCATATTTGACTACTACCCTTGTTACTATCTTTTCTTATCTTCAAAAAATTTAACAGTTTTCTAAATATTTCTCGGGAAATGCTCAGATCTTCAGTTCTCACTTTCCTTAGGAGACTATCCACAGTAAATGACAGCTTCTGGGTGGGAAGTTAAAGAGACAACATAATCAAGTCTAATAACAGCATGTCCCAGTTTAAATGAGACAAGGGTCTTTTGCTGAGGATGGGTTAGGAGAAAAGACCCAAAGTTCTCTTTCTAAGCAATTATAAATCCAAAACTAAGAGGCTCCAATTGAAGGAAAACTAATTATGGAAAAGGGAAAACAAAAATAACAGCCCTTTATTAAAAGGTATGTGTGTATTAACAGGAACACTGAAAAAAAGGTAAAACAACCAAGCAATACTCCTATACCCACCAATAATCCCCTTCAAGAACAAAACTGATAAGCCGGCAAAAGGAAAATTAAATAGTTCAATTTTTTGCACCCTTTGGTGCAGTTCCAACCACAGTCAGCAGGGGGAGCTGTCAGGTCACTGGAGATGCAAAACTTGTAATGTCCTGTACCATTCACCAGGTGGCGCTGTTGGGTCACTGGAGGAGTAGAACTTGTAATGTCCAGTGCCCATCACCAGGCAGCGCTGTGAGATCCCTGGTCACTGCCATGTGGGATGGGGCAAAACAATACCCTCAAACTTCAGCCAGTTAGGATTCACTGTAAGTAGGGCCTGCAGCCAGCAACAGCTGAGCAGAGAGCAGCAGCAAAACTCCCCTCCAACAGGAAAGAAAAGAACCAGGCAGTGTCTGCAGCTTGCAGCAGGCTCTGCTCAGGGCAGAGAGCTGAGCTGACTCCCAGCCCCACCTCCCAACCTCCCTCCAGTCACATAGTAGCCCCCCCCCAACTCCTCCCCCTTTGTTGTCTAAGAGACTAATCTCTTGGCCATTAGTGGACCCGGCCGATTCTTTTGTTCACCTGATGGCCCATTACACAGAGCACACACGCAGGGGGAAGGGAAAGAAAAATTCCTTGCTGAAATCAGAACTAAGACACAGCATCAAATAGTTCTGACTGATTCATCTCAGGAAGTTTTACATGGAGCATTATAAGGACATAAAAGTAGGTTTCAAAGCATTACATTGCAAGAGAAATGAAAAATAAAAAATACAGGATACTCCACAGATGAGGAAAATATTGAACTACTAATACAAGTTTTTTGCACAGTGCTAATAATACCAAGGTCCTGGGTTCTATCCCGCTATGGGACATTCACTTAAGAGATGGACTCCATGATCCATGTGAATCCCTTCCAGCTCAGAATATTCTGTGATTCTGTGTAGCATAATCAAGAAAAATCATCTAGGAATCTCTCTGGAAAGCTCTATGAAGATCTAGGGCCAACACACACTTGACTTCAGAAATCAAGTGAAAGACTATGGTGCCAGGCTGGACGGGACCCTAAATAATTTGGTCTAATGGGTGGCATCCATGTCCATTTTTGTTTTCTCTTTCTCTTTTAATAAATATTTATTTCCGTTTCTTAAAACCTTGCTCATGAAACAGACCTTTTTTATAGTGCATTATTTTTGGTTTGGCATATTTCTTCAATCACATTTGGGCACTCCAAGATGTATTTGAAGAATTTAGCAAACAGCTGCAAACAGCAAACCAGTGTGAACTCTAATAATTATCAAACCATTCACTTCAGAGATAATGTCAGAGTAGATCTTTCTTTCAGGGATATAAGCCATCTCTGTCTCATATCCCAAGAACAGAAAGCAGAAAAAAAGCCTCACTCCAGCAGAAAAATTTGCAGTTATGCCAAAAGAGGAAAAGTAATTTGAACTTCCATTTACTTCGATTTACTTTACTTTACTTAAAAAACCCAAACCAACAAACAAAACACCTGCACAGAAAAACCCCCCAAACCAAACCAAACCAAACCAAACCAAACCAAACCAAACCAAACCAAACCACAACAATAAAAACAAAAACCAAGCAAAAAACCCACAAGCTAAATCAAGCCCATAGTTAAAATTTTAAGCCTTATATTCAAAAATAGAAGGGACAGGTGTAATTCCTTTTAAAAATGCAACACTGTTGCCCTGAAATTATAGGCAACAGTTTAGCAAAGGTGTACAGAGCTTTTGGTTAACTCCATAAAAGAGTGTGGCAAAGCAAACACCTGAAGAAAAGTACTAAGATCAGTGTTTACAGAGCCATTGTACTGTCTACTCTTTTATATGGATCTGAATCACGGGTCATTTAAGGTCATCACTTGCATCTCTTAGAACGCTTCCATCAGCGCTGCCTCCGTACAATCCTAAACATCCACTGGTTGGATTATGTGACCAACACGTCTGTCCTTGAACAGGCAGCAGTCACGAGCATTGAGGCCATGCTGCTGAGAACACAGCTGTGCTGGGCAGGGCACGTCTCCAGGATGCAGGACCACCGCCTCCCTAAGATCGTGCTCTATGGGGAACTTGCCACTGGCTGCCGCAAGAGAGGAGCCCCGAAGAGGAGATACAAGGACTGCCTGAAGCAATCCCTCAGCCTTGGCCATATTGATCACCACCATTGGTCTACCCTGGCCTCCAAACGGGAGGCCTGGAGACACACCATCTATAATGCTGCTGCTGCTTTTGAGAACACACACAGGATCACTCTCGAGGAGAAAAGACAACACAGAAAGAATCGCATCTCGTCGATATCACCTGGGGAATCTTTCTGCTGTGCCTTCTGCAACCGGACTTGTCTATCTCACACTGGCCTTTTTAGCCATCAGCCCGCTTGTAGCAAGCGTAGGTAGAGTCCTTCTGAAATCTTCGTTCACGAAGCCTAGCCATGACATGACATGACACTGTTGCCCTGTGTCGTGGTTTTGCCTTGGCTTAATTTGCTTTCCACCCCTCACACAATTACTACTAGTTGAGAGAAGGCTTTTGCAGACAAAAGAGAGACAGGATTTGGGGAAAATAGTATAAACATTTATTACTAGTAAAACAAAAACTATTAATAAATTAAAAACTAAAGAATTATATTTACAATAATTTCTACTCAAGTTAAAGTGTTATATATTTACAGAAATACTCCCCCCCCCCCCTTTATACCAGTCCAAGGAGGAGAAGTGAGTAACAAATCTTTAGTAGCAGTAGCATTCTTGTTGCAGTTGGAACTTTTTTTCTTTCTCTCTCGCTCTGTGTCGGCCTCCAAGGCTGGGCTTACCCCCCTCCTGGGCTAAGACTGAAGGCTGGGGGTTACCCAGGTCCTGAAGGGTCTTCCTTCCATAGGCTTGCAAGGGGACACTTGCTCACTATGGATCTTCACCACAGGGTTACAGGGAATAATGGCTTAAGAGTTCACCTTTGTTTCCCTATGGAGGTCCCTCCCCATGGGAGAAACAGTCCTTGATAGACTTCTCGGCATGGGTCTAGCACGGATCCACACACACACGGATCCCAACATCTCACATGGGCCGTCTCGCTCCAGCATGAGATTCTTTCTCTTCCTTAAAGTTATAAATTTTCAACAGCAGTATAGATCCACACACACACATGGATCCCAAGCTTATTTGAGCCATCTTTGCTCCGGCATAAGCATCATCCCTTTCAAGGGTCACAAAGTCTTCAACAGGACTCTGCCTCACTTCAGTCCTCATGAAGTCTCAGTTCTCTTTGGTACATCCACAGGCTTCTCCGTCAGCCGCAGGGGGGGGGAGTCTCCTTACTCCAACAGATTTTTACAAGTAGCAGGGATTACTTTTCAGTCTTTTCCCTGCTGAGGAGAGAGAGAGTGAAAAGGGAAGAAACAGCTCTCCCCCCTTCGAATTTCTTCTCTCTCTTCCGGCTGCCAGCTTCGACCTTGGAAACTCCATTATCTCTCGGCTGGAATTCTTCCGCAGCAGTTTCTGTCCAAACAGTTTGTCTTTTAAACTTTTTTTTCTTCACTCTCTTACTAGAGAGAAAGGGAGGCTTCAGTGCTACACCTGCTTCCCCCCCACCCCGGCCCAAGCCGGGGGAGGAGAGAGCCTTGGCCCTCTTTGGGCCTGCCACTTCTTTCTCTTACATGGCTGCTGCCCCTAATTTTAACTGCGCCACAAGTCTTCTCTTCCGTTTTCTTAAAGATGTAATTAGCAAAGGCGTCACTGGACTTTTGATTGGCCTTTTTGTCCGGAAATTACCTGGACAAAACCATCCTCAGCCCCAGGGATGGGCTGGTGGGCAAAACCACGACACCCTGAAATAATTAAGAGCTCTATTCCATACCTGGATGCATAGACATATCTGTCTACTAAATATTTGACCTTTCATCCAACTGGATGAAAACTAGCACCAGAGTTTCAATTTTTGCTGCCAAAGATTAAACCACAGAAGAATTTGGTCCAAAGCTGTTTCTGGTATTTATTTCTGATATCATAAAGTAACCAGATGCAGATTATTACAGAAAAAAAAAATCCTGGTTTCCACTTGTAAAGTCATACCTGGCCCCCTAGAAAGCTGTGTACTGTGAGCATATACACATACACAAACATTTACTTTTTTGTTTTCTAGAAATAGCAATTAACTGTTGAGAGATTCGTTGTTGCTGAGCGAGATCACATGTGTCAGCACCACTCATAGGACTACCAGTTTCCAGAATAGCGGAAACTTTTTTCTGTAATTCACTAGCCAGGTCCTGGATGCTATTATTAAAGTAGTTAAATTTGGAAAACCTTTCTTTCCACCACTAACCCTACTTAAAGTACTTAATTGATCCAGATAATCTGAAAGCTAATTCTCTACTCCACTGGTAAGACACACATGAAGGAGCTGATATGCCTGAATTCTATCATCTGTTCCATTCAACATTCAGTTACTAAAATATCGTATTAGTAAAATCCATCTACTGAAATGCCTATAGCTTTTAGTGACAGAATTCTTTGATGATTCAAATCAGTCTCCTCAGGACAAATTCTTTAGATGTAAGGTGATTGTTATCATTGCTGCTAGCGATATGAATTCCACCCTTTATCTCCTACTTTTCATTTAATTTTAAATAAAGTCAGGGGGGTTATAATTTAGTGAAAAAATAGAAATAAATATATCATCTAGAAAAATAAACAATCTATCAAATTCTCTTTGGTTTATTAATGAATATGGTCCTACCTGATACCTTTTAAATTATCAAAAGCAGCATTTCATTGACAAAAGAAGCATTGCACAAAAATTTGTGGGATGAAAGCCAGCCTGTCTTTTATTTAACTATACAAATTAAAAAAAAAAAAGATAGATAAACTCTCAAGGCAATGTTATAGTCTTTAGCAAGTGGAAAAGGGAAATAAGGTTGTTTTTCATTAATAAGTGAGGGAGAAGATCCCTGCATGAGCAACTAAAGACTTCCAGGAAGTGTAATAAAAATAAAATTCCTCATTAAGATTAAATTGAATATCAAACGATTCCTGAAATACTTCAGCTGAAAGTGTTTGTGTTGACCAATAAATCAAGTTTTCAATGAGAGTAGGAATTATATAAAAACGTTAAATAAATTTAAGAAAAAAAACACCTTCCACTGAAACTTAAAATGAGATAAAGATCAAATTAGCAGAAATTAGTTCGATTTCATTTGCTTCAGAGAAAAAATTTTCTTAGAGAAAAGAAAGAAACATTTCCTCTTGGATTGAAGCATTAAAACTGAGTGGCTGCCCAAGAAGACACAGATTAAGATGGAAGCCATCACACAGTAAAGAAACCTGTGTTCCCAAAGAATTTTAGGTTTAAAAATTAATGCTAAAAGTGTTCCTAATTCCCTTGGGAACCCCTTGTAAGGCTAGTTTCAATGACAACACTATTGCAGGGGTGCTTTTGGTGAATTAAGGAAAAGAAAAAAAAAAAGTTTAAATATCCTTTCCTTTTAGCTCACAGGGCCAAAAAAGCCACTTTGACCTCAAAACTTTCCTTCTGGTGTATAAGCTGTTCTTAACTGCTCTTCTTTCATGCAGTCCAAGGAATTTCTTTGATTTTGGCAAGACTACACAACTTGGTTTTTGTTTTGTTTTGGTTTTTTTTGCTTAGATTAATAGGTAGAGAACTGGGGGGAAAAAGTCATTGATGTGGTGCTTCCTTGGCCTCTCCTTTGCTTGCTCGGTTTTCTTGCCTCTCGGTTTCTTCGTGGCCATGCTGCACCACTTATAAATATGCCATAAAATTGGAGGATGGCTTTTACTAATGGGATTCAATTGTTATTTTCTCCATATTTTTCTTGATGAAATGATTGAACTTACATTAAACTTAAATTAGAGGCCATGCTTATCTTTCAGATGTCATATAGCCCATAAATAGACCTATTTTAACTCCCGAATAACAATGTGCCACCCCAGTTCCTTTGTAAGCAAAAAGAAGGGCCACACAATATGACAAGTAATCATATCCTTAAATTGTTTAGGATCAAGATGCATCATTGGTCTCTCCACCTCTACCCAGAGCATAGCTCTTTGGGTCTTGGCCCTTCTGCTGATACAGGACCCCCGTGCTTAAACAAGGTTTCAGGGTGCCTGTCCCTATGCTTTTCCAGAGGGCTTTTCCTCTGACCCAAGCTCCATGGGAGATGGCCATATGGACCTGATAGGCCTCTTTGCACTCATCTGAGTGCCATTTAGTTGGATTGTTTGGTCTTGCTGGCCTCTCTTCCCCCTCAAAAAAGACAAATAAAGTAGGGCTAGGGGAACTCATAGTGGCTTTAGACTATTAAATATACCTTATATATTTACAAACCAGTTTGCACTACTTTCTATCTGGACTGAACATTCAAATCTCAATAACATATGATTATTATATCTCAAAATTCAGATCCAAGACAGAATCATAGAGTGACTGAAGTTGGTAGAGAACTTTAGTCACTGTGTACTTCACCCTTCTGCTGAAGAAGGGGCATCTGCAACAGGTTTCCCAGGACATAATCCAAGTTTAAATGAAAACTCACTGAGGAGAAAAAATCCTCTTTTTTAACATTCTGTCCTTGGATCCAGCATAGAATTCATTTGACTCTTCTTCAAATAAACAGGCTGAGCCCAGACCAAAACAGAAAACAACATTTTTCTGAATTCTAAGTATTTTTGAGATTTATACCTAAACTACTGAGTTTTTATATATAACTCACATATTTTTAAAGTTTCAGACATGGCTTTATGTATCAAATAATTTTCTGACAGTTTATGAGTTGCTTCAGATAATTGGTGTACATTTTATAAACATTGCTAAAGTGATCTGTCAAAGATTTTTATAAAAAGAGCTTTCTAAGGATTTTGTAGACAAATGTTTTTTTCCTAGTATTTGTAGTTCTCATATCATTCAGTATAAAAAAAATAGAGTCTGTTTAAAAAAAATGTAGATAATATAGAGAAAAAGTACTCTTGCTAACTTTTTCATCTCAAATACAGTGTTCCAGGAGGCGCTTTTCAGAAAACAGAAACAAAAAGAAATAAATTAAAAATCCCAAGTCATACTGGAATGAAAACAAGAAATATGTTCCATAAAAAAAGTGGTGACAAGAAAGGAAGTTTTTCCTTGCATCTAATTTAAATGGTCTTAAAGAAAGAATAGAGGGAAAGATTATATTCTATGACTTCTCCAGATTAGAAGATCATCTCTCACAAACACACCAAAAATTCAAGAAGGAAGATTAAAAGCTCATGTCTATGTCATAGTAGAGGAGTAATACAGATTAATATCCAAAATCTGTAAAGGAACTTTCACTATAGCTTTCATCCCCAATATCTCTATGGTAATTTGAGGAGTGTTGAACTACTTTAGAGTCTGTATCCTTCTAGTCCATAAAATTGACAGAGGACAGTTTGTACAGTGTCCTGGAAACCTGTTATATTGCTACCCAGCATCAGGTATCTCTTGCTATAGGACTGGGGAAAGCAGTATGAAAAATACCACAAAACAACAAAAAAATCCTAAACAAACAAACAAAACCAACAAAAACACCCCACAAAAAACAAGAATTAACAGCTTTTGTTTAATCTAGATTACAAAATCTTTTTGAAGATCACAGAATGTCTTGAGTTTGAAGGGATCCACAAGGATCATCAAAGTCCAGCTCCTGACCATGCAGAAGACAGCCCAAGTGCCTGAGATGTACTGTTTACATATTTTTTTGAAGGAGTTAACTGAGTGATGGTGTTACAGTTGAAGCAAGGTAACAAGAAAAGAATATCTGGGCAGAAAAGAAGATAATGACTGAAACTACAGTAGGGTTGGATGAGATGAACAAGACAATTGTGGTGTGGCAAATAAAACAGATTATCTAAATATATGTTAAAAATAATTATAAAAATAGATTTCAGTGGTTCCCTACAATATAGTGCCATAAGTAATTCTCACACAATATGTGGATTGAAAGCAAAGAAAGTTGTAATTTTGTCCTGGGCAAATGAACTTTTGCTGAATACTATGGGAAAGATTCTGATCCTGGAGAGATTTAGATCTCTACCCCCAACTTCAGCCTCGTTAGAGAAAGGTAAAAATTCTGAGGGACACAGAAGTTTTCAGCTGGTTTTTATGAATGTAAGGAGCTAGGAACTGATGGTTGTCCTTTCATCTTGGATTTATAGTTTGGGAAACATACTGAATGAGAAGTAAAGTACTCTGTTAAATTCCTAGTTACAGACAATTAGAGACAGTTTTTCCTTCTGATGGGCTATTCACAGCATCAGCATCTCATACATAACATTAAACTGATTCTTTTTCAAGAGTTTCTTTACAAACAAGTAGATCTTTCCCATCCTCAAAGTCTCATCTTTATTTTTGCTACCGGTTAGTTTAAAATCTTTAAAAATATTCTTACCCTGATAAAGTGGGACATCAGTAATACGACATTGTCGAAAATGCTGACATGTATTTTGTTGTGACAGTAGCTGGGTCAAGAAGCTAGATTTTTCTTTCCACCCTCTGCATCTGACGCAGCACATTAAAGGTCTGACTGGTGTTATCAACCTAGAAAGTACCATGTCAAGGCTTATGGGCTCAGTGTAATACCATAGAGTGGAGAGTAGGAGGGGGATGACACTCAGTTGGTTTTCTTTTTGATAGTGGAATCTATATTTTAGTTGAAATTATCGGAAATTTAATAAAAATCTCTTTCATATTTCATTTCTAAGGAAAGATTGGAGAAACCTTCAACCTGAAATGCACCCTTAGGTCGTTTCTTGGTCATTCTCTATCAGTAATTACTGGCTCAAAATAAAGGCAATAGCTGATAAGAAACTGGTAGCATTTTGTCAATATTACTGTGTGTTATCCTGAAAAGCTGAGCTAGTTTTCAAAGCTGAATCACACTTCTTTTACAAAGTGCTACTTTTTAAAGGTTGTATTTAGTTTCTAACTTGACATGCCTCATTTAACTTATGAAACATGAGCAATGAACCATATCATGGATTCTAAAACTTAATTTCTGAAAAATTTCAGCTGCTGACTTCATATAATGGAATCAGTCCTGATAGGAAATAGGTCTGAACCAAACAGAAGTGGCAGGTGATATAGAGGTGTTTTTTAAAGGAAAAATGTGACTGGACATCTGAGCAGGAAAGTAAACAATGGACCAATAACCCTTGAAACTTGGGCTAACTTTTTATTGACAGAAATTGAACAGATATTCTGGAACAGAGAAGGCAAGAACAGATGCAGTTAAAAGCTGTTCCTTACTTTGGACTTGAATCTCAGTAATTTAGCAACACTTGACAAGTATCATAAGGCTACAGCTAAATTTTAAGGAAAAGCAATAGCATGACAGATGTCATAATTCTTACTTGTACATATGTTCTTCTGTGGAACAGCTGTTACAAAGACTATGCTCCTGCATTGCTTTTTTGTTGCAAATCACTTTCCCTCACTGTTTTTGCAGTCACGTGCTGATGTACTCTTCAAAGCATACATTCTGCATACATGACTCAAATATCCTATTTTTAGTTTCTGCATTCACTCTGATTTCTCTATATGCTTCTTCCCATACTAGAATATCTGATTTCTGAACCTTTGATTTTAAATCTTCCATCATTACTAGACTTTCATTCCCTCTTATTTCTGACTGTGATCAAAGTAAAACTCTCATTTTGTTACAGATAAATGCAGTTTCTGATAGTAAACATTCACAAAGCATTTATGGATAGATTCCTGAAGTTAACACAACAAGCTAATTAAATCACTTTAAGCCCTCAAAATGATTGCTTAGAACATATGAAATAAAATTAATCTAAAAATGTTCTTTTGTATGGAGGAAAAAGTTTTTTTCATGTATTTTTATAGAAAGTACTGAGAGCTGAAATAAGGTTTTTCTTCTGTGAAAGTAAATGTCTTCCTTTTGTCTATTAAAATAATGAAGTATTATCTGGTGTGTATAGTTTTACAACTTCCTTAAGTTTTCAGAAAACACTTGGAATTCAGTAAGCAATCTAAGCAAAAATATGGTGCTGTTTCCCAGATGATAGAAAAGCTGCTGATGTATGAGTTGGATGAGCAGACGGTGAGGTGCGTTGAAAACTGTCTGGAACAGCTAGGTACTGATGGTGCTGATCAGCAGCACAAAGACTCCTTGGGTACCAGAGACTAGTGATGTGCTCACTGGGTCACTGCTGAGTCCAGTCATTTTTAACATCTTCATTAATAAGTTGGATGAGCAGGCAGAAGGTACATTCATCAAGATTGCTTTTGACACCAAGCTGACAGATGTGGTTGATACAGCAGAAGGTTATTCTGCCATTCGGAAAGATCTTGACAGTCTGGAGAAGCAGGCTGACAGGAAACCCATGAATTTCAACACGGGAAGACCAAAGTCTTGGGAAGAACAACCCTAGACAAAAAAATATGTTGGGGGCAGCTGAAAAGCAGCTTTACAGAAAAAGATCTCGGAGTCATGGTGGACTCCAGGCTGAGCCTACAATATGCCCTTACTGCAAGAAGGTGAATTGCTTACCAGGCTGC
The DNA here is from genome assembly GCA_038380795.1 of Pyrocephalus nanus. Taxonomy (NCBI): domain Eukaryota; kingdom Metazoa; phylum Chordata; class Aves; order Passeriformes; family Tyrannidae; genus Pyrocephalus; species Pyrocephalus nanus. The sequence continues at coordinate 47,762,417 of CM076263.1, read as the reverse complement.
ATTAGCCAAAGTATTGCCAGCAGGTCAGCAGAGGTTATCCTTCCCCTCTTCTCAGAACTGGTTAGGTCACACACATTTCTGTGGGGTTTTGGGTTCCCCATTACAAGAGAGCTATGGGCATACTGGAGAAAGTCCAGTGAAGGGCTGCTAAGAGGTGAAGGGACTGGAGCATCTCTGCCATGAGGAAAGGCTGAGAGACCTGGAACTCTCTGCTTTCAGTTTAGCCTGAGAGAGGGTTCAAGGGGATTTTGATGTATATGGTGGTGCATTTACCTGAAGGATGAGTGCAAAGAGGATAGAACCAGGCTCTTTTCAGTGGTGCTCAGTGACAGAGGCAGTGCAGACAAAGACAGGAGGCCTCAACTGAAAATTAGGAAGAGCTCTTTCTCTGTGTGGATAAACAAGCACTAGCACAGGATGCCCAGAGATGTTGAGAAGTCTTCGTCCTAAGTGATATTCAAGGTCTTGGGCAACTCACATCTCTATTTGAAGCACAAATGTTGGAATAGATTACTTCCCTTCCAAATTTAACCATTCTGTGTTTTTTTGATTCTGTGATTTGGTAGGATTCTGTGTGATTCTTTGTGATTATGTAAATGTTTACATAAATTTGGATCATTCCATGTGTAAAGGGTCTTCTAGACCCTTTTATAGGCCACTGCTCTGAACATGGGGGAAAAGCTACTACATTTGTTTCATTGTTCTTTATAAAATACATTTTAAATAATATGGAAAAGGTAAGAGTTTCCTAGACACTAGACCAGATGGCAAGATCTTAGGACTAAAGAAATATAAGACTGTCTTCACTGTAACAGAAAATATCAGAAGGACCAACCAGGAATATGACTGAAGGGCATTTAGTGAGACAAAATTTGATTGCAGATAGTCCCAACATGGACTCAGGAAAATAAAAGATTTTGTAATAAATCTTACTGAACATTCTGAAGGGCTAACACAAAGAGTTGGCAGAGTGAAAGCAGAGGGCAGAATTTACCAATACTTCAGTAAGGTTTTCAATACAGCATAACACAGAAAAGACTAAACTATAAGGTAAGCAGATCTGCTGTGAAGAGGCAAACTAACTGAGAACAAAGCTAATTGAAGACTGAAAGCAAATATTCCAGAAGAGTAAACCCACATGAGACTTAATTGGTGAGGGTTACAAGTCAGCTGACACAAAATTGAGGACTTAATTTTGTTTATTTCTGGTCCGGAAAAAACCCCCAATGAAACCCCAAACAAACAAAACCCACTAAAACTAAACATGGCATAAAACCAAAAGGAAACTCCATGAGCTCTAATGATTAGAACAGACCAGAATCTGTTCCAAAAGCTTACACTTAAGACAGTTTCATGTGAGCAGCAATGTACATTCACCGGGTCAAATACACACGCACATGCAAGTACACACTTGTGTAGATATACTTAAAATTCTGTGTTGCATGGGTTACATTCCTCACTGTGTGTTTTTAGTACCGTTAATTTATTTGAAGTGACAGTTTTCAGGACTCAGTACTTAGCCTGGCTTCATTTATTTGCAGAGACAGCAAGGGATACATTCTACTCCTTCTCTCCATGGCACTGTGCATTCCACAGATTTTTTATCATTACCCTGAAAGTTCTTTATATGGCCAAGATACACCATGTTCCTCTGTCACCAGTGACCTCTATGCTTTTATAGATTCTGAGTAAGACTCTAGACTTTGCCACCAGGAAAGGGAAGTCATTCCCATGAATTAAGTCAGGCTTTCTGAATGCCTCGTATTTCTTCTGAAAAGCCATTGCAAATTGGTTATATGGCAGGCATTTATGGAGTACAACTACTTTGGTGCCAGTAAATATTTTCTCCAGTTAAAAATGGTGTTACTTGAACTGTTACTACCAATTACAATGTATCATGTTAAGAATTGGGTTCTTTTTTCCTCACAAATGTAAACCCATGTTGCCTTGGAGTTTTTTATTTTTTAATTTTTTTAGATTTTAGAAGTAGTTGTGTAGAGAACATAGCTTTAAATGTAGCTGTATTATATCCCTTACCCTTTAGTACAGTAGTTTACATATTTTAACCCTTTCCATATCAATCCCTCTAAATTCTGTTAGCATGTTTAGTCTCCTTTTCAAGGTAGAAATGTAGAAAAACACCCTAAGGCCTGGATCAGAAGATATCACACAGACACAGTGACCTTCAAGCCCAGAACTCTGGAGAAACTCCAAGGAATCTACGTGCTGTGAAGAAGATGAAGATGAGGAAGAGGGGGTCCTAAACCCCCCCAGACTCAATTCCCAAAAGGGCATGTCAGGGGACAGAACAGGGACAGATTGGGATTGGATTGTCATCATTATAAAATCATAGAGCCTATGTTTGAACGGGTGCATGGTGTATATTCCTCTAGGCCTAAGGACTCATTAAAGGACCAACTCTTTATCTTACCTCCTACCTAATTTGGCCTGGAGGTTTTTTTTTTTCTGTGGCCTTTTAGGCAACACCCAAAATAGGATCATTCCTTATTGGCCAAAGAACAAGCATTACACATTCTCACTAACAAGGGAGCAAGAAATATGAATGTATATACCAGTATTATTGATTATTTATTATCATGCCATTACATCTTAATTGGTTAAACTAACATACTTTAATTTAGGCAATAATATATCATGGCAAAGTTTCTGTCATGCCTCCAGTAATCCAAGAAAATCACCTTTCAGGAATTCAGTTGTATCTTACATGTATGTGTATGCATATAAATTTTTTTTCTTTTTGAAACAAGCACGAGGTTCCCTAGACTTGCTTCCTGCATTATTACATTTTTTTTCCCCCAAGCATATACTAGAGTTGGTAAACACTTTGGCAAAACTTCCTCTAAACCTCAAAAGGAAAATGTGCTGCACTTTCAGAAATGTCTATGATTTTCTACTTACACATTTCTTTTATGCTTTTATTGTATTTAAGTAACACAACCCAGTTCTGTCATGCAGTTATTCAATCTCTCTTATCTCTTTTAGTGAAAACTGATTGCCTTTCATCTCATAAATAACATCATATGCTAGCCACAGGAGGTAAAGCCATGAGCCTAAATCAGTCCTCTTTGACTAATCTGTTAAAACTTCCTCAGCAAGTTATGCGAACAAGCAAAACTTATTAAATCAATGAAAGAATGCAATTGATTATTAAACAAGGTATTTGCATTCAAATGCTATGTGGAAAATGTGAAGAGAACCATTTACCTGGGTGGACAAACAGGAAAAAGAATGATGTTAGGAAGCTTATGTGTCATGATAATATTGCACAGCGGTTCCAAAATTCACATCCCTTTCTTCAGTTTATTGTTAATGTGAGTCTGCATTTTAGCATTCAAGAGAATTGTTCCAGTATGCCTGCTTGCCTAACTGATATACAACCACTGATCTAGTAAGAGGTGAAACTCCCCTTTGTTTTCATGGATGAGTCAACCTGTATCTTTTAGAATAAGTGTCCCAGCTACTGAACCATTCATTTTATACCAAAACACATATATTAACTAAGAAGTTTATACAAATGCCTGTTTACTTACGGTGATGTAATAGGGTGAGTTCGAAAGGATGCCGAGATTGAAAACCAAGACACTGCTGAAAGCTCAACAATAAATCCAATGTTTATTATAAAAGTGGCCAAGTAAACAGGAACCCGAGAGAAGAAGAACAATAGGAGAATATGACACCCTACTCACGCAGGTGTCACCAAGAAAGTTATCTTACCCACTCCCAATATCATAGAAACCTCTACAGCAGCTGCATCCTTTGGAGGGGTGATGGCTCACACGTGCATGCGTCCCCGCTATAGGCAAGTGGTTCTTCGTGTGAAGCAAAAAATTCCCTGCAAAACCCCAGCTAACTGCTTTTATACCATCTTTTATACCATTGCATGTGTCCAGGCAGGTGTGGCAGTACCACCCAGACAGAGGTTCTCAGTTTCCCCTTGGTTATATAAGTGTACCGCTTCAGCGCATGTGTGAATACTTTGGGATTCCCCTATTGCATGCGCTGTTGAACTCAAGGAGTCTTATCTATTTGGGTCTGGGGGCTTTACTTCATCTTCTCCTCTTCAGTTTCTCCTTCAAATGTCCTCTACAACAAGTCAATCATAGAGCACTAATTAAAATAGTTCATACAAGAAACTCTCTGTCCAAGGACAAGGCTCCTGTTTAGCAGTGAACTTGGCAGGCAAAGAACAAAACTTTCACTGGTGGCTGGGCCAAACACAGACCAAAAAATATCAACATTGTCCCATACAAGTGGACATGGCAGTATCCACCTCAGGAGTCATTATTTGTCTTCTAAAGATATAAGACAATTCAGTACAATATCAGGATGTAGCTTTTCTAAACTACAAAATTCTGGTCCTCAGTCTCGGTCTATATTTACACAGCATAGGAAGATTGGTGTAGGAAGTGTTAAGGTCCTTACTGGTTCACCAAATCACATACTGTCAGAAAGTGCATGGCTGCTCAGTGAAATTAATAAGACTGTTCAAAGACGTTGATTATCCTCACCCTGACTCGATAGCTTGCACTATCTGCCTTGACCTCATCCCGGAGAAGATGTCCAGTTTACAGGGCTGGAGGTGCCCTCAGCTGTCCCTCTGGCCTGCCCAGCCAATGGGAAACCCCCGTTTGTCTCACTGCTCTTGTCTCAAGGAAGCAGATGTTTCACTTTGGAAAACAACACAAATGCAATCATCAACACAAAGACATTGACTGGTTTATGTCTATTTATAAGCTTTTTTTCATGTGCTCTTTGGCACATGACCTACTGTAGTGGGTTTCTGTGGCTGGGTTTTGGTAAAGGCGGGGGGCTACAGGGGTGGCTTCTGTTAGAAATTGCCAGAAGCTTCCCCTGTCCCTGGAGCCATTGCCAGCTGGCTCCAGGACGGACTTCCCGCCACTGGCCAAGGCCAAGCCAATCAGGAGTAATAGTAATGCCTCTGTGATAACATATTTAAGAAAAGAAATTTGTGGTGCAGAAAGAATTCCAGACAGGGTAGAGTGGAGTGAGAACACGGGAACAACAAGGTAGACACCAAGGTCAGTGCAGAAGGAGGGGCAGGAGGTGCTCCAGGCACTGGAGCCGAGGCCCTGCAGTCCGTGGTGCAGACCATGGTGGGGCAGCTGTGCCCCTGCAGCCCATGGAGGGACATCGGGGTGCAGAGACCCCCCTGCAGCCCATGGAGGAGCCAGTGCTGGAGCAGGTGGATGCATGAAGGAGGCTGTGACCCTGGGTGAGGCCCAAGATGGAGCAGGGTCCTGCCAGAGACCTGTGGCCCGTGGAGAGGGAAGCCCACACTGGAGCAGGTTTTCCTGGGTATGACTTGTGGCCCCTGTGGTGGGGGACCCACGTCGGTACAGCTCATTTGTGAAGGACTGAACCCCATGGAGGAGTGACCCACGGGACGGGAGTTTGGGAGCTGCTGCCCGAGGGATGGACCCACATTGCAGAGATCCATCAAGGACTGTCTCCTGTGGGAGGGACCCCACGGGAGCAGGGGAAGGACTCCTCTTTCTGAGCAGCAGCAGAAACCCCCATTTTCCACCCCCCTGCACCTCTTGCAGGGAGAAGGGAGAACATGGAAGGAAGGGGTGGAGGTAGGGTTTTTTTAAGACTGCTTTATTTCTCACTCTTTGGCTCCTATCCTCTTAGTAATAAAATTAAGTACTATCCCCACTTTGAGTCTGTTTTGCACATGAAGGTACTCAGTGACATTTCCCAGCTGTTAACTCATGAATCCTTACCTGTTTTTTTTTATTCTCCTCTGTCCCACTGCAGAGGGAGAGTGAGACAGTGGCTTTAGTGGGTACCTGGCATCTAGCCACGGTCAACCCACTACACCTACCAAATTCTTCCAAGTATTAATGCATTAATCTTCTTCCATAAACACCATATAATATATATCATATAATATAATATGATATATTGATACGGATAGAGAAACAAAATATTCACAAATAGGGTTGAGGGCCCCTAGTTCAAATTCATGACCTAGAAACCAAGACACTGCTACCTTTGTCTCTTGGAAGGCCAGAACTTTACCACACATTTGCATATTCACTCACTAGCTTTTACTCAAATATACTTTCTGATGATGCTGGGGAGTTCTGTGCCTAAACCCTACCAGAAATCAAAATATGTCCTTTTTCCTGATTCCTGAAAAGCTAATCTAACAATCTCACATCCCCTAAAATATATATGGGAGACATGGATAGCTCACATCTGCACAATCTACAGTCAGACAGGGTGACAGTAATTCCATACCTGTGCTTCATCCAGGATTGAAGGACAACTGTGGTATAAATTCCAGCTATCCCTAAAGAAACATGAATGAAAATGTCTTGACTCCCAAGATAATGTCATAATTTAGTCATCATGGATTTTTGAGTGGGTCTGTCTCAAAATTCACTTTGTTTGGTTAATCCCCATGCATGAATAAAAATTATTATTTTGCTCTGAACAATATTAAGAATTGAGAATAACAAATTGAACAAATTCCCTCTGCGGAACTGACATGAAGTGATTTGTCTACAACCACTTCGAAAAGTCTGTGACTTTTTAAAAATAAAATAAGACGCTCTGAATAACATCGCAGAAAATTCTTTCTCTTGACTTCATTTCTAGCTGCTGTTAGAAGAAATCATTTCATATTTATGAAATTATTCATGGATCTTTCTATTCACAGTAGCCTTCATCTTTCATTTGTTTAAGTGCCTTTTCTCATCTACTCTGAATGAAATGAAAATAGTCTATCTTCTTCCAACTTGCCTCATTTGGAGGCAAGTAAATCTTTAGTCTTTCAGCTCCCCCTCAAAAGCTGGTAGCACCCCTGGTAGCAGGTGACACCTGTGATATCCAGGTCATTTGCTTTTCCGTGTATTTTTTTTGTAGAGTTGTTTCTTCTAAGGCACTCGTTTTCTGTCATGGACTTTATAATTTGATTTCTTCCTTATTAGGCCCATAATGCCACTCACAGTATAAGCAATACATGGATAAGAGTTTCTATAAAGAGCTATTACATGTTTTTAACATCACTGAGTCTTTTTTCATACTAATGATTTCTGTCACAGATACTGATAAAAGGAGTTCTGAATTGTGGAAACACATTAAAAAAAATTAACATTAATAATTCCTCATTCCCCAACGTCATGCAGGTTTTTCTCAGTCTTCACCTTGTTATTTGATGTTGATCCTACTAAAGGGTTTTAGCTTCTTTTAAATACAAACCCAGAAAAATAAAGCCTAGAAGATAAGCTTGATAGAGAAAATGGTTTGCAAATTCAAATAAAGAAGATACTTTCCTAGCAGAGTATTATGTTGTTTTCATTTATTGCTGAAAGAATAATAAAGAGACTGGTGAAGGGACTCAAGCACAAGTCCTGTGAGGAGATGCTGAGAGAGCTGAGTTTAGCCTGGAGGAGAGGAGGTTCAGGAGAGACCTCATCACTCTCTGCAACTCCCTGAAAGGAGGTTGTAGCCAGGGAGGTGTTGGTCTCTTCTCCCAGGCAACCAGCAGTAGGACAAGAGGGAACGGGCTTAACCTCTGCCAGGGAAGGTTTAGGTTGGGTATTAGGAGGAAACTTTTAGAGAGAAAGTAATCAGACATTGGAATGGGCTGCCCAGGGAGGTGGTGGATTCTCTGTCCCTGGAGGTTTTTAATATGAGACTGGATGTGGCACTGAGTGCCATGGTCTAGTAACCATAGTGATGTTGGATCAAGGATTGGACTTGATGGTCTCAGAGATCTTTTCCAAACCAGTTGATTCTGTGATTGTATAACAAGTTAAGATAGAATTAATTAAGATAGAATTTTTGATTGATTCATTAGTGCTGCTTTACTTGTAGTATTGAAGGAAAGATTATACTGTTATAATGAAATTAAAGTAATAGCTAGGCTAACAGAAAGCTGATGAAAGTGACTTGTACAGCCACTAAGAGATTACTCTGTTAAACTACATAGTTACATCCTGTTCAGTAGTGAATATCCAAATTAAGAAAATGCATACTGCATCTCTCCTCAGAGGACAGGCCTCTCTGCGCTGTGGTACCTGCACCCTGTTCCAGTCCCTGGTACAAATAAACTGTCCTGATTTTGATAAGTAAAAGTTAATTACACTTCTTGATGCGCAAGCTGCTGCTTTAGTTCATTATTTATAGGACTATTGACTGGAGACCTACCTAGCAAAGTCAACAGATATTAATCAGCCCCTAGTTAGTCCCCATCTAATCTGATTGTCATCAGATTCAAGATTCCCTGTTTGCATCACTGACATATGAGGCAGTAAAAAGGTATTGCAGACACAGTCATGCCTGTGTTTATTAGGGTACCTGTAGTTTTGGAAATTGGTAGTGAATAATATTCTAGCTCTTTAAGCAGCTGTGAGGATGTCTAAGCTATATATAAATGCTTACTTATATTGTTAAATCAAAATACCGATGTTGCAGTCTTAAGGAAGTACCAAATAGTAAAAATCAAGAAACACAGACACACAAGCTGTCTATAACTACATTTCCTTCTCTGAAAGGATTAATTCTAACTATACTCAAAGGAATTTTTGGCCACCTTGTGACTGCATAGCAATGTGCAAGTTTATATGGCTTCCTATTATTAGAAAATTCCATTATTACTGTGAATTTTGTACATGCAATAAAGAAATAGCATTAAAGCAGTTCAGTTGATTCAGGAAAATACTATGGCACCATAGTATAGTATAACATCATATAACAGTTAGGTAAGGCATAGTAATTGTAAAGTCTCTTTGAGAACAACAACCTATAAAGGTAAGAGTAATAAAAAGAGAAATAACACAAATACTTGTAAAGGATTTATTGGATTTCCTAACCTAATTAAAAAATACACTTTTCATTTGGACTCCAGAATTCCTTGAAGAAAAAATATTATACTTAATAGCTAATTTATTCAGCTAATCTAAATTCTTGTATGATGATAACTTTGGACTTGAGAGCTTGTACATGAGACATATTACCTAATAATTTGTTAGAGAAATAATTTAAGGCTACAGTAATGTAAAATGCCCAAACTGTTGCTTGAAACTTGCCAGAGAGTTTGAAAATACTCTTATTTCTACAATACCATGAACAAATCCAAACTTTTAAAATTTATCATGGACACTTTTCATGATTTGAAAAGACAAAGCTATGTCTGCACATAGCTGCATGCCTTTCTCCTACAGGGTCACCACGTACACATTATCTGGTTACTTTATTTCCCAATTTTTTCTTTGTAAATGCAGTTACAAAAGTGCAACACTTCTAGCTGTTCTATAACTCTGAAACTCTTCATAAACTGCTGAAAAACCCTTTGCTTCACCTATTCCAATTTTTGCTTTCTCTGACTTCATCTGGAGATAAAAGAAAAATTCTTGTTTCTTGAAGGGTCACATACTTCACAATTTCTCTTTTTTTTTTTTTTTTTTTTTTTTGTATCATTAAATTAAACATCTTATTTCAAATTACAGCAATAATTTGTTGTCTGTGAAATGGAAAAAATTACCAAACACTATCACTGATTGAATGTGTTGCTTTTATTTCAATTTAGACAAACTGTTTACACCTATATCCAGTAACGATGCAATTTCATTGCAATTATATTCAAATAAATATATTGAAAAGAATTACATTGGAATTATCAAATGGCATTTCGTACAGTATTTAGGAGAAATTGCTCATGCTTCAATCTATTTTCAAGTTCCTGAAATAATCTTCCCTTCAATTCAATTTTTTATGTGGCCTACTTCATTCTAATTGTAATGACTGAAATTCTGGTGATAAAGATGAAACTTTCCATGATGTGTCCACTTCGAGCTGTCCTTGAAAAAAAGCTGGATGGTGAACAAATTAAAATTGTCCTTTGCTGTTCAATAAATTAGAATAATTACTAATTTCTGACTTACTAGTATAAACAGATCACTATTCTGCTTGTGGACTGAATTTAGGATTTCAGTGAAAGGGCTCTCAGATAATATTTAGTTGTTAAAATGAAAGTTGAAATTGCAAGACTACTGGTTAAATCATGTGTTATGCTTTGAGAAGACTTTGACTTCAAGACTTCAGTTCAATCACATACAAACCTCGATTTATATAAAGTTTTCTTTTAATCTTTTGCAAACATATCCTGCAGCTCTTTTTTTTTTTTTTATCTTTCATATAACTGGATGAGAAACAGAAAGAAAACCTTTTTTTTTTTCTCATACCCAAATGCTTTGCATTCCTCAAGAGCAACAAAAAATTTACAGCAGAGAATTTCATCATCTGGTCCTTCGAACATTAGGACTTACTAGATTTAACTTTCAAAAGTTACCACTCCATGAATAACATCAAACCAGTGGTCCTGCACCAATATGGAAAAAAAAAAAATAGCAATTCATCATTACCTTCTTTTCATTGTTCTCTGTAGTCAGAAAATTTGCAACAACTCTGTTCCATTCGCACAGTCTTGTCTTTCCAGTGGCCTTGTTAGTGTTCTTTCAAAAGCACAAGTATTCTAATATTAAAATAATAACAATAACAATAATAATAGTAACCATCAATGGTTACCTGAGAGGCAGCATTTTAAAACATTTGATTTACCTGGGCATTCATCATATAAACAGCAGACAACGCAGCTCTACAGAAACCAGGATTGTCCCCTCTTCTACTGTGAATCACTATAATAATGTCAGATGACCTATTTAAAAGTTTAATTGATGTATTTTCATGAATATATGGTAATGATAATTATAATACTGCTTGCACAATAAGGGCATTTTGGAAAAGATATTTCATGCCAAAGCAATAAGATTTAATCAGATATTATAAACAAACCTTTCAACAAAGTACAAATGAAAATACTCTGTGAAATGGGATATAGTGCTTTAGTAAGCTTAAAGAAACACATATGGAAACTGAAAAACTCATTTAAAATATTATTAGATGCAGGACTTTATGCCAAGGAAGCATAACTTTCAGATCAATGTTCACGATAAGTAGACAAACTAGTATCAGGAAAATGCCACACTTAGAGAAAAACCTTCACTTCTATCATGGAGCTAAGAAGTATTTCTGTTAAAGGCTAACTTTTATACTTTCATAAGAAGGAAGTAGGGAAAAATGGGTCTCTATGTTG